>JAEIFK010000108.1:1415000-2722500 GCA_018901825.1 Drosophila funebris | reverse complement strand
ACACACACACACACACACACACACAACACTTTGAGCACTGTAAGAGCCTGAAATTTAAGACAATGGAAATTCATTCGTTGTTTTGGCTTCTGGCAAGGTTGTTTCGTTGTTTCGTTTCTCTTATGCTGAGAAATTAGCTGCTTCAGTTATTATTATTATGGTTGTTGTTATTGCTGTTGTTGTTGTTGCTGCTGTTGGACAGGCGTATCTATATGCGATCGTCACTCGCCCTGGCACTTCATGTTTAGCATTCAGCTTGTCGCTTGCCTCTTCTCTCTGTCCCTCTCGCTCTCTCTCTCTCCCTCCTTTTTTTTGCATCCGCTTCCGCAGCGTTGCTTCTCAGCCACAACAACAAGAGCAGCAACAATGGCAACGACAACAACAGCAATTATTGTATTAGCAACTGAAATGTTGCTACAAAGGTCTTCTTCTTGGGGCGTTTTCTTCGGTTTGACCTCAAAACTAAAAGTTGAAAAATATTTAATCTAATGTGAAAATCGCTGAAGCGTCGTCAACATTGACTCTGTTTTAGTTTCGTTGTTGTTGTTGTTATCACTGTTGTTCTTGTTATTGTTGTTGTTGTTGTTGTTGTTGTTGACAGACACTGATAATGACGACGACGACAACATTTCAAGCCTTTGGAGAATCGAAATTGACTTCAAGTGCCAAGGGGCAAATGGGAAATTTAAAGCTATTCACTTCTATTGTTAATGAGCCAATGACACGAGCTGAAAATGGCTTTTTCACTCGAGTGAAGAGTATATGAAGTAAATGTAAAGCTAATTAAGCTTTCTGTAAAGGCTTAGATGTGCTTAGGTAACAGCTTTTACAATGTTTAATTGATTTTCTTATCACATTAATCCAACACTTCAGTGCAGCTTTCAGCTAATGTCATTGCCACATTTGCTGACAGCTGGTTAAGCGAAATAGTTGTTAATGTTCTGCCCTGTTTACTTTGGTTTGGCGTGAGACTTTTGGGGGAAATACAAAAATGAGAAATGCGCATTTGTCGTCCGTTACAAGTCACACACTTGTGCCACAATCGGCATTTGTTCCGAGTCATAAGCATACAGATTTCGATTTCTGATTCTGATTCTGATACTGATTCTTGCACATAAATCACAATCACGCATTCCAAAACTGTCCAGCAAATGTCTCACGCAAATAAGAAAATCATAAAATGCACAAAAAAATAATAATAATAAATAAATAAATAAATGAATACAATACAGAATGCGAAGATGGCAATGTTTTGTGTCAGCTTCGTATTTCGATTACTCATACGCATAAATATTTCTGAATCGAGGCGATAAGCAGTTCGAAGACGAAGAGACAAAGGCCCAGCTGAGAGAGGCTGCAACAGCGAGCACTCAGTCACATGATCTGCCTCTCTCCCTCCCTCTCTCTATGTCTCTCTCTCTCTCTCTCTCTCTGTTTGGTTTGTCTTCCTCTCTGATCAGTACACCCGCGCATGCATGTTGGAACGTGCATGATCACGAGCTCAGAGCTTTTTCATCATCAAACGAACATTTGACTGCAATTCATCCAAGACGAGCGGCAATCTATGAGTTGTGGAGAAGAGTCTGAGGGTGGGTGGTGGTAGCTGGCAGCTGAGCGTTGAATGCTGAGGGGCAGGTGGGGCAAGCACTGCGCTTAGCATTTGCGCAATTTTAATAAATATTTACATTTGTTTCAAACCAATTTGCGCAATTTGTGCAACTGCTTGATGGCGGCAGTTAACAAAGCTCTGCGATTTAATCAACAATATTTATGGGATGTTTCATTACTAATGCTAATCAATTGATCAAATTTAATAGAAATAAAATATCAAAAAATATTAAATGCAATTATTTGAAGAAATTACAATAAAATGTTTATCGCTAGAATAAATTAATAATTCTTAAAATAAAATCATGTGAAATGCAATTATAAGGCAATGCTTCATTTTGTTGTTAACAGTTAGCAGAATTGAATTTTAAAATAGATTTTTACAGATATTATCAGGCTATTAGTCTTAGTTTAAATTCTTAAACTTTTACATATTTTATATTATATTAAATATTATTTTAAAAAATAAGTAATAATACGTAAAATAAGTAAATAAAGCAATATTAGGGAAATCATTATTTAAACATAATAATCAAAGCTAAATGTTTTCAATATTTATTAACTGCGCCTAATTGGAATCATTTTTTATGGAAAATGTGGAATACAGACTTATTCAACGTTTAATAAGCAGTAATTGCAATTCACGTAATAGTCTGAACTCTTTTAACGACCCTCGCATGCATGCCACTATTTGTTGTTCTTGTCATTTGCTTTGATTTGGCGCGCGTTTCTCATTTTGCTTGCAATTTATGCCATAAACAATGGCAAGGCCATGGGGAGGGGTATGGTGGAGTAGGAGGCGGAGGTTGCAGTTTTATTTGCGGGCGGGATTCATTGCGAAAATTGCATGTCTATTAAAAATTGTTAACTGCTTCGCATTGCTGTCAATGCTAAATGCAGCTACTTAAGGCCAAAGTCAGCGGCGGCCTGTACACGTGGCAGCTGCCTGTGATTCAAAAGTGGCAACAACAACTGCTGCTGCCCCCCCCCCCCTCAAGTCGCAGTCCCCAACTCTCCACTCCGCACACCCCACTTCCCACTCCAAGTGGGCGATGCTCATGTGACAAACAGATGTGCCGATTAACAGATAAGTTTCAATTCGCGTCAGAGCAGCGCACTCTCTGTAACAGCCTCAACTACAACAGCCCCAGCTTCAGCTCCAGCCACAGATCCAGATCCAGATCCATTTCCATTCCCATTCCCATTTTCATTTTCATTTCCATTGATATGTTGCTGTTGCTGCAGGCTGTTGGGGGAAAAATGGAAAGTCGACGCATCTATCTATATTTATCAATGGCTGGCATACCAATACCAAAATTGGAGCAATAAAACCAAAGCCTCAGCCCACAGATGCCAGCGCACTCTGCGCCCCCCCCCAAAAATAGTCAAGAATGCGACTAAATTTAGGATGAGAGCAGAGCCAAAGCAGCAAAAGAACTGTTCAAGTTTACAGCGTATCGAAGCTGGAGATGGGAAACCATTGCCAGTTGAGGGGTGGAGAAAGAGCAACATGCACTTACATATGTTCCAGACAAAAGTCGAGACGGAGAGTGGGAAAGCGAATGAGCGAGAGACAGAGAGAGAGAGAGAGAGAGAGAGAGAGAGAGCGAGGGAGACTACTCGAGTGCGTATTAATAAAAGAAAGTGCAATGAATTCCCAAATATGTTAAATTGTCTACCAAACAAAGAAATGGAATGAAAAGAGAACAGAGAGAGAGAGAGAGAGAGAGGAGAGTGTGGAACATGTGTGCAACAGATACGCGAATGAAATCTCTTCTTATTTTTTTTTGGGGGGGAGGGGTAAGACTATTGTTGGGGGTGCTCTTCGTTGCTGCTTCGGTCTGGGACGGTCGCGTATTCAACAATGCCCGTAATTAAAATTGAAGTGGAGGCACTAAATTTAACAGCCCTCAATGAGGCAAGCACAGAGCAGCAGCGGCAGTAGGCCGAGCGCAGGGGGCAGGGTGCGGTGGCAGACGCAGTTGCAGAGCCAAAAGACGAAGGCGAAGAATGCGTCTTCTTCATGGTATTATTGTTGTTGTTAATTTTGATGTTGATGTTGATGTTGAGGCCAATGTTGCCACAAGTCGCACGAGTCTATTTGAAAAGAGCGAAATGAGAAGAGGGTGCGCATCAAACGAGGGTGCACTGTACACAAATAGAGCGCCAGTTCGGAGAGTGAACTGTAATAATATACTAGAGACCCATTGAAACCGAACAACTTCAACTACAACTGCAATGAACAACTGCTAAGTTGTTTGCCGCTTGCAGCTGGTTGAAAGTCAAGAAGAAAGCCACAGCTGAAAGTGTTTCCGAGTCCAACTAGGGTCGCTTATAGTATGATAAATAGATGAACATTAGCAACACCCCCACCAAAACATATGCAACTAGCTAAATCAATGTCGAAATACTGCTTTCAATCTGAGGCAGCTGGCAACCCAATTGCGTTATTAGACTCATCATAAACTCTCAGTGCAGATGCTTAGATTGAATTTAAAATATTATGTATAGCGACTTTTTTATTTATAATAAATATTCTATTAAGGCAAAGCTTGACTTGACTTTGGTATTTAGAATCATTGCGAAATGACAATGCTTTTGTCGCCGTTAACTAAACTAACAGTTGAGATAAACGTTTAAATGAGTTTTAGTAATGAGATAATTTACTATAAATTTATACTTAGTTTGTATTATATTTAACTAAAATTAAGCTGATTTAACAGCTGCGATTAATCTGCAGATTAATCCAGATATACATTATAATCACAGCAGCCTTAATATTGTCTCAATCATTTAGTAAGTTGATCAGTCAGTAAATGAGGCGCTCAGTCTCTCAGTCAGTAATCAGTAAATCAGTAAATCAGTTAAATATTCAGTCAATCCATGATTAAGTCAGTTAATCAATCAGTTAATCAATCAGTTAACCAATCAGTTAATCAATCAGTCAATCATTCAGTCAATCCGCCATTAAAACAGTCTCTCGAGCAATCACTTACTAAGTAAGTCAGTCAGTCAGTCAATCAGCCACTTAGTAAATCGATCACTTAGTCAGTCAGTCTATCAGTCTATTAGTCTATCAGTATTGCTTCAGTCAGAGGTATCTAGTCTTAAATATCAATCTTGGAACATTTCTGGAATACCTGCGTCAAGTGTGCAGATAAATTGGCATTCTTTGCATTCTGTTGCCATCGTTTATTCAAATGCCAGCCACAATTGCTGCTCCGTTTTGGCCATTTGGCGTTTCCACACGTTTCCATGGGACTGAGAACTTTGGAAACTTTATAATCCCTCGGGGGCACCTCAAGGTCGTTCGTCGGTCGACGAATGCATAAATATGCATGCTTATAAGTTGTATTATTAATATTATTATTATTGTATGCTTATCTTAGATCCCCAACCCGACGCCTACGTGGATAGAGGACTGAATGCGATTGTGTAAATGTGAGTGTATGAGTGTGTGAGTGTGTGTGTGAGTGTGTGAGTGTGTGAGTGAGTGTGTGTGTGAGTGTGTGAGTGTGAGTAGAGTACTCACTAGAAGAAAGCATATTCGTAAATAGTTCATTGCTCCGCTTAGAGCGAGACTTGGCGAGACGCTTTATGGACGGAGAGCGGCAACAAGGAGAGACGAAGTGGAGGCAGCTGAGACGACTACGAGACGTACTCACACACTCACACAATCACACACTACACACACTGACACACACGCGCCTCGCTGACTGCAGTTCATAAATCTTGGCCCTTTGTACTTGGCTGCTCGACTTTGAGTTCGTTCGAGTTGTTGAAGTTGTTGTTGTTCTGGTTGTTCTTGTTGTTGTTCTGGTTGTTGTTGCGCTTGCTACTGGTGTTGTTGTAGTTGTTGCCCTTGCCGTTGCTGTTGTTGTACATTGTTTCACTTGGCGCGCAAGTAAAAGACTTTTATCTACAATTTTATTATGACTATTTTAATATTAAACTAATGAATGCGTCGCGGACACGCCGACTGTGACTGAACCACGCCACCCGTTGCTCGTCCCTGTACCCGCCCCTGTCCAGCTACTTGCCGCTTGCCACTCGCCACTTGCCACTTGCTACTTGCTACTTGCTACTTGCCACTTGCTATGCGGTGCGAGTTCGCGCCCTCGAAGATGCCACATTTATAAGCTGTTGACGACCCTTTCGAAATTACAGACCATTGCTAATTTATGCGCCTTTTGTATGATTTTCTCTTGCTCTTCCTTCCTTTTGACTGCATTACAATATTCCTCTTCTTCTTTTTCTTTTCATTTTTTGTGTTTATCATATTTTTTTTCGACTCTGATCCTTTGCCTTGCTTGATACCCTACACTTAGTATTACACTGGCTTTCAATTACAGGGCATGCTAATTGTGAGAGAGCGCATAGCAGTCATGCAGTGGGCGTGGCATATCACATATTAAGTGTCGATTGACATGAAGCCAACAAGAGCTAATAATTGTATCTTTTGTTTTAGCCAGCAAACTAACTACAGCTGCAGTAAGAGTAGCTCAGAGTATGAAGCAGGTTTTATTAAATCTATAAAGAGTTTGTTATGTTAGCGAAAAGTTAAGAATGAAATCTAAGCAGAAAGCAGCAAGTATCTATAGCTAAAGGACATGTATCTTTAAGTCAAAAGATAGTAAAGGCAAGATAGATTTAGAAACATTTGTAGAGTTGGTTGTGTTAGAGAAGAGTTAGGAAATGAATCTACAGATATAAATTAATATTTATTATATTTTACTAAAAAGTAGAAAGTATCTACAGCTAAAGCAAAGTATCTTTAAGTCTAAAGAGAGTCTAAGTCTAACTTTCAAATAGGAAGATAGTAAAACGAATATTACTCAAATCTCTTTATAAAGCTACAACATATAAGATATAAGATTGAATACATTTTAATAAATTAGAGTATTTGCTCGTCTTCAATGCCAACACTTATGTTGCACTATAATTATAGCGCTTGTTTGCATTCAAATAAAGCAAGAGCAACAACAATAACAATTAAAACGTGCAAAATGCTATTAAGAATGAGTTTCAAGTCGAGACTATGGGATAGAAATTGTGAATCGTAAATGTAAAGCAGGTGAATAGTTTGCATTTGGGTTAACGCTGGGCAAATACACAGATCAATTGTGAAACGGGGGGAGAGAGAGAACGACAGAGAGAGAGAGAGAGAGAGAGAGAGAGCGATAGAGGGAGAGAGGGCAAGAGAGTGGCAGTGGAAGGGGGACTTCCCCGCAGCTGTTGTCGTTGCCTGTTTTGTGTGCAGTCGCTTAAAAATTACACAGACAACGTCAAATCTTATGCTTGACTTTCAGGCTGTCAGTTGTTAACCCGGCTAAGATATCACCCCTCCTCCCCCCGTCCCCACCATCCACAAACACACTGATGCCGCTCTACTCCCCTCTCACTCAATACATTGCCTTGCGACGGTTTCTTTTCTTGCTCCAGTGAATTTTCTGCTGCCTTGACTTCGACGGCAACGACGACGTCTACGTCTACGTCGACTTCAACTTGGACTTGGGCTTGCTTTTCACCTGTCCATCGTGTGGAAATCATGTGAAAACATGTGGCCGCCAGTCAACGAATCAGCTAGTCAGTCAGGCATTCATTTAGCCAAGTTTCAGCAACAGCAACAGCAACAACAATGGGAGCAACAAATTAAAGTAATTTCCTACCGCAACGTTTTCAACTTTTTCTCTCCGTCTCTCTCTCTTGTTCTCTCCCTCTCGCCTTAACATTTTTTCAAATGTTTAATTCGCTTGTTGCTGCTGTTTTTCATTGCGTTAATTGCGTCTTTTCATATGCCAAGTGCATTGCACATTCATAATATCAACCCAAATCTGAGCGCAATTTTCCAATTCGAATTCAACATCTTGGCCAAAAGGCAGCCAACAGATGTGCTTTTACCACTTGCCGTTCGCATTTTCTTCTTCATTTTGTTTTGGCTTTTATTTAACAGTTTGAGTGTCGTTTTTTTTGTTTTTAGCAATTGTTTTAATTAGCCTCGCTGCGAATTCATTTGACACGCAGAATGCGGCAGCTTCGAGTCGCTGCGAGTCGCGTTGAGGCGAGGCGAGGCAAGTTGAGTTGATTTTTTTGGTGGCGTCATCTGTGTGCCACTCTGGATCTGGTGCTGGGGAGCTATGGAGCTATGGAGCTGTGGAGCTGTGGAGCTGCAGCAGCTGTTCGCTTGAGCAAATGGTGTCAGTCTCACGAATCGTTGGCAGTTAATAAAGCGGCAGCGTCTGTGGCGAGTATCTCATAGATACATTTGCGCATAAGCATCAATAATGGGCTCTAATGGAAATTGTTGACTTTGTCAACGTTTTTTTCATTTTTTGTTATGCGTCAACCATTGGCCAGCCAGCTAGGGAGGCCAGCAAGAGGGCGGCAATGTGGGAAACGGTGGGTGGTGGTGTGTGGAGGGGGGGGGTGTGGCAGGCAACGCCGCTTGACTGACATTTATCGCTGGTTCGGGCCGCTATTGCAACAGAGTTGGTCAGAGTTGCTGCTGTCAGCATCAGCATCAGCTTCAGCAGCAGCCGCAGCAACAACAACAACGGCGGCAGCGTTCAACGTTTTGGAAAATTTAGCACAAGGTTGCTGCAACCAGCAAAATGAGCAATTGTGGCAGCAGCAACAGCAACAACAGCAGCAGCAACAACAGCAGCAGCCACAAAAGCGGCAAAGCAGCAAACGCCAATAGTTAAAGTTGCTGTTGCATTCAAATTGCAGCCTCTAGTTGCTGTTGCTGTTGTTGTTGCTGTTGTTGTCATTGCCCAAAATTGTAAATAAATAAATACTTAATTATGTTGTTCGGCCGCACCGTTTTTGGTTATCCAAAGAGCTGGCTTAGCAAACAAAAAGCGCACATTGCGCATACGCCACGTTGACCAACTGCTGTGCGAATCAATACGTTGTCAGCCCAACAATATTAGATCATGAAATCAATGCAACTCACAATTATATGACTAATAAAAGTCAAGTTAATAGCTTCAACATAATTATGTTGATGCTGTTGTTGTTGTTGTTGTTGATGTTGCTGTTGCTGTTGTTGCACAGCAGTCGCTTCAATCGTCAGCCGCAAACTGATTCAACAGATCTGTCGAGATACCGTCAACAACAAATCAATGCAAAGCACTTTGCAACGCTGACTAAGCAAATTGTTAATTAGCCTCAAATCAGCTCTGTGTCTGATCGCATCAAGCTGCATCAAACTTGAGTGAAATGTGAGTTAGTGTGCCACATATCAGTTAGCAAATAGTAAGAGCGAACTGAGCACTCGCATCTGATAATATTCTAACCGGCAAATCTTTTGCTCAACTCAAGCAACGAGTCCGACCATTAAATCCACTAAAATATGCTCATGATCTTCATCTCTTTCTCTATATTTATTTAATTGATTTAGATCTCTGCGTGTCCAAGTTTTCGATATTTTCACTTGTAATCAGCACATGACCTGCTTGTTAATTATATTTAGCAACTTAATAAGTTATGGCAAAGAAAGAATATATATAGTTAATGATGAGTTAAATATGTTAATTATAATTTCTGTAAATTTTTATATTTATTTAATTTAATAGTTATTAAAACAGTTGCAAACTGCCAATCTGCCTGATGCACTAGCTAATGTATAACAGTTTCACCGTGTCATACGTATGACAGTGCAATATCTGAAAGGAAATCATTGTGGATAGAAATCTAAACGCAGAGTTTAAGCTTGCCCCCTCTCTCTCTCTCTCTCTTTCCCTCTCTCTCTCTCACTCTCTGACAAGGTTTTCAGCTCAATTTCCTGATGATTCTCAGCTAAGTACTATCTCTTACTTATGTTGCTTGTGTGTGGCAAGTAGGATAAGTTGTTGCAGGAACTCAATCAGCACTTTCGCAGCTATGAAACGACGCAACTGCAGTTCTATGTATGTGTGTGTGTATGTATGTATGTATGTACATGCAGCATAAGTTGAGACTGTGAGTTGGTTATTGCGGGCTCAGACTGTTTGAGCACTCCAAACTCCACCCACGGATCAGCACACACACACACAACCTAAGTACAACAGATAAAAGGGCTTGGGAGGGGACGGAAGAGAGAGACAGAGAGAGAAGAAGGTGGAGGGAATGCAGCGCCATAGCCAACGGCATCCGCTGTAAGCACACAAAACAAACAGCAAAATAAAAGAAAATTAAAAAATAAAGCAAAATGAAACGAAACGAAAAATGCGACGATGTGACGGCGTCGAAGCTGACGTCGAAGCTGAAGCCAACGACCGCAAACTTGCAATGACGGCGACGATGATGCGTTTCGCCCTCCCCCCACTCATTACTCTCCACTCGACTGTGCGCTCCAAAAATGCAGCAGCCAAACAAACCACTCGACGCGACTCAACTCGAGTTGGAGTCCAGTTTCCACCCCCGCCACGAAACCGGAAGTAAAGCACGCAAATGCGAAGGTTGTTGCTGTAGCTTTTGCTGCTGTTGCTGCTGCTGCTGTTGCTGCTTGTGCTGCTGCTGTTGCCGTTGCCGTTGCTGCATCTGCATCTGCGGCGCTCAGAGCAGCAGGATAGCAGCAGCAAGTGCAAGTCGATTTGCAAGCTGCTGCTGCGTCTCAGTCTCAACTGTTCGCTTGGGTGGTGCTGTGTGGGGCAGTGTGGCAGTGGCAGTGGCAGGTTCTGTTGCTTGTTGCCTGTCGACAGATGTTGCTTGTCATCATTGTTGCAATCAAAATGGCGTTTACAAAACTACAAGCTTGCCTCGCAACTCAGTTGGATAGTTGGATAGCAGCAGCATTATTTCCCTTAAAGCTCAGATCTTGCATTGGCACTACAAATTGTGCTTGGCCCCAAAAATAAACCCAACCCGGCGTGACAGTTGACGTCGCTGTCGCAGTCGCAGTCGCAGTCACAGTCGCAGTCACAGTCGGCGACGCTGGGAGAGACCTGAATATACACAGAATATATTTCCAGCGATTCCAATGAACCAACATCGAGCATTCGGCATATGAAATTCGCTATGTGTCTCATTTCTCAGTTCTGAACGCCTGTTCGAATTTTAAGCTATTTTTATTGAAAATGGGCGATATTCTCAGTGTGCCCCAAAACGCGTTGCAAAGCTGAGAGAGAGCGAGAGAGAGAGAGAGCGAAGAGAGAAAGAGAACAGCAGCTGAGAATGAACAATTTTGAGAGGCAGTGAGAGAAAAAGTATCAGAGTTTATGTGCTGCATGTGTATGTGTGTGTGTGTGTGTGTGTGTGTGTGTGTTTGGGTGTGTGTGTGTGTGTGGGTGTGTGTAACATGTAAAACTGTGTTAAGTGCATGCTGCGGACTGGGCAGCAGCTCAGCTCCATTGAGGGTTGCAATTGATGCCCAGGCAGCCAGCAATGATGGCTTCATTGTCAGCTTATCTCACACCCGTAAGTAATTAGTTTCAATAAAATAATAAAATATAGTCATATATATAATATTAATATAATGTTATTATGCGTAAATATATATGAACGATTAAGTATATAAATAAATTTATAGAAATATATATTAATTTTTCACTTTGTTTTTGGCTTATTATCAACTTGATAATTATGAATAATATGTAAATTGAAGTCCAATTGTTTTATGAAATATATATTGCATATATTTTTATTAACTTACAGACAAATTATTGCATTAGCTGAGTTTGCATTTGAGTAAAGAGTATTGATCTTAACATGTATTCTTATCATATTAATACAGAATTATTATTCATAAAATATTCTCAATAAATTCTGCATATAAATATCAACAATTACATATATTTATATAAATATATATCTATATCTAATATATATATATATTCTGATTTTCTCTATAATTTTGTTTGTCAACTCATTGACAACACATCGTATTCATATCACATTCATGAGCACAAGAAGCACATTTCAAGAAGCGATTCATTCTCGCACACAACGTGCAATCAACACTGCACACTCTCGGCTTGCAGTTCCTCCTCTCTCTCTCTCTCTCTACACACACGCTGTCTCCCTCTCGCGCTGCTCAATGCATCTTCGCATCTCTCAGTATATATTTTTTTTTTTTACATATATATTTTGTCATATTTTGTAGATGCAAAAAGAAAACAAACAAACGAACAGAAACTGCGCTTATTACGCCCTGTTGGCGACGAGTGCCGCTCGCGGAACCCATTAGAAACGAGCTTGGAGAATGTGCGAGAGAGAGAGAGAGAGAGGGAAAGGGCAAGGGAAGGGGAGTGAAGGGAAGCGAGAATGACTGAGAGAGTTCTCCCCTCGCCATCGCCCATCGCCCTACCCGCCTCACACAGCTGCCAAGTGCCAGGGCACTGTGGACTATGCACTATGGTTATATGGTTATGGCTATGGCTATAACTATGGCTATGTCTCTGGACGTTGTGACTGTGACTGTGCATCTTGCCTCATTTCGATTCATTTGCAGCTCTCAGCGCTTATACTCACTGCCAGTTCTAAGCGTTGCAACACCCAACGCCCCACACTCCTCGTGCTCTGCTCCCTCTCCTTCTCCGTTGCCGCATGCCACTTGCCACTTGCCACTTGCTACTTGCTATGCGCTCTGTATGCTTTCCATGCCTTCTTTAGCTCCTCCATTTCCAGTTTTGTCTGTTGTGTTGCGCTGTGTTGTGTCTGTTGTCGGTTTTCGCACATTTCGCCCATTGTGTATATTTGGCAAGTTGTGCACACTCAGCCCCATCAACGAGTCGCAATCGCTTTGCCCCCATCCCCCCTTTTCTACGACACAGACAGAGACAGAGAACCAGAACGAGAACGAGAACGTATCCGAGTCGCTGAGTCTCTGAGTGGAGTGCTCTCTTGTCGCTTGCTGTGCGCCTGTTCCGAAACGACTCAAACTGAGAGAGAGATAAAAGCATCTTGTGACTAGATGATGCTTCTGTGTTGATAAGGCCCAGGCCCCGCTACAATTTCAGTCTCTGTCTCAGTCTTTCCCTCCATGTGTATCTATGTGTGCGTGTGTGTGTGTGTGCGTGTGTGCGTGTGAGTGTGCGTGTGCATATCTGTGACTTTTGCGTGAAAATTGAGCACAATTTCTAGATGCACACACAAGTGTTGTGGCAGTACAAATATATTAAGAGTACAGCCCACATCAACTCTCTACTTTTGCTGAGGTTAACTTGGTCTTCATATTCCCCCTTCTCTCTCTCTCTCTCTCTCTCTCCCTCTAGCTCTCATCTGTTTGATTTGAGTGAGTTATGAAGTTGCAATTGTTGCGTGGGCGACTCGAACTCGAGCTCCAGTTGTCAGCTCTTACAACTCTCGAATCTCTTTAAGCGTCGATTTATTGTTGTACTTAAGTCTCCAACGAAAACTGGGCGACATTGTAATGCAATCTGTGAAGAGTTTTCATCATTGAGGCGTGGAAAAATGCGTTTTACCGTTAGCTTTGGCCATGGCCATGGCCATAATAAAAACCCAAATACAAATACATTACAATACAATACGATACGATACGTTCGATAGACGGCAGCTTTGAAATGCTTTTCATAGCTGTAAAATGCAACTGCCACACACAATGTTACACACACACACACACGCGCACACACACACACACACAGCTACATCTACATCTTTCAAATACAAATGCTTGTGGATGCAGCTCGAATGCAAATGCAGTCTTGTTTAGTCATCTGTCGTTCAATTCCATCACGATTGAGCTTGTTGTTGCTGTCGTTGTTGTCGTTGTTGTCGTTGTTGCCTCTTCTGCTGTTGTTGTCATTGTTATTAGCTCCAAATGCAGGTCAACGTTATAGCTTTGCTTGCTCATTTGATACACTAAAATATTAGAACAAATATAAGCAAAGTTGCTCTGCTTGCAGCTCAACAGTTAAATGGGATTTAATTTAATTTATAATAAATAAATATAAATTAGTAGACATTGTAACAATTTTAAGAAGAAATAACTAGAACGAAACATTTAAAGATGTTAATAACACAGTCGAGTGTGCTTGACAGTTTGAGACCCGGTACTAAACATACATTTACTACTAATTATGATACAAATATAATAAAATTAGAATAGAATATTTATATTATATATTTACATTTATTTATTGTGATTTAAAATATAATGTAATAATTTAATAAATATATTTATCATAAGTAAAATATTTAATACTGTTTTAAACACATATTTAATTAATTTAATTAAAATATTTTGCTTTACATTTATTTCTAAGGATATAGATATAACATTTTTATTATATTTACTAATATTTACCTAATTGCTAATTATAATAAATGAATTTCCTACTCCTCTTCAATTGTCATTAATTGCCCACGTAGTGTATAAGTTGTCGTTGTTGTTTGTTGTTTGTCGGCTTGTCGCTTAGCTGTCCTTTGACATATGCCATTTAATTGGTCAATTTGCATGCACCGAATACAGATTTAGTTGTTGTGTTTTGTTGTAGAGTGCAACTCTTGGATGCTGTGGCACTTTCACTTGGCCCGGGTTGCAAGCGGCAACGGCAACGGCAACGGCAACTGCAAATGTTTGTGGCAGCCATATTTGCTCTAGTCATAAATTATGCCTAATTATGCGGCATCTTAGCAAAGATTGGCCAACTCCTGAACTGAACGCTGAGCACTATGCAATTTGTCCAACACAGCAACAACAACAACAACTACAACTGCCTACTCATGTGGATTTTGGGGCAGCTTCATAGCCTCAAAGCAGTCAGATCTTAATACTGTGCTTGTTATGTGTTGCTGCTGTTGCAGTGGCAACTAGGCCGTGTGTGTGTGTGTGTGTGTAATGATGATGTGAGGGGGGAACGCAAGGGTGAGCATTGTGTGCATTACGAAATATTGCAACTAAATTTGTGTCTACTTTCATTTTTGTTGTTGTTTTTCCTATGCTTGCTGAAGCTCTGCTGCAGCTGCGGACCTCAGCTTAGGCTTAATTGTTACCTAGGCTCGGCAGCATCTCGAAATTAGCCGCAACGAAACGGCCAAAAGAAAGTTGATATTTTGGGCCAACAAGCTGGCTATAAGTAGTTGTTGTTGTTGTTGTTGCTTGTGCTGGAGATTTCAAGGTCATTCGTTGGGGCAAACAATAGTGAATTGTACATTGTCGTCGTCGTCGTCTGGTTGGCATTCCATGAATTTTTTGTTCACTTTGTGTTCAACTTAATTAAAAGGCAAACAGAAACGCAACCTCATACACATAAAAAAGCACTGATAAAATGTTTTTTATCAGCACAAAAAAAAACAAATCGAAAAGAAAATAAAAACAAAGAAAAAAACAAAAAACGGTTGAGACATTAACCACGATAATTATATAAAACATGTGGCCTGTACTGTGTGGCGGCCACAAGACGAACCGCAACTCTATGGAAGTTAGCAACGAATACAATTGATAAGCATTTAGAATAGATATATGAGTACTACGAATATCTGGCCACTTGCTGGCACTGAGTACTCGTAACCATACTCCAAGTTGTCGTCAACCTGTGTATTTCATTTTCAAGCAGCAGAAAATAGAAGAAAAACAAAAAGAAAATCATAATGTTTTTAGATACATTTCAAGGAATTTTAATTTGCTGATAACAATCCGACGACAGCGAATAATACAGAAGGCGAAACATAGCGAGAAATACGTTTCAACGTTTGCCATTTAATTTAAATTTAACGTCTTATCTGATTAAACGCAGATAAAAGGCAAATTGATAACCTTTTAAATAATAAAGTGAACGATCTTTTATGTTTATATTCTGTCAAGCCCAAATGGCGTGCAGTAGATGGGGGGAAGAGTGAGAGAGAGAGAGAGGGGGGGGGGGGGAGTTGGGTATGCTTATCAATTTTGTTCATGTTTATCTGCTTCTCGCTTGTTGCACAACCAACCAAACAAATAAATGTTGGCAATCATTTGCCTAATTATAATTCATTTTATGATCACGCATATTTGCTTTCATTTTATGGCGTCTTATTAAAAGAGGAATAAACCTGAGCTGAGCTGAGCTGGATGTGGAAGTGCTTAGCCTGCCAATGGATTCCCAACTACTGACTGTCCTGGCATTAACCCATTGATGGCGTGGACAGTAACTTAAGCTAAAGCTGAGCCACATTTAAGTATAATTTATAATTGTGGAAATATCTTAAATACAAAAGAAGTTAGAAAATTAAAAATATAATTTATTTTAAAAGTGTTTTTATTTTAAATTATTTGTTTTTATTATTATTATATATTTATTTCATTTTATTTCTTTTTTATAATCTTTAAAAATGTTTACTAAATTTGTGTAATTTTATCTCGTTCTATTCCATCTCATGTGAAACTTTCATATGAAGTCTGCCTCTTATTTCCCCCCCCAACTCTTGCTGCTTTCCCGCATCGTATTGATGTCTATAGAACCATCTTGCTTTAACAGCTTTCCCGCTTTGATTTCACTGTATAATTATTTTAAAATGTTTTGAATGATAACTCAAAATGCCGCATCAAAAACCTTAAGCTGAGTTTTCTTTATCCATTTTCATTAGTGATGACAAGAACTTTAATGGGTTAACAGTTGGGCAGACATGCACTCTCTGCCCACTCTGCAGCAGCGCTGGCCCTGTTGCTGCTGCCGAGCTGCTTCTGCTGCCCACATTCAGTTGCATCCATCGCATTGCGTCTGTCACCAGCGCATCGAATGCCTCTGGGCAGGGCAATGAGTCTGACTCTAGTTCTAAGAGTGTGGCACAGTCAGACTGTCTGACTGTCTGTTGCACGGACAGACGGTCGATCACTATGTAGTTGTATCTGTATCTGTGGCTGTGTCTGTGGCTGTGTCGGTGTCTGTGTCTCCATGGCTCATCATCAACGTCCAAGCGACGTGTGTGGCCTGGGCAAGGGACACGGGCATGGGCATGGGCATGGGCACTGAGACTGGAACTGGGCCGGGACTGCGACTGGGACTGTGGCTGGGATTGAGACTGGCAACGGCACAGTGGTGAGGGGGGGGCATGCGTTGGGGATCTGAAAACGACAACGGCGCCGATGCCAACGATGGAATGCTGTTAGTTATAAAATGGCCACAAAATCATAACGCGGGCGTGGGCTCGACCGCTGCTGACCACTTTCCTGGACCCAAAACCGAACCTGATATTGACGATGACGATGACGATGACGAGTTGTTAGTGCCACCGCCAACCACTCGCTGTACCCCGGTTACCCTTGCTCTGCTTAACTACCATTCGCTTACTGTCTGGCCATCAAAAGGTTGGTCCAGAGTGTGAATTGAAATGTTTTTTTACATGTGTTCTGTGAGTTTGCCGTGCATTCGATTGGATCAACAACTCTCAGACAGAGAGACAGACAGAGAGAGACAGACAGAGAGAGAGGAAGAGAGAGGGAGAGAGAGAGAGAGAGAGAGAACTACAAATCGAAATCAAAACTCGTCGCAGTTGTTTTATGAGTTTTAGAAATTCTTTTCAACTTGATTTTTTATTTTTTTTTTTTTATATGTTTTTTTTTCTACATCGATAGACAGCGAGCATTTCCATGCAATCGCATTCGGTCGCCCACAAAAACTTGTTTTGTTTTTCTCGTTTCTATTTGCCGTTCTTGTTATTATTATTAGTTTTTAGTTTTCTATTTCTATGGTGGTGCTGCTGGTGGTGGCGGCGTTGGTGGCTCACTTTGAATAATGATGATAAGCTCAGCTCCAGCTAAGCAATCCAAATGAGAACATACGAATATTTATATACTCAGACTCGCACATCCATCCATCCATCCAACCATCCAACCATCCATCCATCTATCTGTCGTTCGCTTTTTGATTATTGACTTATTGTGGCATTTATTTTGTGTATATTTCTTCTCTTTTCTTTTCATGTTTTTGCGTCGAAATCGTCGTCAGGTATACGAGAAATCGTCACGGTCAACAAAAGATACTTTGGGAGCCATGTAGATACAGCCTATGCAGATACAGATACAGATACAGATACATTTGAAGCGCACGCTTGTCCGTTTTGATGTTGTTGTCATCAATTTAGAAGCGACAACAAAGCAACAAGAACAAAACCAGACATTCTTCGAGACTCGTCTCGCCTCGTCTCATCGCTTTTCGTTCTCATAATTTGTTTGCCTCAGCCGCTCCCGATGTTGCCCCGCGCATGTTTCCCATGCCCACAAGTCTCAATCCCGTTCCCAATTCTTTTCATTCTCGCGCGATCGTCGCCGACTGTGAGAAAGATTTTATTTCGTTCAAGTGGTTTTTGATTTAACACCAAACAACACCAAACAACAGCAACAACAGCAACAACAACAACAGCAACAACAACAACAGCAACAACAACTGGCAAACAAGCAATGGAAAATATTTTAATGATGCATCGTCAATGCAATTCAAGAAAAGCAGAAGAAAGAAAATAAACAGATTTCTAACTTGTTTGGTGGCCTTTCTATCGATCAAACTGTCTTTCTTCTCTCAATCAGTCTCAGTCTCAATCTCAATCTTTCGCTTGATTTTCATATGCAGCAGTCGATTGTTGGCAATACGTTGATCCTCCATAGAACTCACCCTAAGTGTGTGTAAAGAGTTGCGTCTATCAAAAAAAAGGGGTAGCTCAAGAGAGCGACAAGCCACTCGACAGGCTGGCAATGCCAATGGGCTTATTTCATATATATGTATAAGCATATATATATATATATATATATATATATATATATATATATATATCGATGCGGTAACATCTGTCACGGCTGCTTGCTGGACAGCAACCACAAATGCTGAGAGCAGGACAACTGAAACTGGCACCATTAAGCAGCTTTCGATATTTACACAAATTCAAAATACTTTTTAACAGCCTACCAACTGGGTATAATTGCATTAAGATACAGTATGCGACATATCAATTAATTCTCAATGTGTTTGATATAAACGAAGGGAAGAAAAACTTGCCTTATGATATGATATGCTGTGTCCTTGGCTTGATCAATTGTTGGCTCAAAAGGCTTCACTATAATTAGAGCATATATAATTGAAACAATTATGCATTAATTGTAGCAATGCATTAATAATTGCATTGTCAAAATATAGCTGAGTCTGTGACAGACAACAGATTATCGAGAGATTAGATTGAGTGAATAAGTTTGCAAGTTATGTAAATCAATCACTTGGAATTAACTCTAATCAACTGATTGATTGTATATTTATTGCTGAATCAGCTTATTATATTATATTATATTATATTAACAGAACTATCTTAAATTAAATGTAAACTATTATAATGAGCGCAGCTTACTGCAATTTAATTGTAGAGCATTAAATCTTCGTTGTATACATTTCATTTACTTATTGTGTTTACCCTTTGTTGTATATTTTTTATATTTCTCTCTTTTTTTCGCAGTTTAAGCCCAGGGTATTATGCTATTATGAAAATATGCAATATTTCTGCTGCTGTTGCTTTGAACTATGCGTGATGCCGACACGGTGAGAGATCCCCAGCTTATGCGAAGGACTTCAGTCAGCAGTGACCAGTCGCCAGTCACCAGTCGACGGTCAGTAGTCGCCAGTCGCCAGTTGCCAGTCGTCGTTTATTAATGTGACACTAATCATGTGACCTCGAGTGTTTTGGCTGCATTTTATGGCCACTTTACACGCATAGAACAACGTAGAATGATTCAAACCATTCATAAAAATGCCATTCTATTGCTTTCTTTTCTTTGTGGCACCTTTCTTTCAACGCGCGACCGTGTGTATGTGTGTGTGAGTGTGTGTTGATTGGAAGCGCTTAGGAAAATCAACACACATAAGAAATGGGAACGGACAACTGGGAACTGGGAACTGGGAACTAGGAAAGGTTATGTCCAATGCACGTTGAAGTAGACACAAAAAGCGGCACTAGGAAGCGGCCTCTTGCGTAGGTAGCTTCGTCAACTGGGCCAAAACAAAAGGCGAACATTAAGACAGAGAGATAGAGAGAGAGAGAGAGATTGAAGAGAGAAGGAGTGTTAAAGCGAGAATGTTATACAATTTCACCTTTTGCTGTTGTAGTTGTAGCTGGAGTTGCAGTTGCAGTTGCAGTTGTCGTTTGCTTGAGAGCATGACGCGTGTCTGGGGCAACCAATTAGCAGAGAGACTCGGCGGTATCTGTGCAGTCTTTTATGTTGTGTGATATAGGGGTTGATAATAACTAATACAAACCTACGCATACATGCACTGAGAGAAATCGTATGCAAGCAATTAATTGCATTTAAATTTAAATTACGAATTATTTATTTGGAGTGAAAATTTATAAAACAATACAGAAATATAATAGATTATTCCCATTTATAATTTATATATATAATATAATGTATATATATATTTGTATATTTTATATAATATATGAAAAGTTGTTTCGAATCAATGAATTAATATATAATATAATAAATATATAATATAAAATAATATAATATATAATATAAATAATGCTCTAAAGTATTTAAGGAGGAAATTGTTTTATTTATTTGTTTATTATATATATTTATATATTTATTTAAAATATTTTTGTGATAAGAGTATTAATATTTTTATAATAAATTCATTGAACTCTTTTTGTATTATTTTAAAAGTTTAATAAATTTAGTTTAATAAGTTTGTAGTATTTAAAATGTAACACATTTAGTTATACTTAAAAAACATACCCTAGATTTTGGCCAGTGTAGTTGGATCGCTAAGCGTAGCCTTGTGGCTGACGCTGATGAGCCGCAAACTGCGCAGGAAGCTTCATCCAATTGACAAGCAGCATTTAGGGGATAATTTTCGGGGCATGTGCAGCGGTTGCCCCCCAAAAAAACAACACAAAATGAAAAGGAAGAAACAAACTGCGCAGGCGCAAACGCAGACGCAGCGTGTAGGCAGCAAAAGTGCGCAGGACGAAAAGGACGAGGACTCGCTCCAACAGTTTTTTGTGCGACGCTGTAACATCTGCTTGTGTCTGCCTGCCTAACAGTCAGACTGTCTTCGTCTATCTCTCTCAATCCCTCGCTACTCTTCCTGTCCTGCTCTTGCCCCTGCGTCAGCAGCGATTGTCGTCCTGAAAGGACATGTGCGTTTTTAGTTATTGAAATTTTTACTTGTTTTGTCCTGGCCGCCGACTCTGTGCATTGAGTATTTAATTGCAGATAATATCGACAACAAACAGCAGGCAGCAGTTCAACTGAATGGCAGCCCGACAGAAGGATGATATCAACAGCTGAATATTTAGCCGGAAATGCATCTGTGGCCAAGGAGCTCCCCTGCTCCTGCCCCTGCTCCTGCCCCTGCTCCTGCCCCTGCCCCTGCCCCGCTCGGGACATTTGTCCTGCTCTCTGCTCTGTCCTGTCCTGGTCTCTGTGGAGGCGCGCACGTGTCAATAATTGTTCAGATGTGGAGCTCAAGAATCAGCTGTCGTTTGAGAGGTCACCACTTGAAGACAACAATGGCAACTGAAGTATGTTTAGGCCACGTCTTTTGATTCCTTATAATAGGCAACTTAGGCACCTTGTTTTTCTGTATGAATAACAAAGAATGTGCCAGGTGCGTGTAAATAGTTCATTTCATTAACAAAATTAACAAAGAGATAAATGTGTGAATATACACATTGGAAATATGATGTTTTCAATTTGGATATTCAGTTCAGAAGATTAAGTTAATTTTATAGGAAATAATTGAATTTATTGTATTAAATATTGTTGTGCATTTAGTTTATTTTATTTGCGATGCTAAGGACTTTTTATAAATATTAAAAAAGCATTGAGTAAACTATAGATAGATTATCAGATTATTATACTAAATAACTACATATATAGTTTATAAAGTCATCAAGTAAAGTTCATCAATAACTTGACCTTAATAATTTAAATAAAATTAAATATAAATGAGCTGCCAATTTAGAACTGTAACTATGCTAATTTGAAGAACAACTGCCTGTATATATTTATATAAAGACTCTTCAGCATATGATTATCTATAAGCAGCTTAACATTGTACAACTTGGGTAAGTTGTGTGAGCGTTTGAAGAATTGCAAAACAAAGCTATCAAAAAAAATGTTTGAATATTCGATTACTTCCGCTTGTTATGCAAACATTCCTTTCATTTCCACTGTATTGCCAGCTGAAATACTTGTGGCATAACAGCTTAAAGATTCTGAATTGTTATTCTTGGCCATTGAATTGCAGTTAACTGCAATTTGCCAGCAACAAAGGCAGCAACAACGGCAGCAACAACGACAGCGGCAGCAATTTTAAGCCGCCTAAACAAATGCAAATTAGTTGCGCACTTGGCCAACAGTTAACTCTGAGCACTCATCTAACAACTGAGCACAACTCAACTTAAGTCAAACTCAGCTCAGCTCAACTCAGCTCGGCTCGGCTACGGCCGACAAATGCAAAAGTAACGGCAAAGCTAATGCCAAAAGAAGCAACAACAACAGCAGCAGCTCATGTAATTGTATTTGTAAATGCCATAAAGTTGGCAACACTTGCTGTGCCAACAACAGCAGCAATAGCAACAGCAACAGCAACAGCAACAGCAACAGCAATACAAATGAATTATGTTGGCTGCCCAGCAAGCTCCCCTTACGCTCAACTTCCCGCTGCCCATGCGGCTGCTAGTTTAAGCCACACAAATGTTGCTCCAACGTTTGCAAATGAAGTTCACGAGATGGTCAAGACGATAATGTTGGCGAGCGCATTTGCCAAGTCATGTTGTTGTTGCTGTATTGCTGTTGCTGTTACTATTGCTGCTGCTGCTGCTGCCCTGACACCGCAGCAACAATTCAGTTAGTCAATGCGCGTCACAACGAACGAGTTTTGTTTTGTATTTGTTGTTGCTGTTGTTGTTGGTGTCCATTTTGTCGCCGTTGTTGCCCTCAAATAGTTGAAAATCAAATCAACAACAACATCAGCAACAGCAACAGCCACAGCAGCAGCAGCAGCAACAACAGCAACGTTGCTTAAACTAAAATCTATGCATGTAAAACTCAATTGAAGCGCAGCGAACTTCTCCCCCAAACGCGTCGCCCCGTCGCTCCACTTTTTCTTTTCTATTTTTTGCTGTTTGCCTTTTGTTTGATTTAGTTTATGCACCCCGCACCACCCCACGACCCAACACTCAATTCAGCCCAGCCGCTGCCCTTCCCATTGGGCTTATGCATACGAGCAAAGCTGACGCTGACTTGAAGTTCCAAGCCCAAAGCTGACTGCAGTTTCCCCAGCCCATTCACCACTACCAACACACACACACACACACACAGAGCATAACTGAATCTGAGTCGCTGCTGGCGTCGCTGCTGTCGTCGTCGTCGACATCGTCATACAAATATTTAGTAGAGTATGAAGTAGTTCGGGTTCGGTACATAAAATGTGTTGACCTCAGTTGACCTCGTTTCAGTTTCTTTTGCTGTCGTTGTTGCTGTTGTCGTTGTTGCTGTTGTTGTCGTTGTTGCTGTTGCTGTTACTACTCTTTTTTCTGCTTTTTGCAGCACTTATTTTATTTGTGCAAACGTTTTAATGAAATTTCGTTTCATTTTTTTTTATTTTTTTCTTCATTTTGCTTCTTGCTTTTTGTTGCTTTTTGTACTTCAACGTCTTCGTTTTCTCTCCCTCTTCTGGACACATTTGAGCGCGCCGCAGAGTTTTTCAATTAGAAATCATCATAATCGTATCTCTTTGTGGTTCTTCAACCTTTTCAGCTACGCGGGGCTGCAGCTGCCGGAATTCCCTGCCACCGCCCAGAGAAATAGAGACAGAGACACAGAGAGAAAGAGAGAGAGAGAGAGAGAAAGAGAGCAAGAGGGAGAGAGACCCAGACGTAGATCTGACGTTTTGTCTATGACTCTGGCATGGAATGGAGCATTCTCAGCGCTTTGGTCAAAGTCTCCTCGGCTCAAATGAACTTTTGGCGAGTGTAACTCTTTTTTTTTTTGTAGTTTGTTTACCTCGCTTAATGTTGTTGATGATTACTTTCACCGGACAGCAACAGCAACCAAAGTCTGAGCACAACAAAACACAGTTATGACAACAACAATAATAGCAACAACAAGAGCAACAGACAAGCGATTGCTGAGGAAGCAACAACAACTACATCTACAAGTAGAAGAAGCAGACAACAAAAAAACCAAGCCAAAGTTGCTTTGCTTATTTGTTGCTGTTAATGTTGATGTTGTTGTTGTTGCTGTTGTTGTTGTAGTTGGCATATGAAATATGTTTGAACATAATGAGGCCAACAGAGTTGCTGTTGCCATTGCAGTTGCTATTGTTGTTGCTGTCTACTGAGGAACTGACTCTAACTCTGAGTGCAACTGCAATGATTGCAGGTTGCTGCAGCCGCCGCTGGCAACAACTAAAACAACAACAACAACTGCAGCAACTGCTTCAACTGCAACAACAGGCATGATCTTAGCTCGTAATCTGAATCTAAATCAAAATGAAAATTTGATACAATTAGCAATAGCACAAAAACTGTTGTTGTTGTTGCTGCTGCTGCTGCTGTTGTTGTTGTTGCTATTACAGCAACCTGCTGCTGACAATGCAATCAGCAACATATGCATGTTGTTGCAACTCTAAGGCTATTTTGGCTCATTCACATATAAAATATTAAGCCTTACAGCTTAAGGTATAAATTATGCAAACGTATTTCAGTAGATTTCTAGAGATTGTTCCAGAAAACACCTAGAAGCTTATTGCACAATCAAATGCAGTTAGCAATGTATTTGGGTTTAGAATTAGTTTACTTTTCACATATGAAAGTTGAACTTCAGTTTTTATATCCATGGGAATAGAATGAATCAGGAACATACATTTAGTTGAGGGAGAAAACATTTGCTTTTGAATATTTGCAACTAATAATTAGATTTCTTCAAAATCAAATGGAATATACAAAGTTAAAATATTTACTCAAAATAAAATTTAATATATTTGTTTAATATTTAAATAAATGAATGTATGAATAAATAAATAAATAAAAAAATAAATAAATAAAAAAATAATTAAATAAATAAATAATTAAATAAGTAAATAAAAATAATTTTTATTGAATGAAATTTATTATATTTAAAATTAAAATATATATATATTAAATTTAAAAAATTAATTACTTCACATTAAATGAATTAAATTTAATATTTAATTAAATAAATTATATTTATTTACACCAAATTAAATTTGTTATATTTAAAAAGAAATTTAATATATATAAAAATTAATTTAAATATAATAGAAAAATCAAATTAACAATATTAAAAGTTTAATCAAATTTAAATTGAAATATGACAGAAATCTGCCAACATTTCGTAGCAAGCCAATCGTAAACTGAGTCGTCTAATGCCAATTTCTAGCTTGTTTTCTTGTTATCGCCCTCATACGCTCTGTGCACTTTCTATTTCCTTGGCTCGCATTTGGTAAGAAAGAGCAAAAATATAATAAAAAACCGTTAGGTAAATGAATTTCAGTGGCAGCAACCGAAAAGTTGACATGCATCTCATATAACGCGTACCCAACAACAACAACAACAGCAACAACAACAGCAACGACAACGACAACGACAACGACAACAAAAAAGAGTTGAAGAAAAAAAGTCAAACTAAGCGACGTCTTTCGGTTCATGTTCACGTCCAAAAATTTCATTGTACCCACGCCGACGTCTGCGAAGCGACAAGCGGAAATGGTAAACATTACCTTTACCTACACTTGCAACACGACTTGTGCGAAGGGAGCGGAGTGGGTGGAGAGGGGGTGGACCAAGCGAGAAATGGGAACTGAGAAACAAAAACAAAAAATGGTTAGTTATGAAACCAAAGCATCACTCAAAGGCAGCCGCCAAAGCCGCCCGCGCTGCTTAACACAGTTCAGAGAGTTGGATGAAGGGAGGGGGAGCAGAGGAGCCGCTTAGAGGTGACGTTGGCCAAGTGACAGCCGCTGGAGAAGCTCAGCGGGCAATGTGGACTCAACGTTGTACAGCAGCAACTTTCCAATGTACACAGATATACACACACACACACACACACACACAACCACATTTGTATATTATTTCATTATTGTTGCGCTTAGTTTTTAACCAAAAAGCGGCAACAACAACAACAACAGTTGCACGTAAATGCCGTGGATTGAAAAAAGCTGAAGACGGAGACATCAACCACAGCATAGAAGTAGAGGAAGATGTAGACAAGCGCAGACAGACAAGTAAAAAGCTTTATCTTTTCTTTTATTTTGTCTTTAAGCAACACTTAATCAACGCATTGTCCAACACTTGCTTATGCTAGTGTTTGCCTGCAACACTATGCAGAGTATTGTTGCAATTGATTCTGATATGGAATTACATCTCCGAACTTTCACTAACTAAATTCAAATCGCTTTTTAATTCTTTTCAACTAATTTTTACTATTTGAAAATATTATTTAGTTTATTTTTGTTTAATATTAAGAATTTTCCAGCATATATGCAAAATATCTCAATGAATTTTCTCAATATTTATGAATGCTTAAAGTGTTTCAACTTCTTGGCAAATATTGTGCAAATGTGCAAAATAAATTGTGGAAAATTTCAAATTCAATTGATGGCTTCTAAATTGTTGCACTGGTGTTGCGATAAAAACGCACAAAACTGTTGCACGTTGCAAAAACAATTCAATTGCAAGTGAATGTTGTCGGTTGTGGGCTGTGGATTGTGGCAATGGAAATGGAAATGGAAATGGAAGTGCAAATGGAAATGGTGAAATGATAAAGGTAAAGGAAACTGGGTGGCACTATAGACGAGACACCCAATGCCCATGGCAATGCCATCTGCCATTTGCCATATTCTACATTCCCACATCTCCACATTGCCACATTGCCACATCCTTACATGCTTGCAACCTTGCATCCTTGCGTGTGTTGTGCCTCCCCCAAATGGTGGCATGTTAAATGGAAATACATTTGGTGGCAGGCGAGGCGAGTCCAACATGGAACATTCAGGATGTCAGGGAGTTGTGGGCTAAAATAAAACCAAATAGACGGAAAATGGAGAAAAATGCACAGCGCCAGCGACAAGAGCAAAGAGTGGGAGAGAGTGGTAGAGACTGAGACGGAAAGCAGGGGTAGAAAGAGGCAGATACACACACAAACACACACACACACATCCTTAACAGTGCCGACTGCGAGTTCATTGCATTTTATGCGAAGCAACGTTGCAGGTAAAATGCAAACAGCAACAACAACAACAACAACAGGAGTAGCAGCAGCAGCAGCAGCAGCAATATGGTTTGGGCCCAGAGCTGAGCTTGGCTTTTGGGACTGGCTAATGCGCCACGCACCCAACGGGCAAAAGTATTGTGGGTTTTTGTGGGTGAACGAGCGAGTCAAGTAACGGATTGAGGGGCAAAAAGTGGCAGTTGCTTTGTTGTTTGCAATCATTGCATGTCTGTGCGACCCTTCGCAACCAAAATGCCACAACAGAACACAATTTTCTCACCAGAAGCAACAGCAGCAGCAGCAGCAGCAGCAGCAGCAGCAGCAAAATGTGAAGGATGAGAAGTTGCAGGAGCTGTGCAAGGTGCAGGAGCAGGAGCAGTAGGAGGTGGACAACTGCCAACCAACACCCGCTAAACAAAAGCCAACTCATTGAGTTTTGAGTTCTCGAAATTGTTGCACAGGTTGCTGGTTGCACGTTGCTGGTTTGCAAACGATTGTGCCACTTGCATTTACAGTTGCAGCAAGTGACAGCTAGTCATGCCACTCGACTGCTGCCTACTCCAACTGCTCCATAAGGCAAATCCCAGCATTGATCAAGGCAATTGCAATAAGCAGCGTTGACAGTGGACAGGCCAAGAGGACCATCCTCTAGGACACTCGATAGTCGATTGTGTGGCTGTGTACAGTTTACGGGGCAGAAATCATAAAACGAGAAACGAGTTACAAGCAGCTAAGAGAGGGAGAGAGAGAGAGACAGATAGACAGAGAGAGAGAGAGAGAGAGAGAGGAGGGGTGACAGCAATGGGGAGGAGTAGGAGTAGGAGAACAGGTAGAGGCAATGGCAACGTCGTTTTGGAATGCAAACTAAAAATAGGAAGCGCAGGCCAAAAAAGCAAAGCCAAAGGCAGAGGCAAAGCCAGGCACAGGGACAGGGCTAGTAAGAGTGACAGGAGTAGGGACGGGTGCAATGTCAGTGGCTCTAGTTATGCCCGTGACTCTGCCTCAGACTCAGTCTCCAATAGCAACAACAACAACAACAGCAACAATCACAATCGCTGGTTGCAGTTGCAGTTGCAGTCACACAGTCGCTTCTAATGTCTGGCCATGGTCGTTGCCATTATATCGTTAGAGGTGGCACCCAGTTCTCTACCTCTCTACCCCTACATCTAACTCTTTCACTTACTCTTCCTCTTGCCATACCCAATACCCAATACCAGGTTGAACCTTTCAGCCGTCTCAGGTCTCGGTCTCGGTCTCTGTCTCGGGTCTCGGGTCTCGGTTTCGGTCTCGTTCTTGTGGCACCAACGTCGCCAGTTTGCCGTTGACTTTGATTGCAAAGTTTACATGGCACCAAAGTGCATTTTCAATAAAAGGAAATATCAAACTTACACACACACACACACACACACACACACACACATGCTATTGTACAATATGCAGTGTGTGTATACTGTGTGGCATGCCTTCAGTTCATCGTTTTTTTGCACTTGCTCTGCTAGTTTTGCTGCCGCCTCGCTGACTGCCTGCTTGCCCCCTGTTCCAGCCCCTATTCTTGTCTGTGCCTGTTCCTGCTCCTGCACCCATCCCTGCCTCTATTCCCGCCCCTCTCTCTAACCCTGCCCGAACTATCTGTGACCTCGACACGGCACTATGAAAGTTGTCGCAACTCTTATGTCCCCGACGACCCCTCCACCCTCCATCAATCGACACCAGCCCTCATAGGGATGCGCCTGTACGTCGAACTTTGAATGTCACCTATGCATTGACATCAACTGTAACAATAGCAATAACAAGCAGCTTAAGGTTTTCATCAAAAACTACGAAGTTTAAATACTCTTTAAATAAGGCAGAGAATTCAAAATAAAGTTTCAAATCGATAAATTTCAATAACTTTAAACTATCATAACATTGTCGCAACTTAAGTGATTTTAATGAAGAATGTCATTTGGATTATCGTTAATATTATCCTAAATTTCTTCTGCATTTAAATTTAATTTGTAGATTTATTGTGATTATGAAGAATTTGAAACACTCATAACTTTAAGGAATATTAACTCAATCTTTGTTTAATTTCTTAATTTAAAATACATTTAAATATTATTCATACATTGTTTTCATAACTCAGTCAACTCTCTCAATATCAATTTAATCAATTTAATTTAAAATAAATAAATAACATTTATAATTCATAACTCACTTCGATTTTCCAATCTTTTCGTTATAAGTAAATAGCTTAACTGTCGCATAATCGATTAATCCAGAGTACTCTCGCTAACAAGGCTTATATTTAGTTATGCCTAACAACAACAATGGCTAAGAAAGACAAAAACTTGTCTGAGAAAACTTTTGGACACTTTCAAATGTGCTGGTCTATTGAAAATTTAACGCTGTCAACTTTACGAAATACAGAAGAAACTTTAGCAGTTGCTTGGGAAACATTTCCCATTTCCCAATTGGCTATTTTCCCCTTATCACCCAATAAGCTTTGTTCTATTTGTTGAAGACATTTTGTTGCAGCAGCACTTAAGTTGGCAGCAAGAAATCAACTTTGAAAGCTTATCAAAGCTTAATGCGAACTTGAAGGCTACTACTAACAACTTGTAGACTAAAGCAATATATTAGCTAGTAAATGTTCCTGAAATTACCATAGATTGCCGCTTTATTCTTGCAGTCTTAATCAAACAGTTAAGTGGCACTTGCAGCTGGTGTCATTTTATCTGTACATTGTTTCCCTGCTGATTGCAATGATCGAGGTTGCCCAGTTGTCGGTGCAAAGACAGAGAGAAGTGCTCAAGCACTTGCCCGGATGTCCGGAGGAGCAGTTGTTTGTTCGCTGCCAGCGGTGGCAACTCCCATGTCGACTGTCCACTTGAGGCACTGTTTGTGGGCACTTCTCTTGGGCCACGCCTCGTCGGCATATTCATCAAAATTCACTTTAACTTCATTATCATCGTTATTGTTTTATTTATTCCACCTTCTGTTTCGCCTCAAGACACTTGATCGCTCAATTGATTTTGTGGCTCGACTCGGCTCAGCTCAGCTCAGCTCAGCTCAACGCGACTTCGACTTTGACTCGACTCCGACTTCGAGTTGCAGTTGGAGTTGCTGTTCGAGTCCGACTCGACTTGACTTGTTGGCCTGCTTCATGGCGGGGGCGAGTGCGGAATGAGCTCCCTCTTGCTTTCCCCGTCTCCCAATCTCTCTCTCACTCTCTCACACTGCTCTCTGCTGGCGCAACACAAACCAAACTCGTACTCAAAGCAAGCTCTCTTCTTGTTCGTCGGTCTCTCGGTCTCTCGGCCTCATGGCGTGGCCTGCCTGCTGCTTTTTGACGGTTTCGTTGTGGTCGTTGTTGTCGGCTTTGTTGTTCCTCTTGTTGTGCCTGTTGTCGTTGTTGTCGTTGTTGTCGTTGTTGTTGTTGTTGTGCGCATTGTCGACACTTTATTGACTACTTTTCTGGATGAATTTGTTGGTTTCTTAATTTCTCTGCACTGCACCACCGCTCTTGCCTCATGCATTATGCTGCCTGCTGCCTGCTGCCTTCTGCCTGGTTCATTGTATTCCTTTGCCTCGCTCTCAGTTATCACTCATACGCCCCGCTGCCGTCGCCACACCGTTTTGCACTCCTTCGTCTGCGCTTTGGGCTGCGCTTCTTTTGCCGACTGCTGCTGCATGCATCGATTTAGTTGCTGCTGTTTCTTTTCTTTTATTTTTTATAATTTTATTGTATTTTTTTTTTTTCGTCTCTTTTGTTACTTATGTATTTAATTTTGTTCTTTTTTTCATCATTTTTTTTTTTTTTTTTTTTTTTTGTTGCGGCCCAGACACAAAGACAAAACCAAAAGCAGACACAGACACAGACAACGGCGATGGCGATGGCGACGATGCGACGTCAGCGTCAGCCACGTCGCTTTTGGGTGACTTTGAACGCGACTCTCTGACTGGAAGTTACACACAGCAACACACACAGCGAGACAGAGAGACGGACAAACAGACAGACAGACAGGCACTGATTTAGCCGGCTTTAAATATGAGTTGAGGTGTTGTCCTCGCTTAAATTAGCCCAGCTCAGAGACAGAGTCTGTCTGCCAATTCCAGTCCCAGTCCCAGTCCCATACCCATTCCCAGTTTGTATGTTCAATCCTTATTTATATATATAAACTCTTATATATATATTATATACTGGTATATAATTTGCTTTCTCAGTTTGTCTTTTATATACTATATACTCGTATAGTGTACACTTATCGCTTTTGTCTTTGGCATCTTTGCTTAATTTACGTTCGAGATTTTTATGGCTTTGTCTGGCCTTATAAACCCTTTTTGGATCAACGCTATAAATCAGTTTATATTTTATTTTTGTTGTATTTTTTTTTTTTTTTTCATTTTTGGCATAACGGTTAATGCTGCACGCGCCTTTTATGGCCACTCAAAAAGCCCTCATAATGATCACTTTGGATCTGAGAATTTTTCTTTGGTTTTCTTGTTGTTGTTGTTGTTTGGCTGCTGTTGATCAACTCCTCAAATTGCCTGCAATCGCAATATTCAAAGTGTGAAAATCCACATAAACCTTTAACTACCAATCGACTTGTTGTTTAAGCGATCGCATAAACATATACATATATATATATATATATCGGACCACAAATTGTCATTTAAGCATCCCATTATGATGAGCTGAGTCAAAACAGTCGACAGAGCTGCTAAGGGTTATCGCCAGTTAACTGGCCAGTTAACTCCAACTCGAACTCAAATTGGCAGCCATATAGTTTTATAGACCCGACAACTTGTCGAACAAACGACTGAATGACTGTATTTATATGCAGCATAAAGATCACTTCTTATGAATCGAGATTTCCAGTTGCTTAAATCATTTGTACAGCTCAATAAACTGTTGATAATGCCGGCAATCAATGCTATTATGTGTATAGAATTGTAAGTACGGTGTGTAATAACTTATTTAGTCGTAAGATGCTGTTTTAAATTATTATACAACACAATTATCACAGCATTTAGCAAGTTATTTTTCACAATTAATAAATTATATTACATTTTTTACATTTCAATAGCATTTTATGTGATTTATTTAGGATATTAAATTGTCAATTACAATTGCAAGTAATTAGTTTACAATTTAAACATTAATGTGAACAAATATTTATTACTGCGTTTTACTTAGTTGTGGAAAATTAAATTTAAAAAAATATAATAATATTTAGAATTTAATAGTTAATTAATAATTAATTCATAATTTTATTTAATTTATTTATTTATTTTATTATTATTTATTATTATTATTTTATTTACTAAAACAGAAATATAATTATTATTTTAATATAAACTAATTTAATTTGTCTAAATAATCTGAAACAGCAGAATTTACATAAATTTAATATTTATTATAATATTATATAAATCAATATTTTCTCTATGAAATGTGCAGCAAGTCGTGAGAAATAACTTCACCTTTGTAAGCCGATCTTTTATCGTACAAAGATCAATGAATTTGTGGATGAAAAAGCATTATTATCAATCAACCATTGGCGCCACTTGCAACAGGCAACTTCCGGTCGCCAGAAGAAGTAGAAGAAGCAGAAGAAGAAGCCTTAACTCTACTCGGCTTGTCTTCACCTGCAGCAGCAGCAGCAGCAACAATAACAACAACATCAGCAGATTCACAAAAGCTGAAAACTGCAATCGGTATTAACGCTTAAAGCCGGCTTGAAACGATATACGGGCCACCTTGTGTTGGCATTGAATCATGTGCTGCGATTTGACATTGGAATTCAATACGGGTGGACTTGAGCCAAAGCCAAAGCAAAAGCCAAAGATACCACAGCCAATCCTCGTCAATCCTCTGCAATCCTCCACGATCCAAGTCTCGTTTTTCCTCTTTGCTTGTGTTGTTGTCTTTTTTTTTTGTTCTTCAACTTTTGCTTGATGCTGATTTTTATTTGGTTTGTTTTTTACTCTTGTAGGGCTTCGGAGAGAGATGAAGAGAGAGAGAGAGAGCGAGATAGAGAGAGAGAGGCCTGCAGAAGCCTTCACTTGATCAGTCGCGATCAATTTCGCGTCAAGTCATAAATCCGCACTCGAGTTTTATGCATAGCAAGTTAACAAATTATATGGAATGTTATGCGATAGAACCTCTGAGAGACGCACGCCAATGTCAGAGAACAGGCAGACAAGCAGACAGACAGACAGACAGACGAGGCAACAAGCAGGGCCTTGGCAATGACAACAGCGAACACAGCAAGGCTCGATGCCAGCAGCAACGACAGCAGCAACGACAGCAGCAACAACTGCGGCAACAACAGCAGCAACTGTGCAACAACAACAATGACAACGCACTGGTTTACCTTCAGCACGGTCAGAAGTAGCTGTAGCAACAACAACAACAACAACAACAGCAGCAACAGCAGCAGCAATATTGCTGACTCTTTGACTCTGACAATTCCCTGCCGGCAACAACAGCAACACACGTTCCACGCACAGCCCCCAAAAAGACAAAGACAGAGCACTAGTTACTTGCGACTATCCCAGGGCATCGTCATATGCATCTATGTATCTATGTATCTGCATCAGCATCTGCATCTGCATCTCTGTCTGTGTCTGTATCTGTAGCTGGCTGCAACGCGGCAACTGCTGTAAATTAACGCGGGCGTTAAAATTGCAATTTTTCACTTAATGCACAGCAACAACAACAGCAGCAACAACAATGAGAACAACATAGCAAAATGGAAGCGAGATGAATGCCACTAGCCATGCCTCATGCCACAAAACCTCAGAGCCTGAGCTCAAGTCATTTAAGCATGGCCAGCACGTAGTACCATCAAGTGGTTGAGTTGGCATTTTGGGCCTTTTGCGCCTCGAACTCGTTTCATGATAATGAACACGGGTTCCAGGTCTATGTAAAGTGTCCTTGAAATAATTGTAAATTATGTCTACTCAATGGCAATGGCCAGTGTGTATGCCCGTTGGCCAGAACTTGCCACCAACTGGCGGCAACGGGGACAACGGGAGCAACGAGGTGTCGCGATGTCGAGTTGTCGAGGAGTCGAGGAGTCGAGGCAGCAAAAGCCTGAAATGATGCGATCTCTTTCGCGTGGGTGGCTGTCTATTAATAAATTTCAATAAGTTGCATTCAATGGACGCGAACGGGCCAGCCATGTGGCATATTTGTGGTGCATATGTCACCGCCCTGCCGCAGTGGCAGAGGCAGCAAACTGAGGCAGCGACAGTGACAGCGACAGCGTCAGCGGCAACAACTGAGCGGCTGCTTAATTGAAAATCGCAAATATACAAATTATGAGCGTTCAGCAAAATTACAGACTGCGCTGGCAATCAAACAAATAAACAGACACAGGTTCCCCATACACATCCCCTATACACTGCCCATACCCCCCGCATCATGCTACGTCTCAGCCTCATAAGATGCTGCATTCTCGGCCAACCTGTTTAATTTCAACGCTGCTGCTCATTTCGATAATTTATTTTGCCAACTATTCGATGAGTTGAGAGGGAGGAAATAGCAAAGGGAAGTGTGATGTGTGGGGGGTGGTGAGGGGGAGGAGAGTGAGGGCACACAACTCTGATTAGCTGCGCCACATGGCAGCAGCAACAAAATGCGGCAGCATGCGGCATCTGAGAGATGTTTACCCAACAGAACGATTTTCGCTCAAGCTGCAAACTTTGCGATCGGTTTTTGGCCTCAAGAGCCAAATTATTTGGCGAATAATCTGCTGTTGCCGTCGGCTCGCAATTAAAAACTTATTTTTAAGAAAATGCAAAACAAACAACATTTGTAATTACACACACACACACACACACACTAGAGCATAAATTGTTGCTTATAGTGCGCTCGAGCGAGCGCAGACGAGCAGAGGAGCATACAGACTGAGGTCCAGGGAAGGTGAGGCACATTAAATGCATATCAAATGAAGGCGGATCGACCAAAAGTAGCCCACAGTGTGGGCCACACTCGGGGGCACTCGCCTCAAAGGCGACCATGTCCAACTACAACAGCGACGGCAACAATAATAGCAACAAATACTTAGGCTATTGAGTCGCAAATTTATATGCGACGGGCCTACGCGGCGTATGCGCAACGAGGCGGAGGAGCGTACAAAATAGGGGGCGGACAGCCAAGCGCTGGGCGTACAATGAAAGAGGAGCCAAGTAGGAAGAGGGGGGGTAGTGGGGCAGTAGCGGCAGTTGATAGAGAGGGGGTTGCGCTGCTTTGGCGATGCGTTGACGCCTGAAATTGTTGAAATTTGCGTTTTAAATTGCAAAATTTATAAATGCCAAATTAATATTGAGATATACAACAAAGTATGTAGATGACTGTGTCTGTGTGTGTGTGTATGCGTGTATGTGATTACAATTTTTCTCTCTTTGCTAGGTTAAATTAAGATTTTGCTCTTTATATGGCCAATTGTCTAATGATTTAGACGGATTGTCAAAGATTTGCATGCAAATAATTAAAATTAATTTAAAATTAATAAGAAATTAAATAAAATATCAAATAAAGTACAGATTATAATTGAAACCATTTTTAAATATTTAAGAAATAATTCTAAAAAATAATAAATAATAAACGCAATAAAATCTTTGAATATAAAGAATTCAGCTTTGTTTTAACTAACTCTACTTAATATTAATCGCAATAAATGAATCAATTAAGGAAATAGAAATGTAAACTGTAGAAGCAAATTAAATAAGTTAATATTAATAAAAATATATAAACTAAAAAATAATCTAAAGTTAAATTAAATACTTTAAAATATATTTATTTATTTTTTTACTAAAATATTGATTTTTTTCGCGCAAATGTTGAAAATTATTTGATGGGTTTATATATTTATGAATTAGGTTTTTTCCATTTATTTCTATATTATTTAAAATATTAAAAAAAAAAAGAAAATCTTTGTGTCAAATTATGCATAGTTTATGTGTTCATTGCGTACAATTTGTGGCATGCAAATAAATGTATTTCAACGGCGAAGAGCTCAACAAAAAATACCCCCTCACATATTATAGGTCTTTATATATAATAATGTATATATAATGTATATTTATATATATATATATATATTTATATATATATAATGCATGTATTTGTTTAATGTGTACTTTTTATATGCATTGCATACAATTTGCCACTTGCAAACTGAAAAGTAGTTCATTGAATATATTCAGCTTGATTTTATTTTGCGGCCGCTTAAATGATTTATACGAGATGCCAAATACAAATACAAACTGCAAATATAAATACAAATACAAACATAAATACAAATACAACAATAATGACACTCTAGCGTCAGTCATTCAATTGATGCAGATACAGATACAGATACATTCATATACAGATACATATAGAGCTATGCATAAGCGATGTACGATACAATATATTGATTGTGCTTGTATATAAATACGTACACACACATACATATATCAACGTGTGTGTGTGCGTGTGTTTATCGCCGCACATTTGCGGCTAATAATAACTTTAAAAACGAACTATTTTGTTGCCTTTAGAGATTTTTCATAGTTGATGTTGATTTTAATATGATTATTGCATTTCAAGTGTATTGTTGTGTGTGTGTATGGGTGTGTGTTTACGTGTGTATGGGTGTGTGTGCGTCCACTTGTCTGTTGGGCGAGATGCACATTTCATGGTTGTGTTTTGATATTTTATTGAAAATTCACAATGCATTATATTTTATGAGCGACTATTTTGCATTTATCCCATACACACACACTCACACACACACACACACACACACACATATCCGTTTGTATAGGGTACAGCAATAGATTTGCCATTTTTATGATATTTCTGTTCGCTTTGATTGTTTGGCAAATTTGAAGGCAATTGAATTTTGCAAAAGCACAGACCACAAATTATGAACAGCAAATGCGATTTTCAATTTTATTTTTATTTTTATTCTTTTTATTTTTATTTTCATTTTCATTTTTTGCTTTTATTTTATTTCTATTTTCTATTGCATTTGTGTGTTTTCTCAATTGTTTTTACAGCATTTAATCGGCTCAGTGAGTTGCTGGGCCCACATGGCGTATGATTATTTGTTAGTTACATAAAACACAATGCTAAAGAGGCGCCAAAAAGACAGCTTATTGGCAGTATTACAACACTTCCGCATAAGACGGTCAATTTGCTAATGATAATCGCTAGTTGATAATAGATTTGGTTTAATTATATATGAAAATGAATAAAAGTTATTCAATTAATACAAAAATTGTTCGGATATAAACAAGCTAGAGTAGCTTCACTTTCAACTTGCATAACTCGACTGATCTAGTTAACTTTTAGTAGTAATCTTACTAATCATAGTTTGAAATAAATTTGCATTAAAATAGGATGAAAATATGTTTGATTTATTAAATTAATTAATAAATAAATATATATTGTGAAAATTTTAATTTGTAATTTAAGCTTTACATTTGAATGTGTTTGAGAAAAGTAATATAAATTATATTTAAATATATTGTTGCCCTTCTTTCCTTGTTATTTCTAAACAATCAACTTTAATAAATAATAAATTGTGTATTCGTTTATTCAATTAGTTATATATATATATATATATATATATATATATACATATATATATATATATTTATTTATTAATAATACAAAATTGTATAGAGCAAATTAGCCAATTTTATTTTGCATTTTTCTCAATTTGTTGCAATATAAATAACAAATATAAAATCAATGTATTTTGCTCTGTAAATTGATATACTAATATTTATGTATTTGTGATTATGTATATAAACTTTAGTTGTTGTAAAATAGCAGCGAAAGTTCAATGAAAAATCATTTCTCTTAATTTATTCAAATTTTCCATCACAATTATCGGTTTGTTTGGTTTGGAGCTCTTTAAAAGCTGCTGCATCAATTGCCAGTTTGTGGTTGTTGTTGTTGTTGTTGTTATTGTTTTTATTGCTGGCATGCAGCCATAAGCACACATAGATACACATATACACACACACACACACACACACAGAGGCACACGGCACAACCACAGCGAGATCATTGCACCGTCGCAGTGGGTTACAAATGATGCGAGTGTTTTTCCGCTCTGTCGTCTTATTTATGTTATTACAAGTATTCACACTCACACATATACACACTCACACACACAGTCGCATATTCGTATGCCGCATACGTCTCATGTTTCCCAATTGACAGCAAATTAGCCATACAAATGTATCTAGATACATTTAGAGTAGTTGCAGTCGCAACTCTCTGATATTTTTCGGGAATCTGCCACCAAATTTGTTGCCTGGAAATATGTGCACTTGTCAGGCTGTCAACTGGTGTTGACGGTGGTGTCAGTGGTTTTTGCTGGCGCCCACTTAAGTTGATCAAATCGACGAGTCAAGTCGCGTCAAGTCGAGTCGAGTCGAGTCAAGTCGCGTTGAGTCGTTGTGGCAAATTGATTCGCTGCGGATGCGGGGCGTCAACTTGTTGACGTCATTGTTGGCCACGCCCCATTTGGTGGGCAATTAAACGCCTGCCGCCAGTTGAATTAATATGCAAAAAAGTAGGCGGCGGTGTCGATGCTGTCGATGCTGTCGACGGCTGCCCCACTCAGCAAGTGCCAAATTTATGCTGCGCATTAGTTATAGATACTGTATCTTACAGATACATACAGCAGCTCAGAGATACCAGACGTCCGCCCCATACATTTAAATATTATTAAATATTCATTTGACGGCGCCAAAAGGCGAAGAAAAATATATAATTTATTAATTTGTTAATTCGTTGTTTGTCATTTTGCGGCTTAAACGTTTCGTTCTGCCACAAAACACATCAAATTTATGGCCCCCAAATGCCAGAGCGTCTCTCTCTCTCTCTCTATTACTCTCTGCTGCTCTCTCTCTCTCTCTCTCTCTCTCTCTCTCTCTCTCTCTCTCTCTCTCTTATTCGCTCTCTCTTTTGGGGCTCTCATCGTTGGCAATTAACACGCCAAATTAGCGCGCAACGCAGTCGCCGCTTGCGCCGCTGTCGACGTCGACTGCGCTGCCGCCTGATCATTTTGCCGATTTTTGTTATGATAAATGTAAATTTTTCTATTCGCTGCTGGGGCGCAAATAAAACTTGTTGAGCATTTTTATTGATACATTTTGATATATATGAAAATTTATTTTATTTATTTACAGATTTATGAGCTCGTTCGCATTGCCGGCCGCGCCAAATATTTGTATAGTTTATTTATGGCGAGAGCAGAGCAACAACAACAACAACAGCAACGAAAATTAAAGAAATAAATTTATTAGCCGAGTTGAACTTTTCGTTGTTGTTGTTGTTGTTGTTGTTGTTGTTGTTGTTGTTGTTGTTGTTGCTGTTGTTGTTGTTGTTGTTGTTGTTGTGATGAAGATTTGTTATGTGCCCGTGCGTCTGGCAAGGTGACTGATCTTTTAACCAAATGTGTCAAGTGGCCGAGAGTTGAGTTAATAAACAACTGCCTCAATGTCTGACTGCTTGACTCTGTTGCTGTGGTCTACCGACGACAACTGTTGCCATGATTTTTTCGGCCAAGTGGTAATTGAAGGGCTAAACGTGTGACCTTAATCGCTCTCAATTTAACTAATGCTTGTGTTAACTTAATCTGTTAATAAGTTATAAGTTAACATAATATATGCAGATTAATTTACATTTTTATTCAGTTCAATAAATTTGATGAAATTCTTGGAAACATCGATTAATTATTGTGGCTTCTTTTAAGAACTGTCCATGGGGAGGCATAAATTTGGCATTTTTCCTTTCATTTCAAAAGAATGTGATTAATGTGAGGGGCTGAACAGTTCTAAAGTTGGTCTATAAATCCTAGGGTATTCCCAGGCGTATATTTCGCAGAATTAGCGTAAGAATTTAAGTTCACATAGCAAGAGCATAAAATGTAGTATTGTGTATAAAAAAATATTAAAAATTCAATAAATACTTATTAATTTAATTTTAAAAAATATTTTTAAATATATTTAATAAGTTTAAGTGATTTATTTAAAATATTTTTATTAAATTAATTTATGTTGAATGTAAAAACTTCATTAATTTATTATTTTAATGCATTTAATTATTTTTAAATTACTTAATAGCTTTTCCCAATAATTCTGTTATTAATTTTACATATTTCAAAAGTATTATAAGAATTTTATGCTGAAATACAAATTCCTTCTGCACAAAAGAGAACAACACGATAACACTTATCGATTTTTCTTTCTACAGTAATCATAACTTTACTTTTCTACACGTAACTGTTGTCTGGGATCCGCCAGAGTTGTCTGCTGCCTGCTGCCTGCTTCAGGAATTGTATTCATGTATCCATGCGTATACGTAATATGACAAACACTTTACCATTTACCATTTACCTTTACCTTTGCCTTTGTCTTTGTCTTTGTCTTTGCCGCGTCTCCTTTGCCTTTTCGTTCCATTCTCTTACTCTTCGCAGTCCCAGCCCCTCCCCTCCGGCTGCCTTTTTGGTCGCCTGTCACATACGCGGCAACTTTGTTTGCCGTGCTCAGTTGCACGGTGCCCTGCTCGGTTGGTGTCGTCTCCCCTTGATGCCGCTTCAATTGCTTCAGCTTCTTGGACAATTTTATTACGCTTTGCGTTGCATTTTGTTGACAGTTTTGTCAACAAGCGTTGAAAATTGGCTAAATATAAATATATTTGTGCATGTCTGTTGCCTGTCTCTCAGACTCAGTCTATCTGTCTCTCCGTCTGTCTGTCCCTCTGTCTGCCTGTCTGAGTGTGTGTATACAATATTTATTACAACGACAACTCGTTCACGTTGTTTATTTATAAATGCGAATATAAATAGGTAGAAGAAGCTGCAGAAAAATACAACAACAACAACAAAAATAAATATGTAAATAAAAAGAAAGAAACAGATAAGATTTTGGCTGCTTTAATGCCTGAGAAGCCGCAGCCCATCATCAAACTCATCAGGAGCATCAACGGCAAGCAAGTCAACGAAATCTCAACCGGCAAGGGGAAGCTCCTCTCCCTCTCCCTTTCTCTCTAGCTGTAGCTATCTCTGTCTGCACACTGAAGCGAATTCGCAGCAAGCATGACTTGTAAATAACTGCAAGTTAAGTATCTGGCAAAGTGCAAAGTAGTTGCCAAGCAGCAACAACTGACGTCTGCCTCCCATTTGCTTCCCCTCTCTCTCTCTCTCTCTCCCTCTCTCTCTCTCTCTCATCTCTCCCTTCATCCATTTGCCCATTGCCATATGCTCCTAATGAACTGGGCACGCACTTGGCGCGCTCAGCCGTGCCATGATATATGGCATCTACTTGCATGGCACTTGCTCCTCATCCTCATCTCTTTCGCCTTCTCCCTTTTCCCCAGTTGTCGCTCGATGCTTCCTTCTTTATACATTATGAGAGACATTGCCACTGCCGCTGCCCATTCTAGGTGCTATAGCCGAGTTTATCGCTTTTCCAAGAACTCAATGCCGTTTTCCATGCTTCCGCCTCAATAGAAAGTGCTACAACTTTGGCCAAAACTATTTTTGCGGTTTAGCAAAGCAAATAATGATCAAGTCAGCACAACACTTACACAGGGGGAAACTGTAGTTAAAAGTAATTATATTAATTTCTGTAATTTGAGCAATTTTATTGTAAATAAAATAAAATAAGTGAGTCAAATAAATAAAATAAATAAAATAAATAAAATAAATAAAATAAATAAAATAAATAAAATAAATAAAATAAATAAAATAAATAAAATAAATAAAATAAATAAAATAAATAAAATAAATAAAATAAATAAAATAAATAAAATAAATAAAATAAATAAAATAAATAAAATAAATAAAATAAATAAAATAAATAAAATAAATAAAATAAATAAAATAAATAAAATAAATAAAATAAATAAAATAAATAAAATAAATAAAATAAATAAAATAAATAAAATAAATAAAATAAATAAAATAAATAAAATAAATAAAATAAATAAAATAAATAAAATAAATAAAATAAATAAAATAAATAAAATAAATAAAATAAATAAAATAAATAAAATAAATAAAATAAATAAAATAAATAAAATAAATAAAATAAATAAAATAAATAAAATAAATAAAATAAATAAAATAAATAAAATAAATAAAATAAATAAAATAAATAAAATAAATAAAATAAATAAAATAAATAAAATAAATAAAATAAATAAAATAAATAAAATAAATAAAATAAATAAAATAAATAAAATAAATAAAATAAATAAAATAAATAAAATAAATAAAATAAATAAAATAAATAAAATAAATAAAATAAATAAAATAAATAAAATAAATAAAATAAATAAAATAAATAAAATAAATAAAATAAATAAAATAAATAAAATAAATAAAATAAATAAAATATAATATTTCTTATATTTAAATAGTTTTAAAATTTAGAAAAGCATAATTAATATTTCTTAAATGAAATAATAACTTAATAACGATGCAAAGAAGAAAGTTGACCAAATTAAGCATCGACATACATTTACCTGTTTTATCCTCAATTATTGCGAATCTAAGTATCAATAAAGTAACCATGGTGGATACTTAAAGAGTGATAAATACAAGCAATACTTTCTTTTATTAACAACTAAGATTTCCCAAATCATTTCTATACCTAATAAAGAGATAAATGAATCATTATTTACGGAATTATTAAGCAAATTTAAAAACAATTAAAAATATGTAAAATAATATGCAGAATTTCATTAATTACAAATAAAACCCTCAATTGCCATAAAAAGCTTCCAAATTATGATATCTCAAAAAACATTAACTTCGCTTATTGCTCAGATCATAATAAGACACAGAAATAAGAAATCGACATATGTTGAAATAACATAAAAATAAACAAAGTAATAAATGGTAAGAATCAATTTCAAATTTGATATATTAGTTGCTTGTTCTGTTGCCAAGTTAATAAACAATGTTATTCGATCAAGTTGAGATGCTTGTAAATTGGGGAAAAGGCCAAAGGCGCAAATTACATCATAGAGCAAGACTTCAACTTGTATTGCAAACAACTCGTGAAGAGAAGAACCCTGTCACCATCAAACAACATCATATCATAACGTTTGAGGCTGTCAAATCAGTTAAAAGCGCCGATTCGGCCATCTCAGCGCTGGAAACAACGGTTGAACGACCAGTGACCAACAACAGCAACAACAACAACAAACAAACGAGTAAAAAAAACAATAAAAAATAATAAAAAACAGATAGAAAAAAAAAAAAGTGGATTGTACTTTTCATTTTTTGACATGCGAAAATATAAATATATTTTTGTGCTGTTGCTGTTTGTCTTCTATGTGATGGGGCATAAAAAGGCAAAACTCCAAGCCAAAGACAACTTTCAGGTGAAACAGCAATAACAACAACAACAGCAACAAGAACAGAGTGAGCAAAAACAATTTAAATATTTTAAGAGCGATGACCCAGAAGCAAAGGCAACCAACAACCAACACCAACAACGACAACAAACTCAAACACCTTCTCCGCTGGCAAAGCACAACAAAAAATTGTATAAAAAATGCTAAAAAAAAAAATTACCAAAAAAAAATGGGTAGAAGAAGCATTCGCGCATTTGTACTGCGAGCAACAACAACTAAACTTAAATTTGTCAAAGCCAAGCAAAGACAACAACAATTTCTATAAGCCAAGTACAGTTCGTCAACTTCATTCAGCAACTTTATGCTGACTTTGTTGTATTGATAAGTTGTTAAATTGTTCAATTGTTCAATTGTTTTATTTAATATATTTTCAGCTGCCCCAAATTGCAGCATGTTTGCCAATTAGTTGCAACATGTTGCCACATGGCAACAGTTTTGTGCCACTCGCGTCTTTAACTTGTGGGTGTCATAAATCTCTTTTTTTTGGGGGGGCGGTCGGCTATGAATGTTATGGCTGTTGTTGTTGTAGTTGTTGTGCTTGGGATCAGCGAAAACACTAATTGGTATTAGCCGACAAGTTCTAAAAACCAAACCGATTAAAGCCAACAAAAAAGGGGGCAACGGCCAATGGCCAACGGAGCTGCTGTTGCCTTTTTTGGCCTTTGACTTTGGCCGTGCGGATGCCGCCAGCGCCGACAGCAACAACACCAACAACACCAACAACAACAACAACATTAGCAACAACTGCGGCAGCAGAAGCAGCCACAGGTGGGCGTGTCGAATTCGTTGTTCGCTGTCCAGCAGAACAGTTTCTGCCGTTGTTTAAGCCATTTCGTCGGTGGTCCCGCAACTGACGGCCTAAGCCGGCAATAGATCAGTTCGAATGCCGACTGAGAGTAGGCAAAAAGCACAAAAGCACAACAACAAATCGCAAAAAGAAAACACAAAAGATACACACATGTGCGCACAACATTTTAGTTACTTTGTTAAGCCAATTAAATATTAATAATAATAATACAAAAAAAAAAAAACAATTGAAATGCGAACTTTGCTAAAAATAGCAAATATTAACGCTAAGTTCATGCTTCATTTATTTATATATATCATTTTCTATTTATGCATTTAAAATATGTATTTTATTTATTTATAAAGAGCAGCTGATGTTATGTCTGGCTTGCTGGATGCAAACTTTTATTGTTTAATATAATAATAAATGTTGCTGCTGCCTATAAATAAATAAATATAAATGTACTGTTAATAAAACTATCTAAATATATAGAACTATATTGATAAAACAGATTGATTGTAGCTAAAAATAAAGAAAAATCAATTTCAATTAAATTAAAAGTAAATTAATATTATGAAGAAACTGTAATATAAATAATAAAAATGTTTAATAAATATAATCAAGTCACAGATAATAATAAATAAATAAAAATAAAGAAAAATCAATTAAAATTCAATTAATATTATTTACCATCTATAATATAAATAATACAAATGTTTAATAATTAAAATAAAATCAAAGATAATAATAAATAAAGAAAAATAAATTTAAATTAAATTAAAAATAAATTAATATTATGAAGAAACTGTAATGTAAATAATAAAAATGTTTAATAAATAAAACAAATATCAAAGATATGAATAAATAAAGAAAAATTAATTAAAATTTAATTAATATTATGAAGAAATTGTAATATAAATAATAAAAATATTTAATAAGTAAAATAAAATCATAGATATGTATAAATAATATTTGATAAACTTAAACTGTCAATAAATTGTTTATAACAAATGAATGCGACGGAGAATGCTAAGGAAAGAGGCTAATTTTAGCACAATTTGAAATATATATTATATAAGCATATATTTATATATATTTATACAGATGTATATATATATAAATATATATGTGTAAATGTATATATATGTGTAATTGTGTGTGTATAATTTGTTGTCGCTTTGCAGCTGGCAACGAACCCGTCAACGACGTGCAAAGTGCAATTTATTGCCGTAGCGAAAACGAAGCGAAACAAAATTGTAACTCAAATGTACACACACACACACACACAGAGACACACACACACAGACACAGGCAAACACATGCAAATGCCCAGCTATGGCAACAGCTACAGCTACAGCTACAGCTACAGATACAACTAGCGATACAGATACAGATACAGATACAGATACAGCTACAGATACGTCAATTGCGTCGCCACGGCGACGCTAAAAATGAAAAATTGCTTTTCAAAATTAAATCAACATTTAATTTTCTCGTAATTTGCTACCGCAACTGCTGACGATTGGAACCTGCAGCAAGCACCGTGTGGCAGCAACAGCAGCCTCGACAAGCAGCAGCGCGCACGCATTTTTCTACAAATTATTTTAAGCACAAAGATCGCCAGATACACACAGCGAAATGTATCTAGATACAGATACAGATGCAGATACAACTAGAGATACAGATACAGCTATAGATACAGAGACATGGCTATGGATATAGCGGCCGCTGATATATAGACATGTCGTATTGGTTAGCCATTAAATGACGCCAGCCAACAAGAACAACAACATCAGCAACAACAACAGCAACAACAACAATCATAGTTGGCAGCCAAGTGCCGAATAAAACTTATTACTTATACGCCGCGTGTAACAGCAGCAAATGCGAATGCGAATGCGAATGCGAAACGAATGTGGTGAATAGAGCGCATGAATCTATTATGAATTAGACTTTGAATGTCAGAACAGAGTGTGGCACACACACACACAGTCGCACACACACATTTAGATGAGGGGCTATATTTGCAATGTATATTCACTTGCCTGGAGCGCATTTTCCCATCAATTTTCGAACATTGCCAAATTGACGAGGACTTACTTGGTTATTTTATGCGCTTCTTCTATTAATATATATTATATATTTAAATAATTATATATTTTATTATTGTTTAAATCAAGTGGCACAAGGCCTGCCATAAAACGCTTTGATTATGGTTCTTAAAGCAATTTGCGAAGCAGATTTTCAATTAAATGCAGCATATGTTCGCAGAGAACTCTATGAACACGTGAAGATGGCGGATTTCAATGCCAAATGGAAGCTAAAATAATTAAAATATAGAATATATATATATATATATATATATATATATATGAAAATATAGAATTTAGCAGAATAATAAATAAAAGTCATAAAACTATTTAAAGTTGAAGCAAATAGAGAAGATACAGCAAATAGATTAAGCCAAAAGCAAAGGCTTTGTTTTCCAGTAGAGAGTGCTAACCATGTTATTTTATACCCTGTATTAAAAGCTAAATGGGCATCAGCAGCTGTTGTTATGGTTAAACTTGAGTAGCAAACAAAAGAAAAGTTCTTCTGATGCTCTTAAGTATCTATTTGATTATGAAAAGCAGACAAGTTCAGACAGTCGACATTACAGGGTATAAGTGCTAGATTAATTGTTAATAATTAAGCACTTCATAGATCTAGCTTGACTTGAACAGCTTTACAATAAAGCTAAGCCAACTGTTTGATAAAACAAAATATACAAAATATTTAAAAAAAAAAAAAAAGAATAATTTAAATAAAATTATATTGTTAATGCAAAATTCTTCTGCCTTAAAGATAACTCATCTACGCATGATTAAAAATAAGCTGACACGAAGATTTAAACTCTTGAATAGATGTTAATCCATCAGATAAACGTTGCTATATCGATGGCAAATCACACGCGCCATAACTCTAAATAGAACACATTTGTCACTGAAATCAAACAAAACATTCAAATATTTTTAGCGATTTGAAAGAGAAGGCACAACAGCTACAGAGTGAGATGGCGAATGCTGTGTGATGATTTTGTGTAGAAGCTGTGAAATTGTAAAACTGTCACTTTATTAATAATGCCAACAGTTCATCAGCTAGATAGAGGCATAGATACAAAGATACAAAGATACAGATACATAGATACGGCTAGATAGATATTTAAGAACGAAACGCTTTCATTTGTAGTGCTGCATTGTCTCAAGTTGTTTTGATTTGAAATATTTTGACGTGTCCCAATTTCTTGTGGCATTTCACTATCGCTCTCTCCCTCTCTCTCTCTTACTATCCCCCTCTCTCTTTATCTTTCTGCGCGTCTTCTTGTTCTATTTATTTATTATTAACTCTATTTGTGTGACAAGCGAAAAATGTGTCAAAATAACATTTTGCAACATTTCAGGCAATTTGTTTTCAAGCTTTTCCAATTTTCCCTTTTAGTAGCCGTGGAAATTTTTCTATGTATTTGAAAATAAAATAAAGAAAATATATATAGCAATTAAAAACACAACATATTTGAGGCTGGCAAATCTATGCGATTTCAATGCTAATGAGCGCGTATCTGACAGATACAATTTATAAAACTGACAAACTGCAAAATAAAACCGAACAATGAACGAAGCCGCAACAAAACAACAACAAGAACAACAACAGCAAAACGTAACAAGAAGCGGCCCGAAAACCATCACAATCAGCCAAATGGAAAAGCCAAAACAATGCATGCACTAACTATGAACTTAGTGGAGCATATCAGACTGCAAGTTACCCAGCAATTGCAAAATAAATATTTAAGTAGTTAATTTTAATATATATTATTAGTAATTATATATATTTTATGTATATTAATATTTTATTTTAATATGTTTAATTTAATATATTTATATATTTAATTTAATTTACAGCATTTTATTTCAATTTATAAATAATAATAAATTTAAACAACATAATTTTCCAAACGTTGCACAATCTTAGACAACTTTTCACAATACACTTACAATTACAGGGTATTTGAAAGATAACAATAAAACACAAATAACAATAACAGAAACTTTCAACCGCAACAAATACAACAACAACAACAACAACTATAAAAATAAAGTAAATTATTTAGCATAATGAAATTGTTGACAAATTATGATTTAGTGCCGACCGCATTAACATATTACACACATACACTCACACACTCACACTCACACACACACGCACACACACTCGCAGTTATTTGAATTTATTTGTTATCTTCATAAATATTTTGTGCATTTTTGTAAACGTTTTGTTTTTGTGTAAATTATTGAAATATATTAATTTCATGGCACTTAATTAAAAAGTGAATAGATTTATAAATATTTATGCCATTTGAACCCACAATCTGTGGGCGTGGCAGCTGCTGCTGTTACGCTAATGTGCGCTAAAGTGTTGAACTTCTGACATGTCTACAAAGATCATTTGCATAATGTGGCACGTGTCTGTGGCGAGTGTTCACATGCCACGCCCACGGCGACGCCCACACACAGTGCATGGCAAGTCAAGTTGAGCTTTTGGGAAGTTGCCTGACTACTTCAAAAGGTCGCTCGACTTCACACCTCACCTCGCTCCACGATTCTCAGCTATTTAAACGAATCGCTAATCGACACTGACGCTATATCTATCTCTCTCTCTCTCTCTCTCTCGCTCTTATTTGCATTTGTATTTGCATTTGTCACACGCTTCGCTTTCCAACTGATAACAATTCCGAAATGAACCTAAACCCAATTTGTTATTGTTATTCTGAATTGACAATTGTGCAATTGTAATGAATGTTTGTTTGACATTATTGTCAAGCCATTTGCCATTGTTTCTTCATTTGAACGCACATGACTTGTGATTTTGCTATCGCTTAGCGTAGGGCATATGCATATTTGATCACACTTCATTAAAATTGTTAATTTCTATGATTTAAAGAAGTTCAACGATTTTCACATTATCTTTGCGTTAACTGATAACTGACTATACTTTGTAAATTGATTCTCTTCATTACAATTTCATTACAAGAGTAAATTTAAGCAGAACTTCTTCAGTATTTTATAGCAAGCTGCAGAGTTAAATAAAGAGTAACTTAAATTTAAGCAAAACTCATAAAGAGAAACTTCACTGAAAGAAAGCCCAAGGAAGCATACAATGAAGCTTTTCTGTGGAATGCATTATTCTAATAAACCTCTTTATACATTCCCCTTGTCTATATCCTCTCTTTACTGGGTATAACACTTTTGATATGACCATGTACTGTGCAGAAAGGGTTCAAAAGTTTATCAGCCTCGCTTTGCTGAGTGTATAAGCCTTTAAGCAGCTCGATGACAAATTTGTGTAAATCTGAATGAATAATTATGCATTATTAAGTACTTGAATGCTGCTTGATAGATTGATCTGCTCTCTGTTGCTAACTCTCTTACCCCCTCTCATTTTGCTACCATGCTGTTTGCTGTCCCTGTTTATGATCAATCTTTTGCAGCATTTCAACTCGTTCGGCTTTTTCGCCTTTCAATCAATCAACGAATGGCAATATTGAAATTGAATCTGAGCATAAGATGTCAGCACCTTGTCAGAGAGCATTCGGCAAGTGCACGAAAAAAGGAAAGAGAGAGAGAGAGTGATGAGAGGATAAGTGGCAAAGCTCGCGCTCTCTGCGATTTGCAAATGCAATGTAATCCGTGTGTGTGCGAGTGTGTGCGTGTACATACATATTTATAACCATAAAGTGAACAAAATCTGACACATGGCGACGTCTCATATAATTTATGAGTCAATTTCAGACAATTATTGTTAAATATTATTAAGCATTCGGCGGGCTGTCAAAACACACAACAAATTCAATGATTTACAAGGCGGCAACGACAACAACGACAGTGACAGCGATGGCAACAACGCCGACAACGACAACGACGACGACGACGACGACGACGACGACGGCGAGCAAGACAATGACAATGACAATTGTCACTTGGGGTGGACAGCACTTAAGTGGATAATCTTGCAGCCTGACATGCATAAGAAGCAGACGAGGAGACGCGAGACTGATGAATGGCCAGCAAAAAGGGAATCGTCCACTCAAATTAATGTCAAAACTGATTAAGGAACATTGCAGACTATCAAAGATACAAAAAAGAGAAGAGTTTTGCACTCGACGTTGGCAGAGGCAGCAGCGACAGCAGCAGAGATAGCGCAGCGACTACGACAGAGGCGCGTGGCTGCCAATTATGGGAGCAGAGACAAAGCCAGAGATCATCAGAGATCACGATGGTGCGTCTTGCGGCAATTTGTCATTTGAGACAAGCCGCAAACCTGTTGGAGTTCGGACATTAGAAATAGCTTTGCACTCGCCAAGATCAAAACAAACGCAGAGAGACAAAGAGAGAGAGAGAGAGAGAGAGACAGAGAGTGGCATAGCACGAAAGCTCACAAATTAAGACAATGAAACGCGCTACGCCTGCGATAAAATCAACGTAAACACCAACAAACAAGAAGCGAAGCAACCCAACGCCAAGTCGACTGCGCTGCCAGCAGCGGCAGCAGCGACAGCGACAGCGGCATCGGCAGCTAAAGCAAATGTGTGAACAATATCGGCGGCTGATCTCGCCCAACAGCAGCCAAAGGGGTAGCATGAAAGATATAAAGAGGCAAAGAGGCAGAGAGGCAGCAAGCGCACAGCAATGAAGACCCGAGAGACCTGTTTGAAAACCTGTTACCCCAGCCACAAGCAGAGCGATTGAGCGCAAACAAGCGACTGAGTGAGAGAGGTAAAGAGCAAGAGAACGAATGAGTGCAATGTGGATGGCAAGTGGAGCGCCAAGCTGAACTTAAGAGCCTGTACTTTTCAGCAAGAGACGAACCAATTGATCAATAAACAGTTCAGGCAGCGTTAAGCTTTAAGCACAATACACACAAATGTATACATGTACATGTGTATGCATACACAAATATATATGCATGCACGTATGTGTGAATGTTGTTTTTCATATCTCATGCTGCTAACGAAATTGATAGCAACAACAGAAAATGACCCACAAAAAGTACTGAAATGAATGCCATAGAACCCAACTCACCCCTCACCCCATTGAAACCAATCAACCCAACCACCCAGCCACTCAACTCTACCTCCCACACACATACCGCCCCCTTGCTTTGTCCGCCCCCTTTGGAATCCAATCAGCCACGCGTTGGTGATAAAATGCGTTAACAATACGTGGAAAGCTTTGCTAACAGTGTTTTTGCGGTATCTGACAGATTTTTGTGGGTTAGCTGTGGGTTGAGCGGTTGTGGGGTTGTCCCTGGATTGGATGGGGTTAGAGGTTGTCAGTGAGTTGCGTGCTGTCGAAATAGTCTGCATATGTGTGTGTATGTGTGTGTATGTGTGTGTGTACCCATATATGTAGGGGGAGCATTACAAGCCTCATCACACCTGATTTCAGCAAGCAAACAGGGTGTCTTTTAATGTGAAAATTGCTGATAAGGATATATACGCTGGAACATTACCACGCAATCTTGTGTAATGTGTAAAATTCGGTACATTTGTATGAATACAGGGTGTCTGAAGGGATAATAAATGAAAATGGTGTAAGTATTTTAACATTTGTTTGAAAGATTCAACTGAAATGATTTTTAAATTTTTAGACGTTATTTAAAAAATGAAGTTTAAGCTTTACTTATGTACAGGGTGCTTCAATCATCGCTTTCCAATCTCAAATTGTCAGCCTGTAATATTTTGATCAGAATGCAAACCGCTAAAAAGCTTAATTTACCTACTGAAAGCTCTTCAATCTAACAGGACTTGTCATAATAAATCGTCTAACAATCTAAACATTGTCAAATATTCAAACACTCCTCCCTCTCTTTATTCCTCCCACACGCACACACACACACACACACATACTTACACGCGTATACAAAGGCAAATTGTTAAACTGGCCGCTGCAGTCAACAACGCTGGCTTCGCTGCCAGCAGTCGACAAAAACGCAAGACGAAAACAAACAAAAGCAAACGCAGGTATAGCTCCCATTTGGCCATTTGGAAGATCCATGTAAACAAAAAAAACAAATAAAAATAAAGCAAGAAAATACGTGAAAAAAAAACTTGTAGGCAAAATCAAATTCACAAGCAAAAGCAATAACAAACAAGCGCACACGCAGTCAACGTCAACGACGCGACGCCGCGGCGCTGCCCTGCAGCTTTGACAGGCGCAGCGGCCAACGCGGTGAGCATGACGAAAGGACTTTCGCACATTACCACATTTTTTGTAGCCAACCAAGCGACCCGGCCAACACACAAGGCAGTTAAACAGCCAAACAGCCACCCAGTCAGGCAACAACAACAACAACTACAATCCACATTCACAACAACAAAGAAGCAACACGAAAGACAAAAGCTAAAAGCGACAAATGAAATAATAAGAGAGCTTAAATAACTCCACACGAGAGCATTCACACACATATAAGCACACAGCTTGGTATGAGTGTGTTACTATATGCATGTAAGTATATGTGCGTGTGTGTGTGTGCGCGAGTGTTTGCATGTTTGTTGTTACATTGACTTCCGATGACTGCCATCGGCCCAACCGCCCCGCTTGCCACCCACTCACTCTCAGCCCTGACTACGGTCCCAAACGTCGCTCAGAAGCTGCGAACTTGTTTGCTCAATATGTTTTACACACACACACAGACACAGGCAGCGAAACAGAGCCAAACACACGACAACAGCCGACGAGTGCGACACGAAGCTTTCATGGTAACCTCCACCCCTTCCCTCTTAGTTGCTCCATCTGTGCCACCCACTCTCTTACGCTAAATAATGACTGACAGTATGTTGGTGCTTCGCCATGCCTCTCTATGTGCATGTATGCATGAGTTTGTGTGTCCGTGTAGTATGACCCCCAATTGCTCGCTCCCTCAAACAAACAAACAAACAGCCAGAAATTATGAAGCAACACGCGACCAGCGAACCGAGCGATCCGAGTAAAGAGAGCGCTACAAATTGAGACAGGCAGACAGAGAGAGAGATAGAGAGACAGAGTGAAATGGAACAAGTGAGTGAGCGAGCGAGATGGAGAGAAAGAGAGCGCTTGGCGTCGCAGCAGGTTGCATCGAACTTGTTGCGTGTTGAACGCTGCCGCCACCTTGCGCGCCAACGTCAACGTCGCTGCCCATCGTTGTTGCTGATGTTATTGCTGTTGTTGTTGTTGCTCTTTCTGCTCCCAATTACTTTTTGCATGCTACCTTGTGCCCCCACTTCACCTCACACACTCGTCTGGTCATTCGGCATCGGCAACGCAATCGTCATCGTTGTGTTTACGTTCTTGTTGTTGCTGTTGTCGTTGTCATGCTTAATCCCTGTAGCGACAGCGGCGCCGTCGACGACGACGACAACGACGACCCACAATAAGAGAGTGAGTATTGGTGTGTTTGTGCTCATGCCAGATATGCTCAACATCGACGTCAACGTCAACGTCGACGTCGACGCTGCCCGCCCCCTCCAACAACACCATACGACCGCAAAGCGCTGGATTCATGTTTTTCACACAGAGCTTACAAAAGCGTGTATGTGTGTGTATGCATGTATTTACGTATGTTTGCGCGTGAGTATGGTTGTGTGTGTATGATTGTATGCACATTTGTACACATTAACATATCAAACCGAACGAGAGAAGCGTTCTCATTTTGCAAATTGACTTTAATATTTTTGTTGTTATTTTTTTTTCGTTCTCTTTGATTCTGTTCGGCGCTTTTGACTTTGAAGAAGCTTTTGCGTTTTAATTTTCAATAATTGTGGTTCATAAATTAATTAAATTTGTTGTTTATATATCGTATTAAATGCAAATACATATTGTTTGCCAACTTTTTATGAACTCACAAAAATGTCAAAAGATATTTTTAAAATTTAAATAATTATACAAATACATGGACATTAAGTTGATTAATACGGAATTAATCATATCATATTAATATCTTGATTTATTTATATATTTGATATATTTATACCTTAAATACCTTAGCATTAATGAATTATAAGATATTTATAAATTTCTAAAATTAACATTATTATTTTTCAATCTTTCAAAAAACGCTAATCGCGTATAAATCGCGTCAAAAGCTCTCACACACATATGTAGCTTACAAATTTGGAAGCTGTCAAAACTATTTAATCTAAATACAAAACCGCAGTCAAACCGCGGCTAGCGTCGACGCCGTCGCGGCCGCAGCAGCACCAACGACAGCATCGATCAACGGCGTCGTTGGTTAAGGGGGGTTCGCAACACAAAAGCGCACACCAACGCGCACACATAACAACAATAACAACATCTACATCGGCAGCGACAACGACAGCGACAACGACAACAGCAGCAATGAGCAGCAACAAGAGCGCAAACACCGCAAAATAATAAACCAGCTCGACAAGTCTAAATCACACTCATTAGCAAAAGCCCCCCAAAAACAACGCACAGCAACAGCAACTGCCCCCGTCGCAGTCGTAGCCTGCTGCTCTGCCAGCAACAACAGCAGCAATAGCAGCAGAACAAAAATCAAAATCAAAACCACAGGCTACGCACACATACCAGTGCAAACAAAGGCAGCGGCGTCGCTGCCAGAAGCGACAGTTGTGGAGCCGAAGCTCCCATCATATCTCAAATTGTTAAACGATGAGAACGAGATGAGAACCTAATAAGAAACCGAATACAAAAGATAAACACAAGCGTAAACATTTAAGTAACAAAATTGGCTTTTTGTTATGCGTTGAGTTTATCGGGGGTTGACGTGCGGCCGGCAGTCAACGAATGAGCGAGTGAGAGAGCGTAGCATGACCAGAGCGAAGGAGAGCAGCCAGTTTTGTGTACATATATGCGAGTGTGTTGAATGAGTGAGTGAGAATAAGAGAGCGTGCAGCACGGCAACATTGCTCATTTCAGCACGGCAACACTGAAATTGAGTGACAAACACAAACTTTGCGGCTCTCTCTCGCTCACAAGTAACGGCGCACGTGTATGTGTTTCCATGTGCTCGCGTGTGTGTGTGTGTGTGTGTAGAGGTCTGTGCAATTGTTTTTTCAGTGGGACAGATTGCCAATTGATTGTTGTTGCTGTTGTTGGTGGTGGCGCTGCTGCTGCTGCCGCTGCTGGCGTCGCAGTCGTTGCTGTCGTCGCGTTACGCTTTTTGTGCTTTTCATTTTGTTTTTTATACCCTGTGCCCATTAAAAATGGGCAAAAAAGGGTATAATAATTTTGTGCAAATGTATGTAACAGGCAGAAGGAGGCATCTCCGACCCTATAAAGTATATATATTCTTAATCAGTATCAATAGCCGAGTCGATTGAGCCATGTCCGTCTGTCTGTCCGTCTGTCCGTCTGTCCGTCTGTCCGTCTGTCCGTCTGTCTGTATGAACGCGTCGATCTCAGCAACTATAAGAGCTAGAGACACCAAATTTGGCATGAAGGTTCCTGTATACCCTCTCCAGATCGAGTTTATGTTAGATTTTCGATATCTTTCCCCCCCACCCCCCGCAATTCAAAAAAAACGTATTATGGCCACATTTCTCAACGTAGACACTTCTAACTTAACAAGTGCGTTAAGAATGATATATAGAAGGAACGCTGAAAGTTTCATCAAGATCGGTTTATAAATAAGACAGAAAATCAGCAAAGAAATTAAAGTTATTTTTTTTCCACGGAATCGTTGAGCAGCAGGCAGCACATGTGAGCGAGCGAGACAGCGAACGACTGTGATACATGCGTCTGCTTACCATATTTGCACATGTGTGCGAGCGAGATAGCGAACTACTACGACACAAGCATAAGTAAATTAAGTGTCGTAACACTCAGCTTTGATTGAATATGTATACATATGTGAAAGCTTGCTGTTATAAGCAAGAAATAAGCAGAAATCATATGCTAAATAATAGTTTCAAAAGAGTATTCTTTAATAAACACCTGCTACGTTCTTATTTCTATTATAAGCAAAATACTTAATTTATAAAACTGCACAGGGTTTTATACTGTCGCGCGCGCTCGACTGATCCGCTTGTTTTTGTCTACTCTTCTTCTTACTTTTTGTTATTTTGTACGCTCTGCCGGCAGCGCAGCCGTTGGCATAAATGCTCTGTCGCTGCCTGCCCTACAAGTGTGATGGGGCGACGACACACACACATTTAAATACATATATATATATATATACAGAGACATATGTACGTATGTATGTATGTATATGTGCATGTGTTTGTTTGTATGTATTTACATATCAACGGTGTGAGGCTGCAGCTTCGTTGTATTTCCATTTCCATATGTTGGCTGTGCTTTTGGCTCGTTGTTGTTGTTGTTGTGCAAAGTTGTTAATATATTTGTAAAATGAAATTCATTTCGGAATTGCTGTTTGTTTTGCTGCTTCTTCTTCGCGTTATATGTGAATTGGGGAAGCTCAACTCTGACGGTTTTCTATGCTGACGGTTCGAGGGGTCGTTGTGGTTGTGGAGAGGGTGTTGGGGAGAGAGAGAGAGAGAGGGGGTGCTTGTTGGCTGCACTTTACACAACCTGAGCTGCAATCACAACTCTAGCTTTTTGTTTTCGTAATAAAACCATTTACATTAACGCTGCATTTTGATTTATTATGTTTGATAAGATCATAAAAAAGCCCTCTCCCCCCATCACACCACCTTCCCCACCCACTTGCCCATTATTTTTGACATATTATTATGTCATTGTTTTAATTGACTTTTAGAGAATTTTTTTGATATTTTCTATGTCGTTTTTTGAAGTAGAGCAAAAGTAACTGAATTATGGAATATTTAAAGTAGAATAATATTTCTTAATATTCTAAAATGAAGAATATAATTATTATAAATTAATTATGCATAGAAAGTGTATATTAAAATATTATTAATATTGTCAGTCATTATAAAATTTATAATATTCTAATCTTCTATTTATTCTACGCATATTTCAAACATTTCTATCCACAGTGACACGAGAATTAGAATAGTTAAACGTTACGAATTATGATGTTAACCCTTCTATCTTTAACGATGTGGAAGAACAATCAAAGGAAACTCTTGAGAGCAATTCCCAAGTGGAAAGAGTTTGCCTTGCAGCAATAATACGATATGAATATCATAAGTTACTATAATATTAGCCCAAATAGACCCATTTCCATTTGACACACACACACACACACCTCATGTGTTCGACTTTTGGAATACAACAAAGCGAAAGGCTCCATTAAACACCCCAAAAAGAGCTTGAAGAGGGTAAAAATGTTAGATGGCTACAGCCGTAGGGGTAGGGAAGGGGAGGGTCAGGCAGTTAAAGGGGTGTGAGGCAGGTTATTGGGCTGGTTTCGGGTGCGCTGCAAGCCAAGTATAAAAGTGTCAAAACTTTCTGTTCCGAGTTTGTTGTATCCTTTTGTTATTTGTACTCGTAGTGTATATACAAACACACACACACACACACACACACACAGATACAAGCTTATATACCACTCAAAGCAACCCACACACACACACACACACACACACAGAAATCTAACAAAAATCAACGAGAGAGCAAAACAAAACGGTAACAGCAAAAACGAAGCTTTTATGCCTTTATTTGCACTGCATGCTAAACAGAGAGTGAAAGAGAGATAGAGCGTGAGAGAGAAGGAGAGAGTGAGTGAGTGCGAGGGTTGGGCGGACGAAAGCTGTGCTCTTGCCATTTGCCTGCTCTCAATTGCTGAGCGCCTGTTCAAAACACAAACGGAATGATAATGATGTGCGTTAAAAAATACATAGACACATCAGCATAAACAAGGAAGAGCAGCAGTAAAGGGAGAGCGCAAGGAGAGGACAGTGTGGGCTGTGTGGGCTGTGTGGGCTGTTTGGGTTGAGCGGACTGTGGGTTGTGGGAGAGCGTCAACAAACATGGCGCCTTAGCTAAAGTCAAACAAGTGTCTGCTCTTTCAGCTCAGCTTGCGGCGCTGCTCCGATTTTTATTTATAGCTGAAACTTTCCTGCCTGTGTCTATGTGTCTGTGTGCTTATGTGTGTGTGTGTGTGTGTGCGTGTGTAGGATATACACGGGAAATGCCTTAACACAATTACAATAACTTTGACATGAAAAGTGGAACAATAAACCAAACCAAACCGTAGTGAACTGAACTGTAGCAAACCAAACCCAATGGCATCGTTGACACCGCAGGCGGCACCCAATCGTCCAATTGTCCCGCTTTCTTGTTCCCCTTCCATCTTCCACCTTCCACTCTTACCTTGTCCTGACTGCCGGTCCGACAACACACGCGCGCTGCTTACTTCCGGCTCTCCTCCATAAACGTGTCTATGTGTGTGTGTGTGTGTGTATGTGTGAGTCGCGTTGTTGGTGTGTGAAATGAAGCGACAGACGACGGCAAATGTTTCATAAACAACAACAAAACAGTTATTAAATGAAATTACAAAAAGACGCGCAACACGCAGCCACATTTGATGCCCTACAATCGATTGGGGCAGGTGCTTTAGTTGTAGCTGTGCTTAACTTAAGCAAACAAATTAGTTAAACAAATAAATTACAATTAGAAATACCTTAAATAAATTAATTTATTAATTTATTACTAACACATTTTTAATAAATATTTGTTTAGGCTTTTGTTAGCTTTTGAAAGCACATTAAATAAATCAACTTCATAAATATAATAATAAAAAATAAATTATTTATTTATTTACAACTACAAAAGATTACTTTCGATAAAATGTAGGCTTACAAAGCTTACATAAAGCACATTAATTGATCATTAATTTGAAAGCACACTAATACTTTAAGCTCATCGTATGACTATTGACAATTGAAGCTTGTAAGCAGTCAATTGCTGTAGGGGCAATTCAATAGCTACAATAGCAACTTGTGGCCTGCTTGGCATTTACCCACACACACATATACAATAACACACACACACACACACGCACTCGCACACACACACTTATAACAGTCATATGGCCGCAGACTTTTATTAATTTAGGTTAGTGACTTAAGTTTAGCATTTGCCGCAATTAACTTAATTAGAAATGCATTTTGTGGGGCCAAGAAGCAAGTGTATGTGTGTGTGTGTGTGTGAGTGTGTGTGAATATGTGAGTGTGAATGTGAGTATTACTTTGAATGGTTTGTTTGCTTGTTTTAACGTTCCAAGAAAATGGTAAAAGGAGTTGCCGTTGCCATAAAACATTTCTGTCATTCAAGTGACTGAGTGTGTGACTGTGTGTGCCTCTGTGTGTGCCTGTATGTGTGTGTGTGTGTCTGTGCGCTTGGTTTATTGGCTATTATGACAACAAATGTGCTAAGCAGCAAACATATTTATTAAAAGCCTTTGCTCGATTAACTAAATGCGTTTCAGCACAGCGACAACGTTGCGTATACGCAACGCCTCCTTTTGCCATTGAGTGCTTGTGGGCGGGGCACTTCAATCACTCACCGAGTGCGGGTGCAAATACGTTAAGCAGTGAGGCAAAATGTCCACAATGACAACAACAACAACAAAAACTAACAGAAAACAAAGTCAAAAGTTTCAAGCCGGTTTTTGTTCAGAGTTTGAGTTTCAGTTTCGAGTTTTATTTGTTTGCTTTGTTGCTTATTTCTTCAAATAACTAAATGTATTTTATTTTTTTTTTTCGTTAAGATTTTGAGAGCGTCCCACGCATGCCACGACCCAGAGCCAGTCCCCCCTCAACGCCCCTTGCCCATAACTGCCTTGCTTGACAAAATTTTATTGACAACACGTTTTGGTTTTTGGTTTATTTATCTTTATTTTTGGTATTTCGATTTGGCTTTTATCTGGTTCCACTTTATGTTTCATTTTTTTTTTTTTTTTTTTCATTTATTTTTTTGGCCATCTCACACATTTGTCATCTGGTTTATTTGCCAAAAATTAGCAATACATCTTTTATATCTAGCTGTCGTATAAGTTTTATGCTCTTGCCAGCGACTGTCCGACTGCGCACATCTATTATGTAATCGCATTTGCCCAACAACAAATTGTTCACACTATAAATGTTTATTAGAATACAACAATATACATATATTTCGAAGCATTTCAACATTTGATGAATGTGGGCGCGCTTAAGCAGCTTTATTTATTCATTAATTTCTTTAAATAATTCTCAAGTGCCGCAAATTGTTTTGACAACTTAATAAGAACTTTTTAAATAGATTGACTTGTTATTAGTTCATTTGAATACTTAAAGTGGGTAATTTATAATATTTAGTTGCCTGCAATGAGTGTGACAAGGAAATGGAATTTTATTTATTTAAATATAATAATATAAATGAAATCTAAGTTTAATAGTTATTGTTAATGCATTCTTTTAAAACTACATTTTATAGTATAATATTTTATAGTATATATATAAATAAATAAAGAAATAAATAAAAAAACAATTGAATAAATAAATAATTAAATTAATAAATAAATAAATAAATAAATAAATAAATAAATAAACAAATAAATATATAAATAAATAAATACATAATTAAATAAATATATAATTAAATAAACAAATAAATAAATACATAAATAAATAAATATAAATATTTTAAATTTGTTTACAGGGCCTTTTATAGATATAAAAAAAATATATATATTAAATTTAAATTACTAACACAATATAATAATATTTGGTAAAATAAATGTATTATTAATTTATGTATTAAATACTTATACATTATAATTAAGCAAACTGTTGCCTTCAAAAATCAAAGAATAATTTACAAATAATAAATAATGCATGTAAAAATAATATAAATTATTAAAAGTTGTTGTAAAATTTATAATATTATTTTCTATATTAGCAAAGTTAAGTTAAATAATTTATATATAATAAATAATGCAAATATATATAAATAAATTATATACAAATTAATGAAATAAGTAATTAAATGATATGATTGCTGATCAATGAGAAAACTGGAATAATTTGTAATATATAAAAAATCTGTTTAATTAGACTGTAAAACAGGTAAACACAACTAATGCATAAACATAATTTAAACTTAACTTCACTTAAAAACTTAAATATATAAAATAAAATTAATAATAAAAGTAATAATAACAAATTAGAGACAAATTCCTAGTGAGATAACAGAGACAAAGCAGCGACTCAAGAAGCAAAGACACTTAAATTTTAAGGGGTTTTCATTGGATAATTACTTTATAGACTGGGTCAGACGAGTGTGGACTACACACACACACACACACACACACACACACACACACGTGCAGTGAAAGGGGGCAGGGGGTCGGCGGCGCGGGGGCGGACTTAGCAAAACAATAGCAACTGCTGCTCCCCCGCAATGCTGCCTAATGTGGAACGTTTGGCAGCCGACTTGGAATTAGCATAACTTGTCATAAGTTGAAAAATCTCATTAGGCAAAGTTTGTTGGCCACCTTATTGTTGTTGTTGTTGCTGTTGCTGCTGCTGTGGCTGTTACTGTTGTTATTTTGGCAGCTTCTTCGTTTGCTTGTCTCCATCGCAACGTTGATCATTTTGAAAAATTAACATTTATGGACCATCGATACTCGTTGAGTTTGTGTGGTTCCGCTTGGATTCCATGGCATATTCCCTTCACTTTGTTAGCTGCAGCGTTACGAGCCAATACAATAGATACTTGAGGCCTGAGGCCAATTAATTAGCATACATAAACAGTCGAGTAGAAGATCTGAAGAAGAGCAGAAGATTGAACGCAGTTCAGTTTCAGTTTCGGTACATTTTTTTAGGCCTTGTCGTCGACAGATTTAATGCTTCTCTTGCTATAAAAATAAATATAAAAATAAACAAAAACACAAAACACAAAACCAAAGAAATAACATCAAATGAAACCGTAAAAACAAAATCGCTTCGCTTGGTTGGGTGGGCGTCACATTAACTTAAACGATATCGATTAATTTGCATTCGCTTTAACGAAAACTTTTGCGTTTTTTGCGTAATTAAAACGCCAAAGGTGCCACGCCCATATACAGCATCCCCCTTTGCTTTTAACTTCAACCGCTATTATAAACTCGCAAACTGTAAAAAAAGAAACTGAACGGTAGAGAGGCGTAGTGAAGAGCAGAGGGGAGGCAAAGGAATGTCTGGCAAAAAGTTGGCAAGCTAAAAGCGAAAGAAAGAAGTCAACGCTGAAGAGGACAAAGTTTTATGCCAAAAGTAATAGGCATAGGTTGGAGTAGAGAGACAGAGAGACAGAGAGAGAGAGAGAGAGTTGGTAAAAGAGAGTGAGTGAGTGGGAGAATGAGTATGGAATATGAAGCAGCCGTAAGTAGCATTTAACAGTCGACTTATGGCCACTGGCAGTGGCCGGCAGAGTTGGCTTGGCCCCCCGGCGCCGCAGACTTGAGCCAAGCAAACCAGCCATGAAACCCTTCAAGAAACTTTTGCCCACAGCCCCCCCCCCCCCTTCCCCTCTTTTCACTTCCCCATTCTCCACCTCTCCTTCAACTACTATTGCCTCAGCAATAAGGAAACGAAAATTGTGTTGCATACTTCTCGGCGCAGCAAAATTCCGAATTTGACAGCGTCGAATCAAGTTAGGAAAAGGTTCCAAAACTTTAGATGGCATTTATTGTTAGGCATTTATACATATAGCGCCTGAAGATAGCCTGCTATAGTTAGCACTTAAAGACTGTATTTATTTCATTTTATAACTTGCACAAAGCTGCAAAGAATAGAAACTATGCAAAGTTAAGTTAGCTAAATGAATTGAAGAAGTTTTTAATGCGATTTGCATTTGCATAACAATAAATGTTATTGACTAAATAATAAAACAAATAAAACATAAAGTAAAAATGTAAAATTCTACAAAATAAATAAATATTTAATTAAAGAATTAAAATAAATAAAGTAAATAAAATAAATAAATAATAAAACTAAATTAGTTTAAGAAAGCAAATAAATAGTTTACAATATTCGCAGAGGTCAAATTTATACAATTTAATTAAGTATAAAGATTATACAATGTTTAGGAATAAAATATTAATAATAAAATTAACAATTATCACTTTTTCTAATATTTAAATTATTTAAAAAAAAAATATGCACAGTTTCTGAGAAATAAATTTATCACAAAATTAAACACTATTATTAACAACAATTTGTTATAATAAAAGTAAGCTTACACTTTCAAACACTTAATATTTGAATAGCAAAATTCACAAAACTACTTTTCTAAAAGAAAAACGTTGTGGAAAATTAGTTTTTCACTAAGTGTAGGAAAGCAGCGCTGACCAAGCATTATGTAAGCTTTGGCAGCATATATCAATTGTATAAGATATATATATATATATATATATATATATATATATATATATATGTAAATTGATATATATACTATATACACAGTTATGTGGCAGGAATGCGTTGCCATTTTCAAGTTTTCCTTCGCATGAAAATTTCATTTAGTTTCTTTGGGCAACAAAAAAAAAAAAAAAAAAATAAGAAAACTTTTGTCGTTGAAGCTGCTTTCTGGTTTTGCCTTTAAATTTGTCTGGCTTTGTTGATGTTGTTGTTGCTGTTGCTGTTGCTGTTGTTGTTGAGGTCCTTTACATGGCGCAAAGCGTTGCAATCCCTGGCAGAAAGTTTGTCTGCATTTCGGGGCAAGCTCCTTGCGTTGGAAACTTTTGCGTTTTCTTGCTGCTTTTTGTCATATTAACAGCAGCCGCGTTGGCGCCGTGGGTTGAGCTTCAATTGGCAGCGGGGGCAAGTGGTCTGGGTGTGGACGCAGGACCAGTACTAGGACGTAGAACGCAGGGATGGCAGCGGATGCCTTTGAAGTATTTGCAGCATTATTGCACAGTTCTTGTTGCTTTCGTTTTGCATTCTTTTTGCACAAACTATTTTGTTTTCTTGAGTGTTTGCCACTTCATCAAGTCGATGCCGCCGCCTCAAAAACTGATCATGGACGAGCTGGCATTACTGACATTTCCAATGTGGCAATGTGTTGTGTGGCACTTGGCAAGGCATTGATGCATTGATGTTAAAGCCACAAAGCATTAACTTGCCCCGGAAATCGCAGACCAGCCACATATACCCCTCTCACTCACACTCACACACACTCTCTCTCTCGCTCTCTCTCTCGGCATCTCTTGCAAAGTCAGGCTGTAGCTCAATTCTTGCCACGGGCAGCGCACTTAGCTGCTGCTGACTGTAAACCTGCCTGAGTGCATTGGCGTCTGTTGTCCTTGCCACACACAAACACACACTATATGTACTATATATATATATACATATACTCTATATATATATATATATATATAGTGGAAGCTACAGATAACTTCCTTGACTGGGGCTGCTGTTCATCCCAAGAAGATTCCTTTTTGTTGCCCTGGCATGTGAATGTACTTCAAGCGTTTCCGGTGCACATTACGATGACGATGACGACGTCGCCATTGTTGGCACACACACACACACTCTCTCTCTCTCTCTCACACACACACAGCTTGGCAGAGTCAACGTTTTTTTTTTCACTCACAGCAACTGCAAAAAAAAAAATTATCAATTTAATTTTGTAACTCAACTTCCGCTCCATGCTGCAAACTGACACGCCCACATTGGCAGCGCCGCCTTCCCTAGCCGCACACCCACTCCCCCAGCTCTTCTACTCTTCCTCTCTGCTTGCTGTACTGAACTGTTTCTCTTGCATTCGCTTTTCTCGCATTTTCCGCCTTGCACAATGTTGACACTAGAGCGCTGCCTTTTTTGCTTGCTTCAACTTTTGCCTTCCCCCTGCCCAGCCCCGCTCCCCGCTCCACACTTCCCTATCACCCCGCACCACACACTGCTTACATAAGCCTCAAGAGTGCCTGTGTGTGAGTGTGAAATTCGTTGCATTTCTTGCCACGCGCTGCCAACTTGCGACTGCAACGTATACGCAATATGCGAAAATTACGTATACGCCGCGCCAGCAAATATGTTCTTCTCCTCTTTGCTTTTTTTTCGCTTTTTGTTTTTTTTTGTGCTTTTCTTTCGTGCCGGAGCGTCTATTAAAAATGCATGAAACGATTGCGAGCGTGCAAAGCGAAGTAAAGAGCATTTGTTTGCCTGTCTCATGGACTGGCAACTGAAATGAAAAGAAATTTGTGCTTATTCTTCTGTGTGTGTGTGTGTGTGATTTACTCTGCCAAGTTGGCAGCTCACTTATAACTAATCTGGTATACTACGTACATCTGTGCACTTACTTCAATATTTAATAAATAAATATAATAAATTCTTGCCCCATGTGAGCGACAAAAGAGCCCTAAAGCTGCTCCAGCTGTTGTCAATGCACATTTTCCAAAGAATTGAATATTTTTCGTATTGAATATTATTTAAAATGCAATATACAATACATAAATAATAATTTATATTATTATCTTAATACAAATAATTTAGAAAACTGTGTTTTCTTTTTACAGTATTTTCAACTAAAGTGAAACATTTCTGATAATATAATTTTCCATCATTAATGGCAACGCTTTGGCTGCCAGCTCGACCTCGTCGTTGGCATCTTTAGGTTTTAGCCCAGTTTTAGACTGTACTTAAATTTCCCAAGCGTTTTATGGCATTCAACGTTGGCGCTGCACTTCAAAAGTTATCGGTGCAGAGACAAGTTTCATTTTTCATTTATGGCGTTGGGCAAATTTTACTGCTGCAATTTGAGCATTTCGCTATTTGGGATGTTATAGCATTTACTCTGCCTTTGGTTTTCATTTTATGTGCTCTCCAGGTGGAAGCTGTCCAACAACAACAACAACGACAACAACTACGACAATAACTCTAGCAACAGCAACTAGAGCAACAAGAACAACAATGGCAAACTGCGCCACACGCAACGACATCAACGCAAGATTTTTAAACCCACAGCATAAAACATCAGCTAGCTTCTGCCCCCTGCCCCCATTCCACACACTCCCTCTATATCTCTCTCTCTCTCTCTCTCTCTGTTCCCCCTCTCTGCACGCTCCCTCGTTCTGACGGCTTCCCCCTCTTGGCTTCTGTTTCTGAGTCTACTTTACGAGCACTGAATACGAAATGTGTTTTTTGGGCGCGCAGACGAGGCCACAGCTCTCTTTCTCTTTCACATTCCCTCTGCTCTCTGTCCTGCCCCTGCCCCACTCCCCATTTCCCACTCCCTACTCAACTTGGCACTTTGCGAACTTCGTTTGCCGCGTGAAATTGCCACTTGCTGTACGCGCTTCTCGCCTGTTCAACTTGGCCTCCGTCACCGCGTCGACGTCGCATAGGGCGCAGTTTGTTAACGCCCACAAAGTCATGCACACCCCCCCCACCCCTTAATAGCATACCCTACCACCTGACTGCCTTCCAACTGCACCTCCCCTTAACCAGCGGTAGAGTGTGGCACATAAAGTTTATTTCATTTTCGCGCACATTGCGTTCGCGTTGTCGCTGTCACTGTGCACCTCTCGGCGCCCCGCCCCGTTTCTGGCAAAAACCCAGCCCCATACTCCGCCAGCATTCCCTACATCTATGCCCACTGCTGCTTGCCACCTTCTTCGCTGGAAAAACAAAGCGAACGAAATGGCAGCGTCATCGTAAAAAAGAGTAAAGCAAAAAGAAAAAGAAAAACTGAAACTGAAATCATTTTCGCCATCAAATCCTGCAGCCGTTGCAGGCAGCACAGAGGAGGCGGGGAAACTGCTGGCAGAGGGGGGGATACCGTAAATAGTGTTGTGGGCGTGGCAGTGCACTGCAAGGCAAGTTTACTTTTCTATTTGGCCGGGTGCGTGTTTCATGAGTTTCCCAGCTTTTCTCTTTTACTTTTTTTTTGTAGCATACTTTTACGGGCAGCCAAAGGCGAGCATAACAATGGCAACACAGTGGGGGGAGGGGGGGGCAGAAGGTGGGGGAAAGAGCGATACAGTCAGTGTGGGGGAATGAGAGACATTTAACGCGTCCGTTCCGATGAAAATGCTCAGCAGCTTTCGGCTCGCAACTCTCTTGAGAGCCGCACATTTAACCAACATGCAACCAACAATGAATGAAGCAACAAAATTATATGAAATCCATGCGGAACATACGCAAAAAAACAAAGAAAAAAAAACAACAGAAAATTGTAAATAATGGAGAAGAGCAAAAAATAAGAGTAGCAAACACGCTCGCACGCAAACAGGCGGACAGAGGCGACAGACAGGCAACAGCAGCCACAGCAGCAACACAATGAACATCATCGAAAATACAAAAAGTTGTGAAGGAAACGAGAGGAAAAAACCAAGAGGGGCACTCAGTTAAGTCGACTTGCGAATGCGCTACTTGATTCTAATAATCAAATTCAAATTATATGAATACTTTATATTAATGTTATTGCTAAATGGTTTACAAGTGGTACTTAGATTAGGGGTATTCCTTTCTTTTTGTAAACAACAAATTTCAATTGAATAAAATGATTTTAATAAACTAATTTGCATAATTAATTAAAATAATTTTAATTTAAATATTGTTTTTCTTATTCATTGGGAATACCTATAATATATATTTATTACTTAATATTTAAAATGTCCAATTAATTTAACTCTTTCTTTTTAATATTAATAACTTTTATTATTATTTTTAATAAAATATTTATTTCAATATTTAAAACAATGTTTGTAAAATTAAGAAATATCAAAATTACAACATTTTTAAATTAAGAAATTAATTTTTATTTTTAAAAATTAAAGCAATTTATATACTTATATTTTGTTATATTTTTAATTTTAATTTTATAATTTTAATTTTATTAATGATAATCTCTACAAATTATTCTATAATATATTAGTTAATTTAAGTCATTAGTAATACCTCTAGTATTTTTTTTAATTTTTAAGGAATACCTCTAATATTTTTGCATATGCTGTAATAATTAAAAGTGTCAACTGAATTAGTTTAAAACATTTCCAATTTAGCTGCTGTTTTTTCCAACCAACTCAATGATTCGAGCTGAGGACCTTGCCACCTACTGTTAACCACATACGCTTTCCCCAAAGCCAACACATACACATATACACACTTGTTTACACATACCCACACGCACACACACACATACACACAAAGATATTACAACAGAGGAGCAGGCAAAAAAAAATACGAAATTCGTTTGAACAAAAAAATGCAAAAAAAAAAAAAAGAAAATAGAAAAATGTATAACAAACTGGGAAAGAGAAGCCAAAGCCAAAAGCTATGGAGGAACAGCAGCAGCAGCAGCAGGAGCAGTAGCAGGAGCAGGAGAAGGAGGATGAGGCGAAGGCGGAAAGCAGCAGCAGAGGAGGCAGAGTCAGCGGTGCCAGCGGTGGCAGCAACAACAACAACAGTTAAAAAAGGCAACATTGGAGTGGCTAACAAAAGCAAAGGAGACAAGCTTACATACATATATACTCGGTGTACGATAAGGAAGAGGGAAAGAGAGCGAATGGAACTGAGTGGGAGAGTGCGACCTAGGGAGGGAGGGGGAGGGAGAGGGAGACACAGTCGAGAAATGTTTTTGTATGTATTGTACCACTGGGGCATTATAGCGTTATCCTTCTGGTTATGTTTCCGCTTGCCAGTCGACGAGCAGAAGGAAATACAACAACAATGCCTGACTGACTGACTGCCAAGAGACACACATACACACACACAAGTACACAGAGACAAACACTCCCACACACAGACAGAGAGAAATGCCAACACCCAAGCAAAGTTTTTTATAGCGTGTGGCACAAGTAGATGGAGGAGGCAAAACGAAATGCGAGCGAAAAGCGTGGAAAGCGTGGCACGAGTGCAACTTATTTTTATGAGCCAACAGACACACACACACACACACACACCCACACACACATTCATATACATATACATATGTAGAACTGCTGCTGTTGCTGGCAAGCTCATAAAATTTATAACACAACGTCCTTGCCGCTCCTGCGGCTTTAGCTGCTTGACTGTGTGTGTGGGTGTGGGTGTGTGTGTGGGTGTGTGTGTGTATGTGTGCTTGTGCGACTTATGTTTGAGTTTATCAGTATGTGTGCGTCTGTGTCTGTGTGTGTGTGTGTTTTGGCGGCTTCGTTTGCTTTTTCATAGCATTTTATGCGCTTGCTGCTTGTTGTTGTTACTTTTGCTTGCGCTTGTTAAAGAAGATTTACCAAAATGTCTTAGCAAAGAGCAAAAAGTGTGAGAGGAGTATATGAAAAGGAAGACAAGAGGGAGACAGAGACAGAGAGAGAGAGAGAGAGAGAGAGAGAGAGTCAGTGGGCCAATGCGCCCACAATGCCGCCCACTTAAATGCTAAGTGGCGCATTGGGCGGTGACGTTGAACGTGTGGGGGGGGGGCAAACTCAGCTAAGCACCTGTCGTCCCCACGGAGCTATCTATATATATATATATATCCATATAAATATACATATATATAGAGTAGGTAGTCTGCTTCTAGCTGTGTGCGTGTGTATTGTTGCTTAATAATGCACACTTATGAATTTCTCAACCAAATAACATAAATTCTAGCATAAGATTTCAAATAAAATGCTGAAATATTTCGAAAATTATGCAATTCCTAGGAAAATTCTTGAACAATAATTGACACCATCTATCTATGCAATTATATGCACACTGAAGACTTGAAATCTTTGTTTGATTTCAGCTTTCAACAGTCTGAATCTATGTCATTTATCACTTTTCCAATCATAAATGAAAAATGAAATGAAAAGATATCAAATATAAGCGCCAGCTAAGTTCGAAAATCAAATTAAATTGCCAAAATTGTGAATGTGACTAAGACATATCCTGTAAATATAAAAGACACAAAGAACAAATAATACGAATTTAATTAATACAAATAATTAAATGTTTAGAAAAGAAATTGTAGTAATAAATTTAAAAATAAAAATATATAGAGAAAATGAAAACTAAAATTCATTTAGCAATTAAAGTATATTTATAAATAAAATAAATAAATAACAAAAATAATTACAAATAATTTAATAGACAAAAAAAATAATATATTAAAAATAAGTATTTTAAACAAAGAAATAAATAAATACAAATTATTAATTCAAACATATTGAAATAACAATTAGATATTTAATGAACTTAAATAAATATATGCTTAAAAATATTTTAAATAAAATCTAAAAGAAATATTAAAACAAATGTAATTTTATTGTATATTAAGAAATAAATACTGAAATTAATATATTAAATTGATTCAATACAAATTAAAATATCATTTAAATATATATTTAAATAAATATGTGATTTAAAAAGTCTAAAATTAAATTCAAATATATAGAATATATTTAAAAAAAAAATAATAATGATTAATATTTATGAAATAATTAAAATTGTATAAATAAATAAAGACTAATAGCACTTAGAGTCAAAGAAAACTTGCATTACATGCTCAATCCGACTTTAATTAAATAGATGTAAATAATACTCTAATGTATTTTAAACCCTTCACACACTTACCACTTTTTAACAGGGTATTTTTACAGCTGACAGCTATAGTAAAATATATCTGCTAAAAGTTATTAAAAGTCTTCGAAAAGACTTGTTCAACCGAATCAGCTACTTTTCTTGAAGCTGAAAAGCCATAAAAAACAATGCACAAAGCACAAGAAATTTAAATAAAATTTAATACAAATTTGTTGACCATAAATACACGAAATAAGCCTTCGGTTGTAACAACTTAATAAGCTGCACGCTACGTGGCATGCCACACATAAATATTGCAAGTGTGAAGCGTGTATATATTGCGTTGGGTATAACAGACAGAACAGGCAAAGAGTCAACAGCAAAGTGTCAGCAAAACAACAGCAGATACTACATGAGAGCATATGTACATAAATATGCACAGCATATATACGTGTGTGTGTGTGTGTGTGCATGTGTGTGTGTGTGTGTATGTGTGTGTATATAGAGAGAGAAAAATTAAAAATTTGCTTACAAAATGCCAGGCGCACAGAAGTCGACTGCAGGCAAAGCAATGAGTGAGAGAGAAACAAAAAGAGATAGCGTGAGAGGGCGGTGGGGGAGGGTACAAGCGATCAACAAGGGCAGCATATCCTTTCCAAAACACATACAGACACAGTCATGCACACATGTGCGGAGACAGGACATGCAAAGGACATATACGAGGTGGCATTATATTGTTCTCAGACTGTTTGGGATGCCACAAGGCTTTTGTGAGTTTTGTATGCGGATTTTGTGTGCGATTTGCGGGTCATGATGGCAATAAAAGCTGACCCCGTCACCCATCACTTCCCTTGTCGACCTCTCCAACCGCACTCTCTCTCTCTCTCTCTCCCACCGTCTCTCTCTCTCAAGTCTTCCTCAAGTAGCTGTGGATGTGCCATTGCTAAATGCTTGTGTCTTCACTCCAAGGGAATTCAAGGTAACAAGTTTTGATTCATGTTCATATACAAAATATATATATTGACAGACAGTATATGTATACGTGTACCGTTATGTAGCTGCTCAATCAATGTTATATATATTTGATATTAATTTAATACACATAACAAATGAAGGAATCATCGCAATTTCTCCATCAGTTTCATCAGTTTGCCAAGCAAATTGTTTGCTGGTGGGCGTGGCATTTGGGCATACCAAATGCATTGTCAATTTCAGTTTTACCGTTACACACACACGCACACACACACACACACACTCACGCACACGCATTGACAGTGGGGCAGATCAACATTTACATATGTGTATAGAGCACAAACGCCGACACTTTTCGGCCACTGCAAATGGATACACTCATACACTATGCACAGACACACACACACACACACACACACAGACACACTCACATGGAGTTGATATACAAATTGTAACTGTCTGTTTAACACACGTGCATTCTGTCTACCTCCTCCCCCCCGCCACTGCCCAGATATTCACATTTTCAGTTGAACCTCAATGCGTTTGGCTTACGTGCTCATATCTCGTGCTCTGTCTCTATCCCTCTCACTCCCATACACTGCCCCCGCTCTCTTTCTCCTTTTCCCACTCCTTCTCTCTCTCTCTCTCACTCTCTGTTTCGCGCTGTATATGTATGTGTTTGCATAAATAGACAATGAGCAAACAGCTTGCACGCTGAATGATAACGTAGCAGCAACGGCAGCAACAGAAACCGAAACGCCAGACCCAACAGCAACAGCAACAGCAACAACAACAACAACAATGAGAACAGTTACAGCAGCGAGACAACACACTTACTTATATATAGCAACGCTTATATGTCACCAAGAGCTGCACACAGTGCCTCCCAAAAGAAAATCATGTCCAAGCTCATTCCAAACTCCAAACCTCAGGCAACTTTTGTTATCGATAACAAGCGAAACTGTTGATACCCTGTATATGATATAATTCATATACTCTATCTTTAAAGTATTACAGATTTATTTCATCATTAATATATAAATTAATCTTCAAAAGACTTTAAAGATTTCCAAAAATAATATATATAAAATATAGAGAATTTATAATATGTTAAATGAATAAAATAAGTTATTATATTTCTTTCCATCAAATTACATTTCATAGATTTTATAAATCAAAAACCCTTTGTCTTTATTTGATATAAATAAATTATTATTTTGTTGGCAACAGTCCTGGAATAATTAAACTTTTCTTCAGAATTATAGTTATTAATTGTGCATAAACTTATTATTCCCGATTTCAAAGAATTCTTTGCAATAAAACATTAAAATTAAATAAAATAATTTATTTTAAGTTTAGGCAGTTCCAATAAAATTAAATATTAATACAACAAAACTTAACAGTTAAGAAAGTAATTCTACAGAGTTATAGCTAGTTATATGTACCATTTATAGAACAAAGTACTCAGAGTGCATGTCCGTAATATTTATTTAAAACACATATACAACTATGCTCTAAAATAAACTAGCTCAACTAATTCGCGTAGTTTTATATATATATATATATTTTTTTTATTATCCTTAACAAGCTTAGCTTTAAGTTTGGAGTATTTTGTAGCATCCATTAAAATAAAATTTTAGTCAAAAATAAGTTCGTTGTGATGGGGCAGGGCAAAGGGAGGGCTACCCTTCAGTTGAGGGTGTATAAAATGTGGCAGACATTACTCCAGCCTCGCTCGATTCACCCACGTTTATGCCCACAGTGAGTCCCACTCCAATTTCCCTGTCAGATTTGCATTGTCTTTTTTGCTTTAATTTTCATTTTCATAGATTTTTCTTGGCATTTTTTTTGCAGTTGTTGCTCGCTTTTTGTGCCATTTTGTGTGTTGAATGCTGTGGAAACTTTTTGGCATTTTTGCTGCGCTGCTTAAACTTTTATGCGCTGCGAGTATGTGTGTCTATGTGTGTGTGTGCTGTAGAGAGTGGGGGCATGGCTGTGTGTATGTGTGTGTGTATGTATTTCCGTGCAAAATTGTATAAATGTTTTTTGGCAGCCTCTAAACGGCAGCACAGGAAGCATCACCAGCAAAAACGACGACCCAGCGAACGCCTGGCACAATTTGCGACTCGGAGGTGGTGTGTGTGTGTGTGTGTGTGGGTGTGTGGATGTGTAGGAGTGTGGGTGAGATGGATGCTTGAGGTGGGGGAGGAGGGCACCGTTGGTTGGTTGACTGTGCTCGACGTCCTTCGCACAATGTGGCGTATGCGTAATAATTAATACGCTTGAATTCATTAGTTGAGCAGATTTTGCATGCCAAGGATGTACACATACTACATATGCTCATATATATATATATATATAAATATATGTGTGTGTGTGTTGCTGTATTTTTCTGTGAGTAAATGTAGCAACATCTATATTAATATTAAAGCTACTTGCTAAGGTTACTCAGGTAGAACTTCAATGCAAAGCCGCTTAGCTGCCATTCGGGCAGATCGACTATCTACAGCGACTGTCAATATATATAGACAATCTATAGATACTATATGAATATAGTTTATATATACAGCAATCAAATATAAAGTATTATTATTATATAATTCTTAGATCCCCAATTAGTATTTAAATTAACTATTAACTGTACTACAGTCGATTCTGTTGATACGCTAAAAAAAACACTGTCAATTCCTCACTTATTAATTATTCCTTTATCACATTTAATAGCATTCATTATTGCCTGAAATAATCACTTTGATCTATTATGCTCGCAGCATTCCAATTAGCCACAAATGAAAAAATATAAATGTGAGTTGCTCGCATTACGCATACGCCACGTTTACAGCGTTCAAATTCAAGCAAAACAGCAGAAGCTAAACATTTTACCATTACCAACTTCTTATCTCACACTCTCACTCGCTTTCTATCTCTTTCTATCACACTTTTTGTCACTCTGACTCTATCTGACTCTTAGCAATATCATTCAACTGAGTGTTTTTAATGGAGGACCCCGCAGAAATCTTCATTGAAGGCGTTCGCAATGAAATTATTATTTAAATGAAAACAGCGACAGCAACAACAGCAGCAACAACAAGAACAGTGACAATGCCTGCCACAACAACAGCAACAAAACAAACACAGCATGAGAGCAAAATGTTAATAATTACATAAATAACAACTAAAAACAAAACGTCGAGTAAAATGTTTAAGGAAATGGGAATGAGAAATGGGGCAAAGGGAATTGGAACTCCCATTTCTCTCTATATATATTTATATATATATATATATTTATGCAAACTTTGCATAACAGTATGTGTGTGTGTGTGTGTGTGTGCACAACAAATGACAAACAGCAGCGTAAGGTTGGGTGGGGAGGTTCATTCATTGCCATTGTGTGCCGTGTGGCAGGCAACGCCAGCACCAAAAGTGACAGCGCACAATATGTAATTATGTTTCTACATACACAACTGTAAATATATATGCATATACATGCCGTATATACACACACACACACACACACACACATACACACTCAGATACATAGGTATGCATATATAGCAAGAAATATGGCAAAAGGATGCAAAAACGTTGGCAATTTGTGTCGCGTTTTAAACGAACAACGAACAACGACAACGAGACCCAAGTCAAGGCAACAACAAAAGCGACAAAGAGGCAAAGGAGGCGACTGCCATTGTGAATCTGGGCGTGGATACACTCTGCATGTAAAAGGGGCGTAGTATGAAAAATAGCATAGTAGAGAGAGAGAAGGGGAGGGGGAGGTAGCATTGGTGGTAGGACAGATGGCACAAAGGTGAATGCGTGTGGCTTTTATTGCCATTGCGAAAGCGCTGAGGAAAGGGTCAAAAGCGGGAGGGCGGCACAGTGGCAAACGGAAAGCGGCAACTGGCGACAGGTTGCGCGTGTTGACAGCCACCCAAAGACACTGAACGAGGGTTGCACAAACAAAATGTCAACATCAATTTAAGCATACAGTTATCTTGATTAACTTAAGCAAGAAAATGGAAAAAAACGAATGAAATACAACAGATAGAAATAAACTCTGTAAAAACTCTTTTAAAATAAATCAATTAAAATATTATTCTCTTTATAATATTTTTTATTATTAAGTTTTGCACACTTAAAGAAACTCAAGATAAATGTATAATTAAATTTATTATATTATAATGAAAGCATAAATTATATAATTTAAACGAAGCGAAATTTCAGCTAAATAAACGAAATATTCAATGAAATTTATTTAGGCAGTCTAAAACTATTTATTTGATTTTTAAATTTTATCTAATATAATTAATCAATTAATGCAATTATTTATATTTTATATTTAAGTTTCCATTTTGAAATTGAATTTTTAAATATTATAAAATTTCTTTTACAACTTTTACACTGCAAATACAAATTGTATAATATTTATTTATAATTTCCAATTTAAATTGTAATTATTATTAAATTATTACAATATTATAACACTCTTCTAACTGCCCCACTACATGATATTTTCTAATCTAATTGAATGGCAGAGCTCAAACTCAGACCTCAGCCATATTGCAATGAAAATATGAGCAAATTAATGTAAGAACTCGCTGTTGTTGTCGTCACCAGTGCAAAATGTCCATTTCATTAGAATTGTGCAGCACAACCTTTGACCTTAGCCACGTCGGGTCGCCCACTACAATTGATTTCTATAGCCGAGGCGCCTTTTGCCCCACAAAAGTATGCAACAAACTGAGGCAACAAACGACAAAACGAGAACAAAACAAGCGTCAAAGAGTGAGAGAAGAATATCTCTAGCTATTTATAAGTATATATGTATATATATATATATAATCTATGTACATAACTCTATGTGTCTGTGTGGGTGAGAGTGTTCTAAATGCCAATCGAAGGCACCTTCAACCAGGCCAGCAAACGGATAAATATGGTCGGCTTTGCCCAAAACATTGACGTGAGTGAGGGCAACCCAATTACGTCACAGCACAAAGAGTGACGTCATGGCAGGAGATTGGATTATATTGTATTTATGGTAACTAGTAAACGTGTTTAGCTTGTTTAATCATGAGTTTCGACTGCGCTGAATTATAGGCAACATTTTAGTTTCTTATATTTCATTACAGACAAAAATAAATAGACAATATAAATAAATATAAATATATCTAAAAAATGGAAGTATAGACAGTTCACTTTAATTAAAATTCAAATGTACAAATAAATAAGTCAATTTAAAGGCAACAGTCTTATTAATTGATGCGTTGGGCAAAGATTTTTCATGCTTCTCACAGAGCTGAATAGTCAGAGATTTAACAAAGTTAACTAAAAAGCACTGCTTCATTAATAGAGGGAAAGTACTGTGCGCAAGAATGAGAGAGAGAGAGAGAGACCGGCAGATAGAAAGAAAGAGTGAGTTAGTCTGGGTATTTGAGAGTAACATTTATTAACCTTCAGCTAGAGCGACAACTGCGACGCTTGGTTAACCTTCGCCGGTGGCAATAGAGACGCCCATTTTAATTGGGATGAGCTGGTGTCATACACACATACACACACACACACACTCATAGTTGCTGTCAACGAACCGAGCGAAGAGACGACCTCGCCTGCTCAACGCCCACTCGGCGTCAACCTTCGCCTCTTTAACGGTCTGCGAGTAGCCTCGACCCATAAATACAAAGCCTGCCAGCCAAAACAGTCTTAGTCTGTGTGTGTGTGTGTGTGTGTGTGTGTGTCGTGACTGTGTCTATGTTTTTCTGTGTGTGTGTAGATAGTAAAACGCACCGCCAGCTGAACTACCAAATAACATTCTGCATGCACACAAAGAACCTCCCCCTTCAATTTCTTCCCAATTCAAGCCCTCAGCTCACCCTCCCCCCCTCCTACTCCCACTCCCCACCCCTAGCTATACGCAACGTTTCAAGTCCTTGCTGCGTTCAAGTAGAGCGAAAGTTTGTGGCATGCGGCATTCGGCATGGGGCAAAGTCGTCTGCCCTCCATACAGCGCCATACAACGCCAAGGCCAACATCGGTTTTCAGCTTGGCATTATACTAACTATTCAGTGGGAGGGGTGGGCAGTGAGGTGCAACCCGCCACCTGCCGTGAAATTGCTGTTCGCTTGCCTAAAACTTCTGGCTGGATATATCTTGATGGTGCCACAAAAAGCGGCAGCTTAAAACAAGCGACAAATTGGAATTCATTTAGTGGACACCTGCGAGGTGCAAGTGCCTAACATCGAACATCGAAATGCTCCCTAAGTGAATTATCTGGGTTAAGGTGAAACATATTTTAGGCACCTGAATAGGCAATTGAATTTGATATGAGAATAGCTGAACTGAAAGTCGTTAGAGCATGTGATACTTGATAAAAGATAAGGTTAGTTAATAGAATGAGCAAGCTTAAGTCTCAGCAAATTGTAACTAATTATGCATGCTGTTATCGATAGTTCCTTACAAACAGTTTTTTACACATCTAAATACTACTTCAAATTGAATATATTACTATTTATATTACACTTAATGATTGGACTCATGGAAATGCTTTCAAAATATTTAAATATGTATGAGCATTGTTATCGATAACCACACTAAATGCTTAAGTGAACATACTCTGACATCACAGCTCTGTTAAAGAGATTCAATTAAAATAACTCAAATTTCTATATAATCTATCAGTCATCAGTTATCGGCTTTGTTATCGATAACTGAATGATTAACTGAAATCATACATATATATATAAATGTGTTTAAATGAAATCACAACGTAAGTAACTGCTTGCGTTTAGTCAATTAAAAACTAAAAATATTGTTTTAGCTGTTATCGATAAATAAAAACTATGTAATAATTAGCTGTCAGTGCTATCACAACTATTTCATTAAGTTATGCGCCTGTATAATCTTATAGCGACAACTTTGAACATTGCCTAATGCTCAGTAAGCTTATCAAGTTTGCTATCTAGCTGTTATCGATAACTGAAAGTAGTGTTAAAATCAGTTATACCTCATAATTATCTACAGCAGTGCGATAGTCAGCTTCAATATAATATAATTAAGGCATTTGCAGATCTACAAATCATAGAAAGCGCTTAAAATCTGTCAATTAGTTATCGATAATTTAAAAAAAAGTTTAAAATAGCTTCATCTACAGTCAAACAAGAATCCATGGCATTCTGAAACGCAGCCCAGTCATCCAAGTTAATGATTGAGTTATTTAAGTAATTGGCAATGGGCAAAAACTCATTGAGAAAGATATTTTTTGACAGTTGTAACTGTTTCACGGCTACTATCTAAATTTCGAAATGAACACGCTTATGAAACGCACAGCGCACAACGCACAACGCTTATCGCCTCAAAGCGCACTAATTCCCAATATAAATAGCCAGAAAACGGGCTGAAACAGTCGAAACGAAGCGAATGAACGAACCGCAGAACCGCAGTCACAGTCACAGAGGCGGAGGCTCAGTTTTGAGGCGCAACCACATGCACAAGAGGCACAGCCGCTACATATAACAAATGCTACCCAATAAAACCAGTCCGATAACTGTTCATAGCCGATTAACCGAGCGGCACGCAAACGCTGATGGTGAGCAAAGCGAACCAGACCAGAGACCAGGGACCAGGGACTTGACCAGGGATGGTGTAAGAGATGGGGACGAAGACAAGCAGAGGCAGTGGTAGATGCAACAGTTGTCGCTGGTTGTTTGATGAGCGTGAAATACAACAAAGTTGAGAACAGCAGCAGCAACAACAGCAGCAACAGCAACAACAGCAGCAACAACAACAACTGTGTTGTGGCAAGGTGGCAAGGCGGGGCGGCTGTGGCAGAGATGAACGACAGTTGTGTTGAAGGTGGCCAGGCCACTGGACACTCCACTCCAGCCATCTCTCTCTCCTCCTCTCTCTCTCTCTCTCTCTCTCTCACACACACACACACACACATCTTTGGCTCTGTCGCTGTCTGCGTCCAGTTCTGGCTGACAAAACGATCGTAAATAATTTTTATTTCAACTTCAAGATACGAAACTAGTCTGCAACGACAGCGACGTAGACGTCGACGTCGACGTCGACGACGACGTCAAGAGCGACGCCGCGACAGCAGCTAAAGAATTTAAGAAAGTTTTTCGCAAACAAAAGGCGATGATGCATATAAAAACCAAAAACAAAAGCAACAAAATACCCAGGCTGGTGGTAACAGAGCAAACTGAAACGACAGCGCACAGTCTTTGCCTTCGGGCAGCCACTAATGATAGCCTTGCCTTGATCCATGGCCCCAGCTAGTGGATCAGCCCCGGCACAGGCCCAAACACGGACCCAAAGAACCCAAGAACTTGAGACCCAAACACAGGCACAGGTGAGCGGCAAAACTTTTAGCATAGATCATGCAACCAAGTGACGTTTTGTCTGTGGATCGCTGAATCTGTTGCTGCTGCTGCTGCTGCTGCTGCTGCTGCTGCCGGTGGATCTGCGGATCAGCATTGCAGCGTTGCAACATTGAAGCAACTCGAGCTGTGGCAAAGCTGGCTAAAAACGGCGGCTTCTGACTGGCCTTGCCTGTACATATGTGACCTGTGTCAATGGCCGAGCCGAGAGGCAGCAACAGCAGACGATGCTCTGCTGCAGACACATGTGGCAAGCGAGTCTCATCCTGGCAGTCGCAACAGCAAACACAGCTCAACTCGGTGCGCAATTGAAATGAAAATATTCGCAAATTGGCTGCGCCCTGCGACCGTTGCTATCCCTTCTCCTTCACCTTCTCCTCCTTCTCCCTTCTGCAACTCCTACTTCTCCACCTCCATACCCTCCCTCTGCTCCACCTACTTCTCAGACCTTTTTGCCTGCTGTCACTGCCTCGGCCTCTGCCTATAACCATAACCACGCAAATCCCAAGCAGGCTTTAAGCTTGACTCGCCATTGCCTTGCACATAGTTGTCTTTTGCCTTTGGCGCTCAGTTAGAGTCGTAAGAGAGTCTAGTATTCCTATAAGTACTTTACTAACTCTAACTCTAGAGCTACTTACTTATAATCTAAAATACAAAGCTGTTGAATGTCACATGTAAACATTTTTCGTGCAGCTTGTGTCTGCAAAATGGATCTGAAATGTATATAGATAATATATAATATATATAATATACATACAATATTTTAATTAAAACTGAAGCAGGTGTAGAGTTCACATTGAGGCACATTTACATTTATTAATGAATATTCTTAGATCTATAGAGAATAAATACAAATACGAGTAACAAATCTAATATAGAAAATTCTTATCGAAAAACTTATTAAGTTTTTAGCTTAAGCTTAGACTATATTATACAAGCAAACCAACGAAAACATTAATTGAAAACTTATTCTAAATAAGTACAGAGTCTAAAGATATCCAAAACTAAATATTTGCAAAGTTCTATTAAACTTAATAAGCATTATAGTAAAGATTCAATGGTTACAATATATTTTACATAAAAAAGGCATCAACAACTACTATTCTACATTTCAATTAAAAAGGCATGTAATTATTTTTTTTATATATTTAACATTACATTAATTAAATTAACAATTGTATAGATTTATTCAAACGTTCTTCATTCAAAATTCACTTGAAAATACATTTATATATTATTTTATAAAAGGTAACAATAAATATATTATAAGCTAAATATTATAATTTAATATTAAATATATATATATAAATAAAAATATATACAAATATATTTGTATATAAATAAAAATAAAATTTTAATACCAAATGGTTTATAAATTAGACATTTATTATATCGCTATAATAAATAAATATAATATACAATGCATAGATTAACAAAAGGACACAATAAGTAAATAAATATAGCCTATAATAGTGCAAATTTAAATTGATTAATGTTATATATTTTTATATTTATTTTTATGCCTAAGATATGCTTATTTTAAAATAAAATAATTAGAGTTTATAATGCATTTATTATTATCATTTTTTATTTATAAATTCATTTTATTTATATATTTTTAACTAGCAATCCAATTGATAACTTATTCATATAGACTTGCACTGGCGCTCATCTTTAATTTACTTACCATACAGGGTATTCGCATATCTACCACACTTAAATGCCATATGACTTAAGCTCGTTGCTGGTCTTTTGAATGTTTTCATTTCCAGGCTTAGCATGTCGATTTATTTGAATTTAATCTGCGTCTTAAGATGTTGCGCTCCTTCGTCGATACGGTGATCATTCGGTTTCGTGTTCTGTATCGGTTTCTACTATATGCAAGCAGCTTTAGCTTGTTGCTTGAAATTGGGATTCTTTTATTGGTATTGGTGGCATTGGGTTTCGGTTTTTTGATTTTGTTTTGCGTCTTCCGTTTTTCTTTTTCTTTTTAGTTTTAGTTTTAGTTTTTGTTAACGGCTGCTGCAATTGGCATTCCTCAAGTTAATTATGGTCTAGGACAACGACAACGATCGTCACTTAGAAGTGGCTTGCTGCTGGCTTTGGGGCAGGTCAAAACAACTTGGCTAACAGCCCAAAATAATTGCGAGCTTTAACCGTTTTTGGGGAGCTCTCGAACAAGGAGACCCAAGATGCAGATACCAGTTGTCGTTGTTGTTGCTGTTGTTGTTGTTGTTGTTGCTGTTCTTTCTACTCCTGCTGTTGTTGTTGGACATTTTACAACTAATAGATGCATTTTATGGTCAGGCTTAGCATAGTGTGTGCATGTGTGTGTGTGTATGTTTGTGTGTGTGTGTGTGTGTGTGCGTGTGAAGGTGTCTGGCATTTCCTGGGCAACTGAGCATCTTCTTCCAGTTGGGATTTGCTGTAGTCGACGACCGCAATGGAATTTGATTTATTTTATTTGGCGTTAAAAAGCAAAGTTGAATGATCATGTTTGGTGATCATCGCACTCGATACGAGCAGAACCACTGAACCCAACAGTGGACGACAACGACAACGACGACGACGTCGTCCAGTCCCCAAACAATATGTGTATGTATCTGGGCTTTGCAATTGGACACGGATAGCTCAATAGACACACCAGTAACAGCAACAGCAGCAGCAACAACAGCAACAAAAACAGCAGCAGCAACAACAGCAACAACAGCAGCAACAACAACAACAACAGCAACCTTCTCCGATGTCGTCGCGTTGCCTTCGCCTCGCTTAGCTTATTAGATGAAGGCATATAATAAAAGTGTTGCGGCTGCCGTGGAGCTGTGAGCTGAAAAAATCTGGGAATTGCAATGAAGTTAGCTGCAAAAGTGGGAAGTGGGGTGTGTGGAGTGGAGAGTGTGGAGTAGAGAGTGGAGAGTGTGGAGTGGGAAATGCAAGAAACCAGTTGGTAAAAGTTGGCAAAAAAGCAAAGCAGCTTAGATGCATTTTTACAGCCAAGAGGCTGAATGTGTTTGTGCTTGTGTGTGCGTGTGTGTGTGTGTGTGTGTGTGTGTCTCTTAGCCTTACCCTTTATCCCGCAAACGGGGCAGGTTTACGTTTTACGTTGGCTGCTGCTGTTGCTGTTGCTGCTGCTGCTGCCGTTTGCCGTTTGTTGCCGTCGCGTCGTTCGTTGGCTTTAATTTTTCCATTTGTTTTGGCATTTAAAAATGCGCTTCCTTGTGTGCCCATGAGTGCAGTGCGAGGAGAGAGGACAGAGACACAGAGAGAGAGAGAGAGAGCGTGAGAGGGAGAGGGAGGGAGAGGGAGAGGGCAGCATCTACTGCTTGGGTCTCAGCTCTTGGCCAAATGCAAAAGCATTGAATTCCATGGATACTATTGACCCCAGAGCTAAAGGCAGAGCACAGTTTTGGCAGCGGCTTCTAATGATGTTGTTGTTGTTGTACGAGTGGTTTGAGTTGTTGTTGTTGCTGTGCTTGTTGTTCTTTTGCTTGTCATCATTGTTGTTGTGTTGCTCTTGTTGCTGTTGTTGCTGCCTGTCTTTCGTTTGTCTCATTTAAATTTATTAAATTATATTTACTACGTTGGCGGCGACTTGTAAACACAGACATACAGACGCACATACATACAAACATACATGCAACAGGCAGCATTTCACATTATTATTGTGGTTGTTGTTGCTGCTGTTTGCCGCTTTCGACTGTCCGAAATGCGCATTTCCAAGAATTTCGAGCAGCTGCTTCCTGCCACAAGCATCTCCATTGGGATACACGCACAATTTGCAGCAGTTGTCCACGCTTGGCGCTGTGGCATGTAAATTGCAACAAAAGATACAAAGATACAGATACACAGATACAAAAGCTCAACCAAAATAATAATAACACAGCCACACATTAATCTTTTCATTTAATAAGTTTCGATTGAACAATTTGTTCTTGAAAAGAAAATTGCACAAAATTGGAAAAGATACTGGAATGAATTATGAAATGAATAAAAATTTCTTAATCACTTAATTATTAATTAATAATATGTGTAAGAATAAGTAAGACAATTGCTTCTTTTAAATAAATAATTATAATATTTAAGTAATTTAAAATCTAAAATCGTTGTTAATCTTAAGTGGGATAAAATGTGAGAGTGCAATTAATTAATTGAAAATAAAATAAATAAATATAAAAGTATTTAATATATTTAAAATTAATTTATATTTTCTTTTTATTTTTTAAAACTTATTTATTTTAAATTAAAAGACATTTAATTAAATTAGGCAATTACCAAATATTTCTTACTTATTAAATGTATTTTTATATTATTATTTATAATTTAAAAGTTTGCAATAAAAAAAGTTTTAGATTCTAAATTATATTTAAGTTAATTTTTAAGTAATTCGCAAATAATAATAATAATAAATAAAAGAAAATATTATTAATTGAAATGTAATCTACTTTGTTTCGATTTAATGTGCTTTCAGTGAAACTAAATATAATAATATTAATTATATATTAATACTTAAAAATAAATAAAACAGAACTAACATAAATAAATAAACATTAATTATTGATTGATTAATGTTTAACGATATACAAAATGCTTGAATTATTTCAGATGATTATCGTAACTCAAGTGGATTGAGTGCCCTTTTGGCTAGTTGAATGTTGTGCATCTGTTTGATGGCTCTGTGGATAATACAATGTGGCATGAGTTGCATCATTGTCATTATCAATTATTTGCCTCTCGCTCTCTAGCAACTGTGCATCTCATTCTGTCAGCAGCTGTCAGCTGTGAACAAAAGGAAAGATCACTGTCAAAATTTGTTGTATTAAATAATAATATTAAATAAATAAAAAAAAAAAAAAAAACAAAAAACAACAAAATGCGTGAGTCGCCTTTTGCAAGTTGTCCTCGACTGGCAGTTGTTATTGTGGATGTTGTTGTTGTTGTTGATGTTGTTTTTGATGTTGTTGTTTGCATTTTGAAGGCATTTAATGACTGACCGACCGACAGTGCCAGGTGAAATACGAACAGTTGCCAGATATTCAGACGGACGACGGAGACGGAGACGGAGACGGAGACAGAAACCGAAACCGAAACCAAGACGGCGACTGGGACTGCGACTGCGACTGAGACGGGGACCAAAAGGACAGACAGATCCAAAAAAAAAAAAAGAAGAAAAAATAAACTACAAAAAAAAAAAGGGCAGAGAAAAAATTATGTGTGTGCAACCATGGAGGATGCGGCCTGAGCACAAGGCGAAGGTGGAACGCGCGCGCCTGGAATGTCGTACCAGTCAGCAACGGAGACGAAGATGGAGATGCAGATGGAAATGGGAATGGAGACGCTGACAACGGGGTGGAAGAGTTGGGGGAGGTGGGGACGTTATAGGAGGCCCAAAGCCCAAAGCAGGCCTCAAGAGCTCAAGACTTTGTTTTAAATATTTAAACTTGCTGCAGGATCGACTCGAAGTCCAAGCCCAACTCCAAGTCCAAGTCGACGGATCTTTGATGTTTCTTCTTTTTTTTTTTTTGTGCTGCACTGCCGATTAAAAAAATTTATAATGAGCGACGATGGCGACGACGACGGCCGCACTCGTATTTTATATTTTTGCCTCTCGATTTTTCGTTTCGATTTCGCATTTAGAGGCACAACAAAAAGAGTGAGAGAGGGGCGGGAGGGGGGGGAATCTGATGTCTGTCCCTAGCCCTTTTATACCCTTTGGCACTTAGTCAGTCATTTAGTCATTGGCCCGACGGCCGTTGTAGTCGCCCGGCGACGACGCGTCCTCAGATTGCGTCTGTTATTATTTTATGTGCTTTTCTTTGTCTTTTGCACCAATTTCTGCAAAATTTACTTAAATGCGCCAGAGATACACACACGCAACTTGAGCCGCAAGAAGCCAAAGGCAGCCAACTGCAGCGTCTCCTTCTGGCCATGTATAAACATATATTGATATATATACAGAAATATATACAGAATATATATATATAATATATATTGTATATATAGTTATATACCGCATATATATTGATGATTGCTCTGCTCATAATCCACTTTAATTTGTCTTTGACTGCCGCTTGTGTCTTGCCTTTTTTATGCCTTTGTCGAAGGCCAAGCATTTTAATTGCAGCGCGTTTCAGTTTGTCTGCCACACAAGTCTAGACCTGGGTCAAGTTTTGGGCCAAAATATCACTTGCACAGTTGCCAATGAAACTGATCTCAAATATACTTAAGATGCCAGCAATCATGTTCTATTTGACTGCTCCAAATGAAGCATCAATTTGTGTTTGAAACTCTTATATATTTAATTTATAATAATGGAATTAAACTTTATATTCATTTTGAATTAATAAGTATATATTCTAATTTTTAATGGCAACTTTTAAGAACTTTAAAGAAAGGCTACACTTTCAATAATATTTTAATAATAATTCAAATATATTTCACTTTCAATAATATTCCTAATAATAGTTCCAGCTTTTATTTTAGCTCTGATTTGAGTATGAAATTCTTGAATTAAATTATAATAATTCTACTTAAAGCTTAAGTAATTAAGTTCTGATTAGTTAAGCATTTAGTTTAACAATTTTGAATTTATATTTCAAGTAACTCTCAGTGTTCACATTTTAACATTGTTAGGCTTTTCTATTCTAATTGAAGCTCTGATTTCTTTATGAAACTCATGTGGCACATAATATAAATACATTAATCTATAATAATTCAACAATTTATTAATCATAAGTTAACATAAGTTATATCTGCAATTGCAGCTCTAAGCATTGTCAAACTTTACTTTGAAATGAAATTAAATTGAATTGAATTGAAGCTGAGTAATAAGTGTTCTTATTTCCATAAATTCATATGCAATTAATCTATACTTTACTTTATTCCTTATTGATTTAAATATTCTATTATTTACTTTATTTGTTAAGGATATACATATTTTTTTCATTTGCTCAACTGTTTAGAGCTCTTAGCATCCACATTCTAAGCATTACCTTCTCTTCTATTATATTAAATGAAGTCCGACCTCAATTGAAGCCTTGATTTGAGTATAAAATTCCACTTAAAATAAGCTATAAAAGTTGCTCTTTAAAATAAATAATAAATAATTTATTGATAATATAATTTTATTTATATTCTTGATGCCAATTCTAACGAGCTCTAGCAACTCTACATACTCAAATTTTACAGCTCTAGTTCTGTTCTTACAATTCTTGCAGTTGAAGTTGCATTCCTTGTGCAGATGCTGGAAAACAACAATGGGTACAACAATCCGGATTTCTCTTCTACTATTTTGACAATCGTGCTCAGTTTCTATTGAAACTATTGAATCGCTCTCCACAGCTCAGCTCGATTGCCGTTTACTGAGCCCAAACGCAAATATAGCTGACAAAACACTCGACACCTGATGGCATCTTCTGTGTTCTCCAGCAGGCCAAGAGTTTGAACATGGTCACTGCTAAGTCCAAGCAATTTGTCTAGAGACCAGCTAACCAAACTGGTCGACTGCACGTGTGCAAGAGAACACTGAGTGTATGTGTGTGTGTGAGAGAGTGAGAGAGAGAGAGAGAGGTAGAGTGTGTGTTGAGAGTAATGTTTCGAGAGAGAATCTAAACTGGTCAAGTGCAGGGACAGGAACAGGAACAGGGCCGAACCTGAGCCGGTTGGTCAAAACGACAAACAACAAACAGCAATTTGCAAAAAACTATTGACCTCAAAGTGGAAATGGCCACTGCACTTCGAGTTCCGGGGGAATATGGCAAGCGGGAAGGGAAGGGAAGGGAAGTCGAATGTTGATGTTGATGTTGATGTTAAAGTCAGCGTCAGGCGGCATTCGCTTGGACCTTTCACATGGAGTTAACTGCCGTCTGCTAATTGAATTCCAATGCCAATACAATATTTCGGGCTATTATGTTATTACCAGCAAAAGATCGGCGCGCTCCGGCCAAACATTCGCTTCCCTTCACTTAAAGGGCCAACTTTCTTTCGGCTACCAATCGTAGTCATCCCAATAAATGATCCTGGCCTTCTGTATCATTAAATTCACACTCAAGATATGCGAAAAAGAGTGCGGCGACTCAATTGGGAATTATGTTGTAATGCGTTGTGGTAATTACAATTTGTGGCCGGGTTAATGCGCATGTGCAACAACACGTCAACAGACACACACACACACACAGACGCACACAGCGCAGACATTGAGAGCGGCAGACAGGGGGTGGGGGGAAGCATTGGCAACAGGAATGAAATTTGAAACTGGCTACGCTTGTAAAAATGGCCCAAACATGCGCCACAGTTGCCAACAGTGGCAAGCAACTGATCAAGCGACAGTTTTTGGATAACGCAACAGGAGCGCAGTGCGGTTAACAATGGGCCGCAATGTTGCAAGCCAAAGGGATGACAAAGCAAATAGAATTAACTTAGATTTTAGTTAAGAAAAGACTCTAAAAATTGCAAATACATCAATAGTAGTAGTAGATATAATTTTAATTGCATACAATTTAAATTTTAATTTAAATATATTTTTATTTAATTTTTTGTTTTGCCTTGAATAAGAATATTGCATAAAATATAAAAGAAACTCTGTACTTTATAATGAAATAAAGTAAACTTAAAGTGTATCTGTATAAATTGATTAATAATATTTAACAAATTCAGTTTATGCTTTGTTTATTAGTTGATAGTGTTTTTTTTTATTTACTATTTTAGTTATAATTATTATAAATAATGTATTGAAATGCAGTTTTTAATTGTCTGCTAATCCTATAATCAAATTAAATAAATAAATCAAATTAAATGGTTATGTAAAACAAAATGTACATAAAATATATATTTACCCGCCTGTTGCGTTGGCGCCCAACCCCCTTGGCGGCCCTGTGTCAGCTGCTGCAACTGGCCGAGCCAATGCAGTCAAGTCGTTGGCAAAAGCAGCTGCAGCTACAGCTTCAGCTCTCAGCTTCAGGTTGGCGCGCACGCAGGTGCTGAAAACTTAATTATTGTATAACGCATGACGACGCTGGAGGACGCTGGAGGATGAAGGATGGAGCATTGGAGGACAGTTGCCAGTTGTCGACGGGAGCAGCCACTGAAAGCAGTCGAGTTAATTAATATTTCTGGCTGCCTGCTCGAGTTTAAGTTACAACAACAACAACAGCAACAACAACAAGAACAACAGCAAAAATGTTTTATTAATTTTGTTAATTAATTTTATGCCATTGAGCGTTGATAAATGTCAAAGCAGTCGCGCCATCTCGCTCGCACACACGCCGCGGTTGCAACTGTTGCACTCGCACTTGCTTTCACTGCGAGGGGAAACAGGTTTTGCATGGCGCAGGCGCCAAAGCGCATGTTAAGGCTAATTGCAAACAGCTAAAAAAAAAAAGCAACAAAAACCAACAAATAAAGTTAAAAAAAAAAAACGAAACAAAAAATCACAAACAGGACACTAAACAATTAGCGCACGCGCCTAATTAATTAAGCCAAGTTAGCTGTTTTTTTTTTTTTTTTTTTTTAGCTCAACTCACGTTGATTAGGCCGCGGATGAGCGTGAGTGAATCAATGAGTACTCGTACAGGTATTCATGCATGCATATATGCCTCATATTTGCACATAACTGTCATTGGCTGTAACTATTTATGGCTTAAACGACGACTCCCCGTTGCATATTCTCACAGCCACCAGAGACGTTGCCATCTCATGGAGCTCAAAGAATGTGGCCGTCATCGTTGTCGTTGTCGACGCAAAACAAGTTTTTGCAGTGGAAAAAAAAAATTGCAATTGAATGATTGATTACTTGACTGATTGATGATTGAAGGTCTTGTCTCTTGGCCGCGTTGTGGGCATTTCGGTTTCGCTTTAAGTGACTGCTGACATGTTCACTGGGTGTTTTGGTGTTAATTACAGCGCCAACTTAACTCATGCCTCATGCCTCATGCCTCATGCCCCATTCCAGCGACATCAATTACTCCTTATAAATGCATAAATACATATATATAAATATATAAATAATTAAATGAGTAACTAACTAACTAACTCAACTAATCATCACTTAACTGTTCACAAAATTCCAACTCACTGTCAAATACAACAACAACAACAACAACAACAACAGCTACAACACTTGACTCGGCTAATTGCATAGTTAACAATTGTTTTTAGCTACTTCCTGCTTGCCAGCATTGGAAATAGAGTCTCATAAGCGGCAGATCGGAAGAGATACTCAGCGAAAAAGTATATTTTCTGGCTTAACATGTACTTTATCAATCTCATACTAAACACCAAATCATTAGACACTTAATAGCTCTAAGCTGATAAGATAAGATAGAGCAGGCAACAGTTTTAATAGTGCAAATAGATGTGTCAATTAAAGTATTAAATTGAAGGCGTATGCAGCTGACAGGGTGCCTAATAGTTGGTTATTTCGGTGAGTTGATATGATTATTTCTTGTTGAACAATTGCCGTTGATAAAAGCATTTCCACATATCAGTCGACAGACACTCAAACACACACACACACACACATACACAGAGAGAGAGGACTTAGGTATCCTGACACTAACACGCAGCTGAATGTGAAATGTAAACAGGAAAGGCATGAAGCGAGCTGCTGCTCCCGCAGGACTCTCACTGCTCGATGGGTGTTTACACGTATGCTGTGTATAAATACGAGTTTTATGTTATTTACTCAAACGTTGCATGCAGCATCCAATGCAAAGCACACCGCACCACACTGCAACATGCTGCAACACCACAACTGTGTGCTGTGCCTGGCTGTGCAACGAGGCAACTTTGTCATTTGCATAACCTTTTGGGTGAGCAGTCAGTTGAGGAGAGAGAGGGAGAAAGCGAAAGGCAGAGAAAGCAAGAGAGAAAGAGTGGAAGAGAGATGGAGAGAGAGAGAGAGTGTGTGTTAAAGATAAAGCGAGAGGGAAGCCAACGCTTTATTTTAAAGCAATTTAAAATATTTAGTTGCAATTACATGTCAACAAATACAATGAGGAGACAGCAGTAGACAGGACAACGACAACGACAACGACAACGGCAACGACAACTCGTTTATTTATAGGTAAACACAAGCACAAATACAAATATAAATACAAATACAAATATAAATACAAAGGACTTTGCTTGTGCATTTCGGGCATTTGAGTATCGCAACATCTATTTGTATATTGCGAGCTTTGAACTCTCACAAAAAAAAAAGACTTTGAATTTGCATTTTCATTTGGTTTTCAGTTTCCTTCTTTTTTTTTTTTTTTTTTTTGGTTTTGTTCTTTTTTGCACAACGGTGCGTATGATTATTGCAAAGTTTACTATGGCTAAATATTGCGCATACGCAGTGTGGGGCAATGCCCAATAGACAAGTAAGAGAGCGAGACATGAGTAAGAGTCTAGACAATGACAGTGGCAAACAGGCAGGCAGTATTAAAGGGAATCGCTTAAAACACACATTGTAAAAGGTTGTACAGAGACCGACGAGACGCTAGCGACGACGATGACGACAAACGGACAGAAGATTTAATGGAAAAGTTGCTGCTGTTGCGGCTGTGAGGTTGTAGGATACATGGCTGCAGAACTTGGCTCGTTGACTGGCTGGCAACAAGCAGGCAAACAAACAAACCAAACCCAAACGGGCCAACAAATAAACGGCAAACGAAAAACCGTGCACTGCTCACCGTGCACCGAGCAACCATTCAACGAGCAAACGAACACCGAACACCGAGCACCGAACACCGAGCACCTTTAGCCTGTTGTCTGTTTTCTGTTCACTGTTCTCTGTTTTCTGAACGTTGCTGTATGTTGTTGGCCCATAGAAGCAATAATGTTCGCTTGCATATGCATATAGTCCTCTTTATATAGCACATAGGCAGGCATTTACTTAATGTACGAAGGCTCAGCTTCATGTTGCCAACACACTCCTCCTTCTGCTACTTCTTCACACTGCCCCTGCAGCTCTTTCCATTTCCATTCTCCATTTGCTGCTGTTGCTGTTGCTGCTTCTGTTGCATGCACTGCCAAATGGCAGGTAACATTCAACGCAATTTCGCCGCCAAACAAAACATGAAACAAAACAAAAAGCCAAATGGAATGAGAACTTTCTCATGAGAAGTCTGCTGTGGGTTTCTGTTGTTGTATCTATAGATGTTCTCGCTGCTGTTGTTTGTTGTTGCTTGTGCATTGTCTGCTTAAATTTCGAGCTTCAAAATTGAAAGAACTTAACAGTCATCTGATATGAGATCAATTTCTTTAATTAAATGTTGCATTTACATCTATTATAATTAATTCATATCAATCAGAGTTCGCAAACATAATTGTCACTCTCTTTTTTTTTAAATACTAGTTTTAATAAACAACAATTTGTCTAGACTTAACAACTTGCTGACATAACAACTCAACAACTCAACGGCTTGACAACTTTAATGAACTCGCTAAGCTGATTGAGTTTTCTATATTGATCGATTGATCATTTTGTGCTGTAAATACTATAACTAACTATAATAGAATGTCAACTGTGGTGATTGCAACACTTGTTGTTGTAAGCGTACATTTAGAACACAAGCAAGTTGGAATGCTGTAAACGTTGCTGATTGACTGCAAGATACTCTAAAGTATTCGCTAATGAACTGCTCATAAGTTTATAACTCTTGTGCAATTTTAAACATTTAAAAAAAGTCATAAAAAATATATAATGTTGCTCGTTAAATGAAATTAATGTTTGATTAACTGAGATTTTTATATTTAGCAGAAATATCAGAATGAAAATTCATATTTCTTTAACTATAAAAATGTGTAAACAGTTCAATCAATAATCTCAAATCTTTCTGATCAAATGTCAACACTTGCAGCAAACTGTATAAGCAAAATGAAGAGCTCTTCAAAATGAATTCGAAACATAACATTTAGCAAGTTCATTTATTTAATTCATTATCCAAATAAGCCAATCTATAAACAAAACAAAACAATACGAAATGAAACGAAACGAAACAAACAGGCAAACAAACAAACAGAAAGGCAAATTAAGTGCTGTTGTTGGAAGGCAACTTTGATTACATACATTTAGCGAGTGTGTTATTTTAATTTATAGGCTGTAATTTACAATAAACCAGCAAGAACAGCAACAACAACATAATTGTAGGCTGGTCAACTGGCAGATGTCACAACTTGGTTCGGTTTGAAATCGAGGAATAAAACATTTACAATTTTGCAATATTTAAAACCGCAGCCAGTTGACTGATGCTCGTGCGGGGAGTGGGTGGCGGGGGTGGGAGTGAAAGGCGTAATGTGAGGTAGACAGTGGTCTGGTCATTACACTGGCCATTACCAATAAAACAACGCCAACCAGTTCCAATCAACAAGCAGCAACAGCAGCAGCAACTCCAATCCCAACCATCAGCCTCATCAGCAGTCGACAATTTGTGGGTGTTGAGGCAGACGACTGATACGAGTATCGTTGTCATGTTCATTCTAGTTGTTGTTGTTGTTTGCGCGAATCAACTCTGATAACAACAACAAAAGCCAGAAGAGCAGCAGGAGCAGCAGCAGGAGCATCATCATCAGCCACAGCATCCACAGTGCTCACAGATCTACCGAGAACACCGACACAGACTTATTATGTGAATTTATACGCTTGGGCAAACCATTGCCAAAAGGTGTGTGTGTGTGTGCGTAGGTGTAAGCGTGTGTATGCGTATGCTTGTGTGTGTGGCTGTGTGGGTGTCACATCCTACGTTCAGCTTTTGTGTTTACCCGGGCAAATGTTATGCAAATTTGCATCGTGCGCGTGTGTAAATTGTTGTATGCATTGTTACCTTATAAAAACAGCGTAATTTTTAAATGGGTTTTTCGCAAAAAGTGATTTTCCATACAAATTAACAAAAAACAAAAGTGAGTGAGAGAGGGCACAAAGAGCTGGAGGGATAGGAAAAACGCATAACGTGCTGTTCTGTTTGTGAGTGTGTCTGTGTGTGTGTGTGTGTGTGTCATTTATTTATGCGAAACTTGTGGAAAATGCAGCAAAAATGTTGCATTGTAATGAAAAGTATATGTAGAACACAACGACTGTTAAATGTTCTAACTGTAATATGATTTAATGAAAAAATTTATTATTATTTTTCGAAATCGAGCTGCTAACTCTTTACTCATACATGCAGCCATGCGAGAGCGAGATCACTATCTCGATCGCTCTCCTCATTATGAGTAGGCAAAGCGAGATAGCTACTGAATGGCCATCATCAGGGATGGGAGTAATTTTATACACTGAAGTGATGGGACTTCGGCATAGCTATCGGCGTGCTAAGTAAACAAATCACTTAATAAAGAGAGAAAAGAAAAGAATTTGAATTATAGTTGATAGCAAGCATCATTTTTTATACAGAACTTTTATTATAATTTATTTTATTTATTATGAAAATACACATAAAAATAAATAATAATACAATAATTATAATAAATACAAATAAATAAACACAATATATATATATATGTATTTATTAAATATGACTGAAATCTTGTAATATTTTAATATAAAGTAATTAATTAAAATGTAATATTTGAATATATAATAATTTAATATTTTAAAAAATAATAATATAATAAATTATATGTAATATTTTAATATATAATAATTAAATATTTACCAAATTAATACTTAAATGTATAATCATTTATTATACGAGATTTAATATTTTTATTAATAATAAATAAATATACGCAAAATACTAAAATTTCTCCACACTATAGCAAACTCAATAAACAAGTTAAGTGGCTCAACTTAAAACTAAAAAAGGTATTAAAATTGTTGGCTTTTACCTTGCTGAAGTTGCACCAGATTGCCAATTGAAGAGAGTGAGAAAGAGAGAGGAAGAAAGAGAGAGAGGCGTACATTACTACACAAATATGTATACATATGTATTAAGTACATACATATATATAAATTACATATGTATACATGACATTTTTTTTTATTTAAATGCCTTTGTTTTTTACGTCTTTGTTTTTTCTGTGAACGTTTATTTAAGCGAGTGTATTGTAATTATTTTGAAATTTATTATTAAATTAATTTAAATTGTAATAATGCGCATGTTAAAATTGCCACTCTGTCGCACACACACACGCACACACAGCTGCGCTTTTGTGGTCATCTCGTTCCTTTTATCATTGATTTTAATTTATTTATTCAAGAGTTTTATACACACAAACAAACACACACATAGATTTAAGCCATATTTTACATGTGTAGCCAGCGTTAATCATTTTTACTGGCCAAATGAAATGAAATTAAAAATGAATTTTATGCAAAAAGGGAATTTACAATGTTTACGGTTAAGTCGCCACACAACAAACATACACAAACGCACACACACACACACAAGGTAATACACACAGCAGCCGCTGACCACATTTTATGCCTCATCTAATTGCAAGTTGTGCTGGAATCAGAACTCATTTTATGCGCTCCGTGTGTGTGTGTGTGTGTGTGTGATTTTAATTAACCCAAAAGCCAAACAAATGTCGCATAAACGAGGCAACTAGTGGGCGTAGTTGTTGGTGGGCAGGGGCTTGTCTGTGTCAATTGTTATTACGTGTGATTTGTAAACTAATACAAGTAAATGCTGCTCTCTCTCACTCTGACTCCCTCACTACGTGTGTGTGTGTGTGTGTACGTGTGTGTCTGTGGGCTGCAAATTTTTCAACAGATTTCATTGCCTACTTTCAGGCGAGTTGAGCCAGAAGAAGCAGCAGCAGCAGCAGAGAAACAACAACAACAACAATAGCAGCAGCCACAACGAGAATGGAACGTGGCTCGTTAGACCAAAACGGACGTGCTTAAAATTTCACAGACCCACACACATGCAAGCACACACACACACTCACACACACACGGGCATTTGTAATAAGTGTGTTTGTGTTTGTGCGTATCCTTTATGGATTAAATCCGCATGCCTGCGGTAGGCCACAAGATCAACTGTTGGCAGAAGTATGTCAACACGAGAGTACGACGTCCTGCCAACGATGAGCTCACAGCAAGTGGTCATAATGGTCGACTCGTTGTGCGTGTGTGCGTGTGTGTATGCACTGTTGTGCTAATAATGATGCTTTAAGTGAGCGTGTGTGAGTGTTGAGTGCTACAACAACGGCAAGCATAAGCCACAGTCCGTCAGTTACACACATGTCATAGTATAACATGCTCAACATTGTTTCAGCTTCAGGCATCAGTTTTCTGGCTTCGACTTCAGCGTGTTGCGGCTCGTCATGCAGTGACATTTTATGTGTGTAGTTGGAGTAAACGTGATTAAATGCACAATAACTCAATTAAAATGCAATGCCATTCAACAAATAACAATTTGTTGATTGTCTCTCAATGAGTTGCAACAATAAATGCCAAAAACATCAATGGGCCAATGTGGCGTATGCGTAATTTTATAATCGAGCCTCGTGTATGTGACACACGTTAGCACACGTTAAAAGATTGTATTTACTTAAGGATTAATTTGAATTAAGTTGAGTTGTAATCTCTTTGATGATGAAAAGGATAATGATGCTCGCCATGAAAGGGAAATTAGTAATGATGATGAAATCTATAATGATAATCAGCATGAATTTTTAATATGTAATGGAAATAATAATGAAATTTAAATAAAATTAAAATTGTAATACTTATGAGAATTGTAATGAAATTTGTAATGCTAATGATAATGAAATATGTAATGAAAATTATGAAGAACTAAGCAATAGTAATAAAAATGAAATTTGAATGATAAAGTAAATAGTAATGATAATGAGTATTGTTATGCAATTTGTGATGATAATTAAAAATATAATGTAATAAGTGAGCATAATAAAAGTTATTATAATATAAATGAAAATGTTAATAAATGTTAATGATGATAATAATAATAATAATGTAACAGTATACCATCAGATAAAGCATTGTTTCCCTATACTTATTTCAATTATTACTTTCCTCCCTTTCCTAATTGATTAATGTGTTCCATTTGAACAGTTGTATTTTGATTTATCGAAATCGATAAGTTCAAGCGACAAGTAAAACATGAGAACTCAGGCGAGGGATAATTGAAATTGTTTTTGTGACTGAAATAAAATGTCCTTGAAGACCTTTCATATATGTGTGCGCCATAGTGTTTGCTCTTATTACCAATTATAGAACGTATGCGTGTGTAATGCTGTATATACATATGTGTGTATATATATATATATATAGATATATATTATCTCATTCAACCTTTAGTGTGTTAACGGACACATTGCTGAATGGTAGTCATAATTGAGGTTGTGGGAATGATGTGCATTTCATGAATTATACAAGGAAGTCCTGCGGCGAGTATGCCTCGTATACATGCGTATGACCATGTATGTGTATGTATGCGTATATTTATGTGGTTGTCAGTACGATAAACTCGTATTCAATATGAATATGTGTGCAAGTCCTTGAGCAGGAAGCAAATACACCCACAAACACAACGCGCACACACACATAGACACACAGGAGTATTCGTATCAATGCGGACTGAATTGATGGTCAATGCATTGAGGCAAGTAATAAACTTATTGGCCCAACGGCTTTCCGTTGATTGTTCGTATGTATGACACAATATGGCGTCAGTCAGACAGACAGTGGGACAGACACACACCACACACCACGCACCACACACCGCCCCATCCCTAAAATGCCAGAATGTATCCATGACCAGGCAGAGCGTCGTTAATGTGGAACTGTTAAACAGATAATGTCCAAGCGTGGGCATCGAGCAGGGACATGGATAGAGCTTTTGTTATGCCACATTCCTCATCTCTCTCTCTCTCTCTGTCTCTCTCTCTCTCTCTCTCTCGTCTCTCTCTGTCTCTCTCACGCGTATAACTGGCAGGATGATGTCGACGATGATGTGATTGTTGCTCCATGCGTATGCGGAAACCAGACAACTGTCATGCTGAAATTCTGATGCATTGAAATATAATTATTGGGAAATGTGCGATTGTCGTTCGGTTTCCGTTTACGTGCGCTACGTGTATGCCACACACACACACACACACGCACACACACCGATACAAATGTAATACCCCCTCAAAAGCAGGCAGACACTATATCGATTATCTTTGGTGTTGTGCTGCTGCCTCTGCTGTTTCCACTGCCACTGCCCGTGGATGCCACCAGGCCACTACCTCTGCCACTGCTACTGCCTCAGCCTGCGCTTCTGCCACTGCCACATGCACATCCGTTACCTTTGCCACATAACATCATAATTTATGCAAGCAAAATGACATAACAGTTGCAATACTATATGTATGCACATATACAGTATACAGCCACCATGATACATACGGGCTTATGCCACATACCCTGGCATACATGTACATGTACATATGTGTGTGTGCACGTATGTATGTGGCACATCTGTATTTGCAGCCAATTAAGATATTAAGTTAACAAAACAATTAAACAAAGTTCAATGTATTGATCAAGGGTGTGTATACTTGTAAGTGTACTTTTGTAGAAGATATTATTGTGATATGAAGTACAAAATATTTACAGCAAATTAGTTAAGGATAATAAAGAATTAAAACTATACATTTCAATATAGGTAATTAATTCACTGTGAGCTCTAATTATCACATAAGTAATTGAAACAATGGCATTGTTTATGCTTTTTAGCAATACATTCTATGTTATCAAAGGTGGCTTTTGTTAGTAATTTCAATAAATAAATAAATACAGCATATACAACAAATATTTCTAAATAATAAGACAAACAAACTCCGAATTGAAAGTTGCACAATGAGATGAATATCATATTTTCTTAGTGGCTTTCAAGGCTGTCGCCTTAAGTTGAAGTTTGCAACCGAAGCTATTCTATTCTATTACTTTCTAATCTTTTCTATATAATACATAACATAAACATATACATTTACTTAATGCAGAAAGACGAAAGCTCTATATAATGGACAGTTTAAACGCTGCTTTTACACCAGGGAAAAGTCCGCGGTAAGCGATAATTGATGCACTGCATCAAAAGGACAAGTTCAGTTGACATTCTCATTCACAGCAACGGAGAAGAGCAACTAAAGAATGGAAGTAGACAGCCGAAGCCCATGATTGCCAACTCTATTGTTGTGGGTATACAATATAAGGATGGTATTATGATTGGCGTCGATACGACGACATCACGTCAACATATGTTGACTACGTTCTCCCTCAATAAGATATTTCAACTGTCTGACAACATATTGTAAGTGATTCCAGAATGAATTCAGAATGAAGTGATTAATCAAATACGTTATTAGCTGTGGCGGCATAGGAATAATGAGCGATCTCACAAAATCGACACGTTGGATTACAGGACAACTGAAGATGCATCATATAATCACCAATCGGCGTGCTCTCGTCATTACAGCCAAACAACTGGTAAAGACATTTCAACAAAGTATGCAAGCAAAATTTATGGCAAGCTTTGTGATTGCCGGCGTGGACAAGTTGGGAGTGCATCTGTATACGGTGCACTTTGATGGCACCTCGGAGAAACTACTCTTTAGCTCCATAGGCTCGGGACAGTTTGGTGCTATGAGCATACTGGAGGATCGCTGGAGGTCCGACTTGGATGAGAATGAAGCACGTACTATCATGATCGATGCGGTCACTGCTGGCTCTAGCAATAATAGTTTATCCACTTTTAATATGGAACTCTGCATCATTCGCAACGATTACACTGTGGAGCAATGCGTCGAGGTAATAAAAGTGAAGCACTTAAGGAATGATACGCAACCGGAACAGAATATAGAGTCTTGCTTGGGCTTAAACCACAACTGGATTCAAGATTTTGAGCTAAGCACAACAATAGTGCATGAGCTGAAACCGCCAGACCCAAATCAGGAACCAGAAATACAGCCAGATCCTGAACCGGAACCAGAGCCAGCCCCAGAACCAATGCCAACAGCAAGTGATTCTAGCAATAGCTTTCTATTGAGTGTAACACCCGCCCATACAAATCTCCAACTGAAACGGAAGGCGGAAGTTAATGACAGCGCTGTGGAACCACCGATGAAGTGTAGCAGGCTTCAGTGATTTATTCAACTATAATTCGATCATGTATTATACCCTCTATGTGGATATAAAAATAATAAATCATAGTTACGAATGTTCTTCTTATTCAACTTATTAGCCATTATTAATATTAACACTGAGAGTATTAGATTGTTATAAAATAGCTTTCCATAATTTTGCCTGTTTTATTATTTTTCCCTTTTAATCATTTCTTACCTTTTTAAACCAACGCGCGCTGTGCTCAACTCTCCAATCGCGTTATCGATATCGATAGCACAGCTGGCATCAACCTTCCAAAGTGTTGGTAAAGAGCCCAAGCAAAAAGAATAATTCGGTTTATTTTGTATACATTGAATGTTGTGTATTTATGACATTTATGTACTTTATTTTTGTTCTATAGAGTGTTTTTAACAAAAAAATGTACATAAAAACTTTTGTTTGCTCTCGGTTCGCCGTATGTACACACACAGTGAACCATAAAATTACATGTACATACATAATTTGACATTGCCAGTTTGCCCATCATCATTCCAGTTTCATTCACGTTTACTCCTTAATAAATAATTAATTGTGTTTGGAGAAGCCTTTCGAATACGCTATATACCGTAAATGTGGAGGTTGAATTTTGAAAATTTACTTAAACACATATGTATATCATATATCATTTATCATGCTCTGTACAGGTAAAAGTTTTATACATTTCTGTTGTTTGGGAATTGTCTACAAATCCGTATCCGTTAAATTATTTTTTATGTATTTTGTTAGCATGTTAGATTCCACACATACAAAGTAATATATACGTATTCACCTATTTATCTTTGTTGTATTCATTATCCGTTTCCGTCATTTATGCGTTCCTACTTAATGTTTGCAGTTTTTAAAAATTTGCATCTTAATTTATAAATATATTTTATGTTTGTATTATTTTTTTTTTTTTATTTGCGATTCATGTTGCTATTTTGTATTTGGTTTTTCTTTTTTCAATTTCGATTTAAATATATATTTCTTGAAGTTTTATTGTATAAGCAGCCTGTAGATTTGCTCAACGACGGTTTTTAGACGCTAGAGGTGAAGTTTTTTGTTGTCTTCTTTTGATTTATACAAAGTTTTTCAAACGATTTACAAAAGAGAATTGAAATGAATTAGATTTAATTACTAAACTAAACTGTCATCCGATAAACAACTTACATACACTGTGTAAAAATACAAATTAATCATATTGATTAGTCATACATTACATACACATTCCAGCATATATAAAGTACTCTCCCGTTTTTATATAAGTACATATATAAATATATATTATTCATTTTCTATAGCTTTCTTTTTCATTTGCAGTTGCGCTACTTAAGATTATTGTACAAGCAAATTAAAACCTTTTTTAAGGTTGTTAAACAAAACCAATTTCAAAATTCCAAAATTACAACGAACAATTCGTAAAACAAAACATGGAACTATTCGAATCTTGACCAGAACTGATCTGATCATCCATCTCATCCACCTCCTCATACGCCATCTTCTCTTCCTCTACTGATACTCATCATCGCTGCTCAGCAGCATGGTCTTCTCGTTGTAGTTCTGACTTATGGTTGCCACACGTTGTCCGCCCGCAATGAATTTACGCTGATTGCCGAGCGTCTTGGATGCCACACAGCTGTTGTTGCCACCTCCGGTTGCCACCGCATTGTAACCACCGCAGCTTGCATTTGTGCCGCCCATGGATGGCGTTTGAGACGCACCACCACCGCCGCTACTTGGATCATCGGGATCATAGCTGGAGACGCGAATGCCACGCGAGTTCTTGCCACCTGAACGAATTAGTCATTTACTAAATAAGTTCACATACTAATTACATAGATCAATCGAAATTCATGCCACTTAAGAGCAGAACATGCAAAATGCTGGCTTTGAAAGCAAGCAAAGGAAAGGCGACAAATTTAAGCTTATTGTACATTTATTTAATACAGATAATTTATAGATATTTTATACAATTTGTTTAAACATTTACAAAAGTTAATTAAAAAAAAAAAACAAAACACATAAGCACGAGCTTTTGATTTGAGTCTATCACAAAAAAGAAAATAAAAAAGTAAACAATCTCCAGTTTTTAAGTTTTGTTTTTTTTTTCCTTTTTGGTATCTTTTGAGCTAAAGAATTTTGTAATCGAAATATTTCTAAAGTCGTTATTTAAATTAAATGTAAATGCATAATAAGCTAAGTACATCAAGGAGCTGAGGGCAACTTCAAGATTCTGATATGAAAAGTTCACCAAAATTGCCAAGTTAATTGTTAGTGTAAGCCTATTGAGTCTGCAAGGTCTGTGCTAATCAGCTAAGCTCCGTTTTGAATCTGATTTGTATTGCGATTTATACAAATAATTACACATATATAATAATAAAATCTTTGTTTACAAATACATAATATTTTACAATATTATTCATAGTTAAGTATATTAGAATGTGTTTGTTTTTGTTTTTTGTTTTTGTTATAGCTAACATTTAAATAATTGAATAAAATGCTTAAATCGTAACGTAAATATAATAAAAAAATACACACACACAGTTCAGTAAAAGGAAGGAGGTGAGGAATGTAAAAGAGAGGAGGGGAGGGAATAAACATTCAATGCATGTCGCGTTTAAGAGTTAAATTACATACATAAAGTTCTAAGGTAACTAGGCAATTTCAGTTTTGGGTTTTGAGTGCGCGCTTTCTGTAAGTACGTTTAACTAGGCCTAATACGTATTTAGTAATTAATCAGTGTTTTAATCTTAATTTTTGTATATTTCTTTTTTCTTTTTTTTTGTTAAGTGTTCAAACGGCAACAAAAGGCAACTATGGTGTCGATTTGTAAGCTATAAGTACACTTGATTTGTCTTTTAACTGCTTTGTTTTTTTTTTTTTTATATATTATAATATTTATAATTCCCTCGTTTTGTTATTTATTTTAGAGTTTTTCGTAACGCTGAGCTGAGGTTACTTCTGCAAAAGATAAGAAACAGAAATCAAAACAAAAGTGTAAATCATAATGATAATGTAAATGTGAATATGAGAGGCAAAGTAAAAGATAAGATTAACAATAGCTACAGAGCGCAGGCAACAAACATTCAAAATGAAAAGAAAGAGAGAGAGAAAGAACGAAGAAAACACAATGAGAGCGTTGGAAAATGCAACTTACCCGAACTGTATTGTGTGTATTGTTGATACTGCGGATGGAAGTTGTGTATAGCATCTGTCATAATATCCTTGGGATTCATGGTTTCCTATGAAATACAAGAAATGTTAATACCTGTAATGCTTTAAATATGACAAGGACTCACTTTGAGGCTGCTGGAAATCGACTGCATAGTCACAGAGCGTCCATGGCCATCGCCAATGCAGCTGCGTGCATAAACCTATATGATATTAAGGATAGTATTTAGATTATATAAGTAAACATTTCTTTAATAATACGCATTACTAAGTTACTACTACTACTAAAAGCAAATTCTATCAGAAAGCATTAGCAAGAATCTTTAAATTATAAAAATATAGATTGATTTCTTAGTTATATCTATTAAAACTCAAATCTTATTTAAAATATCAGAAATGGTTACTAATATAACACAATCCGGAATAATTATAGAGCACATTCTTTAATAATATTCTTCTTTAACTATATCCATTCTATGAAAGATCTTAAATAAGAAAATCCTATCAAAAATCATCTACTAACAGTACAAAGTATTCATATCATTCATATCAGCAGACTAATCTAATAATAGACAAAACTATTATTAAATACGCTCCAAATTATTTAGTATTAAATAGCAATCATTCATAGGAACAACACCTAAAAAGGGCAAGCGACCACATGAGTCAGTTGTCAGGCATGACAAAACCATGAGATAGTTAAATTTCTACATCGCAGTGATTGTGAAATATTAAAAGTTGCTTGGCACATTTTGTTGATAAACAATAAAAACTATATGGAAGAAGTGTACGTATCTTATCAAGCGTTTCGACGACATAAATACTTGTCAAATCTTGCCAACAATTCACTCACCTGATAGGGGAAAGCATAACGCAGCGCAATGGCAGCAAAAAGCATTTCAATGCATATGAAAAAGTTCTGATAGCCAGCGGAAACGGTACCCGCCGAGGTGACAGTGCCAGCACTGTCCACAATGGGTGATATGACCTGAGCCTTCTCGAGTATAGCCAGGCCGACGCCCTGCCAGAATGACAAGAAGATGACCGATTTGATGGTGCAGAATTTCAGTACGGGCTCAAAGGGTGTCAGCAAATCGCGAGTGGCAAAGTAAAACAGATAGAGGCCGTACAATGCCAGCGATACGGAGATGTTGTAAATTATGGTGATATAAATATAACCGCCATCAGCGCTGCAAGGAAACATGAAGAGTTTAGCATAGGAATTTTGAAAAGTTTGCATGTATTAAAGTCAAACCTCCAGTCGCCATCGTGATAGTGTCCGAAAGCCTGCAGAAAGATGATGATAAAGGCAACAAGCGGCTTAACCAAACAGAACTGTAACGTTGCCTGCTTGCAGAAGCGTAGAAAGCCAATAGTGTAGGTCTTGCCCTTGAGACAGCATGTGCCATACAAGCATGAGGTTTTTATGGGCTTGCCGCGTATCTCGGACATAATGTTGCCCTCTCCACCCAAGTATTCATAGCATAGCGACAGAAAGTTGTAGATGACAAAGGCTAAAAAATAACAACAGAAACAGAAACAGGCCATAAAATATAAAGATTAGAGCTTGGCTAAAGAGCAGTTAAATGGACTATAACACACCTTCATAGCAATCGCGCACCGTAAAGAAGTATATGTATACGTTGTCCGAGTTGAAGAATAGCAAACTAATCCACGAGTAGGTGGCATAGATGGGCACGATAAACAATATGCGAACTATCCAACGTTGCTCCTGTGGATTGGTATACCAGCGTAAATGCTGATAGATCTGTAAATATGAATGTAAATGATGGTTCGTTAAAATGCTTATTCGATTAATGTATAGATAGTCCACACTCACCTGTTGACATGTGACAAACAGCGCCGCCCAGACAAACACACCTGCCAGCACCTGTGCGGTTTTCGTTTGCAGAAATATGCCATCGCCCACATGTAGCAGCGGATCCAATGGCTCCTGTGCAACGGCCGGACTTTTCATTTGTACAACGTAATTCGTATTCGGTTTCAGGGTCGTTGACGTAGCCGTTCCGTTGCCACTCGCAACAGCCGCAGCAGCAGAAGCAGCGGCGACGCTGCCCACAGTTAAAGCCGCCTCAATGAGACTGGCCGGCGTTGTGCTCATTCTACCACAGAAATAAAATAAATAACAACACTTCAAATTAGATCAAATTACATCAAATATTATGATTAAGACCACACACAAACTATGCTTATTGTATTTGTATTGTGGATTTGACACACGAAACTAATTTTTTTTAGACGAGGCACGCTACAATTGTGGAAATGAAAATTCAAAAAGTGGCAAACTTGCAACTAAATTGGGTCAACAAAAAAAAAAGCACAGCTAAATGTGGAGCAGTGAAGAGGAGGCACGCATTAGATCATCATCATCATCATCATTATCATCATCATTATGATAGTCAACATTGCGACAGACACGCAACGCAATAATAAATGAAATAGACAAACTCACAGCTTAACTTTCAGGGGCATGGAATTTTACCCTCTCAGGGTCAGTTGAAACTGCTCCAATATCGATTCTATACTAAGTATATACAGATATATGCAATAGAAGACAAAGTACAATACAATAACAATAATAACAACAACAACAATAGCTGTGGCCAATCAATAAACAAGTGTTAAACAAGCTGCATACACGCGAAGTCATTGAGAGGCGACAATTAAATATGCATTAAGAAATGCATTTATAATTATACGCACATTTACATGCATGAAGACAATTAAATTAAACTGAGTTCATTCAACCGAAATCAATGGGAATTAAGTGAGAGAGAGAGAGTGATGAAGAGAGAGAATTATATATAAATGATAATAGACAGTTGACAGTTTACGAATTAAATACGCTATAAAATTGTATTTTATGCAGAAAATTCCTATGCACAGGATATTTTACAAAGCAGTGTTGTAAAAGTAGTGTTAAGAACATACAACAAATATTTGTAAACAGAGCTGTAAGAACAGCTCCACAGATAAAGGAGACAGCTACTAAAACCAGATGTTTAATTACAATACTGAAAAATTTTAAATTCAGCGATTGAAGGAACTTCTGAAAACCTTTGACAGCTTTTGATTTTGATGACATGTTGATACAGCTGTGTGACTGCAGTTATTGTTTAATAGAGATGACCATCAGGTTTGAGTTAACAATAAAGAAATGCGCTAAATGCTAAAAATAACATAAATGACTCAGGATTGCAAACTGGAACTTAAACTGTAAGTTAAGTTAAGTTAACGAACTGATTTCTCTCTCTTTCTCTCTCTCTCACAACACACAAATTGCACGATAAACGAACCGAACAAGATGAAAACAATGCGTATGATTATGAATTCTGTCTGTGGCACTGAAACCCAAAAAGTGTGAAGAGTAAAGACACGGCAAATAAGCGAAACAAATCTGCAGCAAAAGCAGTTAAAATAGCCAAAATGGCCAAGACGTTAAGAGGGGAATAGAAACAAAAGAAGCGAAGAAAAAAACCAACAACAAGTTGCTGTCTGCTAAAGCTATACAGAATCAGACATACATACATATATAATGGCACAAAGCAAAAACTCTCCACAGACACTTCAACTCTCCACTGGGCCAATCGAAGTAGCAGCGCGGAAGTGTTTTTGAGAGACAAGAAAAGCCATATGTATAAACATAATACAAGCACACACTACTCTATCCATATAGTATAGGTGCGTGTGTGTGGGAGTATGGGCTGAAATCAAAACCAGCAACAATTTCGGCCAGTGCTAATTACATTTTTGGAAACGAGGAGCTGCCATTTGCTTTGTGGGGCTTCTGCTTCAGCAGTTAAATTGATTTTCTTGCCGCTCAAACGTCTGTGCAAATTATTAACCAAATATTGTAAATAAATACGGAGCTTAAATGCCAACATATGTGACCTTTATGAGGGGGGAGACTTGTCATTGCGCTGCTTATCAGACCCCTCACTCTATACACACACACATATCAAAATATACATGTATATATATATTGCTCACTCACACCTGCTTATCAAATGCGAAAAATAACGACGTTGAAAATAAAAACACGCACACACACTCATCAAATTTCGTCATCGAAATGGGTATTTTACTTGCAACTCGTCCATTTCAGGGAAAACAACTTTTTCACACACAGCTACACAAACACGTTAATGCAACTTAATTACCTTTTATAAGTGCAACTTTTCACAATTTGCTTTTGCGTTTTTTTATATTTGACAGCCCGAAATTCCGTTTAATTTGCCAGCTCCCAACAATTGCTACTCTAATTTTTTCTCCTCTTCTTCGTCGCTGCGACGCGAACTCACGTTCGTGTTCGTCTATTGCCTGCAAGAGTGGCGAAGTTATCACTTTTAAATTGAAAAAGTAGCACGCACTTGCACCGCTTTATTTTGTAACTACCAATAAATTATTTAAATTTATTTATGTACATTGGCATTTGTTACAAAGTCGGAATTAATGTTTCTCTGACTTGCAAAGTGAACTAGAGTTGCGTCTACTAATTCAGAACCAGTTTCATCAAACGTTACATTGCAATCGAACTAATAAACTGGTTCAACTATGCTGAATCGAAACGTAATGTTATTAACAGCTGCAACGCCTGATATTTATCGAAATATATTATATCGAAACACGAAAATAAGAAGTGTGACCAGCTGATATATTCTGATCAGCAGTATTGCACTTTAGATATCGATACAGTCCCCGATGCATGCATATATCGAAAATCTAGATTTAAATTGTTATTTTTTTTTCTTATTTCGCAGTTTTTTATGAAAACGAGCTGCCGTCTAAAATATTTTTAGTTTACTGTTCAAATCCCTTCCTCAATCTGAACAAGAAACGTTAATAAAAGAGAAACTTTTGAAAAAAAGTATGCATTGGACACTTTAATAAACAATATGGCCACACTTCACCATGGAAAATCAAAATACTCAATTTGTTATCTCTTGTCGAACTTTGAACGCCCGCTGCGGGTCTGCCACTGCATGAATAATGTAAATATAGCGTGAGTGCAGCATGGACTTTCGCAACGCCCGCGCCCGGCAGCCTGAAATCGTGCGGTCCGTACAGAAGGACGCACGATATACAAATGAATTGGCCGAGGATTTGTCGGATATCTTAAGAATAACTGGACCACGGAACTGGATTAAGTATAATCAGCTGTGTCAGCTGCTAGCACAGCTCAGTTATCATGGATTTGCCTCGCTTAACAATTTGCAAACACTGGGAGAGGAATATACAGGGATCATTCAAGTCGATGGCAACTACAAACAGATTCCCAGTCGATTGGTAAGAATATACTTAAAACTATAATAAATACGTAATAAACAAATCTTTTGTAGCTTCAACTGATTGCCATTATCTTCGAATTCGGTGGAGATGCGTTGTTTCTACGCGTGCTGCAGAAAGTAGAGCTCCACATAGCGGAGCACGACCAGATTGTGCCAGATGCCAAGAAGCAGCTGCAGAAGCTCATACAAAGCATGCGACAGTCGCCCAGTTACATTAAGGCATTGCACAAATCTCTATTCTATTTGAACGCCAGTAAATATCAGCTGTCCAAGCGCACAACGGGCATCAACTATGTGCTCATCCGACATTGGTTGCAGCCAGAGTTCTCTTTGTATGGCTACAAAATTCTGGGCATCATCACATTCCTGCAGGTTACAGTATCGCTGGCCATTGGTGGCTGGGATGCATGGAAGGAGCACAAGCGCCAGCAACTGGAGGCAATTAAACAAGCAGGCAAACGTTTCCTACAACGTGAAACGAGCGTCAAGTCGGTGTCCAACGATGTGCCACAATGCATACTCTGCCTGGAGCCGCGTCAAAACAACAGTCTGACGCCGTGTGGTCATCTGTTCTGCTGGAGCTGCATACTCGACTGGCTGGAGGAGCGCGACGAGTGTCCACTGTGCCGAGAGTCACTGAAAAAGTCCCAAGTGATTCAGCTGCAAAATTATGCTTAGGAATTGTCCCATAGAAATGGCATTTGATACAATCTGTTAATCTTTTGTTCTGTGTAGTATTTATTGAAAAATTGATTATTATTAATAATAATGATATTCAACAACTTTCCTAATCATTTGTATTGTGGCTTATCACCTAGCTCCGCAATGATGTCTAATCTAACTTAAAAACAAATAATTACAATTTGTATTTACAAATGAAATTCGAGCCTAAGCTTAAATTATGTCAAGAAAAACGGTGCGATTAAAGATCTGTTTGCGTCTTCGCGACTCAAAAGCTGAACGTGCCTCCGACTGGGATTCGAAGGCAACGCGAGCATCGCCAGTGGGTTTGCCTTCGTCATTGAAACGCCGTATAATATCATCCGGGCTGAGTTTGTAATCGCTAAAGAAGCGAAGTATATCCTTAAGGTCCGCCTTGAAGGGCACATTACGCATGGAGACCACGCAGCCAGGACGATTGAACTTATCAGGTATGCCCTCATCTGTGGGCGGTTCATCGCTGCCATTCAAAATGGAAGCTGGCAAGGGTGAAGTGGCAGGCAGGTCATCGTGATCCAAGTCTGGGCCACCACGCACGGCAAATGGATTGAAATGCTGCTGCTTGGAACTGTTGCTATCGTCGCTATCATGTGGCAGTGGCTGCGATTGTTGCTGCTGCTGCCCCATGCCACGTTTGCTGGCATCATCGAAACGACTTGGACCACGACGACGCGGTTGTTGTTGCTGCTGCTGTTGTTGTTGCTGCTGCTGCTGTTGTGGCAGCGGTGAATTTTTGTCTGCCTGCCTTGGTCCATTGCCACCAGGCAAATAGTCCATAAAGGGTTTATTCATGCGATCCGCAATCTCTTGCGGCGTAATAGGCGCTAAGCGCAGGCCACGCCCACGAAAGCGACGATTGTGAAACTCCCTAATTGCCAGCTTAGCATTGTGGGCATCAACAAATTCCACAATGAATTCGCCAGCGCTTTGATTGCGCTCATTGAACAGCATTTCAATGTGCTCAATGCGTAGATTTTCCAAAAGGAATAGTTCGCCAAGATCATTGATTCTAGTGGCGTATTCACAGTTATGCACGCGCACAAAGACGTCCTCCTGTCGACGCTGTTGTTGTTGTTGCTGCTGCATTTGCTGCAGCTGTTGATTATTGTTGTTGTTATTGTTGTTGAGCATTTGCATGCCAAATGGCGCCATGTTATTGTTGTTGTTGTGATTCATATGCATGCCATTGTTGTTGTTATTGTTATGCATAGACATACCATTGTTATTGTTGTTATGCATAGGCATACCATTGTTGTTGCTGTTATTTTGCATCTGCTGAAAGCCAAACGGCATATTACCGTTATGCATGGCAGGGTTGCCAAACGGCTGCAAATTGTTATGAGTATTGTTGTTGTGATTGTGTGAGTGAGGATGCTGTTGTTGTTGTTGCTGCTGGTGCTGCTGCACTTCATTGTTGCTGCGGCGTCGCGGATCATGGCTGAACTTTGCCTGCAATGCCAAGAGTTGCTCCTGTTGCTGTTGTTGTTGCTGTTGCTGCAACAGTTGCTGTTGCTGTTGCTTATTCAGCTGTTCTCGCTCCGCATCCTCCCTTTGCTGCTGTTCCTCCTTTTGCAGCTGTTCGTTCGCCCGTCGCATCTTCTCCTTGGCATTCTGCATCTCCACCTGATTGCTGGCACGCACTCGCAACTTACGAAAGCCAATGTAATGCCTCGAGGTGTCGTCCAAGGCGGAACGTGCCTCATTCTCCCTGGCGAAGAGCACAAAGGCAACAAACTCCCGTCGATTGTTGGGACTCGGAGTGAGCAGAATGTCCACAATGGTGCACGTGGCCGAGAACATTTTCATAATGTCCTGCTCGGTGGTTAATTGCGGCAAATCTTCCACATACAACACGGAGATGGGAGGCAGTGCACCGGCAGCGGAACGTGCCTCACCACGGCCACCACCATCCTTATTGCGTGACGCACGCTCATCCACCTGCTCGAACTCCTCATCGCCAATGGGCACAATCTGCACGAGACGGTCTCGGAACACGGTGTTGTGGCGTGAGAGCGCCTTCTGTGCGCTGGACACGCGTGAGAATTCAATGTATGCAACTCCCAAACGTACTCCATTTGCCCCACTTACGATCTTGATGCCATTGTGTGGTATATAAAGTCCAGCAAAATATTTACGCAGATCACTGTACGAGGTGGTCGGACACATGCCGCTAATCTTGATGTAACATGTCTCTGCAATGGGCACAGCGCCCGCAACTGAGCCCACACCAGCAGCACCACCAGCTGCAGCACCACTGTGGATGGCATCACCTACCGCAGCATTGCTGGGTGAGTTGCCCATGCCGGCAGCTGTTTTGGCTGCCTGTTGCTGGAGCAGCAACTGTTGCTGTTGGAACAGCTGCGGATACATTTGCGCATACGGATTGACATTGGCAAAGGCAATCGGCTGATCCTGTCCAGAGTTGTTAGTTGTTACCTGTTTGCTGGACAGCCCCACCTCTGGCAACATCTCATGTTGTTGCTGTGGCTGCTGCTGTTGCTGTGGTGTGGCAGCTGTTAGATTGAAATTGTAGTGGTTGGTGGTGCTGGTGGTGCTGCTATTCGTGCTGGTGCTGTAGCTCTGCAGCCCTGGCACTGGCTGCAACACGGACATTATGCTCAATTGCTGCTGCAGGCCAGGCACATTCGATAGCCCCGCAGCCGCAGCAGCAGCAACTGTTGCTGTTGCTGGTGTAACAGTTGCCCATGGCATGGGATTTGATTGTGTTGGCATTTTAAGATCACGCTCGCTGCTATCGCTGCGCACATCTGGACGCCGTTTGCGTCCACGTGTGTCCCGATCACGTGTATCACGATCACGCACACGATCCCGATCGGAATGGACACGACTATGATCGCTGTCATCGGAGCTGGTGGAGCGACTGTGACTGCGAGTGTGTCGGCGACGTGAGCTGAATTTGAAGTGGTCCGGCGAATGCCGCTCAACTTTCAGACCCGCCACATCGGCCAGCGTAATCCCTGCCTGCTGTTGATAAGCCAAAAAAGAAGGTGCTGCAACTGGTGCCAGCACCGGAGCAACCTGTTGCTGCTGTTGCTGTGCCTGTTGCTTTAGCTGTCCTATAAAGCTGCCAATGATTGGCGGCTGTGGCACTGGAGGCATTGCACTTGTTGCAGCTGCCCCAACTGTTTGGGGCGTGGCAGCAGCAGCAGCAGTACCAGCAGCAGGAGCAGCCGCAGTAGTAGCAACAACAGCAGCTGCTGCAGCAGCAGCAACGCTCACTTTGCGCGCTGTCTCGATGATCTTTTGCATTTCGGCTCGGGAGGAGAGCAGCAAACGCACCTGTACCTCCATCAGTTTCTCGCGATCCTTCAACATGGCGCAGCGTGCATCCTCGTCGGTGCTGTTGAATGATTCGAGAGAGAGAGAGAAGAGAATGCAACAAAAATAAGGGCAAATGCTTAAAGTGTAGTGTGATAGAAAGAGAGCGGGTGAGAGAGAGAGAGAGAGGCGCATATGTATATCTTTTAATATAGATCCATCTTAACTTTAGCTAGATCTGTTATTGGCCAAAGTTCTCCACTTGTGCTACAATTTATATATATATATATAGTGTGAGAGAGTGAGAACTACCTGAAAGCGATGAAAGCGTCGCCCATTTCGCCACCGATTATGTGTACACCGCCCTCCGGTATCGAGAGGCCCGTGAAGAAATTTCGTATATCTCGAGCATTTGCCGTCCACGGCAGATTTTGCAAACGAATAATGACACTCATCTTGATTCAAGACTCTATTCTATTTCTATTTATTTTCTTTTCTATTCTTTGGTTTTGGGTTTTTGTGTTTTCTGATCGAATCGTTCGATCAGCCGCGTTGAAAGTCTCTTCCCTCCTCCTGCTGCTGCTCATCTGCCTCGTCTCATCTCCAGCCAGAGCGAATACCCAGCACACTGTTCAACAAGCAGGCATCTGAAATGAGAATCACAGGACTTATGGAGAATGTGCTAACAAAGATGGCATAATATGTTTATATATAGAGAATACTCAAGATCAGTATCAATTACTTGCCTATACAAGTGGTATATGTAATGCTTGAGCAAATTGTGGTTTCAAGATAAATTATTAGATTAATAGACCAATAGATTAGTAGACCAACCTTAACTTTGCTAAAGCTCATAAGTAATATATATTATTTCATTTTATTATTATTTATTAACTTTAACTTTAACTTCTTTGAAGATCCTAAGGGAAGTATATTTCTTAACTTTCTAGATTAATGCAGATAAAGCTTGCCTTCTCTAAAGATTATATGTTTGTGTATTTCCAAGTTTAATTCTTATGTTGAATTGCCTTAACTTCTCTGTAGACCATAAGTAATGCCCAACTTACCTAAATTGCATTACCAAATGAACCACAGATTCAGTTGGATCTTATATTTTTGATGTATAAATTTGATCAATTATCTCTTAAATTAGGCTCTTGATATACTCTAATTTTGCACTTAATTCAATTTTACTACTTGGGATCTGTAGAGTTGCAGTTACTTAAGAGTATAGGATTGTTCTTATATGAGATGAAGAATATTTTCGCTTTCATTTCAATTTGTTATATAATTTTATTCCCATTTAGCATTTTAGTGTTTACCTACAGCAAAGTTCTTAATTTAATCTTTTGTTTATTTATTTATTATTAATTATTTATAAATTAAATTATATTATTTTATTATGAGTTATCTTATTTTTTGTTCCTTGAGATTTATTTATTTATTACTTTAAACTTATACTTTTTAAAGTTATTTATTTGTTATTGATTTTGTTTTATTTAAATTTTATTTAATGTAATGTATTTTGTTCATAGTTATTTATTTTTTAATTTTATTTATTTTATATTTTAATATTTTAACCTATAGCCTTTATTTTAGTTAACTTTTAGCATAATAATTTTTATTTATTGTGACTAACGTTATTATTCATTACTATAGATTAGTTTTTAAGTAATTCTTGTTTTTATTATTATTTATTGTTCATGAAGATTTTCTTTTATTTAATTATTATTCTGCTATCATTTTTTTTTATTTATTATATATTTATTATTTTATTTTATTTATTTTCTTTGTAGTTTTTAGTGATTTATATATTTTAATATTTAAAGCCATAGTTGCTTATAATATATCCAATTTCGATTTAAATTAGCAACTTTAATAGCCAGCTTTATGCTGTTATATTTACTTAATTATGCTAAGTAATCAATAATTTTCTGTACAGCTTCAGGCGCATTTAATAAAGTAATTTTCCAATTTGTCCTAATCACTCTAATAAATGTAAAGCTTACCAATTTCCTGAGCAAATGCAAACCTGTCTGCCGAATAAGACATATGTATGTCCATGATAATCCTAGAGCCGGAAAGAAATTTAACTAAATACGTGATTTCTGACAATCTCTCTGTCTCTCTCACTCTCTCGCTTTCCTCTTCAGCTATCTGCCTGGAATCTTAAGTAAAGCGTTTTTATTTTCATCACGGTATCAAATTCTCATAACAAATGTGTGGCTATAAATGGCAAATCGGGCGATTGAATGGGATGAATTGCATAAGAGGACCAGTTATACAGTGTTTGCGACAAGTGGAAATGCGACTGGTTAATGGGTTTAGAAAGAAAGATTTGCACAAGTCTCTTGCACTTACCCAGGCAACAAAAAACAACAACTACAAAAAAAGAGAGAAAAACAACGCCTCCTACTTGTTGGTTGGGACAAGCGACCTTCCTGCTCCAAAATGAAGGTCGCAACAACAACAACAAGAGCTTACCAGAGTTATGGCTTAAACTATGCTACTATGCTATATCCCTGCTTGGCTAAACTCAGCTTGTGCAGAGGGACTGCAGGACAGACTGTTGATGCTGCTGTTGCAGTTGCTGCTGGTGTTAAGCATTACAATTTCCTCATTAGACGCACTCAATTACCTGTTAATGTGATGGCGAGTGCAAAACGTTAACTGCTTTCCCAAAAAGAAATGCGCGTTTTAAACCAGTTGCTCAGATTTAACGTAATTGGAAAGCGATTATGTAGCTTTAATTCAATTGCTATTGCCGCCAGTCAGACCCCGCCAAAGTATATCAAGTTGCTGGATCGTCAACAACGACAACAGCAGCAGCAACAGCAACAACAACAGCCAAATATAAATACAAACGCTAAGTGACAGCCTGGAACTGTTGCTATAGGAAGAAGGAGAAGGAGGCCTGTTTTGTTTGTTTGTTTGTATTTTTTTTTTTTTTTTTTGCTCTTTTGGCTGATTAACGCCAAAACACACTACAGGAAACCCAAACTCCAACTCCTTCCGCTTGGCTATATAAAAAGCCATTGTTGGCCATCTGGGCCGCAGTTATACAAAAGATTTGACCGCGTTACCGTCATCGGCATCGTCGTCATCGTTGCCATCGTCGACATCGTCAGCTTTCAGACAGCGGCGCGTGTGTTGAGTATTCAATAGTTATGAAATTCGCAATTGTGAGTGTGATCGATCCATTATAAATATAATAACAAATAGTCACATGAGTATAGACATTATAGACATTGCAACTGTGTTACTAATCCTTGGATCAATCAATACTTGGCGTGTTAGTTCTAACGTATCCAGCTTTATGGAACTACTTTTGAAAGCACTTTTCAATTACATACCCGATCAACAAATAAGTCAGCTTATTAATTGTGGAACTTCTACTAATCCTAGTGATACATTTCCAAGCTTATTAGTCTTAGATGAAAGACGTCGTCAGCAGGAACTTGAGAGCAATCAAAGCAACTTGCAGTTCTGAAAACTTAAAGCTAAATGTTTTAGGCAAAGTTATTATTAATAATAATTAAAAGAGACACTTTAACAAGACACTAAGCAGTTCTATATCAGCCACAAGAAATACAAATAGATTTCATCTTCAAATGCCAAAAAAAAAAAAAAAAAATCAACAATCAACATTTCTTGCGATTTTTTAAACAAATTTTCCAATTTATTTTACTCAAGTTTGTTTAATTAAATATATTTATATTCAGAGATGAAGTAAATAGTTCGCAAAGATGATTTTGTTTAGCACATAGAAGTTAATAAATAAAGAGAGTACTTCAGTATTCATTACATAAAACTTAAATATGATCGTAATTGAATGTTGTTAACTCACAGAAGATAAAAACTAAACAAAGTATATAAGTAAAAAACAATTGAATCGTGAAATGAAAAGTCATAAAAGAAAGTTTTCGAAGTGCCCTACACCAAAACGCCAGTTTACCTTCCCAGTTGTGCTTTCTCCTTAAAACATAAATTAGACATCCCCCCTTTGATAATTCAGTTCATTTAACTATTATAAAATAATCGTTTAATGGCCTTACTAACCATAAGTACGATTCATTTGGACTTAAAGTAAGTCAATAATTGAATAATTTACTTAATCTAATACTCATTTCATTTTGTTCTTGTAGGCAATGTCGGCACTTGGGCTGCTTCTGCTTGTTGGGGCCCAGGGCACCACTATAATCAGTATAAAGTATCCGCAGCAGGGCAGCGAAATGCTGGAGCGTACGCAGCCGGCCAAGAGGGATCTAAGTCTAAGCTATGCAGCCACCAATATTGATTCCAAGGAGGGCACACGTGTGAAGACCATCACCGTGATCAAGAATGTGGGCGGCGTTGGCATCGGCGATGTGGGATCATCGAGTGAGGCAAGCAATAAGCAAGTGAAGCTGGCCATTAATCCCGAGCTGCATAAGAACGAGGATTGGGCCAATGCATTTCGTGATAACTTTGAATCCTACGGCGTGCTACCTGATGTACCCGACATAGACGATCTCTTTGACTTTGTCAATCGCAAGAAGCCAAGCGCATCGACCGAAAAGGAGACAAAGGAGAAAGAGAAGCCTACGGAGAGCACGTCAAAGGCGTTAGCACCAACAAAGGCAACCAGCGAGCATGCTGAAGATGCCGACGACAGTGACGAGGCAATCGTAGAGAAGATTAAGGGCGATGCTGAGCTGTTGCCACACATCAAGCAGGCCAATATACTGCGTCTGCAGGCCCAGGAGCTGAGGCAGAAGCAACAACAGCAACAGCATCAACATCAACAGCAGGAGCCGGAGCAGCCAAAGCGCCTGCGCACACGAGAGTCTCTTATCAATGTCAACTACTCGACACCAATGCACTCGGTGAGTCAGTTCTATGAGAACTATGTCCAGGTGCTTCCCAATGGCTATGACTATACCAAGCCCAAGCCATGTGCCGTTCCAGTGCCGGCCAACAGCATACAGGTGACAACGCCATCGGGACGCACCTATGACATACCGCAGAGCAACAGCAGTGGCACCAACGGCGGCGTTAATCATCCTTATTTGGCACCATCGCTGGCAAAGCGAACACAAATACAACCACAAGCACCGACAGCTCAGCCACCGCTACAGCAACAGCCAAATTTCTCTTCAGTTAACTCAATCGTGCCGCCCATAGTGCAACCACAGCAGCCGCAGCAGCAGGGTAATCTTCCGGCCAACAATGTGCCACAGTCACAGCCTCAATCACCGCCCCAGAGTGCAGTTGGCGCAGGCGCTGGTGTTTCAACCAGTCAGCGTCCATATGTGGCGCCCAGTCTTCGCAATAATGGTTTGGGCATCAATCGAGGACCGGCCACGCCGCAACCACAGCCATTGCCTACATATGGAACTGGCAATGTTAACAATGGCAATGGCAATGCTTTGCCAACTTATCGTACAAATGGTTTTGGTGCAGTTGGCGCCAATCGTCCGAATATATTTCGATCGCGTGGCTTAAAGTATTGATATGTAACAATTTACAAAACTCATATTCTTACTATTATAGCATTAAGATTTGTTATGTTTGTATTTATGTGTGGCAAAAGCGTATTCCTAAATATACAACAAAAGTACAGGCTTGATAAATCAATAGCGTCGTAACCTCGAAGGTCTTGCAATCGATAAGCGTCGCAGTTTGGCGATTATGAAAAAGCACTTTTTATGGCATTGTAACCATTTAATATTTATTAGCTCTATATTGGTTATTACTAATTTGTAATGTACGTTGTTCGTTTGTTGCTCGTTGAGACTGCGTGGGCGTATCCGCTGGCGCTGTTTTCTAATTAACTCGTCGCACTTGTACATACTTAGTACATGTGTATGCATGTACTTTTATCAATGAACTTTTACTCACCAATGGCAAACCATAAAAACGCAATGCAAACTTATTGAGGACCAATGCACAAAGACAGAAGGGCTCGTTTTTGGTCAAACGCTATATTTATTTTGACAATTTTTATTGTTTATCAATGTGAAAATGTGATTTTTCTCTCAGCAACACCGCCTAGTCGACTTCAATGTAGTAGTACAAAAAATAAAATGGCGGCCGTGACTTGGCTGGGTGGAATTTGTTATCGATATCTATGCTTACTACGAATAACATATACTGACATAACGCAAATACAATACGGCAATTTACTTTTGCGAAAATCTTTATAAATTTTAAATAAATTTTCAATATTTGTATTGTTGTCGCTTTTTACTTGTACGATTAACAAGCATAAAAATAAAAGCAAATATAACTAAGTTCAATTACCGGTTATATCGGTTAATCGATAGAAATCATATTTGACAGAAATTATGGTATTTCACGGCTAGCGATCGTGGTCACACTGTTTTTCATAGGTCAGCACGGATGCTGATTTTTCCAACCAAGGCTTTTTTGGTTTTTATATCAAAATTAGTTGCTTTCAATATATAAAAATATCTCCCCGACAATTTGTAATTGATTAGTCTGTGCACGTGCATTTGACAAGTGAATTTAGAGTCCCATATTCGGCAATCTAAGTATTGTAAAAACGCAGTCGTCACACCTTTGGACATTCTCACCAATACTAACATAACAAGTACATAATACAAAGCACACGGCGAAATAAGTGAACGTGAACTAGAGACAAAAAAAAGTCTTTTTTAGACAGCAGCAAGTACTGACTCTAGTACTTTTCGACGCTTTGATTTTCGATTTTTGAACCGAAAACAACTAGAATAACCTTTTGGAAATATTACGAAAGTATTATTTCTGGGTATATTTGTTGATAATCATGGCTCAGTAAAGATGAATCCTCAACGAAACATAATCACGCAACGGACTCCGTGTGGAGACAAACGTCAACGCGAGACGCAATTTGCTGTCAATTCGCAGCAACAACAAACAATTTCCCCCACTTTCACCCTCCCTTCCCTCAACGTACTCTGCGGTCTTAGCGCAGCCAAAAATAACTACAATGGACAACAACAACAAGAAATCACAACAACAGCAACAGCGCACAAACAAATCATCTGCTGAAGCTCAACGCAAATCAAGTGGTAAGAACAATCGAACAATTTGATCTATTCTTTTATATAATTAAAATCTGTTTCGATATCATTCTAGATTTGCATGTCAATAACAAGGCACGCAATTCTCGACGTCGTGAACAGCTTCCCACACCACGTAACGAGCAGCAACAACGCATCGCTAAGCAACCGCAACAGCAGCAGCAACAACAACAACAACAGCAGCCTGCCAAGCTACGAGCCAATGTGGACAAGCGTCCACGTGCCCGTGGGGGCAATGGAAACGGGTCAGGCTATGGTCAAGGGTCTAGCTATGGCGATGGCTTTGGAGGCGCAGATGCGAATAACTTTAATGGCAGCACCGGACTAGCAACATCGGGCGCCGGCTACATGCGTAGCGGTGATCTTGACTATGAACTGAACTCTGTGTATGCGCACGGCAGCAAGAAACAGAATCTGAACCATCTGTTGAACTTTCACTGTGTTCCACGCCACGAGTCGTCATCCGACTGGCATGCCACTGGACATGGTGGTGCTGTGACGCGCAGGCAGCCGCGTTACAACAAGGAGCAGTTCCTTCAAGCCAACTTTCAGTTTGTCATCCGCAACAGTGCCAAGGCCCAGGTAAATAGCTCGCCGGATACGTTGATTGATTGGAATCTGATTGAACAGATCAACATACATACGACCGAGGAGCCGCAGTGTCCCATTTGCCTCTATCCACCGGTGGCAGCCAAGTTAACGCGTTGCGGCCACGCCTACTGTTGGCCCTGCTTGTTGCATTATCTCTCCTTGAGCGACAAGACCTGGCGCAAGTGTCCCATCTGCTATGATGCCATTCATGCTGCAGACCTCAAGAGCTGCACCATCGAACAGCAGCAGGCAATGAACGTCGGCGATTACATAAGCTTTCAGCTGATGCGTCGACGCAAGGGATCCATTTACATTGAACGCTATGGAGAAGCAGGAACAGGATTAGGCGGAGCTGCTTTAGATCTTGAGCGATTTCCTCTTCTGAGTGCTCTGGATGAGGCCAAGCGTTTCTCCAAGTTTCTGATTGCCAAGCGTATGGATATTGCGGCCATTATCGAACGTGAGCGTCGCGAACTCTTGGCCGAGTCGGATATCAACTGTCCCGAGGATATATTCATACAGCAGGCGCTGCTCACACTAAACGAACGTTGCGAAAAGCTGGGCTTGGAACCAGAGGAGCCGTTTAGCCAGCCAACATTGCAGCTGGTAGAAGAGGAGCAGCAAGTGAAGACTGCTGATGTTGATGAGAAACCCGACGATGCTTCAGTGTCGTCATTGGGCGAAGCAAGCAACAGCAGCAGCTCTTACAGCAGCAACAACAACCACAACAATAGCACCAGCAAATATTATTACTTTTATCAATCGAACGATGGCCAAAACATCTATTTGCATCCATTGAATGTTAAAATGCTGCAGGCATGCTATGGCACCCTGGATCTAGCTCCTGTGCTGATTAAGGCACAGATATTGCAGAAGGAGCATCACTCCATGGATGAGGAGCATCGTCGTAAATTCACCTGCTTGGGCCATCTGCCGCTTACATGTCAATTTGCCGTTGTCGAAGTGGAACTGCAACCTCCAATTATTGCCGGCAGCATTCTCAAGCTGTTCAAGGGTAAATGTTTATACAAACTTCTATTGATAGTGAATCTAACCCATCTTTGTAGATGATCTGCTGCATCGCAAGAAGGAACGACAGCGTCGCGAGCGTGAGGAACGTAAACGGGAGCAGCACATCAATGAGATCAACGATCGTCAGATGGGCAAACTAATTGCCAGTGCAGCCAACTTGAATCTAAGCTCAACCCATGAGTTTCCAACTGTGAGAATCAACTCTATGGTATATTATCCTGTAGATCATAGCTTATGCTTTCCCTTCTCCACTTAGTGTGGCTTTGAGGAGGACCTGCCTGCACCACGCGGTTCAATGCCCATCTCGATTGCCCAGGCGAGCACTGTGCGTTACTCCAGCGTGGCTGCCAGTCCCAAGCAGGAGTTGTGGCCCAGCATTGGTGGCGCCTCGCCAGGCACCTCCTCGGGTCCCGAGTTTCAAATGGGCGCCTGGGGACGCGCTGCTCCGCCGCCACCTAAAGCTAAGGCTGTTCCCAATCGTTCCACTCTGGATGAAGATCATGAATTGCGTGCTGTCGGCCCATGGGCGCTGGGGGAATTATTTGCCGGCGCTTTGGGTCAGCAGAAGCAACAACGTGGCGGCAACAACAAAGCGAATCCTGCTGCAGTGGATGCCACAGCCAGCAAGAAGCAAAAGAAGGCCAAGGGCAAGAAAATGGTTCCCCTATTTGCTGTGGGCATGAATAGAGCTCCTTAGATCATCCCCTGAGCATTAAACAATCACTATGATTTACAACATTCAATAGGCAAACTGGAAATTTTTGTTTAGAAGTCGCAGACTTGATATTTTAAAGTTATTACAAATAACATTAACAAAACATTATAAACAAAACCCTATAAGTTTATTAATACACTCACATATGTAATTGCATTATTATATAACAAAGAATATATAATCCAATAAAGGCAGCGGACATAGCAAGGACATTTAAGGTTTATGCGAGTGAAATTAACAATATTTGGAGTGAATCTAATTTGTTAATCATATCAACGACTAACTATCTAATCTATCTAGCTAAATTGCATAATTTGTCAGCTCTCAGAAAGCATTTCATTGATTTAATGCCACAATTTGTGTTTGCCACCAAAACAATTTAATAAATATACAATAGCTTAAAGATGGACAGAGACAGAAAGGGAAAGCCAGACAGAGAGAGAGCGTGGGAAAGGGAAGGTGAAAGTTTAAGCTAGGCAAATCTAAGAAGGATTCCTTCTTCAATTCTTAATTGCTGCGCCGTTCAATGAACTCTGTATCGAAGGCAGCAGCATTAACATCATCATCGACATCGTCCTCATAGTCATCTGGAGAGGATGTGCGTCGACCCAGCGACGAGCGTTTCTTTTTGCCATTTAAGGAGCTGCTGCTGCCGCCGCTGTATTCGGTGGGCAGCTCCAAGAACTCATCCGATGACTCATTGGCATCCGCATCTGCATCCGCGTCGAGGTCATCGCCATTGATAGAACCCGTTGGGCTGCCAGGTGGACTCAATGCTTGTATGAGTTTCCCCTTGGACTCGTTCCACAAATGATTGAGACGCTCGCGTCCGAAAAGCAACAGAAATGTGTCAATAAATTCACGAGACTTTTCCTCCCATTTGGTTATAATGTCGCCCTTGACTTTGGTCAATTCACGCTTCCCACGTGACTTCAGTTCATCCATTTTGTTTTGCAGACGGAACTTCTTCTCCGATAGGAAAGAGACATTCAACTCTTTGGCGGAGTAACCACGTGCGAGATTGCGACGCACATACAAATCATAATCCTTGACAATCCGAGCCACAATATCCGAGGTGGAGATGCCCTCAGTGCGTTCTGTGGCCACAAACATGCCACGAGCCTTCAAGGGAGCATAGATATCATCGAGACCACCATGTCCATAAGGAATATCATCGTGTGCTACAAAATCAATTTTATTTTCCGTTAGGAAATCATCCGAAAGTGTCCAAGGGGCATCCTGAACAATCTTTAGAGGGAGAGAGAGAAAGACCAGTTAATTAAAGAGTAAATAGAAAGAGGGAGGTGGATCTTCCTTACCTCATCCACATAGCGACAATGGCGCACGCCTTCGTATCGCTCGAATCCATTCATGACCGTGCGTCCCTTCATGCGGTGCGTGAGTTCATCATTGCAGACGCCCACAATCAAATAGACATTGGGAAATATGTTCTTGGCCTGCATCAGTTGCCTGGCATGGCCCTGATGGAACAGATCATAGATGCCATCCGCATAGACACGCACCCGGCGACTCGTTTGACCCGAGCGTGCCATTTTATAGGTAATCCTCTTTGTATAATCGCAGCGTTCGCGCTCCAAGATTGCCTCCTCATCACACGAGAATGGCGCCGGCTTGCAAATTGTCTGTAAAATAAATTGAGGAGAAAGAACAATAGAGATTCAGTATGAAATATGGCTAATACTGTCGAGGCGTTGACTTACAAATTCCTTGAAATCCATATGCAATGGCAACATTTTGTATTCGAACATTTGTGGTGTGGGTGATGCTTCGTCCTGATCCGACATGGTTGCTTAAAAAAAGTTCTAACAAATATATATATATATACAGATATATAGATTTATTTCTAGTTATATCACAGTTGGAATCTCTGCTTGATCCGCTTGAGTTGCTATCAACTGTATAACTGAGCTTTAGTCATGGAACTGCTGACAGTTTGACATCAAATGCTCGGCAAACTGAGACTGAAAACTATTAAGTGACCGTTTCTGTCGAGGATTGGGTCCGGGTCCGATTCAATTGCGCAGCCCGCTTTCAATTAATTGGCGGCAACTGCCTGCAAATCAATACAATTGACAACAATAAAGCCCGGCTGACCAGACGTTGCAAGCTACCCTCTTTTCCCTTTCTTCTCCCCACTCCCCACTACCTCCCCCCATCGTCTTCTTCGCGCTCTCTCACCTCCTCCGGCGACTACAAATTTCAATTGCCACAAATTGAGCAAGATTATAATATATATTTATATATAGAAATAGGAAATAGTCGCACGACTTGGCACGAGGTGCGATATCATACGATATATAAACTGAACAATCTGCGTAACTCAATCGAACTCCAAGCGAGACTGAGGTCAATCAAGGCGTCAATCAACGCAGTCCATACAAATTAATTGCCCAAAATTTCAATATGTGTAATTGCTTTTAAATGTTGTTAATTTTACATAAGCATGACTTGCATATACCCTGTAAATATCACTAACAATATGCGAGTATTTTCTATGTTGTTTACATTAATTTTCCTTATTAAAAATTTACATTTGTTGTTAATTTTACAGGCAACAAATGTACATATATAAGTAAGTAATGGAAATAAATGTAGAAATACGGTGAAAAATCTAACCTCTGCCAAGAACGTTTATTTACATTTTGCAGGGTATCTGCAAGTAGTGCTTACTCGTTTCATTTTTTCATATTGAAAATATTTTGTAATATTTTTAATTTAAAATTATATTGTTTTTAATTTTTGAACAATTTGCGACGCCTGCTTTCAGTTGTTAAATAAATAAATCTACTTTGTAGTGAAAATTGAATATTAAACAATTAATTTGTTGCTAAGCTAGCTAAGAGTGACATTTGTAATAGAAATATATATATTAGAAATGTATATATATTTATATAAGATATATATACAATTTCCCTACACATTTGTTTAGATTGAAATCATTTTACGCTCAAATGCACAACAAAAGTATTTATTCTCAGAAAAAAATAATATCAAGTGATTTATATGGAAATTATGACAATTTCAATTGCTCTCTGTCACAGATTTGTATGTAATAAATGTCTATATAATTATATAATTGTATTATGAGCTGATTTCCAAATAAAAGTTACTATGGAAACGTTAGGTCATAAATTTAAATCAATCTGAAAAACTGGAATAAATGTGTCTGAAGTCCTACGTTACTTTTCGTAGTAGACTGCTTAAAAATACCAAAAATATACACAATTAAATACTTTTTTATACTGCTGCTACTACTTTTTGTAGAGCTGTTACTACTCTTTATATATATTTTTTAGTATATTTACTACTATTTCCACTACTATTTCTACTACTATTTCTACTATTATTTCTACTACTTTTTCTACTACTATTTCTACTACTATTTCCACTACTATTTCCACAACTATTTCTACTACTATTTCTACTACTATTTATACTACTATTTCTACTACTATTTCTACTACTATTTCCACTACTTTTCTACTACTATTTCTACTACTATTTCCACTACTTTTCTGCTACTATTTCTACTACTATTTCTACTACTATTTCTACTACCATTTCTACTACTTTTCTACTACTATTTCTACTACTATTTCTACTACTTTTCTACTACTATTTCTACTACTATTTCCACTACTATTTCTACTACTATTTCTACAACTATTTCTACTACTATTTCTACTACTATTTCTACTACTATTTCTACTACTATTTCCACTACTATTTCCACTACTATTTCTACTACTATTTCTACTACTTTTTCTACTACTATTTCTACTACTTTTTCTACTACTATTTCTACTATTATTTCTACTACTTTTTCTACTACTATTTCTACTACTATTTCTACTACTATTTCCACAACTATTTCTACTACTATTTCTACTACTATTTCTACTACTATTTCCACTACTATTTCTACTACTATTTCTACTACTATTTCTACTACTATTTCTACTACTTTTTCTACTACTATTTCTACTATTATTTCTACTACTTTTTCTACTACTATTTCTACTACTATTTCTACTACTATTTCCACAACTATTTCTACTACTATTTCTACTACTATTTCTACTACTATTTCCACTACTATTTCTACTACTATTTCTACTACTATTTCTACTACTATTTCTACTACTATTTCCACTACTTTTCTACTACTATTTCTACTACTATTTCTACTACTATTTCTACTACTATTTCTACTACTATTTCTACTACTATTTCCACTACTATTTCCACTACTATTTCTACTACTATTTCTACTACTATTTCTACTACTATTTCCACTACTATTTCTACTACTATTTCTACTACTATTTCTACTACCATTTCTACTACTTTTCTACTACTATTTCTACTACTATTTCTACTACTTTTCTACTACTATTTCTACTACTATTTCCACTACTATTTCTACTACTATTTCTACAACTAATTCTACTACTATTTCTACTACTATTTCTACTACTATTTCCACTACTATTTCCACTACTATTTCTACTACTATTTCTACTACTATTTCTACTACTATTTCTACTACTATTTCTACTACTATTTCCACTACTATTTCCACTACTATTTCTACTACTATTTCTACTACTATTCCTACTACTATTCCTACTACTATTTCTACTACTATTTCTACTACTATTTCTACTACTATTTTTACTACTATTTCTACTACTATTTCCACTACTATTTCTACTACTATTTCTACTACTATTTCTACTACTATTTCTACTACTTTTTCTACTACTATTCCTACTACTATTTCTACTACTATTTCTACTACTATTTCTACTACTATTTCTACTACTATTTCTACTACTAATTCTACTACTATTTCTACTACTATTTCTACTACTATTTCCACTACTATTTCTACTACTATTTCTACTACTATTTCTACTACTATTTCTACTACTATTTCTACTACTTTTTCTACTACTATTTCTACTTCTATTTCCACTACTATTTCCACTACTATTTCTACTACTATTTCTACTACTATTCCTACTACTATTTCCACTACTATTTCTACTACTATTTCTACTACTATTTTTACTACTATTTCTACTACTATTTCCACTACTATCTCCACTACTATTTCTACTACTATTTCTACTACTATTCCTACTACTATTCCTACTACTATTTCTACTACTATTTCTACTACTATTTTTACTACTATTTCTACTACTATTTCCACTACTATTTCTACCACTATTTCTACTACTATTTCTACTACTATTTCTACTACTTTTTCTACTACTATTTCTACTACTATTTCTACTACTATTTCTACTACTATTTATACTACTTTTCCACTACTATTTCTACTACTATTTCTACTACTATTTCTACTACTTTTCTACTACTATTTCTACAACTATTTCTACTACTTTTCTACTACTTTTCTACTACTATTTCTACAATTATTTCTACTACTATTTCTAGTACACTACTACACAAATAAAAAAGGTTCAATTACTGGTACTTTTGGTTTTTTATTTGGTTTTTATTTCTCCAAGATCTGGTTGCAAAAATTAGCATGAAGTGGCAACCGTGGAAGTATGTAGTATATCATCAATGTATATATATTAATAACTGTATAATTGAGAATAAATCCCTAGAAATGATTCAATAATAAAGATTACTCAGCAAATTGAATTGAATGAAATAAAATGCCGTAATAATCATTTTTGCTTTAAAATTTATTTTTCAAAAAATATTCAACAAAGCATTTTGCAAACTGTAATTTGCTTTTTCGTTTTCATTTTCATTTTCTTGAATTTGTTTATGTATTTGTTTTTGTTTGTTTGTTACGAATGTGTGTATTTTGTATCTATGTATTTATTAATTAATGTATTTATGTTGTTGTTGTTGTGTTGAACTTATACTAGTTAAAGGTGTTACGCGAAATAATTTAATATAAATATATCTATATATTTTGACGCTCCCTTTTCTTTCTCGCACAAATCTTTAAGGCTTAATACAAAAACTGAGTCTTCTGTGTTGGTTTTTTTGCGTTTTGAAATTGCGAATGATCCATTTGGCTACAAAAATTGGCTACTCTCGACTTTACACAGAAGGCGGGGGCGGGGCGGTAGGCGTGTACCAGGACGAGGAGCGAGTGTATGTGCAACTAAATCTAAAAGATTACAAATACCAATTAGAGCTATAGCTATAGAAAATTGAATGTGTTGCGGTTCGATCTCATGTGCCACACATTGTTTTTGCTCCAAAAACAACAATTTAATAAATATACAATAGCTTAAAGACAGACAGAGACAGATGGAGAGATAGAGAGAAAGTTTAGGCTAGCCAAATCTAAAAATGTTTTCTATTCTTCAAATCAATTTCATTTGCTACGCCTTTCAACGAACTCTGTACCGAAGGCAGCTGCAGCAGCAGCATCAACATCATCATTATTATCATCATCATCATCATCGTCATCATTAACATCGTCATCATAGTCATTTAAGGTGGTTGCGACCGTCGAAAGTGTTTGATAACTGCGTCGGGCCAGCGACGAGCGTTTCTTTTTGCCATTTAAGGAGCTGCTGCTGCCGCCGCTGTATTCGGTGGGCAGCTCCAAGAACTCATCCGATGACTCATTGGCATCCGCATCTGCATCCGCGTCGAGGTCATCGCCATTGATAGAACCCGATGGGCTGCCAGGTGGACTCAGTGCTTGTATGAGTTTCCCCTTGGACTCGTTCCACAAATGATTGAGACGCTCGCGTCCGAAAAGCAACAGAAATGTGTCAATAAATTCACGAGACTTTTCCTCCCATTTGGTTATAATGTCGCCCTTGACTTTGGTCAATTCACGCTTTCCACGTGACTTCAGTTCATCCATTTTGTTTTGCAGACGGAACTTCTTCTCCGATAGGAAAGAGACATTCAACTCTTTGGCGGAGTAACCACGTGCGAGATTGCGACGCACATACAAATCATAATCCTTGACAATCCGAGCCACAATATCCGAGGTGGAGACGCCCTCCGTGCGTTCAGTGGCTACAAACATGCCGCGTGCCTTCAGCGGACCATAGATGTCATCAAGACCATCGTGTACATAGGGAATGTCATCGTGTGCCACAAAGTCTATCTTATTTTCAGCTATGAATTCATCCGAAAGTGTCCAAGGGGCATCCTGAACAATCTTTAGAGGGAGAGAGAGAAAGACCAGTTAATTAAAGAGTAAATAGAAAGAGGGAGGGGGATCTTCCTTACCTCATCCACATAGCGACAATGGCGCACGCCTTCGTATCGCTCGAATCCATTCATGACCGTGCGTCCCTTCATGCGGTGCGTGAGTTCATCATTGCAGACGCCCACAATCAAATAGACATTGGGAAATATGTTCTTGGCCTGCATCAGTTGCCTGGCATGGCCCTGATGGAACAGATCATAGATGCCATCCGCATAGACACGCACCCGGCGACTCGTTTGACCCGAGCGTGCCATTTTATAGGTAATCCTATGTGTATAATCGCAGCGTTCGCGCTCCAAGATTGCCTCCTCATCGCAGGAGAATGGCGCCGGCTTGCAAATTGTCTGTAAAATAAATTGAGGGGAAAGAACAATAGAGATTCAGTATGAAATGTGGCTAATCCCATCGAGGTGTATATACAAATATATATATATATATATCTCATCATCTGCTGATCATATAAACAACATATGTATTCCAGATGATGATGCAATTTGATGATGATCTTTTGACCTTGACAAAGACATTTTGGGACTTACCGCTAAATCGGCAGTTCCGCTAATGATGTGCGATGGGCGGGTGCTTAATGCCGCCAGTTCAGCGGGCGTGTGGGATCGCGGTGGTGGTACATATGGACGCTTGATACCAGCTCCAGTTGACGGGCTTCCATTGAGATAAACGACAGCTGTTGCTGTGGAAACGGAGGGGAGAGTATCATCAGGTGAGGTTGCCTCGCCACCATCATCGACATCTGCATCGCTTTGTGAGATTGTGCGCGTGCAATCGCGCAATATGGTTGCTGCCTCTGGCTCAGCAATGTCCACAATCACCGACTCCAAGGTGTCTGGACTGCTTGCTGTTTTCGACGCTTTGGCTGTGGATGTCGATGGCGTCGATGTTGCTGTGGCTGTGCGTGTCGTTGCCGTCGTCGTCGTCTTTGTTGCTGTGGTCGTCTGGCTTTTGGCCTCCATGGCGGGCATCACAATTGCAGTCTCGTAGGATCGTTTACGTGTGCTTAGCGTGGATGTGACTACAACGGCAGCGGCAGCAGCGGCGGTGGCGGCAGCGGCAACGGCTGTGGCAGCTGAACCCGCGTTAATTGTGTTGTTGGTGTTATTGGTGATTACTGATGAAGTTGCCATCGCAGCGAATCTTGTACAACGGTCGCAGCAGTTTTCCTGAATTTTCCGTTTAACACTTTGTGAACTCAAATGCAACTGGTCAACGCTTTGTTACTCCAGTTGATCTTAGGCGTTTTCCAACTGTAATAAAACCGTAAACAGAACACATGTTAAATAACTAATTTGCTAAAACATATTTGTAATTGGTTCTTCTTCTGCCTCTTCTTGCTCTGGCTGTTGTTGCTGGGACACGTGACATTTGAATTGATTCGTTGCCGGATGCCATGGACAAAACAATTTACTTTAATTGCCATTCGTCTCGATTTGCCACGCGCTTCGATACGAAAATTCTTTATAAAACTGCAACAGATAAATCACAATAAAAAAAAAACAACATTAACAAGAACAACAACACTTTTGGCACGTACTCAAAGTAAAACAATTAACAAGAGAAACGCTCTCTCAATTGTACAGTGGGAATGAGCAACAAAGAAAGAGACTAAGAGAGAAATCAATTGACAAATGCATTTGTAGAAAGTAAAACTTGAAACACACTTAAGTAAGCACCGTTATGCAAGGTTATCGATGACGATTAATAGTATTTACAGTGGCACACTTATACGCATATGTATTTATGTAAATGCTTGCATACATTAATCAATTAAAGAACGCACGTGAGCAAACAAATCAAAGAGCGTGAGTAAATAATTTACCTTCCTCTCTCTGTATTTGTTTCTCTTTGCTCCATGTGAGCAATCAGCTGTTGTGTGCGTGTTTTTCATTTGAAACCTTTAAATTAAGCAAGTGCTCATAAAAAATTTATCTAGTTCGGCATTGAGTTGCGTTGTTACGTCAAAAGTTCTTTCTATTTCTTATTTCTATGTCATCAGCGCGTAAGAGATTCTTATCAGAATAGTGATAAGAAAAAAAACCAGCCCAGAAACTAACAGTTATTTGGTGCGAATGCTCAAGGTTGTTGTCGCCCGCTATTACTTATGCTTTATGCTGACTCAGATAACATATGGAAACCGGATTGAGACTTGCAAATTTCTCACGTTCAAGTTCAAGTCGGTTTTACACAGAACTGGATTTCATAGCACTGATGTAATCGCTATTTTTGCATCTGCCATGGAAGAAATTGTGAAATTGAGCTACAAAAAAAATATGCTAATCAAGTTGCCAGGGCGTACAAAAAAATGCCGCGTTTGCAAAATCTGCGGAAAACTTTTGTTCCGCCTAGAACGAACGACGGTACCAATGACGTCACAATCGAACATCAACGCAATCGTACGATCACACACATACTTGCATACCCTGCCAGTGTGTGCACACACGATGTGAGTCAAAACGTAAACAAAGTACGAAAAAAATATATGTGGGTGCATGGGAGAGTGTGTACGTGGTAAATGGACACGAATTTAACGAGAAAGCGCATCTGCGAATTGGCATATGTTGATGTCGGACTCAGATATGATTAGATAGCTAGAACACTTGCTACCTGTTGCGGGAACAGTGTTGCCTTATCTTCTGAAGCCTGTTTCCGCTGCACTATGGACATAAGCTAATGAGTTCTCAAATAACGATATGTATTAAGTACATAGATAAAATACAATTACTGCGCTTAGGGAGAATACATATATTGATTTAGACACGAGTCAGCTGATAAGCACAAATTGACAGCGATAACAGCCCAAACGGATCTACGTTTCTAGTGTACGCATGGGAGACCTTGGCAAACTCTCGGGCATCTAACGAAACCAAAGTTCACTATCGTCATCGGAAACGTCTGTAAGCCGAGTCGTGATACGGGGTTAATGTACGTGGCTCGCGTTTCTTAGAATCAAGTGGGAAAGACTGAGCTCCAAAAAAATAAGAAGTGATCGTTGCTTTGTTGGCATTACGTTTTCTTTTGGTTTTTGACTTTTCACTTTTGACTGTTATTCGCCACTGTTGCAAAGTACAGTTTGTCACGTTAAATTCACGTTAACTCGGGTTAGGAGTGCTATTATTTCATTGATAAGCTGTTGCCACTGCTGATGTCTATATATAGCAGAGTGATACTATGCATATACACATATGCATTGATAACCCCACTGCTGCTCTATATATACATACGTACGTATATATATAATCTCCATCAAATTCCCCAAAAATATTGTGCGACGCACAAAAACTGAAAATATAAAATACATGCAACAATTTCAATTAAATCTAGTATACAGTTTGTTTTTCTTGTAGATTACGTGACAAAGTGTAAACAATTTTCATTTCCGTACTGCGAAGTAACTAGATCAACTCATGTGCCCCTTCCATAATCGAAAAGATAAACAATTATTGGAACTATCGATTTAGTTAATGTCTTTATGAGACACCTGCTAGATAAGCGTCTTGTCTTTATTTTTCATAGTTCCAAATTGGCAACATATTTCATTTTGCATTCTCGTCCATGCTCCATACACACACACACACACACATGCAAATACGAACAAACAAATAAAATCACGCACACATGACTGTCGCTAAAAAGTTTCATTGAGTAACACAAACAGCTGACTAACTGTGCGTAGTCTCCACATGCGTACGCCACGATCAAACTCTCTCCCACACAAACGGATACACACCACTCTCTTAGGCTTGCTCTTTGCCCACATTTTGTGAGTGCACATTCATAGTAACTTTGAGTCCAGAGTTGAAATTAGGCAACGGTAAAAACGCTTGAGTGGCCGCCGCTTGGGAAAGTGGAGCATGAGGCGCAGCTGACAGCGGTAGAAGAAGCAGCACAGCGACGTCAGCGTCGCATGAGTAATGCACATTGCTTAGGTTATTATTAAATGTGTTTCTGTATTGTTATTTTTTTTTTCACAAAGCCAACCAACCTACAATGATGAATGCCAACTTTAAAATCGTACGATCACAGCGCAAAGTTCGTCAGCAGAGCTGCCACATTATTGGACACAAAGATAGAGAGAGAGGAGTGAGCAAGAAAGAGAGCTGGTGAGAGTGAGAGCAATTAGACCAGCGACAACATCGAATGTTGCAAGTTTTGTACAACAACAACAAACACATGAAAGTCATACGATGTCCGAGGCAAATACAATATGTTAACATGAATGACGTGGCGGCCTGCGGATGTGGTAAAGAGACAGAGGCAGGTGAACAGGGGTTGGTGTCTACACGCCGGCTATAGAACCAATCGATAGCACAGCAGCTGTTGTTGTGCGAATATGCATTTAATATCTGGTCAAGGCGGCGGGATTATGTAAACATCAGAGCCTTGGCAGCTAAATCTGCTCATCAGCCCCATTAAATCGCATCCAGCAATAAATATAACACTTGCATGAAACGCAATCCAAATTAATCAAACGCTGCGCAAATGTGAGCCGCGTGAGAACGAAGAGAGGGAATATTGCTCACGTCACGGGCAACGGGGCGCCAACGTCATCGCCTGCGCCAGACAGTAGAGGCCAGCTACCTTATTTGTATTTGTATTTTTGTGAACATATATTTTCGCTGTGAGCCAATCACAACAGCAACAACAAGAAGAACTACGCTATCTATCAAGGGAAAATTGAGGACAACTTACTTTCAACTTTTTCTTTAAATTCAATTTTCAATTTGTTTCGGCTAAAAATCGATGAGTGCTCGTGGCTCCGTTTATATTATAATTTTTTACACACGAAATGACGCACCACAAAATTGAAATTGCTTTAGTTTGCACTGTGCCTGAGTGGCGTATGCTAGCGTTCGTCGCTGCTTCACTTGGTTATATTGTTTTTGCTGCTATAATTGCAGCAATTGGTTTAAAACTAATGTGTCCGCGTCTGTCCGTAGCAGAGAAACGAGTGGAAATCGCGCTCACTGTCATTGCTGTTTGGCGTTGCCATACTGCTGATTACTTTATCAGCTATCGGAAACATATCGATATTTGAATTGGATCGTGCTTTTCGTGAACAAATTACCAATTGAACTATTTACTATTGAAATCCAATTGGAATTTAAAAGAAATACAGTAAATGAAATTAAATATTTAAATTGCAACTTTTTGCTGTCTTTTATATATATTTATTGACATTCAATAACTTGGTAAATGTTTTTTTTTTGTCTTTTTGGCAAAATGAAATATAAAAAATAAAGCTTGTTATTAAACTAAACACCATTTACTTAATCTCTCGCTGACTTAATTTCAATAATAATATCATAAAATTGACAATATTCGATAAAATAAAGATTCTTTGGTATGTTAACTAAACGAAAAGCTACCAGGATGAAATCAATTCACTAACTTAGGAAAATTGACCGAGATATTTAGTTATTTAGATAAATATTTGGAATATCTTAAATATGTAATAGCTACGCAGATTTCATATTGAACAACATTTTAGAATTCTTTTTAGAGTAAACGTTTCTTAATTGCACAGAATTTGTTATTTGTTTTTGCTTTTGTTTTGCTTTTTGTTTTTGTCTTTGTCTTTGTTCAACTTTGGCTTCACTTTGACTTTGAACACTTGGCAAGCGTGTGGATGGCAAGTGATTGGATTAGGATTAGATTAGGAGGACAAGTCTTCATCATCATCATCTTACATTAAACTAACAACGAGAATTCGAGTTACGTTTTCACAAACTGTACTTAAGGGCAATATATGTATGAGTATTCTAGGTCACTGGTTGCAAATAGATCTGTGGGTGAGTTGAATTGTGGATGTTGCACTGTACCGAACAGAACTGAACTGAACTCAGCACTGTGATGGAATGCGTATGCCCTGTGTGATGGAGTTCTCCAACACGATGTGACAATCATCGAGCGGCTCCAGTATCTGAATGAGAAATGTCAATAGATTGCGACGTCGCAAAAAGCTTTCCTCCTCGTACATCTCCTGCGTGACCTTGGTCAATGCCATCGGTTTGATTAGCCGCGTCAACAGATGCTCCCTGCAAAGCCCCCGCACCCCACAAGTGTGATAAACATAAAGCAAACACAATACACAATACAACACGGATAATCACCTCAAGCTGAGACATATTAACAGCTGAAATTTGCCATCTTTGCCCAGTGTGCTGGCTGTGCCATTTATCTCATCCATCAGCTGCACATAGAGACGCCAAATGTTGGTCACCTCACGGCGTTGCAAGCTGTTGCAGCTGCCATTGCTAAACGAGGAGTCCATGCTTGAGGCCGAGTCCTCCAGCTCCTGTTGCAGATTCTGTTCAAACAGCTCCTTAATCTTTGCTGTAAATGCAATTACAATTGGCATAAGAGAATAAGGAATACTCTGCAATTGAAGCTTACTAAAGTAATCCCAGATGTACAAGTTGCGTCCAAAGAAACGCGACGAACGAAAACCACAGAGGAAGACCTGCTCCAGGCATTTGACAAGCCCATCATCGCCGCACAGCAGATGCGTTAATGTGCCCACATCACGATCCCTGCTGGGCTTATAGTGCCACTTGACAATCACATTGACACAGTTGCCCAGCTGATGTTGTATCTCCGATGGTGCCACCGATTCCTGACGTTGCACGCTCGGACTGCGTGTTCGAGGTGGCGTGCGTGTGGGCGGCAACAGTTCGGCATTCTTAACGCTTGTGGAGACACGTTGTCCGACCAGCAAACGTTCCGTTGAATCATCATCGACGCCCTTGCCCAACCAGCGACCACAGGGGAATCTGATGGTTGACGTGAAGAGAGATTACCATAAATCAAACAATACAAAACACTGTACTTACTTATAGGTGTGTCCAGTGACCTCATTGCGCATCACCACCTGCTCCACCAGCCACTTGTGGCTCTGCCCCGAATTGTCGTGTCCAATGCGCATGGTTGTCAGCAGACCCAGATTTTTGTACTACAATAATTGAATACATATAAAACTTTTTATATAAACAATATAATCGAGCTGCTCTCACATGAAAGATAAACTCCAGCGAGCCTTTGGGCACGGGCACACGTTGCGTTTCATTCATGGTGCCGGAGATCATGATCCACACATTGCTGGTGGTGTGATAGGAGCCGTATTTACGCGATGGAAAGATGACAACGCGATAGGGCAGCTCTAGGTTAAACAACAGATCAATCAGATGTGAAATGCAGATCAACTAGATGAACCTACTTGTTGTGGGATATATGTTGGTGAAGCTAAAGTAATCGACAGTATTTAGCGTCAACAGATGATAGAGAAACTGTTCCTTCTCCTCCTCGCAGCGCAGAAACGCTGAGCGTTTGTACAGCGAACGCAGCAAACTTTCATCGGAGAGCAGCGTGCGAAAGTGTCGCGACAAGAGCTTCTTCTCCAGAGATAGACGCACCCAGGCGCGCGTATAACCAATGTGCGTCTTGATGTCCGCCATGGCCAGCACGTTTCTAGTACCAAGCAAATGTAAGACATAAATAGAGCATAGAGCATTTCTCAAGCATTGTTTAACCCACTTGACATCAAACTCCAGCGATTCGGGTAGCGGACAAAGCTGCTCCAGACCCACAAACTTGTTGCGATCACGCGAGCGACTGCGATTTGGACTTGGCGGACTCTCAAAGTCCGTTTGGAATGTGGACAGATCTGTGGAGGGAAAACAAACTTAGTTGTTGTACATATAACTTAAGCAGAGACTTCCTCCACTCACAATCCATGCGTTTGCGCATGGCATTCCAGGCCAACGCTGGCGAGGCGCTGGCAATGTTCATCTTATTGCTGCTGGGACTGCTGGACACAGGCGTCGATTGCTCCACGTTGCCAGCGCCACGTGCCTCCTGCAACTCGATGTAGGCTTGCAGATGAGCCCAGAGCGCTGATTTGCCTTGCTTATTTTGCAGACCATGCGACCAGATCTTCTCCAGCAGATCACACATGCTGGCTATCAGCGTATTCTCCTCAATGCCATCGCCCTTGAGGCCCAATGCCACCGCCTCGTTGCCCATCTTCTCCAGCAGCATGCGCTTCGTCTTTGACTTGATGTCCTAAGCAAATGAAGAGGTTTGAAAAGGCGCACAAAGCGAAACCAAAGATGCCAACATGATCGATTTACCTTCAGCAGACGCTCCACAAATGTCCAGTTGGCCTGAGCTATCAAGGCTGGACTAACATCCGCCGTTGTCAGATTGGCCGACAGACGATTGATGGCCACATTGGAGTTGCAGTTGTTGCTGCCGTTCGGTGGCTTCTGATCCAATGAGATTTCCCGTGCCCGCCACTTGTTGCCATTCTTGACGCGCCTCAAACTGTTGCCTCTATTATGTTGAAAGCGTTTCGCGTATATTTTTATTTATTATGAAGGTTAGCGGCATGAGTTTGAAGTAATTAGTGAAATTTCGAGTAGAAACAATAAGAGATAATTATAGTTGTGGATTAGTTGAGGCAACTACAAGACGAAAAGGGGTGGAGTGGCAAGGAGTAAGGGGGGCATGCAGTGCAAGTGAAACATGAAAGAAAATGCAATTTAAAGAAAAAGAAACGAAAATTTAACAAGTTAAAGTAATTATCATATTTATTGTTGTATATTGAGAAATGCAATAAAATTGTTAATGTTAATGTTAACGTTAAGCAATAAGTTAATGTACAAAAGAGCAACAAAAGATGCGAATTGGAAGACGCGTACTATAATTAAACTAAACTACTAGCTAATACATATGCTAAACAATTGCTTTAATATCAGAGTCTGGTTATATGCAACAGCAACAGCAACAACAACAACAAAAACGATGGAGCTAACAATATTTCCGAGTTGTGCAGGGGGGGTGGGGGGGGGAGTGGCGTCAATGTGGGAGGAAGGTATATGGTTAGGATGGTTGGGAGTTGGTAAGCATTTGTATGGTAAGCAACTGCACAGAACACTACCTCGAGGCGCACTCCTGATTCAGCACACCCTTCTCCAGCAGCGGAAAGCTGCGAAAGTAGGCGGCACGATTCGATAGAATCTCACTTGGCGGCGTCACCTCAATGTCAATGCAATTGAGACGCTTCTCGAAGCCCTGCTGCGAATCCTGGCTGAGCACACAGGGCTCATAGCTGGTGGCACAGATCATGTTCTCGCCATGACGGCGTCTGCAATATACATACAAAGAAAGCATGTTACATTAATGATGCAGTGCATCATCATCATCATTGCCTACCTCAACAGCTTGATGCGCTGATCAAAGAGTTGCAGCTGCTCGTCGGGCAGCGGCTCCCACATGGCCAGTATTTTGTTGTCAATCAGCGTGGCAAACATTTGAGATTCAAGGAAGCGCGACAGGAAGGCGCGATGATGCTCCGGCTGATCGGATAGAAATGAGGATTTATCAAAGTTCTGCAACGTTTCGCGATTCGAGAGCCATTCATCTTTGGCCTGATTGGGATAGATGACAAAGTATTCGTAGGCATGGAACATGTGCGCGAACCGATTGAGAAATATCTCGCGCAGCGAGTTATTTATGCGCAGATCCTGATAGTATTGCTCCACGGTGGTTAGATTGGTTTTCTCAGCCCGTCGCGACAGGGAACCCATGCGTGAGGGCGGCAGTGTGGCATCCACGGCGTCCACATCCTGATAGATGCCCACCGGGGAGGAGGAGAGCGACATGGTGGGACTGCCCACGGGTGAACAAGCTGCCTGCGCTGCCCGCATGCCGCCCTTGCGTCGCAGAAAGTCCGCAATCCGCGGCACATGATCGATCTTCGAGGGATGCGCCACCAGTGGCTGATAGTCCACACCAGGCAGCTGTCCAGGCGAACTGCCTGCCCCACCCAGCGTATAGACAGTCTCCTGTAGCTGATGGAATCGTTCCTTGCTGCGTCGCGCCGCCTGGAGTCCATTGGGCAGCGTGCAACTTGAGATCATTGCATCGGCGCCGCCACGCATGGCATAACCGTTCTTTAGGCTTGGCTCCTGGGCACGATCCCGCTCGATATCGAACTTATCCAGCACAGAGATAATCTCGGCCATAAAATCCATTTTGTGTGGAAAGATGGGCATCTCCTCCGGCAGCTGTATGTGCTTCTTATCGATGTCCACAAAGCACAATGCCGCCTCGCTGCCAATTTTATGCGCTGCCTCGCATTCAGCATGGAGACCCATCACAAACGGCACAGGTGCATCCAGGAAATGATGCAGTGCAGCAGGTAAAATGGGCGCATAGACATGGGGCCAAATAAATGGAAAGAGCAACGATGTAATGCACTCTCCAACAATCATGAGTCTCTGGTAATCTAAAGAGATGAAAATTGGAAATAAGTGGAAGAGATTTACATGTATAGAGAAATCCGTAACTCACCCGTTGAGCGCAACAGCACCTGACTCTCGAGCAGCACACAGGTCAGCAATTGAATGACACACTCCACGCCCAAGTAACTAAAGAGCAGACGCAGCGGAAAGTCCAGCAGCGGCAGCTCTGTGGCCAACGATGGACGTTGCAAGATCAATGCTATTGCTGAGAGATGCGGCTCCATGGGTGGCAAATAGACGCGTATGGATTTGCCAGGCTGAGGTAGCATCACTTCGTACAAGATGTTGTACACATAGGACTCCAGACTAATCCCAGCACCTGGCTGTCGTGGCAGGCAACTGGAAATGGCATTAAATCACTATTAATTTAATCAATTAACTTTAATAAAACTTAATTCTTCGCCTATCTTCTGCTTGATTTATTCATTCACAATTGTTTATAAATAAAGCAAAGACAGATTAGATAGTTTGTGTTATCAGCATGCAGAGAAGTTGCTTGATAAGCGAAATAAACTAAATGTTTGTAAATATTGTTGATTTAAGCGAACTGCAAATTTGATTTAATGAATCAAAAGTTATGATAACAGACTAGAGGTCAACGTAGTTTAATTAGCTAAAATATAATCAAGTTAATGTTTCTTCACTATTAAAGCAAACCCTGAAGAACTTTTGAACTTAAACTTAAGAAGAACTGTCTGCAAGTTGAGGCAGAAAGGTGAGCTAAATGAAGTCCTTAAGAAAACTAAACTAAAGATAGTTCAGAGATTAGTCTGGACAGCTTTGAGAGTTCAATGAACATGCTAGACAGCTCTTCAGCTGAGTTAAGAAGCGTTCTCTATGAAAGACAGAGAAGACTTTTAGCAAACTAAAGTAAAACTATAACAGCTTAACTAAACTAAAGATAGTTAGATACAAATCCTAGGCAGAAGTCGGCAAGCAAGTCATCGGCTTTGTTAAAGAAGTGTCTGAGTAAAACTGATCCACGCTTCAACTCAGTTGAAGACTACATAGATATCTAACTAAAGATAGTTAGCATAAGTCAGGAAGCTGGCGGCTATACTAATTATAGCAACAAAAAACTAAACTAGCTCCCTGGCAGCTTCTACACTCAATTGAATAGTTGACTAAGCATAGTTACAAGACAAACATAGACAGCATTTCAGTAAACTAAACTAATTCCTTGACAGCTATCAAAATAAACTAAAGATAGTTCTATCTATAATGAAACTAAACTAAAATGTTTAAATACGTTGACAGCTTGCAGTTAACAGCTTTATCCATGCCACTCACCGGTACAAGTTCTTGAGAAACAACTGTGCGGCAAATGCATAAGGAGCTTGGCAAATCAACGAGATGCTTTTGGCCACAAACAGCTTATCCTTGCTGATGTCGTAATAGCTTTGTGCGGATTGTGGCGCCTGGCCAGCAACCTTAAAGTGTCGCGGCAGCGAACGACTGACGGGACCATCCTGCTTAATGCGGCTCAGCGAATGCGTCTGTTGGCCATTCGATAGCTCCGTGATGAACATCGACTGCAGCGTGTGTATTGCACCACAAATATTGCGATTACGTATCTCCTCGTAGAAGACCAAACTGAAGCCATAACAACGTTTGCCATCCTCTCGTGTCGTTGCAAACGAATGAAACTTTGGCTCAATGTTGTGCTTCTGTGTGCGAAATCGCAGACCTTGTGGCAATGACAGCTGCGAAATGAGAATTGCAAGATAATGAGATTATTAAGGCAACAAACGAAACTATTTATAAAGTATCTTGCATCTAGTAGATGCACATTACAGATTGAATGCTCAATAATAAAGCTATTACAAACAAGAGAAACGATTCATAGTTCATTCATTCATTGGAGTGTCTTTCTCTTGCCCATTTCTAAAATTCTCTGTGCCCTCTTGAACACATGTCTAGTATTTATAGTTGATAAATAACATCGTGTGCTTCATTGCTTATCTGATTCGTCTGGTTGCGTCTGCCAATGTGGCATCAATTTAAATGCTACTCAGTGAAGCATGAATTTCATATTTTTGTCTGTTCGTGTGCCTGTGTGTGTTGAGAGGGCACAACGTGGCAAGGGAAAAACAAAAATTGATCGCGTCATGCGTCAGGCAATTGAACTTAATTGAGGCAACGTTGAAGACCTCACCCAGACCTCAGACAGAGAACCTACCATGCAAATGCCATGAGCATCGAATGGATTCCATGCCACATTCTCGGGATAATGTGCCAATGGTTTGCTCTTGTAAGCCCGATCCAGCGGCGAGCAATGCAGATTGTCGCCTAGAAACACACAAACATATAATGTATAAATCAAAATATTATCAAGTTGATAATGTGCTGATGATGTGGCTCACCTGCAAAGCGATCGGGCTCCAGGCCCGTATCCAGATCCAAGCCACATATCACAAAATAGTCAGCGAAACGTGAGAATTGTGGATCCGCATCGCGTTTCAATTGATTCAACTCCGACTGCTCACCAGGCGATGTAGGTGATTGCACCATGGACATTGATGCCGCCGTGGCTGTTGTTGTGTTGTTACTATTGCTACTGTTGCTGATGTTGCTACTGTTGCTGGTGGCATTGTTAAGCATCAATTTGGACAAACGACTTGCAACATTTTCACGCGCCGTCATAATTTGTTTGTCTGTCTTTTGTTGTTCGTTGCTCCAAATCGTTCATCAAACAAACGTCTCCATGTGTGCGTGCATGTGTACGTACATATGCGTGTGTGTTGTCTATGTATGTGTGTGTATTTATTGCTATTACCGTTGTGCGCTCGCTTTTTTTACATTTATTTCTTTGCCACTTTCCAATTTAACACAACAACGACGATGGCAGCGACGTCAACGTCCCTGTGCCCTGTATCAATTGTGTGTCTGCAATTATATTATTATTAATAGTACAAATGACTACGAGTTCCCTGTTTTTTTTTTTGTATGTATGTACACTACATATACATATGTATGTATGTATGTATATGCAAAATTTTCTATGCCAATGGCACAGTTGTCGTTGTCTGCTTTTCACCCCTCACACTCTTCTCTAAGACGCGTTTGTATCAGTGTTGTTGCTGGTGCTACCTTGAGACTCAGCTGCTCTTCTTTTTTAAAACTAATAAAACACTTGAAATTTCGACAAAGAGCGAATAAATTACTTTGCGTTTATCTTAAATAAATAAATTTAACATGCTTCCAAAACTAACAAGCAAACAACTTTGTTTCTTTACCGTTCGTTGTTCGCAATTTGCACTTTCCAAAATTATTTTTGCTTTGCGATTGTATCAGTATCGATGTTTTCTCGATGGCTTTGACGGCTGAACTAGATTCGATAACTGGTTCATTGCAGCTTGATCCATTTTTGCAAGCCAAACTCTCGCAGCTGATTTTTGTTTACTATTTTCATTTGTAAATAAGATTGAAAAATTACACTGGTGTGGGTATATTATAAATATGTAAAGGTCCATAACTCTGAAAATATATTCTTGACTCAATTAATGAGTTTTACTCTGAGTATTAGAGTATCTACTTTAAATTTCGAACTATAAATTCCATCAAACATCACGATTTTTTTCGTTATTACAGTTTTTTTAACATATTTATTTACCTAGACATATATATTATTATATTATTTTTTTTAGGTTTAATTTTGTTAACTAATGGCAGTTTATTATCCGTTTCGTGACTTAGCTATCGATATTTATAAGGTGCACGAATATCGGACCATAATACATATCGATATTTGAAATATCAACAGTCATTTGATGTGGGCACACTGACTTCGTGAAACGTGAAAAAAGTTCTAAACTGTTTTTATGTGTGGCGACATTGTCGCATATTTAATAAAAAGCTGGAGAACGGCGATCGAAAAAACGCGTTTACAGCTAATTTAAGCTTAACCGATCAAGAATTTGTTTATAATGTTGGAATCGATATTGAATTGTTTTTGAAAAAGCGTCTGAGCAGTGGGTAAGAGCTATTAGAACTTTTTTGCCACGAGTATGTGTGGGTGTGTATTATGTATACATATGAGTGTGTAAGTGTGTGCTCGTGTCTGTGGTGTGAAAAAGCTTTAATCGTTAACGACAGCAGCTGGTGGCGCGCCATCCAAAATAATAACAACAACAACAGCAGGAGAAGAAGCAACATTAAAACTCCTTGTGTGACATCCGACTCCCGTGATCCCTTCCATACCTCGTACCCCAATTGTGTTTATAACAACGCGGAAATATGCAACATCGAAATGTATGCCTTATACAAACATTATGGGGCCCCATTGCAATATTACCGGTTTGCAAATGCCACAAAATTCGAGTTTTCCCAGCTGCCCCACAACAGCAGCAGCAGCAGCAACAATAACAAATAACAACATCGTTGCATGCAACTTTATTTTCCGCATTGCGTCGTTGGCGTTTGGGGCTGGTAACACGGTTTTTGTGCTCGTTTGCCGTTTACCATGCAGTACGCGTTTAATAAACAATTAATCGTCATGCAATAAACAACAACTTCGCGCGCCATCAGCAGTTTATTTATTATTAACATTATTCGCCTTCGTTGTCGTGCGTATCAAATATATATTTGTTTTGGTATATTTTTGTTATTAGTTGAATGTTAATTATTACAATGCTTTGCTGCTGCGTTGCATAATAAGTCATTTACAAGTCGAGCTTTGCGTGCTTCTTATTGTCCGTCTTCTTTAACTCGAAACAACCTGTTAGTGTAAGATAGAGAGAGATAGAAAGACTCACATACACATACTTACATCACAAATGTTTAACGCTCAACTCGTTTTTCACTCTCTTCTTTCTGGTACAGTGTGCTGCTCTTTCCACCAGTGAACAATTATCGCCGTTATCTCATCCATCAAACATGTGAGAACTATCGCCAGCAATACGATCTTTTGACGTTTTCCGTCGGCCAAGGCCCGCATCGACGCACAGTTGTCTGTTTTCGCAATCAGCTTATCGACCCGCACGGATTTGAGGCGTGAGTAGCTTTCAATCTGACTCACTCGTCCATAAATACATATATAACAAACATTCTAACTGTAATTGACAGCCGTAAACAGCAGCAACAACAACAACAGCAGCAGCAACAGCCAGTTAAGAGTTGGCGTAGTAACGGTAGAAGCAGCAGCGCTAACAGAAAACGCGTAACGGTACTGTGTAAAATGGGAGTCAAGAAGCATATCAGCGAAACACCTTGTAAGTAGTCTAACATTAGCGGTATTCCACAATTTGCTTACAGTATTTATAAAAATAACAAGAAAACAATGTTATTGTTGGCACACCGAAGATTAGATTCCCTGGTCATTTGTGAATTTAATAAACTATTTATAGAACGGAAGATTGTGCACAATTAGTTAGTTTTCCAGCGATTATTTATATTAAAGATATAATAAGTATACACACATACTTTGTAAGCACTGTCCTACCTCTTTTAATGCGTTACACTATTCGCAATAAAACTATAATACCCGCTGCAAGGGTATAAAATTATAATCATAAGGAAACCAAAAGCAGGTTCAGAGAAAAACAGGTTTTCATCATTCAGCCAGCTTCAAGTCCAAACAATATCTAAACAGAATATTAATACCAATATATTAATAATAGTGGAATACCAATATATGTAGCATTTACATTTTGCATTTACAAAGTATGTACACACTCATACCAACATAAATAATTTGCAAGTATGTAATAAAAGGCTGGCACATTTGGCAAGCTTTTGAAATGTTTGCAAATAGGCAAAGCACCAAAACAAAGAAAAATGAAAACAAAAACCAATTAATTATGTGTGCAAATCGACTAAAAATAAAGCCAAACACGCCGGCGAATGTACGTACATGCACCCGCCCCGTTCGTTCGTATGTAGCGACGTACGATTCGTTTGTTCGGGTCACGCAGCTTATTCAAGGTCGACCTCTTTCGCGAGCTGCTGTTGATTGCATCATACGCTCTCTCGCAGACACACACATACACATGGACATGATTCTCTCTCTCGTACGCTCACACGCTCGCTCACTTGTTGCGCCCTGCTATGTTGTTGGTGTTGACATTCACGAAGCAGCGCACAAAGCGCAACAGCATAAAATTGGGTCAACATTAGTGAATTTTGTTTCATTTTATTTCTTTTCTTAACGCATATATGTACACACATTTTGCCAAATGCGTTGCTTCACCTGATTCGATTGTGCAGATTTGCTAATAAATCATCTGTTGCTCTCTCTCTCTCTTTCTCTTTTTGGTTTGTTTGCTGTAGTGAGCAAATCCAATTCTGTAGATCTGTACAGACCACCCGCGCTTAGAAACAACAGCATCGAGGAAGCAACAGCAGCTGCAACGAACGAAACGCTAGACGAGTGTGTTGCAATAACCACTGTAGAAGCAGACGCCGCAGTAGCAACAACAGCTGCAGAAACAACTACATCGACAGCTACCTCAAACGCTCGCAAAAGGTCGCCAACCAGGTAGGCTGTTAAAACAGTTAATAAACGCCGTGAAAATTTAAACTCATGAGTGTGTAACTTAAATATTTATTATTATTTTAATTTGCATACAAAAGTTAATATCTTTATCGTTTTGCAAGACACTTTAGGGTGGATGCACTGTACGTGTGTATTTACGAAATTCTGTTTGTGTTAATCGTTTACCTTTCGTTTTTGGCGTTTCTGTTTTGATCATCTCATTCTCATTCGCAGAGAGCAGCAAGCAGCAACGCGACGCGAACGACGTCCCGACCGTGCTGTTTATGTGCCAAGGGCACGACGCAGTCAAACAACGCCGCCAACAACGACAACAACAATGCCAACGCCAGCGCCAGTGCCCATATCTATGCTAACGTCGACGTCGACTTCAACGTCGATGCCAACACAAACGCCAGCAGCAGTGGCATCAGCAATTGCTGCTACGTGCAATAAACAGCTCGAGCCACTGGAACAGACAGTTGTAGATACAAACCCGTCGAAGTCAGACGACGGCAACGGTCAGCAGGCAGCCCCGGTTAAACCCAAGAAAACGAGATCGCGCAGGGAGCGTGTCAAGAAAACAATTGGTAAACCGATAGAGGAAGCAACTCTGCTTGTGATTGCGCCCAGCGAAAACCAATCGAATCAAGAAACGAAAACGCCACCTTCGCCACCGCCACCGCCAGACAACCACTGTGATAAGGAGGTGCTTTATCAAATCTCAACTGTTAATTGTCAACTGTCTAAAAAAGTAAAATCAAATACAAATATTTACAGATAATGGGCGGCGCCCAGAGAACAAAGTCAGGCCATGGTAGCACCAAAATGCACTGTAAACAGCAGCAAACCCAACAATCGCTACGCATCGAAGATGCCAACAATGTGACAACGACTGAGGATGCCAACAAATGTGATAATGAAGTGCGCGAACTGCAGCGAGCCTCCAAGGTAATTTTCAGCTCAATGAGTAATGAGTAAATGATCATTAACGAGTCATTATGTTTGGATTGTCCACTTAGGAAATCAATCGCAGTAATCGTCGCATCATGAAACAAACCTTTGTGTCGGATGTGCTGGAGATTCCCGATAAGATTGAAGCGACAACCAAGGTCAATGCCGTAGCAGCAGCAGCCGCGGTCGACAGCACCACCGAGGATGATGAGGAGGAGAATGGAGATGATTGGGAGAATATGTTCGATGAGAACGGCGACTGTTTGGATCCAAAGATACTGGAAGAGCTCACCGAATCTGTGGGAAAGTGCAAAATCGAGTTGCCCAAAATGGATTACAGCGTAAGTAACAACCTCACAACTAAACGTAATATGTTACCATGGCTAATGCGCAACTCCATTTGGACAGGTCTACCACATTAAACAATCATTACTCAATGAGGAGGAATTCCCACACGTGCTGGAGATCTCCAATTTTCCGGTTGAATTCAAGACTCCAGACTTGCTTATGCTTTTTTCAAGGTACAAAGGTGCTGGCTTCGACATTAAATGGGTGGATGATACACATGCCCTGGCGGTGTTTAGCAGTTCCGATATTGGTAAGTAAGATGAGCTTCTCCAGAGTAAACAGTAAACAGTGTTTGAATGGAACGTTGACAGCTGCTGAGGTTTTGACCATGGGCCATCCATTTGTCACGTTGAAGCCACTGGCTGCCGCCACACTTGAATCCCGTCTCAAGGCCAAGAAAGCGGGTGCCACATCGTTACAGCCTTATCGTCAGCGGCCAGAGACTTGTACGGCGCTAGCGCGTCGTCTTGTATCTGGCGCCTTGGGTGTTAAGCTGCCCACAGCGCCAGAGGAGCGGGAGAATGAGAGACGTGTGCTACGTGAAGCCAAAGGTTTGTTTTCATAATTTATATAAATTGTTTACTTATTTATTAATTTCTATTTTCATTTCACCATAGAACGCAAACTTTTAGCTGCCAAACAGCGCGACGAGGTCTGGGAGAGCTAGGCCCTCGCGTTATGCAATGTGCGACGTGCAACGTGCAACATGCAACATGCATTTTCGGGGGGCATGATCAACTCATGCCCCATCTAACTCTCACAATACTTTCTCAATCAAAGCTAGTACATAACTAATTGATAATTTGCATACTAAAAAAGTGTATTTTTAAATGTTCTCGCTTTCCGTGCAATTTGCATACAACTTTTTGCTCAATTTGTTGTAGTTTTTAAATGGCTGCATAAGCGTTAAGATGAGAAAATGTCAACATAACATATATATATATATATATATTACATAATTAAAAATATATATATATGCATATATATTTATTTGTCGTAGCTCGTAAGTAAAACATGCATAAATGAATACCTACATGTTGTTTTAACTCCAAGCGTAAAATTTTATTTATAAGCGCAAGCAATTTATATAAATATATTTTAATAAAGTTTATAGCGCGTAAGTACAAAAAGGAAATATGCAATGTTTTATTCGAGTTTAATAAAAAATATAAATGAATGCCGTTGTGTGGGAGTTTCAAATCGACAACGACAGTAATCGATGTGAAGTGATTTATCGATGTTGATATAAGCGATGTTTATAAATAACACTATGAAAAAGTAGATGTATCGCAACAGATGATGATCGAGGATTTATTAAGAGTAGCGAATTCCAGTTCTATCTATTTAATTATACATACATATGTATAAAGTAAAAAAAACAGTGGACTTGATTTAACGCTTATAGGGGTATTCAATTTTCAAGCCCAGCCCAACAGATCTGTGAAGCACGAGTCAATCGATAGTTTGCATCGGCCCATCGCTAGCCGGTAAGTCATTGCACGGGCATATTGTTTGTTAAAATCAACAATAGCTGCTTATTAAATTTAAACATAAAATTCTTGTAAATAAAAGGTAGGCAGCTGGGTAAACAACTTATAAATATACGTCATCAAAGGTTTGCATGCGGAAGCGAAAATGATTACAATATCGAATAAGCTTTGTTACTGTTGGAGAAATTCTAGTTGAAATTAAGTTAAAATTACATTAAAATATACTGCAGTAGCTCTTTTATGTATGTGTATAAAATTGATAAGATTCTCACTGGTGCTTATCACAAGTGAATGTCGTCGTCGTACCCCCTTCAAAAGCTGGAGACAATTGAATTGTAGTTGATTCTTAAGAGTGGCGGATAAGGAGGCAGAATTTTTGACTGCGTGGCTAAAAGTGCGTTTACATAGAGGGGAAAAGTGTTGTTTGTATTTATTAATGAGGGGTGTCTGTCAAAGGCGTTGCGTGTCAAATTATTTTCAGTACTATAACTAATTGCATGTATGTATGTATTTCCTTATTGCAGTTGGAGAGTAATAACAAGCAGTGAGAATATGAATAAATACGGGTGCTTAGCTCTTATACTGCTCCTTGCAGCAGCAGGCAAGGCTGATGACAATGAATACTGTTACTCTTTTGCTGGTGGCTCTGTTTATCCCGCTGGTGATCCCAAGGGCGATCACCAGTTGCAATACACAAAGGCAGTTAGTAAGTATATTGCTGTTCATTTTTAATTAATTTATTCATTTATTTATTTGATTGGATTCGCCTTTAGTTTCAAAGCCAGCGCCACAATTCGAGGGCACAGCTGTTGTCAACAAAGAGATTGTGCAGCTATCGTTATCTCAATATCTAGGCAAATATGTTGTGCTACTCTTCTATCCCTTGGATTTGTAAGATTTACGATTTACAATTACATCTAAACTGATTGTGTAATAATCAAATAATCAATTTCAACCTTATAGCACATTTGTGTGTCCCACTGAGATTATCGCATTCTCGGATCGCATTGCGGAATTCCGCAAGATTAATACTGAAGTTATTGCTGCCAGCGTTGACTCGCACTTCACACACTTGGCTTGGATCAATACACCACGTAAGGAGGGTGGTCTGGGCAATGTAAAGATTCCCCTGCTCTCCGATTTAACGCACAAAATAAGCAAGGATTATGGTGTTTATCTGGAGGCAAGTGGCCATGCTCTACGTGGCCTTTTTATCATCGATCAACGTGGCGTACTGCGTCAGATAACAATGAATGATCTGCCCGTCGGTCGCTCTGTGGATGAGACTATTCGCTTGGTGCAGGCTTTCCAATACACAGATACACATGGTGAGGTTTGCCCTGCTGGCTGGCGACCAGGCGCTGATACGGTGAGTCCAGAGTTGTATGCAATGATAGTGTTGACTTTTCTAAGTAATAACTATTGCAGATTGTGCCCAATCCGGAGGAGAAAACAAAGTACTTTGCCAAGAACAATTGAGTGGCATCGTTCCTACGCATCAATTCCATCGAACAATTGTATCGACGACATTAAAAATTCCATGACAAATATTTTGTACATATGCAAATGAAAGTGAGAAAATCGCATTTGGTTTTATATAAAATAGAATTTCTTTTATTATACAATTATGTAAAGAAAATATAGCATAACTAAGTGTTTGGTTGTCTAAAATTTATGAAATATTTCAATGCAAATGGATGCAAATAACATTGTAGTCCCAATAAAGTTAACATTAACAATCGATTTCGGTTTTTGTTTCATCTGTTTAAGTACATACAAAAATAGCTGGATTTATACTGGGATCTGGGGCGGGGATTGGATTGACAACAACTAGGACTTTTCTTAAGGCACTCTTGTAATCGTTTGTATTTAGTGTGTTAGGGTGTGCGTAGGTCAGTATGCGTTTAAATGCCAACCGAACGTCGGTGTTGGAGAGAATATAAATACGTATTTGCATATGTAAATATATATACATATATATATTTATATATATATATACACATATATATGCATAAAAATACAAGCTACAATAATAAATGGAAATGCACTTCAAAATGATATTTGTGCGCACGTTTGCGGCATCGACAGTGCCAAGTAACATTAAGATATAGGGAGACTCAATTTGTGTGAACGAGATTAAGATAATGAAAGCAATTTTGCACTTTTTACACAGAGGGGGAGATTGCGATTCAGATAACCAATGAATGGACTTTGTTCGCACGTTGCTTGATTGATTCAAATTCGAGTTGTATAAACTTAAAAGTAACGACAAGCCCTAAACAACTAAGCAGTCGATTGTTAAGATTCAAATTGATTGATGATTTGCGAACGTAAGAGCAAACCGTCTTAATTGTCGTAAAACATAATGTCCTGCAAATGAAAAACCAAGTTAATAAATAGACAACGATTTGTCGAGCTTAAAACTTACAACCAAGAAAACTGCAGCAAACAGCAAAGCCTTCATACGCACATCCAAGTTGAGCGGAAATGTGACGCTGAAGTAATCGGCATCGGTAAACAATTCTCTGCCCAGTCCAGACCATTGTTTGGTTATCTTGCCAATTTCTTCGTTGTTTGCGCTGAATACCTAAAATACATAAACAGAAATAGCAAACATCGCATTAAATGAGCACACCCGCGTACAAACATACAAACAATATCCCGTATACATATTTATACATATATATCAACATATTTCATTCCATTAATTAATTCGCTTTGTATGCAGAGATGACGGCAGTCAAGCATAGCGATATCATGACGTCATCTGTTGCTTTGATTTCATCCAGGCCTACATATCTGTATCATCTAAAATTGCTTTTGTCTACTGACCTTCAGGTTAACATCGCCGAAGCATTTCCAGATACAGGCGGGACCCACAATACTGAGGACAACATCACCAAACGAGTTTTTGATGAGAAATTTGGGCTTTAGGAATGTGCAGACCCGCTCCACAGTACCAATAACCTGTCCAGGCGGTGCCGATACCTCAATCATGCTCATGCAGCTGGGAAAGCAGCAGAATAAATCGCAACGATATGGACGATTTATATGCAATAATTCGTTTTGAAAGTTATCCAATATCTTCATCTCAAATGGACGTGAGGATCCGAATATGTTGCGGGCGCAACAGTCGCTTTCCTCATATGCAAAGTACACATTCTGGCCGAGTGAATTCTTCACCTTAAAGCGATTCTTTGATTCAAAGCCAGTGAGTATCTCCAGCTTCTCGATCTTCTGCGACACCAATAATTGATCGAGAACGGTCAGATATTCAAGACCTTGTGGGCAGTTGCTTCCTACGGGAATGCTCATCCATGGCTCTGTTGTTGAATAGATTTTTAATTTATTTTTTTGTATTATTATTAGCAAACGCCCACACACACACACAAATACATATATATGCGCGCAATATACAAAATTTAACGACAATATAATTTTGTGTATGCTTTATTTATTTTCTTGCATCTGTTGCTTACCAGGGCCCGTAGTATTTACGCCGGGTGCGACCGGCGGTATGTCTTGTGGAACTTCCTTATAGTCTTTCATTTGCATCATTTTCGTAATATATGAAAAAAAAATATATTAAAATTCGTTCAACAAGCAACAAAGCAGCAAGGCCAGAGTTGCAGAATAATCGATGGCTGCGACGATACCGATAATGCTGTTGGTAAACTATAATCGATATTCTGACATCGGTTATAAATCACAGATTTTATTCTGTCATGGTATTCCCTGCACTAATTTTGATTTAATAATAATCAATATTTTAAGCCTATGAGTAAAGTCATGTATTTAAATAGACTTGTAGAGCTGGTTTTACTTAAATAATAAATCTAAATCTCTATATTGGATAGCGATTTCTCCTGCTGCCTCCAACGGCTTCCGTAGCTTATTTGTTATCGATTATTCTGCTGAAATTAAGTCAATGTAAAATAAGGGAATACGGTGTTTATACATAAACATATATGTGGATATAAATATAAATTTATATGTAAAATTTTTATGTATATAAGGAAAGTTTATTCTTGGATGGCATTGAAAACAATGCCATACCACACCCACCTTTTATTCTGTCCCTTTACATCGACAAGGTTATTTGTCGACCTAACTGAATGTCTGATCAGATCAGTCAACTTTCATAGTGGTTTTTTGTGTGTCTATGACATACACATAAAAATTTACCATAAGTATGTAAATACATTTGTGATATGTAGGCATGTAGTTACCCTTGAGCCCTAGAAAGCCTTATTATTAATTTAAGTAGCAATTGCTTTTTTATTATTATTATTGAAAGTTGTTTGTAGTTACCTGTAGTATACAATAGACATTTAACAATTTGTATTTGTTTATTTTAATCAATAAGTTAAATGTATCGTAATGCTTCATTTTATTAAGTGTTAAATTGTGTATTGCAGTTGCAAATTGCATCTTTATTACATAAATTTATATTTTGTTTTGGCGCGCTAAACGTAAAGCTTAAAATGTAAACACATTTGTTTGTTGGTTTTGTGTGTGTGTGTGTGTATATGTGTGTTGTTTTGTTTGTTTGCATAAACAATAAAAACTTAAATGAAATACTTAATAAAGAAGATCGCATGAAACATGTGTGTGTATATGTGTGTATTGTGAGCGTTGGTTGTGTGTGTTTGTGTATATGCGTGTCTCTGGAATCAGAGTGTGAACACACAGAAATCCAACTCCAACTCAACGGCAGCCAAATTAGGAAACGTAAAACAAACTGTAAAGTACATAAACATTAATTAACTATATATTTATTTATATTTATGTATATATACATATATGTTTATGTATTATTATGTCATCTTACCCATCTAACTGATCGAACGCAATTTGAGCCCGCTTATTTCACTTGTTGTTGATGGACAAACGCTCGACACTGGCAAGCAGCTCATCGGCTGTCTGGGACACCACCTGCTCCTGATCATCACTGGTGCTGAGGTTCTGCAGTCGCTTCTCTAGCGCCGACAGATCCTCCAGCTCTCGCTGCTGTTTAACCATATAGCGTAATATAAGCGTTGTTAGCATGCACATATCTTCCAGAATCTTGGCGGTTTCAGGTGTGGGATGATCGTAGCGATTGCGCAGCAGCCGCAACTTCGCCTCGGCCAACTCCAATGGCGATTTACCACTGCGATCAAACATATGAACGCTGGCGCCGCCCTGCAGCAGCACACGGACAACCACATTGAAGTTATTGGAACTGGCCGAGATGACTGCCAAATGAAGCGGTGTATTGCCTAGCGAGTCGACTACGTTTGGATTGGCGCCGTATTTTAACAGCTGCTGCACAATCGGTATATAACCACGGCAGGCCGCCAGATGTAGCGGACTCCGATTGTACTCATCGGCGGCATTTGGATTACCCCCGACTCCAGTATGCGGTTGAGCAGCTCAATATTGCAGGTGGAAGCGGCAGTGCGCAGCTTACGATTGTTTGACTCGGTAAGTATGTTGTTGTAACTACAGTACATCAGACGTTTCATTCGGGGACGCATCTTAAAGCTCTTACTACTCGATGGCAGTGTGCTTGGATGTATGAGGCTTGGCAGATAGTCAACGTTCAACGGTAATGGCGGTAGGTGAGGCAGGGCAAAGTGTTCCCGTTCCCCCCCTCTGTCTCTGCTAAGCTGGAATGCGTTCGCGTTTGGATTCAGATTGGTCCACTCGCCATGTGTGTTGGGCGACGATGTCGGCGTTGGGGGCATCAATGGGGGTGGCGGCGTAATCATGATACCTTTCGATACTGGCATTGTGGGCATGGACATGGACATGGTGGGTAGCTCCACATCTTGTTCTTGTACTGGCACTGGCATTGGCACTGGCACCTCCTTGCCCGTGTCCGCACGGTCATTGGACATGTCCGAGGTATGTACGTTTATTTGTTGCGTCGCCCTGCTTTTCAAATATTGCGTTGCGTTCGTCTACACAAATTTTTATCTTTTTCTTCACGCGCTTCTTACTTTTTTGTCTGTATTGTTTGTATTTTTCTCGATTTTTTTTCCTGTTTACATTTTGTGCATCAGTCTGCCAACTCGTTGCGAATACCACTGCCAGTGCGAGCGCCCGAGGTGGCAACTCTACACAATCGTGAACATCGCTCCGAATTATACATTTCCCCCGCAAATTTACTGTGATTTTTTCGAATACATTTGCTGATATAGCTATTTTCACCTATACTCATAGAATTGCATTAACAAAATTGTATTTAATAATTGATTTAAGTTATTAAAGTCAGATATAGGTGCACGCTGTTAATAACAGTTCAGCAGAATGTTATGTTATTGGCTGCAAAAACATATGTTTTTGTTTTTGGTGGGTGTGTGCGTGAGTGTTTGTGTGCGTGTGCTGTTGTTTATTTATGTTCATGTAAATTAAACAGTCGAAGCAGTTAAATAAATCTTGTATTACTCATTCAGCTCTGGAAAATTCCACAAGAAGTCTAAACTAAGAAAACACTATTATGCGTAGCAGGAAATGAGCAATGTTTACATAGCATGCATTCAGAAAGTCTTGTATGTATATGAAATACCCTGTAATTTAAAGATTTGTGTTTTCATCTACAAATTGAATTTCACAATGAAACAAAAGTAGCTTTACATCTAAAATTATCAATATTTATTCAAAACTCGTGCTGATGTACATTTATTAACTAAGAAAGCGGCACGGAATGTTTACAAACATACGGTTTACGATCCAATTTGGCGGAAACATATATAAACATACATTAAATACGCATAGTAATAATACAGATGAATTTAACACCAAATTTATAATTTGATTATCAATAATCCGTTAACACAATATACATATACATATTCATAGCATAAACTTTTTTCAAGTGGTATCTTAGTTATTATAATTATTTTGTTTCTTTAAAATTGCAATAATTTATATGTTGTTAAAAACTGTGATTTTGCATTTAGGGATAGAGTTTTGGTGTGGGAGTGTATGTGTATGCGTGTATGTGTGTGTGTGTGTGCTGTGTCTCCTGATTTAGACCGTTGAAAGGTGCTGAGAAGTGTGTGTGTGTGTGTGTGCTTGTTTGTTTGTTTAAATAAAATACAGTATATACAGTTAAACAAGGAACATTTCAAGAGAATGACTATAGAAAGGGGAAAAGAAATGATGCAGCAATTGAAGTATATACGGTCTAAATCCTTCTTACACGCTATTTTAGGAAATTAATCATCTCAATTATTTTGTTACGATTGGTGTGCATGTAGGCCTTGGTGTGCCACAGCATGTTGATCAGCTTCTGATCATCCTTCTCGTCCATGGCAATATCCTCGCTCAGCTGAGGATTGAATCTATAGTAGGGTACACCAATGGTGCTGCACCAGGCCCGAGCTCGATCAACGACCCGGCCATCGGAACAGGTGGCTTGATCCACCAATAGATTACCTAAGTGAAATAACAGTTAGCAGTCTATCGAAGCATATCGAATTCATATCATTTGCTCAATTTACCAATTGTTGAAATGCCATAGGCTAGTTTAGCAGTATCCCAGATACTTTCCGGACGGAACACATCGATGTCTTTGAGCTCGGTCACCGGTATGTGGCCGGTGCCCAATGAAACCACTGCGGAAACGGGAACAGCTTCAGATTCACGGCCAGAGCTGCGCAAAGCCATATTATATTCGTGTATTTCAGTCATGGCATCCAGTGTTGGATTGTTGGCAATGAGTCCGCCATCGAGGAAGCGTCCAAATGCCCGGAAATATGATGGAGCCGCGCCAGTGGCACGTGCTGCACGCCACACCAACTGATCCTCGGGCTGAGGCGGCGGTATGCGTCGGTTGCCTGCAAGAAATGAGTTCATTGATTATTTTTGTACGATTCCAAATACTCTACACTTACTTATGGAAGTCACAATGCCCAGTATGTCACTGGCGCTAGTGTAATTGCGAAACAGATGCAGATCGACAGGTTTACGATCTGCCATGACGCCAGTGACCATAATCTTTGGATGCTTGATGTCGGTCATAACATTAAACTCGCCGAGATTATCTTTAAGTATCGCCTCAAAATATTCACTATTGTATGGACGAGAGCCCACAAAACACTGTTCCTTCATGCGCAGATATAGACCCATGCACTGACGCATGGTCTTGCCACAGCCGAGACCCAAGGCCAAGATGCCTCCCGTGCTGGTGCCAGCGATCCAATCGAACATGTGAATGATGGGCGTACGCGATAGCTTCTCCACCTCCAGCAGCATTTGCACTAGCACCAGGCCACGTATGCCGCCGCCATCCAAGCATAGAAGACGTCCACGTCCGTAGGGTTTATCGCCAATCTCTGGGGAAATGGGTGTTGTGGGTGAGGGTAATTGCTCTGGACTGACTGAGGGTGGTGTGGCAGTTGCACTGGCCAAACTGCCCGCTGAGTTATCTTTCTTGATCTCATCCGCATTCACTTTGGTGGTAAACATGCCCAACAAGGCATCCATGATGCTCTGACCCTTTTGTTCCTTCTCCGTATCGACGACAACAGGCACACTGCAGGGAGGGGAATCATTAGTTATATATTGTTAATTCTGATCATTAAACAAGACTCACTGTGGTGCCATCTGGCGTTCCATGAGACCATTGGCCGCTGCACCTAGGAAACCACCCATTTGACGACTTGTGGTCGCCAACATGTTCTCAATGTGTTCGCGTTGCTCCACAGATTCGGGCGCCTCTGGTGGTATGCCATTGTATGTGCCCTTGGAATTGCAACCGGGTGGACACTTGGAGCTGCTGTCGGAGCAACGTTTGGCGCCAACCGAATGCAGTATATATAGTATTTCATCCTCCTTGTTGCCACTTGCATCATTGCCAACCATGTGTCGTGGTGTTTTACCATCTTTATTCTTCAGATTGATGTCACAGCCAAAGACCACCAGACACTGGACAATTGGCACGAGTTTCTTCTCGATGGCAATGTGGAGTGCAGCATTTCCCTCTGTATCCAGCACATCAATGTCCGCATCGTGAGCCAAAAGCGTGACCACGCATTCGAATCGATTGCGTGCCACCATCACATGCAAAGCGGTTCGGCCATCGAAATTGGTGGCATTGACATCGCAGCCTTCCATGATCAGAGCATGCAACGTCTCACGGGAGGAGCACCAATGCAATGGCGTACCGCCGTACTTCATGTCCTGCGTGTAAAGCTTGCTAGCATTTGTGCGCAGAAATGAAGCCACCGAGGTGGGCGTGGAGGTTTTGTACAGTTTGCTTATGTTCTTCGCACTCAGATTGACATCGGCGCCGGCCAACAAAAGGGCCTTAACATTCTCCGGCTTATCGGCGACACAGGCCAAATGCAACGGCGTATATCCATCCGAATTGAGGTGGTTTAGATTCACAGTATTGTTATCGGTGAGCAGCTGTGGGGCAAACAACATAACATTGCTTATTTCTTGGAAGTCACAAGTCATTTCACTCATCTCAATACTCACATTGATGATCTCTTTGGTTGTGCTGGCGGCATAATGGAACACCGAGTTGCTGTTTATATCCAAATGCTCCATTTTGCTGAATGGCAACAGCACCTTGACCATTTCAATGTGGCCCTGTTTGATGGCCAACTGAAATGGCGACATGAGTGTTGTGTGATCGGCAATGTCAATGCACTGGACGACCTTTGGATTGCTGATATATTCCAGGAGATTGAAGTAGGCAACCAGATGGGCCAGCGTCCATGAGGGATTCTCCGAGAGAGAATCGCACACCTTTTGCAAACCATTCACATTATAATACTGCAAAAAGAGAACAGTTTAAGATGACTAATCTCTGGTAATGTTCCTATATGATTCACCTCCTTGACGATGCCAACAAAGACGGGCAGACGCTGCATAAAAGTGTTGAACTTCTCCTCGGCATCCTGCTGCAACGGCGAGCGATACAAACTGAACGAGGAGGTGTTCGAATCGGAGGTGGGACGTTGTAGTATGATCTCGTAGACAGCACGCTTATCATTGCTATTGTACGGTGGGGCAAACAATACCATTGCATCATCGCGAGCCAAGACCTGAAGCGTGCCCAGGGATTCGCTTTTGATTTCCACAACTTTATTTGGTGGCACATCTCCACCCAGCAGACGCTGCAGTACTGCAAATATGACAATAAAAGATACAGTAAATACTTGTTACGATGTTACGTTATGCTGTGATAACTACAGGACAACAATGGCAAGAACAAGAACAACAAATAGTTAACGTGTATTGAGAAATACCAAAGCCAGAAGCGAATGCTCCAAAAGCCAACCACGACATGGCTGCTGTATATGTGTTGTAGTTTATTCTGGTTGTTGACTTTCGCTGCGACTTAAAATGGAATGCCGATTGAACTTTGTAATCTTGCTTATGATGATGATTATATTGGGCGAAGGGGGCATTAATGTCAGTGCGATTTAAGATTTGATTGTGTAAGCGATGAACCTACAGAGAAATAAATGGAATAACAATGTCAATTTTAAGTTTATAATGTGCATAAGTGTGTGCTCTCCCTTCTATTACTGCAACACGACATTCACACAGCGGCATGAGACATGAGACAGTGGCAGTGACAGTGATAGGCAATGTTGCCAACAAATCAATAAAGCATCATCCGATGCTCTAATACACACAAGCACAAGCGTTGGCAATTAGGCGCACTGAGAATGCAACATGTCTCTTAAATACTCTACAAATTTCTATCTCATAACACACAGCAGCACTGAACAACGTGAATGAGTATTTTAGCTTTGTTCAAGTTACGCCACACATCCAGGAAAGAGTATAGATAATACGGCGACTGTGTTGAGTTGTCGGGCGCCCTCATCAGCGTCTCAGCGAGCGAACCGTGACTCAACTAGATCTGCTGATTGTATGTTACATACATATGTGCACATGTATGTGCTGTACTTCTGCCACATATGGGCACACATACGAGTGCACAAATTTGTGTGCCAATATTTGTGCCTTACATTTTTATGCGAATTTTGCGTTCTTTCCCACTTTTCAATTTGCTTGCAAGTTAATCAATATGACAATATGGGGGAGAAATGGCGTTTACTGTTATGATGTGTTGCATGTATCTATGTGTGACTGTGTGCACTCGTGGTCTTTAGTTGTTATTGTAAACCATGATACCGCGACATTTAACCAAAAGCAATCAAAATAATAACAATTTAAGGCCTTTCAAATTGTGCTAACCATTAAACATTGCAAAGCCTCCTTTTCAACACAAAATTTCTTATTCACACTTTAGCAAAATGACTTGGAAACTATTTTTTAGTAACTCGAAAGTCCTCCGCCGAGAACAAGCACTTTAATAACAAGTTCTTTTTGTAGAGATGTGTATCGATGCCGTGATGTGACCGATATTTATTGTGCTGAGATATTTATTCTGATACTTTCTATCGATAGTAGTTCTTTTTTTATAATTCTGTTCACGGAATCACCATAGTTCACTTAAGCGACAACAAACTGTTAGCAATTTCTGCACTGTTATTAATCTCGTGCAATACAAAAGAATTAAGAAACCACACTTATTGGACACAAATTGGTTGCATAAAATTACGAAATCCCAAGTTTAGTTTATCAAAATATTAAAAATCACTGACTTAGAAGCTTGCAAGCATAACGACATTGGCGCGGTTGAGCTTAAACCTAACAGCAGCATTTAACTGTTAAGCTGAAGTCGATATAACGACTCTTAAACTGTTATTGTACAGCATTTGGCGCCATTTACAGCTATGTTAAATATATTCAAATAAAACAAGAAATTCGAAGACAAAAATTGATTTATTAAGAACACAAAGAAAACATTTTAGAAGCAGCTGTCGATGGAGGGGAGAGCACCGTTGCAGAACTTCCAGGTGGACCAAGCAGACCAACCCTGCTGGCTGAGGACCTTCTGGGCGCAACGGACGGAGTTGGTGATGTCATCGGTCAACAGAGCATTGCAGCTCAGTTTGCACTCGTTGTAGGAGAAGCGACCGTTGGCAGGCTGGCACCAGTAGTAGTTGTTGATCTGGAAGATACCGTAGTCGTTGGAGCCATTGGAGTTCGTTGGGCCGACAACGCCGGTGCGGTAGGAGCTCTCGTGCTCAGCAATGCAAGTCCAGCGAGCCAACTGGTCACGGGGAACGCCCAACTTGGACATCTCCTGGGCCAAGGAGCAACGGGTCATGGTGCGACCGAAAGCGGGGGCGGCGAAGGCCAGAGCAAGGAGAACAATGAAGAACTTCATGTTTAGAGCTTACAGAAAAACTGATGTCGAACTGCTAAAAACCTTGTGCTTTTATAGGGTGAAATTATCTGAACACTTTCCTTATCTGCATTATGCCAGAGTGGAAATGCAGAAATTAGTAAAGGTTTTAATCGAAGTGTGATAAGGGAGATAGGTTTAAGAGGCAGGTATAAGTACTTTCTACAGATAGTGCATTATACTAAATTTTTAATTATAATCTTCAACGTTCATTCTAAATTCTGATATTTTGATAGTTCATGGATAAGGACAGTCTGGATATATTTTCATACTATAATGGGAAGACGTTGGATACTTTCGTCATCAGTTTATTGAAGTGAAATCATGTAAAATACTCGTAAAAGATTTATTTGTATTTGTTTAAACAAAAAAAGTATAAATATGTTGTTAAATTAAGCATAAAAGTCAACTAATACCAACTGACTTAAAAGTTAGGGACCCGATTGAAGCTGCCACCGAATCTATGCTAAGAAATACTATAAATTATACTAGATATTAATAAGTATGCTGAATGGAAATGGATGTTTTAACTTCTTATCTTTAGGATTGTTTTGTATTGCACAGGAGCTGAATAACTTAATGAGTAAAGGGCTTAGTAGAGGCCAGAGGGAAGATCGGTGACCTTGGAGCCTTGTGTGTAGGATCGTGTGCGGGCGGAGACGTTGCCGGAAACTTGAACTGTGGCCGGGTAATCGTGCATCCTCATTGCAGGATTGCTGCTGAAGTAGATCTGCTGATTGCTGCGTGATTTCTCCCTGACCATGCTTGCCTCCTGGGTGGGATCATGTGTGGAGGCAAAGGCCGCCTCTAGGCGTTCCACATTCTTAGTCACTCTGCGTGCCTGCAGTGCCGCTGTGAGATCCGGTTTGGGATACTTCTGAGGTGTATTCATGCCTGTCATGAAGAAGACACCATTGAAGTGCTGTGCAGGCGGAGCTGGAGCTGCTGGCTTTGTGGAGGATTGCCTATCGATCTGCACGGAATTTTGGGTGCTGTTCCTAAGTGCCAACATGGTGGGATCGTGCTCGTCATGCCGCGCATTCATAATAACATCGAGCAGCTCCCGATTGATGCTCGCATTGTAAGCTGTTGCCGTGGTATTCGCCTCCGTTTCGGGCATATCCGGAGAGGGCACATCCATCCCATAGGATTGATGCTGATCTGCATCGTTTGTATTGTAGTCCACCTCATCGAAGAACGTCTGCATGGCAGCTAATCTTTCCACTGCCGCTGAATCACCCGCTTGGTACAGCATCAACATGCCATATTGGGAGCCTTCCTGTTCGGAGCAGTCGGTGCGGGGCACAAGATGGGCCAGAGATCGGGACTTGCGTGGCGGCTGAGGCACAATGTTCACCGGCACAATGTCCTGTTCTTGTTCCACGGCACGATGATGATGTTTGGCTACCAGTTTACCTTGACTGGAGTTTACAGCCTGGCTGGATATCTGTTTTTCTGCCTCGCTGACAATGTTGTCCAGCTCCCCGATGACATCCTCAATTGTGGCCGCATCATCGTCATCATGCTCCAGCGTCGCCTTGCGGGATTGCTTGTGATGCTTCGTCTTGGAGGGCAGCACCAGTATGGGCACTGGACTCAGTGAGGCACCTGTTTCGGAGCTGCTAATGCCCTCATCCTCGTGCTCCGAGCAGCTTTGTTTGCTGCCACCGGGCAACGTTGACGTGGGCGGCACCTGACGCGGTAATGCGACAGGTTGATGAGATTCAACGGGCTTAAAGTTTGACTCTTGTGCTCCCTGCAAGCGAAAGATCTCCCTTTGCAGCTCAGCACAACGCTCCTGCAGGCGACGTTCCATGGATGTGAGCACGGTTTTCTCCTCGTGCAAGATCTGAACGCGTCGCTCCAATATGACCATTTGACTGCGCACACGATCCGCGTCCCGTGCCTGGGCCAGCATCTTGTCCACATCAATGTGCAGCTCATTGAAGTGCTTGATCTCATTGCGCAACGCATCCAGCCAGGGAGAGGAGGAGGATATGGTTCTGGCCAGCGTGCTGGTTTCCAGGCCCGCCTGGAAGAGCTCCGCTTGAATGTAGAGACGCTGCTGCAAACTAACAGCGCTCTCGATGAAAGTATTGAGGAATCTGCGAGGATGAGGCGAATCATAAGCTGATGGAGCAATTCATGCAGAGGATAACTTACTTGATTCCCGCGCACTGCAGTTCACCTGAACCGCCGCCGCTGTTGAGGATGCCGATGAGCAGCCGGAAGCGCACTGGCTCACTGCATCGCAATCGCAGTGTGGACATGGCCTCCGAGACGGCAGTGTGTCCAGCGGCGCTTATTTTCTGACCGCCATTGCCCTGGCCAAACGGTTGGCGATCGCAGGCGGAGGCGAGCAACTGCAGCGCCAGGATGCGTCCACGTATGCCTTGTCCAGTGGCCGAGGAGGCAAGCGGCATTAGACCAACTGGTGTGTTGCCTAAGCGGGCTATGGCATCCAGAGATCGAGAACAGCAAATGCTTAGGCATTGCCTGAAAACAGAGACAGATACAGAGACAGGGAGAAGGAGAGTGAGAGTCAGAGAAAGAGAAATTTGACTAGAGGAAACGACAGGAAACATTTCCCTTCTTTCGCCTTCTTCCTAAAGAATACTCTATTCTAGGTATACTTACAAGCAGGAGAGCTCGTCGAGCAGGGCACGACGCTGATAGCTCTGTGGATTACGTGACATGGCCAGTGAATTGGTGCCACCTGCCAGCGGAGCAGGTGCATTGCTGGCCTGTGCCATTTGGATAGCCCTGAGCACCTCCAGCAGATGACTAATGCCATCGGAGGGAGTCGCCACAAACTCCTGCACAAAGCTGGGAAAAGACACACGCAGATCTGCACGTAGTTTGGTGAGAAGATCGGTGATGGAACCAAATTGACGCAGGGACATCTCGCTGTCGCTTTCAGGTGGCGCCGGAATGGGACTTCTGCAGGATAACATGATGAGATAATGATGTTAACAAGGAAGATTGGCTTCACTTACTTGTAGCCCGAGTGCTTGGCTGGCAAAGTGGCGGCTTTGTACAAATCCTCCTTGGTGGAGTTGCTGTTGATGTTGACATCGTAGATGGAGTGCACTTTGGCTGCACCGCTGCCTTTGGTAAACTTACGCAAGGATTGCACATAATCCTCGGGATTGTAGACAGGTGGACGTTGATTCTCTTTGCTGTAAACGGGCGCTTGGGGCCAACTCTGCTCGGATCCGGCCATTTTATAGGATGCCAATGAACCATTCAAGCTGCTGGCCCCGCATTTGACACTAGAGAGAGCTGAAGTCGGAGCGATGGTCTGAGCTGGCGACTTGGACGGTGACAGAGACGCCGACTGAGTCTGAGCCTGGCCAGCTGCCGCATTGTGGGGCGGCAATTTGGGCGAGGTTTCACACACGCTGGGTGCCATCTGGAATTGATGTTGTCGCTGCAACGTGGAGCTGTCACTGAAGAGGGGAAGAGTGAGAGAGAGAGAGAGGAGAGAAAAGTCATTTAATAAATATTATTTGCTTGGCCTGCCGCATTATTCATGCAGAACTCGAATTTAAGATTCATATGAACTCTAAATACTGCCTGCCTTGGACAGGTCTTGTCGCGTCCACTGTCCAGACGCACGTAACGCACCGGAAAAACAAGACATTCAGTTTATTGAGCATTTTCCTTGACTGCAGAGGGGCCTGTACAGGTGTGCAGATAAGCGCTGTCAACGACACCTAAATGACAACCATGTGGGCTGCCTCAATGTGGCCGCTTCCTTGCCCCAACAACTGACAACTGTCAACTGACAACTGATCGAACGCCTCGTTGCAAGATTGAATCGTCGCTGATTTGGTTATTTAATTTTGTTGTTGTTTTGTTTTGTTTAGTATTTTCACATTTATTTTATTTGTGCGTAAGCGAAAATATTGTAAAATTGTTAAATTAACATGTCAATATACGATATCGGGAATTAAGGCGCGCACTTTCACTGTTAGCTGCCAAAAAGCAAGGGAGAGCGAGAGAGAGAGAGATGAAGTTGCAGATAAAAGACTGACTGACATGCACCGTTAACTGACAATGCGCTCTAACGGTACACGGTATCTGTGCTGTGAACTGTGCGTCTCTGCATATGCAAATGAGTTTCAAGTTGAAATTATGACGTGCCCAACTGAATTTAACATTTCTCTTTATTTCTCTTCATTTTATCAATCAGACGCATCAGTCACGTAGCTTGAATTCCATTGAATGTTCTGCTTCTTGTTGTTCTTTGGACAGGTGTGCCACATTCAAGGCAATGCAATAGAGACACCTTGGCATGCGAGGGAGGTAATTGCTTATTGAATGATTAACCATTTAACTATGGAATTTCCCCTCCCCAACCAACCCAACAACCGCAGCGAAAAGTGTCGAAAGATCATGGTAAAAGCTAGTAAATTGAATACGAACAGATGAGAGCAGCATTCAATTTGCATTAATCAATTTTGAGCATATAAAAATTGAGATCAGCAGACGCAGACCACGAATCGCCAGACGATGCCACTTCAGATATGTACATACATACATATGTATGTGTGTGAGTCTGATACAAGTGCCTAATGGAAATGCATTAACATGCAACATAAGCTGAGCCAACAGACCTGTCTAAGTGACTGACTAAGACAAGCGATCAGTTGCAGGCAACTTAATGCAAAAATCAAATAATTTAACGCCGCCTACATTGGCCAAAAGAATAATAATAAAACGGTAATATAAATACATCGATCAACTGCAGCCAACTTCAAGCGTAATAAACTTATTAAGTGCTGCCAGATCATGTGAGTAATTGTCTACCAATTAAAATACCAATCTGTCCATTAAAATACCAATAAAAAGAGTTAAGTGCTGCCAGATCGCTTCTCCAATGGTCTACTAATTAAAATTACATAAATACGCGAGTCCCATAAATTTCTTTAAAGCACAACAACTAAAGACCGGTATGGCCTGATCAGACTTCTATACACATAAAAGAATTATATTACTTATCTATCAATTTTCTGATCTTTAAAGCCTTAAAACCAACCCACTCGCTTTATCTAAATAAACAAAATTGATTGCTAAAGAAAATAAACAAACAAACAAAACAAACCAAAGACAATGAAGTGCAAAAAAAATTAAACATGACAAAAATATTTTAATCTAAAACAATCAAAAGCGTTTATTATTTAGTTGTGCACTTCTAAATACCCTGTAGCCTCACTTAAACTCATATTTGGGAATAAAAAATGTATGATTGCCTAAATAAATGTTTAAATAATGTTAGCAAAGAGAATTTTCTAGTTTTATATATATTTTTTGGTATTCTACTTTTGAACAGAGTATAAAATTTGGCCAAAAACTATCGCACGTTATTAAGATAATTAATCAAAGTTTTGGAGTGTCGCATTGTCTTCAAGTATCCCATTATTCTGAAGTGTTACCCATGTATTTATTCTATCAATGAAAATAAAAGTGGGAGCAAACCATTCAAAAAAAAATATATATATATATAAAGTGGGAACACGCCACCCATTTAAGTGGTTAAGTGACGCAAATGGTTTGATGCAGATAAAAGAAATGCCTGATATTTGGGGAAGGGCTCGTTTGGTTAGAGTCCAAACAAATTTGTTTGGTCAATTATGGATCGTAGCCCTTGACTTGAATCTAATAATGCCACAAAATCATGTGTAAAGATGCATTTTGATGATCAACAAACATTTCATCATTGTTCACAAAGGTTCATTGAATTTCTTACATACATACATACATACATACATAGATGTGTGTTGTGATTGGGAGAAAGGGAAAGACCTCGACGTATCTGATTAGCATAATTGCTGTTACGACTAAGTCCACAATGGGCGAAGGCCTGGGATCCGTCAATCTACTACTTAGAAAGGGCCACAGATCTGTTGTGTTAATTTCCATGGCATTAACAGCTTGTCAATGCCAATGATATCGCCTATCTGTGATCTTTCATAAGATACTCATGAAAAGATTAGTTGCAGATTTGTCTAAGATTCAAGCTCTTGAATTTTAATGGGCCATTGCAGTCAAGTGAAGTCAATTGCAGCTCTTGGCGCTGCCTAAAATAAACTGGAGTACCCATAAAAAATAAAAAAAAAAAACAAACCAACGACTAGATTAAAAACGCCGTGTCGGACATTAAACTTGGGAGGCACAAAACGTGCAAAAGATGGGAACTTTGGATGCCGAAGTGCAGGTGAATAAAAAATACAAATAAAAGAAAAAAAAACCAGTCGAAAAGGCTACAGTCGACCGCATTCGACAGTATAATACCCTGTACAGGCTTCTATATTAAGAGTATTTTGATAATAGATACTTTGATTAAAATAAAAGTAAGAACATAACAGGTGTTTAAAGAAAACCCCTTTGAAACTCTTATTTTGCATATGAATTCTTTGCTTGCTTATAGCAGCTCACTTTCACATATTTATACATATTCAATCAAAAGCTGAGTGTTACGACACTTAATTTACTTATGCCTGTGTCGCAGTAGTTCCCTATCTCGCTCGCACAAATATGCACACATGGTAAGCAGACGCATGTGTCACAGTCGTTCGCTGTCTCGCTCGCACACATGTGCTGCCTGCTGCTCTAAGATTCCGTGGAAAAATAACTTTTATTGCTGATTATCTGTCTTATTTACAAACCGATCTTGATGAAACTTTCAGCGTTCCTTCTACATATCATTCTTAACGCACCTGTTAAGTTAGAAGTGTCTACGTTGAAAAATGTGGCTATTATTCGTTTTTTTCGATTTGCGGGGGAAGGGGGGGAGGTATCCAAAATTTAAAATAAACTTGATCTGCGTATGGTATACAGGAACCTTGATGCCAAATTTGGTGTCTCTAGCTCTTATAGTTGCTGAGATCGACGCGTTCATACAGACGGACAGACGGACAGACGGACAGACGGACAGACAGACAGACGGACATGGCTCAATCGACTCGGCTGTTGATGCTGATCAAGAATATATATACTTTATAGGGTCGGAGATGACTCCTTCTGCCTGTTACAAAAATTTTTTTCACAAAGTTAATATATCCCTGTACAGGGTATAAAAAAAAAAAAAAGAAATAAATGAAGTGCAATTTGAGTCTCGAATATCTTGAATGCCGCACAATGAATAAATAACTACGTTGAACATGCAACCTCACTGATTGCGTGAACAAAGCCCCTACTCGTCTTAGTCCCTGCCCGCCCATTCATAGGCCTCACCCTGGCCAAGACAATGCCATCTGGCTAAATATTTTGAATTAGTTACGTTATAGTAGAGCTAGGAAAAAAGATAATTGTGGCTGTAAACATGCGTGCGAGGTCATGATTTCAATGCGAATATGACTGCGAGTGTGAGTGAGTGAGTGTATGTGAATGTGAATATGAATACACAGCTTAAAGCTGCATACTTATTAACAACAATTATTGGCCATTTTAATGGCATTTTTTTCCCATTAATTCTGCTTCTATATAGTTAAAATCTATTCAATAAATCTCGAAATTCTTAAGAATGTCTTGATTGCCTTATGAGTTCATCGGAGAATTGCAGCAGCAGTTGGAGATTAGATAGGCAAACCCTAGAAGTACTAGGGGACACTGTGAGTGCAACTAACTCAATGTGCTGCAAGTTTAAGTTTTCAATAAGAAAAACGTGTCAGCGGCTTGTGACTGCCGCATGTGGAGAAAGAGTTCTTATCAGAGAGCTAACAGCCCTTATTTACTTTGGATTTCTGATCAAACAACATAATTAACTCAATTGCAACCCACAAACATGTGATGTTTGATTATTATGCGGATTATTTTCAATATTTGCTCAACTGCAATAGATCAATATTGAGACGAGTATAAATACTGCAAGTGCAGCTGGATGTAGGCAACAGTCGAGTTACTTCAACTACAACAGTTAATTGCACCATGAAGACTTTCATTGTTGTTCTTTTGGCAGCCCTGGCAGTGGCTACACCTGCCCTGGCACGCACCATGGATCGCTGCTCCTTGGCCCGTGACATGGCCCAGTTGGGTGTGCCACGGGATCAATTGGCTCGCTGGACTTGCATTGCTGAGCATGAGAGCTCCTATCGCACTGGCGTTGTGGGTCCTGCGAACAGCGATGGCTCCAATGATTATGGCATCTTCCAGGTCAATGATCGCTATTGGTGCCAGCCGGCAAATGGCAAGATATCGAGCAATGGCTGCGGTCTCAGTTGCAATGCTTTGCTTTCCGATGACATCAGCAAGTCGGTGAGATGCGCCCAGAAGGTGCTCTCCGAGCAGGGCTGGGAGGCCTGGTCCACTTGGAAATTCTGCAATGGCTATTTGCCCAGCATTGATTCTTGTTTTTAAGTAAACTGCTCCCCCCTAACTTGACCCCATTGTGACAACAGTCTAATAAAGTAATGCATTGCGAGAGGATTGAATAATATGTAGAAGCATCAACAAAATACGACTTTCCACTTGTTTTATTGACCAACATTTCAGCAGCTGATGACAGCAGTCGATTAATGAACTCATTAATAAGTATATCGAGCGCATACATATACATATACTGTATATCGATATACATCTATTCCAGGGTTGCGCGCTTAGTGCAATTTGAGAAATTGCTAAATTGTCGCCGGTGGAAGCCTTTTTGGCCGACATGCCGCATCGAAAAGTGAAATTTTATACCAGTCGAAAAGGCTACAGTCGACCGCATTCGACAGTATAATACCCTGTACAGGCTTCTATATTAAAAGTATTTTGATAATATGTATGTTGATTAAAATAAAAGTAAGAACATAACAGGTGTTTAAAGAATACTCTTTTGAAACTGTCATTTAGCATAGGAATTCTTTGTATGCTTATATCAGCAAGTTTTTGATGAAAAGCTTAGTGCTACGTCATTTCATATACGTCTGCACGTTCGCTGTCTCGCTCGCACACATGTCCTGCTTGACGCAACCGCAACGATTCAATGGAAAAAAAAAATATTTTTTTTCATGGACCTCACTTGCTCGCCAATATTTAAAATGCAAATGATCATTAGAATAATCAATTCTTGAAAGGCAAAATCTAATATTACAAATATCATATTAAATGATTATTTTTTACAAATCTCTGCATACATTACGTTTAGACCTGCAATATAATTGTCAGCAAGCAGTATGACATTTGAAGTAACACAACTCAGCTTAACGGCGAGAATGTGCTCACTTGCAAAAGTTAGTTGCTATAAGCATGCAATGAATTCTAATTGTTGGCAAAGCAGTGCGATTCGTTGCATAATGTTCTAGTCTTTTCAATCTATTTTCTTTTCCGAATTTCTTCCTTATTCCTGGACCGATATTTATGAAACTTTCACATATGTTTCAGAACAGTATTTTTTAAACACCTGTTAAGTTAGAAATATGTTCATACAGACGGACAGACGGACAGACAGACAGACAGACGGACATTTTTTCACAAAGTTAATATATGCCTGTACAGGGTATAAATATGTGTCAGCGGCTTGTGATTCCCCTATGTGGAGAAAGAGTTCTTATCAGTAAGCCAATTGCCCTTATTTACATGGGATTTCTGATCAAACAACATAATTAACTCAATTGCAACCCACATACAAGTGATGTTTGATTATTATGCTGATTATGCGCAATATTTGCTCAACTACAATAAATCAATACTGAGACGAGTATAAATACTGCAAGTGCAGCTGGATGTAGGCATCAGTCGAGTTACTTCAACTACAACAGTTAATTGCACCATGAAGACTTTCATTGTTGTTCTTTTGGCAGCCCTGGCAGTGGCTACACCTACCCTGGCACGCACCATGGATCGCTGTTCCTTGGCCCGTGAGATGGCCAAGTTGGGTGTGCCACGGGATCAATTGGCCCGCTGGACTTGCATTGCTGAGCATGAGAGCTCCTATCGCACTGGCGTTGTGGGTCCTGCGAACAGCGATGGCTCCAATGATTATGGCATCTTCCAGATCAATGATCGCTATTGGTGCCAGCCGCCGAATGGCAAGAAATCGAGCAATGGCTGCGGTCTCAGTTGCAAGGCTTTGCTTACCGATGACATCACCAAGTCGGTGAGATGCGCCCAGAAGGTGCTCTCCCAGCAGGGCTGGAAGGCTTGGTCTACTTGGAAATTCTGTAACGGCAATTTGCCCAGCATTGATCCCTGCTTCAAGTAAACTCCTCCCCCATACCTTCACCCCATTGTCACAACAATCTAATAAAGTAATGCATTCCGAGAGGATTGTATAATGGAAGCATCAACAAAATACGACTTTCCACTTGCTTTATTGACCAACATTTCAGCAGCTGATGACAGCAGTCGATTAATGAACTCATTAAAAAGTATATCGAGCGCATACATATACATATACTGTATATCGATATACATCTATTCCAGGGTTGCGCGCTTAGTGCAATTTGAGAAATTGCTAAATTGTCGCCAGTGGAAGCCTTTTTGGCCGACATGCCGCATCGAAAAGTGAAATTTTATATAATGGCCCACACATAACCGAGTCATTATGACAGTTTACTTGGCCAGCTTGGCCAAAACGAATGCTATCTATAAGAAATTATTGCAAAATGCCAGCGACAGCGACAGCAACAGCAACATGGGCATGGCTCTGGAATCGCAAGTGTAGACGGTGTTGCAGATGGAGTTGAAGTCGCAGCTAATGGCTGGAAAACAAGTTAATTTAATTTCCAATCGTAAAACAAATTACGTATGAAAGCATGCCGTTATCGTGCCGTTTATCTAAGTAAGTGAGACAGACAGACAGAGAGAGAAAGAGAGAGAGAGAGAGAGAGAGAGCAACGACTTTGCTTGACTGAAATTTTCGTTTGATTTGAAACAATTTCAATGCAATTTACAAGTAAGGCCTCCCCTGCCCAATGTAGGTCTATTGCAATTGCCATTTGAGTGTAACTTGGCCATTTTCAGTTATGCTCAGGCCTTGTCGTCGCTGGATTTGTAAATGCTTTCGACCAAATTGGTAAACAACTTGACGTATCTGGTCATCATCGTATCAATTTGTATCAATTCTCAAGGGCCTCCCGATAGGGTTGAATGACTTATCGCAAGTGCTCTGAGGTGAAAACTAGAAATATTTTAGTTTTTGGACTCTGTACTGTAATTAGTAAACTATTTCAGTTCAAATTTTGATTAAACTATAGCATTGAATATAAATTTTCCATTATTTTGTTTGAAGTTGAAATGATAATGTTATGATAATAGCAGTAAGTTATGCTGAAGCTTTGGATTAATCTTTGCTGAAGTGTTGAGTACTAATTTGCAGCAGTTTTGTCAGTAATTGTTAATTGACAGGAATTGCCAACAATATACTACTTGTGTCAGTTAAATCCTTGCACTAATCTTCCCGAAATGAAGAGTTTTTGTCACATTTTAAATGGGAAAGAATCTGCAGTTGTAACTTACTTCTAACACTTTTTAATTAGGAACACTAATAGGAAACAGTGCCAAGCAACTTTCTCAAGGATTAATCTGTCTTTTAAGCTACACACTTTCTTTCGTTCTCTGCTGCTGCTTTCTATGTGCTTGCAGTTATCATTTGCGTCAGCCCAACATGACATGCTACCATCTGCTTAAGCCCTCACTTAATCCCCAGTTGATAAATCATCTGTTCTCTGCGCTAACTTTCCCGCATTCGAAATCGCATTTTAATCATCCTGCTATTACAACATTCTCTGGCCACAAGAAATTTTTCACTGCCTTTTTTTTCTGTTGGACAGCTACAACTCATAATCACAAAGAGGAAAAAATATGTTTATAATAAAAAAAAAAATTAGAAAAAAAAGAGAAGAGTTTCTTTGCGTGTTAAGTCGACACCTTAGCCAAATTGTTTTTAGTTGGAGAAATAATAAAAGCAACACCCAAAACGACATAAGACTTGACTTGACTTCAAACTGGGCAGCTATTTTAACTGAGGGCTCTCAGTTGTTGTTATTGTTGTTATTATTGTTATAGTTGTTGTGTTTTTTGCCCCTTTTTAAGTGTTTTTTTTTTTTTTTGTTGTTTGTTGGTTGATGCTGACAAAGATTAAGTCACAGTTGCGATGTCTTGTCATGAAATGTTCTCATGGCAGTTCCATTTCTTTAGCCCATTTGCATAAGGTTCGCATTGAGAGATGAATGTAGACCTGGAGCTGGAACTGGAGCTGTGAATGTTGTAAATTTTACCCACATACAAATGAGAGATAAAACTATTAACAGAATTTAGCAACAACAATGATAGAGAAATGTGGCCACTTTTCAGTTGTCAAGACAAAACTTGAGATCCCATTTTCCCAAAGCTGTCAACTCTTGAATTGTCTTCGGTATCTTGGGATACCCAAACACAGACTTTTGTCAGCTTTTTTTTTTTTTTTTTTTTTTTTTTTTTGATAGTTGCTGTCATGCCTGACAGCCCAGCGCTTGACTTGAAATTAAAATGCGAGTCGAGAAAGCAAAACGAATCTGAAATGCGCTAACTGGAAAGCCCAACCAGAGAACTACGTATACAACTAACTACAAATAAACAGTCTGTGGTTGAATGAGAGGTTTGGAAACATAAGAATAATCTAAATATTCAGCCAGACAATTGAAGTACTAAATATAATTAAGATTGAGCACTTTAAGAGGCTTTTCAAACACAACTTCTAGATAATACAATACCTAACACTGTCTGTAGTGTGTAGTTTGTAGTGTATGCAAGCATTCGAGTTGATAAAAATGCGCAGAGAAATGAACGATTTTCCAGCTTGGCCATTATGATTTTCACCGAGATTTGTAGGCTGCTGTTTGCGCCCACTGTGTCTTGCCCTCAGGTGATGTGCGATCAACACAGCTGTCTATCAAATAATATAATTAAGGTTTATATCACAGCGGGTATCGTGGCTTGATATTTTGACATAGTTACGTCTGGGCTTGGGCTTGCCTTTGCCAGGTGAAATGCTCATAATTTGTAAGTCCAATTTGTTGTACGACAGTTGGCAGTAATTGATGCCCAAAGTAGTTCAAAGTTGTCGGATTGTCGGTTTCAGTTCGCTTACCATTGACAATGACAAGTCAAGATCATGTTTACTTAACCAACTGGAAAACAACAATTGACAACAGTTGACAATAGTTGTGGTAATGCGATATGTTGACATTGTGCAAGTTTAAGCATTGCTTAGCATCACATCTGATCTCCTACAGATCTTTGTCTTTTCTCCTACCCTATCATATAAGAACACTGTCCGATCTCCTCTTCTCTTCCTTAATGTGCACTGTTGGTTTTATGTTTTATTTTTCCTAACTGATAAGCGGGGTACTCAATTGTGTCTGCAACTTTGGCTAACATATCGTGGCAATCGCCATTTGAATTTGATAAGAGTAAGTCCCCCCTCTAATCGTTATCGAAGCCATCGGCCGTGCCATTCATTAATTTTTCTTTGTGGTATCTGCACTCGACTTTGGCGTATTGAAATCAACTCGTTTGCTTTGATTTCTCTCAAGTCGAAAACACTTCAAACACTGTTTGAGCATCAGATAAATAATTGCGCATAATGTAATCTCAATGCTAGTCTAGAAAATGTTGGAGTTCATATGTTTATTTAGGCTAGGATCACAGGAAGTTGAGTATAGGAATCAAACGTACAGGAAAGAAAGCTTTGCTTCTTCCAATGAGCTTTGGTAGTTTCTTTGTAAGACTTCCTACTTCCTTAGTTCTATACGTAACTTATCTTATTGTGCTCCTCAAGTTCTTCAACAAATTCTACATCTTTCATCGTCTTGCCAACTATTTACTTATTCATACTTTAATTTCCTTGTTCTTTCCTCCTTTTCCTATACTTTCTCTGGCTTCTTCTCGTTCAAACTGGAACTTTTCTATTTCAATGTTTGCCTTGGCAACGTCTCTGTTCACTTTCCTGTTTTGCTCTTCACAGTTTTGAACAAGTTCTACATCTTTCATCCTCTGGTTATCTACTTTTACTTACCAATCAATAAGTTTCCTGCTAGCTCTATTATAATTTTTCCTTTAGCCTCCTTACATTTATCGGACATTTTCTTAGCTTCTTTAAGTATTTTTCCAGATAAGCTTTACCAAAACTTCCTTACTTTCCATTTCTTCCTTAGATGTATACCTTAGTTAATTATTACTTTAACTTTCTTAGCTCTTTTCTTCTTTATTTCAATAGGTTTCTTCCTTAATAAGCTTCTTCCTACCGTTAACTTCCTTCGTTCTATCATTGCTTTTCAATCTCTTCCTTAGGTTTCTCCTTTAGTTAACTATAAAAGATTTCTATTTACACTCAACGCTTCTATTCGCTTTCTTCATTTGCTTTACGCTTGTTTTTAACAAATTCTACATCTTTCACCCTTCTGGCAACAACTTTTTCTTTCCATACCAATTAAATCAGCCACAATCCTTGAAGCATTTGAAAATCATACGCCTTGAAGATCATAAGACAACCACTCCTCCCCCGTCTGTTCCACAGCTGTAGCTGTAATTCCCAACTTGTTGTTATCTATGGAACCGGCATAACTTTACGCTAGACTGATTTCATTCGACGGTAACCGCAGTAATTGTTTTACTTGTACTCGTACTTGGTAAGTAGTTGACCCACGCCATGTCGTAGTGTCGCCCCCTTCGGAGGGCGCTGAACTGCGGCCTTATGGCAATTACGTATGCAGGGCAGTTTGTGCTAATGTGCACAAATTATAGGAAAGAGTCGACCAGGCACTTGACAGGAGGAAAAGGTCTGCTGACAGTTCTCCCTCAACCTCTTGGCCGGTATAATTTTCCAGTCTTTGGTTTCCTGCTTTGTTTTAGCCTGTTCTACCAGACGATCGGCAAGTGTGCTCTCTTGGTGTCTGTGTTAATGCATTGCCACTTCCTTTCTCGTTCCCATTCCTATTCCCGTTCCCGTTCCCATTCCGAATCCCCCTCCCCTCACTCAGTCCCAGTAAATGTGTGTATTTATTGTCGGTATGAGCGACGTCTACTTGTATAAATTATTGCCCACTGAGTTCCCCCCATTAAGAATTCACTGACCGCTCCAAAGTCAACGGCCTATTATGAGAACCCGCAACTGGAAGGGAAGTCTAGCCATTGCTTTTACTACCAACTGTCTGTCCTCATCTGTCTTTCAAAATATCGATTCTTGCTTTCGTTATTAGACTCCATCTCTCTCTCTCTCTATTTCTCTCTGTCTATCTTTCTCTTCCATCTTTCATCTCCCATGTCTTTAGAAAGCACACAAATATGTGGAGAAACAGCCAATTAAGACTTGTCTCTTAGAACGGAACCCAAGAAACAGCAACAACACGTTAACTTCACTTTATGATGTTCATTTAATAGTCAGAATTATTTAGAAGCAGCTGTCGATGGAGGGAAGAGCACCGTTGCAGAACTTCCAGGTGGACCAGGCAGACCAACCCTGCTGGCTGAGGATCTTCTGGGCGCAACGGACGGAGTTGGTGATGTCATCGGTCAACAGAGCATTGCAGCTCAGTTTGCACTCGTTGTAGGAGAAGCGACCGTTGGCAGGCTGGCACCAGTAGTAGTTGTTGATCTGGAAGATACCGTAGTCGTTGGAGCCATTGGAGTTCTCAGGGCCGACAACGCCGGTGCGGTAGGAGCTCTCGTGCTCAGCAATGCAAGTCCAGCGAGCCAACTGGTCACGGGGAACGCCCAACTTGGACATCTCCTGGGCCAAGGAGCAACGGGTCATGGTGCGACCGAAAGCGGGGGCGGCGAAGGCCAGAGCAAGGAGAACAACGAAGAACTTCATGTTGAGTTGAATTCAATTACTTTGCTAGTAAACTGATGATGAGGTCCTCAGAATGGCAAGCTTTTATAGCAGTTTTTGTGGTCTGCTTATCGGCAAACGTGAGAAACGTGGACAATTAATCAGGAGTAGAGCAGTGATAAGATTAACTGCATTTCAGTTTATAAACATTATATCATTAGGGCCATTGATAAGGCCACTTAAGTGGCCTGGCAGTGCGGCTAACGTAGTTGTACTATCAATTCTTCTATTCATTCTAAGTCAAAGTTTAGTTTTGAGAAGCGCAAACTGTTCTTGGCAATTGCTGTTAATTAGCTGATGCTCATCTTGGCCTGGCTATTAACGTAACAGTGCTTTCTTTTTCTATAATTTCGGTCCATAATTGAACAATTAGCGGCCTCTCGCATATAAATTATGTATAATTTGAAGCCCCAAAGGCACGACCCCATGCATATGCGATGAGATATTGAGAAATTCTTTGGCCAGAACTGTTAGCTGACCCATATGCGTTAGAAGAAGCTTTTATATTAACCCATAGACAGCGACAGCAACAGCAACATGGGCATGGCTCTGGAATCGCAAGTGTAGACGGTGTTGCAGATGGAGTTGAAGTCGCAGCTAATGGCTGGAAAACAAGTTAATTTAATTTCCAATCGTAAAACAAATTACGTATGAAAGCATGCCGTTATCGTGCCGTTTATCTAAGTAAGTGAGACAGACAGACAGAGAGAGAAAGAGAGAGAGAGAGAGAGAGAGAGCAACGACTTTGCTTGACTGAAATTTTCGTTTGATTTGAAACAATTTCAATGCAATTTACAAGTAAGGCCTCCCCTGCCCAATGTAGGTCTATTGCAATTGCCATTTGAGTGTAACTTGGCCATTTTCAGTTATGCTCAGGCCTTGTCGTCGCTGGATTTGTAAATGCTTTCGACCAAATTGGTAAACAACTTGACGTATCTGGTCATCATCGTATCAATTTGTATCAATTCTCAAGGGCCTCCCGATAGGGTTGAATGACTTATCGCAAGTGCTCTGAGGTGAAAACTAGAAATATTTTAGTTTTTGGACTCTGTACTGTAATTAGTAAACTATTTCAGTTCAAATTTTGATTAAACTATAGCATTGAATATAAATTTTCCATTATTTTGTTTGAAGTTGAAATGATAATGTTATGATAATAGCAGTAAGTTATGCTGAAGCTTTGGATTAATCTTTGCTGAAGTGTTGAGTACTAATTTGCAGCAGTTTTGTCAGTAATTGTTAATTGACAGGAATTGCCAACAATATACTACTTGTGTCAGTTAAATCCTTGCACTAATCTTCCCGAAATGAAGAGTTTTTGTCACATTTTAAATGGGAAAGAATCTGCAGTTGTAACTTACTTCTAACACTTTTTAATTAGGAACACTAATAGGAAACAGTGCCAAGCAACTTTCTCAAGGATTAATCTGTCTTTTAAGCTACACACTTTCTTTCGTTCTCTGCTGCTGCTTTCTATGTGCTTGCAGTTATCATTTGCGTCAGCCCAACATGACATGCTACCATCTGCTTAAGCCCTCACTTAATCCCCAGTTGATAAATCATCTGTTCTCTGCGCTAACTTTCCCGCATTCGAAATCGCATTTTAATCATCCTGCTATTACAACATTCTCTGGCCACAAGAAATTTTTCACTGCCTTTTTTTTTCTGTTGGACAGCTACAACTCATAATCACAAAGAGGAAAAAATATGTTTATAATAAAAAAAAAAATTAGAAAAAAAAGAGAAGAGTTTCTTTGCGTGTTAAGTCGACACCTTAGCCAAATTGTTTTTAGTTGGAGAAATAATAAAAGCAACACCCAAAACGACATAAGACTTGACTTGACTTCAAACTGGGCAGCTATTTTAACTGAGGGCTCTCAGTTGTTGTTATTGTTGTTATTATTGTTATAGTTGTTGTGTTTTTTGCCCCTTTTTAAGTGTTTTTTTTTTTTTTTGTTGTTTGTTGGTTGATGCTGACAAAGATTAAGTCACAGTTGCGATGTCTTGTCATGAAATGTTCTCATGGCAGTTCCATTTCTTTAGCCCATTTGCATAAGGTTCGCATTGAGAGATGAATGTAGACCTGGAGCTGGAACTGGAGCTGTGAATGTTGTAAATTTTACCCACATACAAATGAGAGATAAAACTATTAACAGAATTTAGCAACAACAATGATAGAGAAATGTGGCCACTTTTCAGTTGTCAAGACAAAACTTGAGATCCCATTTTCCCAAAGCTGTCAACTCTTGAATTGTCTTCGGTATCTTGGGATACCCAAACACAGACTTTTGTCAGCTTTTTTTTTTTTTTTTTTTTTTTTTTTTTTGATAGTTGCTGTCATGCCTGACAGCCCAGCGCTTGACTTGAAATTAAAATGCGAGTCGAGAAAGCAAAACGAATCTGAAATGCGCTAACTGGAAAGCCCAACCAGAGAACTACGTATACAACTAACTACAAATAAACAGTCTGTGGTTGAATGAGAGGTTTGGAAACATAAGAATAATCTAAATATTCAGCCAGACAATTGAAGTACTAAATATAATTAAGATTGAGCACTTTAAGAGGCTTTTCAAACACAACTTCTAGATAATACAATACCTAACACTGTCTGTAGTGTGTAGTTTGTAGTGTATGCAAGCATTCGAGTTGATAAAAATGCGCAGAGAAATGAACGATTTTCCAGCTTGGCCATTATGATTTTCACCGAGATTTGTAGGCTGCTGTTTGCGCCCACTGTGTCTTGCCCTCAGGTGATGTGCGATCAACACAGCTGTCTATCAAATAATATAATTAAGGTTTATATCACAGCGGGTATCGTGGCTTGATATTTTGACATAGTTACGTCTGGGCTTGGGCTTGCCTTTGCCAGGTGAAATGCTCATAATTTGTAAGTCCAATTTGTTGTACGACAGTTGGCAGTAATTGATGCCCAAAGTAGTTCAAAGTTGTCGGATTGTCGGTTTCAGTTCGCTTACCATTGACAATGACAAGTCAAGATCATGTTTACTTAACCAACTGGAAAACAACAATTGACAACAGTTGACAATAGTTGTGGTAATGCGATATGTTGACATTGTGCAAGTTTAAGCATTGCTTAGCATCACATCTGATCTCCTACAGATCTTTGTCTTTTCTCCTACCCTATCATATAAGAACACTGTCCGATCTCCTCTTCTCTTCCTTAATGTGCACTGTTGGTTTTATGTTTTATTTTTCCTAACTGATAAGCGGGGTACTCAATTGTGTCTGCAACTTTGGCTAACATATCGTGGCAATCGCCATTTGAATTTGATAAGAGTAAGTCCCCCCTCTAATCGTTATCGAAGCCATCGGCCGTGCCATTCATTAATTTTTCTTTGTGGTATCTGCACTCGACTTTGGCGTATTGAAATCAACTCGTTTGCTTTGATTTCTCTCAAGTCGAAAACACTTCAAACACTGTTTGAGCATCAGATAAATAATTGCGCATAATGTAATCTCAATGCTAGTCTAGAAAATGTTGGAGTTCATATGTTTATTTAGGCTAGGATCACAGGAAGTTGAGTATAGGAATCAAACGTACAGGAAAGAAAGCTTTGCTTCTTCCAATGAGCTTTGGTAGTTTCTTTGTAAGACTTCCTACTTCCTTAGTTCTATACGTAACTTATCTTATTGTGCTCCTCAAGTTCTTCAACAAATTCTACATCTTTCATCGTCTTGCCAACTATTTACTTATTCATACTTTAATTTCCTTGTTCTTTCCTCCTTTTCCTATACTTTCTCTGGCTTCTTCTCGTTCAAACTGGAACTTTTCTATTTCAATGTTTGCCTTGGCAACGTCTCTGTTCACTTTCCTGTTTTGCTCTTCACAGTTTTGAACAAGTTCTACATCTTTCATCCTCTGGTTATCTACTTTTACTTACCAATCAATAAGTTTCCTGCTAGCTCTATTATAATTTTTCCTTTAGCCTCCTTACATTTATCGGACATTTTCTTAGCTTCTTTAAGTATTTTTCCAGATAAGCTTTACCAAAACTTCCTTACTTTCCATTTCTTCCTTAGATGTATACCTTAGTTAATTATTACTTTAACTTTCTTAGCTCTTTTCTTCTTTATTTCAATAGGTTTCTTCCTTAATAAGCTTCTTCCTACCGTTAACTTCCTTCGTTCTATCATTGCTTTTCAATCTCTTCCTTAGGTTTCTCCTTTAGTTAACTATAAAAGATTTCTATTTACACTCAACGCTTCTATTCGCTTTCTTCATTTGCTTTACGCTTGTTTTTAACAAATTCTACATCTTTCACCCTTCTGGCAACAACTTTTTCTTTCCATACCAATTAAATCAGCCACAATCCTTGAAGCATTTGAAAATCATACGCCTTGAAGATCATAAGACAACCACTCCTCCCCCGTCTGTTCCACAGCTGTAGCTGTAATTCCCAACTTGTTGTTATCTATGGAACCGGCATAACTTTACGCTAGACTGATTTCATTCGACGGTAACCGCAGTAATTGTTTTACTTGTACTCGTACTTGGTAAGTAGTTGACCCACGCCATGTCGTAGTGTCGCCCCCTTCGGAGGGCGCTGAACTGCGGCCTTATGGCAATTACGTATGCAGGGCAGTTTGTGCTAATGTGCACAAATTATAGGAAAGAGTCGACCAGGCACTTGACAGGAGGAAAAGGTCTGCTGACAGTTCTCCCTCAACCTCTTGGCCGGTATAATTTTCCAGTCTTTGGTTTCCTGCTTTGTTTTAGCCTGTTCTACCAGACGATCGGCAAGTGTGCTCTCTTGGTGTCTGTGTTAATGCATTGCCACTTCCTTTCTCGTTCCCATTCCTATTCCCGTTCCCGTTCCCATTCCGAATCCCCCTCCCCTCACTCAGTCCCAGTAAATGTGTGTATTTATTGTCGGTATGAGCGACGTCTACTTGTATAAATTATTGCCCACTGAGTTCCCCCCCATTAAGAATTCACTGACCGCTCCAAAGTCAACGGCCTATTATGAGAACCCGCAACTGGAAGGGAAGTCTAGCCATTGCTTTTACTACCAACTGTCTGTCCTCATCTGTCTTTCAAAATATCGATTCTTGCTTTCGTTATTAGACTCCATCTCTCTCTCTCTATTTCTCTCTGTCTATCTTTCTCTTCCATCTTTCATCTCCCATGTCTTTAGAAAGCACACAAATATGTGGAGAAACAGCCAATTAAGACTTGTCTCTTAGAACGGAACCCAAGAAACAGCAACAACACGTTAACTTCACTTTATGATGTTCATTTAATAGTCAGAATTATTTAGAAGCAGCTGTCGATGGAGGGAAGAGCACCGTTGCAGAACTTCCAGGTGGACCAGGCAGACCAACCCTGCTGGCTGAGGATCTTCTGGGCGCAACGGACGGAGTTGGTGATGTCATCGGTCAACAGAGCATTGCAGCTCAGTTTGCACTCGTTGTAGGAGAAGCGACCGTTGGCAGGCTGGCACCAGTAGTAGTTGTTGATCTGGAAGATACCGTAGTCGTTGGAGCCATTGGAGTTCTCAGGGCCGACAACGCCGGTGCGGTAGGAGCTCTCGTGCTCAGCAATGCAAGTCCAGCGAGCCAACTGGTCACGGGGAACGCCCAACTTGGACATCTCCTGGGCCAAGGAGCAACGGGTCATGGTGCGACCGAAAGCGGGGGCGGCGAAGGCCAGAGCAAGGAGAACAACGAAGAACTTCATGTTGAGTTGAATTCAATTACTTTGCTAGTAAACTGATGATGAGGTCCTCAGAATGGCAAGCTTTTATAGCAGTTTTTGTGGTCTGCTTATCGGCAAACGTGAGAAACGTGGACAATTAAGCAGGAGTAGAGCAGTGATAAGATTAACTGCATTTCAGTTTATAAACATTATATCATTAGGGCCATTGATAAGGCCACTTAAGTGGCCTGGCAGTGCGGCTAACGTAGTTGTACTATCAATTCTTCTATTCATTCTAAGTCAAAGTTTAGTTTTGAGAAGCGCAAACTGTTCTTGGCAATTGCTGTTAATTAGCTGATGCTCATCTTGGCCTGGCTATTAACGTAACAGTGCTTTCTTTTTCTATAATTTCGGTCCATAATTGAACAATTAGCGGCCTCTCGCATATAAATTATGTATAATTTGAAGCCCCAAAGGCACGACCCCATGCATATGCGATGAGATATTGAGAAATTCTTTGGCCAGAACTGTTAGCTGACCCATATGCGTTAGAAGAAGCCTTTATATTAACCCATAGACAGCGACAGCAACAGCAACATGGGCATGGCTCTGGAATCGCAAGTGTAGACGGTGTTGCAGATGGAGTTGAAGTCGCAGCTAATGGCTGGAAAACAAGTTAATTTAATTTCCAATCGTAAAACAAATTACGTATGAAAGCATGCCGTTATCGTGCCGTTTATCTAAGTAAGTGAGACAGACAGACAGAGAGAGAAAGAGAGAGAGAGAGAGAGAGAGAGCAACGACTTTGCTTGACTGAAATTTTCGTTTGATTTGAAACAATTTCAATGCAATTTACAAGTAAGGCCTCCCCTGCCCAATGTAGGTCTATTGCAATTGCCATTTGAGTGTAACTTGGCCATTTTCAGTTATGCTCAGGCCTTGTCGTCGCTGGATTTGTAAATGCTTTCGACCAAATTGGTAAACAACTTGACGTATCTGGTCATCATCGTATCAATTTGTATCAATTCTCAAGGGCCTCCCGATAGGGTTGAATGACTTATCGCAAGTGCTCTGAGGTGAAAACTAGAAATATTTTAGTTTTTGGACTCTGTACTGTAATTAGTAAACTATTTCAGTTCAAATTTTGATTAAACTATAGCATTGAATATAAATTTTCCATTATTTTGTTTGAAGTTGAAATGATAATGTTATGATAATAGCAGTAAGTTATGCTGAAGCTTTGGATTAATCTTTGCTGAAGTGTTGAGTACTAATTTGCAGCAGTTTTGTCAGTAATTGTTAATTGACAGGAATTGCCAACAATATACTACTTGTGTCAGTTAAATCCTTGCACTAATCTTCCCGAAATGAAGAGTTTTTGTCACATTTTAAATGGGAAAGAATCTGCAGTTGTAACTTACTTCTAACACTTTTTAATTAGGAACACTAATAGGAAACAGTGCCAAGCAACTTTCTCAAGGATTAATCTGTCTTTTAAGCTACACACTTTCTTTCGTTCTCTGCTGCTGCTTTCTATGTGCTTGCAGTTATCATTTGCGTCAGCCCAACATGACATGCTACCATCTGCTTAAGCCCTCACTTAATCCCCAGTTGATAAATCATCTGTTCTCTGCGCTAACTTTCCCGCATTCGAAATCGCATTTTAATCATCCTGCTATTACAACATTCTCTGGCCACAAGAAATTTTTCACTGCCTTTTTTTTTCTGTTGGACAGCTACAACTCATAATCACAAAGAGGAAAAAATATGTTTATAATAAAAAAAAAAAATTAGAAAAAAAAGAGAAGAGTTTCTTTGCGTGTTAAGTCGACACCTTAGCCAAATTGTTTTTAGTTGGAGAAATAATAAAAGCAACACCCAAAACGACATAAGACTTGACTTGACTTCAAACTGGGCAGCTATTTTAACTGAGGGCTCTCAGTTGTTGTTATTGTTGTTATTATTGTTATAGTTGTTGTGTTTTTGCCCCTTTTTAAGTGTTTTTTTTTTTTTTTGTTGTTTGTTGGTTGATGCTGACAAAGATTAAGTCACAGTTGCGATGTCTTGTCATGAAATGTTCTCATGGCAGTTCCATTTCTTTAGCCCATTTGCATAAGGTTCGCATTGAGAGATGAATGTAGACCTGGAGCTGGAACTGGAGCTGTGAATGTTGTAAATTTTACCCACATACAAATGAGAGATAAAACTATTAACAGAATTTAGCAACAACAATGATAGAGAAATGTGGCCACTTTTCAGTTGTCAAGACAAAACTTGAGATCCCATTTTCCCAAAGCTGTCAACTCTTGAATTGTCTTCGGTATCTTGGGATACCCAAACACAGACTTTTGTCAGCTTTTTTTTTTTTTTTTTTTTTTTTTTTGATAGTTGCTGTCATGCCTGACAGCCCAGCGCTTGACTTGAAATTAAAATGCGAGTCGAGAAAGCAAAACGAATCTGAAATGCGCTAACTGGAAAGCCCAACCAGAGAACTACGTATACAACTAACTACAAATAAACAGTCTGTGGTTGAATGAGAGGTTTGGAAACATAAGAATAATCTAAATATTCAGCCAGACAATTGAAGTACTAAATATAATTAAGATTGAGCACTTTAAGAGGCTTTTCAAACACAACTTCTAGATAATACAATACCTAACACTGTCTGTAGTGTGTAGTTTGTAGTGTATGCAAGCATTCGAGTTGATAAAAATGCGCAGAGAAATGAACGATTTTCCAGCTTGGCCATTATGATTTTCACCGAGATTTGTAGGCTGCTGTTTGCGCCCACTGTGTCTTGCCCTCAGGTGATGTGCGATCAACACAGCTGTCTATCAAATAATATAATTAAGGTTTATATCACAGCGGGTATCGTGGCTTGATATTTTGACATAGTTACGTCTGGGCTTGGGCTTGCCTTTGCCAGGTGAAATGCTCATAATTTGTAAGTCCAATTTGTTGTACGACAGTTGGCAGTAATTGATGCCCAAAGTAGTTCAAAGTTGTCGGATTGTCGGTTTCAGTTCGCTTACCATTGACAATGACAAGTCAAGATCATGTTTACTTAACCAACTGGAAAACAACAATTGACAACAGTTGACAATAGTTGTGGTAATGCGATATGTTGACATTGTGCAAGTTTAAGCATTGCTTAGGCATCACATCTGATCTCCTACAGATCTTTGTCTTTTCTCCTACCCTATCATATAAGAACACTGTCCGATCTCCTCTTCTCTTCCTTAATGTGCACTGTTGGTTTTATGTTTTATTTTTCCTAACTGATAAGCGGGGTACTCAATTGTGTCTGCAACTTTGGCTAACATATCGTGGCAATCGCCATTTGAATTTGATAAGAGTAAGTCCCCCCTCTAATCGTTATCGAAGCCATCGGCCGTGCCATTCATTAATTTTTCTTTGTGGTATCTGCACTCGACTTTGGCGTATTGAAATCAACTCGTTTGCTTTGATTTCTCTCAAGTCGAAAACACTTCAAACACTGTTTGAGCATCAGATAAATAATTGCGCATAATGTAATCTCAATGCTAGTCTAGAAAATGTTGGAGTTCATATGTTTATTTAGGCTAGGATCACAGGAAGTTGAGTATAGGAAACAAACGTACAGGAAAGAAAGCTTTGCTTCTTCCTATGAGCTTTGGTAGTTTCTTTGTAAGACTTCCTACTTCCTTAGCTCTATACGTAACTTATCTTATTGTGCTCTTCAAGTACTTCAACAAATTCTATATCTTTCATCGTCTTGCCAACTATTTACTTATTCATACTTTAATTTCCTTGTTCTTTCCTCCTTTTCCTCTACTTTCTCTGGCTTCTTCTCGTTCAAACTGGAACTTTTCTATTTCAATGTTTGCCTTGCCAACGTCTCTGTTCACTTTCCTGTTTTGCTCTTCACAGTTTTGAACAAGTTCTACATCTTTCATCCTCTGGGTATCTACTTTTACTTACCAATCAATAAGTTTCCTGCTTACTTCTCTTTCCTCTGCTAGCTCTATTATAATTTTTACTTTAGCCTCCTTACATTTTTCGGACATTTTCTTAGCTTTTTTAAGTATTTTTCCATACCTTAGTTAATTATTACTTTAACTTTCTTAGCTCTTTTCTTCTTTATTTCGATAGGTTTCTTCCTTAATAAGCTTCTTCCTACCATTAACTTCCTTCGTTCTATCTTTGCTTTTCAATCTCTTCCTTAGGTTTCTCCTTTAGTTAACTATAAAAGTTTTCTGTTTACACTCAACGCTTCTATTCGCTTTCTTCATTTGCTTTACGCTTGTTTTTAACAAATTCTACATCTTTCACCCTTCTGGCAACAACTTTTTCTTTCCATACCAATTAAATCAGCCACAATCCTTGAAGCATTTGAAAATCATACGCCTTGAAGATCATAAGACAACCACTCCTCCCCCCGTCTGTTCCACAGCTGTAGCTGTAATTCCCAACTTGTTGTTATCTATGGAACCGGCATAACTTTACGCTAGACTGATTTCATTCGACGGTAACCGCAGTAATTGTTTTACTTGTACTCGTACTTGGTAAGTAGTTGACCCACGCCATGTCGTAGTGTCGCCCCCTTCGGAGGGCGCTGAACTGCGGCCTTATGGCAATTACGTATGCAGGGCAGTTTGTGCTAATGTGCACAAATTATAGGAAAGAGTCGACCAGGCACTTGACAGGAGGAAAAGGTCTGCTGACAGTTCTCCCTCAACCTCTTGGCCGGTATAATTTTCCAGTCTTTGGTTTCCTGCTTTGTTTTAGCCTGTTCTACCAGACGATCGGCAAGTGTGCTCTCTTGGTGTCTGTGTTAATGCATTGCCACTTCCTTTCTCGTTCCCATTCCTATTCCCGTTCCCGTTCCCATTCCGAATCCCCCTCCCCTCACTCAGTCCCAGTAAATGTGTGTATTTATTGTCGGTATGAGCGACGTCTACTTGTATAAATTATTGCCCACTGAGTTCCCCCCCATTAAGAATTCACTGACCGCTCCAAAGTCAACGGCCTATTATGAGAACCCGCAACTGGAAGGGAAGTCTAGCCATTGCTTTTACTACCAACTGTCTGTCCTCATCTGTCTTTCAAAATATCGATTCTTGCTTTCGTTATTAGACTCCATCTCTCTCTCTCTATTTCTCTCTGTCTATCTTTCTCTTCCATCTTTCATCTCCCATGTCTTTAGAAAGCACACAAATATGTGGAGAAACAGCCAATTAAGACTTGTCTCTTAGAACGGAACCCAAGAAACAGCAACAACACGTTAACTTCACTTTATGATGTTCATTTAATAGTCAGAATTATTTAGAAGCAGCTGTCGATGGAGGGAAGAGCACCGTTGCAGAACTTCCAGGTGGACCAGGCAGACCAACCCTGCTGGCTGAGGATCTTCTGGGCGCAACGGACGGAGTTGGTGATGTCATCGGTCAACAGAGCATTGCAGCTCAGTTTGCACTCGTTGTAGGAGAAGCGACCGTTGGCAGGCTGGCACCAGTAGTAGTTGTTGATCTGGAAGATACCGTAGTCGTTGGAGCCATTGGAGTTCTCAGGGCCGACAACGCCGGTGCGGTAGGAGCTCTCGTGCTCAGCAATGCAAGTCCAGCGAGCCAACTGGTCACGGGGAACGCCCAACTTGGACATCTCCTGGGCCAAGGAGCAACGGGTCATGGTGCGACCGAAAGCGGGGGCGGCGAAGGCCAGAGCAAGGAGAACAACGAAGAACTTCATGTTTAGAATTTTGCAGGAAAACTGATGTCTTTACCCTGGAAGTTTAATGTTTATATAGGGGAAACTAATCTGTGTTCTGCACTATCTGAAGTGTTTGCGTGATTGCCACGAAAACGAAGAGTCAATATCGCAGATTTGCTAATCATTATCATGGCTATACTTTAGACAATTAATGGAATCCAAATAATCGCAATCAAAGTATGCCAAAATAAAAACAAAAGAATAATATCTAGTTGACAAAATAAAGTAAACAATTCTTTTGGGAAACTTAAAGAATTTGTTTTGTTTTTCAAGCTTATTTCATTCCTTACTCTGAGATAAATAATGATGCAGAATGAATTTAATGTTTGGTTAAGTTTTGACGGAGTTATGAGAGTTTGAAGTTTACAAAACATGGTAATTACCTCTGTGTTAGTCGCCCTCTCTCTCTCAGACACCCTCTCTCTCTCTCACTCTCCCTGTGTGTCTGTCTACTCCAAATACTCTGTAGCATTTCCTATATCTCGCTCTACTCTATAGGTTATCTATTACTCCCTTTTCCCGCCCCTCTAAGAGACTTTATCTTCCGCATCCATGAACTTATGTTTGGATGAGCAGTAAAGAGTTAAACATTGTTAAAAATAGTTTAAAATTGTTAAAAATTAGCCTACTTTTACTTGATTTTCAGCTGTTGGCTTATTCATATTGCATATTTAAATGCCACTAGTTATAGTTGAACCATTAACCTTGTTAGGTTTTTGTTTTTGTTTCGTTTTTTTGGGGTCTTCGCTTACCAATTACTAGTGTCATGCTTTAAGTTATGTTTTGGTCTGGTCAATAGAGATCGACGGGGGGGAAGTATTGATACTATTTAAAGTAGGCTACGTATATGAATGAATGGCGTCTGAAGATCTTGTCTTGGCAGAACTGAACTGTGTACCTTTGAGTGTGTTTCATAACGGTTCCAAGTTGAATCGTCATAAAACCACTGACTTGGCACAAACCCCAAGGCTAGCACACATCATCAACATCATCAGCATCATGAATAACAATATAAATACCAAGTGAGCTGCACATTGCTTTCACGACAACAACAACAACCACAACAACAGATAGATAATATGATGTTAGATAGATGGTTAGGTAGAAGTCTTTGTCTAAAGACCTAACCGCAAGTATGCAAAACCCGTCATCAGTGTGTTACATTAACCTCATTCAAGCGAATGCACTTATGAGTGTACGAGCACCCATCATGAATGTTGGGAGGGAGTGAATGTTGTTGGCAGTCGCTAAAACCCACTCAAAAGTTGGCATCTCAGCAATTGTTAGCGGTATTCCCTGGTCCCTCCATCTCAGTCTCGGACTCGGGTACTTGATGATCTTCGGACGACCACAGATTTCTACACATTTCTGCCAAGAAAGTTGTTAACCCCTTGGCCAAAGACAAATGACAAAAGGCTACTGTAAAGGCCTTTTGGTCAAATGTCTAACAAAATGTTATTTCTGGCATTTCTATGGCCTTCTTCGATAGTCCATAGCCCATTATCGAATAGCGAGCCAATGTTAATTTATTCTCTTGTGGATTCGTTGTAAAACTAGTGATACTTGTCTTCACTTTTACTTTTCTGTTTGATTTATGGGTTAATATAAAAGCTTCTTCTAACGCATATGGGTCAGCTAACAGTTCTGGCCAAAGAATTTCTCAATATCTCATCGCATATGCATGGGGTCGTGCCTTTGGGGCTTCAAATTATACATAATTTATATGCGAGAGGCCGCTAATTGTTCAATTATGGACCGAAATTATAGAAAAAGAAAGCACTGTTACGTTAATAGCCAGGCCAAGATGAGCATCAGCTAATTAACAGCAATTGCCAAGAACAGTTTGCGCTTCTCAAAACTAAACTTTGACTTAGAATGAATAGAAGAATTGATAGTACAACTACGTTAGCCGCACTGCCAGGCCACTTAAGTGGCCTTATCAATGGCCCTAATGATATAATGTTTATAAACTGAAATGCAGTTAATCTTATCACTGCTCTACTCCTGCTTAATTGTCCACGTTTCTCACGTTTGCCGATAAGCAGACCACAAAAACTGCTATAAAAGCTTGCCATTCTGAGGACCTCATCATCAGTTCACTAGCAAAGTAATTGAATTCAACTCAACATGAAGTTCTTCATTGTTCTCCTTGCTCTGGCCTTCGCCGCCCCCGCTTTCGGTCGCACCATGACCCGTTGCTCCTTGGCCCAGGAGATGTCCAAGTTGGGCGTTCCCCGTGACCAGTTGGCTCGCTGGACTTGCATTGCTGAGCACGAGAGCTCCTACCGCACCGGCGTTGTCGGCCCTGAGAACTCCAATGGCTCCAACGACTACGGTATCTTCCAGATCAACAACTACTACTGGTGCCAGCCTGCCAACGGTCGCTTCTCCTACAACGAGTGCAAACTGAGCTGCAATGCTCTGTTGACCGATGACATCACCAACTCCGTCCGTTGCGCCCAGAAGATCCTCAGCCAGCAGGGTTGGTCTGCCTGGTCCACCTGGAAGTTCTGCAACGGTGCTCTCCCCTCCATCGACAGCTGCTTCTAAATATTTGAATTCCTTAATAAACTTGCTTAAATAATTGAACTTGCAATCGTTTGTCATTGTTATGGAAACAATTTTCCAGTTTTATGATGTGTCTATTGTTATGCCATTCTATTTTCGATAGCTATGGGTGATTTCTTTAGAGTTTCTTGGCATAAAATGGACGCGAATCTAATGCAATGCACATAAATAAAGCCATAAATTTAGAAACTTATGCAAAACAAACAATTTGTAGCTTCAAGTGGCACATAAAACTAAATCTTTTTGCACATTTTCTCTCATAGAAAGTAAACTTGAAGCTCGACAAATGGCAGCAGGTCAACGGCGAATTATAAACAGACTGAGACCTATTCATTACGATATACCTGAAATACAGAAGACAATGAAAAAACTGGTTGGACAGGCGAGTTTTGGATCAACTAAGGAAAGAACTCATCAACAACTTCAATGGGAATTCAGAAAAACATAATATAAATTAATTAATGTGCAAGTAAATGTGGAACAACTTCCGCCACAACTAAGCGACATCGTAGTCGCAATTGTCGTGCTTGTTGTCGACAACTCTGGTAATACTGGAGTTAATAATACTGCGTATCCATTAAACAAATTGCGTCTTCAAATATGATTGTTAGATGCCCCAAGCATCTCCGATGTGAGGTACACGATCTGTAAGTGATTATAAGATCATTTGAAGCATGAACCTAAACGGGCAGAGTTGACTGCGGGAGAGAAAAGAGTGACAACCCTAGCCAATAAAATAATAAGTATTTTGATAAAAAAAAATATGCTTATATATATTGGATTCTCTTCTTAGAGCGGAGCAGCAATTAAATATGGAAATATTGACTGATCATTTCGGAGGGGTGGCAACCCTATTCAGATAAATTATTAGCAGTTTACTAAGCATTGCATTTTATTTCAGATCAGTGCAATATATAAATATGACGATAAATAGACAGCCCTTGTGAAAGAGTGTGGCAACCCTACCCAACAAATATTAAGTATTTTTAAAAAAATTGTACTTTGTTTTATCCAATCAGAGCAATAATTAAATATGAAAGTAAATTAACAGTCTATTCAGATGGGGTGGCAACCCTAACCAAAAAGTAATCAATTATATAAATATATATTTTCATTTATTTTTTTTCAGATTAGAGAACTAATAAATATATTTAAATATATATATATTAACAATATTTTTGGACGAGAGTGCGAAATTGCACAAATTCCGAGCATTCGCAACTTATAATAAATGCCACTGGAAGAAATGAAAGTGATAGCCTTTATCAAGCTATTGTTACAAGATAAATATATGAAATCTGGAGTCTATTGAAGAATGTATAGTTAATAATTAAGATAAGAATAAATAATAATAAAGAACGAAAGAAATTTGGAAATTGCATTTTTCCCAGCTTGTAAAATAAATAGATTAGATAAATAGAAATCATTCTTGAGGAATTCCTAATGAATTGATAGCTACTGCTAAATGATAACTTTTAATTGAATTGCAGAAAACAGAAAAAATTCCACAATATGTTTAATATGTTTTTTTTTTTTTTTTGGGGATATTTATTAGAAATCGCAGAGTGTGAAAACTTTCGAAATGTCTAAAGATCACTTTCTACTCTAAAAGTTAATGCTCTATAGAATATTTATTTAAATTTGATATAAAATCACAATATTACAAAAACGCTGGTAAAATTATAAAGCGATTTGTTGTGGGTTGGCCATAAAATCTTATTTGTTTTTTTTTTTTTGCAAATTTTCTCTGATAGAAAGTAAAGTTAAAGTAGCAAGCCAGTCAACCGCAAATGGCAGAGGGTCAACACCGATTTATGGCCCGCCCAAAACATATTGATTATATTAAATCAGTCACAAACCAGTTGGACTGGAGGTGGCGGCTTCGGCTGAATTGGAGGTGACAGCAAACAATGCCAAAGATTTTAATTCAATATAAATGTTAAACAAATAGTGTAAATATTGGCACCAGTTCCGCTTGAAAACCAAAATCGAAGGTAAGACCGCATTCAGTGGTCATAATAATGGCCAAAATAAATGATTGACAGTCAAGCCCGAGGCATCCTCGAGCTGTTGTTGTGCACGATATGTCTGCAATTATAAGGTGATTGGAATCTATAATCTTATTACCCCCGGGTCATGGATTGGCATTCAGTTTGCTAAATTGGGAGAAAGTGGCGACTGAATGTGCAACAAACCAACATTTAGCTGCCACAGTCTATGGAAAATGCGCAACTTAGAAGTTGTTATTACTAGAAAATTCAGATATTTTACGATAAATATTGAGTCAACAATAGCTTCAAGTTGTAATGTATATAAATTGATAGCAGCTAAAAATGTTATTACTTTATTAGAAAATGTATACAGTTATTATTTTAAGATTTGTTTTCGTTGTTTATTTGTTCTTTATCTTTATCTTGTTGCTCAGTACGCCTAGTGCAATTTAACAGAGACTGTTAAGTCTGCTATGTTAAGTTAACATTGAGAACTGTTTATCTACATTTTCTTTCGATTTGTAAATATATTGTTATTTAACAAGTGTCAGAGCACTATTACACGCCTATCTAATACGAAAACCCTATTAAAATACCTTCCACTGTTGTATTTCGTAAATCATTGTCTAATCATAAACTCAGACAGTGAATTTTCTGAAGTGTGACGTCTGTGTAGATATCGCATCCTTGAACTTGATAGTTTTGTTAATTGTTTGTCTAAACCAACTTGTAATTTGTTGTTGTGTAATCAATCCGAATTGAAATTAAATTTTTAACTATTAGATAAGATACACATACAGACCAACTTCTTTATCTTTGCCAATATAGTAGCGCTTACAAATCTTTACAGAGATAACTTAATCATTAAGATAACACTGCCCTATAAAAGCACAGCCCGTCCAGGCTAAAGACATTAGTTTTGTGTAAATTCTAAACATGAAGATGTCCAAATAAATGCTTAACTTATTGAAACAACTAGTATTTTTTATAGAGCATCTACTCTTAAGTATCTGTTGATAGGCATAAGCAAGTTCTTAATTGAAGAGACTGAAGTCTCTAAAGCGTTTGCACGTGTAAAGTTATCACAGTTTGCAATCGATGTAAATTGTGAGATTTGTTGATGGTTTGAGTGTCTGGACAGTTTGGCCTTTAAGCTCAATTAACTGTTGCAGTTGGCTCAATCAGTTTTTGGGAGCTAACAAAGAGACAAAGAAATACCCAATTGCTTAAGCCCAACAAAGGTAACAAAATTGCGGTTACTTAATCAGCAATTGCCTCATTTGTCAGGTGTGCAACATCTGTTGAACTGTTAAACAGTTGAACAGTTGAACAGTTTAATACTTGATCTGCTTTTTTGGAAATGTTGGAATAATGTTAAGTACTAAATGCCTTAATAACCTATATAGAGAATAGATACGCCATATAAGTCAGTTATAAAAAAGAAACCTTTCTTTTACTTTTTATATTTATATGATTATGCTTCTCTTTTATTTTTGTTTTTGGTATTGCTGAAAGTATGTTGCGTGTGACGCCCCATTCTGCTGTCTCCTCTCCCCCAACCCCCCTTTCCTTAGCCTGTTCAGCTGGAGCATGGCCAATGCATAAGCTATTTATTATTAACAATTGTTAAATCAGACCGGAACAGTTTTCGTCTAACTCAAAAGTATACCTCGTACTCTATGTAGTATTTAGACCCGGTACCCAAAGGGTACAGGGGCTTATGTATTTGTGCTATGTATGTAACAGGCAGAAGGAAGCATCTCCGACCCTATAAAGTATATATATTCTTGATCAGCATCAATAGCCGAGACGATATAGCCATGTCCGTCTGTCCGTCTGTCCGTCTGTCCGTCTGTCTGTCCGTATGAACACCTAGATCTCAGAGACTATAAGAGCTAGAGCTACCAAATTTGGTAACAACACTCCTATAGTATGCACGCAGATCAAGTTTGTTTTAGAATTTTGCCACGCCCCCTTCCGCCCACGCAAATCGAATAAAACGTATAACTAGACTTCATTTGTAGCTACAAACTTCAGATTTGGCACACATAATGTGTGCTCATGTCTGGACATTTTGTGAAAATTGCATGAAGATCGGACCATAAACAAAGCAGTTAATAAGATATCTAATTACCACAAGCTCATGGCAGCTTTAGCGACAATTAATTGCATTAAATGTAACAACAACAAAAACAAGACATTCTGTGCGAGTACCCGAGTTCAAGTCTCGGTGCTGACCATTTTTTATTTCACTTTTTTTTATATATTTATAAAAATTAACTTTTTACTATTATTTTATTTATATATATGTTATTAATTTTGCCAACATGTCATAAGAAGAAGAAATAACAACGTTTTGTTAGAAATTTGATTTCAAATATATGTATGCATGTACACGCATATGCAGCAATGCAAAAAAAGTAACGGCGTTTCTCTCTCAGTTACCGCCGCTTTCTATCCCCCCTCTCTTCTAAGAGTGATCGATATTCAGAGAGAATCATTGAAGCAATAGAAACTTGCAAAACGGACAATGAGAGGAATGCGAGAATATGTTACGCATTTGTCAGACTCTGACGTCAGTTGCAATGGCGCAGGTGCTAGAGCGTTGGCACAGCGCTCAGGAGATCCTGAGTTCGAGTCTTGGTCGGTTTCTCTTGCTTATTACAAAATATTTGATGTGAAGTGGTGAATATCTTTTCCTTTTTTTACATGAAAATATGAATGCTGCTTATACAATTCTTTTCGAGTGGAAAAGCATTGCCCTCAAATTAACATATCACGCTTGCTATTAATAATCTTTGTATTATTATATTAATACTTATTGTAATAATATGTTCTATATAACGGCATAGATATGAATACCGGGTCTTATACTGTCGAGCACCTCGACTGTAACTTTTCGACTGGTTGTTATTGTGTCTTTGCTGCCCACTGATATTTCTTTTGTTGTTTGTCTTACACTTCTTTGTGCGCCAAGTGGCATTGTTAGCAGCTTGAAAGACGAGGAGGGGGAAGCGGTGAGGGGGGAAATTGTGACTGGCTCGAAGCGTGCCGTCGCCAATTGAATTTTTCAGCATTTCCACGGCTCTTTTAGACGCTTTCGAGTACAGTTAAATGTAATTTGTTTGATATTTATTTTTCTACATTTTTTTTCATCATCGCACACGCAGCAAATTGCTGTTGCCACAAAAATATTTTTATAGCATCGACTGTCAGCCTAACGAGCACTTATTATTGTTTTTTATATTGTGCCTCCAAGTTCTGAACGAATCTCTTGGCAGCTCAATGCCAATGCCAAGTATCGTCCAACCCACGCAGCGTTGCTCGTGAGGATTGTCGAATGCCAATGAGAAGAAAGTCAAGCCCTATTAGCATACTATGTTATGCGTAGTAGCTCTAGCTACCAGCTAAGATGTAGATTAGTTAGATAGCGTCTCATGCACATATACATACACGCAATATGTACATATGTGGGTGTAACTACATAGAGAACAATGGGTTAACCTTTCATAGCCATGGTTAACCTGAAAACTCTATGAGTAACTATGTAACAATATGTGTGTATGTTGACCATGCTTCAGTTATTTTTGGAGCTCAATCTTACCTAGTTCTCTGTCTCTCTCTTCGCTTTTGTGCCGTTTACAGTTCTAGGCCAATCCAAAATCCAATTTGGAGCGTTGCATATGCGATTAATGACACGACATTGAAATTGGGCCAATGAATCAGAATGTTCTCAAAATGTCCACACACACTTCTCATATTTCTTTTGCGTTTTCTTCTTCGCTTCTTTTTTTTTTTTTTTTTTTTTTTGTTTAGCTTGAAAATGTTGACTTTCTTGCACTTTGCATCGTCATCGAAGTCGAAGTCGATGGCGAAGAAGAAGAAGAGTCACGAATTGAGAAGATTAGCACAAAGCAAAACTCACAACTTGTATGCTACTTAGTTACGGTTGCAATTGTTGTTGTTGTTGTTGTTGTTACTGTTGTTGTGGATGCTGCAATAGGCCAGTGTACAGGCCAGGCCGGGCCCTGCCAAAACGACACAGAATCAGAGTTGAGAGTCGACAGTCGAGAGTCGTACTCGTTTTACCGTTAGAATGCAATCAGCGCGCGCGCTCGCGATGCTGTTACCTCTATCGGAGGGGTGGGCAACGGGAACGGGGCACACACCGCACTTTTCTATCCAATAAAACTTGTTTCTCTCCAGAATATATACATATATCGCGTAATCGTCTGCGACACGTAACAAGCCGAAGTGGAGGTGTCGATAAAGATATTGATATATTGATGGAGTCGCCGTTACCACAAATAACGGAAACAGTTTATAACTTTGTTTTAGACTCCATATCAATTGCATAGACACTGTTCCGACGATAGAACTTTGTTAGAACTTAAGCACAGCTAGCAAAGCCATCATCGTTCGATCTCTCTCACTGATAAAAATCAATCTAAACTCAGATCACACTATCTGCGCTTCGCACACATCTATCTCGTTCGGAAGTCACGCACCGACTGAAGCTGAGAAAAGCCAGGCAACCGTAAACTTGGTTTCAATTCGACTCAAGCAGCCGCTGACAGTTAGGTTCGGCTCTCATCGGTCACTTTCTCAACTCGTTTCAAGTGCGCTCTCTGGCGTGGAGTCGCTCTTTTCTTGTTTGTGTGAGTGCGAAGTATAAGACAGTGCTTAGGAGAGTGTAAGACTAAAAGATACTGCTTATACTACTATGATCGTAAGCTTATACGACGTGTTTATATGAGTATAAGATCTGCATTTCATAACGGAATCCGTCAAAAATCTTTTATAAGACCCTGCTAGTATGAGAGCAAAAGACAATGCAACATCAACTGATTATAAGACTTTATGTTACAGGTTAAATGTGTATAAGACATTGCTTATGATAGCAAAAGACAATGCTACACAGTGATTATAAGGCTTAGAGCTGCGTATTAGTCCCTGCTTATATGAGTATAAGTTGTACATATTTGACAATTATTTGATGGGTTAAACCTGTCTAAAAACACACGATTCTTACATTTTTTCATTCGTATTTATTTCAATTTCAGTATCCTTTTTAGAAGCAGCTGTCGATGGAGGGGAGAGCACCGTTGCAGAACTTCCAGGTGGACCAGGCAGACCAACCCTGCTGGCTGAGGATCTTCTGGGCGCAACGGACGGAGTTGGTGATGTCATCGGTCAACAGAGCATTGCAGCTCAGTTTGCACTCGTTGTAGGAGAAGCGACCGTTGGCAGGCTGGCACCAGTAGTAGTTGTTGATCTGGAAGATACCGTAGTCGTTGGAGCCATTGGAGTTCTCAGGGCCGACAACGCCGGTGCGGTAGGAGCTCTCGTGCTCAGCAATGCAAGTCCAGCGAGCCAACTGGTCACGGGGAACGCCCAACTTGGACATCTCCTGGGCCAAGGAGCAACGGGTCATGGTGCGACCGAAAGCGGGGGCGGCGAAGGCCAGAGCAAGGAGAACAACGAAGAACTTCATGTTTAGAGCTTACAGAAAAACTGATGTTGATTGCCTGAAAAGCTGCCGCTTTTATACGGTGAAATTATCTTGCAATGAAAACGTTATCTAGAGTACTTTTCCTATCGCAATGCAAAACACTTAAAACGTTAGTCTCAACTAATCAGTTTTTAACTAATTGAAACAGTTCGTCTGTGAGATATGAATATTATGATTATTGAAAAAGAAACGAGGCAAAGGTTTTTGAGATTGGAATTTCCTAAGATGATCCATGGATCAACTCTCGAAAGTATGCAATAAATGCATCTCCTCTGCTGCATAATCATTGTATTCTACAGTTTTCGGAAATGTTAGCACTGCCACTTAGGGGATTTGTCTAAAACCAGTTTTGGCCAGAATTTATGCAATGATCAAGTCATAAAATTTTTAAATTATACATATGACGCAAAATTCTTTGAATATGGAGCATTTCAGTTAACGACAACTCGTCTGGACCACAAAGATAACTTCATCCTATAAAAGCGAACGCATTTCAGATATTCAAGATCAGTTCTCTTTGAAGTAATCATGAAGTCTTTCTTAGTCTTAGTTGCTTTAGTTTTGGCCGCTCCCGCTTTCGGTCGCACCATGGACCGTTGTTCCCTGGCCCGCGAGCTGTCTGACTTGGGTGTGCCACGTGACCAACTGAGCAAGTGGACCTGCATTGCCGAGCACGAGAGCTCGTATCGCACCGGCGTTATGGGCACTAAGAACAAGAACGGCTCCAACGACTACGGTATCTTCCAGATTAATAATAAATACTGGTGCCAGCCTGCCAGCGGCTCCTCCCACAACGAGTGTAAGCTGAGCTGCAAGGATCTGTTGACTGATGACATCTCCAACTCCGTTCGCTGCGCCCAGAAGATTCAGCGACGACAGGGCTGGAAGGCTTGGTCCACGTGGAAGTTCTGCAAAGGTGATTTGCCCTCCATCGACAATTGCTTCTAAGCTGTTTCCTCATCATTTCCTCATCTAACTTGAATAAATTATTATGTAATAGCATATTCTCTTGTCTGATTATTTAACATACGTGTCCGTTGCAATTCAAACTGTTGAGCAGCACAATAAGCTGTCTGCTATGAACAGAAGTATAATACACCAGCGCGAAAGTATGCAACACTTATTTGTTGCAGCTGACAACAGCTGGTTGCTATGCAAGCATAACATGAACGATTGAACGACTGTTAATTTCAAATTGCAAAGAGTTATGTTAAGCTCACCTGTCGCATATTGATTTGCCGCGGTCGTAAATGGAGTCCAGCGAGTAATCATCTCCAACGGAGCTGTACACATTCGTGTGGGTCTCCACGGCTTCCTCATAGCAATAACTACAGCTGCAGCAGGAATACTGGGAGCAGTAGGAGGAGGCATCGATGTCAGTGATGCCAATGGAGCATTCCTCGTCTGGCACTGGATGTGGACGCCGGCCTTGATGCGTGACAGCCGGTGAGGCTTTCTGTGGCGTTGACTCCTCGCGTCTTGAAGAGGAAGAGAAAGAGGAAGAGATAAACAACCAGAAGATGGATCAATATTTAACCATAATAATTACCTCTTGGTGCGTGAGTCCATCGTGTCCATGACGACGTTCCAGGTGCGGTGTATTAAGTAGAGCAGAAACAACATACGCGACGTCTCGCCACTGTTTGATGTTGCATTGGCCGCATTACCAGATCCCAGACAGCTGCTTGAACCAAGACCGAGCTGGGCTTTACTCTGTTTGTTGTTGTTATCTGTGTCGCTTTGTGGATAGCGAGCCGGAAGTGTCTTTGAACGATACTCGTCCTGCAGGCAATATTCCCGCTTATGTTGCTGATAACGCCGACGCGTATTAAACTGGCCAAACTCCCCCTCAGCGCCAGCAGCCACTCCCCCCGCTGCTGTGGTCGATCTATGTGCGATGCGGTTGCCCATTACGATGTCTTCAATTGGCGACTGTCAAACATTGCCTAATGTGACAGGAACATGAGATGATGTTAATGGCTAGTAAGCTGCATGACGACGATTAAGTAGGTGTGTGTGAGTGTGTGTGTGTGTGTGTGCCACATATATGAAGAACTGCCAACCAGTTACCAGCAGAACGCAAAAGTGAAGTGAGCGACCAAGATCTGCGAATGGGCGTTGGAATTGGGTCAGCAACGAGTTCTCCAGTTCCCCAGTTCTCCAGCTCTGCAGCTCTGCAGCTCTCGGGCTCTTCACTTCGCGTTTGGGGACGCCTATTGAGGTCAACATTGGACTGACCATGGACTACAATACACAGAAGACTGCTGACTGCTGGCTGCTGGCTGCTGTTCCTTTAGCGATGCTACTCAAAAGATTCTACTGAATAATTGCTATAAACTTGTGCAATCTGCTGATGCTGCGATAGTTGATGGATGGACTGCATGGACTTGGACCAGTTTGGAGCATAAACATGGACATGGACATGGACAACATGATTACACACGCACAACGCACAACTGACAACGCACATTAATCACATTCAATTCTGACAGAGAGCAGAGAATTGGGGACACAGGAATCAAATTGGATGATGGAATTGTTGGAATAATACAATATTAAGACAGGTCGCGACACAATTTCCTAGATTAGAACAATAATAATCTATCAAATTAACACTTCTTATAAATTTGTCTAAAATTAGCGTGAACCTGTTGATTGGGTGTTATCAGTGACCCTTGTTTGTGGCGACCGACTGCGCATGTCTGTGCTTGTTCATGCTTGTCGGCTATCTGTGGTTACACTATCTGAGAGGTAAATTCTAAAAGTGTTCAGTGTGTCGAGTATGTAAACAGCCAGGCGAGGCTTATCAGTGGCTAAACATACGAACCTATATGAAGTAGACTCTTAAATAGTTAGTCTAGTCTAAAAATACAGTGAATACCGCCTTAATGGAACTGTATTTTTATAGCAATTCATTCAGAAATTTAACTATTTATGGATATCGAAATCGCTTAATAATAGCAAAACTGCATTAGAGCGCAAAGTCAATAGAATTTTAATAGAAACCATCTCAGCTTTGGATGGTATTTTAATGCGACGGCCTTTCGAATTTATGTTAATTAGAATGTGGCAGCATTTCGTTGTAAGAAGTGTAACAGGTTTAGGCCATAAACTCAGGCTGTAAACACGGCTATCAGAGCAAACCGAAGCAACCGGTTCAACAGTTTTGAGGTGACAATAATGCTGAAGGGGAAAGTTATCAATGCGCTTTGAAAACTTCGTAGGGTAGGTTGAGAAATCTACACATCTATGAATGTGTGTGTGTGTGTGTGCTTTCGTTGCACATAAACGAGTTGCCACTGTACGAGAGAGAAACGTCATAAATATGGGCCAAGACATGTACTTTAAGCGTGCATTCAGTGTCTAAATTTTGACAGAGGGAGGTAAAGTAACTTATATATGGTTTATCTTATCACACACACGGGTCACCCTGTATGAGCGGCAATGTTAACTATAGGACAAGCCAAGCACCAAGCACCAAGCACCAAGCACCAGGCACTAGTTAAAAGACGAGGTGTTCGTTGGGGTTGCTCGACAGTCGCGTTTGCAACGATCGTGTGAGCAGAGCAAACAATTCCAGTCGCCACAACATCAACAACAGCTGTAACAGGAGCTTCAAACAAACGTACAAAGCAACAACAACAACAACAACATGAGCCAAAGTCATCTCAAGACATCGCAGCTAATCTTCGAGGAGAAGCCACTGCTTGTGCCGACTCTGGAGGAGCTGCAAGTTGGTAAGCAGATTCCACCAAAGATAAGCGAATACGCCAAGAACACGAGCAAATGACCTTCAGCAACTGTGTCGAACTTTCCATAGCCGGTTTTTGTTTTTGTTTTTGTTTTTTTCTTTTTGGCGGAGTAGACTGCGCCTCTCTCTCTCTCTCTCCCCTCTCTCTCTCTCTCTCGCTCTCTGTGCTCTGCTCCCTCTGCCACGCTGCCTACCACTCGCCCTTTCGCACTCTCTCTCTCGCTGTGCGTTTTTCATACTCAGGCACAAAAACAAACAATAATGCAATGTTAACTTCAGCTAGTCGACGATTTGTTACACTTGCAGATACCCTTTCGATTTTTAAATGTCTGAATGTTAAGTATTATACAGTTAGTTCTTGACAAAAAGAATTTAATTTAATTATTTGAAAATATCTTATAATACGACAAAGCTTTTCACACAAAGATATACATTTTATACCTAATAATAATCCTACATTTGTATGTATATTATGTATTTGTGAATTTGGCTTAGATATTTCTAGAACCAAGAAAGTTTGTCATACTAATCATTGATTTGGATTCAATTATTTCTATATTAACTATATGTTATATTAGTCATACTCAATCAGTTCTTACGTCTATTCTGCCTGCAGTAAAAATTACAGTTCTGTGCCAACTTTCAGCTAAACAAAGCCTAACAACTGAGAGTATAGCTGGCATGGAACAGAGGGGACATATGCTTAAGTTAAGCACATCCTTCTGATCTAGAATATATAGTTTGCTTTATGACATCTTCAATGTGTTACCTATGCCATGTGTAAGTTATAATATCCGCTGTAAGCGTATAAGAAACATATGCGAAGCTTTTGCTCAATTGCTGCGCAGCTTTTGTCTGTTTGCTTGTTGTCTTGATTGAGGGCGAGATAAAGCTTTGAATAACATTGCTCTCTCTCTCTCTCTCTCTCTGTGTGTCTCTCTCTCTCCCCGCTCTCACGCTCTTTCGCTTACTATTTGCAGTTATACAGGGTGCACTGCTTAAGAACTTTGCAACAGTAAACGTCAGTGTGGGCACCTGCCCCAATTTGAAGGCACCTCAATATGGATTGGTGGAATCGGGATTGGGAGGCAAGGCCACCTTATTGGAGGCCGGTGGTCCGCCGTATTTGTTGCCCTTGGTGCAACGCGATAAGTTGTACAACATAACGGAGATCACACGCCGGGTACAGGGTCCCGGTAAGATATTTGCCGTTGGCGCCGGTGCTGGACCCTATCCCATTCGCAGCTCCAACTGCGAGGGCATCTTCAACTTGTCCGTTAGTGCCAAGGATGAGCTGACCAATGGCAGTTATACGGCCACGGTGCGAGGGGAGCACGAGGAGTGCGTGCTGGAGCCCATACCGAATACGGAGCCACGTTGTGCTCTGCTGCTGAATCTCTTTCTGAGTCGGGGGTGAGGTTGGACCCGTGTTGAAGATCAGTGCCAAGAAGCGCAAAGGTGAAATGGACTTTATTGAGAGCATACGCAAGGGATTAGAGGAGCACTATGGAGATCAGGTGGTCGGCTTGGGTGGCATATTTGTGATCAAGAAAGGTACCGCCTATCAGCATGTGATGAGAGATTTCAGCAAGACACCCATTCACACCGACGAAGAGGTGAACGAGTGGCTCAAATTCTATGAGATGCCCGCACAACTGAATGCCCTTGGCACCCTGGTGACCAAAGAGCATGATCTGGACCTACGACTGCAGCACTTTCACTCCTTCTCGTTCAGCAACTGGGGAGGTCACTATCACTATGACACGACGCCCGACATTGTCGAGTACGAGGCCTATCTGAATGTCGCCGAGCGTGTGGTGCGTGTGGACAAGCCAGTGGACACCCACAAGGTGGGCAGAGACTAAGCTGTCACTCAACATATTCCAATACTCTATAGTAACTAATCGAAGTACAAAACTAAACTCTTATATACGCACACACGACCTTATGATACCCTGTACCAGCGTATATAGAGTTGCATTTTGATAATAAAGCAAGCATACAAACGAACAGTATAAGTACGCATAAACACTGTTAAGCTATCGCTATCGCTATAGTTCGCTCTGTCCCGCTCGCACACGTGTATGTGTTCGCTTCTATTTTTATTTTCTTCATAACTTTTTTATTTATGAATCGTTCTTTATGAAACTTTTAGTATCGCTTCATAACAGTATTGTTTAAGCAACTGTTAAGTATGTAGAAGATACGCTTAAAAGTGCGCTAGTAAATTGATGATTTGCCTAGGATATAAAGAAACTCTGCTCTTACAGTTGATACTGATGAAGAATACATACGTCTTATAAGAACTGCCAAGCCTCCCTATAATTGTTACATACTTCTGCACAAAGCTTAGACATCTCCCTGCTACAGGGTATAATTACAGTTTATTCTATTTTTAAAGTTTGGCGAACTGAACAAAGTGAATCGCTTTTAGTCTAAAGTTAACATTTATCTTGACGTAATTGCCAGAATTGTGGCAGACAAATGGACGTCTTAACTTTCTATGATGCCAAATCAATCAGAGAGATGTGTGTGTGTGTGTGTGTGTGTGTGTGTGTGTGTGTGTGTGTGGAGCACAGTTCCCATTTTTTAGACGGGGTTCTGGTTTTATAACTCCGCTGGACGCTCTAATGAGAGAGAGATACAGATACAGATACGGCGGCTAGCTAAGCAGGCCGTAAATAATGCAACAAGCATGCAGTAATCTATGTATGATGATGTTTGTTGCTGTTGTTGTTGTTGTTGCTTGTGTTTGAGTTTTGAGTTGTTTTTGCATCGCTGATCGTTAATTATTTAATAGCTTTGATTCAAGTCTTTGACTGTGTATGAATATCGTGCCACACCAAAATGCGATTAACTTGTTGTTTTTGTGAATTTCTAATGTCCATTGCAACTGGATTTGGCTGGCATTGTGGTCAATAGCAATTGGCTATAATGACAGTTGCAAGCACACACACACACACACACACTCAGGCACACGCACATTCACACTCACATATCATAGCCACAACTCACCTCATATCAAATTTGATTTCATTCAGAATTATAACTTCTTTTTCCTCAGCTTTGGGGTCGCACCTCCGCTTAACGTTAACTTTATATTTTGTAACGGAAAGTTTTCTAATATTTGCATTTAGCTATTTATTATTCAAATTTCGGGCAAGCTTCTACCGTTCGCTTAAAATACACAATACACTGAATGCTCTTATACTATATCGACCAGCGATTCGACCAATTTAATCGGGGGAACAACAACAACAACTAACACAACACAACACACAACATAACAACAACAACAACACACAACTGAGGAAGCTATTGTTTATTGTATTAAAAGAGAAATGCAAATGTGATTTCACGAAAAAAGAAAATATTTTTTTTTTATTTAGTTATTGTTGTTGATTTTGTTGTTTGCTGATTTTTCTAGTCGTTTACACATTTATTCACATTTTAAATACACAATTAGCACTTTTTATTAGCTGGCTCTCGTTGCGAGTTGCAAGCGGCAAGCGGCAAGTTGATCAACACTCGAGCTGCAACTGGCAGCCAAGACCAAGTCCAAGTCCAAGTCGATGCTGGAGTTAATAACGCGTTCACGTCTTTGCGGCTTAAGCTCGCGTTGCAAACTGAATGAAGTTTTGGCCGCTTCGTTGGCTGCCGCTTAAACATGATACGAAAATGTTGTTGTTGTTGCTGTTGGTCTGCGGCTTGTTTGAATACCTGTTGTTGTACGTAGTTATGGCTGGCTCGTTTTAAGTTTTTTTTTTGATTAAAATTGTCGTTTAATCGCAATATGGACACATTTGCCGAGATCGTCTAGATGAAATTTGCCATGTCTAAACAGCGGCAAGTGCTTAAACCAATTCAGGCCTACTGCTGGTTTTCCAATTCGCAACCAGTTCCCACTGTCAATACCAATGCTATTGCCAATTGTGTTACCATCCAATCTTAGTTTGCTCCCGTTTGGCAACTGCCCAAAGGCACTAACTAAACCACCTCCCACCGCAAAATGCCGTACATTGAACCACAAACGGAGTACCAACTCCGCCGACAATTGCAATTAATTGAAGTTGTTGCATAATCAACCTCAACTAAATCGTTTATATACCGGGAAGGTATGCATCTGCATACAACATATGCGTTTAATTCAAATATATACAACTCAATTTGCATATATGCACTTCACAGCGCGATAAAATGCGGATAACTTTGTCATCAAGATTCATCCGTCTAGAGCATGAATTAAGTACAAGTTGTAGTTGCTCTATTGTTGTTGAATTGGCGTAGATATTGTTTAATGTTGTAAAGCAAATGGTATAGTTAACAATCTTTAACTCTTATCCAAACTATTAAACTATTCATTTGAAATCGATTTCAGTTAAGCTAAAGTCTAATAAGTCTTGAAATTAATCAATAAAAGGCTTCTTCATTACGTATACTGACTGCAATTAGTTTAGCAATTGATATTTAATTTTTAAAAATTTGTTCTCTGTTAAACAGCAACAAGAAACAAGACGTAGACTATTATGATTATTAAAATTGTAAATCTCATTGTACAACTGTCTCTTTGGAAAGCGCATTGAATGTCAAAAGGAAAAGGAAATGAAGGATTAAACTTATACAGTGCGAAATAATTATTTTTGTTGTTACTCGTAAATCATAAATTAGGCGACCATTTAAACATTGTGATTTACAGTTGTATAAACAATATATACACATGCTAATCGCGACCAGAAATCAAATGCAGGCATGTCTTAGGATGGAAGCTCCTCGAGCTTATTGAAATGCAGGCAGACGCGTTTATCGGTAGATTTAATTCCGGCGATTCATATTGTGGTCGAAGCCGAATCCGAGGACGTGCCGCTTTATCATTAACAAATCATCAATTGGTAGCGGGACAACGCTGGCAGTGGTGCAAAGGATGTTGGGACTAGCGTTGACTTGTCTGCGTGCGAACTACATCAAAGAATGATACGTAAGACAATCGTACATTTCATATTAAGATCTTTTCTTACCGCCAGAAGAGCGAACTGCCACGCTTGAGTTCCCTGCGCGTCTGCAAGTCGTTCCAGCAGTCTACCCAGGTGGAGTACTTGGGCATTATGGGTGGTTGTCCGGCCATCAGGCGAGAGCCGCTAATTGCAGAGCATGTGGAAACTACCTGCAGCGGGTAGAGCAGGCTCGAGAACGCAAACTGCGTGAACCCAGCGTTATATTGCCTAGCGATCTTGTCTTTGATGAGGTATTTGTTGACAATGAAAACGGAGGAGCTGGACAGCACAAGGCAGGCCACATCGCACAGCAGCTTGGGGATCAGGCCGGCAAAGAAGCCCAAAATGCCTTCATTATTCCAGATTTCGGCAACCGAGCCCAGAATCGAATTATAAAGCGTTTCACGGCCCACAAACTGGGCAATCATGCGTAGTGAAATCACATGGAACGGATGTGAGACAACTATGCCACTGACCGACAATACAATATCGCGTTTCAGGTTGTTCTTGAATTGTACATAGCTGGCAAGCAAGACAACTGATTAATTAATAAGAAACAATGACTATCGGATTACTAACTTCTCCTCTTCGGTCAACTCCGAATCATCCTTGTCCTCCTGATAAGCAAGTCCCAGCTTCTCAGCAACGCGTTCGCTCACAACCATGCTCAGAACAGAGCCAGCCAGTTTTGGGGCCAAGCCGCGATAGCAACCGTAAAAACCATCAATTTTTTTTATATGACCTGCTATGAGAGTAGAACATAAGAAGTGAGCGAAGTTCAATTTTGATGCCGGTAGCAGCGATTCACTTACCGTACTGGAAAATGTTGGGTAACAGCATAATGGGTCTGCCGAGCATAGATTTGCCTGGTCTGGCGGCTATTGGCTCGTATCCAATCTGTATCAACGTCTTTGAGTACTCAAATGGATGCAGTGCTGCGCTAACTCCAAGACGCATCCCAAACCGAATCCAGCCATTAACCTCTGTTTCCTCATTTCTTGAATAATCTGCGAGGGCGGCCATTGTTTCTGATGCTGTTACTGTTGACCTGATCCTGATGGAAAATTGAAAATTTGAGCTGTGCGAGTGTGAAAATATTAACCGGTCGGTCGAATTGTTTTGCACGTCTGCCCTTTTTCGCTTTAATTCAGGTTACAAAACTTTGACAAGGCACATATCGATATACGAACGGGGTTGTCGCATGCGATATACTGCAAAGTTAACTATCGACTAATCGAACTCGATTTTTAGGTGAATTCAATTTATTGCGCGAACATGGTTTATTTAAGAATATGGAAAAGTAAATATATTACCAATGAATTCGGTTTTAAGTAACAAATAAAAGATGTGATCTAAAATATTAAATACTATATTAATTTATAGATGCTTGCAAGTTCTATCAGATTGTTTACAATCTTGGACTATCACGAATAAGCAGACAATCGGCCTATCGATACAAAAACATATGTTCCTCCTTCTTTTCGATTGATACGTCGTGCCATAATGCATAGGTATTTGTTTAACATTTCCTACATTGGCACGAATTTTCGGTAAGCATTTGGAGTATGAAAATCAATGGCAATGTGTTAATAACAATTATCAGTGGTATTCAGAAGACGGTAAACAAGTCGGAGTTACCTCGTCTGGATACAAATACAGTGCAAGGCGCCTTGGAGTTGGCATTGCGCGTTTTTCGTCCCACTAACGAAATCCAAACTGTGCTGTCCAGTCGGTAAGCGCTCACATGCAATTCAAGGACAAATAGGCATATGTAATTGGATTTATTTTAGAACAGATGCAGGCGTACATGCGTTGCACTCGACAATTCATGTGGACTTGGAGCGCAGCGATGGTAATCCCTATGACACAACCACACTGACAGGTGTCCTCAATCGAACGCTGGACAAGCATAGCCTACCTATTCGTGTATTAAGCACTCAGAGAGTAGCGGAAACTTTCCATTGCAGATATCACGCTATCGGTCGTACCTACTTGTATCGCTTGGCTGTGGCCAGGAATGTTACAGAGGGAGAAGAGGGCAGTTCTCTAAGGAACAAGGGCTACGAAGTCTTCTTACCCGTGGAAGAGATTGACCGTTGTTACTTTATGCAGTAATGAGTTATCTAACATGTTATTGGAATATTGGTTACTGAAATTCTTAATCATTTCAGAAACGACAATTTTGATATCAAACGATTAAATGAGGCTGCTCGCATGTTCGTTGGTGTCCACGACTTTCGCACGTTTATGAGCACTAGCAGGCAAAAGAATCCCAGTCGAGATCATCCCATGTTTACAGTGCGTAAGATCGATGAAGTCAACATACGTCCAGGGAAAAGCCTTGCACTGGGTCCCAACGCAACATTGGCATCGCAAACCTACGATTACTGGGATATAGAAATCAAAGCCAAATCATTTCTCTACAAGCAAGTGCGACGCATAGTGGGAGCGTTAATTGCAGTAGCAAACGGACGCATCGACGAGCGTTCCATCTATCAGATGCTAACGATTCCCTCCAAGCACAACTGGGATCATCGTGTGCTGGTTGCACCCGCGTGTGGACTTTATCTGTGCCGTGTGCACTACAGGGACACAGCATTTGAGCTTCCAGACGAGACTAGTCACTAACCCAGTGAGTAACATGATACTGCTGTATGAGCTGCAGAAGCGTTTGGCCAATCTAAGACCCACCACCACGATTGTAACCACTCCCACCGGTGCCCGTTACGTTGAACGACGTAGATCGACGGAAAGCGATGAAACAACTGGCAACAGCCCAGAGCAACTGGAGGCAAGACAATATGGCTTTGCCCAAAGGCACTAACTAAACCACCTCCCACCGCAAAATGCCGTACATTGAACCACAAACGGAGTACCAACTCCGCCGACAATTGCAATTAATTGAAGTTGTTGCATAATCAACCTCAACTAAATCGTTTATATACCGGGAAGGTATGCATCTGCATACAACATATGCGTTTAATTCAAATATATACAACTCAATTTGCATATATGCACTTCACAGCGCGATAAAATGCGGATAACTTTGTCATCAAGATTCATCCGTCTAGAGCATGAATTAAGTACAAGTTGTAGTTGCTCTATTGTTGTTGAATTGGCGTAGATATTGTTTAATGTTGTAAAGCAAATGGTATAGTTAACAATCTTTAACTCTTATCCAAACTATTAAACTATTCATTTGAAATCGATTTCAGTTAAGCTAAAGTCTAATAAGTCTTGAAATTAATCAATAAAAGGCTTCTTCATTACGTATACTGACTGCAATTAGTTTAGCAATTGATATTTAATTTTTAAAAATTTGTTCTCTGTTAAACAGCAACAAGAAACAAGACGTAGACTATTATGATTATTAAAATTGTAAATCTCATTGTACAACTGTCTCTTTGGAAAGCGCATTGAATGTCAAAAGGAAAAGGAAATGAAGGATTAAACTTATACAGTGCGAAATAATTATTTTTGTTGTTACTCGTAAATCATAAATTAGGCGACCATTTAAACATTGTGATTTACAGTTGTATAAACAATATATACACATGCTAATCGCGACCAGAAATCAAATGCAGGCATGTCTTAGGATGGAAGCTCCTCGAGCTTATTGAAATGCAGGCAGACGCGTTTATCGGTAGATTTAATTCCGGCGATTCATATTGTGGTCGAAGCCGAATCCGAGGACGTGCCGCTTTATCATTAACAAATCATCAATTGGTAGCGGGACAACGCTGGCAGTGGTGCAATGGATGTTGGGACTAGCGTTGACTTGTCTGCGTGCGAACTACATCAAAGAATGATACGTAAGACAATCGTACATTTCATATTAAGATCTTTTCTTACCGCCAGAAGAGCGAACTGCCACGCTTGAGTTCCCTGCGCGTCTGCAAGTCGTTCCAGCAGTCTACCCAGGTGGAGTACTTGGGCATTATGGGTGGTTGTCCGGCCATCAGGCGAGAGCCGCTAATTGCAGAGCATGTGGAAACTACCTGCAGCGGGTAGAGCAGGCTCGAGAACGCAAACTGCGTGAACCCAGCGTTATATTGCCTAGCGATCTTGTCTTTGATGAGGTATTTGTTGACAATGAAAACGGAGGAGCTGGACAGCACAAGGCAGGCCACATCGCACAGCAGCTTGGGGATCAGGCCGGCAAAGAAGCCCAAAATGCCTTCATTATTCCAGATTTCGGCAACCGAGCCCAGAATCGAATTATAAAGCGTTTCACGGCCCACAAACTGGGCAATCATGCGTAGTGAAATCACATGGAACGGATGTGAGACAACTATGCCACTGACCGACAATACAATATCGCGTTTCAGGTTGTTCTTGAATTGTACATAGCTGGCAAGCAAGACAACTGATTAATTAATAAGAAACAATGACTATCGGATTACTAACTTCTCCTCTTCGGTCAACTCCGAATCATCCTTGTCCTCCTGATAAGCAAGTCCCAGCTTCTCAGCAACGCGTTCGCTCACAACCATGCTCAGAACAGAGCCAGCCAGTTTTGGGGCCAAGCCGCGATAGCAACCGTAAAAACCATCAATTTTTTTTATATGACCTGCTATGAGAGTAGAACATAAGAAGTGAGCGAAGTTCAATTTTGATGCCGGTAGCAGCGATTCACTTACCGTACTGGAAAATGTTGGGTAACAGCATAATGGGTCTGCCGAGCATAGATTTGCCTGGTCTGGCGGCTATTGGCTCGTATCCAATCTGTATCAACGTCTTTGAGTACTCAAATGGATGCAGTGCTGCGCTAACTCCAAGACGCATCCCAAACCGAATCCAGCCATTAACCTCTGTTTCCTCATTTCTTGAATAATCTGCGAGGGCGGCCATTGTTTCTGATGCTGTTACTGTTGACCTGATCCTGATGGAAAATTGAAAATTTGAGCTGTGCGAGTGTGAAAATATTAACCGGTCGGTCGAATTGTTTTGCACGTCTGCCCTTTTTTCGCTTTAATTCAGGTTACAAAACTTTGACAAGGCACATATCGATATACGAACGGGGTTGTCGCATGCGATATACTGCAAAGTTAACTATCGACTAATCGAACTCGATTTTTAGGTGAATTCAATTTATTGCGCGAACATGGTTTATTTAAGAATATGGAAAAGTAAATATATTACCAATGAATTCGGTTTTAAGTAACAAATAAAAGATGTGATCTAAAATATTAAATACTATATTAATTTATAGATGCTTGCAAGTTCTATCAGATTGTTTACAATCTTGGACTATCACGAATAAGCAGACAATCGGCCTATCGATACAAAAACATATGTTCCTCCTTCTTTTCGATTGATACGTCGTGCCATAATGCATAGGTATTTGTTTAACATTTCCTACATTGGCACGAATTTTCGGTAAGCATTTGGAGTATGAAAATCAATGGCAATGTGTTAATAACAATTATCAGTGGTATTCAGAAGACGGTAAACAAGTCGGAGTTACCTCGTCTGGATACAAATACAGTGCAAGGCGCCTTGGAGTTGGCATTGCGCGTTTTTCGTCCCACTAACGAAATCCAAACTGTGCTGTCCAGTCGGTAAGCGCTCACATGCAATTCAAGGACAAATAGGCATATGTAATTGGATTTATTTTAGAACAGATGCAGGCGTACATGCGTTGCACTCGACAATTCATGTGGACTTGGAGCGCAGCGATGGTAATCCCTATGACACAACCACACTGACAGGTGTCCTCAATCGAACGCTGGACAAGCATAGCCTACCTATTCGTGTATTAAGCACTCAGAGAGTAGCGGAAACTTTCCATTGCAGATATCACGCTATCGGTCGTACCTACTTGTATCGCTTGGCTGTGGCCAGGAATGTTACAGAGGGAGAAGAGGGCAGTTCTCTAAGGAACAAGGGCTACGAAGTCTTCTTACCCGTGGAAGAGATTGACCGTTGTTACTTTATGCAGTAATGAGTTATCTAACATGTTATTGGAATATTGGTTACTGAAATTCTTAATCATTTCAGAAACGACAATTTTGATATCAAACGATTAAATGAGGCTGCTCGCATGTTCGTTGGTGTCCACGACTTTCGCACGTTTATGAGCACTAGCAGGCAAAAGAATCCCAGTCGAGATCATCCCATGTTTACAGTGCGTAAGATCGATGAAGTCAACATACGTCCAGGGAAAAGCCTTGCACTGGGTCCCAACGCAACATTGGCATCGCAAACCTACGATTACTGGGATATAGAAATCAAAGCCAAATCATTTCTCTACAAGCAAGTGCGACGCATAGTGGGAGCGTTAATTGCAGTAGCAAACGGACGCATCGACGAGCGTTCCATCTATCAGATGCTAACGATTCCCTCCAAGCACAACTGGGATCATCGTGTGCTGGTTGCACCCGCGTGTGGACTTTATCTGTGCCGTGTGCACTACAGGGACACAGCATTTGAGCTTCCAGACGAGACTAGTCACTAACCCAGTGAGTAACATGATACTGCTGTATGAGCTGCAGAAGCGTTTGGCCAATCTAAGACCCACCACCACGATTGTAACCACTCCCACCGGTGCCCGTTACGTTGAACGACGTAGATCGACGGAAAGCGATGAAACAACTGGCAACAGCCCAGAGCAACTGGAGGCAAGACAATATGGCTTTGTTGTGGACACTAAACCCGATGGGGTGCCCGCTTGTATATTAAGTGAGTTCCTTTATTTGGGCTCTCAGGACGCAGTCACAGTCGAGAATGTCACAAAGTACAAATTGACGCACATATTAAGCGTGGGTATTGAAACACCCAACGTTGAAATACCATCAACGGTCAAGTGCAAGCATCTACCATGTCTGGATTTGCCAGAAACGGATCTGCTACACTACGTTCTTCCAGTTGCCATAGACTTCATAGAGGAAGCGCAAGCAGTCAAGGGGTGCGTGTTGGTTCACTGCAATGCGGGTGTCTCTCGTTCCGCCTCCGTTGTCATTGGCTATCTTATACAACGCCGTGACATGAGCTTTGAGGAGGCTTACAACTTGGTCAAATCGTGGCGGCCCTGCATACAGCCAAATGCAGGATTCATGCAGCAGTTGAAGAAGTTTAATTTAAATAAATCATAAGTCAAATAACTAACAAAATGCAATATTTGCGTGAATAATAAAGTATATGTTTCTGTGTTAGACTAGGACAATAAGTTGAAGACTCTTGTCACTTATGTATGGATTAATAACCAATAACATTGTTGTTGAAAGTAAATAAATATCGTATTCTAAACCATTTAAATGCAAGTAAGCATATATAGGAGTTCTGCAATTGAAGTCTGTTAACTTTTTTAAATATCTAAATTGTTATCGAAATATCGTTAACAATGTCTGTCAGCCCTGGTGCTCAGCTGAGCATTTATCGTTCAGAAAGTATAAATGCATCAACTAAAAGCTGTAATTTTACTTTTGGCTGTAACCAGTAACTGCGTCTATGGCGATTGCGGCTGCAATAAACTGGACAGAGATGCTTCACAATCGAATCCAGAATCCCAGTCGCCGGAGCAACAGGTGTGCCAGCAACAGGTGCGCAATAGTAACAAACACTATCGAGACTACTATGCAGATTTGGAGCCTGAGATTGAGGGCATGTCGCTAATACCAGGCGGTAGTCTGTATGTTGGCACCAATGAACCACATTTTAAAGAAGATAGCGAGGCACCAGAGCGACTTGTCAAGGTGAAAGATTTCTATATGGACAAGTACGAAGTGTCCAATGCAAATTTTGAAAAGTTTGTGAAGGCCACAAACTACACGACGGAAGCGGAACGTTTCGGAGATAGTTTCTTATTCAAGAGTGTCTTGACGCCATCACAGCAGGCAGAGCTGGAGGCATACCGAGTGGCCAGCGCGGTTTGGTGGTACAAAGTCAGCGGAGTTAGTTGGCGTAAACCGCTGGGCTTTGATAGCAGTTTGAAAGGTGAGTCACCAAGTCTGAAATCTAGCCATACTTAAGTCTTTGATTATGTTTCTAGGTTTGGAGCAGCATCCGGTAGTGCACGTGTCGTGGCGCGATGCTGTTGCCTTTTGCACATGGGCAGGAAAACGGTTGCCCAGTGAATCCGAGTGGGAAGTGGCCTGTCGGGGTGGTAAACAAAGAAAGCTCTATCCCTGGGGCAACAAACTGATGCCCAAGGATAAGCACTGGCTGAATATTTGGCAGGGAGAGTTTCCTGATGCAAATACTAACGACGACGGCTATGAGTTTACGTGTCCTGTGAATGAGTTTCGACAGAACATCTACGATCTATACAACATGGTGGGCAACGTCTGGGAATGGACTTCGGATCTATGGAAAGCGGGCGACACCAGCAAAGCACCAAATCGCGTAAAGAAGGGGGGCTCCTATCTGTGCCACAAGTCATATTGTTATCGCTATCGCTGTGCAGCAAGATCCGAAAATACCGAAGACAGTTCAGCCGGAAATTTAGGATTTCGATGTGCCAAGGACGCGTAAAATACATCGATTAACAAATGAATCTTTTATTTTAATATTTAAGAACTTTAGATACATAATTTGTAAATACTTTGATCACTTGCTTTGCACATTTAAAATTGCATTATTAATATTAAACGGTTAGCAATAACGTATGCCTGTACACTTCAAGAACCAACGAGCTGCAGTGTGATATTGCCGCTAATGTTGTGGGTTTGTGCATTCCCAGCTAGCGACTGTCTCCGCTTTTTGCGTTTGCTTATTAACCGAGATTGATGTTGCTTCTGCAATGTGCTCTCGTTCTTACGAGCTGGTGGCTTTGGTTGAAACGGCAAAGGCTTTTTGTTCTTACGGCTAAAACATAATTAAAGATTTTATATTTGGAATAACGACATTATCAGTTTAATGTTTACCTTAAGCGGCAAACTGGACAGGTTCCCTTTTCAGGATCAGAGTGCTTGTCCCAAAAAGTATCCATCACTAAGCATCCACACCATGATATTGTATGCAGATAAATAAAAAATTTACGGCTTGTGTACTTTGGGTCTTGACCACATATTTGTGCATGACGAATCCATCCTTTTTGTTTGATTTTGACCATGCCACAACGAATGCAACTATTCCATTTTCTTATGTCCCCCAGAGATACCCACTTTGCTCTAGATGATATCTTTGGTTTCACATCTACGGGTTCCTCAACTTCCTGGCTTTCTACATCGACATGAACGGCAACTGGGTCCTGCTCCGGATGAACGTCAGGCTCTACAACCACATCTTCTCGATTCCTTTCCTGGGACCTGCCGAATGTTATCACCATTCCTGTTAGGGGCTCATGTGGGATGTTGTTAGAAAATGGCGGCCATGGCTCTGAAAATACAAATAAATGCTTTGATCCGGTGACACAGGGTCCGTGGGCCTCCAGCACATTTAGATCTTTCCACGCGTTGCAGTGAAAACATTTCATTCGAGGAGGCTCCACACAACAAAAGCAGTGACATTGATAACTTTGATGATTTCCTTCGACCTGCAGGCACAAAGTGGCTGTTGAACTAGTTTGGAGCATGCCACATCGGCAACAAACGCACTGCATTTTCGGGGGAACTGTTGATACAGATTTACCCAAACTTAAATCCATTCAACTAACTCGATTGGCTGGCTTATCACTTAATTCTGAGTCAACAGGAAATGATGGGTTCCGAGAAGAGGGAAGGCATCTTTAATTGCCGCCAATTTTGTTAAATTCCGCAATATATATATGATACATGTATAATATAATGTATATTATATATTACATATATATATTTGCATATTTGAAACCCTTTTATTACTTTAATTTTGCGTCTGTTGCTCTATTATGCTGCACTGCTTATTCGTGCCCATTGTTGAACTCGTAATTGTTATCGATAAACGTGAACATCAAAGCGCTGGTAGTCAATGGCAAACGATGATTACATTCGATATAATTTGAATATCAAAGAGCGGGTAATCGTTCCCTTTTCAAATTTGAACAAACATTTGAAATACGTGTATTTTCATATACTTTATTTTAATATAATTTTTAGTTTGCAAATTATTATTAGTTATTACATACAATAGAATGGTATGGCTTATATTTTGCTGCTATCAATTATTTGTTGTATTTACTCGTATATTGCTGACTAATGCCTTGCGAAAATTATAAACGATTTAATTGCAAATCTTACAGATTTTGACTATGTACGTATGTAAACATATATGTATGTATGCTTATGCTACTGCTAGGGGTGTGTATTATATATATTTTATTGTATGCTTGCTATACGTAAATTATGCACAAAACTATTTCTACGTTGCACATTTTACATGCATAATATTGTGTGCTGAAATGCATTTCTGATACAACACAATTTGCGGGGAAATACAAATGTACACAAAACCTAGAGTTAGGGAGCTTTTAAGAGTACTAATATTTACAAAGACGTAACTTAAACTATGTGCTGACTGATGTGATCTTATACATAAGTATAACTAAATCGTAATCGTAGTGATATATGTACATCAGTATGTATTGATGTAAATTATGTGTGTATGCATGTACGCTTTGTGTGGAGATCGTGCGAATCCTGGCGACGATCGTTGCTGGAACTGTGGCTGGGGCAGGAGCTATGTGCATTTTCTGATGTTTTGCTCAAAAATATCACAATGCAAATTATACAATAGATCGATGCGGAAGATATGCCAATTCAGAGATAAGGATTATCGCATAGGCGAAGCATGGTAACCAGTAAGGAACATTGCGCTGCCAGCCTGGAAGACTTTGGAAGCCAAAGCGATCGCTAGTCGCTAACTCATTATAACTGTTCAGGCCCCGTCTCCAACGGACAGCTGTACGGCCTGAAGCATTACCGATTTGAGATCACGGGCCAGATCATTGATATGCACCACTGAATCCACCATTTCCTGCACCGCACTTCCGCTGGGAAAATGCGCTGCCGCCTTCTTCGATTTGAGAACGCAGGTCTTGAGGGCTTCGGATAGGGCGTTGGTGCAGTGAAGAATCTTCTCGCGCAGCGCCTCCTTGGAGATATTGCGATGCACATTGTCACCGATGGTGACCAGATTGTGGGCACTGACCACAACAAACTTGCCATAGGCAATGAAATACTTTGGCGGTTGATTCTTCTCCACGGTCTCAAGGAACGAGTCGATTGCCTGCAGCAGATTACCCATGTGTGTGGAGATCTGTTGGGCATAGTATCTCACCAGCTTCTTATCCTTATCCGTCATCTCCGGCGACTTGCAGGGCGTGGCCACCACTGTGGCTGTTGGCGTGGTTGGCACCGACGATGGCGTCGTTCCCATGGCGCTGCATTCGGCGATCTTTAGTGCACAGTCGAACTGAGTCTTAAGGCCAACGGGAATGGCATCTCGCAGTGCCTGATTTTTCTTCGCCGCCGCATCCTTTGACTCGAATGCCACATAATCGTAATCCTCCAGCCACTCGGCACTACTCCGACTGCCACTGCTGTCCCGTATGCCACCATTTTGACTATGATTATTGCCCAGTTCCGTGGGCAACTGTCGCTTGAACAGCAGCGAGGCGTTGCCCTGAATGAAGCTGGTGGTGGAGCGCACATCCTCGGTGAGTGTCTGGGCACAAGCCATCAACTGATCCAGGCTATCTGGTGGCCGGCAGACATGCTTCTCATCACTCCTCGCCAGCTGCTCCACGGACCACGCGCCTTGGGCATCCAATGCCTCGGAGGTGTCATGAATCAACTTGTTGGCATCCCGCAGAGCACGAACAAGAGGACGCAGCTTCAACGCCAGATTGCGGTCCTCCGATCGCTGTGCATTGCCCAACGCTCCCTCGCCAAACTCCGCCAGATCATGCAATGCCGTGCGAAGACGCAGTGCAGCCAGTTTCAGTTCCATGATGTTTGGTTCCAGCTGTGCACGTGTACGCCAGTGAGGCACCACAAAGCTAAGGAGCCGTGTGATGGCCATGGTTGTCTCCGACTGTAGTTTGGCCAGAGTTTCCAGCGCCGAGTTCAGTTCCAAGGGCAACTCCTTGGTGGCATTCACCACTGGCGCACTGCGTTGTTCCTGCTCCAGGAGAGGAGGCAGGGAGAAGTCATAGGTGCAGGCAAAGGGACGTGGATGTGGACGCACGGGCAGAGGATTACGACGTGGTATATCATAGTCGGGCATGTTGGCCAATGAGCTGCGATTGGAGCTGGATAAGCTCAGGGACAAACTATCGCTAACCAGCGATGATGCGGAGCTGCTTGGCGTCATTGTGTGTTGTTGTTGTTGTTGTTGTTGTAGTTGCTGTTGCTGCTGCTGCAACAATGGGCGTGGCACATCATAGGATTCCTCCTCAATGGACGCCGCCACACTCTTGAGGGAATCGAAGCGCGCCCCCAGCGCTGAACCCGATGTGGGCGTCCTAACACCACGCGAACCATCATAGTTCAGTTGCACGGGCGTGGCTGGTTTGGGAATATCGTAGGTTTCAAACTCGCTGCCATTGCCACCATTTGGGGTGCCCATCATGCCGAGGTTCTGATAGATGCTTTGGTTGCTATAAATCTGCTGAGGATGTTGTGGATGCTGCAGTTGTGGTTGAGGTGAGCGTGAACTGGGCGAACAGTTGTAGATGTACACATCCCCGTGCCGCTGTGGCGTGATAACCTGAAACACACACAGAGAAAGAGAGAGAGAGAGAGAGAGAGAAGATTAGTTTTGTTTGGGCCAAGACTACGCCTTTGGTTGCAACTGACACTCCTGCCTTGTTTCTCTGCCCCCCACATCGATTATCGATTTTCCTGCCTGCCTTTGCACTCATCTCGAACTATGAATGAAGTCGCTGTCCATGTGTATGTCTCACCTGTCTCCCTTTTAAGGTTTAACCTCAGTCCATTATCACATTTTGTTGCCAATTATTGTCAATTAATTGTTTGCAAAAGAATGAAAATTGCGCTGCAGGAAAACTTGTCTGCTCAATGGGAAAAACTGGACTGTGAATTAACTCAATGCGAGTCGAGTTCAATTTCACACTATGCAAGTTGTAAAAAAAATACTGGGAATTTTTTTGATGGAGCGCATGCGCAATGCTTGCAACTGAAATACTGGGATATTTTGGGAAGTGCAGTTCAATGCCGTTCAGTGTCAAGGTAAAGGACCCTGAACTACCCTAAGCAAATACGCATAGGAAGAGAAGAGAAACAATTGGAAATTTAATTAAAAATAAAAAACAATTCTGCAAAGAGTCAAATCAAATCAATACTCAAAGACTTATAATACCCTATACAGCTAAGCGAAAAGAGTTTTAATTTACAATGGAAATCTATTGATTACAGATAGAAATAGCTAAGGGATAATGCTAAATTGGAAAACACGATATTGCATAATGTTGAGCAGCTTAACTATTTTACTTTTTTTTTGATAAATATTATGGAATTGAATTTTCCGCTGCATAGACATGGCCATATGCGTGCTACGCCTGATGAAATATTATTACAGCATATGCCAAATTCATCAATAAACTGGAGGGTAGCACTCTAAGGCGACTGCCACGCCCACCGCAAATACCCACAGTCAGCGAATTGAATCGATTCCAAATGAGGCAAAACTGTAACCCCTAAAGATGCAAGAACAACAATAGCGTAGGGCAAGAGGCGGTGAGTAAGGGGTAGGGGAGTAGGGCTAGGGTCAGGAACAGGACCACACTTCAGGTAGTCCAAGTGAAGTGCCGACCACTTCGGTTTCCTTGCCTTCCCATTCCTATTGAAGTGTCGGTTGACGCGTAACACGAGTCACAAATTCGGCAATGGCAAAACAAAGGTTATAAAAGTCGAATCCCTATAAGGGAACTATAGTTTCTATTGCCCAACAGCTGCAATGTGAAAACTGCACTTAATGTTCATTATCTGCTTGTAGAATCAGAGCAGCTGGATGCCTTTGGCTAGAGGAGCAGCGGCAGGATTCATTTGAAGAAAAGGCACACGAAGAGGAACTGGGTACGGTTTGGTTTAGTTTAGTTTAGATAAGAGTATTCCCTGGCAATGTGGGACAACACAGCGGGACACGCCTGGACTGACTTCAAGGCGGTCAAATTCATGCTGATTTTTCGTGCCATTTTGCGTGACTTTTGCTTTATTTCCCACATTTCCCAGGAAATTTCTGTTTGCCTTGTCTGTCCCACTTTACTTTCCTGCATTATGAAAATCATTGCAAACGCTTGGGTTGGGCAATAAATCAACAATGTTTATGCTTATGACACATTTGGGGCAATCTTTTATGGCCACACATCCATCCACTTGGGGCTGGGCCGAAGAACTAGAGATGAGTAACAACCCATTAAAATGGTCGCCAGGGGGCGCTGCAATGCTGCTATATCATTTTGGCATTCGTCCTCAGTTTATTTTCGAATCGTTTTCGTTTGTTTCGTTCTGTTTTTATATTCTTTCGGGCATTTTTAATTGGATTTTGATAGCTGAAGACTTGAGATTCACAGCACGATCTTCATTTCATTTCTTTCTTATTTTTAACGCTTCTTCTTCTTCTTCTGCTGCTTCTTGTTTTTGAAAATCTTTTCAATCTTTCCACTTCTTTTTTATGTCCCTGTTTAAATTCCATGCTCAGAACGGTAGCTACACAAGATTTGTATCTTTTTTTGCAGCTCATTTGATGCATTTCAATGTGCCTCTCACACCTCGCACACCTGCGACACGGTTAATCAATGCTATCTCTGAACTTCTTCAACGAAATTTCGGCATTTTCTCACGTACACAAAAAAACACGAAAACATTTGTACAAATATGCAAATTGTTACAAAAAAAATAGAGTGAGACTGATAGGGGAGGGGGATTCACAGCAAGGGCAGCAAGGGGATTAGGGTGTGGTGGCAAGTTTGAAATGGCCGCAGGCTCTACCGTGTTATAAATTGTGGCGTCATGTTGAGATGTGATTCTCTCTTTCACTCATTCGATCATTCACTCATTCAGTCTCTTCAATAAATCGCGGCAAATTTTCAAGTGTTTTCAATTTGCGGCTTAATTAACGGCTATTTATGGAGCTGAGAGTGTGTCATTAAGTGTACATTGAATTGGCAACACCGTAGCACCGTTAATCCCTAGGATTTGCCACTTGTGACCTTGCCATATCCAGAGTTATAACCATAAATGATAACCACAACCAAAAATCCGCATTGTTGCGACTCTTGGCCATATTGGAGAAGTTGGCAGAGTTGGAGAGAAGTTGGTCTTTCTTCATAAGTTGTTGTTAACTTTTGGTCATGCACAAATCTCAGCAGAACCAAAGATGCATCATGCAACATGCCACATGCAACAACAACAACAACAACAATAGCAACAACAATGAAGAGTTATTGTTGTCGCATTTGCTTCTGCTGACATTTTTGACCATTTTTGGTCATTGAAATAAAAATGACATGTTTTCCTCACACAAACTCGAAAACTCTTTTTGGAAATGCTCCAGCAGCAACCACAATCACAGCCACAGCAACAACCACAAAGCACCACATTGCCATAAATCTTCATGCATTGGATTGCGGCTGCAGCTGCTCACCTGACTTGGACTCATGGACTCTATTGGTCTCCATTGGACTTGGATGCGGACGCGACTACAAATGCGACTGCAAATGCGACTGCAACTTTATGGGCAGTGCGTGACCATGTGCTGACTTGGCGTTCAGACTTAATGTGGGCTCAAGGAACTTGAAATTGTCACAATCTTGCAAACTTGCCTAACGGTGGAGCCATAGCTTGCCACAGCTCGGCTCAGTTTGCCTCAACTCTCAAGTCTCAAGTCTCTCTTTGCCAACATCCATTGGGATTTATTTTTGGTCAGGCCGACAATGAGACGTAAATATTTATGCGATTTCATTTATGCCAGCTAGTTGGGGTATATTCGCTATATGAATACACTTGTTAGAAACTAAACAAATTAAACAGACATTAGTTTAATTTACTCTACATTTTGACACTTTTAATAGCTAAATTAAAAGCTAAAACCATGTGGCAACCTTGTTTGTCACCTACAGCTTGTAACAGCCCTGTTTTTCATATAGTGGTGAGCACTGAACAATATGGCAGCCAAGCTGCCAAAGCACAGGGTTGTATTGTCGCATTATTATTAAAGTTGGAGTTATTTGTGTTTTTATTCAATCGCTGTTATTCAATAAGGGCATCAATTAATCAAGTGTGGAATATTTTAGTTATATCATTTCATTCAATTTTATTTATTTAAGCATATATGTAGATAGAACATGCTCTGCTTTAAGTCTGCGCTGTTAATAAGTTGCGCTGATAACTGGCAGGTGTAAACACAGCTTTTTAGGCTCAAATCTCACGTGCCATATAACTGGCATTACAATAAATATTTGAATCTATTTTCAGCGATTTTATTAGCTATCTTCACTATATAAATACATTGGCTGCACGTCTGAGATAAGCTGATATTCTGGCATGAAATCATAAAATATTGTCCGATATTAAACTGACATACTTAAATATGTAAAGTATGTGTAAATATTAAAACTTAATCAATTAATATTTTTATTATTATCTTTATTGATTAAATAATTTATTTAAATAAGTTTACTCTACAAATCAAGCCGTTAAGTGTATTTAGAATGCGCTTCTGGCGCTTGCAACGCTTGCAGCTTATCTGACATGGTTTTGTATGTGGAACGTGGGCTGGCAACGCGTCAGACGCTTGGCAACTTGGGCAGCCCAACAGTTGCATAAGATTTGGTTCAGTCCATTTCCGTTCTCAATTAAGTTTTTGGGGAATGCAGTATCAACTGCCATGTTATGTTAGGCGGATCAACAACGTTTTGGTTGTAAGTGAACGCCACTTGAGTAGATTGTTGAGCTGTCCACAAGACACATTTACACCTGCCAGCCAAGGGACTATGACCCTACCCTCCCCTACCCTCCCCTGGTAATTCTCAGCTTTTTGTTTTTGACACTTTCGAGTGGACTTTTCAAATTTACAATTTGTGTTGTTGTGTTTTGAGGTCGACTTGCGTGTGATTTTTCGAATCAATAAAACAGTTTTAATGGCAGCCAGAGACAGCATCAAATGAACAAAAGCGGCATTTAATTTTTACAGCTACCACTTGAACAGCACCACCAAGAGCCACCACTGGCTTGGCTTTATGGCCAGCGGTGCATTTCGTTGTGGAAATGTCGAGGTCTTGTCTCCATAGAAAGGTTTCTCCGCAGCTTGCAACGCAATCTTGCAGTTGCCAGTGGCAAACAATCCGTTGCAATTTGCAGTTGCAGACAAGAAATCAAATGGCAGAGGGAGGAGCGACAGAAGAAGAAGTAGAAGAAGAAGAAGGAGGAGCAGTTGCATGGCCTGAATGGGGAGGGGGGGAGTAGACGATTGTTTATCCGCTGGCAAAGCGTTTATTTGAATTTGTATTTGAATTTGAATTTATGGCTTCACTTGCCCCCTCGAAAGAGATTGATAGCTGCCGATAATGCGAGGAAATGTTTACGACTCTGTAATTTGGACTTTATTATATTTGATTTGCGAAGGAAAGCGAAAGCTTTAACATAGTCCAACAAAACAGGGTATTTATTGTTTGAGTTTTTTCTTAACTTTTCATTTCATTTCATTTCATTTTAGAAATGGTTGAAAGTTCAAAGCTGCAATCGAGTCGATTGCATGTGGTGTTAATGATAATGGACAATTATGGAATTATGAATGCAGTTATGCAATGCTGCCACAAATGTGGAGGAGTGTACGATCGATCGATTGGAGTGTGGGTCAAGCATGAAACAAGAGATTGTTTTGCATAGGATAACCTCCATTATTATGTTCAGCTGCCTCAACTGATGTGCAAATGATTCGTTTCCTTTAATTATTGGCAATGCTTTGGTCAAAATCAGAGAAGAAGCAACTGCAATGCAAATAAAACGCATGTCCAGCTGACAAATTGGCAAATTACAAGACACGACACGACACGACACGAAACGACAAGACAAGACCAGGCGAGTTGGTAAGGAAACCCGTTGGACATGCCAGCTGGCAGCAGGCGATGCACTGCATCAGCATCAGCTCGATTCCAGTCGAGTCTTGGGTCTTATTAATTGCACAATTACGACACGCAATTGACGTGCAGAGTGAACGATGGCCGCTCATAATGATGGAAAACCGAAAAGCAGCAACGAGAAATTACTTTCTTTCACTTTCCCGACGGATATCATAATTCAAAAATGCAGTAGCCACTGCAACCCAATAACAACTGAGCCAAATATAAATAAGCCAGACGAATGCAAAATGGCCAAAACGAGAAAATAAACTGAAATGAAATCAATTAAGCGCACAGCCCAAAGGGGCGTCGAAGTAGGAGGAGAATTGCCGTCAAGGAAATGCAGACGAAGCGTGAAATTAACAAAATACGCAAAAAGCTGAAACCAAAATGGGAATGGGGAAAAAAAACAGAGCAAGAGCAACAAGAAGAAGGAAACGAAGAAGATGAAGAAGAAGGTTGAACCCACCTTGTTGCGCGATACATGCCACGATCTGCGTGCCCCACGGCCGTGGCTGGAGTTGGAGGCTGATGAGATGGATGATGTATCCCCATTGTTGCCAGCTCCCGTTGCACTGATGATGGAACCATTCTCATAGATCTCCGTCGAGCAAATGGAGCTATTCAATGTGGCTGTGCTGGCGGCCAGCGACGGAATCGGGGAGCTCGCAGGTGAGGGTGAAAAGCAGCCCGAGTCGTAGGAGTTCAAGATGCGTAAACGGTTGCCTGGACAGAGACCCTGAAACGAATATAAATGTTTAATAAAAATGTTGAATTAAAAAAGGAATAATAATAAACATAATAAGTAATTTACACAAAGAAGCAAAGATAATTACATTTATTAAAATTGAAAAACATTTATAATAATAAACGCCTTGATTAGTAGATAATTAGTTCAATAAAATTTATAATTTAAATATAAATAATAATTTATTAAAACTACACTTAATAATAATAATAATAGTAGCACTACATATTAGTTAATTTATTTATTAAAAGTGAAAAAACAATAATAATAATAGAACCCATAAGTTATTTCAACTAAGCTTTGTTCGCTGAATCGCAATGGGAATTCATGGCTGTCATTCATTGAGCTCAATTGATTTTGATTGTCTTTTAATTAACCCAATGCTCAATGCATTCTTAACAAATAAAATATATATATATATAAAAAATTGCAATTTTTTAATTGTCTGTCAGTGCAGTTTATCTCCACAATTCTTCAAGTTATCAATATGCAGTTCTTTTAGAGTTTTTTCTTCAGATCTGTCGATCAACTTTGATATATTCGCAGTGTTCCCATTGCAAACTTCAAAGTGCCAGCAAAATATCTTGTCAACATGTGTTGCCGTGTTTTCTGCTGCTCATTTCAATTTTATTTTAGCCATAAGCATTAAAACATGCGCCTTCTTTTTTTTCTCTTCAACGGACAATTTATGCTACAATTTTTTACAATTTTTGGTTTATTTTTTTTTTTTTGTGCGCTTTTATGTTGTTAATATTTATGAAAAACAAAAATAATGTTGCTGTTGTCGCCAGTCAATTGGCTGTTTTTGGGTTAATTGTTTCCATTAAAAAGTGCGGCTACTTTTTAATTAACGACAATTGGCCGACATAGTATCTGTATACATGTATCTATGTATCTATGTATCTTTGTATCTTGTGTGTGGTGTGGCATCTATGGCGATTTTGATTTCCATTTTGATACGTGTTTTGACACCAGCACACACCATTCATTGGCCAACGACAACGTGGCGATTGAGTGTTGTATTCATGAGTGCTTGTGAGTGTCTCAGTCTCTGAGTCTCTGAGCTGGCCAATTGAGTTGTTAATTAAAAATATATGTTCGCCAGTGCTTGCAATTTTTGCCAAACTACGTGCAGATATCTTTTCGAACTTGACTGTTAATCAGTTTTTAATTTTGCCAATGGCTGTCGAACTGAACACTGTTTTCTAGAGTATCGTCCAATTGGAGTGCACCTTCAAGGCTGCCCCACGCTGGACTTTGAACATTTGAGATCACATTAAGAGATCACTGATTATTGTAGGAACAATACTGCAAAACGCTGTTGAACTATGTGAACAATGAGCATTAAATTCTATAGAGCAAAAGAAGTAGTTGAAAACTGAGATAAACGAGGAAATATAAGCTAAGAACAATGGGAAAGTTGTAGGAAAGTAAAGCTTAGAAAAGGAGAACAAATGCCTAAGGGATGGCATAAGTTAAGATCTATAATGCAAGAGAAGAAATTGGAGATTTAAAAGATCAAAGATAAAAGAGGAAATCAAATTTAAGACAATGGGAAAGTTTTGAGGAAATGGAGAAGAAAGGCAAGAGAAATGCTTAAGCAAATTATGCTAGGAATAGTTGAAGAAGGAATGGATAAAATGGTCTAGGTAATCAACCAAATAAGGAGAACAATTATTAATAATGTATGTAGATAGATAGATATGCTGAGTTATAGATAGATAAATATATAGACAGATGGATAGATAGATAGAGAGATGGAAGTATAAATGAATATACAGATCGATGGATAAATGAATGGATGGATAGATAGATAGATAGTTTGACAGATAAATACATCCTTAAATAAATCGATAGATATATAGATCGTTAGCTATATAGATTAATAAATATATAGACAGATAACAGACAGATAAAACTACTTAAGAAATATTTCAAAATTATATCAAGTACAACAGATTGAAATGCGAGCATCAACATCTAGAACAAATAGATTTCATATTCAGGAAATGGTTTTGTAACATTTCTAAATCGCAATTTCTCTCCACTTTGCAGACAATTTCAATTGCTCGATTCCCCAATTATTTGATTCTTTTTTCGAAACATTTTTATAAGCTGTGAAACACTTAATTTCACTTTGTATGCAATCAAACTAACAGCATCGACCTCTTTAAGCTCTTCCCATTTTCCCCTTTTCACTTTTCACACCCCAAAACACATTATGGACATGGACATGGACATAGACCAGTTGCCAAGTGTAGTCCAAAATATGATGTTGTATGTTGTATGTTGTATGCACTGTGCACAGTGGTAATCGCTCGTAATGCCTCTTGGAGGCATTATGTGGATTATTATGATTGTTACAGCTGCAGACACAATTAAACTGGCAAATGTGAAATTTATATGCAACACGGGCCCCGCATGGGGCGTGCAACGGGTGGCTGCCACGTGCCTTGGGATGATGATGATGTGGCTGGTGAATCATTGCCATAACGAGGCAGACTCTGTTGCTTGCAGTCGCAGTGCAACTACAAAATTAAATTATAAATTCAAATTGGGTTTTTTCATATTTTTGTTGTTGTGTGCTTCTGTTTCCAAATGAAATGCAAATGTTTTTGGTTGCCAACAAGGCAATAAAATTGGTTAATTGAAGAATTCGAAACTCAAACAAAGTCAAAAGCAAACAACAAACAACTAAAAGCAAGGCGTTGCCCTTTAAGGCTTAATGGCTCTTAAGGGTTGCCGGCTTGAGGTTAACACAGGCACAGGTAACACTCAGGTAACATTCCAGTAACTCACCTGTCGGTCGCGCAGCGAGCAAAGCCACCAGCCCTCGATGCCCTCGGTATCCTGTTCGATGACGGTCAGAGTGTCGCCCTTCTTGAAGGGCAGCTCGTCTGGCGTATCCGCGTAATTATCATAAATGGCCTTTGCATAAAGTTTCTGCAAATAAATCAAAGGCAACAACAATTAAAAACAAAATTCCAAAGTTTTCAGTTTCAGTTGCAGTTATCAAAATAAAGCAATTCCGCAAAAGTTCTCTTCACATTCATGTTTATAATGATCATGATGAGCTGCATGCGAAGTTTTAGCTCAGACTTCTAAGAAGCCGCAGCATCGGCAACAACAGCAACAACAGTAACAACAGCAACAATAACAACAACAACAAGAACACGAAGAAGTAGATGAACTTCACTCCAATTTCAATGGAATTTCAAAGACGTCAAGAGAGAGATGTTGACCAGCCGCGTGACCGACCCCGACTTTGACTCGAACTGTAGCTCAAAACATCATTCATAAGAACCCGTCTGCCCTCGGGTTGTCTTCAGTTCTTCATTTCTTCAGGTAGCCCAGACAACAAATTATGCGCGTATTTCTCTCTTTTGGCAAAAATAAATCGTTTGTATTTTGCCAAAACAATAAAAAATAAAAAGTGCACAACTTGCAAAAAGAGTTTAGCCAAACTGAAAGACAAAGCAGCTAAAAACAAAGCGGGCTCTGTTCTCTTTTTTTTTTTTATTTGTATCTCATATTGTGTTTTTTTTTGGTTCAGCTCATGCAGCGCGCTTCATTAGTTTAGCTGGAATTTCAGGTCAAACTCTGCGTTGTTAGAGCACAACAACAATTGGGGAAGTGCAAACAGAAACACAATTAAAATTAATTTAATTCGAGACTGAATTGAATATAAATATCTGTAATATTTACATAAATTCTGCAATAAATGAGATTCCAGCACTTTAGCAAGGCAAGCAATAATTGCTGAAGCAATCACATTAACACACTTAACTCATATTATAATTAATTAAATAATTCTTCTTAATAATAATATTAATATTCTTACATACATATATCTGAAATTTATAATCAATTGCATTTCTCACAACTTGTAGATAATCACTTTACAGTTTGCCCGCATGATAAAAGTCTGTTAACAATAACTAAAAGCTTAATTAAGTTATTCATTGTTTGTCTGCTGCAAATCGTCTCTAATCAACTGCGCACGACTGTGCATTGTAGTTAACTGTGTTGTGGGCAAAGGTTTCCTCAATGAATGAGCCGAGATATCCATGTGCTTGCTTGGCTGTGTGGAGAGGTCTGTTGTTGGTCTCGGGTTAAGCGTGTTGCTTTTAATTTCGCCACCGCATCGAACAAAAATCCCAAAACGAACGTTTTGAACTTAAACCCAAAGCCGACAACGACAACGATAACGTTGTTGTTGCGGTTGTTACTGCTGCTGTTGTTGTTGTTGTTGTGATTGCTGTTGTCGCTGCCGTGACTGCCACTCTTGGCAGTTGGGGAGCAATAGTACACTACTTGTACCTGCCCTGCATTTCCAAACTCCGCTCCTGTCTTATTTAATATGGCAGACAGAGCAGCAAGGAGTGGGAGCGGGAGCGGGAGAAAGAGCTGAAGAGCGAGCGGGACACATGTAGAAACTGCTCAGCGATTACAATATCGCGCGTTGAATCGTTGTTGAACTTTCAACTCGGAATTGGAACCCGTTTCAACAACAAAAACAACAACAACAACAACAGCAGCAGCAGCAGCGACAACAACCGCAACAACAACTACCAACTATTACAAAGGTAGCGCGGTTAGGGGAGCACAAAGGGTGCGGGGATTCGCTTACTGCGGTTTACTTTGTTTTGTATTCTACTTTTCAATTTCGAAAGCTGGAAATCGAAATGTTCGAAATGTCAAAAGAAAATGAGCGCACTTGAAGTTCATGTGGCATGTGGCATGAGGCATTGAGGCATTGAGGCATGCGGCAATTGACGCAAGGCTGCCAATGACACTTGAGCATTGCGTTGTTCAAACAACAAACGTAGAGTTAAACAACCAAACAACCACGAGTTACAACAAAAAAAAAAAAAAATATATATAAATGTTTGCTTGATAATTTGCCTACGTCAGATGAAATTGCTCTCTTACTGCCAGGGTTGTCATGTCGCATTTACATTTGCTTTCTTTTGACAACGACATTTTTGAACATGACGCTAATTGAATAGACAAATATTTAAAGTTAAACTTGGGTATTGGAAATTAAAGTTCCGCTTTGGAGACTGAACACTTAAGACTGAAGACTCAAGCGTCGAGTTTCAGGCGCATAAATAAATAACAAATATCGATGGAACTGTTTGTTGTTTGTTTTGAGCGACTTTAATTGGTTTGTTTAGCGCATTTCTTGACGCGATTCAACTGTGAAATGCAACTATAAAAGCAATTGCTCAACATGGCACTAGTTCTCAGTTATAGCTGGTGAAATTTGTGAAAATGTTCAATTAATGTATAAACACTATACACACACATATGTATATACTTTAATATGTTGTTGTTGTATCTGTAAGCACTTAGTAAATTGTAGTAAATTTACAAATGATGCAGACAAAATGCTGTTATAAATCACACAAATAATCGAGAATCCAAATTTAATAAAAGTAATTTCTGCCTTTGGGCAATTTTTATACCCAGTTTCCTTTCATTTGGCTCAAAGTGAAAGAGTTGAAGCGATTTATTGTTTATAAAACTGGCACGTATGACCACAACAACAACAATGACAACAACTACAACTACAACTACAATCACAGTGACTACAATAAGCATTGCTATAAGACAGAGCTACAGTTCCACATAACTCGCTGTACGCAGATTTTGCTCAAAAGACAACAACAAAAAATCTTTATATTTTTTCTTGTTTATATTTTTGCTTATTTCGACTTCAACTTGGTTGGTTGGCTACGTTAAAAGGTTATTCACCAGCGGTCATAAAGTGCTTGAAAGAAAGCCAACTCAACTCAACACAACTCAACTCAAAGGCAAATCAAGTCAAGCCTAAACATAAAAGCCCCCCAAAAAAAAAAAAAAAAAACCGCCATCACATGTTGTCCAGCTGTTTAACGCATTCGTGATCAGGGGTTAGCGAGGCAGCACACAGTTAGATTACTTTATTTTGGCCATTTCTTTAACAAATACATTATCCTAAAGTCCATAAATAACAGACCTCGAAGTCAGAAGACACTATACAAATAACAGAAGCCGACGCTGGCAGCGTTGTCTTAATGAGAGCTCACAAACCTCAAGAAATGTGCAAAAATAAAAGCGAAAATAAATTAAATAAATGAAGTAACATAAAAGGAAGCAAGAAGCGCAGAAAAAATATTGTCAAAATGTTACTAAGTAATGTGATGAGCTTAAAGTTGCTGCTCGACATGACAATTTGACTTTGTAGAGGCCCCATTAAACGCATTAAGCGAAACTCAAAGCAACAAAATTAATACAAATAAAAAAAAAAAAAAAAAATAGAAATACAATAAATACAATAAGTATATACTTAAGTTAGCCGTTATGTATAGAGCATATGCTGTAGTCAATGGCACATTCTATGATAACCTCCAGTTTTGAGCTGATAAGTAATATTTTTGGCTTGTCTTCTGTCATTGCGTGACTGATAAACCTTTCTGTGGTATTTCTGTGTGATTTCTTTTTGCTTTTAATTAATCCAATTTGGCTGCAAATATCAATGGGCCCACTGCGGCAATTTGATTCGTTTTTTCTTTTTTCATCGTCATTGCGTTGCAACAACAACAACAAAACTTCTTTTATTTCTGCGTCATTTTTGGGAACCTTTGGACATTGGCATTTGGCATTCGGCATTGACGAGGCTCATTTGACTGATTAAGATTGTCTTCTGACGCTTTCGCAATTCAATTGCCAGAGTTTGAAAGTCTTTACGAAAGACATTTCATTTCGTATGTTAAATATTTACACTGTATAATGTCATATATGTACTTTACTTTACTGTATTTAGTCCACTTGACTTTGCACTGCACTGAAAAATAACGCCATATGTTGTGCTGTGTGTTGTGTTGAACGGGTTTTTTTAAATTTTATATTATTATTATTGTTGTTGTTGTTGATGTTGTTGTTGAGTGCAAAAATAAACAAAATGTTTATGGCGTCGACAGTGTTGGCCTTTTTGGCACATTTCGTCAAGCCGTGTGCAAAAATGTGACAATAAAGACTTTAAAGCAGGCCAAGCCAACTCAAGCGAAAGATTGCCCCCAAGCAAACACGTTCCGAGCATACCAAAAACCAAACCAAGTCTTAACCCGATCGGTCAGATCAGTCAGCTTGAACAACTGTACATATGTGACAATAAAATGCGTTGACAAGTGCGCGATATCAAATCAAATTCAGTTGCCCTTCCCCTTTTCCCCTTTGTCGCTTTGGCCAATGATTCAGTGAACTGTATGCAACTGTTACTCAGTTAACTAGTTTACTGTACACCCACACACACATACAGCAACTACAAGTGTCTGCTTGATCCATTTGTCTGGGCATCTAGTGCATTAATCCATTTGACTCGAGAGTAATCAGTTGTGTGGCATGCCACAAGAATGTTGCTTAATTCACAAATATATATACTACTTATTGAGAAGAGGCCACTTGACCCTCGTGTTCTGTGCTCAATTGGACTAATCAACTAAATACTTTGATTTGCACAATCGACTTTTAACACAATTGAGAATTAAAAATGCGAACTGCACTGAGCGAAACTCTGATTTATGTTATTATTATTTTTAAATAATAATTGCAGAAATACAATTTATAAAATGAAATACAGTTATTATGTTAATATTATTGTGTTAAATATTATATATATAAATATATAAAAAAATTTTATATAAAAACAATATTAAATTAAAATAAATTTACAATGCTTTGGTTGCACTTTCTTCAAGTATCATATTATTATTATATATTTAATATTTTTTTGCAGAGTTTACTTCCACTTTCAGCTTATTCCTTATGGCTTCAGTAAGTTCATGAATTGAAATTGATTATCTTGCATTTATTTCTGTTCGAACATTTCATAGTTTGATGGATCGCTTGCCAGCGCTTGCATCTGTCACTGTCCCCCTTCCCCTCCCTTTGTCGACTTTAGTTAACACTTGAGTGAATAATAAATTTAGTTTTATTTTCCACGTGCATTGGAAATAAATGTACTATGAAATTGCCTAGACGTTGGCCAATTTCATATTCTAAGGGCAAACTGACTCACAAAACACATGACAACAAATTGTTGTTTTTATTTATTTTTTTTTGGGATAATCCCCTTATTGCAAAATTATTGCTAAATTAACTGTTTACTTGTTGTATTAAAGAACAAACAAAATGGTTTCACAAAAACGTATTGTTGACCTTCGCAAATAATTATTTCCACATACATATATATCGTATATTTCAAGTGAAATACGCAATACAAAAAAAATAAAACGTTGTTAAAATGACTTCCCCAAGACCCGCAGAAACCCGAAACAACACTCTCAGCTTTCAGCTCGTGAATCAACCAACAAAATCAATTTAAGAGCGTGTCTGTAAAGTTTTAAGAAATCTCATAAAAATAATCGCCTGTATATTATGGCTGTTGCTTTTGTTTCTATATTATTTGATATTTATCGCAAGTTGCAGTTTGTGTGACAAAATAAAAACACAAATATTAGAAACAGAATCCATTTAAAAGCATTAAAAGCATTTTTGAGCGCCAATAAACAGCAGATCAATCATTTGATAAACAAACAAACATTTAATAATAATAATAATAAAAGTTTGAAGGCCTCAGGGAATGTGCCATCAATGTTCCAGCCAAAAATGTTGCAAAGTGCCCCCAAGGCGTTGCAAAGGGGAATTGAGAAACAACGTAAGAAACAAAGAGACGGAGAAGAAGCGACAGCTCATAAAATATGCATAAAACAGGCAAACAAATTAAAAAGCCATAGACAGAGGGCATTTGTTAAATTTGTTAAGCATTTGTTTGCATAAATTACAAGTCAGACTTGGACTCCTCCCTCCCATTTAACAGACTCTCTCTCTCTCTCTCTCTCTGATCTGTTCTCTCTTCTATCTTACCTGTTATCTGTAAATTCTTTTGAATTGAAAGCTTAAGAAGCTGCTTTGGGTGTCTAATCTACGTCACATGTCTGCCCTTTGGGCCGTGGAATACCCCGGATGTGAAACGTGACTCATGCCGCATTACAAAATAATTGAGAGTGAGGCATCAAATTGTTGCCTCTGCTAGCCAGAAACCAGTCAAACACACAGTCAACGAGTCCACATCAGGTAACCAGTTTCTCTAAGCTGAAGATCGTCGCTTTGGTCCATGTTGCACCCACGTTAAGCGGGCCTTGAACTCTCCATCGACCCATGGAAAGTATCTAGCTGACACTTTTTAATGCTCATTAGACGTCTGCGGATAGATAACACTATAATAATACCAGAATAATCCACTTGAAGCCCACGCAATTGTCAGTTGAACCAGGCGAGATTACAGCTAATGTTTGAAAGTGAAAGAGTTACAGTTGAAACTCTTTTGAAGCGATTTAGAAAGTGTATACTGTTTCATCTATGCACTGTTAATAGCTTTTTCTGTAGTTCCACTGTCGTTAATGTCAATCTCAGTTTGCAGTAAATCACAGTTCTGTAGCTTCCTGATGCCTTGATTGGCACTTTAATCTCAGCTAATGGTGCAGCATCCTACCAAATTAACCCAGGTATGACTCACTGCTCTGTGTGTTGGCAGTGCGGTAGCTGTAGCTGCAGCTGTAAGTGGATCTCATTAGTTGCCCCGGAGGTGTGCAAAATCACTGCAAATCGATGGACTACCTCACTTATCTGTTACTGAGGTACAAGTCATATAAGTTTTATTACTCAGCTCGGGCAATACTACAACGACTTTGACTTGTTTAGCTGTCTTATCTACATTGAAAGCTTGTTCTTGTTGCAGTTGTTGTCATGCCATAACACATTTCCGGTGCTGGCCATAAAAATTGCTGGGCCCGTAAAAATGTGGTGCAAATTATCCGTGGCCAAGTTGTAGTCAATTTGCAATTGTTTATTTATGTATTGCAAACTTGGCATTTCACCTCCCTCCTCCCATCCACCCCTTTCTCAATCGCAATTCCATTCCCATCTTCACTTTTGAAACGCGCTCTGTATCTCTGCCCTTCGCTGATGTAATTACAACTCAATGTCGCACCTGGGGAGCGTCTGGGTCTATGACTTATGGTTGATGGGCGGGGCAAGGCGAGGCAGGGCGACGGCCACTCCAAAAAGGTGTTTGCCTAATTAGCATTGCGAGCACTGCGAACTGTTTTGCAGTGCCCAGCAACAACAACAATCATTCTGTATAAATACATATGATGAATCAACGCTCTCAGCTCTCAATCTACAGCTTGTATTTAGTGTTGTCCTGTTTGTTGATGCAACGTGACATGATGTAGTTGCATTCATTATTCATAAATGCCAGACGAGTGGCACGTAACTGCTTCACAACAACCGCAACATTGACAGACATAAACATGCACCGTATCTTTTGTCAGATACAAAAACAAAATAGAAGGCAGAATAAACGTAACGCAACATGCTGCTGATAAGACAAAGCGCTAGAAAAGCCAAACAAACAAAACCGTCAAGTAGCAAAGTTCGCGTGCATGTAATTTGTTTTTGTTGTGGCTGTTGTTGCCATGTTAACATGCAGAAAATGTGTAAAATGCCAAAGGGGGACAGTCTGTCCACCCCCCACCCCCTGGCCTTTGTCTCTCTGTCTTGCACTTGCCACACTGCGTGGCCTCTTGGCGTTTATCACAGTCCTCTTATCAGCAGGCGCATTTGTCTTGACTTGGCACGTTGCCTGCCTGCCCCAGCGAGAAAGTGCACAATGCAGAGGAGAAGACAATTGAAAAGGCCAACAGTCGAACAGTCGAACAGTCGAGCAGTCGAACAGTTAAACAGGTGCCTCTGCCCAGTTATAACTACGTTCACTATTATCACAATCCAAGTGCAACATTTCTCATTTTATTGACATGTTTACTCAGCTCTCAATGCGAAAAAAGGCTAAATAAATTGATAACTTAATTATTGTAGCGAAAAGTCTTAATTGCAAATGCCATAATAAGCCGTGAAAGGGCGGGGGGGCGGGGAGACTGCACATGACTGCGGGCTCTTAGATAACAACAGCGAGTACAGTGTGTACTCAGCGTGGCGCTATCCAAACACTTGCAAAATAGAAACTAGATAACATAAAAAAGGCAACTCAAGCCAAAAGTTAAGCGAAAGTTTATTTTAGCGACTTTCACATTACTTGATATGCCGGAAAAGTCAGATGACTTAACAGAGATTATGACAGAATCTTAGCTGTTAACAGTTAACAGCAGTAACACCTTTAAGATATTGTATTTCAAACAGTTAGCAGAGTTCAGTTGAACAAACTGAGTTCAACTGGAAGTTAGAAATATGAAACTTAATTTGGCATATTAATATCTTAAGCTTTTCATATTAATATATTTTTAATAATATATTATATTTTGAAATGTTAACAGAGTTCAGTTAAATAACTTGAGTTGAACTTGGTCTTTGATTTCTTCAATCAGCTGTAAGTTGTCTGCTCAACAACAAAGCCCTAAAGGATAAACAATATTGATAACATGTCATAGATTTGCATCAATACTTCAATATGCCAGAAGCCTAGACATTGCTTTCATCGCCGACCGTTCAATCAATTTCAATTCGAGAGAGTTGCGTTTCTGTTAATTTTCCAAATTGAAAACGCTGTCGACGCTCGCGCACATTAATTCTAATCAATTTTCAGGCACTTGGCACTAAAAAATAAGTGTCCAATAATGAAGGGAAACGTAGTATGAGAAAGGGAATACAGTCCCTTGGCGGTGGGGCGCCACTTAATCAAGCTGGATCAGAGAAGTCCCAAGGGATGGTTAAGGTCTGTCTGCAACAGCGCTCGATAGCTGTAGATAAACTCTTGAGACAGGACTTTCACTCTCCGTAGAGGAGAGAGAGAGTGATGGAGAGAGAGAGAGCTGCAGAGAGACCTCCTCAGACATGCTCGTAATTAATATTAAAGACATCTCTTTTTTGGGGTTTGCTACTTGGTTTTCTATTACAATTTATGGCTCTGCATACGCTCAATTTAGTGCGATTAGATTTGCTGAGCAGCGACAGCAGAAACAGTCGATAAGGTAGCCCATGGACTTGGTCTTATCTCTGACCAGGTCACGCCTAAATGAGAAGATAAGCCGGCCAAGTAGATTGATAAATAGCCCAAGTCCATGGCTACGTGAGTGGTCTAAGGTCTGTTTTATGTCCAGGATTTATGGCCTTGATTGTTGGACAGGGGAGGGAGATGGAGAGGGGTTGGGGCTATTTCTTATTTATAGCTTCTCACTTGCCGCCTGCAATTGCCTTTCAATCAATTGAAATTAGCTGGAAATCAACACAAGGGCCAAGACTATTAATAACTGATTTTATTTGCTGGCCAAGACCATCATTAATTGCATTGGGCCAAGATGGACAGCTGGCACTCAAGCGCACGTTCCAGGCAAGAGATTCAAGACTGGCACTGCAACTATTAATTGCCAACAGTCAACAGTCAGGCCGCATGCTAATAGACCCTTTGCTCCTCTCTTGGCCCACAGTTACTACTTGCGAACGGAAAGCCATCTTCAATGTTTTCCGCTGTTTGCATTTTGAAATCTAAGCTCTTGTTGCACCTCCTCTTGCCACAGTCTGTAATCTATAGTCTGCAGTCTACAGTCTGCAGTCTACAGTCTACAGTCTCTTGTCTCTTGTCTCTTCTCTCCAGAGAGTCCATGGCCAACCGGCTTAGGCATCAGCTAGGAGCGTCAATTACTTTTCGCTTTTTGCGCATTTGGAGCACATTTATTTTAATCTCACCTGGCCAGGTTTGTATATAGTCTGCTCTGTGTGTGTTGTGTGTGCTCTGCATCGGATACCTTTAATTATGGAGTAGTTAGTGTCAGCGGCTGTTAGACCAAAAAACAAGTATTGCCAACCAAGATCTTGTCTGGGCAAACGCCCCCCCTCCACCCCTCCCTTTTCATTAACCAACCCCTTTGCTAACATGTCACAGACACGACTCTTGTAATTAGTTGTTGTTTATTTAATTTGTAGCTTAATAACCAATTGCAGAGCTGTGTGTGTGTTTGTGTGAGTGTGTGTGTTAACATTTGCATCTCAACTCGATATTCTCACATATTTGCGCTGTTAGGTAAATCAATTTATTTTATTTTTTTATCTATTTTTCGCGTGCAGCTTGTGCAAACAATTTGTTTAACAGCTACAGTTGATTGTTAAGTGCAAACAAATAGCAAATAAAAAAGGGTATAAAGTTATACATTTTCAAGGTTACACATAGCTAAAGAGATAGCGAAAAGTATAAACAATTTAGGGTGGAAAAATCTTATACGTTTTAAAAAGAACTTTAATAAATTTTGGATTATTTTTAGAAATTAAAATTGACTGTCAAACTATTGTAAATTATGCAATCGTTAAGTGAATTGAAAGAATTAAAGCATTGAAAGTATTTTTGCTAACATTCGATTTATATATTATAAAATGTATACTATTAGTTAGTAATTAACCTACACTTTTGCAAATTGGAAATGAATATTAAATCATTAACTTAAGTTTCTGGTAAACAAAGTTGAGCTGCATTTGAGCTGCCTTTGGCGGCCTTATCAATCTTATGGCTATCTAATCACTGAATCCTGCTGTTCACACACTTCAAATTGTTTAGATAACAGGGGAATCACACACAGATGCAGTGATGAACTCATTGTTGTTGTTTAGTTTTTGTGGAAAAACTGTCAGAAAGTCTTTAGAGCTGTTTAGAGTTATCACACGGCTTTGAGATATTGCACCTGGGCAATAAATATAACTGGCACATCAAACGGTCAAATGTACGTTTGAGGTGATAACGAATGCAAAATTGCGGAAACTTTTCAACAGCCTAGTGGCAACTGGCAACTGGCAAGTGGCAAGTGGCAGCTGCCTCATTGAAGCTGAAACTGAAGCTGGAGCTAAAAACGCGACCAATTCAAGTGTTGCGATAGCTGAGAAATCCGTTACCATTTCCTGAGCAGACACGAACTGCAGTTTAACACGGCTGTCACAACAACATGGAGCCAAGACGCCCAAAGATGCGACCACGATACCAAAAGATCCTAGACAGACCAGCCAGCTGGTGCCAGCTGGTAATGAGTTGTCAATGGCTTAATCGCTGGCTACTCCGCATCTCACAGATATAAAGTCCATGATATAAATTCAGATAGTTTATGAGCTGATGTCTACTAACCGATTTAATGTGAATGCGCCGCGAGACGGGCACATCATAGTCCAGGTCTGTGTTCGTTGCATTCGAACTGCAACAGGAGCCGGAGACTGAGATGGCGCTTTGCTTGTCCAGCATTTTGAGTTGTCGATTAACTGATGATTGCTTTCCTCCTTCTTAAGTTTGAATGTGGCAGCCGAAGCTTAGCACATGATAATATCGAGATACTCAAATATATTTAATCCAGGACAATATAGATAAAGTATCTCGACTTCACTCTCTCACAGCACAGCACTTCACTGGTATCTGTATCTCAAACACAATGCTCGCATCAGCATATGGTTTTTTTTTTTTTTGCCTTTTTTCGGGTTTGTTATTTTATTTTTTTTTGGCGCTTGTTGTTTGCTTTTTGCGGAATCAGCTTATAAATTCAAGTTTAGACCGCGAGCCACAGAAATTCGCCAAGAAAACCACTAAAAACAATACGTGTAGCTTTAACAAAAGATGCCCAAGCTACAAGCGCAACAACAACAACGTTTTCATATGGCCAACATTTTTGCTGACTTCAAGCGATTTTTATCGCTACCTTCTTATCGTCGCGCGACTCACTAGCGTTTCTAATCGCTCAAAAAATACTCAACAAAATCTAGACGAAACTCAAACCGTGCGTACAAGACTCAACACGTTCCGCACTGCAGCAAGTCACACCAGATACTAAACTGACGGCGGGTCGCAGTTCGTTCAGCCGGCCTTTGGCAGCAACTTTGTTGTTTTCATACCCTAACGTAAGGCACAGCGATGCTGTAGCGTGGTCTGATGTACATTATGGAAGCAGCATTGAGCATTAGAGTTGATGATGCTTGATACATTTTAAAACCAGTCGAAAAGGCTACTGTCGACCGCATTCGACAGTATAATACCCTGTACAGGCTTCGATATTAAAAGTATTTTGATAATAGGTACTTTGATTAAAATAAATTCAATGGAAAAATAACTTTAATTGCTGATTATCTGTCTTATTTATAAACCGATCTTAATGAAACTTTCAGTATTGCTTCTATATGATATTCTTCAAGCACCTGCCTACGTTAAAAATGTGGCTATTATTAATTTTTTCAAATTGTGGGGGAAGGGGGGAGGTATCTGAAATTTAAAATAAATTTGATCTACGTATGGTATACAGGAACCTTGATGCCAAATTTGGTGTCTCTAGCTCTTATAGTTGCTGAGATCGACGCGTTCATACAGACGGACGGACGGATGACGGATGGACTATTGATACTGATCAAGAATATATATACTTTATAGGGTCGGAAATGCCTCCTTCTGCCTGTTACAAAAATTTTGTTCACAAAGTTAATATATCCCTGTGCAGGGTATAATTAATTTATTATACATTTCTGTATATCCAAATAACTGTTGTTATTATTATAATATATATTAAATAAATAACTAATATAATCTAATTGAACATTGAACAACATTTTCTTAAGGAGAGCAAGTAAGAGCATAAATGTTTCGACTTCAGCAAGCATAATTTGTTGTCTTGTTTTCGTTTTCAGTGCATGTTTACGCTCTCTCGTTCGCTCTCACCGACACGAGTTCGGCAAGCAGTCGGTTCTTCTCTGCAGCCCGATTGCTCACGATGTCGACTCGCTGGTGTTCGTAATTTTAGTACTATTTGAAAGAGAAGTATGTAGCAAAAGGTAGTAGCTGCAAATTGTACTATTTGAGTGCGCGTTTGAAATATTGTAAGATTGCAAATGGAGCAAATTAGTAGAATTTCGGTAATTGTAGTAGGAAAACATTCCAATTTGTATCAATCATATTAGGTTAAGACACCTCAATTCATGTAACTTCATCTGTGATGCCTTTCGTTCATTGCCCCCATGATAATTGGGTAGTCTATTTATGCTGGATATATCAAATATTTTGTTATATGAGATGGAAACCCATTAGATATCACTCAGTTATCTATTGTAAGTGAATACCTATCATATTTTTGAAAAAGTATCGAATGCAGACAAAACATTCGATTAGCCAAAGATGAGGCAAGAAAGCTCACATTACGAAGAGGGAAGGGGGAGGTGATAGATAGGATAGTATAGGACAGCGGGAAGGGGGAAGTACAGTAGCAGTAGCAACTGCAGCTGTCCAAACAATTCAAGAGGAACAATTCAATTCAATTCGTGTGCCACAAACTCGTGCTGGTTACGGGGGCGTGAAGTTTTGTCGCCTTGTCTTTACCACGTGCAGTACAACCGCTGCAGACAATGACAATGGCCCCCAGGGACCGGGACCTTCATACGGGATGTGACTTTCTTTTGGGTTTGAGTATGCCTGCATCCGATTACGAAAGAGAATCCTCAACAAGTCAATGCCGAAGGTCAGGCAAACAACCCGTTCCATGAACAAAAGAGGAAGTCGTTAAAGCACAAGTTCATTCAGAATCAGGAACGAGGAGCGGTCGCAGCTGCATCTTGTGGAGTTGGAAGTGACATTTGACATGATTTGCATGCCAAGTGCCACGCCCACGTCACTCACAACTGACAGGGGCTAAGCAAGATAGTAAACAAGAGGCGGGGAGGGGAGGAAGAAAGAGTTAAGGTAAAGTAGACTCCACATAACGTACATCTCGTAGTCGAACCGGACCCGCAGTTGTTTGTCGTTGTCTGACACTCGTTGAGTTTTATTGTCACTTTCGGTTGAATTTTCGATTTGATTCAATTTGATTGAAGAAACACACACACACACACAACCAATGCAGTTATAGCTTTTAATCAATTAATTTTATTAGTTGAACTCTTTCGAGTTCTTATCGCAGTCGTAAAATTGGAAAATATTTAAAGTTGCGTGGGTTGTCAACTAATTATGTTTTTTGTCTATCTAATATTTAGTCTTCTAATTGGACTGAAATGAGTTATATTGCTATCTCTGTCTGCTTTCTGCTTTCTTCTGTGGTATGTGGTATGTGGAATGTGCATCATGCTGCCTTGTGGCCATTATCATGTTGCCATTGTCTGTTTGACAACAATAACAACATGTCCTTTGCGTGTCCCTTTGTCGCAGTCACGCTTGGACATTTATCTAACGCATATACAGAAACTCGTATATATTGTATTTCTAGGGAGTTTTCCCCCTACCATTTGCCATGCCATTTGTTTTCATTTCGTGCAGCATTTCCATTTTCAACGTACAATTAAATGTCTGCCCTCCGCCCGCATTCCAGGGAATTAGTCGGCAATTTTCATTGAGATACAGAGAATATAGTCAAGGGTGAGTTAGAAATTAGGGTTGGGAAGCTGACCACTGAGTAAACCTCTAATTGCCCAGTTAAAGTAACATTCCAAGCTAAAGTCTACATTGTGTATTTCCTTGAATCTCTTAAAGCTGTCTTTGTGCTCCCACCTTATGCAGATGACTTTATTATTTGCCACACTTTTGGGCACAACATCTATGTATATGCAAATGGCCAGAGCTTTGCCACCTCATAACAAGTCTGAAAAATATATTGTTGTTTGCAATTTGGAAGCTGAATAAATAATATATGTAAATGCGACCACGCATCACACCTTACGCATTATAAATATGCGTATCTACATATGTATATACACATACATTAGTATCTGCCCCTTGTGGTTGCAACATACAACATACATACTGATTTGTAGGCGTCATATCTTTTTATATTTAAATGATGTTGTTGTTCTCTTCCGCTTGCCCCGCGTATTTCTGAGAATTGTGGCACAGGTAAAGAAACAAAATGTAACAGATTGCCAAACAAACTTCTGAATATCGCAATCAACACAGAGCAAATATTAGACCCCTCCTCTGCATCTCTCTCGAGTGTTAATTGAGCAATTTGTATGACCAACAAGAGAGAAATGAACAATGACATTTTATGGCACATTTGTTATTATATGTGAACCCTCCCTTGCGCGCTGTTTTGCTGTAGCTTAATTATCGATTGCTTGCCAATCGATATTATTGCCAGCTATCATCTCTAGCAGTGTTAAGCCTGCACTAGCTCTGCATATATCAATTCCAGTTGTTCAACAATAGGAGTGCTTGCTGTACTCTCAGTTTATCAAAGGAGTGTCGCTGGCTTCGGCTTATCAATACAATGGCCTGACCAAAGGCAAGGCTTGCCCTAAGTCGATGTTGCAGCCGAGGTTGACTTTCATTAAGATGCACATCTTAATTGCACCCACAGCTGCCACAGCTGAAGACGATCCTTTCAACTTTCCAACTAAATTGGGCACGTCTATTGTTTTGAGACTCAAACACTGGAAAGGGGAGTGGACAATGCGGGGGTTAGAGTCCCCAGATAATTGATGAACATGATGTACTCAGAGTTTTCAATTGTTGCCACATCACTTTTACTGATTGCGACTGCTGCAACACAGTTGAGCTTATCACGCGCCGACGAGTTGACGAAGTGCAACCAGGCGTTTGTTGCCAGTTTCCCTAATTGGACTCCTCTATCGGAGGAGCCACTTGCCATTTGCCGGGGTTAACAGATTCTTTGAAATACTGAATGCATTTCTTTTCGTTTCTTTTGCTTTTCCCTTATTGTTTTTTTTTTTGGGTTGTGTGCTTCATTTCCAATCTGTGCTCATTTGCGCTTTTGTTTCATGATATTCGACACTCGATGTACAGCTGCTTGGATTGTGATTGAGTTTTTATACTCTGGGTTTACTTAGCTTCGAATTGTTGGTCTGAGTTGGTTGCTTCTCTCACATTGTTGTTGTTGCCTCTGTGATGTTGCATTGTTTTCGAAAGTGGCACGTTCTGACCATTTATGGGGCACGCATTGCCAACCAGAGCCACAGCAGACTCTGTGCATCCATATAACCCCAAAGCGTTGACCAGTTGTCTGCAGATATTCGAATTACTTATTCACAATACATACCACGCAAGATGGCAAATCAAATGTGTACCAAAACATGGGGAGCTTTGAAATCATTGAGGTCGTTTGTAAACATAACATTCAGTTGATAACGAAGTGAAGAACAACTAGAATAGTTGAGAGAGAAGCAACAGAGAAATGCTAGATAAATAATAGTGGAACATTGCACTATAACAGCTTGACAAGTTAACAGACAACTGGCAGAGCAGTAACAGAGAAAGAACAGATAGTAGTAACAGAGAAGTGGCAGAGCAGTTAACAGAGAAGGAGCAGATAGTAGTTAACAGAGAAGTGGCAGAGCAGTTAACAGAGAAGGAACAGATAACAGAGAAGTGTCAGACCAGTTTAGAGACAAGTGGCAGAGCAGTTAACAGAGCAAGAACAGATAGGACTTAACAGAGAAATAATAGAAAATATTAAAATATAAATAGTTTTTAAGTAATAAAAATAGCATTAGCTAACGAAAGAAAAATACTGTAACTTCTAGAAGAAATGATGTAGTAAATTATGATCTCATTCGCATGTTTATTTCACATTTCATCATGATTAACTACTATCACATCTCATCAGTAAATCTTTGCTTAACAGCTCTTGCCATGTTATTCCCTTTTGCACCGAATCTCAATGGGTTAATTGCCCAGCCCAGGCAATTTTGGAAGTATTATTAATGTTTGCTTGAGCCAAACGAAACGTCAAAGAGCCAAAACGACTTCATCAGGCTACACAACAAATTCAACTTCAAAATGTTGAGAAGAAAAATGAGATAAAAAAGTTGAACGTTCCATTTTTCACAAATTGCAGAAGACGTCAAGATTTGCCAGGATGTCTGCTGGTAATTTCTCAGACACTGTGCCAAGATATAATAATAATAAAAAATAAAACAGAGGAAAAAGAGCATAATACTACATATGGGGGCTATGCTCACACACAATGGCAGCAGAGTAAATATTATGGGCAATGGGACCTAAGCAAATTGTTGGCAGCTGCGGCGCCTTTGACAATTTGCCGCCTCGCAGCTCTAATCTGACTCTCGACTCAGACTCCGTCACCAACTCCGACTCCGACCGCGACTCTAACTTCAATTCCAACATCAGCTCGACACTCTACTCTCGCTCCTAATCCGTAGATATTCTTGACGCGATCTGGTGGCCAGTGCCACCCAGCGATAATAACAAACAATTTGTTTGTTTGTCCACAAGCAAGAACAAGAAACTGAAAATGCTGGAAACACTGTCAGTGAGACACAAACTGGGTATGTCTGCATTTTGCCAGTGTTTGCATAATTCATGACTTCATGTTGCAGTTGCAGTTGCAGTTGCACCCACATGTCTGCCCAGGCTGGCAATCTCCTTCTCCGGTTGCTCAATTCTTCAGATCGCATAGCACAACCATTCATTACAAGCACATTGCAAATTGAGATACAAAACTGTTAGTCCACAGACCAAACAGGCCAAAAAGAGCAAACAAATGGCTGCAATATAAAAATAAAAATAAAAAAACAAAAGAATCTGCAATCGTATGGCAGTCGCTGCCATATCGATATGGCAACATAAGTTACGGATCTGCGCTCTGTGCGAGGGTGTCTGCCATACGCAGCCTCCCATCCCAGTTGAGGCAGAAAAAGAATTGAATTTCAATTTGCTGACTTGGCATATTCGTGATCCCCACAAAAACTGCTAAATTTCTGCAACTTCTTCAACTTCTTGAAGTGCTTGAACAAAGAATAGTTTCATATATCTGCAACAGCAGAGGAAGTGTGAGTCTGAATGATTCCATTGAATGACTATGCGTTGTTTATATCGTTTCATTCACTTCCGAGCCAGAGTTTATTTCTCTTATATAGTTAAATAGCCAAGCAGCGAACTCAATCTGCAACTTTTGTTTCTACTTGCTGTCAACTTCCATTGAAGAAGGATTGTTGTTCTATTTTACGCATATTGCTCTACACTAGTTAACAAAATTAAAGCACTAAATGTTATGCTACATTCTTATCAACAACTGCTAACTCTACTTTCATTATCTGTATAATTTGTACATAAAAACTATTCAATTTCATTTAAAATTCTCTACACTAGCTAACAAAATTAAGGCACAGTATTCAAAGTGGCAACTACAGCATTTATGCTACTTTTCAGCGGTCCACATTTGTTGTAAAATTTAAAATTTAAATAAATAAATTACTTACAGTAGTTAACAAAATAAAATTAATGTGAAAGCTGTATGATTTCAAACAAAATATCAGGGACTTTTAACATAATCATAAATCCTTCTCAATATTTGAGTAATTCAATATGTTGTTGTCTAGTGTATTTTATCAGCATGCCACATCTGTGACCAAGCCAAACTGAGGCAAGCTCCGTGTTGCATGACCTGTTAATATGCTTGTATTCAATTTGCTTTGTTTCCCAGGCATTTAGAGCATCCTGTATGCGCGATGCTGGGGTCTCCACCGTATGGAGCTGGAATCGAAGATGGAGTCGCTGCAGGAGTTGGGGAAGAAGTTGGAGGGGGAGAAGGAGTTGGAGTTGGAGTCATGCCTGTTGCATTCAATGCGACGCTTTGCATACGACTTGTAATTGCAACAGTTTACAGCTTGTCTACCCTTGTAAGCGTATCCATGAGATACACGCACTCGCAGCCAGGCAAAAACAATGTGCAATGATTGGAATTACGCGCCAAAAGTGTCGGCAACGCACAATTGATAAAAACAAAAACCAAGTAAAATGGAATGAAATGAAATCAAAATAAGGGAAGTGAGTTGTTGTCGCCGTAATTGTATGAGATGTATCTGTAACTTTGTATCTGTATCTTTGTATCTGCCGGATAACTGCATTGTTTGTGGTTGTCACTTGAAGTGCTTGAGGTTGCAAGTTGCGACACTTTCCCAAGAATTCCAATTGCCTTGTGGGTGACGCAAGCCAAGCCAACTTGTAGCTACAGTTTGTCTCTTGTCTCTTGTCTCTTGTATCTTGAAGATGCAGCCCAAGACACGAAAAACAACTTTCGATAGCGTTCAGTATATTTATATTTTCGACACTCGATATGCGATATGCGATACCGAGTACTCAGTGTAAATGGAGTGAGTGTATTGTCTGTATGATGAAAGTGAAGTTGTTGCCGTCGCGTAACAGTAGCTCAAGAATGTTTATTCATTCCAAAGTATAGGGTGCACCTCCTGCAGCGTATTCGTCTCAGTCTCACTTCACTTCACTGCTCTTTGGGATCCTTTGCGCAGCTTCGAGCATCAAAAGACACAAAGTCGGTCGTCGATTGGTCGCCGTTTTGTAACCGAATCGGTGTCTGGACTGTTTACCACATGGCGTCGTGGTTAGTCATAATGTTCCAATTGATGGGACAGACAGTGTGACAAATAGACAGACCAGACGAGACGAGAGACTGACCACAATCAGCCCATGAATGAATGACTGAATAACTGAATGAGTGTGTGCGAGTAAATGAATGAATGTCCATTTGAACACATTGCAACCGTATGCTGATTTCCTCGTTTCTTTGTACTTTCCGCTGAAGTTGCAATAAATTCTTAACCCAATTCCTCCTCATGTTCTTCTTGTTGTTGTTGTTGTTGTTGTTGTTGTTGTTGTTGTTGTTCGTGGCGAGCAAACTCTTCTAACAGCTCGCAAAACAAACAATTTTTATGGTCCGGGTCGTTGTTTTGAGTGTTTACTGCACATTCCTTAGCGTCATTTAGGGATGCTCTCCTCACTTGGCAGCGCAAGTCAAGTGTTTCTTGGAATGCATAGTTTGTGATTCTTTGCGTTGCCAACGAAAGCGCACAGCAATAACGGATAGATACAGATACAGAAGATACAGAAGATACAGAAGATACATAGATACATTTTGGTCATCAACTTTCCAACTTAATTTAAATGGTTGAGTTTCTGGGTGTTGATTGCAGTCGTAAAACAATAACAATAAAACAACAAAGAATACACTTTCATGTCATGGAATTCAATCTGAAATAAGTGTTTATAACGGACATTTGAGGCAAGCATGACTCAGCCAAGTTAGCAATGAATTAAAGAATTCTCAATTCATTCTCTTCAATTGTATGAACAAATTGAAGATGAGCCTTAAGAATTCAATGACCTATGCCAATGTTTTGAATTGTTAATTTCAGCTTTAACACACAACGAATCCATTACAGAATCGGAAATTGCAGAATACAATTTTCGCATTGACGTCAAAGCAATTTTGAGGGCGGAAATTCTGTTGACGATAGCAACAAATGACTAAACATATGTGCACAGGTAATGAATGTGCTGATGTGACAATGATTTCATGCACCTTATCAGCATATGAATGTACTATGTATGTATGTAATCACTGATGATGTTAATGTATTTTTATTGCAGACTCGATGGTGCCAGTTCACACCGAAGGTTGTCGATGGAAATACGTCAACAATTGACTCGCTTCTGCATTGTCTAATGGAAGGCAACATCAACATCAACATCGACATCAACACCGACATCAAGTAAATAAATCAATCAATGCGTTCATTAGTTTGCATGCTATGTATCTTATGGGTAATGATGGATTTGCTTATACTATAAATAGAACTAGGCTAATAAACAATATGTCTAAAATCGAATATGATAAACAAATTTATTTATATTCACTTGTGGGCTATATTTAACGATTACGTATAGGAATTCCACGAAAAGTTACAATATGTTTTCATTTTTTTTTTTTTTTGCGGGCTATCAATGCCGCTTGACGTTGGAAAGTGGAGTAATCACACATATCTTATCACGTGGGCCACAGCTGAAGCTTATTTTGCAAATACACACTACAATCTATACGATTGTCTGATACTGCGAATGCGAAATGAATAAACAACAGAAATGTTAACGCAAAAGCGACTTCGATAAGATTAGATACTTGTGTATCAACAATAGAGTAAAACCCCGAACCCAGGACGCCCAAAACATAGAACGGCCTATTCAATTAGCGCTCTAGAGTGTAACAGACTTAGCACAACTTTCGACTAATAAATCCATAAAATGTCAAGAGTTCTGCAAGTTTGTTTTGCACTTGAAGTCTTGTCTTAAGTATAATTTGAGCAAATATCTAGATCAGACTTTATGACAACAAAACAAATACCAGCAAAATTTCTCATTCTGTGGAATTTCATGAGATAAACAGGCAAATATTTCTCTGGGACAATGTTTTCTATGGAAATGGGAATTTTTGTAAGAAAACTTTAACAACAGATAAGTGATGGTGATAGCAGCTAAAAGTCTTACTCCATATGCTCTATAAATATGCGTTCCAATTTCAAATTGATCGTAAATATGGGATTATCGAGATGATCCCATGTCAAAGAATCATTTATGTACATACATATATGACACACTTAACGTTTGACCAGACGGATGGGGCAACATGGCTAATAAAGCATCTGCAATCTGTACAATAAACAGTTAATTGGCTAATAAAATACCTTAATGCACTTCACACGATTATCGCATGGATGGCATCCTACACGTTTCTTTTGTGGGCCCTCCCCCCTTTAGGTCCCGTTTAAGCCCAATTGCTGCCTTTACCAATTTGTCCAAGCAGCCAAATTACTTGATGGCTGTCGAAATTGTTGAGATAAATCAAGAAATTCAGCGCCCGCCCGCGTCCATTGCGTAAATCAAATATTTATGTTTAGATTTTTGTTCGAAAAAGATGAAAAAAATATGTAAAAAAAATTTAAAAAAAATAAACTTTATGGATTTTTGGACGCCATCAACGCCATACAAATCTTTTGATTGTGAACAAATTTGGTGGCTCTCCCGCTTCCCTCGGCTTTTCACTGTCTGATTTATAAGGTCAACGCGAGCACCAAAATAAATGCAGCCACAAATTTGTAGAGACCAAAAAAAAAAAAATAATATAGAAAAACGCGGGCCCGGGGCCAAAACGTGGGCGTCCCTACAATCTTCAGTTGACTGTGAATCGGAATCAGATTCTGAAGCGTTGAGATCATTAATGCAGGCAAATCGCCAGTCAGCTGACATTCGTATGGATTAATGGGTCAGTTGAATTGAACAAGAATTTTGTTTGGCTAAAAGCGGCGACAAACTTTGGCATAATAATGCGTTAATGATATTCATTAAATGCGCATTTAGGTGGCAACTCTGGCACTGTGATGGCATGCGATCTCTCTCTCATAAATCTCATGTGTGTGTGTGTGTGTTTTTTTTTTCTTTCTTTAATTTAAGAGCAATTTATTAAATGCCCCCATCGCGTGTAATCTGCACTGGAAAATCTTTGGGGCCACTGCATAAATTAATTTAAAAAAGAATGCGTAAGATATTTCTCCTTTTTTATCGTTGCTGTTGCTGTTGCTGTTGTTGTTGTTCGTAGAGCAGGCAAAGATGCGACAACAATTTGCCAAGCGCTAAAGTATCTGCATATGTATCTTTGTATCTGTGCATCTCTGTGCATCTGCATCTGCAACTGTTGGCAACGCTTGACAGCGCTGATTAGCGCATTCCCCAAATAAAGTTTTCCCAGTGCGCACAATATTTATGGCAGCTGTCTTAAATGAACGCTGACGGCGCTGTACCTTTTTCCACTTTCCAGTGGGAAAACAATTTTCCATTTTTCCCCAATTGCACATTAAGAAGAACCCAGCCCGTTGATTATGTAATCAAGTGTTGTCGCCGCTTACACGAGTCCACAAATTCTTCAATGTGCCGCACGTATTTAATAATTTTTCTTTTAACAAATTTTTTGACTAGATACATTTGTATTAGTGGCAAGAAGTTTCACATGACGTGAGGGAAATTGTTTGCAGTCGCAGTTAAGGAAAAGCCGCCAGGTAACAGAAACATCTTTTTTTTTCTTTCATTAAATTAAGGAATTTCCAACACGTACACAACAATTCTTCACTCTTCCACTTTCCACTTTCTTTCTTTCATTCTCTCTCCCGCTCTTTGGTCATTGCATTCTGTAAGTTATGATTTTCTCTCTTTTTATTATTTTTTTTTTTGTTTTGTTGACTTTATGCAAATTTCTGCAGGCAGCGCTCATAATTTCAATGCGACAGCAAAAAATGTTGGCGCCAAGCGCGTCGCGAGCTTCCATTAGCGCCACTCGACATGTGTGGCAAGGAAGGGGGGGCATGGCAGTGGCAAGCTGGTAGGTGGAGTGGGGAGGGGAGTGAGGCGTGTCTGGTCAACTGCCACTGTGATGCCCACTGCAAATCTGCTTACATGCATTTCATATATTTACGACCCCGAAATGTTTGCCAGTCTGAAGTGGATTTCAGCTTTTGGTATTATTTGAATTATTTGCAAGGGGTTTTAACTTGGCCAGCGCACTTGAGGCTCAATGACCGTTCGACAAAATGCATTTGACGCTGCTATGCATTTGTTTTTGGCATTGAGCAGAAGCCAAGAGTATCTGTAGCTGAAAGTATCTAAAGTAACGCATGTATCTCAGACTTGAAAGCGCCAGCAACTGTGCCAATAAAATTAACCTAACTGCAACTATAATTGCATAATTTACAAACTCTATAAGAGATAATCTTATGACTATATCGAGGATTGATCAAACAAATGTATAGATAAGGAAAGACTTCAATAAGATTAACAGTTCCTACAGAATTGTGTCTTAATTTCTACTTATTTTTTATAGTTTTTATAAACTACAGCTCATATTTATTCAAATATGTTGTCTATGCTGTTTGTTATGCCCTCCAGCAGCAATGAAATACCAATTGACAAAGGACCAATTGACAAAGGACTAAGAACTCACTGACAACTGGGGCCACGTGCTGTGTAACAAGTAAGATGATTGTCATAAATTCAGTTGGAAACTAACTTTAAGGGTTCTCCGTTGGCAAGTTGAGGCCATAAATTGAATTGTCTTTGCCCATTGTTGCATAGCATAGACTTAAATTGTGAGCATCTACAGGGTTTTCAGTTGCAGTTGCAGGACGTGGGTTGATTAAACCCTCGAGACGGCGGCAGAGCAAAACAAACAGGAGATGAAAGACGAGTTGCGAGCTGGAAGAAAGGATAACAAACTCTAAGCGAGGCAAAGGCCAAAGCCAAAGCCAAGGGAGCAAGAGCAACAAAAAGAGACAGAGAGAGAGAGAGAGAGACTGTGTGTGCTCTCTCAGATAAATTCAGCAAGGGATGTCAAACGCTGAATGGGCGCAATTGTGGGCGGCGGGTGGCTGTGGGTCGAAACAACCCCAAGTGTAGTTCAATTGCGGGCAAGTGCAAGGCTGTCGCAGGCTGAGCAGGCTACGCAAGGACGCAGGCAAGCTGAAACTACGCTTACATGATCGAAAGCTCAAACAAAAGGATGCAAACAATGTCAGGGATAAAATTGAAAGCAAACAACTAAAAAATAAAAAAAAAGGTATAAAGAAAATACAGGGAAAACCCACCACCAATCTGGCCCTACGGCAGCTGGAAAAGTTTTAAAGAAAAACTGCAAGAGCATCATAAAAAACATGCGTAATTTGTGAGCCATCACAAGTTGGCATAACTTGCCACAGACTGCAAGCGGTATATTTGGGGGCAAAGTCAGGATATTGTGGCACAACTTGAAGTTAACTTCAAGGCAACTTCAAGTGGCCAATGGAGGCACATTAGTTATGCGGGAAACTCAAGTGCAGCACGAACTATGGCTATGCTAATGTAGCCACAACAGCGGCTGGATGTGGACCACCCAATCTAACACACACACACACACACACACACACACACACACACACACACTGCCACTCGCTCTTCTGCCTCCCCTTTGCTTTCAATAGCTGGCGTCAACAAATTTATTTCGCATCGCAACGCATCTGATGAATGACGTGACTTTGACAGTCACCACAGAAGCCACCATCCAGCAGCCAGCAGCCAGAAGCCACACCATGAACCAACGTCATCATCATCATCCTCATCACTTGTGACTCCTGCGACGTCGCTGTTGCCACGGCTTTTGCTTTCGTCATCATCAGCCACCCACCTTACGCTACCCGCATCCCGCTTCCCACTACTCTCGCCACTTGCTGCTCTCCTCTTTGCCATAGTTGCCGTGTTTACATAACATGGCAATGACGCTGCCGCTGACTGCCAACCTCTCATCTGTATCTGTATCCAGCGCAGGCTCACAACACGCATGCGGCAAGCTCCATTGAGGACCGGCTAGTTAAGCCCAACGCGAAGGGGGAACAGACAGCGGGACGAGAGCGGAGAGAGAGCAACCGCAGCCGGTGCTGTTCGCTTTTTGCCGGCAAAATACGCTAACAATACCAAAAAACGAAGAAGAAGCAGCAGCAGCATACACCAATTTACGTTACGCACCCTGCAATGTGGTTAGGTATTCGTAATCGTATTCGTATTCGTATTCGCACTCGTATCTGTATCTATACAAGCACGAGTACTTCGAGATACAAGTACGTATATATGTATATATATATATATATATACACATACATATATCCATCACGTGTGTATATTGTATCTACCTTCATTGTGCTTTGGCTTTTGTATTCACACTCACAATATCCTCGCTAAATTGGGCTCCATGTGGCGAGGGCTGTTGACTGGATTCGCATGCAGATTACAGCAGTTAACAATTGGAATTTCTACTCTATTCGTATTGCTTGACATTATCTACATTTTCCACTGCATAAAAAGTAATTGCAATTGCAATTGCCTATGAAACTAAAGAGTTTGTTAATAAACATACTTCGTACGTTTGGCATAAGTCATCATTTTACTGGCCGCAATTTGTAACTAAAATATTTGCGCTTAATGCAATATTATTATCTGTTATATATTTAATGTATATATTATATTTATTATATATTTTTACATTTATATAATTTTATTTTATCAAAATTTGAATTAAATACATTTCTAATTATTTTCTTTTTCCAACTCCAGTTTGTATTTCTATTTAAACTGCAATTTTTGTATTCCTACTCTTATTTCTATTCATACTCCTATTCTTATTCCTGCTCCAAGTTCTACTCCTATTCCTACTCCCTTTCCTATCTTTGCTCCTCTTCGTATTCCTATTACTATTCCAATTCTTACTATAACTCGCAATCCTATTGCTACTTCTACTCCTCTTCATACTACCTGTTCTTACTTCTATTCGTATTCCTACTACCTTTCCTGTTCTTGCTCATCTTTGTATTCGTATTCGTATTCCTACTCCTACTTCTACTCCTATTCCTATTGCTACTTCTACTCCTATTCGTACTCCTATTCCTACTACTATTCCTACTGCTATTTCCATCATTATTACTGCTCCTACTCCTATTCCTACTATTCCTACTCCTATTTCCTTTATTATTACCACTTCTACTCCTATGCCTACTCCTACTCCTATGCCTACTCCTACTCCTATGCCTACTCCTACTCCTACTCCTATGCCTACTCCTACTCCTATGCCTCTTAATATTCCTACTCCTATTCTTCTTCCCACTCCCCTTCCTACTCCTACTGCTACTCCTAAGCCTTCCATTCATATTGCTAATCCTATAACTACATATTTTTGTCAGTTTACACTCATTTCCATACCTAATCCCATATCTTAACATTTCGTAGAGTACACCTCGCTCCACACCAATATGTTCACACAGATGTTCACACACATCTACATATGTACATATATCCCCATCGGAAGACGTGTAGCTGCATTGTATCCCCGTGCCGGACTCTGTTGTTGCTTAACTTTCAATTAACGTCACATTTCACGTACCTGCGCACTTTTCACCCGATGCAGATGCAATGTGCCTCCTGTGATGATTCCCGCGGTGGTCGCCTTGGCGTGCATTGCCGTTGAATTTATGACGTACTGCGTCTGTGGCTGCTGTTTGGCCACAGTTAAAACTGAAGCAGAAGTGGAAGCTGCCACTGTTGTTGTTGTTGTTGCTGTTGCTGTTGCTGTTTCTGTTGCTGCTGCTGACTGCGGTTTGGTTAGCGACGATGTCTGTGTTTTTGCAACATTCCTAATTGAGTTTTCTGGTACTCGATTTTCACTTTGGCAGTCCATTGATGTCAATCGCGTTGTTGTTGTTGTTACTTCGTGTTGTTGTTGTTGTCGCTGTTGTTGTGCAACTGACATGCTCGTAATTAGCAATTGGCAATTGGCAATTGATATTTGAACGAGAGCCAGACCGAAACCGAGGGCAATATATCTTATGTCTAACACCAAATCAATTAGACCCCATATAGCTACGAGTATTTGTATCCCACAGATACACTTGCAGGCAAAATTCACGTTTTCACAAAGTAAAAGCGAAATGCCGTATTGCCAATTCCGGGATACGTTTTGCACGTGACGCGAGTTCAACTGTAACTGAAACGCATTTGCGATGCCCGTGGAGCTGCGTCCTCTTCGGCTTCGGTTGGCTTCCTTGGGGTGGTTTGTTAGCCAGGGCAAAGTGTTAACGTTATCTGCGATTTATCTAACAACGAACGACGCAGGGGAAATGCGCCAAGGATGCGAATGAATGGCCAAGGGAACGACACGTGACAAGACGAACTAACGAGCTGAAGATTTAATTAAGAAAAACTTATTACAAAGTCCTAATTAGCAGAGGATTGTAGAGAAACCCCTTCCGAATTCACAAAGCTACAATAGCTACAACTTTCAATTGTAGAATTCTATCTTCAATAGGGAAATCAACATCAAACGATTCTACAGCAAAGTAAAATATATCAATTTAAAATATAAAACAGGGTATAGTAACAATGGACCTGAAAAAAGATGATTTCGATCAGCGTAAATCGGCCAAGAAATCGGTGATTGTCACCGGAGAGTTACTCGATGACAAGGATAAGAAGCTCAAGGAGAAGAAACCCGAAGTTCATTCTTATGCGCAGGAGATCTTAAATGATCTCGAGTATCGTCAGCAGTTTAAGGTTCTCGTCCAATCAACGATATCAATGCGTTTACTTAGCTAATCGAAAGAACTTTCCAGGTGACGGAGAACGTGGATGGGGAGGAAGTTGACTTGACGCCCAATGAAATACCAGATTATCCCTACTCCGATCAGTTTCTCACCTTCAATGTGCACTTGAAGCATGAGATAACAGCTATGCAGTTGTTGCACTCCCGAAGCAGCGCTTCCCGATCTCGTACACGTCAGAGCATGCGCGGCGGTGTGGGGGGCAATAAGCAGTCCATCGATGAGCTCATCAATGGTGTAAGTAGTCTGAGAGCTTTCATACAGAATCATGTGTATCTTAAGCATCCCTTTCTCAGATCATGTTCGAGACAATCGTATTCAATCAGACTAAGGTCGAGGAAAAGGAGGAGGAACATGTGCCGGTGCCCTTTAAGAAGTCCTTTGTCAAAATAACGCTACGCAAATCGGAATTTTTCAAGATCTTCAATCAGAACAGCACCACAGTGTCCAAGGGCACACCACAGGGCGATCAGGTCGAGGCAGATAATCGACAATATGATTATCTAACTGTGGGCAAGGGTAAGGTGCGTCGTCGCTCCGATAACGATGCCCAGACAACGATTGTGTTGACCAACAGTCGTGCAGTGAATACCATATTTGTGGATTATGCGACAGTCGGCTCATATGTGTCCAACTTTGAGATGTACGACACTCTGGAGGGGGCTCAGCAAAAGAAGAGTCGCTACAGCACCATGCACAGCATCGCAAAGCCGGGTGAAGATGCCGATACCCAGATGGATGCTGCGGCGACGGCATACTTTGAGGAAGAGGAGGCCAGGGCACGGGAAAAGGCCAAGAATATGGCGCAACAACTGTACCAGTGTGAGGCCTTCAAGACGACCATACTCTATGTGGGCCGCACACTCTCCAGTAATCTGTACAAGGCGGGAATGCAACGTTTCCGTAACTTTAATCAGGTTGATCGCTGCTCTGCGGATGCACAGTACAAGTACTCGATGAAGCTGCTCTTCCGTCTGATTCCGGTGCCCAGTAAGGATGAGAGGAAGGCAATCAGCGACATGAGCTTCTGCACAAGTAACAGCGATCTCTTGGCCATTGCCTATGGCCTCTTTTCGTTCTCCTCGCAGCATGTGCCCTCCAGTGGCGATGTCTATGTGTGGAGCATTAAGAATCCTGGAGAACCGGAGCGTGCGTACTATTACAATATTCCTGTTACAGCCATCTGCTTCTCTCCCTATCTGCCCTCGCTCATTGCCATTGGGATGTACGACGGAAGTGTTGAGGTGCGAGATGTATCATTTTTCAATACACCTCCCATTGCGGTTTCTCAGCGCAGCACTTCACCGGGTTGTTCACCTGTAGTCGCAATTCGTTGGCTTAAGCAGGTCACCGATGACGATGCCAATGAGATTGATCCCTTCCTGAGCCTCTCGCAGGATGGATCCGTGACACGTTTTGGCATTACAAAGACTCCCTACTTGTTGGGCTTCACGCAGATGACATTGGAGCGCATCGAGGGGCATCCCGAGGGTATACGAGTGCCGCTGGCTCCCACCACCACAGTGGAGTCGAACCGGCATCCCCAGGGACTCTATATAACCACGCATCCAGTGGAAAAGGACATTTACTATATACTCACTGACGAGGGCTGCATTCACAAGTGCTCCATCAACTATCAGCATCAGTATCTGGAGGTGCTCAAGTGCCATGACGGTGGCGTCAATGTCATGGAGTTCTCACCTTGGTCTCCAAAACTCTTCCTCACCTGTGGCAATGATTGGTAGGGAACTCGAGAGCCTCTTTAATGCCACTGCCCCATCTGATTGTTTACCCATTCCCCTAGGTATGTTCGCATCTGGATCGATGGCATTACGCGTCCACTCATTGAACTTCTGGATGATTTCCAGCCCGTGCATTGGGCCAATTGGAGTCCCACACACTCCACAGTTATAGTATCTGTCAATCGGGATACGGCTAGCATCTGGGACATACGACGCAACATACTAAAGCCAATGGGAAAACACGAAATGGATTCATCCTACAACACCACCGCCCAGTAGGAAAGTTCATCATGGTAGTGCCATCTAATCTCAGTTTATATTCTCTTTGTACTTTGTAGATTCTCCAATAGTGGCACCACTCTGGTGGTGGGCAACGAACGTGGCAATGCTTTGTTTGAGGGCATTAATGATATGCCCTTTGCCCCACACTTTCAGTACGATGAGATGGAGAAGGCCATCTATAAGGCCATGGGAAATGATCAGGAACTGTTCATCGAACTCAAGAGCATCGGCTTCTTTGGCTATCCCAATAAGAAGTGCATGAGACCATAGGAGTTTGGATCAGTGAATGCAGTAATACTTTGTTCTAAGATTGCAAATAAAGAATTTGTAGCCTCCAGAAATGGGAGAAAGCAACTGCTGTAAGTGAAGCTGAGTATGAGGAGAAGGGAAGGGATAGTTTAAGCTGTCTTCAAGCAAGCGATTCTGCTTTAGCTATGCCTCCGATTGAGGGTAGATCGCTCAGGAAGTAGACTCTAAATGCAAAGGAATGGAGATAGGAAAGGTATCCGATCTTCGGAAGTTATCTTTACTTGTAACTAAACTAGAGACAGTGAGAGAGGGAAGCAGAGAGGCAGCAAGAAAAGGGAGAGAGAGATAGAAATAAAGATATAAGCAGAGAACGAGACTAAGAACGAGGTAAGGAGACAAACACAGACCCTCCGCTCTCAATCCTCAACTCAACAAGTTACGAAACCCTTGAAGTACAAGGAAGACAACTCCTTTAGAGAGCACTTGCACCACAGCAAAGTGCCAAAGTTTCTATACAAAGTTCAAAAGGTTCAATGACTCGCTCCAAGCTCAGCAAGCTTCGGCAATTTTCCGCTACTTATTTATGCCCATAAACAGGGGCTTATAACGGAATGGGAATTGGATCACTCGATGGTTGGGGATCAGTTGCTCAGTTGCGACAGCTCAAATTTCCGACTGCAAACACAGGTAACACAAGACACAACCGATGATTACTTGTACCGCTGACCCAAGGAACCGAAACGAAACGAATCGAAACCAAATCAAATAAGCGATTCGGCAAATATGATGATGACCCTGCTCAAGGGTTCGGTGTTCCCTGTTCTCTCCTCTCTACCTTCTACTACTACACTACTCTCTACTCCCTCCTCGCTGTTCTCTGTTCTCTGTTCTGTGTGTGGTTTAAATGTCAACCGTGCCAACGATGGTGGTCATTCTTGAGGGTCTTTGTGTGGCTCGAACGGAGCAGCGGGTGTTAAATAACAAATAAACACTTGTGTACACATTAGCATACAAGATGAAAGAAGCCACAAAGAGAATTTATTAAACAGCCATAAAATAGAGAGAGAGAAAGAGAGAGAGAACCCTGATCAAACGTTTTTCAGGTCATGTTAACCGCCACGATGAACGGCTTGTTACAGTTTAGGGCCAACTTCAGAAATAGAAATAAATGTCAAAATTTGTGGTTCATAAATAAAAGTAGAAGAATGTGCTGGTTGGGCAGGGAGGAGAGAGGAGGGACCACATAAGATGGCTGTAAATTACACAGCACATTCCAGACTATGCGGAGACCAAAAACAAACGCCGCTGAATGTCATCATCAACACAATCCTTGTCCAGGCCCAAAACACAATAGCACTCACAATCCCAAACGCAACCTCAACGTCAGTCTAAGACTCAACCTCAGCCTTAGCCTCAGCATCGGCTGCATTAATTGTTGAGAAACAATCTCAGGCTTGTCGTGGTTGTCGCATTTAATGAACATTTAATTGCAGCCCACATGTGCGCCAAGCAATGCGACCAGCGAGTGGACACCGAGCAGGGACAAAGTGGGGCAGCCGACGAAAGGAAGCACCAGGCAAGAGACGGGAGACCACAGACTGAAGACAGCGAAAGGGGGAGGGCAACACAAATTGAAAACAAAGTGTTATTGCCCAACGGTCGTCGCTGAAAGATGCTCATCATCAACATTTAACAGCATCAACATTTACAACATCATCATCATCATTATCATCATCATCATCGTGTTTTATCGCCAGAACTGGCAAGGAGACAAACGAGCTTACAGTAGCCGATATGGCCATGACAATGTCAACCAGAACGCTGATGACGAGGCACTCACAACTCGCAACTCACAACTCACAACTTGCAATTGCCATTTTTATCAATAAAAGCTGCGATTCATCAGAATTGTTAAGATTCCCATAGCCAAGTTAAGCGGGAGCAAATGATGCTAAAACAGGTCTCCGTCGCTTTGGGAGAAAGGTGAAGATGTCGTCGCAAAAAGAAATTCAACTCATAAAGAAAGCTCACAAAGCTCTGTCTGCCTACAACAGATTATTATGTAGTGTTGATGTCTTAACCCAAAGTTGCCTGCTAACTTATGCTCTTAACTGAAAGTAATTAGCCAATTAGCTTTGAAGTTGAAGAGTTGAAGATCTGTAAGACAAAGTAATTACATATATTTATAAATAATATATATAAAAATATATAATTTATATAAAAAAGTAATTAATAATTTAACATTTTTTTAGATAATACAAATTCAATTTAATATATCTGTAAAATCAATAATAATAATATTAAATCTATAAAATTAAACAATAATTATAAATTTATAAATAATATACAATAATTTAATATATCTGTAAAAATTATAATATTAATAAATCTCTGAAATTAAACAATAATTCCTTATTAAATAATTTTAATTTTAATTTTTAAAAATATATTATAATTTAATATATGTGTAAAAATAATAAATCTATAAAATTAAACAATAATTACAAATTTATAAATAATATATAATAATTTAATAAATCTATAAAATTAATTAATAATAAAACAAATAATATAGTTGTAAGACAAAGTAATTCAAAAGAATTTAATAATTTAATTTAATTTAATAATTATATATATAATATTTAAATAATTGTGTTAAAATAAATATGAGATAAGCAAAGAAAACAGTTTGATATAAATAAATTAATTAATCATATGTTTGAAATAAAACAACTTATGAATCATTTATTTATATATATAATATTATCTTGCCATGCACATTAAAACCAGAATCAATCGATCAATCAATCAACGAAAAATTCCCACTTAAAGCAGCTCAAACTACATAAATTATATATATATTATATAACAATCTATTTAACAATCCTAAAGACTCTTATCCCGCTCCGATTTGGCACTTGGAGTTGGACCGCAGTAAATGTTATGTGGACGAAATGGTTTACCCTCTGGATCATCCGAAGAATCTCTAGGAAATCAAGGCACTGCCTAAGTGATCTATTACACAAGCTAACCTCTTAATAACTTACTCAACCTCGGAGTAATTGGTGTAATCTCCATAGACACTCGGTGGATTGCAGAGAATGCAATGGCAATTGGACTCTATGTAGCATGTCTGACAATAGACACCTCTGCACTTCGGTGTCTCACACTCAATGTAATCCTCTCTGCATCAAAAATACTAAATTACAAGTCAATTTTACAAGGGGAACCCACAATGATTTCTTACTTGGTCAGCTGTGCATAGCAAATGATACAGGTTTGATTCTTATAGGCGCCATAATGACCGCAGGTGAGCCTAAATGGAAGCTAACATTAATTAAATGATATCAAAGCATCTTTAACTTACCAATGAAGCCAAGCACGAATCGAATTAATGCTTTGATAAAGCCAATTATCATAGACATAGGCATTCATGGCACGAGCCTTGCGTCTAGCTGCCAATATGAAGATCTCTGCAGGGGATTTATATAATAGATATATATATATATAATAGATATATATATATATATATATATATATCTGTGTATATATATACCTACCTCTATCACGCAGTAGACGTTGATGCAAACACTTTGCCCGCCTCTTGGCATTATCCGGATAGAATTTCGACATGATCAGATGACGGGCACGCAGACAATACGGCTCCAAGAACAATAACATCCAGGCCAACATGCAGATCATCATAATCTCCCAGCAGCGCATGTACATCGGTGGTGCCGGCAGCGGCAGACAACGTTGAATGTCCACAAAGATGTTCTTGGAAGCCGGCTCAAAGGCCTTGACCAAGCCGCGCAGGATGTAACCAATCATGCCGCCGCCCTCAACAAGGATTCTTGTGTATTGGGGAGCTAAATAAAAATAATAATAATAATAATAATAATAATGATCAAATTAACGATATTATAATAAATTAATAATAATAATAATTAAACATAATTAACTTTCAATTCATAATATAAATAAATATAAAGAAATACATTAAATATTGCAATTATAAAAAATTGTTAATAATAATAAAATAAAATATTAATAATAAACAATAATAATAATCAAATTAACGAAATAATAAATTAATAATAATAGAAATATCTACATAATAAACTTTCAATTCATAATATAAAATATAAAGAAATACATTAAATATTACAATTATAAAAAATTGTTAATAATAATAAAATAAAATATTAATAATAAACAATAATAATAATCAAATTAACGAAATAATAAATTAGAATAGAAATAGAAATAGAAAAATAATAATAATAATAGAAATATCAGTAAGAGCTGAAATTTTATAATTTTTTATATTTTTGTTTTAAATATTAACAATAAATTTGGAAATAATAAAAATAAATATTTGAAATATAATCCTAATTGTCATAATATTAAAATTAATATATAACTCAGCAAAAACATTAATAATTATAATAATAATAATAAATATATATTTATATATATTATTAATATTAGGAATTTAAAGAATAGTTATAGAAATAAATCAAATAATAATAATTCTATATTTAATTTTAATTGTATTAATAATAAATTCATTGAATTATTTTGTTCTTACGCTGTAGCTCCGCTGTCTGATGCGAATGATAGGACATAATGGCCAACATCCAGAACATGCTCAGGTCCACAAAACAGATGACAAACAGCTGCAAACTCGTGATGATCATAAACAACAAGGAATTGTGTATGTTGTCCACCTCAATGGGCAGATGACGAAAGGCAAAAAGCTGAGCATGGAAATAATCTAAATGAAACTACATTTCAATAACTAAAACTCAAGCTGTACCTCCGAATATTTGCACTTTTCCGTTGAACGTAGCGGTAGAGCACTGTACCCCAAGTTGGTGATCTGTTGGGAATTGTATTCATAGAATTCGTTGGTCAAATAGACATTTCGATAGTTCTCGCTGCCCAAATAATGCATACGAAAGTGCAAGGCAGCCAGAAAGATAATGATGATCAGCACAAAGATCACAACGTCCAGCCAGATGAATGTGAACATAAAGGTTTTCATATCCAAATCAAATTGATTGCCAATCTCCAGATCAATATCGTGGATAGGTCTACCCTCATCTTCAGCTAATTTCTGCACATGATCAAAGGTAATGCTCGCCTCAAAATGTGATCTAATCTTGTCAAAGACTTCCAAAGGACCTACACAAAGGGCACTACAGTTAATGGAGTTCACAGCATCTGAATCTGAATCTGAAGCCTACGTGTAAACAACTGTTCGGTCATCTCCTGATGCTGCTGCAGTTGGGGATCAAAGAAGCTGGGCAAGTCCTTAAGATTTGAGCAGAACCAATCAAAGCGCTTTTCAATATTGCAAGCGGATTTCTCGTCTGGGAATTTGGACTTACACTCCTGCATGCTGATACTCCCGGCGCCCATGCAGCGATCATAGGGTGTGCCCATTTGATTGTCAAAGAAATTTTGCTGATGTCGCAACCACTTGCCACAGTTTCTATACGTGGAGTCTGAATAGAGATGGGATTACAATTTGGGTTTACAAAGCGTAGTAAAAGGCGGCACCTACACAAGCCGACAATGGGCGATTCTAGACGCAGCAGTACATCGTCCAAGTGCACAATTAACTGACGCACTTGGCTCAAACAATTGTAGACGGATTGCTCCACAATGTAGACGGGTTCACCCATTATCTGATGCATGGGCGTCAACGCATGCTTCAGCAGACCCTGTCCACAGGCCAGGGTATGTATCATGATCTCAATATTTTGAATGATATTCATCACAGGTCCACTGACCGCCAAATAGAAGGCCAAGCCAATGAACAGCAAGCGTCCCCTATAGCCGCAAAGTATGGGCACCAATAGAACTCCCACGCATCTGGCATTAGAAGGAATTCCAAGATTTGCAACATTTAGCAGTGAGGCAACACCATCACTCACCTGGTCATGTGGCTGTAGCACAGCACAAGGATTAGCAGCACCGATATCACAATGAGAAACCACTTTACATTAAGATCCTGACCCACCAACTCGTAATACACTAGATACAAGCAGAGAGCCAAGATGATACCCGTAATATATCCCATAATTATGTAGAACATTCGATTGTCGTTGTATCTGTTATCATCCTCGAATTCCTCCTCGGGTGGTTTCTTTGAATAGCCCTCTGGGAATATAGCTGGCTTATCCTTAACCTTTTTCTTTACACTTTCCTTTGATATGGATTCCATTCGAAGCATTTTCTTAATATTGTAATATTTATTGACTGGTTGTCTTTGCGTTGTTGCATCATTGTCCTCCGCATCATCCGTCTCATTTCCACCCTGGGCGGCATCGGAATCGGCCATTGGCTTCTCCGCTGTTTGATCTGGTTCTTTTCCGCCACGTTCGCGTTTCTTTTTCCGCTTACGTTCCCAACAAATGTCCTCACTGGACGAAGTGGAAGGAGTTCGAATCATACTCGTACTATACATTGTTAACTTTACACAATATTTGTCTTTTGTATAATTGTGTACAAGTAAAACTAATAACAATTGATTTTCCAACTGTTTGTCCGTTACAAATGAAATTATTTCAAATTTCAAATACGCTTGCTTAAAATGAACTGCTTGCTAATGCTTGCTAATAAAATCTGCTTGCTATGATACTGAATTCTACCATACGGTTGTCTCGCTCTAACAAAAAGCTTGCTATGTTAGCAGCTCAGTGCTGTCTGCCAACGCCGCCATGCTGCGTCTGCACTCAACAGAAAGCTAACTGCTATGGCCGTAGAGAGTATAACCGTTGAAATTCAAACACAATTTATTTTCTCTTTCTTTGCTTCGCTTTTGCTTCACTTTTTATTTGAATCAAACCAACTTACACTCAACTGTTGTTTAGGGTTCTCAACTTTTTGATGATTTACAATTGTCAAACCTTAAATTTCATGAACAAACTGTGCCATATTTTTTATTATTATTATTTTTGGTTTTTGGTTTTTGGGATATTTTATAGTTATGTTTTTCATTTATTTGCATTTGGTTTGGAAATTTTGTCAAACAGCGCGAATGCGTCCTGAATGTAACGAACTTTATGTTTTCTTTTATTTATTTTTTTTATTTATGTTTGCTTGTGTTTTGTTTTGTTTTGTATTATGTAGTTATCTTAGTTTACTTTGTTGTTTTACGTGCTGAAAAATACAACGTTGCAAATCGAAATTCAACGATTTCCTCGACTTTTCCTAAACCTTTTTCCAATTTTCAAACTTACATGTAAATGTGATGTAAACTGGGTATGCGTAGATGTGTGTGTGTTTGGGTGTGTGTGTGTGTGGGTGTATTTTAAAAATTAATCTGTTTTCTGCTTAAAATCTATATATGTAAATATATAGTCGCATGTGTGTGTGTGTGTGTGTTTCTCTTTTCTTAGTTCTCTTAAGGAAAGTCATTCGAAGCAAGTACTGCTTAAGGGGGAGGGGGAGTGGGGGAGGGGGGCTGAAGGAGTGAAGGGATGTCTTAGTATTAGTACGTTATGTATGCATATATATATATATATTGATCTGTCTGTCTGTCTTATATATGTATGTATGTATGTATGTATGTATATGTATATATGTATGTACAATAGGTTGCAAGTTAGTTGATGTATTTTATACTTTGCAAGGTAGTAATTGAATTACGTTTACGTTAAGAGTTTACGATTAGGCTTCTTATATAACTCAGTCTAGCACCCCTAGAGATTGAACTTGGATAAAACGATCGATTCACACTCGAATTTATCAATATACAATTGGTATGTTCAAATACAATGTCATATATATATATATATATATATATATACTTAACTATACTATGCTATATAGATATATGTATAAGTATGTATGTATAAACTCGTATAATAGTGGCTATGTATATATGTATATATATATATATATATATATATTCATATATACATATTTTATTAACTGTTTACTGCTAAATGCTTGCACTAAAAATTTGCAATAACTAATAATGTACACTCAAAAAAATTGAACACGAAACAAATTCTTTCAATTGGTTTTTAGTTTTTCTTTAGGCTAATACGGCTGTACCGCTTATGCGGGATATACATACAACAAAACATAAGTGTCTAGTTAAATGTTTAAACAATTATTCGTATACATACATTGCCCAGGCGTTTTTGCTTTGTTTTGGGGTTTTTTTTTTTTGGGGGGGTGTAGAGAAATTGAGCGATATTACGAAAAGTTTATCATCTAAACTTCCACAAACTGGTTCACTAGGCACTTTCTTCTATTTGATAGTTTATCGTTTTATATTCGGTTTTTCAATTTGCTTTTGTATTTTGTATGATTTTTTTGGTTTCATTTAGAAAACTTAACAAAGCTACGAATGAAATGGAATTGAATGGAAAGAAAATCCTATAGAGCTATAAAAGTTATATATATATATATATGTATATACGTATGCATATATGTATGTATATATACATATGTATGTATGTATGTATATGTAGTTTGTTTGTTGTTGTTTTTGTTGTTGTTGTATTCCGGGAGTTCAAATTGGCGTCGTCTTTACATCAAGTCTTCTGTAAGGACTTCTTAAGGTACTGCAGCACATAAGGTCGAAATCAAAGATCTGTATTTTTTTTCATTTTCATTTTAATTTGTATTTGTATTTGTATTTCTTGTTCTTCTTCATTTTTGTCACTTTTTATTTGTGTTTTGTGTTTGATTTATACAGTGTGGTTGTTGTTGTTTTTGTTGTTGCTCTTCTAGTTGTTGTCGAAACCTATTTGTAAGTTCGGTTAGTTTTCCTAATGCATTTTGTATTATGTGGAGTGGTTGACAGGGGTTGAGTGGTTGAGGGGGTCGAGGGGCAGGAAGCTAGGAGCGTCTCTTTCAGCGACTTGACCATAATAACCAAAATTCCCTACGGTTGCCAAAATGGTTGAACAACCAAAAATGTTGCCAATTCGAAATAAAAACAATTTGTTGTAAATATTTGTTGTTGTTTTGAAAATGTTTTTTTTTTTTTTTTTTAATTTTTAATGATACGTTCTCTTTTTTTTGCGTTTTGACCAATTTACTTTAGGTATGTATATATATATGTATATATATATATATATATTTATGTATATATATTTATATATAATAATAATAATAATAATAATAATTTACAGTTTTCTCTCACTATTTAGTTGCTGCTGCTTACATCTCTCTTTGCATTTGTTTTTTGCTTTTCTTTTGTTTGTTGTTTGCTTTAAATAAATTATACAATTTAATTTAATTTAATTTATATTAATTTATATTAATTTAATTGAATTAATTGTATACTTGCGTAACGTTGTAATCTATAGTTAAATTGCTGCTACGGCCACGCCCACCGAATGCGGGACGCGATATGTATGTACAAATGTATTTTTTGCTTTCTTTCTTTGTTTTTCCTTCATCTCTCTCTCTCTTTCATCTACATTTCTCATTCACTTTCTAACTTTTCTTCTTTTTTTTTTTATAATTCTTTACTTAAACTCTTAACACTAAGGAGCGTGTGAGTGTGTATGTGTGTGTGTGTGTGTGAGTGAGTGTGGGTGTGTGTATACATGTGTTAGGGGCGTGGTCTAGGCGTAACTTAAGCTTTACAATTGAACTAATACGCGCGAGTTTTAGAAACTTTTCCATTTACATGAACGAACAAACGAAATTAATTATTATTATTATAATAATCGCTATCGTGTTATCGTTATCGTTATCGCTATCGTTACATTTATGTATATCTTTGTTTAGTGTTTTGTTTTTGTTGTTGTGGTTTTAATTTAGTTAAAATTCAATTTTATACCTGTTTTTTGCAACTAACTTTTCAAGCTAACCTCGTCGCTGCTTTCTAACTCCCCCTCTCTCTCTCTCCCTTTCTTACTACCACAATCTTATGCGAAATGCAAATAAAAGTTAACAAAAACAAAAATGTATTCTTATAAGATTACAACAAATACAAATACAAACACAAACACAATTACATTATTTTATCTTTTTCATCGTTTTTGTTTGTCACGAGCACAAAAACAATCAAAGCCAAATGTAATTTTAACTAAATTTTCTCCTCACTTTTCTTTCTATTTGTTCCAGCTCGTTTCAGATATATTTTCAACTTTGTTGTATATGCAATTTGTTTGTTTGTTTGTTTTGTTTGCTTGTTTGTTCTTCTTGTTGTTGTATATAATATGAATATATATATATATATATATATCCTATATATATATATATCTATTTGTTTTTGTTTTTGTTTCTTTTTTTCTGCTTTTAAATAGTTTCTCAAAGTCTTATACGTTTCTTTATAGGGCAAAAAAGCATTATAAATTAATTGTAAAAATCAAAAAATTAGCATACAAAAAATTCTTACTAGAAAGTTGAGCGAACTACCAATAGAGAAGCTGGCGCCATCTGTTGGCCAACCACTTCAAACTTCCTGCCTATGCTTCTGCTAAACTAACGCTAACTCTGTGTGTCTGTGTGTGTGTGGGTGTGTGTATGTGTTCTTTCTCTTGTTCCTTTCTTTTTTTTTTTTTTTTTTGATTTTTTTATGGTTCTTTTTTTAGGCATTTTAGACGTGCGCATATAGCTAATGTACAGTTATATATACTATATATATATATATAGTATGTATGTAAACGATTTACATAGTTACACAATTTACAGTTGGGTGACATGACAAACACACTCCCATATATCTATATATGTTTATACGTAATATATGTGTAATTTCTATAGCTATATATATATATATTTTACAGTTATACAGCATTACATATATCATTTGCTAGTTATACGCTTCATCGCTTCTGCTTCATCTCATAATAATTCAATTTAGTTTGTTTTTGTTTTTTTTTTTTTACTTAAACCTAGAACTCCAGCTCCCCACACCTGCCGCCAGATGGCGCTACAGCTTTAGCTTCTGCTATATCATTTATAATTAGTTATTATTTAATATATAAGTATATATATATATATATATATATATAGATTGTAATTCATTTAAATTGTGACTAACTACGCACTAAAAAAATTAGTTAAACTATGTATACAAATGTGGCGCCATCTATGGTGGGCGGGGGGTGTGAACTGACTGCCTGCCTTACAGTGGAGTCTCTTTTATATATATATATATATATATATATATGTATGTTTATGTAAATATATATATATATATTTATGTGTGTGTGTTTTAATAATTTAATTTAATTTAGTTTAAATTTAATTTAATTTAATTTATGTTTATATATATATATGTGTGTATATATAGATGTGTGTGCTTAATTAATGTATTTATCATTTAAGTTTATTTAATTAATTTAATTTAATTTAGTTAATTTGCCAACTAACAAATTTCTATGCACAATCAATAAACGAGACAACAGAAAACATTTCATATCGCTACTTACAACAAAATTAGTTAATTAATGTTGTTAATTAATTAGCACTAAACACATTTCTATATATATATTTGTTTGTTTGCCATTTCTATATCTCATTAACTTGTTCTGAACAGCGCTTGTTGTTGTTGTTGTTGTTATAGTTGTAGTTGTTGTTTTGCACTAAATTTCAACTAAATTAGAATTTAATTTGCATTTAAGTCTAAACGAGACACGTGTTCAGCTGTTGCTGTTGTTGTTGTTGCTTTAGTTATTTCAGTTGTTGTTGTTGCTCAGTTCGACGCTGTCTTTTTGCCTCGCGTTGTTGTTGGCGATGTTCGCGCTGCTTGCGTTGTTGTTGCTGCTGTTGCTGTTGCTGCTGCTGCTGCTGCTGCTGTTATCGTCTCGAGTTGTTGTTGCTGCTGCGTTGACGGCGAATTGCGTCGCGTTCGCGGCGAACTGTTGTTGGAGGCAGGCGAATTTGTGTTTGCAACCGCACAACTGTTGTTCACAGCCAAACTGTTGTTGCTGCCGCCAGTTGAGCATGAGAACGATGAGATGCTGGTTGTTGTTGCTGTTGTTGCGGCTGTTGCAGCTGCATTGCCATAGCACAATTTCGACATATTTTCTATGGCCTCCGCCCACTGTATGGCAAAGCCTTCGGGATCGTCCAGATAGTAGGTGCGATTTGGCTGCAATTTGAAGAAGAAGACAACAAGAAATTAGCACAAAACTAATTTAAAACAAGCTAAATAAGCCTAGAGTCGAGCAAACTCGACTTGACGATACTCTTTACTTGAGTGCTCGATCGACGCCACTGTAAGAATATACATGATTTATAGGGTGCTTCCTACTCCCTGTTACATGTCTGTGCACACAACTATTATACCCTGTTTGGCGCATCTACTCTACGTATAACGGGTAAGACAAAAGCAACAACAACAACAACGCAAATGTGGAAATGTGTGCAAAAGGCATTAAAACTAGAATTGTTTCTTGTTGTTGTTGTTGCTGTTGTTGTGTTGTTTTTATCTGTGTTGCGTGTGCAGTTTTCAATGCCGCATTTAATTGAGTGTTTGCTGTTGTTGTTGCTGTTGTTGTTGTCGCTATTGTTGTAGTTGCTGTTGTTGTAGTTGCTGTTGTAGTTGCTGTTGCTGTGGGTCGTAAACACGTGCCGTCGCTATAAACTGAATTATTGTTGTTTTGTTTTATATTTTACGACTTGAGTGACGTCATCAACAGTTGTTTCCGCGGTGCAACAAACTTGCAACAACAGCAACAACAACAATCACAGCAATCACAACAACAACGACCAGACATTGCTTCCTCTAGTCAACTTACCGTATGCACAAAGAAGATCTTAAAGTTCTTAATCTCCGCTCGCAACTCGGGGCTCCAGGGGATTTCGCCTTTCTTGATCATTTGCACGGGATCGATGTAGATGAGGCGTGGTCCAGTTGTAAGAAGAAGCATACGCTTTCGGGCAAACAAACCCTTGCGCTTGTTAACAAATCCACGCTTGAGGATCACCTCGCCATCGGCAAACACATGCCACTTGTCAGTCTTTTGTGCCTCGAGGCGTTGCATCTTCTGGGCATCGCTCAAGTCAAAGGAATCTGCGGGGAGAGAGAGAAGAGTATGTTGAGTAAAGGAGAAGATGGAAAACAGATGGAGGATGCACTTACTCTTTGCCGTCGAGGGCTTCTGGGCGGGTGCAGCAACGCTGCTGCCGACGCCAAGTTCAGCGCTAAGGAGACGCGTTATCTGGCGCTCATCGAGACCCGGCTCCAAGTCCCCACTGATGGGCAGACTGAAGCTGATCCCATTGCCGCTGCGCAACTCCTCATCCTGGCTGACTCCGGGCAGATAGGGATAGATGGGCGGCGGCGTCTGTTGGCGCAACGTTTGCCAATCGATGCCGGCAAAGAAGGGATGAGAACGAATGCTCTCATAGTAACCGAACTCATCCTGGGCACCAAGACGCTCACGAGGATCGATCTTGAGCAGACGCTTAACCAGATCCTCGGCATCCTTATCAAAGCCCTGGGGGAAGTCAACGGCACAACCGAGAATCTCCTTGAAGATGACATAATCGTTGCTGCCACGGAACGGCGGCAATCCCGAGATCATCTGATAGATAATGCAACCCAAGGCCCACAGATCGGCAGCCGGTGTAATCGGTCCATTCTGCAGCACCTCCGGGGGAGACATACTGAGCGGTACCAACGAAGCTGCCCCGTCGCGCCCTCCGATGGGGATAATTGAAGCGTCGGTTGCGGGGGAGCGAGCGGGATCCACGTCCGTAGAGTGTTCATCCTCGTTGTTGTCATCGTCATCATCATCCACACCATAGTAGATGTTTCTCTCATCCTCCTGATCCTCATCATCAATATCATCGTATAGCTCTTCGCTGTCCTCATCGTCATCGTCTGAGCTGCGTGCGGAGCGTCGACGTCGCTGCGCTGTTGCATCATTTCCAGTGCTGGAAAGCTGGGCCGCTGCCTGCGTCCGTTCACGGGGTGTCATCACCTTGGCGGATCCAAAGTCCGCTATCAGCGTATGCATATCCTCATCGAGCAGAATATTCTCTGGCTTCAAATCACGATGCACAACATTGCGACGATGCATGTGCTCGCAGGCAAGCAAAAGCTCAGCTGCGTAATGACGTGTGCAAGCGACATCAAAGCTTCCAACGCGATTAATGTAGGGCAGGAGATCGCCGTTGCGGGCGTATGTCATAACAAAGTAGAGGGAACGTGGATCCTGGAACGTACACGAGAGATTCACAAAGCCCGGCACATTTGTCATCATGTGCATCACTTCGCGCTCTCGCTTAATGTAATCCTGCTTGCGCTCTCGCAAGATCAAACGCTTCTCGCACACTTTGACTGTAATCAGAAAAAGAGAGCAAGAAAGAGAGAGTTAGTTAAGAGTAACATAAAAAGATAATCAGCAGAGAGAGCAGCTTTTGTTTCGTAAAAATTTGCAATGCAGATAGCGCAACATTGTTTAATGCTAATTAAAAAAATAAATAAATAATTAAAATACAATACAAGTGTACATACAAAATGAGGCTTAAATGCACAGGCGACAAAGTTGTCTAAAGCAAAGTAATGCACTCAGGCGCACAACTTGCCAGCGACTCTTTGTGATGCTGTGCCTTGATATAACACAAATACACACACACACATGCATTGACAACTATTGTCGTGTTCTTGTTGTTGTTTCCATTTGGCATACATATTCCTTGTGTGATTTATTAAAATTAATGCAAAGCAAGAGAGCGCAAGAGAGAACAATGGATACAAAGGGAAGCGCGGCAAGAAAAGTAGAAGAAAAAAAAGAAGGAATTTGCTAAAATTGCTAAATTAACAGGCGACGACGGCGGCTGCGGCGTCGTAGCCAGCGGCAGCAGCAACGAAAGCGAGCGCGCTTTTGGAACTTGTTTCAGCCCCCCGCGCCGTTGTTCTTTACTATCTTTTAGTGCCCCTATACTTCTTCTGCTACTGCTGCGGCGACTGCGGCTGCTGATTTTGAGCTACTCCCTAAGAAATTCTAAACTGGTTGTTGAACTGCAAAGCCACACATACATACACATACCTACATGCATATACATATATGTATATGTGAAGTGTTGCCTACTACAAGAAACTTTTGGCATTGAAACATTTATTGTGAAAGATGTGAAACACTTTGAGCTTTGGCCCACACCAACAGCAGAAGGGGTAGAGGTTAACGGATTCTTTCCAGTATGAATTATGACCGCTTATCAGCAGTTTTTTCTCCCCCTTTTTGTTTTATTTTTGCTGAGTTTATTTTGATTTTTGCTTTCGCGTTGGCAACTGAGATATTTTGTTAAAGTTTGAATATTCACAAATTCAATACAAGACTCCTTTAAGATGGAACGTGGGAAACTTTTGGAACAGAGACGAAATGATAACAAACAAATCCAAAGAAAGAAAAAAACAAAAAACAAACAGAAAAAAAATGAGAAATGCCAACAAAACTTAAAACGCAAATTTGTTGATTTGCGAAAAAGTGAATAAACAAAGTTGAATATAATAAATTACACTCGCTATATCTGTGAAATATAAATGTGTGTGTGTGTGTGTGTGTGTGTTGTGTGTGTGTATATAGGCAATAGAAAATACAAATATTAATTTGTTTTTGTTTTCCTTTTGGATTTCGCCATTTTATCAAGATCGCAATAACTGAATTTTGTAGTCTAGAAAACAAATCAGAGGCGATAAGTTGTCGAGTGGCAGCTAAATAAACACACACATACACAAACACATACACACACACACACACACACACACACACACACACAGTCTATAAAGAGGAAAAACAAAACAACAGCAATTAAAAGATTAACACACAAATAAAGCAACAACAACACGAAAAGCTTTTTTTATGCGTTTTAAATTTCCCATGCCAAAAAAAACGGCAAAAAAAAAAGTGCGTAAAAATAAAATTGACCTTGAAATTGTTTGCTATTTTCTATTATATAGTTAGAAAAAGTTTATAGTTATAAATAGTTTTTTTTTTTATTCTATTTTGAAATATGGAAGCACTGTGCACACTGTGCACGCGTGTTTTCTCTCTTCTTTATATTTTTTCTTGTTGGTTTTAATTGGAAATGCTGTTGCTGTTGTTGTCGCATTATTTATTTTAATTTTTTGCGCGGCATTTGTTGAGCTGCGGTTTAAAAAAAAAAGTTATATATACATATATATTATAAACTTTTTTTTTTTTTTTGGGTTTAATGCCCGACGCGGCGACGTTGATAAGCCAACGAAAGCGCAGCCTTGAACTTGTCGACGCATGCACATACTACAGAAAACAAAAACAAAAACAACAACAAAGGCCCAATAAAAACTCACATAGGTAAATAGCAACAAGAACAGAAAAAGTTTAGCAGCTGGGCAATAGCACAGACGAGACGAACAAAAAAAAAAAACAAATGAACTTAAAAATAAAAAACAACAAAAAGTACGACAGCATAAATATTTGCCCAATGTGAGTTTCCAGTGTTTGTCCCACTGATCAGACAGCGACTGCGACAGCAGCAGCATTGTGAGAGCACAACAGCAAAAGAGAGCAGAGAGCGACAATTCGAAAAATGCAGCGCATTGAGAGAGCGCATTACAACTTGTTGTATGTCGAATGGAATGCAGTACAACGAGTTTGTTGGAGACCGAAAGAGGAGGAGAAACAGCAAAAACAACAGTGGGCGACATAAATTACAATTGTAACCAGTTGTTGTTGGGGCTGCTGCCGCTGCTGCAGTTGCTGTTATTGTAAGCAAAAGAGACAACTGAATCAAACGATTCTATAAATACGACAGAAGATGCAACTCGCAGCGCAGCACCATTGTTGGGAAGGACAATGACCAAATAAGAGCAAAATAGCAACAGCATCCGCACATCCACATTCACATCACTAACATATGCTGTTCGATTGCATTCCAATAGACAAAGGCGAAGAAGAAACATGCAATTGCCGAATGCTCAAGAGAGCGAACGTAAGCCAAAAGTCATAGTTAGTTAATTGGTCGCAAGGCCGTTTGGGTATGTTGTGGAATTGGAACACGGTGCAAACAGGAAGTCGGCAAAGGTGTTTGAACCGCAAGAGAGAGAGAGTTAAGATCGCAACTACTTAAGAGAGAGATTGCGATTTCCCATATAACATTGAAAAAGCGCAAACCCATTTTTGGCGGACAAACATTGCAACAAGGAGGGGCAAATTAGGGGAATTTGTTTGCAATGGAAAATTTCTGTGTCGCGTGGGCTGTTGAAAATGTTTTTGGGCTGCAATAAAACTGATTGCCAGCGTCCGATAAAAGAACAACGCTGATGAAGAAGAAGCATAAACAGAAAAAAGTGACTCCAAAGCGACCCACGCGACTTGTGCGACTTTTAATGCTGTTTTCGCTTAATTTATTGTCACCGCGAACTTTTTGGCACGACAGCAAATTGACATAAAACTGACAAAATTGTGATAAAAGTCGATTGCGAATTGCAAAAAAAAAAAAAAAGAAAGAAAAGCATTGCAAGATACATATACACATACACATATGCAGCAACACGCGTATGCATGTATGTGTGCCATTTCACATTGTTCCGCACAGCATTTCAATTTCATTAATTAGCGGCTGCCGCCCAAAATTGGCAAAGAACATTGGCGGCGTCTGTTGTGCTCTGCTCTCCTCTCTCTTCATGGCACTATTACTCTCACACCCCCCTCCTTCACGTCATGTGCTGTTCTCATCATGACGTAACTTGACGTTTCGCTTGAAACTCATTTAAATATGTCGCACAAAACCAAACAGATTATGACAGGGGCAGCAACAACAATAATAACAGCAACAACAACAAACGGTACACAGGTAACAAGGAAGGAGCTTTTTTTGAGTGGAAGCAACGTTGTCACATGGAATGAGAATGTGGGATATGGGAATGGTTGATGAGAGCGAGCGCCCCTGCGAGTGGATCGCGTTGTTGTTGTTGGCTGAGTCATAACGATTTTGAGTGCGCCTTCTTTTTATTGTTATTGTTGTTGCTGGCTGCCGTTTGGTTAGAGAACAAGTTTATTGCCCTTTAGGGAGAGTGCAGGAAGGACATGTTGACGGCACGCAAAGGATTTTTCTTCTTTTCCTTTTTTTTTTTTTGGAATATGGTTGTTAAACAAACGACAATGTGCCCAACAAGTGAGCAAAAGACAAGCCACTATCTCACTTACTCTCCTACTCTCTTTACTTTATATTTGTATGTGTGTGGAATAATAATAAAAAGGAAGGCCAAGGCAACAGTCTTTGCGCGACTTCCTGGCGCGACTTAATTTGCTCATAAAAGCAGAGAGCAGCAGGCGGAGCGTAACTGGCCTTGCCACGTGCCACACAATACCCTACATCCCCATGCTGCCACTCTCGCCCCATTCCAACACAGCAGCTGCAACAAACATAAAAGAAAATGTTATGCGCACAGGTGCAAAAGGAAGAAGCAGAAAACAATGCTATGAATCAGCTTAAAGGATCCGCTCTTAAGTTGAATGACCTAAATTCGTCAATATTATGTTACACGCAAGAGACGAAGAGAGCGTAAGAAAGAAGAGCAACAGCGCCTTAGGTTAAATACCCTCAGCCAGCTGCGACGGCGCAGCTTCTGCTGTAATTAAAAATAACACACAAAGCATAGAAAAAAGAACATAAGCACCAGGAGCAAAGACACACACATACACACAAGGCAAACGAACTAATGGAGACGTGTGAGAGAGAGAGAACTTAACGAGTTCGAGAGTTCAGCGTCCAAAAATTGCCAGTTTCGTTGTCTGGGAAACTATAAAAAAGATTAGGGTGGATCCAGTGTGGATACTGAAACTTAACTGGCAGAGACAAAGAGAGAAAACAGTTCAACGGCCGATCTGATGTGCGTGTGTGTTTGTGTGTGTGCCAATGCCAATGCGTTCCAGGCAACAAGTTGCAGTTCAAAGTTGGATCGGGACTCTGCGTGGGTGCAACAAACACAACAACTCACATGAAGTTCTCAGAAGATTTTCAGGAAATTAAATGCAGCTGCAGCTGCTGTCGTTTACGAAGGATTAGAAGAGGACGTGTTGTTGTAGAAAATATCTCAGGTAGAACTGTTAAAACAGCTGCTGAGGCTGTCTCTGGTCCACAAACTCACACACAAATGCACAATTGACGACGAATGATGAAATAGCCAAAACAGACAATGTGAAAATGCGTAAAAGGAATTTGCGTATCGCGTCAAACAGACGCCGCACAGCAGCAACAGCAACAAATCGTAGCGATGCGTAGTCATAAGCACACACATACAAACAAATTATAGCAACACATGTATATGCATGTATTTTGTAGCGATATCCAACACATATATACACACATAAAAAGAATCGCGCCTCTTCACCGCTCCCCACCCCTCTCTCAAACATGTGACAAAAGCAGCAACAGCAGCAGGGGAACGAAATGAAAACGAAAACGTAAACGAAAATTTGCTGTGTTCATCATGAGTGGGGGGAGTTGTTGTGGGCGGCAATAGCAGCAGCAGCTGGTGAGTGCGCGTGAGAACGCGAGAGTGGGCGTAATAGTTGGCAACATGTTGCCAGACAAGTCCATAAAAATGTTGCCGCCTGTTTTGTTTATAAGCAAATTAAAAGCAACTACAAAATAATAATAACAAATACGAGTGAAATTCGGTTTATGCTCGTTCTTTCCTATCGGCTGCTAGGTAAGCGGTGGAGCGGGGAAGCCCATTGGAAAATGTGTGCCAATAAAACACAATATATAACAATAAAATCGTTTGAATTGTTTTGATGGTTTTGTTGTTGTTATGCGGCTGCTTACAAAACATATGTTGACCTTCAAAACTCACTTTAATATTTACGTATGTTTCAGTGTAATTTCGCATGTGCAACAATAACAAATTCAAAGTCAAAAAAGCAAACTCATTTTGTTAATTTCATAACAGCAACCAGTTGAGTGAGAGAGCGAGCGAGACGGATAGAGAGAAAGCAACACACGCAAAGCTGTTGTTGTTTTTATATATGTTGTCTATTTTTGTACACAAATTGAGCGAGCTTGTTAGCAACAAAACAACGGTACTGTAAATGCACGCCTGCAAGTGTCAATAAACAACAACAGAGCTCGCTCTTTCGCTCTCGCACTCTTTTTCGCTGTCTGTCACTCATTTAAGACAAAACAACAGTTGCGTGTGCAAGCTAAGCTCGCTGCGTTTCTGTTGTGTTTACATGCACCTGATGCTTTTGCTGTAATTGCTACTGCTGTTGTTTTTTTGTTGTTAAACTTCTGCTTGTGCTTTATCAGCAGCAGCACCAACAACAAACACTAGCTTACTGCAGACACGCGCCATTTGCTTTGCATTCTTCTCTTTTTCTTCTTCTTTCTCTGTCTGGTTTTTTTTTTCCTTTTTGCAGACACTATGCAATTTTGTGCTGCGTTTGCTTTTGCCTCAGCGACACGTGCCAAAGTCTGACTTTTGCTTTTGCGCTGCAAGTTTATTGATTTACAGTTAAAGCTGTTGTTGTTCTTGCTGCAGTTGAAATAAAATCTTAAAGCAAATTGGCTTAGCACAAATAAACAACAACTAGCACAATTGTTCTACTTACACACACGCACACACACACGCTCGTAGAGTACCATTTGACAGTTATTTGTTATTTGCTTGGAATTTAAATGTGGATCTTGGAAAGTGAAACGTGGAACATGGAACAAGAGGAGGCGTTGCTGATGACGCTTATCGCGACTGCTCTGCCAGCTGATCTTGCGTCTGCGGCGTTTTTGTTTCAATCGATAAACAAACAAACAATCTACAACAACACAAAATAGCAGCAACAACAACAACAACACTGTTAAACTGTTGTCAATTGCGTGCGTTATCACAGCAGCGACGTCAACGTCGTTGTTGTTGCTGTTGATGTGTTGATTATCAAAAGACGTCAAAAGCAGCAAACAATGTATTTGTATGTGTGTGTGCACACCCTCCTCCCCCCTCTATTCATAGCCTTTGTATTCATTTTGTTAAGTTGCGAGATAAAAATGCCATTAGGAAAGGTTTTGGCTCTCTGATGAAATTTCCAATACACACATACATACATATACATATGTATGTACAGACGTTATGTGTTTACTACACCAAAACAATATACGAACTTGAAAGCTTCTTAATCAGTCTATGAGCATCGACCGTCACGTGATTGCTGAGTGACCAGCAGGCAACAACAATGCAAGATAGCAACAAATTTTAAAAGTTATCAACATGTTGCTGCAGCATCTGTCTCTCTGTAACTGGCATTGTCTGTCTGTCGGCTGGTCGCCTGTTGACAACAGCACAACAGCTGTTCGCATTGGACAACTTTGTCGCCTGGCCAGTCAGCGCTATGTAGCTTACTAGGCGACTGCCACCCGACCAACTTGTACAAAACGTTCTGCTTAGCCAACAAACTAGAAACAGCTGGTTTCGTTTTCAGCTATACTTGTGATTGTATTTGTGTGTGTGTGTGTGCTTTGATTTGTTGGCAGCAGCCACAACAGCAGGTGACAGGCGCGTCAGACGCGTTGGGGCTGGCGCCGCCGCCGTCGACGCCGCCGTTGTCTGCTATCGCGACCGCATTTCTTACTTTTGCCTGGCGCCAAGCAGCTCTACAAATGCTGCTCTCATTTGTGGTGTGTGTTGGGTACATGATTGCTACATTTGGTACTTTAGTAACAAAAATGATATGATTCGTATATGAAGACATATCGAAATGGTACATTTTGTATATGCAGACCTCTTTTCGCAATTGTGCCTTGGTACAGTATAAATATGGGTACGGTACTCACTTGCATACTCGTGACGCGAGTGTATATCAACCGCCAGGTAGACCATGCTGAAACTGCCCTCGCCAATGTAACGGCCAAAGATGAAATCGTTGGGCGACCTTCGTGGTGGCGGCGTTTGTTGCGTTGCGGCTGGCGGTGATGATGATGCTTGTTGTTGTTGTTGCAGCTGCTGTTGTTGTTGCTGTTCTTGCTGCTGTTGTATTTGCTGCTGTTGTTGTTGTTGCTGCTGCTGTTGTTGCTGCTGCAGTTGGCGTTGATACGTCGGCGACTCACGACAGCACATTCTACTAATACGCTGCGGCGTTGAGACGACTGATGAACTGTTGCTTGCCACAGCTGCTGCCAATGGCGAAGTGTAGCCTGCAAAAAGGAGCGCGCGAGAGCGAGAACGAAAGCGAAAGAGAGCGAGATTAGCAACATGTTGCTAAAATATATGTATGCGTTTGTATTTTTGTTGCTTACCGTTTATCGGATACTTGTTGCTTCTGCAGTAGCGATTGTTGCTGCTGCTGCTTGTGTTGTTATTATTATTGTTGTTGTTCTCTGTGTTTGTTGCCGATGTTACCGCTGTTGGTGTTGTTGCTGCCGATGCAGCTCCACAGCCGCATGTGTGTTGATGTTGGTGTTGATGTTGCAGTCGTGTCGCTGCAGTCGCTGTGGTAGCCATTGCTCCAAAAGCAAGAGCAAACTCCAGTTTCACTGATTCAGTTATTTCAGTGAAGGACAGTGGTGTTGTTGTTTTTTCTTTTGGCATTGCCGGCATTGTTGCCGTTTGTGTTGTTGTTGCGTCCACAGTTGTCGCTATGTTTAATTGTTGTTGCTGCTGATGCTGTTGTTGTTGCTGTTGCTCTTGTTCAGTGTTATTGGCGCTACTGCTCGAGGCAGAGACGACAACGGCGGCGGCGGCTGCAATGCTAGCTGCGCTGCTTGGCGATTGTATTTGCTGTGTACCGTTAATCTGCAAAAGAAGAGAGGCAAAAATACGTAAGAGAGTGTGTGAATACTGGAATATTGAGTACAAATAATCAATCAATGCCAAGTATATATGAACGTATATGAATATGTATGTATGTACATATGTATATGTATGTGTGTATGCGTAATCTTGAAAACGCAATAAATTAAAGCGCGCAGTCGCGACCAGCAAAAACAAAAGCAAAAACAAAGTCAAAACAATAACAGAACTAAAGCCAGACACGCAGAGCACAAAAGCGGAACTTGCAAGAGAACGAGAACAGGTCCACAAAAGGCAGCAGCCGACAAGACAGACATAGTCAGAAGCTTGAGAGAGAGAGAGAGAGAGCGAGACTGCGCGACGGAGGTGGAAGAGAGACGCACTAGAAGCTTTTTAGGCCTATGCTTTATGTGCTTGTACTTATGGTCGCCGCGCCATTGACGTCAAGTTCACAAACGCTGTCTCACTCCCTCACATTACTAGTGCCTGCGACTGTGGTTCTTGTTCTTCTGCTTCTTCTTGTGGTTCTTATTCTTGCTGTCTTGTTTTTAGTTTGTTAGTTTTGTTGTTGTTATTGTTGTTTTTTCCGGGTTCAAGGACTTGAAAGCATAAAAATATAATAAAGTTCGTTGCCACCTGTTAACATTTCTATTAAGTATGAGAATTAGTAATTCTTATTGGCGTCTTAATATTTTGTTGTTGTTTGGTAACTAATTGATCGTAATATGACGTGATCATGATAGAAGGCGGCAAGTTATCGATAGTTAAGTTATCAAAACGCATTTGCTAATTAAAAAAAAGAGTCATTAAACGAATGCATAATTGTGCATACATAATTATTTATGTGTGTGTACTACATAATTATCGATAATCGATTAAGTATCGCACGTGCCATCTCTAGGGCACAGTAAAGTCCCAGACGCGTTGTCTGTGACGGGTTTTTCATATCGAGACGCGTCGTAAAAAATATACAAAAATTATCAAATTATGCAAAACGCATTCAAAAACAACAAAGAGCAAAAAATTTAAATAAAAACAAGGTGAGCAAATGCGTCAATGAAAGTCTAAAACGGCAGCTAATTTAAGTCCAAATTCACAATTCACAATGTACCCAAAAATAAATGAAACCAGGCTTCAAACAAACAAACACTCACACACACACACACACACACCCATACATATACTAACATGTCTGTGCAGATATTGAGGTGTATTTGTTTATAAGAAACCAACTCGAAATTTTGAATTTATTAGTTAAAAGTTACGAATTCTTGTAGCAACAAATTGTGCGTCGTTTTCTGCTGGATTTCCATTTATTTTGTTTGTTAGGAAAAACCCAAAATAAAGAAAGGAAAATATTTTAAATATGCAGGTGTAAATACAGCTTTTTTTAGCTCTCTTTCAAATTTTTGGGTTTGTCAATGAAAATTGTTGTTGTTGTTGTTGTGTTAGTTGTTAGTGCGTCACACTTTGGAATGTTGTTGGTTTAGTTTTTCAACTCACACACTCAATTCGTTTTTTTATTCTTCTCTTAGTTTCTACTGACGTCATAGGTGTTGCCCTCTCGCTCTGACACCCACGCCTAAACAAATAATCAAAGTGTGTATTTTATTTATATTTCTTCTTTTTCCTTTTATTTATTTATTGTTTTTGAACTGTGCCGCCACCAAGCAGCAACCTACTTTTATTTTATTTCCCAAATTGATTTTATACATAACTATTATTTTATTTTTTATTTTTGTTTTTTGCTAATTAGCCATAAGAGAGGAGGGCTAGATCTGCGTCACAGATCGAACGATGTTTGGGATACCGCCGCAAAAACTGGTCAAAAAGCCATAAAAGATAAATAATAATAAATTTGGTAACGGGGCAACAGCAAACAATAACAATAACAATAGCAACAAAAAGAGTAACAGGAAATTTCAGCGAAACGCGCTATACAGTAACAAATGTGGATAAAGATATATATATATATATATATATATTATCTTGTATATAATATATATAAATATATAACTTTATTACAATAACCCCAAAAATATAAAATTAAATTTAAGTGAAAAAATTTCAACAACTTTTGTGTATCAAACAAACTGGAACGCGCCCCCAATTGGGCGAGTGGGCGTGTGCTTAACAGACAAAACATATGACTGCCAGTATATAGACTAAATTTATACTAGATTTATCTATATATTTATATCTACTCGCAAGCGATCTGAGATCCATTGTCGTCGTCGTCGTCGTCGTCTGCGGCGTCTAGACAAAAATGACATTTAAATGAATCTATTTTATTGTCGCTTCGTCGCCATTTCAATACACACACACACACACACACAAATACATATATATATCTATATATATATATTTACATACATATATCTCGATTCCTATTGCCACCCACACTCCCTGGCCCCTCCCCACATTGGCAACCCCCTTGGCTAGTCATCAATTTAGGTTTTATAAATAAAAATATTTGTCTAGCGCGCGAAATTGCAACCAATTGAAAGAGACAACAACAATTGCAACAATAACAAGCAAAAGTTGCAACAGATAGATAGTATATATAGATGCCAGAGTATGTTGCAACGGGCAAATCAGACGAAGGAGGCATGAAACCAGTCGCAACAACAAAAAACAAAAAACAAACACAAAAAGAAATGCGCTACATTTATATATAAACAAAAAAAAAAGCTGTTTATTTAAATATAAACATGAGAAAACATTAAATAACAGCAATAAAAAATTAAACAAAAATAAGACAATAGCAAAAGTTTAAAAAATATTTGCGATATATTTCAATATTTTAATGTTGCATGAAGCATGAAGCATGAAAATTAAACGTGGCGTTGTGCACGTATGCCTGCACAGGAAAGAAGCAGTGTGGAAGAGTGAGAAGTGCTATGGTGAGTTGGGATGAAGCTAACTGAAAGATACTTGATCTATGAGTGTGTTAACTATAGAAAAGAGAAGTTCAATGATGATAAGTTAAGCAGAGGTTAACTGAAAGATACTTGATCTATCAGTAAGTTAACTGAAGAAAGTGAGAAGTATCTTGATCTATCAGCAAACGTATAATCGATATTCATAGACTAATCACTAACTACTAATACTATCTACGCAAACTGAGCTGCAGTTAAACAGCAAAGATACATTTGTATCTCAAGTATATTTGCATTAATGCCAAAATAAATTAATGTTGTTTGAAATTCTACAGCGAAACGAGGAAAATGTTTAATGTTTGTAACAGTTCGTTTAAATTGTTAATTTCTATTTGCGTTTTTTTTTTTTAAAGCATTTGTTGTGGGCGTGGAAATTGAATACAAAAAATGGCAAACACAAGCAAAAACGAAAGAAAATATATAAGCAGCAAGCGAAAAATTCGCGGAAATTTTTGCCGAGCATTTTTGGATTTGTTGCTATTTATAGCTGTCTATTAAATATTTAAAAAAAAAAAAAAAAAAAGGAAAGAGTACTGTTGTTGTTGTTGCCAGCGATTCGAGCTGGCAATAATAATACGAGTATTTTTTATCTTTTTATTTATTTATTTCTGTTTTTTTTTCTACTTTTTTGAGGCTTTGCGACATGTTTTGCATAATTTCTGATGCTTTTTTTTTTTGTCAGAGATCAAGTGGGGTAGGTTTCTCTACAGAGACAGGCAATAAGACGCTCGATGCTCGTTGGGTTGCCAGGTGCGTGTGTCGATGTTGATTGGGTAAAACCCGATCAAGTTTCTAAGTGTTTACGATTCTACGTTACGATACCTGCATTGGGAATTCGAAATTGATTCTCTGGCGACAAGAACTTAACGAAACGATTCAAAATAAAAAACAACAAAATATATATAAAAGTCTTTCTTAAATTGAACATTAAATTTGGGGATTGACAACAAAAAAAAAAAAAAACAAAAATACAAGAGAAATTTGTTAGCAAAGGCAAGGCCTACTTTAAGCAATCAAAACAAAAACAAAACAAAACGTAACTGCGCTTATGAATGAAAATACAGACAAATAAACGCAAGCAAACACAAACACTACCAACAATAACAATAACAACAACCCAAAACACATGCAAATGCAAAACTGCAAATTCCAATTGGAACACGCTCTCCCAAATAACTCCCAACTCAACGAGCAGTACCAGGAGCAGCAGCAGCAATCTCTTTTTTTCCTTTCAACTCATTCGTTCTCGCTCACACTTACGTCGCTTCGATTGGGAGCGCAACGCTCGCTCTGTTTGTGTATTTTATGTTGTAATTGCGTTTCACGATACAAATTCCAATGGGCTACGCACTCTGACTCCGAATCAGGCACATAGGCAGCAGCAGAAGAAGAAGATGCGCGCGCGTATTTTTTTATGTATGTATATGTATTGCGTATGCGGCGTCTATGTTAGTGTATGTGTGTGAATTTTAATTTATTTATTTGGTTCGTCAAATTTGCCTACAAAAATGTCGCACTTATTTGATTGTGTCGTATAATTTTCAATAGATTGATAATATATTTTCTATATGTGGATTATAAAGTGAACGCACGTTTTTTTGCTTTGCAAAATTTTCCACGACAAATAACGAACGGAACAGGAACACGAACAAAACACGATGACGACTTTTGTTGTTTTTATTACAGTTGTTGTTTTTGTTTTGTGTGTGTGTGTGTATATATTTAGGAACTTCTTTTTGAACGGTACTTTTGCTTACTAACGAATTTTCAACTAACGAAACGAAAACGAAAACACAAACACAACAATTTATGCAACGAGAATGAGAACTTTGCTGTTGCTTCTTCTTCTTCTTGGCTTTTTTTTATGTAATTTGCTTGGCCTTTTGTGGAGTATTATTTAATCGCACTGAGAGCAGGAGAGCACACACACACATACTTGGGGCGTTTCGCATGTGTGCTAATGTGTGTGTATATTTATATATGTATATGTGCGAGCGAAAAGCGTGCACAATCGAAACGAAACGTCCGGTTTCAAAGCGCCACAAAAACTAATCAGAAGTGAAAAACATAAAATGATGTGAGCCTCAGAAAAGCAGCAGCAGCAACAGCAGCGGAGCAAGAGAGTGCGCGTCGGAGCGAGATTGAGTGAGCGCCAAACGGACGAACGAGCGCATGAGAGCCGAGCGCCGCCAATGTGTTCATAATGGGGCCAAAGCAGCGCAGCCGCCGCTCAATGAGATATCTTGTTGTTGTGGATGGCGCCTTCAATTTTTTACAAGGCGAACAAGTTGTGCGCCAGGTCGTGAGAGACCGAGCAAAATAGAGAGAGATCAGATTATACAAAGATTGAGAGCGCGAGAGTGAGCGGGCTGCTGCTGCTGGTAATTGTTGTATTTTTAATGCTTTATAATTGTTGTAGTATGTATGTGTGTGTGTGTGCATGCATGTTTATTATATTGTCTAGTTTTTCCAAAGAAACAAATAATGTCCACACAACATTCCCTCATCATAATGTCATCCACAAAGTGAATCCACAAAGAGATAGCTACTGAGAGAGTGCGCGCGTTTTGTTTTCGTTGCTCTTTTTGGTTTCGAGAGGCACCCGCATTCCTAACTGTAAACAAGCAAGAAGAAGAATGCCTACTCTGCCGCTGTCTGGAAAAACTCGTTTTTCCCGCTGGAAAAAGTGTGCGGCGTTCAAAAAAAAAAAAAAAAAAAGAATTTCAAGAATTTGTAGTCCACAAGAGAGCGCGTAAAACGACGACGAGATGTAAAAATAAACAACAAAAATCGGGTGGAAAAACACGAACACACACACGCACTCACACATGTACATTAACGTACAAACAATGTGAGAGGCGAAGAGAGAGAGATGGCGACAAGGACAAGGAAGTGGCGAACAAAACAAAATGTGTGTGTGAAACGAAAACGAAGGCAAAAGACAAGACACAAACAAGAGACAATAATAACACTAACAACAAAAACTACGGCAGCAGCAACAGAGAAAATGCCCGTAGTAAACAAAACAAATGGCGGGGCGCGGCTGCGACGACGACGGCGACGTCAACTGTGCGGCAACTGCGAAGTCAACGTCAATGTAAATAAATATTATAAAATATGCATCTGTATGTGAGCGAGTGTGCGTGTGTGTGTGCGAGCAACAGAGACATGCACAAGTGAAAGGCGAAAAAGGAAACAAAGTGGGAGTGGGACGAACGATTAAAGGCAGGGGAAGCTGTAGGGGGAGCGAAGGCAAGAGGCTGATTACAGTGAAAATGAAATAAATAAATAAATTGATTTATTATTTAGTTGTTGTTATTGCATGTTGCTATTGCTTATTTTAATTGTCAATAAAAAATGAAATAACAGTAACAAAAAAGTACACAATTTCATTTCAAATGTTTTGCTGTTGTTGCTCTTATAACAATTGTCAGTGCTTACCAACAACTTTTAATTGTTTCTTTGTTTGCAACTTTTTTAAAAATAATTTAGTTAGTATTATTAAAGAATTTACACATTAATTACATGCTTTTTTAATTTATTTGCAACTGATTTTAATGTTTTTAAACAGTTTTTTAAATGTTGCTAACAGAAATTTAAAAAAGTTAATTGTAATTATTTTTAAATTAATTTAAAATGCATTGTAAAAACAATTTAACAGAAATATTATTAATATAAATTGGAAAAATCTTGTTGTTAATAATTTCTAAGAAATTAAAACACACAATTGCTTGGAAAATTTAAATATATATAAATTACATTAATTTATTTGTTTTATAAATTTATTTTTTAAATAATATATATTTCTTTATTTTTAATACTTTTGTTTACATTTGAGAAAGTATTTGTTAAGAAAATTAAATTTATTATTTTTATTTATTGTACACATTTTATTTCGAATTAAAAAATTACAATAATATGCAAAATAAATTAACTTTATAAATTTGTATTAATATTGTTAAACATTGAATATTGAATATTTACCTTTATAGACTTGAGTCTTCGCACAACAAAATTGTTGATTTTATTGGACCAACTTTTGCATTTCATGAGTAGGCCGGGGGGGTGTGTTAGCTTGTGTGTATTAGGAACTTCTTCAGATCCGAACACAGACACAGCACTCACACAAAGAAGTTTTAAAGGGAAATTAAAATGTGTTTACAAAAATGTAATGTGCTTTGCTTTGCTTTCAAGCAGCTGGTCACATTTTCTTGTTCAGTTTGTTGTTGTAAAAGTCCCGTTGAGTTTTAGGCTTTTATAATTGTTGCTGTTGTTGTTATTATTATTGCCATTTCTTGTCTTCGTCTTTGTATTCACTTCACATAACTTTACTGTTTATGTTTTATTTAATTTATTTTTACAGTTAACAGTTAATGACACAAAATACTACGTAAACCCTACGATGAAAATGTTGTTCTTTTTATGATGTATGTATGTTGTTGTTATTATTTTTTTCCTTGGCTTCCTTTTGAGTTTGGCGCGCGCGAACTTTCAACTCTCGATGGATATATCAGAGGAGAATATCAGAAAACAAAACGAGAACGAGAAAAACAGAAACAACGGCCTGGCGAATTTGTTAAGAGGCCGTGTGAGATGTGTTTAGTTCGCGATGCGCGCTTCCAACCAAACGCTTAAAAGTTTCAAATGGAACTGAACAAGCTGGAACAAGAGGCTAGCTGGTAAACCACAAAAATTCAATGTACGCTACAGTGAAACACATGGCACTGAAACGTTGAACAGAGCAGAGCCCAAGCCACAGCACAGCAGAGCAGGGTAGAGCAGAGCGGAGCAATTGCAATGAATTGGATGTGTTTCATTTCCATTTGAACGAATGGCGAACTGTGGACTGTGGGCCACTTCTCAATTGCAATGGACTGCAAGAGTCCACAGCTCCTTGCAGTGCAATATGTTTCTTGTGTGTTGTAGATGTATATGCACTTTGAATACTTTTAAAATAAATTTAATTTAATTTTAATTTAATTTACACTAATTACAAATTAAAAGGTGCACTTATAGAGCCAGACAGAGCGATGTGTGATCGATGATTTATGCCTGTCTATTACTACTCTTCCCTCTTTATTACAGTTTACCGTTACTAAGTTTTGCATATCAAATAAGAATAAATAAAACGCTGCTGCAGCAATTGATGCATTATTTATGTCTAAATGACGCACTTGTTCTGCATTATTTTGTAACATTGTATGTGCATTTTTATCTAGAAACTGTTGTTCTACTTCTTGTTGTTGATGTTGTTCACATTGGTAAACAAATTCGACAGCTAAGGGAAAAACTGTGACTCGGAAGATTTGTCTCGAGCTTTCGATGACTGTTTTGTTATTGTGTCTGCAGCATATTTGAATGTTGTTCATTTTGTGCAGTGCGTCTTTGTGTGTGTGTGTCTGTGTCTGTGTGTTTCCCCCAATTAAATACCACAGTGGAATTTGAACTATTTGTGTTGATCGGAGTTGCGTTGATCAGCGCAAGCAGCGTTCGCTCTTTGCAGTCGGTTTGTTGGTCGGTTCATTTTGTGGCACTGGCCCAATGCGTTCCACACACTCCACAGTTCACTCAGAGCGCAAAAAAAGAGAGAGCCGTTTCGTTTACCAATATGTTCCTTGTGTTGGTTTTCATTTCATGTCTGCAAAGCGCGCGCATTTTTCGTTCATACGTTTGTGTGCGCGTGTGTGTGTGAAAATTCACTTGTCTATCTGCTTGCTTGCTGCTCTCGTTTACGTTTTTACTACAAAACGAACGGAAGTCGAACATGCTGTCGAGCGAGAGAGACTGACTGCGAGTGCGAGCGAGATGCAGCGAAAACAAAACATTAAATTTAAGGGGAATCAACGTTTGAGGGCCAGGCAAGCCAATGCAGTTCGCTGCGCGCGCTATACTCTGCCCGCTGCGTGCTGCTAGCGTCGCGTCGCAGTCAGCGTCGTTTCGTCACAACAACAATTTCTGTCACTCTTCTTAAACTGATTGTTGTTGTTGTTGCTGTTGTTGCAACTGTGAGTTATGCGCCGCATAATTTGCATGCAAATTTCTGGCAACATTTTTATAGCAATCACGCATCTAAAACTCTCGCATATATGAACAAAAAAAAAAAAATAAAAACCCGATAATCTAGCTTTAAATATGCGATGATAAGATAAAGACTAGAATAGAGACTAAAACTTTAGAGTGTTACTAAAAATAGTCAATTTCTCTGATATGATACGGCTTCAAAGCGCAGATTATGACCGATGAGGTGACAATCATTATATACGATGTTATTATATAGACACATGATTCTCGACTCAAATGAATGACAATGCAGAGCCCGGGGAACTTGAGTTATGAATGGGGCTATACGAGTTGTCATGTCATATAATGTTGCTATAAAGAAATCAAATACAATTATACGAAAAGTTGAAGACTTACGATGATGCGATAACTTCTGGACATTTTTAATTGATCTAAATATATAAAGCTATATTAATAGACTAGGAAAACTAGAAGGAATTACAGTCAGCTATAAATAAATATAATAAGAATATATAAATATATATAAATAAATTCTTGATTTATGATTGCTACTAAAGGTTGTATATTACGCTAATCAGCTGTACTAAATATATCAATGCTACTGCCATATCAAAGTATCTGCCGTCAACTTTATGTGGTAAAAATTTCATATGTCTGATATGTGAGGAACTCGAGTTATGCATAGTCTATTTCGAGTTTTAAGTCATATCTTGACTCATTATGGTGCAATTGTTAAGTTTCAAGTTCTGGACAACTTTCCATTGCTATAAATGTTAAAACTACTAAAAATTCTATTAAAATTTTAACAAATTTATGCTTCAACTTAATGGATAATAAAAATCAATTTGCAGTTTTATTTTGAATTAAGTTTAAATTTATTTATTTTAATTTTAAGTTTTATGGCATATTAATTTTATTTTTCACAATAAATTGTAGATATATTTTATTTTTTTTTTATTGTTCTATTTGTTGTTGTTTATTGATTTTTGTTGTTAACATTTTTTTTTTTGGCAAATTCATTTGTTAATGAGCAAACAAAAAAGTTGTAGTTGTTTTTTTTTGTGTTTTATTTTTTAATTTTTTGCTAAAAATATTTGTGAAAATTAGCATTTTTAATGGGCAACACGACGAGACACAATGTCGCCTGGGCAAAAGTTGAAAATTGAATAGAAATAGAAATAATAAAAAAAAAAAACATAAATAAATAAATAAATAAAGACGACGAAGATTTGCATAAAAATCGGGCGAAACCAAAGTCGAGGAGATACGAAACCACTTGTTGGAGCTACAAGTTGTTGTTGTAGTAGTATTAGTAGTATTAGTAGTAGTTGTTGTTGTTGTTGTTGTTGCAATTCGCTTAGCATAAAACAACAATTTCTCAAAACTCAAAAACTCAAATCGAAAACTTCGCTCACGCATTCTCCGAATCATTAGCGCGAATTTCAAATTTGATAAATGAATCTCGCATATTTGAACAGAGTTGGGTTTGTTTTTTGTACCCCCCCCACCCTCTTTTGCAGCCGTCTATGTCTACTAGTTACTGCCACCCCGCTTCTGCCCTCACTGCTCGCATCGCTGATCACTTTGTTCACCTGTTCCGTTTAATTGGCAGACCCCCTCCACTTTCCTTCCCGCTAACTGCTCCCCTCCGCTGACAGTGAGCTCTTAAACCGGTTACGAATATTCGTTTGTATATTCGTATTCGCATTCGCATTCGCATTCGATTTTTATGACTAAATTGAACCGACACTCATTTAGTTGTCACTAAGTTAGCCCATTAATAAAGAGCCCAGAGCGTAGAAAAAACTCAACTTAACTCAACCTCGACCCTGGCGTGGTCTCAACATCCAATGGGCCAACAAAAACAACAACAACAACAACAACAGGTAAAAACAAAAAAGTTAAAACGTTTGTTAATTATGATTGCCAGATTTACAATTTGGCCAGTGAAAGCGACAAAATGACCATTTTGTTTAATGATCAGTTATCGTCAATATACATAGCTCCCTTAGGGTTACGCATTCTGACTGGGAAGTCAATGCTTTCAGCCCAGTTCACTGAGAATCGTATTTGTGTGTTCTAAACCTATTCATAACTCGACTTTTGCTTAAGCAATTCTTATGAAATTTCTAGCATAAAAAGCTAATAGAGTTATTTTTAAACTATGATCAGTTTCAGTTTCCTAGCATTATAGTTAGTATCTTAAAAAGCGCTATTGGTAAACCTATGCATAACTCGACTTCTACACATTGTTATACTATTCATAACTCAGCTTTCGCTTAAGCGATGCTGCTGACACTTACAGCATTTAGAGTTCTTATTGTAATAAGAGATTCTAGTTAGTTTCAACTTGCTGGCTATACAGGAATATATAATAATAATATATATTTCTTAGCCCAAGCATAACTCGACTTCTACTGCATTGATGCTAAGAAAATTCTCAGCATTTAAAGTTCATATTGCAATAATAGAACACAGAAAGTTTCAACACTCAAGCCTAACAGGAAGTCTCTTATATCGAGTGAGAAGAACGGCTTTCTTAACCCAAACATAACTCGACTTCTACTGCATTGAAGCTAAGAAAATTCTCAGCATTCAAAGTTCAAATTGCAATAATGGCACACAGAAAGTTTCAACTTTCTAGCAAAGCGGAAAGTGACTTTTGAAAAAAAAAAAAAAAATATATGAAGAACAAGAGGCATAAATATTACAGCAAATACTTATTTATGAGCATGTTCGCAGTGAAAAACAATCAAAGGAAAAAACATAATCAAATTAACACCCACACTCGAGTTCTCGCACATATATGCGTGTGTGTGTGTGTGTGTGTGTGTTGGAAAGTGCCATAAACAAAGCGTAACCCATTCCCTGGAATCATCATGAGGTTCAAATTTCGAATGACTTTGGCGCCAGGCGGCGTGAAAATGAAATTGGCGCCAAGCGAATTCGTAACGGTCAATTAAAAAAATAAAGTACAACGGTATATATTAATAAATTCTAAACGCAAAACGGCAAAACGTAACTACTGCCCGTACTACCCGGGGAAGTAGTACTACGAACCCAAAGTTCTGTGGGCGTTGCAAGAGATATGACGACACGTGCACAATAAATAATTGACAGAGGCGCCAACAGAATGCACAACTGCCAACTGGGAAAATAGTTGGAAAAGTTTACTTCCACCCCACCCCACACCCTTCAACACTCCCATTCAACACTCCCTTCAACACTCCCTTCAACACCCCCTAACACTCTCCCCTCCGTGCCATTCTTGACTCTAGCATTTCCAATTAACGTGCAATGTGCCAAATGCAACGAAATTTGTTTACACAATTATTATTAACTGCATAAAAATATTTGTAGCTTTAACTATATAATTTATACAAATTTCTGTCAATCAGGGGAGAGTTCTGACGCAGGAGTGTCAAGGAATACAGGGTGCCATAATAGTGTACAAGTTTGTGCATAATCATTGCAAATAAATTAGAATAAATTAATTAATATTGATAGTAGATTATGTTTAATTGTAGACATTAGATGCAGAGTTAATTAAAGAGTTAATTAAATAAATTAATATATTTTAATAGGATAAGGCATACAGGGTGTTCAAGTCGAGAGAAAATTTGTGATATAATTAATATTATTAAATATATAATATATAATAATATATTGAATTAAGGACTTTAGTTTCAAGGCATACAGGGTGCTACAGTAAGGAGAAAAGTTGATGAACAAATAGTTTCAATAAAGTTGGGTATAGTTGTAGCTGTAATTGTTGAGGAATACAGGGTATACTAACACTTAGAACTCTTTTCGATTTAAAATAAAATGTTATTAACAATTAACAAGCAATACAGGGTGTTATGTTGGGGGAAATGCGAGTTGTGAAATAGAAAATAGAAATTAATTAACGTTTCTAATAAAATCTCAACAAATACAAATTTAATATAGAAAATGTGTTTAATTGTTATTTTATGAATAATGTTTAAAAATAATAATACTTTTTATATTGTAAATAATAAATAAAATGCAAGAAATTTAAGGATTCTGTGTTTTATATACCCTGTAAAAAAAAGTACTAACTAAATGTATACTCAATGAATTGCTCAATATTTAAATAATATATAAATATATATATAAATATTTAAATATATTATAATATAAATATAAATATATAATAAATATAAATTAATATAATTAACTTTATTTCATGCCCCACTTGTATGTTTATGTTATAAGGATACTCCTTATTTTTATTGTGAATTTTTAAAGCTACTAATCATTCTGGAAGACCTAAAGTTGTCATAATTATAGCTACAATATATACCCTACATATTTAATCTTACACTTGAATACCCTTTCTACAAATGTGTCAACAGCAAAAACTCCACTGCCCGCTGTGCTTGGGCATTTGTCTATTTCAGTTGTCACTTGAAGTCTTATTTTATGACTACAGGGTATGTTATGGTCGTCTTGCGCCTGTTTGTTTACCCTTGCCTGGGGCTTTCACCCATTTACGAGAATTTTCTCGAAGCGCAATTGATGATTGCATGAATATGTTTTCCAATTGCGTCGTAGGAAAAATGTTTGACCGTCTTTGCCTGAAGGGGTTGTGTGGGGGAGAATGGGCTGTAAGCAAGGGAGTGGAGGGGAAAGGGTTGTTGCGGCATGTTGCTGTGGATTGGGTGGTGCGGGAGGGGGACGACACTTTGTTGGGTTTTTTCTCTAGTTCTTTCTCTTTGCTGCAGCTGCGCAGGCGCAGAAAATAACGACGACATTGTGCCACATGACCTTTCAATGCAAGCGTGGCAAGGATGGACGGGAGGGGTGGGTGTGGGTGTGGGTGTGGGTGTGAGAGTGTTTGTATATATGATGAAGGTGAGTGCAGGCAGAGATAGAGCAGGTGTGTTTGCGTAGGTGTGGGTGTGTCTGTTTGCGTGGCTTTGTTTTGGCTGCGGCTTTGGCAAAATTTTTGCATTTTTGTGCCGCGTTGCAGCTTTGACCTTTGCCAACGCTGACATTTGCAGCCCCCTCCCCCCCCACAACGAGCGACCCCTAATGACTTATTGGAGAGTATCTGGTATCACCTTTTTCATATCCGGCAAAAGCTGTCGAGTGCAAACTTACGAACTCCGTTTGTCCTTGAACCGAATACAAAACACAACGCAACACAACACGAAAAGGCGCGAAATATTTCACAAAAATCTGGAAAATTCTCACACAATACTGTTAAAACTTGTTTAGTTGTTCTTATTGTTGTGCTTAATGTTGCACTCTTCTTCTTGTCAGTTGTTGTTGATTTCACTTTTTTTTTGGTGCTTCTCAAGTTCAAGAGCTAACTGACGCTGACCGACTGAGCGGCAATTGCGCTGCAGGCGTCGCTTAAATATGTAATTTTCACCCAACCCCAAGACAAGCAGCGACGCCGACTGCGACGGCGACGGCGACGGCGGCTGTGACTGCGACAACGTCAAGTGCTAATAAAAGGTCTCCAGTAGTGTGTGTGGGTGGCGGGGAGGAGGGCGTCTAAGCATGCGTAGGTGTTATGGACTTTGGACTTAAGAGTGCAACACTGACCATCATCAGTTTGACACTACAGCACACTGCAACCACCAACAAGAGACCCACTGCACCACCCACTGCACCATCCACTGCACCACCCACTGCACCCACGTGGCACGTGTAACCTTCAGTCGCCGCAATGGCGCAACAACTTGCCACAGCCTGTGACGCTGGTTCATCTGCAGCATTTTGTGAGTGTCTAATGAATGCAACACTCAAATATGCTAATCAAATGAATGCGTTCTATGAATATTTTGCATTCACTTTACTCTCTATACGAATCGCAATGCGTAAGAGACAACAACAACAACAACAAACATATGTTTAAACATATTACGAATCAATTGAATCATAGAGCAAAGCAGCTGTGTTCCGCCATGAATAACTATGAATATTCACAGTAATCTTGCTAATTAGATGTGTAGCAGCCACCTTATGTTTACTTAGCCATACAATTAAGTTTCAAATGCATTGTGAATTAAATGAATCAGGCAAATATTCATTATGATTCGTTGGCTCAATGTGAATAAATGTTGGTGTATTCACAAACAGATTGTGAGTATTAGTAGAAATATAAAGGATTTCAATTTAAAATGTATTGTAAGTCGTAACATTTAGCTGTTTGTTAAGTTATCGATATATCGATAAGCGATAGATTATCTTTTTTTGTCTTCTGACTTTGTATACGGATGAAAGGAGCTCAGTAATTAGCAATTTGTATAGCACCCGAAAGGTTTTCATTGCAAACTGCATTAAAATCGATTTAATACAATTAGTGTGGTTATCGATAAATGCAACTCGTTAAAAATTTAACAGTTTGAATTGTTTTCATATGATATGAGTATAAAACATTAAAATCAATGCAGCAACGATGGCAGGTTATCGATAACATAACGATAACTTATCGATATTTTGATAAACGAAGCCTCATCTCTAAGCCGCCAAAGAACTCAACAGTTTGAATGTTTTTAATGAATATACATGTTTTATTTCTTCTCTCTCTCTTTCTCCCTATCTCTCTCTCTTTCTCTGTCAATCTCTCTCCCACTCTCCACTCCCACAGCTTGCCATTTGATTCGTCCCATTTTTTTTTGCATCTGACACTCAGTAACTCAAATGTCAGCAGCTACAGGCTGTCGTAACTGTACTGCCGCCCACTTTAGCCAATGACGTGACCTACACACACCCAAGCCTTGTATATATGTATATGTGTGTGTGTGTGTGTGTGTGTTTCCAGTTTTGATTCAGTTGACAGTTTTTATGTTTTGTTGCAGTGTCCTATTAACCCGATTCCCAATTGTTCCTGCAGTTGATCAATGGAAAAGTGAGTGTGCGATTGTGAGTGCTTTGAGTGTGAGTGTTGTAAGTGCTGTGAGTGCTGTGAGTGCATTTGTTGTTGTTGCGCTGTTGCATTTGATCTTTGGCAACGTGAAATGAGTTGTGAGGCGAGATGTGACGACAAATGCAGACGTCAATGCCAGCGAGATGTGATGAGATGTTAAACGGGCCATGACCGAGGTGGTTTGACACGTGTTGGCCAAATTGGTTACAGTTTACAGCCGCGTCCAATTGCCGATGACGCCCAAGCGTCGTCTAGACCTAGACACGCTCATTACGGCCCTTATTGAAACGACACAACGCTCTCTCTCTCTCTCTCTCTCTCTGTGGCTCTGTCTCGCTCTCTCAATTCGGTCGTGTACAACACGGCGTATACGTAATAACGCAGACCAACAGCTGCAGACGCGTGTCTCGCTCGCCAATCGCTCATTGTGACGTCATTGTTCATAGCCACGACACACGATGCACGTTACGAAAGCTGCTGAAAACTGTTCGGCATATGGAAAAATCTACAGCACCATGGTCGGCAACAGGCCAAAAGGGGCAGCGGCAACGACTGCACAAGGGGGGGGTGGAGAGGGGAGAGTGGGGTTGGCTTGTATATAGACGTGGGTGTTGCTTTGGTTTCGTAGTAAGACTCGGCTCGTATATAGGTTACTACGTACACGAAGCGTTCGCACGAAGATTTACGCTAGTGGGCGTGCAATGAGTGGGCGCGGCAGGTGGCGGGTGAGCGGAGGAGGGCGTGAGTGTGGGGGGGGGGGCAGATGGCGCAAACCTGGCCAGAATGAGGATAAACATTCGTCACTCAGTCGACGTCGTTGTCGTTGTGTTACGTCACTGGCGGTCGTAAATGGACGATGACGGTAAATGGTAGTCGAGATGCAGATACACACACAAACACACGCACACACACACACATAGATATACTATGTACTCGTATATAGAACGCGTAGCGTAACGTAAAACTGAAACAGGACAACGTAAATGAATTTTACATTGAATGATGCTGAATTGAGTCGAGCTAAGCGTGGATTGCAATTGAAGAAGGGGGCGTGTAAGAAAGAGACAGAGATAGAGATAGAGACAGCGACTGAGCGAGAGCGAGTGTGAGTGTGAGAGAGCGGAAGAGGAAAAACAGCAACTGCTGCTGTATAAGCCGCGTTATGCTTAGATGTGTGGGCCAAGATTGCAGGCAAACAGTTAACAAAGTTAACTCTTCTCTCTACGCAAAATGAATAGAAAATCATTAAATGTGAGTGCTATGCACTCAAATGATTCATTTCAGGCAGAGAACACGCTTAGCTGGCAAACTAAATAGTTTTATTTGAATCATTTTGTGAGTCAGCGAATTGAATAAAGAAAATAAATAAATTATGATTCAATTCAAAAAATGTATCCATTCCTATTGTGTAATAATATTGAATGTTTATGTATATTTAATAATTAAATATTGCTATGAATACGCTCATGATTCATTATGATTCAAAAGCCAAAAAGAAAGTTTGAAATTGTAAAACAAATTTAAATTGTTTAAGTAATTTTAATAAATAATTATGTAATGCAACGAAGTCTGAGCAAAGCATATAAAATAAAGCTACATTAACTGATTTCTTTTTTAAATAAAAAGAAAGAGTTTTCAAACAAATTTCAGAATCATCATTTCAATTTGCATCCGTCAGATACTTTTGGGGTCTCTGAGCTCAGAGCAACAGGATAAGCGCTGAAATTGAAGCCAAGCACCAAACAGACGAAGTGTTGCCGGGGAAGAGTATTCAAGGGGGTGGGGAGGGGACGTAGTATGGCAGGAACGTGCGGCATTTTCATAACAGCAGCGGCAAATGTAACTTTTGTTGCCACAGATGCCGTGGCAAGAACTTGGTATGGAACAAAGCAAATGTATCTTGTAAATATTTTATTGCAACAATGTAGCTACGAGATGTTTATGCCATTGTAGCTCAGCTCGTTTGATATAGCCGGGCTCTCGTAGGTTAACTGCCAAATACATACGGAGTTAAGAGATGGATATGCGGAGGGTGGTAGGAAGGGGGAGAGTTTGGTTTGTAAATGGACAGTTGCTCGTGTCTGCTCGTAAATGGAACGTGGCGCACACAATGCAACTGGAAATGGAAGCGACTGTACGCCGGGAAAATTCTTTATATACAAACTGTGTGTGTGTGTGTAGAGTACGCTACGATTATATACAACTATATAGAGCAGGCCATTGGCATATATATGGAGTAGAGAGTGCAGAGTACAGAGTACAGAGTACGATGCACTGCAGCGACTGTCATGGCTCCACTGCTCAATGGCAACGTAAGGCAACCCCAACACTTAACCCCATCAGTTTACTACACTTCTCCTGCCCCTTTTCCTACTCACACCTACCACCTCTCCTTTAGCGCTACACTTCTAATTTCAGCGTGGGCCAAAGCTAATGAAAATTTATGTGAATCGTCCTGTGTGCACATTGGCGAGGAGTGCGCAGAGCGAAGGGAAAGCATTAAGAGTTCTCTGATAAAAACATTGGCAACAAATTGCAGCTGATCGTTGCTTGGAGTTTGAGTGTCTGCATAGCATAGGTACTACAATATTTCCCAGAACTTGATAAAGCTTATTGATTGCCAGTATTTAACTTTGTGGTGTTCTATCGTTAATCATTTGCCCACAGATATTCGATTAAACAAGTTCTTTGTTTACTGGGGTTGCGGTTACGAGAGGCACTTCAAAATATTGACTTAAAGTTGCTTTCGATTAGTTGATTCTTCAGAGAGTTGCAGCATATAAAGTTAATTGAGTTACCAATATGTCAGAGGAATATGAGGCTTGTGGCTGAGAAATATTTAATATATAAACAAAGTTCAGATACTATTTAAAGTATATATTTTAAATTAAATATATTTTATTTACTTTAGTTGACTTTTCAATAACAAATAAATAAATTGTTCTGAATGTTTTAGGACCTAAATTTAATCAAATAAAATATATAAAAATATTTGAAATAAATGAATTGTTTTGAATGTTTTTTAATCAACTAAAATATATAAAAATATTTGAAATTTAAACATAAAATATAATTTAAATTAAATAATCTATTTAAATATATTTAAAAATTGCGGATTTTGTTCTAAAATATAAAATAAATTTCAAAAAATGAAATACTCAATAAATAGTAAATAAAAGTTTAAATTCTATATATATTTTAATTAATTTAAATTCTTTGTATTACTTAAGTTTATTATGCGATTATTCTAAAAGTTTCAGAATAGTTTACCCGTGGACTATGACAAACAATTAAAAATATGACAAAGTAATATTATTTGTATTTCTCAAGTAAGCAACTTTTAAATAAATCTTATATTAGTATACACTATACAACAAGTTTGGTCTGCTTATAGAGGTAACACTCAACATCAAATTATTCAACTCAGTTGACAAATAGCGGCAATTAAATGCAAACAAAAATCAAGAGTTATGTTTAAAGTAAAAGATCATTATCAAGACTCAAGTCATTTTGCACATTTTGAGACTTGCATTCTATTGACATTTTAACATATTTATCTCTCTCTCTCTCATAATTCGAAACACGTGCGACAGGTTAGTTAACCCAGAGAGAAACTGATCGTAAATTAACACTCCGGCCACATAGATCAAACCGTACACGGGCCCCTCGAACAGTCTAAACAAAAAACTCAAATTGTGAGTCCCTCGTGTGGGGGGGGACAGAGCGACAGAGAGAGGGGGAGAGAGACAGTGAAAGAGGGAGCGACAGAGAGAGGTCGTTCAACTGATGTATATTTAGAGGAACGTGGCGTCCATTATGAGTTGTTTAATTTGGCATACAAAGCTCGACATCAAAAGTAATTAAATTAATTATGAAATGAATTATATTTTTGTTATAATTAAACATTGTCGGACATTATGAAGATTCCTCTGTTTGGCATCTTTAAATGACTGGGGCTGCTTGGACTTAGCCTAAAGTCCTTCATCCTGCTATCAATTCAGTGCATTATCTTTTAGATTGCAAACAATTAGCATGATTTATCGATTGTCTGTCGCGTAGAAAGAGATGGGAGAGTGAGTGAGTGGGGGGGTGGGGGAACCAGAAGCAGCGTTATCCTTGCAGCTGTGACATGTTCAGCAACTACGTGACGACTGCAGAAGGAGCAGGGATGAAGGATTCTCCATTCAGTCGAACGATAATAAACCGCAACAGTTTGTCACCAGATACATCAATGTCAAGTCAGGCAATAATGTGAGACAAGTGGGCGGAGTGGGTTGATTGTGACTGCCAACTGTCGGTGGTTGGTGGTTGGTGGTGCAACAGTGGCCAACATTTAAATGGCAACTTATTTGCATAGTCCTGGCTGGCTGGCGCGTGCTGGCTTCTGGCACAGCTGCTCGAATGGATTTTGATGGATTCTCAATCATTTTGCATGTCGAACAACGGGCAATAATAAGCGGCAAAAATGGGCTGGCTGTTATCAATGCCACGCCCACAGTCAGAACTTTGCTGATTACACAGTTGTGTGTGTGTGTGTCTGTGTGTGCGGTTTGCGTGTTGGTATGTGTGTGTGCTTCTATTTTTATCTACCCAACGCAGAGTGCAAACCCACGTCATCATCGTCATCAGAGATTCGAGAAGCCAACAGGACCCGTGGGCTGTTTAACTGGCTTATGGCTTATCCTGCGTGGGCGTCGCGCCACCCAATGACGCGTCGTGTGCGTCGTCCGCCTCTTGTACGTTGTGTGCTTCGTATGCGTCGGGTGCGTCGGCTGCGTCGGCTGCGTCGACTGCGTGGGAGGCGTGGAATGAATCCTGCCTGCAAATGCCAATTGCCTGGCGTGAACTTTTCTGCGCTTGATTCGCTCGCAAGCTGCAAATTTTATGCTTTAAATTAAAAAAAAAAAAAAATAAATAAAATAAGAAAAACGAAAAGGAAATATGACTTTGTTAGTAGAGTATGCTCGACTGGAAAATACCCGTCAGATATACAAATAACTGAAATTCCTGATTGATTAAGCAATATTAAAGAATCCATTTTAAAGCTTAATTTAAGTATGCACGACTTGCCGATACCCTGTAATTGCATAGATCAAGTTCCTTATTGATTCCGGCATAACTTCGCTGTTTATCAAAGAAACAATTGTAACTGCTTAATTGAAGTATGCACGACTTGCAGATACCCTGTAATTATAAGGCTCAAGTTCCTCATTGTGTCAGATGTAACTTCGCTGTTTATTAAAGAAGCAATTGTAACAGTTTAAGATAAGTGTACACGACTTGGAGATACCCTGTAATGACATGGCTCAACTTCCTCATTATTCAGGAGTAGCTTCGCTGTTTATAAAAGAAGCAATTATAACTGCTGTAAGCAACACTTGGAGATACCCTGTAATTACATAGCTCAAGTTTTTCATTGATTCAGGGGTAACTTAGCTGTTCAGCAAAAAAGAAAACAACTAACTAGTCTTTTTTCAAGCGGATCCACTAAGTTTATATACTCATAGCTCCTTTAAAGCCCCATCATTTCAGCTTATGCTCGCCAGGTATCGAGAAAACATATTAGCACTGTGCTTGTAGGTGGTTCGCTTGTGGTTTGTCAGTCATTTGCACATTGGGGCCAGCTAATTAGATCTACATAACCAAAAATTGAACAAAATTTTAATTAAAGTTACTCAATGGATTGCCACAAGGCACTGGGGACCCTGTGGTCCCACCGTTGTCTGCGCTGCCAAAAATATTTTTGATTTAATTAATGGTATTTGCGCATTTGTGATTATACAACGAATTATTCGTGCTACTAATTGCTATAAGGTAATGGAAATAGTTTAATTGCGAATGCCAATACATTACAGCTGTAGACTAGAAACCAGAAACCAGAAACAAACAAATCGTCGAGTAAATAACATTGCAGTTGATAAATAAGCCAACATCAATAAGCATAGTAACAATTTAATTTAGAATTTATCTGACAATTTGAAATCAAATTGAATAAAGAGCATTTTAAATTAGCTAATCACTTAGATTTCTTCAAATTAATTAAAATAAAATTGCCCGAGATTAGTTAATCTTTGAAAATGACAAATTGATATTTTTATAAATTACTTTATGATATAAAATGGAAATTCTGACAGTTAAATATTTATATTCATATTTAATTAATGGTTCATTTAAATGTTTTATTTATATTTTATATTTATTATATATTTAATTATTATTTACTTTTTAAGCTGTATTAAATTAACTTTATAATAACTTTATTATTTTCAATGTGGTGCAACTGTGTGTTTAAAATTGTTGTGTTTTTCATAATCACTTGAAGTATTTGTGTAAAATATTTAATAATATCATATTATATTTTTAAACAATTTCTTAATTATGTAAAAAGACAACAAGTCCAATTAAAATATCGCATATTGTTCATATTTATTTCTTAAATAATGCCTTAGGCCCATTGTGACCAGTGTTTTGGACAAGGTGAACTGGTCTCTGTAGTTCATTGATCTATAACTAATATAAGTATATAATACTAGCTTAAGTGAGTCTTAGTCTTAGTCTTAGTCGCTGTTGTTGTCCAGCAACGACCAACGCTCAATGTACACACATATATTCTTTTGAATTAGATAATCATGCACATAAATTTCTTCAATCCATGTACACATATAAATAAATCTGCTACAAGTTTTATTACTTAAGAGGTGTGTGCTATTGTGTGTGTGTCTGTGTTTTTTTTTTTGCTGTGCCAGCCATTAAGATTTGTATCTGGTTCACAATGCCAATGACTGGCGGGTAAAAACTCTTACTTACTAACTGACATTTAAGGACCTCCCGCATTTCTCTTCAACACTCAACCGTGTATTCTGTTATAATTCACAACACATGTGACAAAAACTGACAAAAGGTCATTCAAAATTCGGAGGACCAGCTTCAAAACATGCACATAAATCAAGTTTGTAGCCACATAGATCACCTGCCAGGTCCACCGAAATAATGAAATAAAATAAAAAACCGAAACAAAAATAAAAGAACTATAAAGAGAAAACATTTGCAAATCGCCAAAGCTTAAACCCCGAAACTTTGTGGGGTATAGAAGGAGAGAGAGAGGGAGAGAGAGATAGTGGGGGGCTACAGTTCGTTCAACTTGAAGTCGTGTGTCGTCCATTTGTTCTATTTTTGGGGGAGATAGCCTTGCCAAATATCAATTAGGTATGAATACATTACACACATGTCTTATTACCGGTCCCACTCGTCCCCTTGACACATTGCTGGGTATGCGGTCCGGTTGGGTTCGCCTCAGTCCCGGAGGCGATACTCATGTAAATAATACGACGTTTTTGCGCATGACACACAAACACAAAAGGTGGCAATTAATTTAATTGAATGAGAGATTTAGTTGCGATTATACTTACTACATATAGGCAGCAAGTGTGAATGAGATAGCCTATCAGCTCATGTAAAACAGCCCCAACAGCAACAACAACAACAAGAACAACAATAACAATAAACAAAGAACTGAAACAATTATGAACATCAAGAATAAATATACTCATACTACAACTCTAATGGAATATTGAGTCTAGTACAACTATATATATGAGTATATGAGTACCATGTGAATCAATGAATGAATCTAGTGAATGAAAGGCCCAAAAACAAAGCGACAAGCGTCATTAAGTTCAAGTCTATTTGTTGCTGCTGTTGTAGTTTTTTTTTTTTTTGTGTTGTTCATTATTAATGGAACTAAAAAATGTATAATTGAAAAAAAAAACTGATTGACTGAAAATGTCAAGCCGACGCGTAGTTACACTTCAAATGATTGTAATATTATTATAATATAATAATATTTATTTACAATAATATAATTTTAAATCCTAATCATTTATAACTTTTCAATTGAAAGTTTGCATCAATTTATTTACCATTAAAAGTGCAATTTGATTCGCTTACAGAATTTTTATAACGCCTATTAAGGCTGCATATTATAGACTTTAATAATATTTATTTCATTGAGCTAAGCGATAATCCAATTTAATTACAAATCGCTGCTTAATTTGTTTAAGCTGCTGATAGAACATTATTATACATTGTTGCAGGCAAGTTTGCATAATTAAATGCTTTATTAATAATAAACAAATTATTATTATTAGAATAAAGTCGAGCAAAAGCAGTGCAAATTAATTTGTCAATTTAGTAAAGTGATTTTATTTTTAATGAGATTTCTAATGAGAATTGTGTGTATTTTATTATTAATTATATATATGATGTTTATATTAATTTTAATATATTAAATTATTAGCTGCTTTATGACGCTTAGTAGAAGTAAAAGTACTCAGTGCCTAAGTAAGATCTACGTTTCTCAATCGAGTTGTCTGTCTTGATTTCGAATCACAGAAATCCAATTTAATTTGACTTGAATTTAAAGTGTAGACAATTTGGCTTAAATTTCATTTGGCAAAAGACGAAATCGCAGAACAATTTATATTTATTGTACCTTGTATATATATAATATGTACATGTATATACTACTGCATATAACGAGGGATACAGTCTTATACATTTATACTTTTGCAAGCTTCATCAAATATTCATTATACCTCTTATGTTTTGGGTGGAAAACTGAGGGAATGGGGGGCATGTGAGACGACTGAAGGCATATGGAAATCTCATAAACAAATCGCATGCCATGCTGACAGTAGCCACCCAGCCCAGGGCAAACCCCGGTCGCTTGGCTTATCAAATTGGCTGGCGGGATGTGGGTCTGGGAACTCTGAAATGTGTGCCCTATGGCGGGAGGATGAGTGGGATTCGGTGGTTTGAGGTCTGGGGTCTGGGGTCAGAAGCGGCAGATCTTTTTCACTCTTTATGTGTAATCAGCGAATTGTTGAATGCTCGATGCTCAGTTTAGTTCAGTTCAGCTGATTTTGAGTTGAGTTGAGTTGAGTTGAGTTGAGTTCAGCTCTGTTCTCATCTTGTCTCGACCTTTTGTGTGGTTCGTGTGCGCGTTTTCTTTGCTGGGGCAACGCGTCGTATGATTTATGTGGCCACAATTTGCCTGCAGTTAGTTTTGATGATGTTCTTCCACTCAGAGTTTCCGAGCATTGTAGGAACTGTATTATTGTTATTATTTATTTATTTACTTGATGTCTGTCTGATTGTCTCTGTCTGCGAATCTTTTGGTCTGACTCTGGACAACCACAGATAAGTGATTGCCTGTCCAGGCAAATAGAAATCATACTCGTAATAACTATACAGACACTCGGCTGATAACGCAATGCCAACGGGAAAAATGTAATAAAATGTTCCACATGACCTTTGAACTTATTTGCACTCAATGTGCTCACTGGCAAATCGAAAGGTCAGCGAGTTTTCCTTTCGCTTCCTTCTGCTAAGTGGGCAAACTTGCCAAGGCTGGGTTAGCGGTGCTGTGGTGCTATCGTTGGTGGTGCTGAGGAGCATCTAATTAGTTGCCATTTGCTATTTAAATGGATTGGTAAACATTCCATTCACAGTCTGATTAGCCGACAAGCATATGAATACTTGCATGAATATGAATATGAACATGAATACCCAATTGCATATTCGTTTATCAAAGTTTCCCATCTGGACGGACTTTTCAATTAGACGCTTGCTCTTATGCTGATTAAATGTTAAAGGTAAAACCATTTCATTAAACTGATTGATTGATTATCCAATTCAATTAATATGCATATTTGTTTCTCTCTTCTTGTTTTTAATTAGTTTATAATGCAAGAAAAGTATTTATCTAATTATATTCATTTGCTCACCTTTGTGAGTTGTGTGAATTAAAGGGCATCTTGAGCAAGGGAGGGCTAGAGAGGGAGACAGGTTAGATAATGAGGAAGATAATGAAACAGATAATCGGGAAGAGAGAGAGGGAGAGAGGGAGAGAGGGAGAGGGAGAGAGAGAGAGAGAGAGAGAGAGAGAGAGAGAGAGAGAGAGAGAGAGAGAGAGAGAGAGAGAGAGAGAGAGAGAGGGGAGAGAGAGAGAGGGAGAGAGTGATAGATAGACAAAAAGATAAAAAGAAAGATGAAGAGTCACAGAATTATGAGATAGATAAAGATAGCGACAGAGAGAGAGAGTGAGGAAATGGGCTAGATATAGAGGTACACAGAGAGAGAGAGAGAGAGAGAGAGAGAGAGAAATGAAAGAGAGAGAGAGAAAGGAATGTAGGGTATAGACAGAGACCGCATGAGAGAAAGTGCAAGTGCTAGAAAGAAACTAATGAAACACCAAGAGACAGATAGAAATAACTGTACCCCCAAATAAATATATGATGAAATATATGACTAACGGCGCCATCCTGTTTCGATAGTCTACCCTCGACCCGCTCCCTCCCCACTCATCTACAAACCACAGCTGCTGCGTTGCGTCGCATCTGTCAGCATCTGATTACAGTGTTTGTCAAAAATATTTGGCCAGCAATTAAAAAAGTGCAGTGCGCAGTAGACAGTGACGACGACGACGACGACGACGAAGAAGAAGAAGAAGAAGACGACGACGATGAGGAGGAGGAAGAAGAAGAAGAAGACGATGCTATGCCATGAGATGCGATGCGACTCAACAGACTCGCGGCGCAATTACCCGATGATGATGATGATAATGATGACGGCTATGATGATGGGTAAAAGTGAACGAGATCGGTTCGAGCCAGAGAAGCTGCTAACTGTTAACTGGGTCGAATTCAATAGAGTTTCACAATTTCGAGCAATGAGTTTTTTTAGCGCAAGAAATGGCGCAGCAATTTTTTCGTTGGTATTTCTTTTGTTTTTATCACAGGCCTAAGCATTAGTCAGATGATAATGATAATGATAATGATGATGATAATGATGATGATAATGATGATGATAATGATGATGATAATGATCAGCTACGAGTCTGACGTTTATTTGTTTGATATTATTACAGAAGAGTAGAAGAAGGCAAGCAAAACAAAGAGATGAAGAAAAAAAAACCCAAACAGAGAAACTGAGACGCCATAACTCTGAGCATGAGACCGAGAGAGAGCTATAAAGAGAGTGAGCGAGAGAGAGAGAGAGAGATGTATGTATAAAGAGAGTAAGTGAGAGCGAGAGAGAGTTGGGTAGAGGTAAGGTGGGGGCCAAAGACCTTATAAATCACACGAGCGTAGCATGACTGGGCGTTTCGTGTGGGCCACTGGGGGATGGGGCATGCGGCATGAGGGGGAGGCCAGGCAGACAGACAAATGTAGCTGTAAGCTAGCCGCACATATATCTGTGTATCTTATAGATGCACAGCGTACTAAAAATAGTTGCTGGCTCGCGATCAGTGAATATGGAGACGCAGCGGGGCAGCGGTGGCGGCAGCAAGCAACGATACCTTGTCGAGGCTGTTGCATGCTGCCAGTTGATGATGCAACAACAACAAAAGCAAACCAAAACAAACGACGTAGTTGCATTGAATGCGAAAGCAAATAGCAAAACAAAAAAGCCAAAACAGAACGAGCTAGTGACAGAGAGATGGAGATTGAAATACAAATAGAGACAGAGACAGAGACAGCGACAGAGACAGAGATAGGAGACAAAGATAGAGATACTATGTACTTGGATGGGTTTTGGGGGCGCTACTTACGGCCTGGTTTTCTGCTTGTCTGGTTTTTGTCTCGATGGGCGACCAGAAAATTCGCGACGTTGAATTTCACAAGATTGCGACAGCGACAGCGACAGACAACGACATCAAGAAAGATACTTCGCACTTTTGTCGCGCAATTGCAGAGATACAAATGCAAAATAAAAAAATAAAAAATGTAATAAAAATAAGAAAAAATAGATAAATCTACTTATGTAGCTGTAAGTATCTACGGTTGTAGCTGTAGCTGTATCTATAGTTGTAGCTGTAGCTGTATCTGTATCTGTAGCTGTAGCTCGCAGCTCGTAGCTCTTATCTCGTGCTGTGCAACGTTACCTTGGCTTGCCAAAGGGCGGAAACTCAAGATGCTGCGCAATATGTTGCCACAGATGGCGGCAAAAGGGTGTCTTGCGGGTTAAGGCAACAAGCAAGGTGAGAGAGAGGGGGGCGGGGAGGTGGAGGCAAGGGAATGGCAAGAAGGTTACACGAACGCGGCTGCATTTTCACATGCGAGTAAACAAAGTTATTGGAAATTTTTGCATTTGCACATTGTGTAATCGCCGCAATTGGATTTTAATTGCAGATTCGCCTCAGTTTTTCCTACTTTTATGATTATTTGTTGTAACTGCAATTGGCGTAATTCTAAACGCAATTGCTTGTACTTGTAGTCGCTGCTGTTGTTGTTGTTGTTGTTGTTGTTGTTATGATTGTTGATTTCATACCCTTAGCTAAATATTATGGGAAATGTTGCTGGGAATGGGCAGCGGGTGCAGTGACTTGAACCTGCCAAGTGATACGGTAGGCAGAGCTGATTGTAATGCATATTCGTGTTTCCATATGATAATCAGTTAATCAGACGCTGTGTTTGATTTGCCATTAAAGTCCGTTCAATTATAGCCTTTGAATTGGCCAACCGCAGCATTTTAGAGCAATGCTAATGACTATTTAATGAGTGATCATTGCAAGACAATGCAACGCTAACAACAACAACAACAACAACATTTGCTCAGTAATGCACATTCAGTTGCGAGCAGTAGTTCATTTCCATTATCTGGAACAATTGTTTTATATCTGCGCACTGCAAAAAAAAAAGAGTAATAACAAACAAACAACAAAAATAGAAATTAAACCTGATTGTTGCCTTAGTTAATTATTCAACAAATTATAACTGTTTTTAGGGTCACATTTGCATTTGCTAAGTGGCAAATTACAATTTTACCGTTGAGCCATATATATTTTTAGAACAACAAAAGTGCATAAAAATTAATTAACAATAATACAAGCTATAAATAGCTTGCAATTAAATATAGAACTTTTTCAAATTGTGTACAAAATTGGCAAACTAAGATTGCAGCTGACTGAATTTAGTATATTATTTATTAATTATTTATTTTTTTCTAGAGATTTTGAAATAAATTTGATTTTATTGTTTGATTATTAATATTTTATGTATTAATTATTTATTTTAAAAATTTGTTAGCATCTGTTGTTCATTGAATTATGCTTTAATAACTATTAAGCTTCTTGTGTTGTAGTAAAATTTATTAATACTTAAAAATAAAATAAGATTTTAGAAAATTAGCTACTGAATATTGTTCATAATTATTAAGTTTATTATAACATTTTCTTAATAGACAAAATTGTTAAAAACATTAACAATTAGCAAATAAATGATTTATTATTTTATTTATATTTTTTTTTTTATTTTATATTTATTCATTTTTTTGTATTAAAGCATAAATAAAACAATTTATAAATATTTGATATTTAAAATGTAACATAAAATAAATATAATCTATAAGTATAATATACAATATAATTTTTTTTATACATTTTTATATATTTAGTAACAATTTTACCCTCTTTATTTGGCCCAAATGTTGCTGACCAATTGTTCATTTACGCGTGATGCTTTAGCAGATCTCAATACATCTGTAAACTCCTCACACTTACTGCAATCATAGACTCAAGCTTCCGGTCTTTCATTTCCCCTTAACTCACCCTTCTCTACCCCCCAATCCACGCATATATTCAATTGTTCCCTCGTTTGGTTGCAGTTTTCTCGTAAACTACTAAACAAAAACGATAACTCATGGCGATTGCTTTTTCTTCAATGGAATTTCCATTTTGTAACAGTTTATAGCGTAGTTTCTCCAATTCCAATTCCCTTCTCTCTCTCTGCCTTTCTCGCTGAGTTTTATACAGTTTCGGTTTGCCGCTTATGTTTTCATAAATACGAAATTGAAAGTTTTTTCAACCGACGAAAATTCTCATAAAAATTGTTCGTTGAAACCGCACAAAAAGCACTCGAGCACCCTTCAAGAAACAAATACAAAATACGAAACGAACTGCCTGCAAGGGAGCAGGATACCGCGAGAGAGAGAGAGAGAGAGAGAGAGAGAGGAAGAGAGATAGGAGTAGGAGGGGTATAGTGAGTGGGGGTCAGGAGCCAGGGACAGATGACCGTACGCCCCAACTGTATGAACGGGCGGCATTTCAATCAATTGGCGGCAACAGCTGCCGCTGGCGTTACTGTTGTTGTGGTTGTTGTTGCTGTTGCTCTTGTTGTTGTTGCTCTTGTTGCTGTTGCTGCTGTCGCATTTGCTGCTGCCCACGTTTTGTGGCAGCAACAACAGCCATCTGGATGTGGCTACGGCTGCGGCTGCGGCAGCAACAGTGCATGTTGATGTGGATCTGTGTGTCTCCATTGCGAGAAACTCATAAAAAGCTCCCACGTTGTGACGCGACTGTTGTCGTAACTTTTGTGACGAGCCCCCCCATCCCCCCCACCACACACACACACACACACACACACCGCACAGCACTCTTGACACCCACCTGAATGTTGTTTGTTGCTGCGGTTGCCGCCGGCGCCTCCGCAGCAAGCAACAGCAAGCGCAACATCAACAGCAACAGCAGCAACATCAATGCCCCACCCCACAGTCGTTGCACTCAATGCTCTCTGTGCCACCTCAGTCGTTAGTGTAGGCCTCACTTATTGTGTTGAAAATAATTTTTCGGTCTCTTGCCTTGCAACGACCATGTTGCTGCTGCTGCTGCTGTTGCTGTTGCTGCTGCTGCCGTTGCACGCCCAGACGCAATTGTCGTCGTTTTAATTGCTGTCGCTGTCGACGAGTGGGCAACACTTGGTTAGTACACAGATTAACGCCCCCATCATTTCCGATAGTTAAGCATTTTTTTTTTTTTTTTGGCCACTAAACGAATCTCTTCGCAAGGCAGCAGGCGGCTTTGATCAAAGCGAAACAGCCAACGACTTAATGGAGTTGGCAACGCGGAAGTGCAATCTGTGGCAAGCAAGCAAATTCCTTGTTACAGCGCATACAAATGGAGTTTTTTGGCAGTGATTGCAACTTCTTCTACTAAAGACTTTCGATAAGCACAAATTGAGTGGAATTTCAGATTGATTGTCTGCTTAATTAAGACTTAATTGAGTTGGCAACGCGGCAGTGCCAGCTGTGGCAAGTAAATTACTTTATCTACATAAATTTACTATTACAGGGTATACAAATGGCAGCTTAGACATGTCTATTGCTAAGATTGCAATTACTTTTTTTATGACTGAATATAGAAAGACTTTTTGATTACAATTTCAACTTTAAGTATAAAATACTATTTATTGTCTGCTAAATATGTTTTCTAATTATAATTAAAATTAATTAAAATTTAAATAAATATTTAAAAATGCTGAGATTATTATTGTAATGAGCTAATGAAATTAAGCATAACTTACTGAAATGTTAAGCCACAATTTATGGGTCACATTTCAAGGCTATTGGCTGTCCATCGATTTACAGCTTGTGCCCCACCGCACCACATCGCACCACAGCCGCATACATCAATTGGTTGCCGCGCTGTCAAAAAAAAAAAACAAAGTTCCGTTTTGACAATTACTTGTAAATAGATTTGTGCTGTGCGGCAGCTCATAAATCACTTTTCTCTTTTTGTTTTGTTGTATTTTCCCATTTCATTTATTTTACACCTATGAACCTGATGTTGGGGGGGAAATGTTTTTCTTTTTGTTATTTGTTTTTTGCTTTTTTTTTCAAATAATGAAAGCAAATATGACCCATAACTTGATCCGTTGGGTCAAGCGGGGAGCCACAGTGTTGGTGGAGGGGGGGAAAAGCTACTTTTCATAATTTGTTGACACACTTTGCAGTCCGCTGCCGTCACAATTCTCACTGCACTCGATGACGTTTTCCCTTTATACCCAAATATTAACCAATTAGTGCCGAAGTTGGAGATGTGCGCGTGTTCATTAATCGATAATTATCGAAGGCATGTGGCAAATATAAATATTTTTATTTATTTTTGTTCTCACAACTTCATTAGCGCGAATCGTGCAGATTGCATGCAATTAAATTAAAACTATAAAAAAAAAACATTTGTAATTACAACTATAAAATTGCAATTGTAATAAAATTAGAACTGCAATCAATGGAAATCTATAAAAAAAATCAAAAAACAAAAAAATACATTTAGAATAATAATGACAGCTGGCTGATTGTGTCATTAGACAAAATGTGGTCATGCTGCCACCAGTTGGCAATTATCGAATAGTCAGACATTGCCACAAGTGGCACGTTATGTGCAGCTAAGAACTTTGGTTAATTGATTTGCCAGCGCATGGCGAAGTTTGAAGACAAACAGCAACTGCCTTCAAGTGCAGAGTTATCGAGAGAGGATTTAAAATTGAAAACAATTCGTTCAGCTGCTAAATGGAGATTGGTTAATGTAATTGAATAAATGTTAAATGGCCAGAATTGTTGGCCAACTTAATGATTAAGTTTGTGTTGCAGTTACTGTGAAGTACCTAAATGAAGGTTTATAATAACTGCAGTAGAATCAATCTTTTGTATTAATTTATGATATGCTGAAAGAGCTGAAAGATTCGTTTAAGTAACTATAGTTATGACTAAATATATGACTCTAAAGTTGAGCTGAAAATAGGAAGATTCTCTATTTTCACTCTGCAATTTATAATGAAGTTTTCCCCAACAAATTAAGTAAACGCTAACACAGAGTTCTATCAAACAGCGAATTGTCAATATTCCTGCAGAAATTCGTCTATAATAATCTAAAATTAAACTTTCTAAATGCAATTGAAACTCTCTGCTCTTAAATGTTGTCGCTTTAAAAATAATGAGCTTACATATTTTAGACGCTTCAATCTGTGTTTAATCTCGCATTTCTTTGAGCGATATTATGATGACTACACGTATTATTAATTATATCGCTTTATTCTGCATTATAGGCGTTGAGCCTTAGCCTCAAATGGCTCAATAAGCACTTCAATTAACCACGCCCATATTCCTCGCCCATATAACGAAGCTGTCGAGGGTCACTGAAATGATGACTTGGCTTTATAAAGTGCCGGAATGTCACAGCTTTATCGCTGGATGTGCGGCTTTTGCTTCCTACCTTCCGCTCCCGCTCCCTCACCCGCTCCAGCTTCTTCGTCTGCCTCTTTTAAAGCCTCACGCCCCGGCTGTGCCACGCCCATAATAATAGCGCATATTTTCATTTGCCGCCCCAGAAGACTAAAGCGATGTTTATGGCACATTTAAAAATGCATTTAAATTGTGTGAAGTTTTCGAGTCTCGCATTTGAATATTTTAATCGACGGTTGGAAGTTGTAGCAACAGAAGGGCAGATGAGCCGGGACAGAGGTGGGTTAGGGGGCAAGGGAGGCAGTGGATTGTTGGCAGATTGTGCGGTTCTATTGTACGTCTGATTCTTTGTCTTTGGCTGTGGCATATTTCCTTACTGGCGTGTGCAACCTGCAGAGTTTTTGCTTCAGCTTCGCTTCCTGCCACCACCAACACAATTCAGGGTGCCGGGGGAGTTGGTTGGGAGTTTGAGCAGTCGCTATTGCTGTGTGTACTATATGAGTGTATATTTTATGCCGCTAACAATCTCATTAAAATTTTATGCGTATGTCTGGATCCCATCAAGGTGATAATAGGGGGGCGAGGCAAGGCGAGCCTTCTTGCCGCATGCCTGCGCGCCCCTCGCGTCACGCCCCCACAGCTTAGCAGCTGCCATAGAACAATGCCAAGGGGGGGGGTAGAGATGGAGAAGTTAAGGATGTTACTGACTCGGCAGGCGTCTAAATTGCTACAATTACGCCTAAAATGTGTGCCAAGGAATGAGAAAGCGCCGTCAGAGCTAAAAGATGGTAAATGGTAGATTCTGCGATTAGGATGCAGACACACCCCTCACGCAGATACAGGCACACACACACACACACACACACACACACACACACACACACACACACACACACTTACATTGGCACTGCCCTTAACCTTACGCTAATTGCCATAATTTATTGCTTTAGGTGCAAGTTGCTGGCCCCATGTTGGACAGCAGCGTTGCCGTCATCGCGCTTTGTCCCAATCCTCGCCAGAGTCGCCGGGCGTCGCCAATAATTGAATATGTCACGCCGTTGAGCAGCTGGCTGACTGGAAAAACAATTTATGCGAAATAAATTTGCATGGCAGCCCAGCCAGCCAAACAACAACAGCAACAACAACAACGATTGCACATATTTTCATATTAATTCATTTCAGAAATTATTATTTTTATTTATTTAATTTTCCTTTATATTTTTATTGTTTTTTTCATGCTTTTTTTTTGTTGTGTATAATAATTAACACATGTCTGAGAATCGTGTGTGTGTGTGTGTGTGTGTGTGTGTGTTTAACGCATTCGATTTTTACAATGCGACACGCCCACACGCCCAGACAATTGAAGAATTTGTGATCAAATATTTTCGCACAACCATTTTCGTGGAAAATGTTTTTTCTGCTTGCCTTGCGGCGACTTTCAAATTTTGAATTATTGTGAACAAAAAAATAAACCAAAGAAAACTGAAAAAAATGTTGCGCATAGCCGAAATGGCAAATGGTAAATGCCAGAATGTATTCGAATGTATGTGCACATATATGTGAGTGTATGTATGAGTGTATGTGAATGTATGTGCTGCTGCTGCATTTTGGCTTTGGCTGCGTTGCGTTTTAATTGCCAAATGGTTCAAGGCCGTCGCCGTAGTTGTTGCTATCGTTGTTGTTGCTGTTGTTGTTGTTGTTGTTGTTTCTGTTGCCATCTAAAGTGGATTTCGTTGTTGCGGCCAAAAAGTTGAGCTACTTGACAGCGGCTGCAACGCAGATCCTGCCAGATCAAGACGTAGAAAATTGAGGTGGGCAATGTACGTCTGCTGTCGTCAGATGACCTCAATTATTTAATAGTTGAATTACAATTTGAATTCCATTCAAATATATAGCATTTCTATAGAAAGATCAACATACATATATTATTCTTGCATAGTTGAGGAATTATATTAGCAATAATTATTCGTTAGACAACTAAATTATTTATTATTAATTATTTATAATTATGTGACGTAAAAGGGAATTGAAAATTAAAGCAACTGATGCTCAGAGAGAGAGAGAGAGAGAGAGAGAGAGAGAGAGAGAGAGAGAGAGAGAGAGAGAGAGAGAGAGAGAGAGAGAGAGAGAGAGAGAGAGAGAGGGGGAGAGAGATAGATTCAGAGTAGAGTAGAAAGATTTAAAGAGACAGATAGATGATGACAGAGAGAGCGACGAAGGTAGAGACAGCGAAAGCAAGGAAAAGTGAGGGGGAAAGAGAGATTTAGCTATAAAGATAAATAAGTTGAGAGGTAGTTAGAGAGATAGATATACAGAGATAGATAGAGGAAGGTAGATAGATAGATAGATAGAAATGTAGATACATAGGAAGGAAAGAGATAGATAAATTCAGAAAGAAAGAAATAAATAGATGGATAGATAGATAGAGAGATAGATAGATACAAAGATAGATAGAAATGTAGATAGAGAGAGAGAAAGGGAGAGAGCGAACTTAGATAAAGTGAAGGAAAGAGATAGATACATTGAGATAGAAAGAAATAAATAGATGGATAGAAAGGTTGAGAGATAGATAGATAGAAATGTAGATAGAGAGAGAGAGAGAAAGTGAGAGAGCGAACTTAGATAAAGTGAAGGAAAGAGATAGATACATTGAGATAGAAAGAAATAAATAGATGGACAGAAAGGTAGAGAGATAGATAGATAGAAATGTAGATAGAGAGAGAGAGAGAAAGGGAGAGAGCGAACTTAGATAAAGAGAAGGTAGTTAGAGAGATAGAAATGAAGAGATAGATGTAAATAGAAAGACATAGGCAGTTCGTTAAATAGAAACAAAACAAATCTCCAAGTTAAATTTGTTGGCTGCAAAGGTCGATAACAGTCTAATCGATCTAAGCCTTTAACCTTCAACCACTCAGCCAATTTGTGGAAATTAGTAAACCTTTTGATTCACTTTGAAAACAGAGAAATACAGAAGCTTATTAATTGTTATCATCAATTTGTTGAATGGCTCTAAAGGAGTTTTCTCTGCGAGGTCTCTTGCTGTTGCTCTTGTTGTTGTTATTATTGTTGTTGTTGTTGCAGTCATTTCAGTTTTTGTTGTTGCTGTTTGACCTGTTTATTTGGTATTCCAGCAAGACTTCCTGCGCCTCTTTCAATCACATCCGCATTGAATGCGATAACAAATTATTTCCGTGCTAGATTCGCATTGATTTGCCACGCTTCTTTGCCGCTTTGACTGCAGCTCATTTTGCTAAATGAAAAATGCTAAAAAAAAAGCAACGGCTTCGACTTTTCCTACATTTTATGTTGTTGTAGTTCTTTGTGTGTGTTTGTGCAATTTTAAAGGCTTTTGGGTGGCAGCCAAGAGGCAGGACCAAAAAATAAAGCTGAGCGAAACAAATGCACGACAAATGAAATAAAATGTGTTTTGCTAAGGCAACTCAATGCTGTTGGAAGGGGTATGCAGAGGGGGGGGGGGGTGTGTGTGTGTGTGTGTGTGTGTGTGTGTGTGTGTGATTGCATATAGCAATCATCTACAGCCACATTCGGGTGAAAATGTCCCTAGAGCAAGCACCCTAGTTGCACAAATTTCTTATGAAATCGAAACAATTTGCAATAATGTATCTGATGTCACTGCACGCGTAGTTGGGACAAACACGTCCCTGCCGCCCCTTCCCGCCAACCCCTTCGGCTATGCAGCAAGTCAAAACAGAATGTCAACCCCCTCAATCCCTGCAAGCCTTCAACAGCTGCATTGGTTTTGCCCTGGGGAATGCTATTGGAAATTACATTATGTTTGATTCCTGACTGGATAAGTGGAGGAAGAGAAGCTGTAGTATGACAGGGACAGGGAGAGGGACAGGGACAGGAACAGGGACAGGGACATGGATACGGACATGGACATGGACATGGACATGAACATGGTCTTAGCTTCAGGCATTTGTTGCACGCAATGTCAACATCATCATCATCATGGCCAACAAAAGAACAACTACAACAACAACAAGGCTATCGAGGCTATTGCCTGCAATTCAATTTCCTTTTCAAATTGTTTCGCCTCCCAATTTCGCGTCGCAATTTTCATTATTTTTAGCCAAACATTTTGTGCGGGTTGCGTTCTGCGTTCTGCGACCACATTGGCAACAGCACTGGCTTGATGCTCTTGCCGTTTGCTGATCAAATCTAAGAGGTCAACAGGCTGTCACTTGCCAAAGATATTAGGTCCGCTGCCCGTTGAACTAGAATCTTAAGCCTTGCCAGCTTGGAGGGCATCCAAACGGCCGAGCGGGTGGTCTAACATTTGATTTGTGTCACAAACATATATATATATATATATTCTCAAATATTCTTTTATCCCGTTTCTCGCTGCAAAAATGTAATAACTTAAAATGTGTTGATATGAAAAATATATATTGTATATATATATATATATGTTTTCATTTCTTAAATTTTCATATTTCCATATAAATCTTTGTCAATGCTTTTGTAAGGTTTTCTAACGAATTTCGACACATGTTGGCAGTTGAGGAACTTTACATTAAATCAGATTGCATATTCAATTCGATGAGAGTTCTTACATCTCCCCCTCATGCTCTTCTCTCCACTCTTGAGGAGTGCTTTGCTTACAAGACATTCACATTCGACTGCAACAAGCGGGGTGGCAACTGTGGCACATCTTTTGGCCATTTCGTTCCAGACATTGTTCATAATCAGCGAGGATGGTCGAAGTTGTCTTTTGGGCAGCACCAGTCTGACATGATTTACATTTTTCAGCCATATAAAATTCTATTTTATGTGAACTTTGTTTAACAGCAGTCGTCGCAGTTTCAAAGGCCATCGAAAAGGCAGAGCCATAAAAAAAGAGCGGGCAAGTAACTACGTTGCACGGGGCGTATGTGTGATGGTCTGTTCCGCTGCTCACTTTGTGTGTTCTCTCTCTCTCTCTTTCTCTCTCTCTCTCTCTGTCTCTCTTTCTGTGTGTGTGCTGACGGTACAAGCTACATGCGGATCATGTCCTTGTAAACACGCCATAAAAGCTGTCAGAACATGTATTCCGACATGTCGATAAGTCGGCAGCGGGTTCAAGAGTCGCCCAAGAACGACATCGACATCGCAAACGATGGCAATGGCTATGGCGAGTGTCAAATGAAAGCCTCGAATGGGTAGCTGTAGCAACAACATTGGCGACAGCTTCCACTGCCAGCCAGCACAGCCAGCACAGTCCGCAAACTGCTCTGGCAGTTTGAGTTTGGCTTTGATTTTTGGACCAGGCCAAGCCATTGAGGAAGTAAAAGTCAAAATGCTTTGGGCGCGGCCGCCTTTCTCGTCGTCTATCGTCTCTCGTCTGCCGTCACTCGTCCCTCGTCCCTCGTCTGCTGTCGTTGTCGTTGTCAGAGGCCAGACAGCAAACCAATTGCCAGTTTATTACTTACAATTTATTGAGAAAACAGTAAATGGCACTGAGTGGAGTGAAGCTGTGTGAGAGAGAGAGCGGGGACAGTTATGACAGCGTCTACGCTGGCAGCCGTAAAAAATTCAGCTAACAAATATAAATAAATACAAATAAAAGCAAATAGATTGCGAAAAATATTCATGCGGCGAATGCGCAGCATCGTCTCGTGAGTCTGTTGAGGCAGAAAAACAAATGTTGCAGCTGTAAACAGCCAAGAGAGTGGGGAATGTAACAACAGTAATGGCCAATGGGTTAAACAAATGAAGTACACGACAAGAAATGGCTTAAATGTGTGAAATGATATAGCTACAAGTTTAACGCATTCATTGGCAATGTTTGAAATGCAAAATGGTTATACACAGAGTCGGAGATGTTTCACAAAAGAACTGTCTGATGTGATGTTGTTGATAACTAATGTCTGTATCTATTCAAGTGTTTCCTTTGCTTAAGATGAATCGAAAATGGTTTTAGTCGTTGTTTTCTATGGTAAGCATTATTGTTAGAGTCTAATTATTGATAAGTTGCTCTGGCAATGCTTAAACACTAGTTGAGGTTTCATCTGCAACTAATTGCTGAAACTATATATCATTATAAATAAACTAAATAGCTTTGCATATCAATCTCGGTTTAATTTTAGTTGACTTTTTTGATTTAATTAATATAATTTTAATTAAGCAACAATAACATAACTTTCTTCTAACATTCTCCATTCTCTTAGACAACTTAAGTCATTTATAATTAAAAGCAAATATTATATTGCATTAATTTCTAATTGTTTTAGTCAAACCGCACCTGCATTGCACAGACTAACTACCTAAATTCGCTCAGTGTGCTCAAGTATTAAAATTCGCTCAGTTGACCAAAAGTTCACATATCCTTGGTGAAGGGACTCGCCGTTTTGCCTTGGCAAATGCCAATAAATCAGCAGCTGCTCAGTTTTATTTCTTTTGTAAATCATATTAAATGAATTGCAATGAATTATGGATACAAATGCATATGTGACGCTGTGTGTGTGTGTTTGTGTGTGCGTGTGTGTGTGTGTGAGTGTGTGAGTGTGTGTAATTTCGCGGCTTACAGTGCAGAATGGCCAGCGGCGCTGTTGGCGGCCATTGTTGGCGCGTCGCTCTATGTTGACTGCAAGAGGGGTAGAGGGGTAGTCGGAGGAAGGGCGGTAGGGCGGTAGGGGGAGCGGGCTGATGACAGCACTGCAGTGATATTTTTATTTATTTATTTTATATTATTTATGCCATTTTAATATTTTAAATGATGCTATTTTTCACATTTTATTACCAATTTATTTCACGAAATACGCTGCGAGCATTGCGACTGCCACGCCTTCAATTTCCCGCCCGTTTATGGCATTGCAAGTGGCAAACGAAGGGTGACAACACACACACACACACAGAAACAAAGTGCGTCGTCTGTGACAAAAGTTACTTGAAATTCCGTTGCATTTATTATAATAATGATATATGTATAATAATAATATGTTTGTAATTTGTTTTAATGGCCATTCAAGTTAATGCGAGCCAAGAGTGGGATAGAGAGAGAAAGAGAGAGAGAGAAAGGTAGAGAGAGAGGTAGAGAGAGCAAGCAAACAAAGAGACAACAACGCATACAAAGTCGCACATCTTTCAGGTTACCTGCACCAGAAGCTGTACAAGACTTACTGCTTACTATGTAACAAATGGCGGAATTATTATTTACAAAAACCCAACATATATAACAATTTTTTAAGGTCATAAATAAAAAAAAAAACTATATTTTTAAATATACAATTAATCAGGCAAAGGCATGTTTTCAGTTACATATCTCTTACACGCAAATAAGTATAGCATACTTATTGAGGCAAGATTTAATAACAAACTCAAGGCTTGTTTTAGTTTGCTAACTCAATAGTTGATCCTTTAACCTTGCTTTAAATGATATAGTCGAAGAAATTAATTAAATATGCATTGCAGTTCTATAAGATTAATATATTGTTTTACTTTTCTCACTATGGCAGGATTCTTTCTACTGCACAGGAAGCTTGGTAAATTATGCGTATATTTATATATAATATCGTTTTATTGCCTTTAAAATTAATGAACATTTTGATTAGCTATGCCTAGCCGAGTATTTGCTAGTCGACTTCATAGTTTGCGCACTGCATTTCTCTCTTCTTGTTGTTGTATTATGAATTTAGCCACTCGCGGCTCATTTGCTCTGTGCTCTGACATTTAATTACTTTTTCTCGACTTTGGCACATTTTGTTGTTGTTGTTGTTGTTGTTGTTGCTGTTATTGTTGTTCTTTGCATTCGCGTTTTTTTTTTTTGCATTCGCTAAATGCACTTTAAGCTGCGAGCAACAGCGGAGCTAAGGGGCGTGGTCGGGTCAATGAAGGCATAATTACCTGATGGGGTAGCGCCGTCGTCGTTGTCGCCTTTGCTTGGTCGTTGGTGGTAATATTTTGCTGGCTTGGGGCATGGCCATTAACATTTTAATACGATTTAATAAACATGAGAGCTGCTCACATAAATTACGATACATGGTCGAGTGTACAACGCTGCGTATGAGCGATGTCGCTAAACGTATTTCATCAGTCATTAAAACCAAAAGGTCTCTGCCCCGCGGGGCTCATTACAAACTACAAAATATACATTTGATGAAGCTGTATAAATGTGATTAAACACAGACTAAGAGATAGACATTATGCTGTAAATGAGCTATAAAATGTCAATTGTTAAATTGTTAATTAAAGTAATAAAAAAATACAAATATAATAATATTTATATTGTTGGTTATTTAAAAACATTTTAGAATATTAGGAAATTTTTTATGAAGTGCTAATTGTTACTTAAATACTTACAAGTAATAATAATAAAATATAATTATAATATATTTGGAAATTGAAAAATATTTTAAATCAGAAAATTATTTAAGAAAGGTTAATTATTACTTATAATTTTAATAATTTTTAATAATAATATATTTTTATATACAAAATAAGAGTAATTAGTTAAAGTTAATATTTATAATATTATTGTTAATTTAAATATGTTTTGGATACATAAAATGTTATGTTTAACGTTAAATTAAACCTGCCTCACATGTTATGTAACCAATTGATTATAGTGTATTTATTGTATTAATTTCACAGAATATTTATAGTTTGTACCAAATATCAAATACAATAAGCTGCATTTGATGTGTATACATTGTAATATGTTGACTTTATTGCTATGGCTTATCATTGCCCATTTCCGCTCTCTGATTACGAAGAACTTCAGTCAGCTGCAGGGCTATGTAAACAGTTCAATACCCAGAAAAGAGTCAACATAACCACATCGCTTGTAATCGCAATTTGCTATGATAAAATGTCATGGCAGTTATACATATATATATTTTTGTTTCACATTGATAGTATAACTGATTTGGCCTATATTAGTCGACGGAGTGTCAGTTCCTAGAATATCCGTACCAAATACCGCAAGTGAGTGGAGACATCCGTTCCAGCACTGTGGATTTGCCAGCGACACACTGTAAACAAAATTGTTGATAAGGCCAATGCCCATATAGGGTCCATGGTACGCCCCTATATTTATAATAGTTTAGTATTATGATTATTAATCATAACACTAACACTACATATGTACATGCATATGTACATATATGCAATAACAAATTTCAGCAGAATTTTTTTCAATATTTACATTTGAGTATCATAAAATACACCTTGCAACAACATGAAACTTGGGGGGACCCTAGACGATTCTAGGTGCGAGAAATCGACGTCTCGCCGATGCTGACGTCACAACTGAGTTTTTAGAACCACTTGAACTGGAACTGAGGAACTGAGGAACGAAGGGTGTATGGATCGCTTTTATTTGCATTTGTGTAAAATTCTGTTTGACGTTTTTAGTTTTTATTATTTATTTACTTTTCTGCTGTTGCTGTTGCTGTTGTTATTGTAGTTATTGTTATTGCAATTTGATTATTATCTCAGTCTATTGACGTCAATTTGTTTTTGTTTTTGCGGCTGACGTTGTGGGTAAGAAGGCCGTACATTGATCTCCCCTCTACATAAATATGATGTTATATGCAGTACTTCGTCGTGATATGTTTATTTTTATTAAAATTAAAATTAACTACAACTTTTTGTGTGCCAACAAAGAAACCGCAGCAATAATAACACCAACATATACAACTTGCAAAAATAAAAAGCAAGAGAGAACAAAAAAGTTAAAAATAATAAACTTTGCACATTGCGTCCGCGACAGATTCGTAGAATTCATTTATCAGAGCTTCCCCCCCTGAAACATTTGTTATTGTTGTTCAATTGTTTCTATTTATCTGTCAAAAAGACCAGCGTCATTATACACTCTATCAATTCCATTCCCCCATTGATTTCTCATTCAATTTGCCAGCACAAATTGAAAGATTAAAAGATTATAGAATTGCAAGTAAAACTACTCGACGTTGTTTGTAGTTTCTATTTTTAAATTAGACTCATTGCAAATATTGCAGTGTATATAGATTGTCGTTGAGTACGTAGATAGTTTTTAATTTGTGTGTTCTTCCTCTTTTGGCACATGTTTTGATTATTTTGATGGAAATTAAAATGCGTTTGCTTGTAATTAGCTGGGCGAGAGCGGCATCAATGTGTGTACTCGCATATTTCACTTACTTGCTCATTGATGGTATTGGTGTCTGAGGCACGCTTTTCCTGGAAACGTGCGCTCATTGCCATTTCGAGCAATGCTCATCATCATCATGATGAGGTAATCTTTCTCCTCCCGTGCCACGGAGTCAACAGAGAGGAGAATTCGCAGTCGCAGTCGCATTCACATACACATATACAATGTCTCGAGATTGGGGTTGGGTTTATGTTGTGTGTGTTGTATTCTTGTTATTGGGTTTGGTTTGGTTTTGGGTTGGACTCGGTTGTACTGCCAGCCAGTCAATTACTCAATTTGATTTTGCAATTAACAGCTGTTTGTTGAATGGACTCACATACCTACTCCCGGACTCTGACTAAGGCACTTGAAATGCCACAGATTCGATGCTGCGTTCAGTTGTTGGCTCGACTGCAAAAGCAGCTGTCTACTTAAATTGATATTAGGATTGGCATGTGTTTACTTACTGACTTGGAAATGTGCACTGAAATAGCACTGATAAGGACTCAAGTGCATTTGCAGATGCCCAAACAAATTACTAAGAATAGTAGTAGTCTGAACATTCTTAATCAAAGTATCTGTAACTTTAACTTCCGTTTCCTTGCCAATCTTCTCCTCTCATTTGCTTGTATACTAATTACACTCACGTGTGTGTGTGTGTGTGTGTGTGTGTGTGCATTGAATCTTTTGATTGATGCAGCCCACAGTGGAGCAGAGGCACTGTCTGGCCATTCTGATTATTCGATTATGCATGCTATTCATATATCTTACTCAAATTACCAATGAGTGAGTGTATTCATAGTGAATGGCGAGTTCGTTGAAAATATCACATTTAAAAATAATATTGAATGTGCAATTTATAAATGTTGTGACATAAATCAATTTATGCGCTAATTAAAAACATGTTAATTGTGAAAAGCAACAACAACAGCAACGGCAGCAACAACAATGACAACAAAAGCGACATACGATAATTTACTGCACATTTGGTTATATGTTTATTCATTCACAAAGCAAAAGCAAACAAAATTGATAAATGTGAGATTTAAAATAAATAACTTTTGACATATCCATGAGTACGTCGCATCTCAATCTCAATATCTGTGTCTGTAGCTGTATCTACAGCTGTAGCTGTAGCTGTAGCTGTAGCTGTAGCTGTAGCTGTATCTGTATCTGTAGCTGTATCTGAAAGATACAATACAATGTTCGCGTTCACACAAGTCACAACCAGTTTCAACATCTGTCCGCCATGACCTTCGTGCTCATTATGAGTTTGCCAATCGCCAAAAACAATAACAACAATAACAACAATTTGTGCTAAATTTAACTAAAATGAAGGAAAAAAATAAATAAATAAATAGAAAAAAAAAGAAGACAACAAAAGGCAACAACTTTTGGGCAATGCTAAAAAAAAGTCCCTCTCGTGATGCTAAGAAACGACGTAATAGATAATAAACATTTGCAATGCACTTGTTAATGAAGTTAATGATGTTGTTGTCTGTGATTCGTGCCAAGGTGCAAGCGTCGTGCATCTAACAGATACAAAGCAACTGCTGCTCACAGCGACAGAGAGAGGGAGAGTGAGTGAGAGAGAGAGAGAGAGAGAGACAGTGTGAGGTAGAGAAGGAAGTGGCCGCAACGAAAATGCAAAGCAAAGCGCAATGCGTCAAAAACAAACGACGCAAGCAAAACAAATCAGCGAATAACAATAATAACAACACGGACAACAACAGCAAACGCATCAACAACAGCAACAGCAACAGCAACAACTATAACAACAACTACATTTGACGTCGTTGCCGCTTTTGGCACACTGCAAACGAGCGCATCTAATGAGGCCGACCCGTAGCCGTAGGCCCACAGAGACCCCAGCCACACGTCAGATGGCATGCAAAGCTAGAGAATTGATCGACTAACAGTTATGCTGCAAAAGCCCTAGACTTATTCCTAGTGCAACTCATAATCATAAGAATTTTTGTATAATTTAACTAACTCTTTAACATAATTAAACTAACATTTAAGTTGATGCTCTTTACTAATTAATTAACTAAATATGCGCAAATCAACTTTGTATGCTTCAATATTCTCAGTAAATTCAGCTGGCATCCAAAAACTAAACCCAACTGCTTCACTGCAGTCTATAGGATATACATAATAAACGATATCGTGACGTTCGGACGCCGACGTCAGCTAATGAATGAATTCCGAGTTACAAAATGAGGAAATCAAAATGTAGCTTGCGATATGGGCATGACAGCTTGCATAGCTCGGCGGCCTCTGTTAGATACGAAGTACGCGAATACGATTCACTATTTGTTTTTGTTTTTGTTTTTTTTTTCATTTTGTATTTTTTTGGTTACTGCACTTTGTTATGCCCGCCCAGCTATTGCCACTGCGTTGCCATTATCATCAGTGGGGACATTTGCCACAAAGCTGTAATTCATCAGCATGCCTTGTTTTGTCTCTTTCCCAAGGCACCAAGTTGCACTGCCTGTCCCTTTAGCTGTTGCAGTCCCCCACTGCCAGCCTCTCTCATTCTCTTCCTTAATGTTTCCGTTCCTGTTCCCCCGCTCTGCCAGCTATCAGTCCCTTAGTGCTTACACAACGACGACCACACGACGAGCAGCCAACGGTTTATTGGGTCTGGGAGTCCAAGTTGATATATGATAATCGCTGGCACATACTTGCGGAGGGGTGGGAGGGATGGCAGGCAGTTGCGTACCAGGTTCCAGTTTTATAAATTCTCTCCGAAAAAGGTAAACAACGTGTGCGTTTAAACCGTTACTTTCGGCTTATTTTATTTTATTGTATAAAAATTTGTGTATTTGTGTATTTTTAGCGAAGCGGGTTTAAATTTATCTACAGGTGCGCTGCGTCATGCCTCCAATGAAAGTTCACCAAGACTCTGCCAAGATATGCTCGATATATATATATATATATCGATAAATATATATGTATAAACATAGATCAGTTGTGCTACTTAAATTATGGAATTAATGATGAATTACACAATTGGCAAATTTTTTTGTCATACATCACTTGCTCTAATCTTTTGTTTTACAAATATTTATTAGATAGTATGAACTATTTTAGTTTATTCAGTTAATGTATCTCAAGGATAAACTACTGTCTGGCGATAACATATCTATTGAATGTCAGGTCAAGGTCTAACATAGTTAATTAGCAAAACACTTTAGTTACGATTCATTTTTATTTATAGCAACTCGCTTGGTTCTAAGAAACTATGCACAGCATATCAGAAGAGCGTATATAAATATAAAACTATCATTATGATTCGATCAACTGTAATCAAAAGCTATTCAATGCTAATATTCGATTGCATTTGCAAATGCAAACTTAATTTATTAGCTTAATTCACAAATGAAGCCGCCATCTCAGCTGCAAGATCTGTGAGGAAACCAGTACCATTCTCGTAATTATTTTCATTGAAGCTGCGGCACTATTTGAAGTCATACAGTGAACTCTCTATACATACGGAAACTCCTTTTTATTAACAAAATAATTAATACCTAATTTTTTACATAAGCTTAATATACTTTTATGCTTTATAATTTGCATAGGCAACTTATGTAATCTTCGGTTTATAGTTTTATTTGATCAATTTAGCAATATGCTACCTGAATTGCATTTAAATACTTTATGTATTCTATAATATTTTGTCAAAGATTCGTTACGTATTTTTTATTGGCGTTCAATTATTATTAATATTTGCAATGGGGCTACAAAAATTATTCCAAAGGTTGTGTGCTAAATTTGTTGTTAAAAATGTTTTGCATTGTTCTGATAACCTTGCCAAAGGCATTGCAAAATTTCTTACGAAATGTGTAACATACTACAAATACAGGGTATTTGCAGAACTATTCAATATGTGCATTTTTGATGAGGATATTTTACAGTAAACTGTTGTTTAAGGTTTGTAGATATTTTAATAATTCATTATACAGTTGCGATCAGCTGCGATAATATTATATATATATATATAGTATTGCTAAACAACTGCCAGAGTATTGGTGCTTCGTTATGGAAAAGTTAGCTGTTGTTTCTTGTTGTTATTGCTTTTTTTTCACATTTTAATTTATAATCCTATTGCAGCTCCTGTTATCGCTGTACTTGTGGCAATTTTATTTTAATTTCTTTTTATTTTGTTTGTTTTTTTTTTGTTTTGCATTATTTATACAAATTTTGTTACTGCTGACGGTTATTCGGTTATTCGTCAATGCGTTAGCACATTTTGTTGTTGTTGTTGTTGCTGTTGCCTTTTGTTTTTGTATTTGTTGTTATTGTCTCTCATTGTCAGTCGGGTTTTGTGTTTTGATTACGCAAATTAAACGCGTCTAGACAGCCAGACGGCCAGACGTCCAAATGAACAGTGGGCGGGGCAAACCAAGGGGCTTGTTGAGGAATTGCCAGTGTTGTTGTGAGGGGGGGAAGGTTGAAGAGAGAAGAAGACAGCGCGACCCGCTTTATTCACAATGAAACATTGTGACCGACTGACCGACGACTTATGCAATTGAACCTAGAATTATGGCAGAAGTGGATTTATGTAGTTTTACTTTTGTTTCGCTTTTTTATACATTTTTATTCATTTTTATTCTGTATCTTTTGGTGCTTTATCGTGGCCACGGGGTTGCGGGGTTTTATGTAACGTCAAGTCGGCATTATTTGTTGCTAGCTCTTCTGACAAAATACTGTTGTGATTGCTTTGTGTGTTTTGTGGCAATTGTTACGTGGAATTCGCAGCGCCATCGAAATGTAAAGAAAATAAATAAACGAGCGACCAAAGTACAAATAATTATGCGGAATTTCTGACTTCAGTATCGTTGACTTGACAAAATTCAACATTAAATTAAAAAAAAGAAGAATAAAAAAAAAACTGAAACAACTCGACACTGCTCTTGGCCCTGGTCAGGACTGAGATCTCATCTATGAGTGTATGTAAATAAGTATGTATGTTTTCTATATTGAATCTTTAGTTGCTATAATGTATGAAGCTTGCTTATATTCCCAAAATTGTGTCATTTCTATTATTTTTAAATAGAATTAAATAGAATTAAATGACTTGACCAAATAACAATAACAATTAACAACAAGTTTACAGTCTTATTATATGGAAAGCTAATCAATTTATGGTTATACTTTTTTAAGGGGGGTTTCCATATCTCATATCGCATGCGAAAGTGCAGAGAATTGCAGTATTCCATATCAGGCAGAAGTACGAGTATTTATTTGAGGTTTTATAATTTTTTATTTTTGTTTTATATTTTTGTTCTTGGGGCTGGCTTTATTTTTCTAAGAAAATTTGACGCGTACGTGTGACATATTTTTCTGGAGGCGCCGCCGATAAGGCGCTCAGACGACAACAGTCACAACAATTCGCGACAACAATCCCACAGATACAGATACCGATACCAGGCACCGGCACCGGCACTGGCACCGGCACTGGCCCTGGAACTGGCAGTGGAACTGCCAGTTGCCAGTTGCCAGTTGTCATCGTCATCGTAATCGTAGTTGTTTGTGTAGGTATACGAATACTTGGTATACTTGGTATATTCGTGGTTGGCATTCAAAGCGCCGCCTGTTCAAATTGTAAGTCTCCCCTTTAGCCCCAAAGCCCCTCCTCTGGCCATACAACAACGTTTCGAATCATGAAATATGCGTCCGTCTTTGTCCGAGCAGCGCCATCAACAATCTTTGTTGTAAATAATTACGGCGAATTCTCATAAAACGCAAATTGTGACTAATAAAACAACAATGACGACGACATCAAGTGGAAGGTAGTACATACTTTGCTTAGCTGGGCATATTGCGTGGGGATTTCGGGTCAGAGTCGATAACTTGCCATCGATTCGTATGATTTATGCAAGTATATTTACTTGTACAATAAGCATAAAAGCTTAATGCAAGTGGCAACGACTCAAGGATATCCTATACACAAGTCGAACGGCTCTTAAGCTACAGCTTTCCTATTGTACTGTAGACTCTCGAATAACTTCATTGTTTGTCTTGCAATCGTCAGGAAATTTGTAATAAAAAAGTCTTAACTTAGAAAAGAAACAATTACAAAGTATTAAGTTTTTATATTAGTTTTTTGTTGTGAATATTATGATCATTTCAACTTTATGCACAGGCAAACAATTGCTATAAGAATGTGCTGGGTCAGCAATTGCTTTACATTACTTAAAGACATTCACACCGCCTTATTAAACCCTTTTCCAACAATTTTATGAGTACACAGTATACAGGGGATATGGGGAATTAAGATTGAGGGGAGGGGAGCAGCTGACTGAAGTTCATTAGCCAACGCCATCCACGCGCGTCCTGTTGGATAATTAAGTTGGCTCAACCTCAATCCAAAAACCAAAATAAAAAGCAGTGTGAGTTCCCCATAAAGTACTCTGACTCGGACTCGCAGTCAACTGGGGGCGGTCGTATCGCTTACTTGTATTTCCGTCGTTCTCGTGGGCGCTTTAATTGCCACAGCTAAAGCGATAGAAGTGGGCGAAAGTGAGCGGAGAGAGATAGACTGAGAGAGAGAGTGTGAGAGAGAGAGAGAGTGAGAGAGAGAGCTATGTGTGTGTGTTGCGAATGTCGTATCGAAATGTGCAGTTTGTGTTTATTCAGCGTAAAATGAAATTATCATCGTCATATTCAATTATCCTGTGAGTGCATGATCCACCACCCCTTCTCTCGCCCAATCTCGCCTTCCTGTCTACCCCTTCCTCGCCTACAGCTGCTGCTGCCAGGCATTGCCCTGTTCGTTGACCCGCTTATCCCTGTGGGCGTCTGTGAAGGACACGCACAAACAGGCATCTGTCCATCTGACGTACAGGCAGACGAACAAAAGGATTGTGGAGAGCAGGGATTGGAGTATTGAGGTTGTTTGATGCGGACGGTCTGACCAAAATTCAATTGCATTAAAATACAACTGCAACATTTCAGTTATCCGCAGTGGCAAACGCTTTACTAATCGACAAACAACAATTTGACATTTTGCAAGCGAATGGGCAGCATAAATTCAATTAAAATTGCAATTCAAGTCAAATCATTAAGAATAATTACATTTGTAATCTAATTGTTATTTAAAGGATAGCTTGCATCAATAGCTTAAGCAATTGCAACTTCTTTTCATTGAATAGTTTGTATAAAGTAAGGCTATTAAAATGTATATTTAAGCCGTGTTAATATCACAACAAAACTATTAAGCCGCACACACACACACACTCACTTACACACAGTTATGGGCCATATTCGCCTCACATATATGGACTTCCTCATCTCTAATAGCCACAGTTCCACTTTCAATGTGCAATCAATTCGTTTATGTCGCGAATTGGCCAGCCTGAGAGGCAGGGTGGTGAAAGCAAATCCAAATATTAATAAATGATTAACTGCGAGATACCCTGTAGAATATTAAAAACACTCGAAGCAAAGTATATAATTTAATTAAACAATTAGCGGACACAAATATAGTTTGCTGTGACTACTTTATAGAATCGAATCATAGATACCCCTTAAATAAATGTGTTCTTTACAGAGTATTAAAATTATACGCGCAATGATTTTTATTGCATTTGATAAACATTTAATTTTGATTTAATTTTTAATGAGCTTTGCTGCCTGAATTGTATTTTAGTGTCGCCTCTGTTGTTTTGCTGTGATTGCTGTGATTTGCTGTGTATATTCAGCTAGAGGCTACGTGATAATCACCGCTTACTGTCATTATTGTGGCCACCCACAGTTAAAAAACAAACAAAAATAAAACAGGCCGCTGCTCTTGGAAAAATACTCGAAAAATAAATAAGTAATAAGAGCAACAATGTTGTAAATAAAATTAAATAAAATAAGCTACATAATAATATAGAATGCAATAAAAAAAAAAGACAATTTGTTTATAGGCAAGGGAATTGAGTTGGCGGTTTTCCTATGCAAAACATTGGCAGCTGCATTTGCCAAATTGGCATGCGGCTTATTTTATTTATTTGTTTAAATTTTTAATGATTGCCAGCGATTACAGAAGCAACAACACTACAACAACAACAACAATTATAGTAGCCAGTCGCTGCGCAATGTAAATAAACAAATTAACTTCAAATATCATTGAATTTTATATCATTTCACAAATGTACACATGTTCCTACATGTTGGGATGTGTATGCACAATTGTTTAATGTAATTGTTTTGTTTTCTTGTTGTTGTTGTTGTTTCCCAATGTAATTTACAAAATCATGCAGCTACAACTGCAGTAGCAACAGCTGCACTAACTCAATTATTTTAATTAAACTTGATGACTGACTAACTGATCATCGATTAATCCAAAGTGTGTAAGTTTTTGCCTTGCTTTTATACCCTAACAAAAAGAACTTTAATTTTATTAGAACTTTTACAGAACCTTTGCGGATATTTGATAGCAAATTCACACATACAGAGAAGTCTAGATTAAACTAGGCTTTATATATTTATTTATGTAAAATATAATTTTATTAGAATTATTTATTATTAGAAATTAAAAGGAAAAGCGGATATGAAATGATCATTACGGAGTGTACAAATTAACAATATTTGCTACGCATATTTATTAATAATTTCAATAGATAAACATTGATTTCTATTTGTTTATACTCTAAAGAATAACATTTATTTAATTACATTTGCTTTGCATTTATTCCTTGTGCAGTTCATTAGCTAAAATGTGCAATTGTTGAAGAGGATTACAGAGCGGAGAGCGACGAGGTGGGTGGCGTTATTGCCTTGTTGTTGGCCAAGGTTTATGTATACAATTGCATCTTTACAGCTTTGTTGAAATTGGTAAGTCAAGTGGCTTCCTAGATAAATGCTTTACATTGTATTTATGCCAATTATCTATCAAGTTGCTGACTTTACAAGCTTGTTAACATTATTTTTGCAGACAAATGCTATAATATATATTGCTAACAGACTGCTCATTCTCATGGGTTTATTGCCCAGATTAGTAATGCATTTGATTGCCAATATACATATTTAATAATTGAGCATTTAAATAGTATTTTAAAAATTAACAATTTCAATGTCAAATTATCGAATGCAGTTAACAATTAAACTGACCAAAATTGTAGCCATATCTATGGCAATTTCACGCACACGAATACATATAAATATATATAAATTAAACGTAATCGTAACTGGCTGGACATCAAGGCAAAATGTTATTGCAGCTGCTGTGTAATTAAATAAATATTTCTTTCAGTCTTCTGTTTTAATATCGTTATTTATTTATGTTCAGATGCGTGTGGGAAACATGATAATGTGTAATTATTGCACATGAAATTAAAACTCAATAAATACTTAATACAATGTGTGTAAAGATAATTAACAAACTGTTGTTCTCCCCACTCTAATATTTGCAATTGTTGTCGCGGTTGAAAACTAAACAACTAAATAACTGTCCAGTAGTTTATGTGGCGTATACGTAACGCTGACTTGCAATATATGCTACGGTCTGTAAATCGAAAATAAAATGAAAAGAAAATGTTAAAATGGAATGTGGACTGTGTTGATTTTATTTATTTGCAAGTATACCCTGTAACTATATAGTACTTGCTGAAGGTTGTAAAGGTGATTTCCTTGTCTGAAGGGCATCGCCACAATCATTTATTCTACTCTGCTCGCTACTCAGCTGATCTAAAAAGTTGTTCAATATTACTTAATAATTTTAAAACAAGCACAACAAATATCTTGAAATCGCCAATCGCCAATCGGCAATCGGCAGAGAGTGGCAGATTGACATATGGACTTGGGATCGGGACTGTCTGACATCGGCTATTAACTTATTAATAGACTCGCCAAACATGCAATCGTCGAGCAGGCGCCAATTAAGCGATTGTCAACAAATAAATTTATAAATAATAACATCAAACACAATATAATAAACAATAGTATTAACATATTTGCGCACGAGCTAAGCAAATGATACCCACGACTCACGATGATATCTCGCCTGGCAATGTTTTTCACTGTGCTTGCATTTCATGGCGAGCTCTAATTGCACAGATTTTAGATGGCAGTAGAAACATAGTTGTTACCAAAATATTTAGATAAGGATCTTACATGCTTCGTCTAGCCAGATATTGGCTATATAATGTCAGCTGGATACTTTAATGTTGTCATTGCTTACTTGGTTCGCTTTCGCACTCTATTCTCTGTACAATGAAAGTCTCATTTATTTTATTGTCTTGGGCAATGCTAGTGCTGTTCCTGGTAAGTCGGAATCCTTAATCCAATTTTAATAATTTAAGCAGTATATGAACTCTGCTTTGTTTAGTGCACAACGCAGGCGCAGCAGCCGGGCGCTGGTGATGTGGCTGGTGGTGCCCAAGGTGGCATCTCAATGGGCGCTTCAGCTGGCGGTGATGCTGGCGCTGAAGGTGAGGACGCTGGTGGGGAGGCCCAAGGTGGAGCTGGTGCTGGCGTGAGCATGGGTGCCGGAGCTGGTTCTAGTGCTGGCGGTGGAGCAGGTCGTTAATTGGAAATGAAACGTTGGCCGCGACGGCATTGGCGGCGTCTGCTTGATTCATTTCCGCTTGAAATGTCAGGCGTCTAAGTCAAAGGTAAATATTGCATTTTCGGGGGTGGTGTGGAAAGTGTCATCACGCCCATGAGCCAATAAATGCGGCATCACTTCAATGAAAAAGGCAACCACAAATCGATTGGCAGCTTTAATACCATTTAATGCCGTTCTATGAAACGCTCCCAAAAAAAAAAAAACGCACCACTTAAAACAATCGACGCCGCCGCCGCCGCCGCCACCTTGAACATCGTCATCGTCGTCGTCATCGTTGTCATCGTCGCCAACACCGTTGACACCGTCGCCAATGTTGATGCCAATCGCTGCCGTTGTTTAAACCGAAACCGAAATAGAAAATTCATCAGCATTTGTTAAAAATATCAACAAAATTTCCACATAAATCAAGTGATCAATAAAAACTACGGCAAAACTGAAAAAAAAAATACACACACAATCATTGTGAAATATATGGCGCTTGAATTTATTTCTCTCTGTTTCTTTTTATTTTTGCCAATTCATTCGATTGATTGTTTACACTGCGGGGGTTTCTTTTTCCCATTCATATCTTGCGAATAGATTCCGCGGAATTCTGAAGAGGAGCTCACATTTTTGACAATAGCTCAGCCGATTGAAGGTGATAATGCGGCAATCGGTTGGAAAACTTTTAATGAAATACTTAGAGATACTTATATACTTCAGATACGAATGCCAAACGAATGTACTATACAGATTAAAATGATATAAATTTGAAATGCAGAATAAACTAAACTGCAGCATCAATTTAAAACTGGCAACATAATCAAATTGACTTTTGACAGAGTTATGAGATTCTGAAGTACTTGGGGATATATTTACAGACTTCAAATGAGTCAAGTCTGAGTATTCCTATTATAATGCTTAATCAGTAAATAAATTCCAAATACACCACAAATACTTCTTTATAATTGAGCTATTATGCTCGCTAACAACTTGAATAACCAAAGGATGCACAAATCATTGTCAAGGATTCTCAGAAGTTATGCAATCGACTGCGGCTATGTTCGTTGTTGTGGCTTGCATACAACAACTGTTGCTTTTATAATCGTTATAAAATTATCCTTTCGCTGACATATTTATGAGAATATTTTCAATCCCTTGGCCCAGTTGCATCTGGCCTTGACACGAGCGACATTTCAGTTGAGTTCAATTTTGCCGAGTGTTGTTTAGCTTTGGATTTAGTTCCGTAATCCGAGTGTCGCCTGTCTGTTAAATTGTCTGCTTTCGAGGAGAAAGAGAGAGAGAGTGAGAGAGAGAGAGAGAGAGAGAGAGAGAGAGAGAGAGAGAGAGAGAGAGAGAGAGAGAGAGAGAGAGAGAGAGAGAGAGAGAGAGAGAGAGAGAGAGAAGAAAAGAGAGTGACAGTGAGACAGTCTAAGGTTGAGTTAGAGTTAGATAAGAATGTCGTTGGCCATGAAAGGTGCGTCCGTCATTCTTTTGGCTTTTATAAGACTTGGCGTGAAATTATGCGGCGCTGAACTTGAAACTGGTCACGTGCGAGGTGCCGATGTGGCGATATACTCGTAATTGCCAATTTAATCGCTGACTCGCATTCGCTGATAAGCAACGACTCTGTACGGTTCGAGGGTACGTTACGGTATGGCATTGTTACTGGGAATTCTCTGGTTGTGTGTGTGTGTGTGTGTGTGGCATTTAATGTTGGTAGTTTGTTGGTCTTATGTTTATCAACATTTCAAATTGCAATTGCAGGTGCCAGAGATATGGTCAAGTTACGCGTCGAATCGAGGTGTAATGCCAGTGGCGGCCATTAAACTGATTGACTGCCAAGATTTGTTGAGGCCGCCGTGTTGCAATGTTGCATTTGTGTGCGGTAATTGTAGCAACAGCAAGTGCAACAACAACAGCAACAGCAACAGCAACAGCAACAGCAACTGATTTATGTTGGCTTCCTGTGCTTCAAGCAAAATTTCCATAGTTATAATGTTGCTACAAATTGCGATCACTCGTAGTGCTCGTAACTTTTGCTAACTGATATCGCAAATTGGCAAGACCACGCTAGGGACATTAGCCTGGCCATCATAAGATATTCGCGCTGTCAGTCGTAAATCATTCACAAAATGCTCACACGTGAATACGCATACGAATACGAATGCGAAATGTGAATGCGAAATACAAATGCGAAATACAAATACGAATACAAATACGAGTATTCATACTGCACCTTATCTAATGACCCATTTCGACATTCAGACTCATCAGTTTACATTGTGGTATAAAGCTATATTTGTATACATAAGTGCTTATATATCAAGCCACATGCATTGCCATTAGCTTTTGTCTAATCTTGTGGCGCCTCAACTCAACTGAATACTCAACTGAATACTGAACCGAATGGCAAATGCGCATTACACGAGTGTATGCAAGTAAATTGCGTGTTGAGAAGCGAACGCATTCATAATCTACAAACTAAGTCGCAATTGAAGAGCCACCAAATTATTATTGTAATTAAACTAAACACAAGAACAATGCAAATATTGGCATGCGGCTAATTAACGTACAACTAATTGTTGAGATAATGACTTGAATATACAGATGATGCGAGTCGATACACGAAACGACACGAAGCGAGACAAGATGAGAAGAGAAGAGATGAGATGAGCATCCAGCTGACCAGGGGCAAATAAACAATTTGACGAACGCGAATGAAAACATTGCATATTCTAGCAGTATCAGCATGAAAGACAGAGAGAGGGCAACGTAAGGAGAAAGAGCGAAGAGAGAGAGAGAGAGAGAGGAGAGCGCCATAATATGTTTGTATATTTAACAGGTTAAACCCAAAGCAAATTCAATTTGCGCGGCATACGTCAACATTGACATCCATCCGGAACGTGCGAATACGGAAAGGATTTTCATTTAGTAGCTGAAGCAGCTGGAAAAGCTTAAAGACTGCAAATCAAATTGAGATATTCTTGAGCTAATTTAATGCACAATCTCTAGCAATATAATTACAGTTTACCTAACCATTGCTTACCTCTGTGTATGCAATCGAATAACTGCGTTTTATTGTAACACTCAGTTCCATTTAGTATATTGATTATTAGCCGACTAGAACATTATTAAACTGTCAACTAAATAATTAATTTAATGGGTCTTTATTGCCTTTATTTGTATACTTACTCATTGATAATTAACTCCTAATTGATTATGCTAAAAATAGAACAAATCAAATAAACTAATTAAATATTGTGAGTTGATTGTTAAGAAACTGTCTATCGAGCATATGATAAACGATAACAAGCGCTGATTAATTGCAATAAATATCTTTATATTTTTAGCATAATGTATATAGAATCTTATGAAATTGTTTCGGCAGACTTTCAGGAATTTCAGAAAGCACATTTTCCTCTTAGATGTTATACAGAATTTTCAAATCAATTACAGTTTTCTAAAAGTATTTTTAATTCAAATAATTTAATATTAATTTCATTCAAAATACTTTCAATATTTTGCATTTAATTTCGTTTTTATTACGTGATTCTATATTGTGTAACATTGTATAGATTGTCATAATAATCTTTTACTTATCAGAATTATTGATTCTATTTTCAGGAATCCATAGGCGACGTTCGAATTACGCATTAGTTTTTCATTTCAGAGCTATTTATAGGCAAAGTCGAAACTGCGTAATGGGTTTCTGATCGGCAAACGAATTTGAATCCGAATCGGAATCCGAATCCGAATCCGCATCAGCTCTGGGAAATGGCGCTATGTATTTTTCCTGATTAAACTGGCATTTTCATTGCGTAGTTGTTGATTTCGCTTTTCAAGTTGTTGCCCTCTGTTTTGAGTTGTTGTTGGTTATTGTTGTTAATATTTGTGCTGTGGCTGTAAACTACGCAATTGATGTAGTGTAAATGAACGTAAACGTTGCAATCATTAAGCGACGCGTTCTGCCGCTTGTCGTCGCTGCGGCCATATGCCATTTGTATCTGTCAGATACTTTTGGCGCGTTCGCCTGATTTATGAACTGCAAACAACAACAACAACAACAACAGCGTCGACAATTACCGTTGCGATTGCCATTGCCTTTACCTCTGCCTCTGCCTCTGCATCTGCCATGCACTTGCAAATTGTTATGTTTATTAATGCCAATTGTGTAAGTAAATTGTAAAATTTAATTCGATTGTATAATTAATAATTAAATGCGATTCTCGCTGTCAACCAAAAATAAACCTTTCAACACACACACACACACAGACACAAAGACACTCAAATGCTTGTTTGCCAAAAATAAATCAAAAATCAATTGCTGCTCGATAAACTGTCTATTTATTGCCCCATTGCCCCCCTTTGCCCCTGTCCGATTCCGAGTCGCACAACAAAAGCCGTCTAAGTGAACCCAATCATGCGGTTGTGAGGCGAAGACCACAAGACACGTGTGTGCTTCGAGTTGTCCAGTTGTCCAGTTGTCGATTTGTCGAAATGCCGAGACGCCAATTAACATGATGCGTACTTCAATTTGTGCAATTGAGCGATTCTGGCTGAACATTAAAAATAGTTTTTCAATATTTATTTTTGGCCATAACCAAACGAAGTCGTCGCTTTGCGCTTTGATGTTTATTTTTAGAGGCAAAGCCAAATGGCTTGCACAGATTTACGAAGTTAAGTGGTTGTTTGTTGTGTTAATAACATAAACAACAGCAGCACAATTTCAAAGAGTTTCAGGTAGGGTCAAAAGCAGCTAATGGAGACAAAGAGACAGTTAGCGAGAGAGAGAGAGAGAGAGAGAGAGACAGAGAGAGAGAGAAGGAAGAAGAGTAGGAGGAGAAAGATCGGAACAAACTAAGCTTGATAATGGATTCGTTGATTGATTGCCAGGTGCAAGTGAACTGTCAAGTAGTCAACATAGACAAATGAAGCAGCTTCATGACTTCGGGCATTTCAAATGTTTTGTGAGACAAAAAAAAAATCAACAAGTTGCGATTATCAATGTCATTCATTTGGCATTTGGCAAGCGATACTTGTACATACGAAAGGCCTAATATATTCATTCTAAATTAAAGATTTGATTTGCTTATCAATAACTCTGCTGTTGGCATTATTTATATTTTTTTAAATACAATAATCATATTGTGTTTATTTAATATTCATTCATTAATACCGCATTCCATATATACTACTACATATTGAAATTTGATAACATTTCATTTCATTCACTCCTTGCACCTTCTGCAGCCTCATTCAACGGGCGTTTATCAGATTGACCTTGAGGCTACCAAAACCGCTTATCTAATACATTGAAAACAACAACAACAACAACAACAACAACAACAACAAGATGAGCAACAGTAAACAAATAAAATATATGCAAAACAGTTTGCAGGTGCAACTCAATGAGATTAGCACAATCGAATAAATAATTCATTAAATAATTCGCGCAACGGAAATGTAAAATATCAAAAACAGTTTTTTTTTTTTTTGAGGCCAATCTAAAAATAAAATAAAGAAATGTGAAATTGAAAGAAAAACGATAGAAAGAATTACAGTCAAAATGTTGCTAAACATTTATATCAATAGTCATAAATTTCTACACGTGCCTGCAGATGTATGTGTGTGTTTGTGTGTGTGTGTGTGTGTGTGTGTGTGTGAGTTCTTGTGTGTATGATAGCGTCATGTGAGCTGACGATTGGGCATGACTGTAAAATGAAATTGTTTCCCTTGAAGAGTTCAATTGCTCACCTGTTGCATGGCCACGCGCTAGTATAATAACAACAGCAACAGCAACAGCAACAACAATAACAACAACAAATACAACAATGGCAAATTTGTTGTTCAAATTTGTTTGTACTTGTTTTGTTGTTTATATTTTGCACTTTCTGCCGGCCGCGCCTCCTTATCGGGCCCTTATCGTTTAGCCTGGCATTTTGGATTTTGTTTTTGGCACTTCGGACTTTTGTTGACATTGACCACAATATATGTAGATAGATCTTGTTTATATGAGAGATCGGGTTTGTAATTCGGGATTTATGTGATAAGGGGTTTTTCTACAAAATTCTACAAATAAACATTTGACATTTCTTGTGGTGATTTTGTTTTTAAATAAACAGAAAAACCATCAATGGACACACGCTTACTTTGCCCTGCTGGCGATAACTAGAATAGTTGAACTGGCAATTAACGCTGACTCGACTCAAACTAACGATGACTAAGCCTTTTCTATATATTTTTTTTTGTAGAACTCTTGATTCTCACGATGAGGTGAAGGAACTCGGTATCAGTTTATGTAACTGGCTTGTGCCGCCCATTAAACCATGCGACTCAATCTCCGACTCGGTAAGTTTCAGTTGTAGCTTCCGAGACTCCCCTCCTGCCACCAGCTGCCCCGTTTCACCATCCCCCCTGTCAATGCCACTGATCATGCGCCGGTGCCGGTGAAAATCCCAGAGACTTTGTTCCCGTTTCTGGTTTTCTTTTTCTTCTTTTTTTTTTTTTTTGGTTGTTGAGTGCGTGATTTGGGCACGCGTTCAACGCGCGGAATTTTTTGTTTATTTCGCTTCAAAATAGACATAACGACAACAACAGCAATAATAATAATAATAACAACACGCGTAATGAATTCGAAATTAATACATTTTTATTTGCTGATTGCTGATAATCAACTTTGATTTGCTGCCGCTGCTCGCTGTCCGCTGCCTCTGTCCGCTAATAGCCGGCACTATTTTTTTTCGCTTTATTGTGAAATTTCAGTTGAGTTTTGTCACCCCTTTTTAATTAGTTTTGCGCTAATAAATAGACAAAGACAACAACAACAAGAACCAACGCTAATTTTACCAAATATTTTATGATACTCCATAAAGAACAAGGCGTAAACTAATCGTAAACAAGTGTGTTTCTTAGAAGTGCTTTTCGAGGAGTTACTCTGCTTAAAAGTCTAATCATAAGTAGCATAAGATTGATATATTGAGAGGAGAAACTTTTGCAGCCAAGTCTAAGGTAACTGAGTTAATCTTTGCATTACTTTTATGAATGAAATTGGATCGTTATAAAATGTTAAAAATATTTTGAGATATAAATAGCAGTAGCAGATGGGTTTGTCAAGAGTCCAGCTTAAGATTACTAAACAATTAACAGGGTATAAAGAAGGTAATGAATGATAGCATTAAGAATAAGAAATAAAATTATATATATATATATAAAGATTCAGCAATGCCCATTTGCTGGCAATACAGGGTATACAATTAAAAGTAAAATATATAATAATTGCATAAATTTCAAGTGCTTCAGTTTATTTGCAAATGTTTAACTCGTGCTCGTTACGTGACGTTCTATATCTGCATATGATACGAGGGATTGATGGGGCCATAGACACAAGCCCAAATGTGGGCGTGTACAACACATCCATCATCATCAAAACGTATTTGCACAACGTATTGTTAGATTTCGTTGGCAAGTTATTGGGTGTCTTGGGACCTTGCGTCTTTGTCTGTGGCTGTGTGAATACCAGCTGACTTGCGGGTGAATGGTGGGTGATGAATAGTGGGTGACTCGACTCCACTCGAGTTGACTTAACTCGACTGACGGCTGACTGTTGATTTGTTGAGGGGCACATGGGAGCATGATCAAGTGATCGCACGTGAGCTCGAAATTCTGATATATTAACATAAATAATTTGCGCTTGATTTTTTATCAAGATTTTAGTACCAGTTTTTACGTTGATTTATTTATTTTTCGTCTACATTTTCTATTTATGTGCTGAAAAGTTCATTATACGAATGTGGCAAAAGTTCTGTAGTAAAATCTATATAAAACAGTTTCATTTCCTTATCTGTCAAATAGTTGGAAAATTAATCAAATTGTCTATGAAATACCAGAAGCGAATACTACATAAATATTTATTATTATTGCTTTGTTAAAACTCTTTTCAAACTCTGAAAACCCATTTAGCTAAATAAATATTTCCGATTTTACTTTTTTTTATTTTACGGAAATTGTTTCTTAACTTTGAGAAGTTAATTTTTTCGCAGCTCTACAGTTTCTACAATTAGAATATTCACTGCATCGAGCACGAATGTGTGAGAAACGTTGCTCTTATTGATGTTTTCAATATTTGTTTGTCTCACTCTGTGTGGGTTTAGTGTGTGTGGGGCTTTTATTGCATTTTCGGTGGGGCAAACAAATAAACAAAACTTGTGTTTTGCAAAATGTTCGCATTTAATGCGATTTCTGTGAAACGTGTGGCATTAAATCGCACACAGGGATTTCTAAATGTTGCCTGCATTTGTGCTATTTGTGAACCAAATCGGCGAGAAACCTATTTTTGGCCCAAAATGTAATGCAATAGCTGAACTTGCCTGTTTGGAGATCAATGCTGATGATTGAACACATCATAGTTATCTATTTTGGGTGGGAAAAGAAATGTATGCTTCTTGCCAAAAATGCAAACACAAATTTGAACAACACGAGCAAATTATCGATAAGGGATGTAAATATATTACTATTTACATATTTTGAATTTGCTGTTATATAATTTCAACTGGGGAATTGTGTTATCGAAACTAGCATACATTTGGTTTCTCATTCTAGAGAATCGTGCAACACGTGCCCCTCATATTCCAATTTTTAATATTCATGCGTACACATAGCATGCATATGCCTCGTGTGGAATTTCAAGGCAATACGCATTATCACACATACGTCATGTTGTACGCACACACACGACCTCCCCTGCCTGCTGCTCTGTGTACCCATATTGAGTTTCTTATGACGCTGATCAATAGAAAGTGCCGACGCAGCGAAGAAAAACCACTTGTGAACATGAATACATTGTAGGGTCTGCCTCATATGTAGCACCACAGCCCCTCGGTCTCCTCGTCATGGAGTGTGGGTGTCGGCATCCCCATTCCGCATACGCTGTTTATCTGTGCTCTCAATGTAAACATCAGTTTGTTGGCTAACAAATAGATGCACACGCCACAACGTTGCACGCCCACAACGAATGCCATCCAACTGTCCGAATGTTTTGTAGGGGTGTCTGCTCCATTTCTGACCGCACGCGCAGCCTTTGATCGCCATATGCAAGACGTCAACGTGCCCAGCGTGAGCAACTTGAGCTGACCGATCCAACAAATAGCACACAAGTACATACATACATATATATATATATACATATATATATATACATATATATATACATATATATATACACATATATCCAAGGCGAGACGAGGCATAGACATAGATTTTTCTATGTCTGTGTCTGATCGCATTTTCGCACCAATTTTAGCATTCCGAATTTTGTCCTCCTTCAGCCGTTGCATGTCTCACTTTCACCCAAGATATTTCCCTCTTTCTCGCTCCCTAACTTTCCTTCTCTCTTTGGCACTGTGTGGGATCTTGTTTATGCGAATTCCATGTTATTCTCGTAATAACTGCGGAGGCCGTCGCCCCGTCGCTATTTGGCATATCGTATTCTGGATGGTTAGACGAGGGGCATGAGATGGCGTGAGGGGGGGCTTAGATGTAGCGCGTGTGCAGGTTGTTGATTTATTTGCTGACTTTTACACATTGTCAGTCTGAGCGTCGACGGGAAGGGGAATGCTTCTCCAACGTTTTGGGAAACCAATATTTTCTGTGTTTTGTTTTTGCACATTTTGCATTCTTTCAAAATTGTGCAATCATCATGAATTCAGGCTGTTGTTGAATTCAATATTTCAATTGCATAATCGAAGTTGTTTTTCACAATACATGACGCTACTTATTAATAACATTATGAAGTTATGAATAATCATTATTGGACAGGCCCAATTTCTGGGCAAGAATAATTATCATTAACTTGTGAATGTGTAGTTGTAATTTCAGCTAATAGATTTACCTTAAATATATTATTTAAGCTTGAGTCTTTCAATAATAGTTAACAAATCTGCTGCTATAAATCTTCTTTCTATTCAAACTATTTACTTATTTATTTCAATTGTATATTTAATACACTCATTTCCAGCTGCTTGGTTGGACTCGCACTGCGCACACAACTTGTGGAAGCAATTTACAATCTTTATTAATAAATTAACTGCGAGTTATCAGCAACACTTCAATTTCAATTGCAGGCAATGTAATGAATCTTGATTGAGTTTTTTGCTGGTTTTACGTTGCGTATGCGTAATTTTATCTAGAAAATGGGGATGTTGCTTGCATTTGCTTGCTGCTTCTGATGTTTTATTATCCACCCTTTGCTTTCATCATTTACCCTTTCTTTATTGCTGTATGCTTTCACTCAGTTCCGCTTTTGTGTTTTATTTCTTGTTTTTTTCTGGTTTTCTGCAAATTTATGAGACTCGTTTAAACTTGGCTCATTGTTGTTGTTGTTGTTGTTGTTGCTGCGTGTAAACAAACGCGTTAATAGTTTGCCATTTGTTTTGAACGCACTTGCTGTTGTCTTTTATTTTATTTTATTTTATTGTTATTCTTGCTGTTGCTGCTTTAGTTATTGTTATTGCTGTTGTCTTTGCAACTCTTTTGCCTTCGCTTTTGGACGCTCGCTTATTGTTTAATTCGTAGTCGTCATCGCTATTGTCTCTGCTCATTTCAACAGCCACGTGCCGCAAATAAAAATTCTATTGACCCCAGGCAAATATTGACAAAATTTGCACGATCCACAGTCGAAGTTAAAGCCAGTGAAGCTGTCAGTCAGTTGTCTTTGGGCCTTTTTCTTCTGTCTGTCTCTCTCTCTCTCTCTCTCTCTCTCTCTCTCTCTCTCCCCTTCCATTCACTCATTCATTCATACTCTCTTTCTGTAGTTGTTTTGAGTATTAAGCTTTGTCATGTGTGTGTTTTATAATTCTTCTGAGTTCTGTTCTCTGCATTGACTTTGGCCCCCCCAATTGACAAATGACGTCAGTTGGCGTTTTGTCTTTGATGGAGTATCGACAGAAATAGTACGTTGGCCTGATAACTTAGGTATTTTATCAGCAAAATACAGCAAAATGTTTTCTACACATGCGACTCAAATAACGGCAAACCAGATAACTGATAACCAGATGTTCGCCATTCATACGAGTACTCGCAATAATGCCTGCGTCTGCGTCTGCGTCTGCTTCTCCTTCTGTTCACGGCGCGTGCACTGAGAACGGGTTCAATTTGAATGCCATACGGAAGACACGTGCCCAAATAAATAGTCGTAATTGGTTCAGATAGAGAGAGAGAGCTTATTTAGTAATGTCATTGAAATCATAGAAATATTAAAATATGATGAAATCTAAGGCTGCGTTGAGCCAGAGCAAATGAAAGTGAAACTATATTGCTTGTTCTGGTTTCCGACAAGAAAAGTTGTCAAAAACACAGCAAATTACAGATAAAGCGTGGAAATTTATTGTATATTTCGAATTTGTTCTTATATAATTTCAACTAGGGAGAGAATGAATCGAGAGAATCGTGCAACATGTGGCCCTCATATATTCCAATTCATATTATTCAAGCAAACGCTTGGGTTTCTATCCTAGGTTATTCTAACAGTTGTTCTTATAATATTGCTTCACTTTTATATCCTTTCCAGAGTTTGTCACATCTATCTAAGCACAAAGTCTGTGGTGTATCAGTTCTTGAATTGCTTTGCCTTAATTTATCTGAATTTGTGACAATATACATAAAGCATTGTCATATCTTAATGAACTTGGAGTCTAATCAAATCATCTCCTTGTTGTCTTTCCCTCCCATTTAGCTTATATACTCTTCCCATAACATTTATACTAAGTTATGTTTGATATGTTTGTGTGTGTTTTGTTTATACGCATGTATTATTACGTCAGTTCAGAATTTTTGAGGAAATTTAATAATCATAAAAACAAAAGCGCAGGCACGCAAAAAGAAAGAAGAATAAATGACAGAATGTAAGGAGCGGAGAAACAGAGGGCAGGGCAAGAAGAAGGAAAGAGTCAACGCGGCATGACAAATGTGCGATAGCGTTAAATAATTTTTATGATGCGTTCGCAATAAAAGTGGGCGATGGGGCAGAAGCTACACATATGTACACACACACACATACACGCACACACTCCCAAAGACATACTCTAAAACATATTAGTGACACGCGTACACTGCAAGAAATGTGTGCCTAGATATGAAATAGAAACTAAAATTGAACAAAATAAAATAAAAATAAAATAAAAATAAAATAAAAATAAAACAAAAATAAAATAAAAATAAAATAAAAATAAAATAAAATAAAAATAAAAATAAAATAAAAATAAAATAAAAATAAAAAATAAAATAAAAATAAAATAAAAATAAAATAAAAATAAAATAAAAATAAAATAAAAATAAAATAAAAATAAAATAAAAATAAAATAAAATAAAATAAAATAAAAATAAAATAAAAATAAAATAAAAATGAAATAAATATAAAATAAATACAAAATAAATATAAAATAAAAATAAAATAAAATAAAATAAAATAAAAATAAAATAAAAAAAAAAAAAAAAAAAAAATAAAATAAAATAAAAATAAAAAATATATATATTTAAAATAAATATAAAAATAAATTAAATAAAATAAATGTAAAATAAATAATAAAATGTTTTATTTATTTAATTTATTCTTGTCATTTATAATTGTTATACATTCGTTGCAAGGCTCTTTATTTCGCACAGTGTACATAGCCAACATAGCGTCTTGTTGCTCTCCTCTATCTTACGTCGTTAGTCGCTTGTCCCACTGCCCTCCCCCCTCCGGCATCCCATCTCCATTGGCGTCTCGCTCGTTGACTAATCAGCGGCACGTGTTTTTTCTGCAACATTGTGACAATTTCCTCTTCGCCTTTTCGCACTTCGTATCGCTTTTCTTGCCATACTTTGCTTTATTGTTGCTTTCTTACGTGTGTTTGACAGTTTGTCGTGTTTTCTTTATTTAAGCATTTCACTTCATGCTTGTGTTGTTGTTGTTGCTGTCATTGTTTCTCTTGTTGCTGTTGTTGCTGCTGATGTTTTTTTCGGCTTGCCTTGCTTTTGTGTTAAGTGCTTAATTTGTTTATCTATAGCAAGAGAATGCAACCATTGCGGAAATACGTGCAGCCCGTGTATACTCATATGCCCGCTTATGCCCTACACACACCACTTCCCCACCCCCTCCAGCCATAAATTTGTTGTTTGTTTATCGGTTTTTAATGCTGTGCATATATTTTGTAAATCCCCCATAAGATAGAAAAACTATCGAACAAAATTTGACAAATTGCAGGTGAGATTTCTGGGCCTCTTTGCATTGCTTAACGGGGCCTTAGACTGGGCTCTAGTTATAAATAAGGTCGGCAGGCGGAATATACCTGATGAATTGACGCTTGGAATGTGTCAAATGCTTTGAAGTTGCTTCCGTCAATGATAAGGAGCGCCTTGGTTGCTTTATATTATTATTATTTCTTGCTCGTGTTTGCAATATATTGCGTATACGCCAAGTTGGCCTAGAGTGAAAGCGGAAATGTTGTACGCCACACGCCTGATATCAGATAATAAAACGACAAGTCAAATAGCTATCTTTTCACTATTAAAGATACTATTTAATTGCCAGTCAAGCTTGTGATTGGAAACATATAAGTTTTTCTTTTATGGTGGAATTATTGTATAGAAATGTTTTACAAAAAAAGAATTGCAATTATTTTAATTTTATTGACCTAGCTTTATGGTCAATTATTCAAAGCAGAGTTGAATTCAACTAAATTAACTGCAATTTCAATGAAAATTGTTTTAATCTAATTTTGACATTAAATTAAATATGATTCAAGCTCAATCAATGCCATTTGAAATATATATAGCTATGAAAAAAAGAATGTATGGGTAAATAATGCAATCTAATAGAAAAAAATTGCTATAAAAAGCATTGAAATTATGGACACGCGCTTGAAATTGAAACTTGATTCAATGGCCATAACAATTGCATAGTTTATTTATTTACGAGTTTGTGTATATTTTGTGGTCACAGCGACTGAAATCGACGCCAATCATCCTCCAATTGTCCGCTCAATTTACTGGACTGCTTCCTCCGGTTACATGGAGTGCATGGAGGAGGAGGCAGCAAGAGGGGGGAGGAGGAGGAGGCAGAGGCGGTGGAGGAGGAGATAATAACAGTTCCATGCTGGCAACTAACTGCGTTTTAAATGACAGCTAAAAGCTAACGGCTTGTCACATATTCCAAAATAATACGCAAATTGAATTCGAATTGTTGGCTGCTCCTGTTACAGCTACTAGTCTATTGTTGTTTTTTTTTGGGGGCAAATTGTAAATTGATATGACTGCCATATGAACAATCGTAATCATCCACAGCAACAACAACAACAAACGACACGACGTTGGCGAACAATGAACATTTTTGAGGGAGCAGCGGATTTGTCGTAATTGGCGCAATTTGGTGCTACGGATGGGATTGGGTACTCGTATGTGAATACGAGTACTTATACACGTATGGGAATGCATTTGGACATGACACGGGTAACCCAAAACAGCCGCATTCACAATTGAAATCTCAAACTCATGGCAATGACACACTAAACTGACAACAACAATGCAAACAGCAATAACAATAGAACCGCAATCGAATTGTATCGACACAAGCGCCACACAAAACAAATTTCAACTCGTAAAAAAACAAACGCAATAAATAAATCATAAATTACTACGAATTTGGCATACACTTTTTTTTTCTATATTTTTTATTATATTAAATAAATGAAACTATAACTAATTCTTTGAATTACAATAGTTTTTATAGGTTTAAATTAAGCAATAAATTTGTTATTTATTGAATATGATATCAAGACAATAAATACATAGTTAAATGCATTTAGTATTTGTTGAATTGCATTTGCAGGTTTTCTCAGTAATTTTCTCATTTAATATATTCCATTGGAGAAGACTGAATCATTGCTTACATTTATGGCTTTAATTTGCATTAATTATTAAATGTTAATAATTATAAACAGGTTTTGTATAGAGACATCTATCCATGCTAAATAGAACTGAGCGGGATTTATTCTTAATTTGTTGACAGATCTGCTACTAAAATATTGTTGTCATTTGAGTTTAATTAAAATTCAAATTAAAAATATTTGATATATAAAGCTTAAATAATTTTAGAATTATTTATATTTAAAAGCAATATATATTTATATATAATATTATTAATTATTAACATTTGCTTCACTTCTTTTGGTAACTCAGCACGTTACTTAAGTAACTACCAAATCGATTGGAATTTGTCTAAGCGAGAGTATCTCAAAGTAACTGCTACTTATGTCTGTAAGTACATAAAGCTACAGTTACTCAAAGCCCACATGCAACATACACAGAGAGAGAGAGAGAGAGAGAGACAGTGTGAAAGAGAGGGGAAAATGTGAATAGAAAAGCACACCTACATATACGTACATCATGCTGGGCGCCCATAAGCAATAACTGAGCTACTATGAGCGTATGAGAGACTATGAGATAGCAGTTACAGATAGAGATACACGTACTCAGATACTCGTACTCGGTGTACACACATGCCACAATGGCCGGGGCACATTTGCACTTTGCCCATATATGGCAATGCCAATCGACGACGCCAACGCCAACGCCAGCGCCAAAAACGCTTACTACTACGAAGCTGAAGCTTTCATTCATAAAATCGCAAAAGGAAGCAGCGACGCGACGCGACGTTGGCATCGACAGCGGCAGCGACAGCGGCATCGACTGCGACACATGCCCAAATTTGTGGCATCCGCCGTCGATTCGTGAGCGGGCGATTAGACAGCAACAGCAACAGCAACAACGACAGCGGCTGTGTGTCGACCTCATTCACCGTCAAACACACACATACACACACACACACACACACACACTTACAACTACACACACTGAAACATATACACAGATACAAATGCTAATTAATATTTTGGTTTTGTTTGTCGCCGCTGTCTGTTTTGTGAATGAGACCAGACCGGCCCCGGGTCCATTCATCATCGCCAGCGTCGCGTCGCGTCGAACCATTCACGAATACGTTGACAGGTCCGGGGTCCGGAACTGGGCGCTTTGCTGCGGTTTACAGTGACTAGCGATGCGATCAGAGATCCGCTCCAAGCGGATTAGATCAAAAGCAAAGGTCAGTATTCCATTGTTACCCACAGTTAACCAGTTGACCCGCCATCTCACACGGCTCCGACAGCTCTCACAGTTGTCTACTGCATGCACAATAGAACTGCAATGTCATGCGTTTATAATCATCGATAATGTATTTTATCGTATACCATAGTTCAGTTCAGTTCAGTTCAGTTCAGTGCAGTTAAGTTTGTATAATAATTATATATGTTTTAATGACATTTTAAGCGGTTTTAGTTGTTAGTTCACAGCCAGAGGCAAGTTAGAGATTGCTTTGAATGGGCAAATTCTTTGCCAAATTTCCCTTTTCGCCAACTGATCAACGTAACCAATTTGGATGATTTCGGTTATCGATCTTTGGCAACAACAAATTTGGCTCATTAATGGGCTCGGGGACAGACCATTTACGAGCTTCCCCCAAGAAAGAGATTAATGACTTTTACACGTTTATCTCTCAACGCAAATTGACGATCGTCGGTCTTTTAGAGACACGTGTAATGGAATGACCTATTAAATGCGGCTCATTGAATAATTCACAACGTTTCAGGTAAAAGCTATTGATGTTACAGCATGTTTGTAAGTCTATACACAACGAAATTGCTGATCAAACGATTATAATGATATATTATGGTGTACAAATTGTGTAGACATGGCCTCTTGCTGGTAAAAAGTTGTTTAAGTGTGGGAAATAGTATTATGTCGGCTAATAGACGTGTCTGGTAATGAGACAATCAAAGAGACTATCTTTTATATGGTTCGTAATTTCGATAGTAACTATTAATACTAACGATAGTAATATCTTCAAAATAGTTATCTTTAAATAACTATTTACCAGATTTCCAAGTAATACTCGTATGTTCTGATAAATTTATGGAATTCCCTTGACTATTAAATTGTTTTGTGTTGCGTTATGTTGCCACACATTCCCCAAATATTTCAACTGTTTTCTTGGTCTACGTGCTACCAAGTTTCTCATTTCTCATTTCTCATTGCTCATATGCATATTATTAACAATTCTTAAACATTATTTAACATTATTTTTAGACACACCCACACCAAGAAATTTGTTGTTGCCGCAAATTCCACGGCAACACTTTCAGCTGCCGCTCGGCATGGGAAAGCAGCTCAGGTTGCTGGCCGGAAGAAAAGAGCAGCGGAGTAAGGGGACGGGCGCATTTTAACGGGTATGGAAAACTCGCCAAAAAATGGAAAAAAAATTCTTGAAATTTTTACGCATCGACAAATAAGAAAAGAAATTTAATATAAAAATGTTGTAACGCGTTGCGTTTTGTAGTAAATATCTATAGGAAAATATGTGTAAATATGTACACGTCTCTGTGGGTCTTTTGTTTGTTTGTCTACGGACAACAGTAACAACAACAACAACAACAACAACAAGAACAACAGTAAACATAAGAAAACTTGTTGCTGCTGGTGGTTGGCGGTTTGCTGTCGTCTTCATTGACGCAAACTAAAACCGGCGCAAAGCAGAACGCGCCGGAAAATCCATACAACTCTGGTTGCAGTCTGGCGCGGAGAGGCAGGAGAAGCGGTAGGAGCAGGAGGAGTCATCGGGTGGTGTGCTGGCAGCACCTTCATCTGCCTGTTCCCGGCGCACCAACTTCACAGCTGCCTGCGCCCTGGCTCACATTCACTCCCTCTCTCTCTCTCTCTCTCTCTCTCTCTCTAGCTGACTTTGTGGCAACTTGTTTGCATTGCCCAAGCAATGCAATGCAATGGGATTCCATGCGATGCGATGCGGCGACAGCATCTACTCTGGCAATATCAATTGGTTCTGTTTTTTGTTGTATTGCGGTTCGCTTTTGGTTTTGCCTGCGGAACCGGTCCGCTGTCGCGTTCGCATTCGCGTTCGCGTCCAATGTCCCTGTCCATGCGTCCGCTTGCGACATTTGTATGCCATTCACATTCCACGGCCGCTGACTCACTAGTGTCGGCGTCGGTGGCTGCCACTGTCTGACTCCGTCGCCGTCTCTGTCTCCGCCTTCGCCTCTGACTTCTCTACGCTACTCTACTCTTTCTCTCTTCTCTCTTTCTTTCTCTCTCTTTCTCTGAGTCGGCAATGCATCCAATTTGACGTCCGCCGACCATATGCATATCCGCCACTCAGTGCAGGCGTAGTCCGTTGTCCGCCTACCAACACTTGCCAACAACGCTTACTGCACAGTGTCCAGGCATTTGCTAATTTGAGATGAGTGAATAAATATATATATAAATTAAATAAATAGGCTACATAAAATTAAATAAATAATATCAATAATTAATAGAATTAATATTAAATAAATTAAATAATATAAAATAATTTAATAAAATAAAATAAATAAATCAAACACATTTCAAATGAGATTAGCTTAATATATACAATATCAAAATCATATATCATTGTCAAATATAGATTGTTTAAAATTATTTATATTTCCTTATCATATAAATATTATGATAAGTAAATTTAAGCGCTTTCAAATGCGCTGTGTACCACTGTGCGGCGTTCGCTTGTTCGTTGTTCATTCGTTGCATTTTATTTGTTCCGTTTTCCGTTGTTGCAGTTGCTGTTGTTGTTGCTGTTGTTGCTTTTGCTGTTCAAGTTGTTGTTGCTGTTGTTGTCAATGTTGTTTTTCTGCTCTCAACCGGATGTTGTGGGAATTTTTGCATTCAGTCGAGTTGCAAGCAGTAGAGTTGCTGTTGCTGTTGCTCTTGTCGTTGTTGTTATTGTCTCGATTGTTGTTGCTGTTGCTGCTGTTGTTGCTGCTGCTGCTGCTGTTTGCATTATTAACTGTCATACGCGTTCGCTTAAATGCTTATTTTGTAATAATAAAATGTCATGTGTGACAGCAACGAGCGCCGCCCTCAGACAAACAGAGGCACACACCGAGTGCAGAGTACACACAACGAAAGAGAGAGAGAGAGAGACAGAGACAGCGACAGACAACTAACTTAGTTATCAGCTTTGTTGTTGTCATTTCCTCTCCTCTAAAACTATTGTTGTTGTTGTTGTTCGTGTGGTTGTAGTTGTCGGCGCGAAATTTAATGACAGGCGTACGCCTTTTTTTTTCGCACATGCCACAATTTCTATATGCAGGCAGTCGACCCTCTTTCAGTTGTTGTTGTTGTTGTAACCGCTTGCTGCAACCGCTTATTGTTGTTGTTAGCATATGCAGTAAGTAAAAAGTTGAACACTATGCGTGCTCAAAGTCAATTTGCAAGATATTTTCCTGCCAAAACCTCAAAAAACACAACAACGAGAACGTAATGTAAACGCTACGTATACTTAATATTTTTTGGGGCTGGTTTCCTTTTCACTTTGTTTACTCTTTCGCGTGTGTCCCTCGACGGTCTGTTTGCTTGGCTGCCTGCTCGGTTAGTCCTCCTGACAAGGGCCGGTACGGGGATAGAGAACAACTGGAGAACGGATCCTTGGGCCGGACGGGTTCTGTTTGTTTTCGTTCCGCTCGCTTGACTCTGCCACAAAGTGGTCTCATTTTCAGTTGCATTTTCCTTATTTTGTAAAATATAATTTCAAGCTGATGAAATTTCTGAGCTGTTAAGGAGTGTGAGGAGCAGGGGAAGCATGGGGAGTTATGAAATTATTTAAATTAACAGCTCGTTCAACAGGACGAGGGTGGCAAGCAAAGGCAACTCACAAGGGACAGACTTTAAGGTGACTCAGTTCAGTGAAAACGAGATTGATCAAGAAATGAAATGAGGAAGTGAGTTGAAGAATTGAAAGCAGGTTGCTGCTGGAATAAATATACAAAAAAAAAAATGCTATTATATACTACTCTCTATATTCTATATTCTATATACTCTATAAGAAAGCTGAAGCTACGATAAGCAAAGAACTCATTATTTATCGTTGACGTCTTAAAAACTTATCTGCTGTTTAAAGTACAAATCATAAAACTTGTGTGATTCAAGCGTAAAGATTCCGTAGCAGAATTTGTTAACACACCTTAAGCCAAATAAATATGCCACAATAGAACAACAACTGCAAAAGACCTCATCAATTTATAGGAAACTATCTTGTTGAATGCTATGCAATTAGTGATATCATGGTTCCATAATTCTCACATTGGAAGCCAATGTCAAGTTGTGTTTTGTTTCGATTTCTGTTTCTGTTTTTGGTCGCTGAACTTTGGCACAAGAATCACACAGCAAAAACAACAATTAAAAGTCTGTGGAGAGCAACCGACTGACTGACTCAGAGATGCCCTGCAAGCAGTTGACGTTCGCTTAAGAACTTGTGATGCTAGTTGATGGATTTTTGGCAAGTTTTCTTAGTCTAGAAGAACAATTTTCTTAGGCCGTAAGTAACAATAATTAATAGCAGATTTGCTGAACTGAAAGTTGCCCTGTAAACAGTGCAAACTTTGCTAATAAATTTTGTTTAGTATTGATGAAAGTTTTTGTTTCCATTTGTAACTTAACTTCGCGTTGTCGCTGGCACATAAATACCCATTATGTTGACTGTACAACTAGAGGGTATTTGGACAGCGCCTGCTGCCAAAGTTCTTTTCTGCTGGCGATAAAATGCCACAATTATAATTCATGGTACTAATAATTTCTCAAAACAAGCCATAAGACAACATAAGGCAAGTCCAAAGGAACAGAGGAAGCGGCAAGAGGCTAGAGGCGAGAGACGGCGGCATAGGGCGTGCCGAGGTCGAGATATCAATGCTGCTGCTTTGATAAGCAGGCAGAACAACAACACAAACAGATTCAACTCATTGTTTAAGGGTGAGCGACTGGAAGAGGGGTTGCAGCAGCGTAATTCGACATTTTTGCAAAAAAAAAAAAAAAGAAAGAAGAAAAGTTCCCCTCAACGCAAATGATTTGGTCACGCGAATAATTTATTATGCGACCTGTGCCGCCATCTCGTGACGACAACGACGACGGCGACTACGACGACGATGTCGGCGGATGCGGCCAAGTGGATAGATACAGCGTAGACAGAGAGACACCCACATTCACATACACACACATACTCACACACCCACAACTATAAGCATACCCACAACCAAAGCCATAGCCTTACCCATTTCCCAGTCGTAGTTCGCCCTACCCCACCACCTTCCGCTTTATCAAACCCAGCTGCTGCTGCTGCTGCGTCATCCTCAACTTGTTGTCGTTGTTGTCGTCGTTTTCATTCATACGATACGAGCTGCGTACTATGAGCTACAACTGGCGCAGGCAGCGCAGCGTACTATGAGATACAAGCACTATGGGATACAAATGCGACGCGTCGTGCGACTCTCCGGCCAGTGTGCATTCATTATCTGAAATAGTGAGGGAAGGGCAGGCATGGGAGACAGAGAGACAGAGAGACAGAGAGAGAGAGAGAGAGAGAGAGAGAGAGAGAAAGAGAGGAGAGGAGCAAGGCGTTGTGCCCTCCCACAATTTCTTAATGAATGAATTGAAGATAATTAATTCGCTGCCGCAGTCGACAGTCGACAGTCGACGACGACTGCATTTTGTGATAGCAGTGGATCATGAGGTGGCGGTGCGGTGGTGCTCTTATTGGCGTTGCAGGGGCCCACAATCGTGTGCAGTTGGCGTGACCACTGTAAGCCAATGGATAACAAACGAAGAGACGTAGCAGTTGAAGGTGATGGGGTAGTGGTAGTGGGAGTTTCAGTTTGAGTTTGAGTTCATCAAGGGGTTGGGGTAGTTAAGCTATTGTGGTCATGCAATCATCGCCTTTCGTTTTTCGCATTTCGCATTTCGCATTTCATGCAACAAAACAAAAAAAAAAAAAAAAAAATTTGCTTAAATTTTCATATAAATTCCACATTTTTATGAGTCGCTCGTGTTGCCAATTAAGAAAGCCAAATGAATTCCACATTGATCATACGCTCAAGTGCTTAAATGCTCAACTGTGCTAGTGTCTAGTACCTAGTATCTTTTGTATCTTTTGTATCGTTTGTATCTACGATATGTATGTTCATTTGTATTTGTTTGCCTTCATTGCCATCTCTGCATGATTCACTCGACGCGGCAATTAATCTCTTTGGCCATTAAAATGTTATTACTCAAAGTCTTGTGAGTGTTCCAAATATTTAAGCTAATAATATTTCTGTCGCATTTCTGTTTGTTTGTTAGTTTGTTTGCTTGTCTATTTGTTGCTCTTGCCTTTTGTTATTCGTGTATTTTTCTTATCGAAACCTCATTTAATTGTCGCAAATTTGGCTTACAAATATTTACATTCCCTCGGTTAGGTGGGGGTTCGAATACGCATTCGAATACCGTGTACTTTAATCAGCCTTCCGCTGTCGCGTTTTACACGTGTTTGCCTATGACTAACAATTAATATTGATGAGGGTTTCCCTCACACTAGATACTAAGACTAAGTGCAGCTCGAGCATTAATTGAGTTTGCGTTAACGAAATTCAATTACACACTTTATCAGGACAAACTGAGTGAATTCGATGAAAATTTTGTTGAAATTTGTATGCAACAGGTTTTGAGTACGACGGACAGATACTCTTATGTGCAAATACTCTTTCTCTAATGATCTAACTATAATAATCAGCAACTCATAATCTATACAATTGAAACTCCCTTTAAGCTCTCACTGCAGTAAAGAAAGAAACCTTTTTTGTTTAAGAAAACTATGTCTATGGCATTTCGAAGAGAATTTCGAATTGACTTTGTTTATCAGCAGGTTGAACAGTTCCATAATTAGGCGCTGACGCCAATTGCAATCTACACTACTGAGCTATAAATGAGAAATATTTCCGTAGAAATTGTGAGCGAATGAAGTCACCGACAAGTTAACGTCAACAAAATGTTGCAGCCCCGTTGATGATGATGATGATGATGATGATGATGACTCGTCACTCGGGCTACTGAAATGGAATTAGAAATTAGAATCGGAATTGGAATGCGAATGCGAATGTGACTGCAAATGGCAATCAGCATCAACAATAGTGCTAATGACGTCATAAATAAAATGGCAAAACGCATCATCGGCATTAAAATAATAATAATAGTTGATAAAATGCGATAATTAAGTTTCAATTTCGAATTCCACAACGACATTTGTAATCCCAAAAGGGGATCAAGCGTCGTTCAGCTACGTAAGCATCACATCTGCGGTTGGAGATGACCAGTCCAAATGGATGACGAATGTCCAAATGGGGTAATTAAATGGAGCCCGCATGCACATTGAGCAAATACTTTCCCGGAATTCAGCGATAAGTGGGTGAGAGGTGGTGCGGGTTTGACCGTATTGCGTCTGGTCCTGTAGTTCAAATCTGCATAGCTTTAGCCAGTTGATAAGCTGTAAATGTGGAAGGGTGGTGTGGATGATCGAGGGGGTTGAGCGGTTGAGTGGGGAAAGGGGAAGGGGGAGGCCTCGACTGTGACGCCAATTGGAGTCTGGTCGCGATGTCTCCGTTTGTTTGTCGCAAATTCACAAATTGTTCTTTCATTCTTTGTCATTAAATGGTGAGTGAGAGACCCAGAGAATGACCGCATCTGTCCAGCTTGGAATTTATGGGTGTCGCTCTCTATCTATCTATCTAGACATATATGTACATACATACGTACATACATACATACATACATACATACATACATACATCGCTGGCTATCTCTTTTTAGCACAGAGTCTCACGATTTCTCAGTTTTGTCGCTTGACGTTTATTTCTCCAGCGTTTTTATCTGCGCAAATATTTACGCTGAACTTTCGTGTCAATTGATGTCACATTCCTGCCCAAGCTGCCTCCTTTCCTCCCCTTTGCTCCTGTCTATGTATGGCTATGTAAGTGGATGTGTGTGTGTGTGTGTGTGTGTGCGTGTTTGTGTGTGAAATTGTAAAGAAAAGTGTAGAATTTGTGTGCCAACTGACCCGACACTAAATCAGCTGATAATTCAACTGCCGCCCAACATACGAGACACTTGTGGCGATAGAGAGAGAGAGTGAGAGAGAGAGCGAGAAAGAGAGAGAGAGAGATAGAGAGAGAGGGAGACTGGGACGGAGTCTGCTAAGGCAACATAGTCAGCATCATCTTCATCATCATCATGTGGGCGCCGTCGTTTTGTGCTGAATGCTAAGTAAGATTTTATAAGCAAGGCTTGTGTGTGTGTGTGTGTGTGTGTGTGTGTGTGTGTGTATGTGTGGGTAGGGTCAGTATCTGTGTCTTGTTTGAACTTGGCATCAAATTGGCTAAAACATATTGTGCATTTATATTTAGCCAATGTCATTACCAAGATTGTCCCACGACACGATTGAAAGTGCGTCAGCTGGCAACTTGAAAGACTTGCAAGACTTGGGCCCAAAGCTTATTAAAGCTCGATAAATGTATAGATAGAAGTTAAGAGAGTATTACTATAATATGTAGAGTTTGATTGGAAATACATTAGCAATGAATTAACGAATAAAAAGAGAAAGTCAAAGCAGCTGAAACGCTGACAACTCTTGTCACTTGCATCACAATATGCAGAAGAGCTGTTAGATTTATCTATCTATTGATATGTATCTATCATATCTATCTTTTGTTATACATGTATCTATGTATTTATTGTAAATTTACGCACTCTTTAGCTACTGTTCATTATTCAAGTTTATCGTATTAAATTACTGTACATAATTTATTATTTATTGTTATTATTTCTTATTATGTTTTGCAATTACAAATTTATTAATTACATATTTGCATTTATTATAATATTTAAGCATTTAAGCATTCACGCATTTCTCTGCTTTACAAAAACTAACTGAATTATTCAACAATTAAATTTGATAATAAATTTCAGCTAATTTAATTGCTTCACTCGCTTCTACCTCAACTGACCAGCATAAATATTGGACCAAACCAAAGTGTTGACAGGCGTCAGCAACAGTCATCATCATCACGTCATCATCATCAGCAACAACAACATCATTATGAGCACAAGCCCATCACGATAAAGTCCATTTAAACAATTATTAGTTAAATTTACTGTTAATTTCAATAACTGAGCGATAATACAAACAACGTCGCGTTGCGATGCATTGAAAGCAGCTGCGGGTCCTGTCTATCAAAAGGGAGTGGAGTGTGTGTGTGTGTGAGTGTGTGAGTGTGTGAAGAGAGGAGTGGAGTGGAGTGCGGCGGGGCAGCGGTCTGTCGGCTGGTTAGATGGATGTCTGCGGGGCGAAAGTCAAACGCATTATTAATGCGATTATTGTACAATGCTAAAATGGAATTCTATTCAACGAGGCGTCACTGAAAATATGCCAGAAAAGCCGGGCAGGAAACTGCTCTCCTACTCTCCGTAACTCACTCTATTTCTCTCTCTCTCTCTCTCTCTCTCTCTCTCTCTCTCTCTCTCTCTCTCTGTCTCACCGTCATACTATATCCATATCCCGCATAAAACCATGATTGTGGTTGCACTTGGACCAAGAGGCGTGATCGTTATCGATGCCATCATCATAAACATCAACAACATCATCATCGACATCATCAACATGGGCCAATGGACAACGGAATCGATGTATAAAGTATTTTTGGTGTTTCCGAGGCAAATTGCAATGGAATACTAATTTACAGATACAAATTGAGGGAGCTGTCGCAGCGGGCAGCAGTTCATGGAGTTTAGCCAGCATTGAGGGAGGGTTTCCTCTGAAGTTGGTGTTAGTGAATTTTCGGATGTATCCCTCTATGTGTGTGTGTGTGTGTGTGTGTGTGTGTGTGTGTGTGTTTCTGTGTGTGTTTGTTGAAAATTCGAAAATTACGTGACTGCATTCGCAAAAGAAAGGCGCAAGAATTGTTGGAATGTAGAAATTGGGCTGCGACTGAGTTGAATTTTAAATGACGAATGATTCGTAATGTGAAAAGGGGCAGTCAACTAACTCACAGAGTGGGAGAGAGGCGGAGAGGCAGAGCGGCAGAGCGGGAGCCAGGCAAGGAGAGACCAGCAAAGAAGGCAGCAGGCCAAGCCGCTCTAATTCAGAGCGAGTGCTCAAAGGGGTGCTGGCGCACGCAGGCCTTGACCAGGCTAAGACAGGGTCTGGGTCTCGGTCTGGGTCTGGCTCTGCGTCTGCCCTAAAGTCCTGCGTGTCTGACTGCGGCAGGGGGGGGGGTAGCGGTGTCACAGGACCGACCGGAAGGCTCAAACAGTACAGCAAGCAAACGAAAATAAATCAACAAAAAAACATTTGGGCAATAATGTTGTTAATTTTTTAAGTTGTTAAGGTCAAAGGGCGTCCGCAGCAGTAATGCACTGAGCAAAAATACTATATAAAGTGCTGCAGTAATGCTTAGAGTTGTTTTGATAATATTTTCATTATAATTATAAATTCGAATAAAATAATTTATAGTTCATTTGTTCCAGAGTAGACTCGTTTTTCTCAGTGTAGGCTGCAATAAACTACTTGAATGCTTCGTCTTTCTGTTTTTTGATGCGCTGTCTTTCCACGCCTTTTCACGTTTTCCCCTCGCATTGCCATTCCCATTCCCATTTCCATTTCTATTACTATTTCTATTTTCTTTTCTAATGCTCCATAATGGTCGTCATTTGCGTACAAATTGTTGACACTTCGTGGACAGTTGCTGGGAAGTTCAAACGTTCTCGTGCGTGCATTTGAAATGGGCCATGGTATTTCTATTTTGCATTGGCCTCACCCGACCATGCTGTGCGAGCAGGGGGCTTGGAAGGGGGGCGAATGTGGAAACTCCGAGGCAAATAAACTGGGCAGCGACAGGCCAGCGAGCTTAATGGAGTTGTAATGAGTGTGAAAATTAATGTCGTCACATTACTCACGCACCCAAACGCGACTCCCGACAGCAGGACAACTGACACCCACCTTCCCCCCCCAAACACACACACACCAATGTAGGGTTGCTTCCGTGTTAAAGTTAGGGTTGACCTGTGCTAATATTTACCTTCAACTGGAATTGAAGCACTCGTAATCAATTGAGAGCTAGTCAAAAGGGGTGGCCCCTATTTACATAGCCATTCTGTTTAAGCATCTGACTCATAGAGTCGCATTTACAGATTAGATAGAGCATACAGCACAAGTATAGTAAATAATAATTATTATTATGATAGATTACGCTTGAGAGTTATAATTAGACACATATTGCGATCTACTTTTGCGAAAAAAAAAAAACAAAAACAAACAAGAATTGTAATGATAATCTGTGGGATTTACAAAACACATTTCAGAAATTTGTAAATTTTCAACTACATTAAATTGTCTGGAATCCCCAAGTCATTAAATTGGTTTCGGAATAAACATGATCCGCATTTTGAATTGTTTTCTCATATTTAAAATTTTAATTAGCAATATAAACTAAATTTAAACTAAGGGATTCACAATTATTTTTATTTCAATGTTGTTAGTTTCCAGTTGTAGAATTTCAACTATATTATTATTAGATTATATTACTTTAGATAGTTTATATATTATAAAGAAGTACAACTAAAACTCTTCTCTGCACAGTCCACAGTTAGTTATCATCGATAACTACAATTTCAACTCAAGTACCTTCATGTTTGGCCATCTGTATAATTGTGGCCCTGATTCTAATGCGGCGCTGATATCAGACATGTGGGCAGATTTACGTCAACTTCTAGACCCCAAACAAAAAAGAGCGTTGATTTATGTGGATGCGCAATTGCTGAACCTTTTGAAGAGACAGTAAAGATACATAAATATTTGTATATAAATAAATACATTTTATACGTTTTTTTTTTTTTTGGTGGCTGTAAATCATGGACAGGGGAACAGCTGGTAGCCGTAGACAGTAGGAGATGCAGATGAAGATACGGATACGGCGATGAGAAGACGATGAGTTGGAGCGTTAACCTGCAGCACGTAAATTATTTCGAGTACGAGTACGAGTACGAGTACATGTATCTGTGAGATACGTGATGGGACAAGTTGCGGCTAGGCGAAGTTCACATTGTAATTGCTTGGGCAACAACAACAATAACAACAAGAACAATGGCAATGACAATGTTAATAACAACAACACTAACAATTCATTTTTGTTGTATAAATAAAAGAACGATTTTCAAATATTTACTAAAGTCGCCAACGAGGGGCAACTGATTCATAATATTTTCTGCGAACTTCAAGGTGTTCAGTTGATTGCTTTGTTATTGTCGACATTGTTGTTGTTGTTGTCGTTGTTGTTTGCCTGTGGTAATTTTTCATGATTATTATTTGTCAGTCATTATGGTTGCTGTTGTTTTGATACTTATAATGGAAGTGGAAACGAGCCGCGAACCATTTTATAAATAAACTGCATGCCGTGATAAAAATAGAATTGCCAGTGCGATTTTCAAAACGCAACATTAACAACAACAGCGGCAACAACAACAGCAGCAGCTGCAAAACTATGCCATTTATTATTGTTGTTCTTATTGTTATTGTTGTTGTGGTTTTTATTTTTATTTATTTTGCTATTTTTTGCCGTTTCGCGTAATGAGAATTTTTGCAAATTTTCAACCCACACGCGACTCACTCAAAAGTCAACGACGTCAACAATATCATCATGCCGATCATCATCGTCCACATCAACATTCAACATTCAACATTCAACAACATTAACAACATCATAATGATCTCCACATTGTCATTATGATGAAACGTTCTTTTGAACTTATACACGCTCGAGACGAAGCTCTTAACTATTTTTATAACTGGCCAAGTGAATTGCCATTTTCGTCATTTATTGTTGTTGTTATTGCTGCTGCTCTTGCTGCATTTTGTGTTCTGCATTCGAAAATAGCTTCAAGTTCGAAGTGTAGCTAAAAATAGTTAACAAAATAATCAACGAAACACAACGAACCCAACTGTTTATACATAATTGCACACAATTTCTGTATTTTTCTGTGTTAATGAATCGAGTTTTTGGCCAAGAGATGTGAGCATATCGAACATGGCAGCAGTTCTATAAATATATATAGTTAAAGTTCAACGGAAATTTGAATTTCTAATTGACTTAACATGCATTTTTATGTATTGTTTGTTTAGAGTAACAGTTGAGTTGCTGATCAAGTCATTGAGAGCGGCATTTGTTAGTGCAACTTATTGTTAATCAAAGCAGTTGCAATAGTTTATAAATAATTCGATGTTAGAACTGATTAACTTAACAAAAATAAACTTGAATTGAAAGCGCAAAGAAACTAATAAAAGTCTATACAAAATAGTCATGAAATTCAATTAATAAATTTAGTTATATCAATGCTAATATCACAGCAATTTTTAAATATTTCTATAATCAAATTTCAAATTCAAGTAATTCAAATAAATTAAAAGCAACTTTGTCCCTTTTACGAACTAGGACAAATCAAGCAAACATACGAGTTTCCAAAACGCATAGATAATATCTAGATAGAACTGAAAACTGGCGGATCATGATGATATTATCTACGAGTATTTGCTTATTTAGCCATAATTCACTTGTTTTTTGTTGGCTTTGATCATTCGAATGATTTGCATTTTGAGAATTAATGGAGAATAGAAATCTCAACGCACAGCTAGTTTGTTTATTGCGTATTTGTTCAATTTGTTATCGACAAACGGACAGACAAACACATATACAACTACTTATATATATATATTTGTGTGTGTGTTTCTGTGTATATATTTATATAGATACATCTATCTATCTATCTATCTATCTATCTATCTGTTATTCAATTTTGGTGATGATGCGAAAACAACAAAACAAATTTGTTAAAACTAAAAATACATTTATTAAAAATAAGTAGATATACAGCCTGCAGCTATGCATAGATACACACACACACACACACACACACACACACACACACATGCACATGAACGAGTAGTTCGAGATACATTTAAAGATAGATAATTTTGCCTTAAGCAATTGTTGCATAAACCACTTTTGGCTTCGAGTTTTGCTCTGTGACTCGCTTGACATTTCACCTTGAGAGTGAGCCAGAGACAAAGCGACACAGAGAGAGACAGACAGAGCGACAGAGAGAGAGAGAGAGAGAGAGAGAAATCAGTGCAAACTGTATAGCGAAAATGTAAACAAATGTTGACAAACCAAACATTGATTGCGACTGCGACAAATCATGACCAGCATCCGCAGACCTCTGCCCCTCTCTCCACCCTTCAGCTCCTCTTCTAGCCCAACCGCCTTGTGTATTTGTGTAACGCATATCTTTCCGGCACTTAGTTTCGCTTACCAAAATGACCAAGAGCCGCCGCAGTATTGTTGTGGTAGGGGAGGGGAATCGGCTGGAATTCAAACGCAAACCCAAAACGGAAGTGCCTCTAATTTCAATATGGCCGCCTCCCTCTTAACGGTTAACACAATTGCTGACACAATTTCCGAGATTTATTGCCAGCAAGCATACACACAAGCACACACACACACACACACGCAGACACACACACACGCAGACACACACAGTCGTAGACGCACAACCACATTGCGACACACACATAACATGGCGGCATTTGGTGGTTGCCAAAGGAATTGGATACGTTGTCCTACCCCGCACCACTCACCCTCACTCCACGCTAAATACCAAAAAAAAAAAAAAGGGCAATGGGTCCTCGCCAAAATAAATCAAATGAAATCGATGATTTTCCTTTTACCGTTATATTATGTCATGTTCTTCCGGCCAGTTGTGTCAACAAGGGTTACCTCCATTTGTGGCAAATACTCATCGAATCGCATACAGTTTCAATAGGATTGGGCTGCGATTCGATTCGATTGGATTGGTTTGGTTTGATTTTGGTTTTGATTTTGGGTTTTCGGTTTTGGTTTCCTTCGGCATACAGCATAAGTCAGCCGTTTTGCCACTTGTAAACTTCTTCATATCAGTCAGGCCCCAGGCAAAGAAAATGGCCAAAAAGATGGGCAAAAAGAAAAGCCAAAAAACTCATCTGCATTTTGGCTCAGTTGCAGAACTTCATAAATGATGCGGAAGTGAAACAAAAAAAAAAAAATAAAGAAAAATGCAAACGAACGAGAAGGCGAAGGAGGAGGAGGAGAAGGAGGCAGCGGAGGAGGATGTGGAGTGGGTGTGGGTGAGGTAGGAGTAGCTCTCAAAGCGAATTTGCACAAAATGTTGCCTTGGGTTCAGAGTGGCTGACACGCCCCCCTCGCCTCTCGCCTCTCGCCCCCTGGTTCGCATACAGCAACAGCAAACGTAGTTGGAAATTTTCATTTGCCTGTCACAAAATGACAAATGAATTTTGAAATAAGCGCTCGTATCCGCTTGATTGTTTGTTTTTGGGTTTCAGTCGCAGTCGCAGTCGCAGCCACTAATCCCCCCCCCCCACTCTATCTCTCCCTCTTACTCTTACAGACGGAACTGCTACTGCTGCTGCTGCTGCAGCTGTGGGTTCCTCTAATGTATGTTATATGTGTTGGTGTGTGTGTGTGTGTGTGGGTTGCTTGACGGTGTCAATGATTGGCATTGAGCAGAAAGTTAAATTGATTTCAATGCAGCGCAATTGAAATTGAAAAGCGCAGCGTTTTGTGAATGCGCCTGACATTTGCATATCGAACGGCAATTTACCGTTCCACTTGACAGCCGCAACGCAAGGGAGTTCTGAGAAAGAGACGGCAATACCACGACAAGATGTGCCATAGTGAACAAACATATATGTGGAGTGTAGCTGGAGTATCATCTCTATTCAATGCTTTAAATATTATTTGAATACACAATTATTAGGGAACAACGATTGTATTATTACTTAAGATTACTAATTTAAATATAAGGATATTAAATCCCTCAATATGATAATATAATGAATATAATATAATTATATGAGTGAATATTTATTACTATTTATTAATTTCATTTATATTTAAGCATATTAAATTAATTAAATTAAAATTATCTATTACTCAATACATAATAACTTAAGACTACTTATTATAAAATAAGCAATAAGCAATAATTAAATTCAAATTAAACTAATTAAATTAAAATTATTTGAATTATAGTTCAATAAGTACACAATAACTTAAGACTAACTATTAGAATATATAGATATTTAATCTCTCAGCATTGTAATATAAGGATATTAAATTTATAATTATTAATTATAATTAATATTGTAACTTTACACAAATTAATATAATATAAGGACATAAATAGGGTAATGCTGAAATAAAAAAAAAAAGTATAAAAATAATTCCACAATTTAATATGTTACTTAGAAAATGAAATTTCTTTAATTAATGTAAAAACTAATAATATAAAATATAATTTTTTAAAGGGAAAATGTAGTCATAATTTTTTTCATATTGAAAATACTCCACAAAATAAATATTTTTTATTGCAAATGATTAACATTTAGTAGAGAATCAATTACAATGCCGAATCATAATCCATAGTTATGTTTTCTTCATTAAAATCAATGCAGTTTTGCCTAAGATTTCACAATCTTAAGTCTTCGATCTGAAAACTATAACAAGTCAAGATTTCTATATATTTATTTTATGTTGCTAGCATTAATTTATATTGTTTTTTTTTAAGTGCTAAGCAAATTGCTTAAATGGTGTGTTATTTGTTGCGACTTCATGTAATACAAATTTCTTTTTAAACATGATACAAATGTGGCGAATGTCCCATGCATGAAGTAAGCCAGGCAATTCAAATTAAATTTATTCCTGGAAAACCTCAGGCATATTTTCTGCATTTTCACCAGCTTTTCTTTTCAGGGGATGCCGTCTGCCGTTTGCTAAATTGTTGTGTGGAACGTTTGGACATTTCCTGGTAATCGTTTCGATGTTGGAATTCGGAATTTGAGCAAATTATTGCAATTGACTTCATTTTCATAATTTTACACAAATAAGTTTTTTATGACCCAATTATGGGAACTTCCGTTTGCCGCCATAACAACAACAATAACAACAACGACAGCAACATTAGCAACATCAACAACAACAGCAACAGCAACAATCTGGGCAAATGCCAATTCAGGGCTTTTATGGAAGCCTCTTTAATGACGTTGCCGTCGATGAGGTTGCTTTATGTAGTTGTTATTGTTGCTGTAGTAAGAGGAGCACTTAATTCCTTTCATTTTTCTCACCTGCCCCTGCAATGTGCAAATTATTTGTGGCGTGCATTATGCCAAGCGCCGCACGACAGCCACATAACCATATCGAGAATTTGCTTCCTCAGCCGCCAAAAGGGAAGGAAAAGCAGGTGAGCCGCAGGACGAAAGTCTCTCGTCCTTTACTCCACTGTGGAACTGCAGTTTGCTCTGAGTTTCGCTAATAGCCAACGGTTTGGTTTTTTTGGTTTGGGCCTGGCTCGTTGCCTGGTGGCCTGCTTGGCTGCTTGGTTGGCTGGCTGGCGCCAGGCGTGAATTTTCTCCATGGCAATTTTTCTTTGCTCGCCTTTTTTAAGTGGCCCGTGCGCGACGGCAATAACGAGCCGACAACAATAACAACAACAACAACAATTACAAGAACAACGTTGTTGGTAAATGAGAGTAAATGCAATAATTGCAATGTTTATAACATTAGCGGGCCACGTAAATTGCAGCCACCGACGCGACGCGACCAAACAACGAGCCGCCAAACCGACGCGACTCGACCAACTCGACCAACACATTCAACCAATCGACCATCAACCCATTTCATTTTCCACAATTCTCATTATCCATTTGCATATGCACCACTCATCAGTAGCCACTGTACCCAAGTACAGCACTCACTCAGTTTTAGAGGGAGATGGCGCCAAGAAAACCATAATGAAGTGCAAACGGTTACCAACAGATATTTTTGTGGGCCAACTTGGTCATTGAGCACATGGCAATTAGACATTTAGCCATTCGACTAACCGTTAAGCCTTTAAACAACCATTTAACAGAACAGAACAGAACAGGAAAATAGAATACATAACAGTCAAACCAAAAACACTATAGAGAAATTAAGCGTTTTAATTGTTGTAATTGCAATTGCTAATTGCCAATTGCTGCATGTTGAGTTGTGTTTAAACAGTTGGCAAATGTATTTCCCTCTCTTCTACTTCAATCTAGTGTTGTCTGGAATTCAATGCAGATATTACTTGTTTATTTAATCGCTTTACATTTAACAAAGAACTCGGCTTTGATTTGAACAATAAAAGCATTAGCAAGTGCAGGGATAGAAAATTAGAGGGAAAATAATAATAATATTGGGGAATTTAATAATTTTAAACAGTGATTAAATGAAACTTAAGTTAATTGATTTACTTATTTCTTTTAATTATTTCTCTTCGTTTTTCTTTAATTTTTAAAATATATTGAATATTAAAGAATAATTAATAATATTTATTTAAAAAAATAAAAAAATAAAAAAAAAAACTTTAATTTCTCATTTGTTTGAATTATTTTTATTTAAGAATATTTAATAATATTTAATTAAATATTTTAAAATATTTAAAAAAATTATAATTAAATGAAATAAAACTTCAATATTTGATTTGTTTGAATTATTTTTAATAAAGAATATTCAATAATAATTATTTAATTACATTTATATTTTTATAATGTAATTAAAATTGATAAAACTTTAATATTTCATTCAATGTTAATTAACAACTAAATTATTACTTAACCCAAGCATATTTTTAAGTTAATTCGTGACCTTTATGCAACATCAAAGCGTGTTACATTCCATTGAGATTTCCTTGACTTATTTGGCAACTTGGCAAATTAGAGCCAAAGAGTGAGAGAGCTTGCTGTATGGCCAAAACATAGTTAACCCCATCCTGGCAAATTCGAAGTGCCTAAAGCTATAATAATACTTACAGGGCAATGAATTAAAGTGTTGCTCATAATGGCATTTGGCAAAGTCTTACTTATACTTAGGTAAATACTGTATGAAGTTCTCTGACTCGCTCCTTGTGCCACATGCCGTCTCTTTCACTCGGTTTTAGCATCATAATTTGCATTAATTAATTTGTTGGCTCATTCATTCAGTCAAACATTTGTTCATTCATTAAGCGGCTTTACGCAGTTGCCACACAGTTTTTCATCTCAGATGCCAACGGAGTGAGCCGGATAGAGAGAGAGAGAGATTGGAGAAAGGGCGTGAAAGGGAGAGAGAGTCATCGTTGTTGCTGTTGTTGTTGTTGACGTTGTTTCCTCCGTTGTTGAACGCAATCGTGTAGGAGGAAGCATTTCCCTTTCAAGCTTAATTAAGTTGGTCACTTGGCTGAGGCGCTGACGTTGAGTGGGTGACGATAACAAAGACGACAACGACAACAACAAACACAACAACAACATCGACAACGACAACAACAAGAACGATGATGGCGTTAATAATGACGATAATGCCAAAGCTCATCATGATGTTAGCTGACTGCCTCTTGGCTTGGCTTTTAATGGCAACGAAAACGAAATGTTGCCTGCCATCGCCTTCGAGTCTTACAAAGCAGGGCACGAGGGGGCAAGTGTGGCCGGTGGCAGGTGGCACATTGGTTGGTCACAGCGGGGTGCAGGGACGCTTGTAGCGAGAGGCATTGCGTCTGCTTCTTCCTCTTCTTCTTCTTCTTCTTCTTCTGCATGGGCGAGGAAGTGAATTTTGCTTTGAACGTGACGGAAATTGAATTTCCGTTTCTTGGGATGACACTGCCGCCAACGTTGGAGCCCCCAGAGTCCCCATTGCTTTAGCGCTGACTTTGGCTTTGCCAATTGTTGTGGTTGCTCTTCTTCTTGTCGTTGTTGCTGTTGCGGTTGTAGTTGCGCTGTTAAGTAGGCGAGTGACGCATGCGCAACGGCAATGGCAACGCCAACGCAGAAGCGGAACTGGCAACTGGCAACTGGCTGGGCAACTGTCGACTGGGTCACTTCAATATGTACATGGAATACCATTAAATAATACCAATTATTATTATAAACTACCTACAACAGTTCCGTTTCGATATTAATTGCAACTTTAAGTGCATTGTCAGAGCACAGAAAGGGAGTGCTGGGAATAGATTCTACAACTAGAGCGGATAGAGATTTAAATAAATATATAGATATGTGTGTATCGTATATAACTATAGATATAGTAATATAGATGTAGAAGTAGATATAGAAATAGAAATAAATGTATAATTATATATTTAATATATAAATAAAGCATATTTGAATAACTATTACATAAGTATCTATATTTATATCTATTAATAGAAATAAATTAATATTTAAAAAAATATGTATAATTAGATAACGATATAAATACATATATAAAGTAAATATAATAAACAAATATATATATTAAATATAAATCAAATGTTTGAAGGTAGAAATAGAAATTGAAATATATATATTTATATATATATAATTATAAATAAAATAATTTGTAGGTATCGTTATACACATTATTCAAAATATAAATAAAACAAATAATTATGTGAATACTACGAGAACTATATAAATATATATAGAAAGTTCTGTATTCTAAATGAAACAGCATTGTTAATACTGTCAACAACAAAATAAACTTAATTTTTAGAAATATTCCGTATTAATTATACGATTATTTAACATTTGTCATACTCTAACATAACAAACTCATTAAAACTTCTAGAGTAAATGCATTTCATGATTGTTAGTAAGATATGAACGTTTTATGGCTCATTCATAAAGTGAATAACAAATAAGCAGGAAACTGAATGATTTCTCATAGACAGCTCAATTTATTATAGCGGCTAATGGAACTTTGTTTTTTAACAGTTGATTGCAACAATTGAGAGTGAAATATGTTTAAAAAGAGAATTCTTTAAACATCTGAGAAGTTAGAAGTGTTTACGTTCGGAAATATTAACTATAATTAGCCGACATACAGTTAAAGAACCAAAATTTAAAATAAACTTGATCTTCATGTCACATCTGGTGTCTTTAGCTCTTATAGTTGATGAGAACGATGCGTACATACAGACAGAGAGACAGACAGACAGACAGACAGACGGACATGACTCAATCGACGCGGCTGTTCATACTGATCGCAAATATATATACTTTATATTCTTTTCACAATGTTACAGGTTATAAAATATAATATACCCTGCAGCTTTACAGGGTATACAAGTAACAAGTCTCTAAATATGAACACGAGTACTCCTCCGGTAGACAACTAAAAGACATTCGCAGGCATTCACATTCCACCAAATTGTCGGCGGCCTTTTAAATTTTTGCGCAGTTTCACGAGACATTACAACAATAATAACAACAACAACAACAGAAGCAGCAGCAGCAACAACAACATAAGTAAGTAAAAACAACTAAAGCGAAAGGCCATGGCAATGCCGTGGGGTCAGCATCAATGGGTCTGCAGTCTGAAGCTGGGAACTGGGAACTGGGACTGGGACTGAGATAAACATTGGGAATGGTATTGGTATTGGAGCTGGAACGGGGAATGGGATTGGGACGGTGCCTGTGTCTGGGTGAAAAGAGGAAAACGCTCTCGACTTCTTTCAGTGATTGCACTTGTCTGCAGCAGCTCTCAATGGTACACGGTACATTATAAGATGGTACGGTACCGTATGCTATTGTTTGCTGTGTGAAAGATGTACCAAGCAAAGTAAACAAGGGCGAAGCAGAAGACGTGGCTGGAAGAGAGCAATATTTGGAAGGGGAAGGGAAAGTGGAATTTAAAATTTGCACATGTGCACGTATGTCTACGATTGTGTGTGTGTGTGTGTGAATAAAGAAGAAGAAACACAAGCTGAAGAGCAACGATAAAAGACAACAGAAACAAGAACTTACATAGCTGGCAATATGAACGTCCGTTTCTCTTAACTCATTTTTATTTTGTTTCTCTGCTGCTGTGGTTGTTCTTGTTGTTGTTGTTGTTGATGTGGTTCGGTTACTGTTTTTGTTGTTGTTGTTCTTGCTGCTGTTGTTGTTCTTGCACGTTTGCCGCTTTGTCTGCTGACTCCCTCCGACCCCAGCAACTCCGCCACCAGCGCTTCACCTTGGCTTGTTGCTCTTATTGTTGTTGCTGTTGTTGTTGCGGTGGCTTTGCCACTTTCAGCAAAAATCCAAACGAAACAATAATAACAACAACCACAACAACAACAACTGACAGCGTCGTGATGTTTTATGGACTTTGGACTCGCGTTTTTTTTTTCCAAAGCCCCAAAAAGGCAAAAATTAAACGACGATGGAGCTGCATGAAAAATGGAAACAAGAAACAGCCACGACAACAACAACAACAACATCAAAAATATCAACAACAACAACAACGCAAAGCATTCACATGCAACGTTGAAACAGAAACAGTTCCGTAAAGCTGAAAAACAAAAATGCAAACAAGTCAGAAAAAAAGCAAAAGAAAAACAATAACAAAACAAAACAAAAACAGACTTTAGCTGTATGTGTGTGTGTGATAGAGCAACAGCAAAACCGCAAAAATAGCAGCAGCAGCAACAACAACAACAAGTATAACAGCAACAACCTCAAAGCGATTACATTTAAAGATAACGGAAATTTGTATGTAGGAAAAAACCTCAACTGAATTTTACCACTTGAAAGAAAAGGCTGAGAAATTATAGTCAAAAGGGATGGGTAGGGGAGTGGGTATGGGTAGAGGGAGGGGGGAGGGGGGTGTTGCTTAAGAAGGAGCAGAGGAAAGCGTAAGATGATAATATTTACATGCAAACATAAGTAGAGTGTGCATTATTATTATGGTATTTATTTAATAATTGATAAGCTGCAAATTTTTGAATATTCTTAAATATGCAATATAATTTATTTATATTTATTCTTACATTCAATGTTTTTTAATTTAGTTTTATTTATTTATAATTTTCAAATCTATTTAAATCTTTGAATTGGTTTTTATTTAATTCTTTTTTCATTTTAATTCTAATTTAAACTGTTTATTTAATATTGCAATTTAATTAATTAATACTATTATTTATTTTTACCATTAAAAATTATACATTTACAGTATGGATCTCTAATAAATGTAAAATAATAATTATAGCTGTCTCGGAATTCATACATAAATTGTATATTTTTTAGTTTGTGTTTAGAAATGAATTATATTCATTTCTTATTATAAGTATTATATTATTATTTTTTATATTAAATAACAAGTTTTCTTTGTAAATTTATAAAATATTTGTACTATTACATTTGCTACATTCAGCATCCTAGTTCCTTGACTAATCGAACCCCTTTCTAACTCGCATCAATATAATTGCCTCGTGTTGGCATTCAAAGCTCTTACCTAGCAAATATTTACTGAACATTGTGATGTGTGATTTGTCGTATGTCGCTTGTCGATTGTCGCTTGTCAATGGTCGATTGTCGTTTGGCTTTTCCATTTGCCATTCACAAGCAATTACTAACACACACAATTGCTTTGGTGACCTCCTCTGAAATGTTTGATTACCTCATTTTCTGGGCCAAAGTCGAGCCACTCTGCCATCGCTAACCCCATCCCCGCCCCCATCCTCTTGCCCATGTCCAAATTCGTGATGTGATATTGGCAGTAACATTACTGCAAGTGCAAAGTCAATCCTAGAATGTGCAGTCGACACATTGACTGCTGTCCCGCAGTGCGTATGAGTAATAACCAGAGACAGCCGAAGCGGAGAGCGTGGAGAGAGAAGAGAGGAGAAGCATAGGGACATTCAGTAAATGCTGTGTCGTCGCCAACGCCAACGGCCAACTTGGAGCAGCGCTATTGTCGTTTGGAGTCTCTGGCGTCATTTGTTTCTTTTGGAGAACACGCAAAGTAAATAGTAACATGTGCATTACTTGGCATTCATCTTTGGTCTCTGGTCTCCCCGTTCCCCACATCCCACTCCACACTCCACAACATCCCACTCACCCTTGATTGCCCTAACCCTTGCACTGGCTGCTCCACATTTAACGAGAATAATTGCAGCGCCAGTGTGGCGCTGTTGCACTTAACCCCGTCCCCAATTCAGAGGAAGTCTTTGAATGTCTTTGATGAAATATTGAAATTGTTCAACTGATGCTGGGGTCCAGCCAACGGACATGCACTGCATAAACTTTACACACACAGATATATATATATATATATATATATATATAAATCTCAGTCAAGTTGAAGTTATCACGTGATGTCGCTGGAACTAGAGTTGGATCTAGAACTGAAGCTGAGGATGGAAATAGAAATAGAAAATGGAATTGGAGTTGGAGTTTAGAGCTGGAGCTGGAGCTGAAGTTGGAGTTGGTCGCCTGTTGGCGTCAAGTGCCTCGTTATAAATTGCCCAATTTAAGAGCAAAGGAAATACATTTTTACTGTAAATAAATAATGACTCAAACAAGCTAGGAAAAGTGCTCGCATCCGAATACTCGAAGACTCGAATATTCGAATACTCGTACTCGATTTGATTTGCCAATTGGCCAACTGTAATGCAGACAGACTGCAATAAATGTCCAGACAGCAGAGGCCACAACATTCAATCCTTCGACCCTTTCGCTTTGCTTTGATCCCAAATAAAACGTAGTTACTTTCCTGTAAATATTGACAGTGACACTGCGAACTCAATGCGAAGCATGCTCTAGTTAGTAACTAAGAGACTTTAGTTAATAACGTAGCATTTTTAGATATTTAAATAGGGAACTTTTTGTAACTTAAGTGAATATCAATCTAATTGCTATTTTAATTATATAATTGTTTATTTAAAGATCTATTACTTTTGTTTTAATTAAGTAAAATATATTGTATCTCAAATTAAAGTAAGCATTATCTTTCTGTTAATATTGACAGTGATGCAGGGAGCTCAAGTTAATCACTCACAAACTTTGAAATTCCAGCACAATCATAGAACTGATCACAAATTCAATTACTATCTGTGTATTATAAAGCTTTCTCTGTATATCTTTTACTTTTCCTTTTATGACATAAAAGATATTGTATCTCAAATACTTTTTCATCATCAACGTCCAATCAAATGGGTCAACTTTCAGTTAACTGCTTTGCATGCCGTTGACAATCATAACAATTAGTGTTAGCCAGGGGGGAGGGGGGGGATAGAAGCAGAAACAGCAACAGACTCAAATGAGTGGAAAAATCGAATGGATTTAAAGACAAAACGCATTTGAATTGCGGTTGTCCACGAATTATTTGATTTGTGGTCACTTTGGTCACTCACGATTGCCGACAAATGGAGCTCCCCCCCCGCACACACACACACACACACACACACACACACACACACACATACACAAAGAAATCACCAACTCGGGCGGTCGCTGGCCCAAAGCTGCTGTTGTTGTTGTTGGTGTTGTTGCTGCTGATTCATCACGCATCAAAAGAGAAACTCCAGCCAACGAGAATAATGAAATTAATTTGAGCTCTATGGCCACAGAGACAGAGGAGAAACCTCCCTCCCGGGCGGGCGATGTGGTCGCATCTTGCGGAGGCATTCCACAGTTCCAGCGACGACTTCCATGGTCTGTTGCCTGTCTCTTGTTAATGTTATTGTTGCTGTTGCTGTTGTTGTTGTTGTTGTTGTTGTGGCAGGTCGCAAATTTCAGACACAGCACATTGCCAGACAGTGACTCTCCGTCTCTGTCCTCGACTGCAACTCCAACTCCAATTGCGACTCCGTCTTCGTCTCCAAGTTCAACTCCAACTCCAGTCTAAGAATCAGACTTAGTTTATGTCTCGACTCTGCAGCTGGGGATCACGGAGTGGCAGGTGCACCTCAGGCTCCCAGCACTCCAACTATACGAAGGCATCCAACGCTGCCGGCGGCAAACGCATCGTTGCACAAGTTGCAAACATCTGCATGGACAGTGACAGGGGAGGGTGACGAGAGGGTAGAGGAAGGTAGATAAAATTTCTCGCTATTGTTGTTGTTTCTGCTGCTGGGCGCACTTAATGCGCCGTTACTTTCGTCTGCCGCCGGTCATATCGTAGAAAAGATTGGACTGCAGCAATGATAGCTGCACCACTTGAGAGAATACTTGATATTCCGCTAGTAAAACTACGACTACGAGTATAATAATAATAATGAAAAAAAAAAGTAGAATAAGAACTCTCCATTAACAGACACCAGAGATTGCTGAACACGGCAAATCGAACTCTTGAAACGTTGGAATGGAATTGTTGGAGTTGCAAGCAAGACACGAAAATTAAAACTGCGGTTGCATTAAGCATCAGAACATCAAAACTCAAGAAGGATGCTTTGCTTCATTCACTTCATTCACTTCATTGAGTGCATTCAATTGAAAATATTTAGCTGCAACTGAATACTCAGCGTCTGTTTAAATCAAAAAGCTAAATTTAAATTGAGAATCGATTTAATATTAATATAATGGGAATAACATGTATAAAAGTAAGCAATGAAGTTAACGAAAAGTAATTAAACGACACTTGGAGTAATTAATTTAAATTTATTTATTATTAATAAAATGAGAATAATAATAAAAAAACTAAAGAATTATAATAGAAAATAAATAATAATAATAACAATTAACTAAATATGTTAAATTAATATAGTTAACTGAGTACAAATAAATAAATACATAAATAAATCAACAGAATATTAATAAAAATAAATAATAATTATAATACTTAACTAAATATATTATATATATATATATATTATATATTAAATGTAATATAATTAACAGAGTACAAATAACTAAATAATTAAAATAATAATAATAAATAAATAATAATAATAATAAAAAATGCAATATAATTAAATACATAAACTAAAATTATTAAAATAATATTATTAACTGAGTACAAATAAATAAATAGAATAATAATAAAAAATAAATAATAATTAACTGAGTACAAATAAATAAATAGAATAATAATAATTAACTAAATATATTAAAATAACATAATTAACTGAGTACAAATTATATACAAATAATTGTCTTTATACTTTAAATAATATTATGACAATTCAATAAATAAATGCTTTAAAATAAATTGAAAATAATTATAGATGAAAAGGAAAATGCTTACATTATATTAACAGGTAAACTCCACTCACCTTTCCCCCCAAACTACTCAAGGTTGCACTTTCAACTCGGCAATCACTGCAAATTGTAAACAAATTACATGAAAAGTTGACAAAACTTCTGCTGTCAATGCAACTCAATGTGTTCTTTGGTCTTTAGTCTAAAAGAGTACAAAATTGCTATAACAGAGATACTAAAAATTTTTCAATTAGCTGCATAAAATATTGCGTATACGCCGCGTGTTTTAGAATGAAAATTGCGCGTAAAATTTGTTAGCAATTTGTGAAATTTCAAATGCAGCTGGCAGCCATCAACGCATTTCAAATGCAATAGCCGAAAGCAGCAGAACGACAACAACAGTAACAGCAGAGAGCAAGAAAAATATGCCTTTACACTCACACACACACACACACACATACACGAGGCTACATACAGCCAAAAAGCGGGTCAGTGTTGAGCGCCAAGGCCGAACCTTGCCAGCCAGCCAAAGTAGGGCGTCAGGGCGGCTGCTTGGCCCGAGGTAGGCGTGCGCGCCCCCCTCTCCTCAACCCCTCTCGCCCAGCGTTCGAGCTGTGGGCTGTCGACTAACCCAAAACCCCCAAACCCAAATCCAAAACTTAATTCGCGTCGGCTGCTCCGAGCCAGAGTCACAGTCAGAGTCAGAGCCAGAGCCGAGAGGTGGCGAACTGGTTACAGGTTGGGCAGCTCGATGGGTCGTCGCCTCGCTCGGCGGTTCGTTTGTAGGCACGTTCGCTTCTCCTTGTTGTTGTTGCTGTTGTTGCTGTTGTTGTTGTGCAGTTGTTGCTGCTGCAGCTGCGAATACAACGGGTTGTACTCGTAAAACGTAACGTAAATGCAAACGTGGCGCCAGCCTGTCAAGAAGTCAAAGTACAATCGTTTTGCCAATGCGTTTGCAATGCAAGAAAACGTGTAATTAATTAAAAACACTATAACATTTTAATTAAAATTTAATTAATTTTTTATTATTAATTATTTGTATTTATTAATTAAAATATTATTGCACATAAGATAAATCAATTAACTTCAGAAAATGGAGTTAAGATATATATATTATAAAAGATATATTATTTACAAAATCATATTATTAATTATATATTTGCATTTTCCTCTATCCCAACTTTTTTTTAGCTACTTTCCATTTATGCTTCCCTGTAGCAAAATGTCAGGGTATTTCACATTCTGTCAACTATGCGCTTTAGTATCTGCAGATTATAATTGAAATAAATTCACTTTTTTAAATATTATTGGTAACTCAGCGAATATGCTTTATGCATTATTTATTATTATTTATTTTACATTTTCCTTATTTATAAATACATTTTCTTTATTTCCTTGTGGATTTTGCTTTGTTCAATAACGATTTTTTTTGCCTTTTAAGTATTTGCATTATACTTACCTTAATCTATGTAAATATTAAACAGTTTTTCTTTACCCGTTTATAACACGAGTTGGCCATTCATATGCATAATCATTCATTTTATTTATTCCTTTCATATTAATACTTTTCTTTATTTGCTTTATTTAAATATATTTTTTTTTAAATACTACAGTGCATTACAGCATCATTCATAATTAATCACATTATTGTAAAAATAAATTTAATAACAAAGGTAAAGATTCGCTTAAATTATATTTCAAGTAAAGCGCATTAAGTATTCGTTGTGGTTTTGCGTTCCATTTTGTTATTGTTTTAGCGCTGCAATTGAGACGACGACATGCGCGTAGTACAAATATATACGGAGAATACGACGTCAACGTCAACGTCAACGTCGACGTCAACAGCAACAGCAACAGCAACGCTTGCAGCGACGGCGACAGCGACTGTGAAGTGTGTATAGGAACTGCAGTTGTGGTAGTAGATCATGGCCTGTTCGTTGTAACTGGGGCAGTTTGGGGCACTTGCACCGAGGTGGCCCTGTGGACGATGGCTACTTGCAACTGCGACTTGTGGATGCCACTGGAAACTAGGACTCGAAATCATTTGATATTTATCGTTAACCCAGTTAGCTGGCATCCTCTGCCTGTGTCAGTGGCATGGGCGTGTCTGATGTGTCGCACCTGTCGCCACAGTTGTTGTTGTGGTTGGTCCTTGACGGTCCTGTAACTGCATAATTAGTATGCCAGTCGGCAGTGACAACTAAGTAATCCCTCATGCCACCAAAGAGTGCCAAATAATTCCATTGAGCATTGCAATCTCTTTACCTTACAAAAGTCACACCCTCCCTGCCTGCATTAATAATGATGAAAATGCATTTAAAAATCGATTTCACATCAACAACAATTAACAAAGTGAAAACACTTTGCTCCGAAAAGAAAATAAAAGAAATAGAAAAGAAGGAAACCCCTAAACAGCTGCTGAACTTCCCAAAACTAGAAAAGCAAAACAGAAATTAAGGGAAACTTTATCCTTCAACATGGCAAGTGGAACATTTCAGGGACATTTAATACTTCGAATCGTTTCGTTTACAGAACCATAAAAAACAGCCCAAAATATTGTAACTGCACTTGAATTTCTGTTGAGTTTTCCCAAGTTCTGGGACACTTTCATTGAGAGTGCTTTGTAGTGGGAGGCAACAACTGGACAACAACTTCAAAATTTCTGTCTCTACTCTGTTTACAAACTCCAACTTTCATTCAGTTCACTTTGCTGTGGTTGTTATCATAAATGGAAAATGCCCGGCAGGAGCTCGTTAACCCTTTCAGGCGAACAGCGAAAATACATTAAAAATAATAAGTGATCACATGGCAAACGACTAGCAGATACTCTATGGCAAGGCAGTGCTTGCTTTGCAAGGGATATTATGTAGGTAATTTTATATTGCTTTATTTAATTTTAATTATTATAATTAATGTAAATAATTATGTACTACACACTTTTTAATAGTAAAACTCAGTTTGTATATAGTTTCTATAATTTTTAAATATTTAATTATAGTATTGAAATTTGATATATATATATTCTATAGTTAAAATAAAATAAATGTTGGAAATTTGACAACTGTCAATGTATTAGACATAATTGTGTTTTTAAGTTTTTTGTAAAATGAAACACTAATTAAATTTTTACTATTCTTGAAAAAAAAAAAAAAAAAAAGATTTATTATTGTAACAATTCTCATTTTTTTTAGTATAAAAGATTTTTGCTTAAACTTAACTTAAAATACTTTAAATATTGTATTAATTATTTTTAAATTATATATATTTAAAAAACAATTATTATATAATTATATAATTATATAACAATTATTTATATATTTTAAATACTATATTCTACTTAATTATAAATATATTTAACAATATTAATTTCTACTTAAATAAATATCTTTTAAAATATTATGTAATTATAATTAAATATAAAATATAATTTGAATTTATTTAATAATAATTAATATATCAAATTTTTTACTATTAAAACAATATAATTAGTTTTTTAATATATTTTAATTATATATTTAAGTAACTTTTTCAGTTTAAGTTCTTGTACTTTATTAATTTATTTCATTTATGTTAGTTTAATTACATTGTTTACCAACTCAAAGAAAGCTTTAATAGGTTCAAAATAGCGCTCACCGTTACACTATTTGCATATACCCTTTGTTTCATTTTATAGCCATAGGGTTTAATTAGTACTTACTGCGGAGTCGAGTTGTGTTTTCGTGATGCAGTTTGCTCTAAGACTTCACATGGAATACAATACGAATCCAATTTTTTATTGGCCACACGTGATTGAATTCAAGCGACTGTCTCAAGAGCGTCTCTCTCTCCCTCTCTCTCTGTTCCTCTCTCTATTGCTCTGTGCAGCTCTCTCACGTATGCCCTCTCTGTCGCTAAGTCTAAGCCTGTATCTGGAGTCTATGATTTAACCATTTGTTCCCATGCTTCGTCGCATCACGTAGGCGCTGTGTCATAAAACGTTAAATTAGTTGGATACTATGCTTTGGTGACTTGGAATTCTGTTGGGATGGTGGTGAGTAAGTGGGGAAGCGGGGAAGCGGAGGATGGCGGCAAGGAGGAGGATGCATAGAGGAATTCCCAAGGCATGAAATGTATTCGTCAGTGCGTCTTTTTGGCTTGACAGTTGCCTCATAAAATGCACATGTTGATGGCGCGTGTTTGGCATGGCCAAACCAAAGGGTGAGTCGCAAAGAGGGGTGAGTTATCGTGTGTGGTAGCGGGCGGGGCGTAGGGGGGAAATTGGCCGTTGCACTATTGTTATGTTCTTGAATATGCGCGGCGCGTGTGGCAGATAGCGAGAGAGTGTGAGAGGGCGAGTGAGAGGGGGGTCTGTCAATAGCTGCAGCCGTCTTTGTATTCAATCTAGTTTCCCTATTTGATTTGAATTAAAATAAGTTACGTGAGTTGCGCCTGACATTTTCCATGTTTTTCCCCATTATATCTATGTATCTGTAAGATGCACACACACCACACACACAACGCACACACATGTGCCTCTTTCCTCTTGGTGAGAAGGGACACACGCCTCGGCGGGTGTTTAGTCAGCGTTGTGGCAACTGGGCAGGAGGAGGCGAGTTGGGGGCAGGGCTGCTTGTGTTGACCTAAATTCATTTAAGTCGATCGATATTTCTGCTGCACTGTATTGCCGTCTCGCTCGCACGCTGCATGACCGAAAAAGGCAAAAGTATATAGAGCATACTACGTTCCATATACTACGAGTACAACTACAACTACGAATCTACGCTAAATGCAACAACAACAGCAACAACAACTGCATTGCAATTATTGTGAAATTCTACTACAATGAAAATTGTACGATAGTCAGGCAGCTGCCACTATCTCCCTCTCTCTAACGCTTTCTCTTCCTCTCCCTTTCTCTTCTACGTTTCCGGCTACGTTTGTCCATTGTCATAGACGTATGTGTGTGTCTGCTTGTGTGTGTGTGTGTGTGTGTGTGTGCGTGTGTTTTAGTGTGGGCGTCAACTGACATCCCATTGTTGACTCTTGAGCCTGCACGTGGGCGGTGTGGACGCTGGGCGTGGCAGCATACAACTTTGGTGGCCAAAAGGCAAATTTATTCTATTCTCTCTCTCACTCTCTCTCTCTCTTTCTCTCACTCTGTCAGATACAGCCTCAAATGTGGCACAAATGGCCAACTGACAGTTCCGCAAGTGCAGAGGCAGGAAGTAGTATGTTTGAAAGGGGTAAGCAAGCGGCAAGGGCGGCAGGAGGGGGGAGGACATAACAGACCAGCAAATGTATATAAAGAAACTATAGTATATTGTTATGCGACTGCTGCAATTTGAGGCCTTGATAAGCAATTCTTGAGTTGATTACAAGGCTACTTACACTACTTACACTATTGCAGCTGTTGCAAGTCAAATAGCCGCTTATTTTGGCCAATTAAATTAGCCCGAGAGCAATTGCTCTAAGCCTCAACACACTGTTGGTGTAATTAAATTAAATCTCTGCAGTAAATTTAAAGTGTAAATTAATTTAAAATATATTTAAAGTAAATTTAAAAAATAAAGTTAAATTAAATAAAATTTATATAAGTAATACAAATAAAATAATATTAATTTCAGACTTAACACAAGTAAATTCTGATTGAGAAAAGCTCACGATTACAGGGTATCAGCTAGTTAGTAATATTTGTTTATATAATTAGCCAAGAAATACAGAGAAATAAGTTGGCAAAAATAAATCTAACAAAGTTTTTATAAACTTTAATTAATTGAATTGAATTGAATTGAAGTTTTGTTGCAGAATTTTGTAATTAAGCTAAGTAAATGGCTGCTTAATTAGTAGGGCATGCAACAACATATGCGCAACATATTTAATGATTTCATTTCAAGTTGCAAGTGGCAAGTTGCAACTTACAGTCTTGTGGCACATTGCACATACGCCTCGTGGTCGATAGCTGTTGCTGCAATGCGAAGTTTTCTATATTTCAAGGGAGGGATTGAGTTGCTGTCTCTGCATGTGTGTGTGGTGTGGTGTATGTGTGTGTGTGTTGTGCGGTGGGGGGAGGAAGGTAGGGAGGTTGGGCGACTGAATGTTGGCAAAACTCATTACGACGCCGCATGAGTGACATTTCTACGCTGTCAACATGACACATTTCATACACACAGACACACACACACACACACATTCTGACACACACACATTCTCTCTCTATCTCTCTCTCATAGATACACTCACATATGTACATTTGCAACCACATTCTTGGCATGCAAGCCACTGTGTGTGGCTTAATGTGTCAGTTCTTCCACCTCTGCCACATCTCGTGACACATCTCCATTGCTAGTGTGTGTGTGTGCTCCATATGCTGCAATATTGTTGCCTGCTACCATTTGACGGAGGCGAACTTTGGAATTACAACGCATTTCTTCACTTTCGCATCGCTGGCTTCTAAGCAGATTATTATTGTTGTTATTATAGAGCCGACTTCAACCGTCGCCATCGTCGTTGCCTTTTGTTTTATGCGAAAATTGAATTTGCCCAGCCAAAGCGTCACTTCACTCCTCCCTCCCCCCCCCCCAACACTACGTTACTCGTCTCTTACCCCTACTCCACATTGGTATTGCGACCAATCTTCATTCCCTATGCGTGCCACAATGCATCGCTCGGCTAATGGCGACGCATGTCAACATTTGCTGAGCTTTTGTGTTTAAATATTACTAATACGACATGTTGTGCCAGCTCGCGTGGCTCGAAGCGGCTTTGCCCGAGTCTTGAGTCCCCCAAAGCGTCAACTTGAGGGTTTGGGGTTGGGGCTGGGGTTGTTCGCTGCGACTGCCATTTGGAGTTGATGTCGATGTTGGAATGAGACTCCTCGAACATGAAGCGTGTATTATGGCCATAATTGAATTATGCTTTGCTGCAAGTCCGTTGTTGTTGTGGTTGTTGCTGTTGTGGTTGCTGTTGTTGCGTCGTTGTTGCTGCTGTTCGAGGAGAGCACTCACATTTACTTAGTTGTTGATTAGTTTGTAACATTGATGTCAGATAATGTTTTTAGATGGTGATAATGATAGCCTCAGTTCACATATGATTTTTTATGATGTGGCTCCAACTTGATTTATGTGTTTAAACAATTTCAGCGTGTAGAAAGTATGACTTCATTTAATTTAGATATATGGGATAGGAGCAGACGAAGAGAGTGTTAGTTAGTATTAGTTACTTTATTCACAATATATATATATAAATATATTTATAATAATATTTCAGATCTTTGTAGAAATATTTACAGAAATTTATATCCAAAATCTACTGTGGATTATAATTGCAGCGCTCAATTGCTCTCTGCTAGCTTCGCTGCGCTAGGATCCAATTGCTCTCACAGGATCCACAACAGCAGGCGCACACAAAAAGAAGTGCAAGTATGAGAATCAACTGTGGATAATATTGGCAGTGCTCAATTGCACTCAGCTAGCTTAGCTGCGCTGGGATCCAATTGCTCTCTTAGCATCCACAACAGCACACAAAAGAAGTGCAAGTATGAGAATCCACTGTGGATAATAATTGCAGCGCTAGGATCCAATTGGACTCTCAGCTGCATGTGGACTCTAATTGCTATATTTGTTTGATCAGCTCTCGATTTCTTTAGCTAATTAATTAATTGATATTAATACATACATATAGATTCCCTAAATTAATTTAAATAGCCTTAATATTTAAGCACAGTTCCTCATTGTGCATGGACTTCCACAGTCGCTTTGTTGATAAACAACAATATAAAAACTTTAAGTTTACAACTATCGCAGCCATAAGTCAAAAGCTGTGCCAATTTACCTGAGCATAAAAGAAAGAACAGAGGGAAAGAATAACAACAAATTTCTGAAGGACTTTCATGTGACAAAAAGGCGGCAAGATTTGGCAGGGAATTGAAATGAAAAAGTTTAATTGAAACTCAGTTTTCAATTCGAAATTGAATTCGCCTATAATATCAGGCAACTGCTTGGGCGGAGGGGGTGGATGGCAGGGGGGGGGGCGTGACAGACGTAACTACTTATATGCGCAGAGCAAATGCTGGCTGAAGATAGCGGCAAGACAAGACTGTAAAGGAAGGGGGCAAGAAAGAGAGAACTGAATAATACAGAGCACAGAGCTCGGGCGCACAAAAGATGTTTGCAGTTAAATTAAATGAAAAAGTTTACAACTTTTTTAATGAAATCATTTTATGCTTTTTTCGCAGCATAAACAAAGCGCCCAGCGCAACAATAGCAAACAAAACAAATGCGGCAGTTGCAATGGCTTAAAAGCAAGGACAAAGGGTAGTGGAGTGGTGGGCAGGGGGCAGGGGGCAGGGGCAGCAACTTGAAAGAAAAACTTGCATGCAAGTTGCAGGCCAAAAAGAAAAGCGAAAAGCGAAAAGAACCTTCTTTCCGCACACACACAGCACAAAGCACATATGTATGTATATATATTTATATATATATGTATGAGTGTGTGTATGTGTGTGTGTGTGTGTGTGTGTGTCTTTCTGTCTGTGTATTTGCACAGCTTGCAAATGAAATTTGGCTGAAGTTTTGCGTTTGATTTTCATGTTAAAGTCTTAAAGGCGTTTAACGTGTCGTATACGTAATCTGTGCGCAAATCGAAATCGCATTGAGACCAAGAGAGAGCGAGAGAGAGAGAGAGTGAGGAAGGCGCTACGAGACGTGTGTCTTTGAGAGCTCCATTTGTTGAGCGAGCTCCCTAAGGCTAATGATGCTGCTGTCAATAAGAACGTGGATTTCTCCTGACTCCCCCCATCCCTTCCCGCCTGACTGCCACGATAGTGTCCTTGGCAGGAACTGGGGTCATATTTGTGTCATGGCTGAAGCTCGAAGAGTGCGTTTACTTGTGCTAATCCAACTGTCACTCTCAGGGACACAGCAAATGGCTGCGGGAAATATGCCAAAAAATTAGTTTCGCTCGCAATGCGGGAAAACTATCTCACAGTTATCGCAGAGTAAGCGACAGAGAGAGAGAGAGAGAAAGTGAGATGGAGAGAGAGAGAGTGTGTGTGAGAGAGAGAAACAGGACATAAGCATGGCAAGCAAGTGGCAGTTAAGTGGTTTTCAACATTATCAATCTACCAATCCTAAAATGCTCCACATCCATTTCCCACTCCTATTTCCCACTTCCATTTCCACTTGTTAATGCACGCATTTCCGTTTCCTTTCGCCAGCTTCAGAAATTTATGTTTTATTGCAGCTGTTGCGCCCCTATCTTTGGCCCCTACTCCTACCCCATCTCCCCCCCCCTTCACCCTACTTTAGTGGAAGCCTAACGCTTTTATTGGCACTGTGATTTCTGGCGGTTTACGCTCCAAGGCGCATAACTCTCGACTTTGCTGCGCATTAATCATAAAGCGCTTTTCATGACAACACTAACTCCAACACTCCCTCCCATCCCCCCTCGCCAATGACACCGCCTAGCCATACAACTGCCCCCCTCACACCCCCTGCCCTTGCATTGCATTTAATTTGGCATTAAGTGCATTCGCCCGCAGCAACTAGGAGCAGGGAGTGATGAGAGCGGGTAGTGGGTAGTGGGAAGTGGGAGGCGCATAGCGTGGAGAAGTTGCAGCTCCCACATGACACTTAAGCGCTTTATGGCCCGATAATAAAGGAATACTCGCCTTACGTTGCCTTACCTGTGAGCAAGAACTTGCATTTCCCATTTCCCATTTGCCAGCTAACGATTCCAAGGGCTTTAGCTTTAGCTTTGGTTTCGGATTGACGACTCTACGACAGAGCTGAATTTTTATGTCTGCAGACATTATGGCGGCGACACACATACCCCACACACAACACACACAACACACACATATATATATGTATTTATGAGGCGTCATCAGGACGACACAGGTTGACGTCTTCAGCAAGGCGTTCAGGCATTCCAAAATTCTGACATTCAAACTTGCAGAACTTGAGGCCTTGACGTGAGCTGCATGAAAAGTAACCAAAATGTAGACACAATGTAAGCAGACATTGATGTCCAAAAGTCCAAAAGTGAAAGCACATGACATCAGCCTCATCAGCTAAAAGCCGCAACGAAACGAATATAAAAGATCTATGTTATGTGTAAGCCACAATTACTTCCTCCATTAACATAGCTCTTGAGTTCCCATATTTGATCTGCCTATCATTTATTTCATTCTCAAAAAAATTCCAAATTGTTTAGCAATCTTTCAAACGAAATTCATATCATTCGTAGTTAATGGCAGATGTTGTAGAGGAAACTGCGCCAGAGGCCGAAGACACTGAGGAGACACAGCAAAACAATGAAGAAAAGGAAGAAGAAGAAGCACTGCAACAACTAGAAGAAGCTGAGGAAGAGGCAAATCTAGATGAAGTCGAAGTCGATCCATTTGAGCAACTGGATGAAGATATGGAGGACAATGAAGAGCAGGAACGCATGTATCGAGAATATCTTGATTTAACCAAACAGATCGACTGTCAGAATGCCATCATAAAGGAGATGAAAGCGCGTAGAGATGAGCTGTGTTATAAACAATGTCAAACCCGCAAGGATAAAGCCGATATCAAGCGATTACGTAATTGTATCGATCAGGAGAGCATTAAGCTTCACACGATGACAAATCGGGCAATACAACTACAGAATTTCGGATCACAGCGTTTATACGGTGACATCGAGCTGCCGACCAACGATTTGGAGGAAACCTATTTCGTAACGCCACCGAATTACGGGGCTATGTGTCAGTCGTCTCCGAAATGTCTACAAACTGCACAGGAAATTTGTGATGCTTGTGAAGATTGCAAGGCTCAAGATCCTTGTAATTGTTCGGACACGGATTCGGATGATACTTGTTGTCCCTGATAACTATGCTTAGTAACCAATTTCGAAATGTCTTTGCTGTGGAAATTGTTAAAATACCTTAGAATACTTGTGTAACAGTTCCTCAAGTCCTCATGGAATCTATGTATCTGTAACTTTTCCCAAATTTATAGATATATTATAAATATTTAAACATTTACTGTACTACATTTCATAATTCATAACACAGAAGTTAACTTGTGCATAAAATAGAAAGAACAGATATCAATTTATATGATCCATTGTTGCAATCTATAAGATACACAGAAGTTATCTTAAGTATGCCTAGTCCAACTTTAAGATATAGAGAAGTTATCTTGACCTAACTGCAATCCTTCAAAAGGTACAAAGAAGTTACTTTGAGTAACTTATGTAATCCTTGGCTCAATAGAGTCCAGCTACACTTAGACTCTGCTTTCAGACTGCAATCTAATCCCTTATCCATCTTTATCAAGCATAAAGTATATTTACCAGAAGTAATAGCAGCTTATTACCATTGCGTGGTAGTTAGTAATCCCCCCCGCTAAGTCCCCCTTGCTTCTATAATCTAACAATTTCATACGGTAAATTCCACTCGAGAATCTCGGCAATTTGAAGCTTACGCAGAGAGCGAGCGCACTCATTGAGCAATTCATTCAATCGGCGAATTCAATAAAGTACAACTAATAAAAATGAAGCGAATGGCAAATGGCAATGAGAATGGGAGTGAGAATGAGAATGGGAATGGGAATGCGAATTGGTAAATGTCAGAGACTTAGGGAGAAGAAAACGAGCAGCGAGCAAGAGAATTACAATTTTCTCGCCATTTGTTTTTGCGCCACGCAACACGTTTTGCTGTCATAATTCGCCCATGGGCCAGAGAGAGGGGTAGAGGGGTGGAGGGAAAAGACCCCAACAGAAAAGGCAACAAGAAAATCGCGCGCATTTGGTATGTATAAGTGTGTGGGGTGGGGGACAACAACGAGGGGAGCTCAATGCGGCGTTAGTGGTCCATCAAATGCTTGTAAACAAAGCCAGAAAACGACAACGACAACCACGATGACGATGACGATGACGATGGCGATGGCGATGGCGATGACTGTGTTGATAAAGAGAAGGATGAAAAGCAGAGGAAGCAATGTGACTACAACAGCAACAACAATACGAGTAACATGGCAATAACATAGCACAGTCTGTGGCGGGCGAAGTGCATGCAATGGCAATGGGCACAAAAACAAAGCAAATGCGAATTCGAATGCGAATGAGAATGCGAATACCAGCCAGGCAGCCAGACAGAATAAGGGGATCAAAGCAAAACTCGCAAGACAAATACACAAACGAACACACACACACACACACACACAAGCAAAAGGAGCGGCAGTTGATGATGACAGAGAACATGAGCAGGGAAGGGTGTGTGGCGGGTAGAGCGAGAGGGAGGGCGCTTAGTCGTCGATGCGAAGCAGCATAGCATGGCAAGTGGTAATGGTAAATGGCGTCTGGGGCTGCGCTCCTGTTTCGTTTTGCCGCTTCGTGCGTCTGCGACTGCGACGGCGACGGCGACAGCAACAGCAACAGCAACAACGACTGCCCTGCCACGCCCATGCTAAGCCCCTTTGGCATCCACGTTTCACATCCACTGCGTTTCACTCTCTGTCTCTCTGCCTCTGTGCCTCTTTTGCGCTCGCTCCGGTCAGCGTCGCCAAAACAAAGTCAACTCCAGAAAAGGGGAACGTTTTTGGCGCGCAAAACCAGCAAAAGAAGCCAACATTCGAACTGACGTTGACTGCAGCAGCGACGCGACGCTAACAGTGACTGCGCTACGGCGTCACCTTGCGTCCATTCACCTCGCCAGCAACGAGAATGGGAACGAGAATGGAAGTGGAACGGGAACATGTAAAGGGAATGAAGTCAGTCGATTCGATGCCATTTTCCATTTCATTCTACTCACTTTGCTCGTTTCTTGTTGTTGTTATTGTCTGCGGCCTTCCCACGTCCAGTCATGTTGACTCCCCCCTCTCACTTGATCACCCTCTATCTCTTGCCCTGCCTTCTCTAACCATTTTCAGTCTCTTTGCAAATTCTTAAACTGCGATCTACGAGTTGGTGAGGCGTAATTATTGTCGATACATGAGCACAAGATATTTTACAGCGTAGAATCCACAGATGGAGTTCGATGCACCGTCAGCGGAAGATGCAGCACCCAGAGGCAACAGCAGCATACAAAAGAAACAGATACAGATACAGATACAGATACAGATACAGATACAGATACAGATACAGATACAGATACAGATACAGATACAGATACAGATACAGATACAGATACAGATACAGATACAGATACAGATACAGATACAGATACAGATACAGATACAGATACAGATACAGATACAGATACAGATACAGATACAGATACAGATACAGATACAGATACAGATACAGATACAGATACAGATACAGATACAGATACAGATACAGATACAGATACAGATACAGATACAGATACAGATACAGATACAGATACAGATACAGATACAGATACAGATACAGATACAGATACAGATACAGATACAGATACAGATACAGATACAGATACAGATACAGATACAGATACAGATACAGATACAGATACAGATACAGATACAGATACAGATACAGATACAGATACAGATACAGATACAGATACAGATACAGATACAGATACAGATACAGATACAGATACAGATACAGATACAGATACATTCGATGGCATCGTGTTGATGTTTTTATGTGTATCAGATGCCCATGCCAATGCGAGTTGCAAGTCGCAAGTGCAAGTTGTGTGGCAAGTGTTGGCAAATTGTGGCCACCAAATGGGTCATTTAAGCTGTCAGTAAGGACACTTCTCGGCTGGAGGCCATTTCCGTTTGCCTGACCATAAAGATACGACTCGTATTAAGGGTTATCAAAGCGTTCTCTTAGAGCATGTAAAGCAATTATTGAGATGAGATTGCTGGAGTAGAAGATACTTTTAGATGAATCAGCGTTTACTACACTAATGATATAAGTTAATAATGATGCTATGTTTATTATAATATTTATGGTATTTGTATAAAAATATGAAAATAATATTAGATAATTAATTATTGATTAATATTCACATAAACTGATAAGACCAGGTAACTTCCTTATGCCTATTTGCCTTATTTATAAAACATTTTCTATAAAACATATTCTCTATAGTTTTTGTGTAACTGCTTATCTCTTATCTTGCTTTTCTTGTCGCTTTTTTGCAACTTTGAAGCTGACAAACTCGCTTGCTGTACATCTGTTTAAACTTTGACCTTTATGGCTTTGCTAAGCCGCATTAACTGTACACACTTACTTATCTAAGCACAACACAAACAAAGTTAGAACTACCCAAAAAAAAGAGAGGAAATTTAAGCCCCATCTCGTAAAACCCTTCCCCTGACCAATGCTTCAGCCCCTCCGACGACTGTGCCTGTCTCTCCTGGCTTTCCTGACTCCCCTGACTTCCCTTCTATGTCTACACGTGAATTACGCACATTTTTATGGCACGCAAAAGTTTTCTAAATTAATTTCGCATAAAAAAGTGACAAACAAAGACAGCAACAAGAACGACAAAAGAGACAGCAGCAACAACAGTGGCAAAGCAACAGCATCCATAAAATTTGATGTGGCAAAAACAAGAACAACACAAGCAACAGACAGACGCGTCAACGCACGCACAAAGGTCACAGGCGGCGGCGTTGTGCGAGGGTCAAAGTTCAGAGACGCGTAAATTTGCCGTTACGTGCGTCTGAAAATGAAGGAAGAGAGGGAGGGCTAGAACGGGGAAAGGCAGCAACAGATGCGGTACAGCTGGCAATGGCGAAAATAAGGATTGATCTATATAGAGTATATATATATATAGTTCTATATAGTATAGATCGCTTATAAATAGGCAGACAGACAGACCCACACTTCTCTTACTGCTTGGCTCTACGCCCCTGCTCTGCTGCTGTGTTGTCCCCCCTCTGGCAACTCCTACCCCTCCTATCAAACTGCGCAATCATTCAAGCAGCCGTCGAAGTTGTCTGGGAAAAGTTCGTTGGTCTGTTTGGAAACCCTTGGACAACAAATCACTTCAAGTGGAATATTGTCGTCTGCGTTGTCTACGCACAAAATCGGCAGCAGGCCTGACAGGCTGCCCCTTCCAGCTACCCCAGCTACCTCCCAACCAACAGCCGCTCACTTACCGCACTCCACAATCTCCTTTAGCTTATCCAAGTTGCAGACGTCTTCTACTTGTTCTGCTTCTGCTTCTTCAACTCTCACGTGCGCCACGTAAACTTTTATTTTCTTCTTATTTCGTTTAGCGATTTTTGAAGCATTTTGGGTGTCTGGCAACGTGAGAGAGAGAGAGAGAGAGAGAGAGAGAGGGGAGGGCGGGAGAGAAGAAGAGAGAGAGAGAGAGAGTCCTTTTGTCTGTCCCTGGGTCTTTGTTTGTTTTGTCTGCTGCTGATTTGGCGCGCATATGTCCCCCCTCCAGACTCTTGCCCCCCCTTGCCACATTGCCCCCTCACGAGGCACGACATTTGGGATTTCTTTTGCGATTTTTATATTTATCTAAAAATGAAAAGACACACACAAAACTGAAGGCAGTCAAGGAGCCTTGGCTAGGGTAAACATCAGAGTGTGTGTGTGTGTGTGTGTGTGTGTGTGTGATGTAGGGAAGGGGTGAGGAGTAGGTTGAGCAGTAACATGGGCTAAGGGAGAGAACTAAGGGGAAGGGGAACTTAATGTCGCTTTGATTTGTGGCAATCGCGCGCTAAACGTCGCAATTTTTGAAGTGAAATTGCTCGAATTGTTCGACGAGCAGCGTCTGGAATCTGCTTCTTCTACTTCTTCTTCTTCCGCTGGCTACGACAACGACAACAACAACAAGAACAACAATGACAATGACAATAGCAATCTGGCAGTATGAGTACTTCTATCCCTCTGTGAGGTTGCCGCTTTAGTTCTGATTTTGATGCTGGTTCTGATTCTGGTTCCGGTTCCATTTTTCGCGAGCTGTTGTCCTTGTTCCTTTAGCTGTAAATAAACATGTTCGGCAATATGTCGCCCAGAGTCCTGTGGCAAGCGCAGTTCCTTGACTTGAAGATGTCGTTGTCAATGTTGCCCCTGCGGCCCCTGCTTGCTTGCCACACAGCCAGACGGACGGCAGGCGGAGAGACAGTTAGACAGACAACTATTGGGCATTGTCAAGTCAGTAACTCACTATCTACTTCTCTCTACCTCTCTCTTCCCCTCACTCACTCTCTCGCTCGTTCTATCCTCGTCTCCCCCCTCTCACTCTCTCTTGTTGTTTTTGCAGTTGTCGACATTTGAAATGCAAAGTTTTGCATACAAATTGAAATAAATTAATTCCCCGCTCATTTGCCGCTTTTGTCTGGAGACCAAAAGCGAATTTGACAGTTTGACAATTTGACAATTTGACGCATTGACTGCGCAATTTTCGTTTGATAGAATCTGCAAATGCTCTTACTTTTTGCGAATAGTCGAACATCTTTCAAATGCATTCATTGAATGCCAATATTAATAGTTAGTTAAAAGTTATCTATAGATTTTAGTCGGAGATAGATAATCACTTCAGACGCTTGATAACTTTTAAGTCAAGGAATAAAGCTGTTCTTAATAGTGTTGCAAAATGATTGACAGAAGAAACAATTAGGAGCAGTGTTGGGTTATCTTGCTATAATCGAATAATACAAATGCTCAACAGTGTTGAATAATAATTTAGAAAATCATTTATTTAACTTGTCAATTACATTGCAGCACTATTCTGGAGCAGTGTTGAGCAGTGCGTGTTTCTAAACACTCAACACTTGACTGTTTTTTACACTTAATTATATAGAAACATCAGTAACAAACCTTACTAAACTTGGCTTAACTTTTAAGTAACTAGTGCTGGCAAACGATCGACAAAGCTTTCAATCAACAGCACTTTCAATACTTTGCCAACACTGTTGCCATTTGAAGGCAGTGTTGATCATTGCATGTTCTGCAATCTCATTAATTTCAAATGGCAAAAGTCAAAACCAAATTGTGTCCATTGACCAGCGACCAGCGACGTTGAGGACATTGAACTGCGTTCATATGAAAACAAACACGAAAATCAACAGCAACAACAGCAACAACAGCAACAACAACAACAACAACGTGAAGAAGAAGAGACAGAGCTAAATGCTTTGAACTCACCGGGGACAGGTGCAAGCATCAGGGGCAGCTGCAATTTTCGGCGACGGACAACAACAACAACAAGAACAACAAGAAGAAGAGGCGCTAAACAAACGACGGCAAACAAAATATTCAATAAACTGCGGCAGCAAGGATTGAGAATTGAGTGCAGAGCATGGGGCACACGGAAAGAGTGAAGGGAGAGGGGAAATGCAGTCGAATTTAAATGCAAATAGAGAGAGAGAGACAGAGAGAGAGACAGGGAGAGAGACGGGGAGAAAGATAGAATCATTCGCTAAATATTTAATAACGAAACGCATCATCTGCCAGGACAATGACGGGCATGGACATGGCTGAGCATAGAGATGAGGATGAGCCTGAGCCAGAGGATGAGGATGTGGATGACGCAGAGTCAAGCTGCAAATCTATTGACTGACTGTTGTTGTTCACTTTCGACGTCTCCCGGCCACGTGGCAAGTTCGGTTTGTTTCACAGAGTCGCAGTTTCGCTAAGGTTTGAGGCAAGTCTGTGTCTGCAACAGCATCCATCAGGTTGTTTGGTAAGAGCGAGGGCAGTTTAACGATTTGTTTTGTTTCGCCGTCTGCCGCTCGTGAATTTGCAATGTCAATGACGCCGCCGACGTTGCCGTCGCTGTCGGCGTCGTCTGCGCTCATAAAAATCAACCCTCAACAAAAGTAAATCGCAATAAAAGCTACAAAACAACAACAACAACAACAAAAGAGGGCCAAGCGGGTGGGCGTGGCAGCGGCACGGCCAGTTGGGCGTATGGACGGACAGTCACTCGACATTTGGATTTGAATTTGGATTTGGAATTGGAATTGGAAGTGGACGCGAACTCGAATTCGGCGTGTAGATCATTGTCCTTGAGGGAGAGTTCATTCACATTGCCAGCTTTGCCGGCATTTTTCGTTGATGATTTTCGTTTGCCCAACGATTCAAATTGTCGATTTTAATATTGGGTGTGTGAGTAACGCGCTGCCAGCGTCAGCAGCGACTGCAACGACGACTGCGACGCATCTGTCTGGCGTCTGGTGGTGTAACCGACCTAGGACTTGCCATGTGGTATTGTCTGCTGTTCCCTGTTGCTGCTGTTGTTGTTATTGTTGTTATTGTTATTATTGTTGTTGCTGTCGTTTCGTCTGCATTTGGCGGGAAAAGTTGAACGGCGTCGTGTCTCGTCATCGGCTGGCGGACAACAACAACAACGACAACAGCATTTTTATAGCCAAAACAGAACATAAAATAAGTCCAGACAGCGCAGCAGACAAAGAGTTGGGAACTTAACTCAACTCAACTCAGCACAACTCAACTCAGCACAACTCAACTCAGCACAACTCAACTCATTTCAACTCAACTCAATTCAACCGAACTGAACTGAACTGAACTGAGCTGAACTGAGCTGAGCTGAGCCGAACTGTGGTGAGGTGAGGTGTGGTGTGGTGCGGTGTGGTGGATTGTCTGACGCTCTAACCAAGCGCAGCCCCCGAGGCGCAAAATGCAAAAAACCAGAACGTTGCTCAACAGGGGAACAGCAAATGGAGACAGGAACCTGGAACCCGAATCCAAATCCAAAACCCGAACCGACGACAGACTCTAAATGAGTGTGCAAGCATAAACATGTACATACATGTTTGTATATTTATGTGTGTGTGTGTGTAGTTCATACAAAAGGCAATAAGAAACGAGCGACGATTCTAAACTGTGGCAACATCATTACGTGCAATAATGAGGGGGAATTTTTCATGTCTGTGTGTGCAAAAAAAAAAAAAAAACCAAAGAAAGAAAGAGTTTAGCACGGTGAGGGGGTAAACGCTTGCGAGGGGAAGAGAGTTACGGAATGTGCGATATGCAGGGGAGTGAGGGGGTTAACTTACCTATGCCTATGGCATAAACTGACTGACGCTCGGCCTCGGCTCGTAAACTGATATTGAGGTCGACGACTGCTAATTTGTGGAGATGCGTCGTCGAATGTGCAAAGAAAGAATGATAGCAGAGGGGAAAGAATGAGGGGTGGGGCAAAGGGGGATGAAGAGCAGCACAGAAGAATGTTGTGAGGAGAAGCCGCAACAACGTCAACATATCGAGGTACAGTTTTGAGGCGTGGCTAACTAACGATTATTATTTATGAAAATAAAGCAATTATAATATTAAATAAATTAACAAATTAAATGAGACATTAATGAATTCAATTATTAATTTTAGAACAGCAACAATATATGTAAGTTATCTAAATATAATGCAACTGTAGTTAATTGTAGTAAGTTAAGAAATATTTACTTTAATGTATAATTATTAAATTACAATATTTTTAAAATACAATTAATTTATTATTTATTATTTTAATATAAAAATTATTAATCATTAAATTAGTTCAATTAGTTAAGAAATATTTAAACATTGTATTTGAGATATTGAACTATAGAAAGTATAGAAACATTTTTAATTTACACATATAGATTTGCACTTAAATTTGTATTACAAAAATCTTCAATTCATTTTCGAACTTTGCTTCATTCTTTGGAATTCTGATTTCAGTTTTACTCCTTAAACTTCCCCTCTCAGTTTCCTTTAAAGAAATCCTTCATTCAAGCACAAAAGTTCCTTCAATTGTCGCTATTTCAAATATTTTTGCATTCTTCTTCGTTTATTTTTAAATATTTTTTAATTAAAAAATTTGTTAATGTCACATAACAAACCGTGGACTCAACATACAGGCTCAGCTAGAGGATATGACACCAACCGTGGCACAACAACAATAACTACAAATAACAACAACAACAAAAAACAATAACAAAAGTAAATTTCCATATTAATATCAAATTTCCAGAATGGTGAGCACTTCGTTGAGTTAACGCGACTGTCCGTAATTTATGGGGTTCCCTCCTCACATCGCCTTACTCTGCCTTTCCCCAGCCATGTCTTGCTCGCTCTCGCTCTCCCTCTGGCTGTGTGCTCATCCCGGGCCAGGCAATTAAAAGCGCTTCGCAAGAAAATTTGAATTGAATGAACTGCGCCTTACGCACCAGGAAGTCCTTACGCCACGCCAAAGCAGGTCTAGCAGCGAGTCCTTAAGCATAGGCATAGACCAGGACAGACGCCAGTCGCCACAGACAAAGGGGACGCAAAAGCCCGCACATGCCTTGTGTTAGGTTTGGGTTTGGGTTTGGGTTTGGGTTGGGTTTTGGGTTCACTTTGGTGGTGGTTGCTCCAGGCACAGTGGCCCCTGCTCCTGTCGCAGTTGCCCGGCACGTCGCGCCGCCAGACGATACCCACAAGCTGCAAAAAAAGGCGGCCAACGCACCAAATACGAGCACAAAATGCGAAATGCGAAATGCGAGGACTTGAAAAGTGCGTTGATATTTTGTGCGTGGCCAGGAAGCGTAAGCGACAGCGGCGTGTCGAGCTTCTGAAGCTGAGACGCAATAAGGCCGAAGGGCGGCCAGCCACTCTAAGGCAGTCAGGCAGTCAGACAGTCAGACAGTCAGCTAGTCAGCCAGACTACAGACAGGAGCGCGTCCTGGCTGCACTGTGAGAAAAGATAGGGCAGCTTACAAGAAGATACTTCTGTTGAGATGACTTATGATTGATATAATATTAATTAATATAATTCATTAAATTACACTGAGAGACAAGAGAAACTCCTATACAATAAAAGTATTGAATTTATTGAAAACTTAGCAATATATAAAAATAATATAATATTAATTTATTTAACAAATAGAAAGTGATAGAAATAAGGCTTCGAAAGCAGACACATGGATAAATTGCAATTTGATCTTGTAATATTTAAATATTAAGATTATACGGAATTATTTTAAGCAATATTTATATTTTAAGAAATTGCTTAGTAGAAGTATTCGTATAATAAATGTATAAATATATAATTTAAGACTAGACAAAATTCGACAATAATGTATATAAGTAATAATTTAATTATTAAATATAAAGTTCTTTAAATATATAATATAAGCTAAGTATAATCTGTTCTTTAGTCAAACAATTTGTATTCTTAATAATAATCTTAAATGTAATATTAAAATTTCTATGCTTCAGTAACAACATAATTAGTAACATATATTTTGTATTATCTGTGTGCACATTTCTCGCAGTGCATCGCAACAATGGGCGCTATGAGTTTAACGAACTTTAAGCATTTCCTGCCGACTGTTAAAGGACCTCTCCACCCCTGGTCAGCTTTCATTTCACAGTGTTTTCTGGCGATTCAGCCTCATGAGCAATTTGCCAGGGTCCAGTTTCGGTTTCATTTCGACTTGGACACGTAACGAGCACATCCTGGGCACAGGAGCACATTCACAAAACACCGTTATTGGCCACAGTCGCTGCCACAGTTGCTGCCCCTGCCGCAACTTATGTTGCTACTGTTGCTGTTATTGCTGTTGTTGCTTTTGTTCTTTTTCATGCTGTCTGCCTTACGTGATGTAACAATGCGGTAGGTTGGGAATTTGCGGCTGCTTCGCTCTGTGCGTGTGTGTGTGTGTGTGTGTGGTATGGTGTGTTGGCAGCTAAATAAATTTGCAAATAATTTACTTTTGCCTCGTCCGTCTCTTTGTCTGTCTGGCCAAACGTACCCGCCGCTCCTGTTTCTCCTGCTGCTGCCGCTGCTGCTGTTGCTCCTGTTTCCCGTTTGCTGTTGCTTTCAACGTCTCCAGACGCTCGAGCTGCGATCAAGGTCAATGTGCGTGCTGTGTCAGTAACCTTTGCCATTGTCGCCTCCGCTTCAACTCCCCAGACTTGCGACTTGGCACATCCCTCGATCCGCACATCACCACCTCCCGCTCACCCTTGTCGTTTGTATATTATATTTGGGTTTGTACTTATACATCTTTATTTTTTTTTGTTTTCCTTTTTTTTTTTTTCTGCGCTGCGTCGTCTGGACGACCAAAAAATACAGCAAAAAAATTATATATATTATTCGAACAGATGTGCAAAATGTTGGAAAGTCGCCTGCGCCTTCGTCTTGGTAACCCCCCCTCAACACCCTGTTCAACACCACCCCTCCGCGACGGCTGCTGCCTTGGTCCCAGCCTGGTCGTTGACGTTCCCATTGTGTTGTTGTTCTGATTCTGCTTCAGCTTCTTCTTCTTCATCTTCTTGTTATTGTTATGGTTGTTGTTGTTGTTGTTGCTGTTACGGTTGTTGTTGACTCTCGAGCCAAAAGGCATTTGATTTGCCATAATCGCATATTAGTCGTTTGGCCAACGTTATGTATTTACTTTATGTGTCTGTTCTGGCCCACGTAATGGCCATCTGAATGCTGTTCTTGTTACTGTTGTTGTTGCTGTTGTTGTTGCCTACACATTTAAGCCAAAATTGAAAGCTGGCTTATCACAAATCAGTTATCAACTCGCTCGCTCATATGCCAGCTCTGGCTTCGATTTGTGCCTCGGCTTCACATGATAAACTGGACCCATCAATTGCACAATTTGTTCAACTTTTGCCCCAAAAAGCAGTCTCATTTATCCAAGTCTGCCCAGCGAGCTGGGAGTTGCAGAGTTTCAAAGTTGGGCTACGTTATAGGCTTTAAGAACAGTGATAATGTCTATCATTTATTATCAGCAAGCGAATTTTTACCTTAAAATTGTTTGCTTTAATTTAAGGAAGAAGAGAAAATTGATTTGCTCAAGAAGCTAAAGATATTTTCAATAGAAATGTATATTATATAATATACAGTAAGCAATATAGCCAAGATCTGTTGTAGTTTATACCTGATGCGAGTACCAATAAAATCAAGCAATATTTTCCATCAGCAATCAGATATATAAAATATTATAAAAGTTAGAAATTGTCTTAAGAAAAAGCATATTTTCTGACACATCCTTTCCATGGCAGCTATATATTATAATAGCTCCATTAGTTGTATAACTCAATCAGAATATTTGCTAACATTTAATATCTATTGTATTGTAAGTTTAACAAAGTTTATAGAACAAAGGACTCTTCCTACATTAGACATAATTAAACTATCCACTTAGTTAACTACTACTAAATGAGGCAAATGTAGCTATAAAATATTAATTTTCTCTTAATGAAAGCAAGCAATGAAACATTGTAAACGGTTAAGTATTCTTGGCTTTAAGTGGCATTTTAGATTCGTATAATTTGTAATTGTTGGTCTCTCTATCGTCAATCTATCACATCATGATTTGAAAGTAAACTTTTTGGCTAATTACCAGGCTGACTACTGCACACTGCACACTGCACACTGCATACTTCACACTTGTTCCGCCTGTTGGCCATGCCATGTTGTCTCCCCCTCCTCGCCGCGCCTGACAAATAGTTTGAATAATTACACTGCCAACTAGCTCAGTCAGCCAGCTGGTGGCACACGGTCCCCAACTCCGCACTATCCCCACTCCCACCGCAGCACTCTTCTAGCGTAGTTGGGGCAACAGTTGCGAGCATATTACACTCAATATATCATTCATTATCCGCCATGAAAAATTAGCAATCGCATTTTGTCTGCCACGCTCGTTTAAATGCAAAAAAAAAAAAAAAAAAAAATAAAAATAAAAATAAAAAATAATAAAAATAATTTTGAAGAAAGTTTTATCAGTTTGCTGGCAGCCAAGAGGAACCGAGCAAGTAACTGGCAGTAACTGGCAGTAGCTGGCAACTGGCAACTGGCTAGCATTGCAGCTAGCAGTTGGCCCAAAAGAAGCTGAGAATGTGCAACAAGACAGGACGAACTTTTAAGGAGCAGTTTGTTGTCGGCGACGCGACGGATGGGCGCATAAAAATTAGCTAATAATGATGGCCATAAAATATGATTTGGACAGCGCAGCAGAGAGTGAGAGAGAGTGAGAGCGAGAGAGAGAGGGGTAGAGAGGCCACAAAAGTTTTCCAATAAAATCAGACACAGTGAGAGGTCAAGTCGATGGCAACATCGATCATCTGACATGAAAAAATGTGTGCCAAACTTGGCAAATGAATTAAAAAAGTTGATGGCGTTGTTGGTAATTAACAGAGGATGCTTCAACTACAACTCTTAGCTCTCAACTGGCAACTCGGCAACTGGCAACAGGACTTCTATCTCAGCTTCTGGCCGCATTCCCCATCATCAGGGCCATTACCATAACCAACTGCTGAGTGCTGACTGCTGACTGCTGACTGTTGACTGCGTGTTGCACGAGTCATTCTTGAAAATGATTCATAATTATTGCAATGCGGCAAAGCGGTAGAGCCTTTCGTCCTGTTGCCACCATAAAATTGACAAATGTGTCTGTAAACTTGGCTAATAAAGGACATGGCCAGCTCTCTGCTCTGCTCTGCTCCATGGCTGTCAGTTGACGTTGTCGCCTGTCGCCTGTCGCCTGTCGATGTGGATGTGAATGTTGTGATAAAGCTGGCGCTGATTGTCGCACTTCTCGCTCTCTCTCTCTCTCTCTGCAACTCTCTCTCTCTCACACCTCACAGGCAATTAGAAATTTTATAGCCCCGCCCACAGCTCACAACGGACTTATTTATGGTGCCCAGTCAAAGGCTAAAGGCCAAGGTCCAATGAGTCAATGAGTAATGTATGTGTCTATGTGGCTCTGAAACGCATTTTGGCCCAAGCTCGTGGTTCGAAGAATCGAGTATCCGCAAAATAAGGACGAGATTTATTGTGTACGCCAAAAACAAGTTAATGAAAATTTGATGATGGCATTTGATAAACACAATCGCGCCATATATCAACAGACGCAACTCTCTATTCTCTATTTTGGCTTCAACTGGCGGTCATTGCCATTTGGCGGATTATTAGAAAGCTTAGAGTCAACTTCTAGCTTCCAGCATTCAGCTCCCAGCTGGAAAGAGGACACACATTCAGATTTTAATGGGTTTTGCGTTGGGCAGCTCAAGAATTATGACAATGCGGCGAGATATTATCGCTAATCGAGACTACTTGAGAGTTCAGTTAACCGAGACCAATGGAGATGTATTATATGTCTCTCCCTCTCTCTGTTTCTCACACTCTCTCTGTCATCTTCCCTCTGTCTCTGGTGGCCTTAGATTGGGGCAGTGGGCAGCAGCAACCACCAAGTAATTTATGGTTACTATAAGTGCAGGCAAATGACGAGGATGAGAATGAGAATGAGGATGAGGACGGGGTCGAGTGTCTGCTGAATATTAATATAAAGCATGTGTGTGTGTGTGTGTGTGTGTGTAGTAAACGAGCATATAATAGCTTCAAGTTTAGGATAAAGCATTTGACCATAAAATTATATTTGATATCAAGTTAAGTATTATTGGCTAAACTACGATTGAAGCATTCGCCTTTGCTGCTTAATGCTGCCAAGCACATTGAAGAACGCAGCTGTTAAGCACTTAAATGACAACATTTATAACTTTTTTAACAGCTGTCGGTTTAACACATTCTATTAACGTTCCATTTTTTTTTTTTTTGAACCGAAATGAACATAAATAAGATGCAATACAACAATTGATTAAAGCATTGTCTGTCTTGCTATATTTCAAGAAAAACTAAAACACAACTCAAATTCCTTGACAATTTGTGCTCTTTTTACCTGATACCTGATTTCAAATTGACAACCAAATATTTTCCCCAGCTTAAAGATACGAAATGTTCCACGTAACGTTGCATAGTCCTCTTCTCCTCATTCATGTGGAGTTTCTTTTGAACAGCCGATGCAATAATCTGCTACTGATTAATTTAGGGAATTGTTCTGTCATTTGCAAGGATTTTTCAAGGAAATGCTGTAAAAATGCTGTTGATCATTGATAAATTGTGTGATATTGATTAAGAGTGAAACTCAATAGAGTTGCAGCGCATTAATTTCCTGAAGATTAAGAAGAGCAGAGAGATGAAGCGAAGTCCAAGTATGGGGCACACTTTTGAAATGACCGACGCAGTTCCAGGAATGGCCACAGGCTGTCCACAGATTCCCACACACACAGCCTGTTAAAGACAGAGAGAGAGAGAGAGAGAGAGAGAGGGAGAGTGAGAGAGAGAGATGGTTAAAAGGACTCTCGCCAGGGGACAAGAGATACTGGGCCAGGGCGTTAATGTGCGAAGTGCGTCTGAATGAATTTCATCAGAAATGTGATGTTGCTTCTCTCGCTGTTGCTGTTGTTGTTGTTGTTGTTGTTGTTGTTGTTGTTGTTGTTGTTGTTGTATCTGTATCTGCATTTGAACTTGTATCTGCAGCCGTGGCTCACGGCTCACAGCTCACAGCTCGCATCTATTGAATATTGTGTCCGTAGGTAGGCAGAAGGCAGCACAACTCGTTTCGCAAGGCGCATAGAAAGGATAAAGGTAAATCACCTTTTGTTTGTTGCCCTCGAAATGACCGAGTTCATTGTCAAGTTCAGGTATGTCTGTCCATGAATGTGTGTGTGTCTCTCTCTGTGTGTGTGTGTGTGTGTGTGAGTCTGTGAATTTGTTGCGCTTGCGTCAAATTTGCTACTCAACCAGCAGAGCAGCAAGCAGGCATCTTGCAACCCGCTATCCGCTATCCGCAGCCCGCAATCCGCAATCCGCAACCCGGCAAAAGGAGACTGAAGCTTGGCCTGCAACTGAAGTGTGGCCATGTCTGCGGCTTTAGGTTTAGTTTGGCTTGGTTTGGTTTGGTTTGGTTTGGTTTGGTTTTGTTTTGGTTTGTTCGACTCTCAAACGGAGAACCCAACTCTGGTTCTGCTTGTGATTCTCATTCTGATTCTGATTCAGTTGGCGTTCAAAAGGATGCTCCATAAAACAAAAAGCTATGCGAAAGTGACATTTATGTGTTTTTAATTCCTTCACTGTGTGTGTGTGTGTGTGAGTGTGTGAGTGTGTGTGCTTTGGCTTTTGGGTCTCTTGTTATGCCTTTCTGTGGAATTTGCTGGCTTTCGTCTGAACTTACCTTGCAACAGCGCATTGACCTGCAACAGAACCGAATCCGAGGCAAGGCGAGACAAGGCAAAGTGAAGGCAAAGCCGTCTTGCGGCTCCAAAACAAATAACAAACAACAAACAACAAGAGTGCATAGTTTTCCCCCTTTTGAATTGATCAAAAATATTTCATCTTCTGGCAAAGAACTTGAACTTGTTAATGGACAGGATATGAGTTGTTCATCGAGTGGGGTTATTACAATTTGAAGTGCTTGCTGATACTCGGCTAAAGCACGCAACGATTGGCATTGATAGATTGATGGTTTATAAAGAACATAGACCTTTCAATTGTTAGGCAATTAAATCTGATAGAGATACTTTCAACTCTTGTAAATCTATTGTCAAAGTGTTGAGAGAGTGTTTAAGATAGTTTCGTTTTGAAGAGGCTTAACTTGGATTATTTTAACTGAAGTAACTCTTATGGAAATATGGAAAAGGAGATATTATTTAGTTGTTAGTTAAGTGAAAATTATAAAGATACAATAATAGATTAATTAATAAATAAAATAAATACATATACTCAAATATTATAATGCATTTATTCATATTTATTATTGCTTGATGGAGAGTTTTCATTTAAATAAAATATAAGTTGTCATATAAAAAAGATATATAAATTATTACTCAGGTTCTCAGAAAAGCTACTCAACATAGAGAAATAAATATATAAATTATCAGAAGACAAGTGTCCTTCACAATAACTCTCTGAAATTAACAGAGAAATTTCATCTCTCTTTCTCATCTCTATATAGATTGCTGTAAAACTCGCCCCTTCGTGCATAACTTTTCGCTTGTATTTACCCTTAACTGATGCCAACTGATCTGCAACTTCTTCATCAGCTTCTGCCATATGAATGCGTCGGCAACTTAATCTGCACAAACCGATCATAAACAAGTTGGGCGAGTTTTGGCTGACGCCACTTAAACGCCACTGAAATAGCCAAAAACGCGAAATTCCTTTCAGCCAAAACATTCGCTTCAGTTCCCCCGCCCCCACTGTGGTTGCCACTCAAGTGTCTGGGCTACCTGGGCGGGTCATTGAATGCAACGCTTATCAAGTCTGGCCCCGAAATGCGTGTCCCTCTGCACGTCCACATTGATTACAAACTGTTGAATGAATTCCGTCGTTTCATTCCCCGACTCCCGTTGCCGAATACCCGACTCCCTCCCTCCCTCCAAATGCTCGACTCTTCAATTCCTCATTCGCACTGAGAATTTGTTGGGGCTGCGTTTGAGTTGAGCCGCCAAGCGGACGAGACCAGAGACCAGAGACCTAAGACCTGGCCAGAATTCCAAGAAGGACATCTCTCTTTTTTATTGTTTGGCTTTTTATGCTGTTTTCATTTAAAGCATTTTATGGCATTTTGCTTTAGTCGCCGCTTCATTATGATTTTTATGGCCACTTTGACGCTCCACTCCGCTCGCCACACGGCTCAGCTCAGCTCAGCTCAGTTCGGTTTGGTTTCTGTTTATGTTTCGGTTTCGGTTAGGATTCAGTTCTCAGCTCTCAGCTCTCAGGTGGAGTGTTGCTGCAACAATTTGCGGGTAATGCGCCTACGCAGAGCAGAAGTCCAGGCATGCCAGGACAGCGGCAGGAGGAGGTGGCATGCCTCCAATGAGAAGTAACAATGCGCTGCGCGGTGGTTTGTTTGAACACTGCTAACCATTTTTAATGCTCGTTATAATTTTAGTGTTGCTCTTTATTTTGTTTTTTGGTTATTGTGCCTTGTGGGGATCAGGGCCAACGCACATCGGAACATTGAACATCGGCAACGTCATCGACATCGACATCGCCATCGCCATCGGGATCTTTTAGGGTCTCTTTAGGGTCTCTGCCTCTGTCTGCCCAATACGGGTGATTGGCCTTTAAAGCATGCCCCATGTGATTTTCGCTTAATATCCTTGGGGGCAAACGAAACTGTTCTCCATCCTCCTTCTCATTCTCCATCTCCTCTACCTCCTTCTCTTACTCCCCATTCGATCTGAGTCTGCATCTTGTTTTGACTGCGTTTAGTCACCGCCGTAAAATGAAGTTGCTCGACTTTAATTGGGATCATTAATACGGGCTATCTCAGATGTTTGGCGGGGATTTACACAGCAACCAAATGGAACTTCTCGATTCTCAATGGGATGCTTCAATACTCAGGCATTAAATGATTTCAAGTCGTTAAATAAAAAAAAAAAAAAACACTTTGTAATATAATATAATTATATTGACAGAAAGTTAATTGAAATAAGGATAAGAGAGAAGAAAATTTAAATATCGTATTAAATTAAATAAAGAGCAAAATGAATGAGAGAATAAACTAGGAATTTATATTTATCATTTGTAAATGAGATTAATTAAATTCAAAAAATTAACTTAAGGCATAAAACACATTATATATATTTCTTTATTTTATACAACATGGCAACAGGGAACTTTCCATAAGTTTAACCCAATTTTTCTATTTACATTACAATTAAACTACACGAAGCTTGTAATTAAGTAGATCTCATTAAAACGAGAGCACTAGCAATGACATTTGACATGGGTTCTCTGCCATCTGACGTCAGCTACTGTCCGGGGTAAATAAAAAAAAAAAAAAAAAAAATTAAAAAAACGAAAAAATATTAATTAAACCTGATAAAACACTCTAATTAATTTGTAACCTTCAGTATGTATTTGTTGTTATTATTATTTTCGTTTGGGACAGCTCGTGCTTTTGCTTTATTACTGACCATAAATTGAAGTTCGGCCAGAGTCTTTCGTTCATTCATGAAATATGTGAGCGAAGCAACGTATTGGGGTACAGTATGCAAAATTGAAGTGAAGCTAAGGCGGTTGGAGACCACGCCCACGTGGCCGCAATCCACTTGGACTTGTAATTTACTTTTATGAGCAATAAAATGCGAAAGACAAAAAGCGCCATTAAAAAATAATCATAAAAAAAAACTCACAAATCGCATTTAATTAGAAATTATGAATTGAAATTGGAAATGGAATTGAGAATTCCGAATGAGAATGTGAATGAGAACGACAGAGGAATTTCAAGGCGGCATTCAGCTTAATTGAAAACCCGACTCAGTGGGCAGTATTCTCTGTTTAAAAAGACATTAAAAAAGAAGTAAACAGTTAGCAAGAGAGTGAGACAGCGAGAGATGCAGAGAGAGAGGAAGAGAGATAAATGCAACTGTAACGCCAGCTGTTGTCCGCAATAAGGAAGCAAGACTCCAATAGACCCCAAACTTATACAACATATCATCAGGCAGCTAGTTGGTCGCTCTAGACACGATTGGACTGCACTGGGGCTGGGCTGGGCCAAGTTAAGTCCATGGCGCCCGCCGATTCACTCAACTGTTTAGCGGAGCCACACGCAAATGCAAATATTACCATAATTATCGCACATGACCCGCAGACCATGACTAAAGCAATCGCTAGTCCATCGCCGGAGACGACGACTCCAACTCCAACTCTAGACACAACACAGCTGCCCACACCCCAGAGACTTGGGACGCCCAGTAATATTCCTCTTTAAACTCTCCCCCCTAAGTTCCAGGCACGCGGCATGCAATCGAAATCTATTACCATGCATTTGGCCGACCGGTGAAGAAAGCGGCTCACTACATGTTTATTATTGTTGTTGTGGCGTTACCTTATTTCATGTTGGGTATGCTGACTCTGCAGTCTCTACTCCTTAGAGCCAGAGGAAGTGAATTTAATTTTATTTTATATATATTTCTTTCATTATTTATTAGAGTATTTATTTTTTAAATTATTTTTATTTATATATTTATTCATTTATTTATTTTCTTTTTATATATTTATTTATTTTATTTTTTATTTATTTATTTATTTATTTATTTATTTATTTATTTATTTATTTATTTATTTATTTATTTATTTATTTATTTATTTATTTATTTATTTATTTATTTATTTATTTATTTATTTATTTATTTATTTATTTATTTATTTATTTATTTATTTATTTATTTATTTATTTATTTATTTATTTATTTATTTATTTATTTATTTATTTATTTATTTATTTATTTATTTATTTATTTATTTATTTATTTATTTATTTATTTATTTATTTATTTATTTATTTATTTATTTATTTATTAATTTATTTATTTATTTATTTATTTATTTATTTATTTATTTATTTATTTATTTATTTATTTATTTATTTATTTATTTATTTATTTATTTATTTATTTATTTATTTATTTATTTATTTATTTATTTATTTATTTATTTATTTATTTATTTATTTATACATTTATTTATTTATTTATTTATTTATTTATTTATTTATTTATTTATTTATTTATTTATTTATTTATTTATTTATTATTTATTTTATTACTTATTTATTTATTTACATTCAAATCCTTCTGTAATATTTATTCTCTTTGTCTGATCTCAGTCTTTTAATGTTTTACCTATTTTAAGTTCTAAGCCTTAAGAATTCTTGATTTGAAGTGAAGTGTATCTGCGCTTCGAAGAACTGCAGTTTATTAACGCAGTTGGCTGCTGTTGCTGTTGTTGCTGTTGTTGTTGTTGTTGTTGTTGTTACCTGGCCAAGTGCGGCACTTGACTTTATTTTGGTTACATGCCATGGGCCGTGGCAATTTATTCTCGGTACCCAATAAAAGTCACTTGATTGGAACTGCAAGTGGCCGCTTTTATTGGTTTATTATGGCAACGCTAGGGCATCGCGAGATCTTGCCCGCCGGCTCGGCTGGCCAAAATACTTGCCACAACCACCGCGGCACCAGCCGCCTGCACCTGCCACGGCCACAGCCAGAGTTGCTGCTACAACAAAGAATAAACATGCTGTACCGCCTTCTAGCTGGCAATCAAATTTGATGGCCTTGTTGGCTTGAATGTTGGCCCCGTTTAGGGCGTTGTCAGGCGGGCTCAGCATAATGGCAACAACTCTCGACACTCAATCAGCAGCGGCATCAGCCTCAGCAGCAGCAGCAGCAGCAGCAGCAACAGCATCGACAACGGCAATGCAGCAAATGCTGCCTCATAAGTCAAAAGAATGTCATTTAGCTGGAAATAATGCTGCAGTGCCTGGGCTGGTCTGGTCTGGACTGGGCTGCCTGCTTAAGTGTCGCCACAGCCACAGCCACGGCCACAGTCATTGCAACAGCCAGTGGCATATCCTTGAACGAATCGAGCGACTGGCGCCTATCTGAGCCCTCAAATCTAACTGCCGTATGAATTATGGGCAAGTGCCAGGACTTCCCAATATGATAATAATTTTATATGCTCGTAAAAACATTAAAAATTACACAAATGGTCCAAACAGAAACAGACACGGTAAGAGAGAGATAGAGATAGACAGATAGAGACAGACCGCCAATTGGCCACTCTCAATTTGAGTGCCACAATTTTTTTTTTTTTATTATTACTGCAATGACCAAGTTGAAAGATGCCTACAAAACATGACATTTACAATGCTTTGTGAGGTAACCATAAAACTCACCCATCGAGCCAATTTGATGACGATCTTGACCAGATGCCGACTGCCAAACTGAGTTCGAGACAACTCGTTTTATGACTACCAAAATAGAGCTGTTCAAGCGTTTTTAATTGGCCCCTGTCTATGTGCCACATGTGGCAATAAAACAATCAGGCAACGAGGAAAAATAGATAGCAAACAAAAAAAAAAGAGTAAACGATGAATATATATATAAATTTTGAGCATAAAAATTGACTGCAAAAATATTAAAGTAGAACACATTAAGATGAAGATAAGTCTGCGTTTTCCGACAAAGAAAAGTCGTAAAAAAAAATGCAGTTTGAGTTTTATTATGATCAACTGAACTAAAGCAGTATTTCTAGTTAAAATTTTATTATATTAAATAGATGGCTTCGACTTAAGATTAGTTATAATAAAACAAACGAGATCTCTGTATGAGAATATACTAAAATTGAACCGTTTTCGGCTCTCATCATGCATTTAAAATCTTTAGGATTTGACTGGGGATTTCAAGATGATAATACAACAGATACAAAACAGATACTGTTCAAATATCCAAATGTGAACAAAAACTCAATCCTGGGACTTACAGCAAATGATGCATATCCCATAAATATTAAAAACGAAGAAAAAGAATGAAAATGCTAAAATGTTTCATTTTACAGCTCAACCCTCAGAATGAGCCCGGCTTCACATGGTAATTTGGGGCACTTTCAGAGCAAATATTCATTTCGATTTCCTTTTTCTTTTTTGTGGTTACAGGGGGAAGTTCTTGTTTTTACGATGATATGCCGTGAATTACACGGCATTTGAAACATTTTGAGCTTTATGGCTACGTTTTGCTTGGGAGGTCGAGGAAACAATGGGACAGCGACGACATTCGAACTTCTTTGGCACGCAATTGACTATCAAAATTTTATGTGGGCTTTATAATTCTGCTGTCTGCCCGAAACAGCAACAACAGCCACAACAACAAGAAGAATATGAAGAGCAATTCAATCAACAACTCTAACTCCAACTCCAGTTCCAACTTCAGTTCCAGTTCAAGTTCCGGCTTAGGGAATGGCAGGGCTACTAATGGCAACTTGGAGAGTGACATAAAATCCAATTTTATAATGCATATAAAGTTTTAATACATCCCGACTCATGCCGAAAAAAAAGAAGAAGAGGAAATACCCAGGGGGTGGGGGCGGTAGGCGTCATACAGGCGCAACAATTTTATGTACATACTTTTATAGAAATTTTAGTAGCCTATCAAATTTTACGTGCTACCAACAACAACAACTTGTGCATAAAATTTTACTTCCGAGTGGGCGCAATGAGGCGTTCCATCCCTGGTCGGGACAGAAAGACAGGACAACAGACAACGTGAAGACATATTCATTAGGGTAGCAAAAACCTAATCCTGTACAACAAGACCAAACACAAAATCGTTTAACTAACAAACAACAAAACAACAACAACAAAAAAATGCAGAGGATTCAACGAGGACGCAGCACTTGGAATTAACATGAAATTAGCTTGTTGACTCAACCCTATTGAACGGAAATGAGCTCGAACACAAACGAGGCATACAACAGCAACAGCCATAAATGCAATAGAACCAGGCTTAGAGAGAGAGTGGGAGAGAGGGCATCAAATGAGGAAGCAGGATATCAAAACAGGAGCCTGACGGGCCACACGCTGGCTCCATCATTTTCTTCTATATATATATATATATACGTACATATGTTTAGCTTAACACCTCGGACCATTTGCATAATACTAATGCCAACACACACACACACACACTAAGCACACACACACATAAACCAACACACACACACACCAAGGAACATCTGCGCAAACTTGTTGCCAAATCATTTGTGAAGTCTATTAGCAACGGAGTTAAACAAACTTCACAGCACGAGGTTACAGTGGCGCAAGGGCTATGAAAATCCGTCAAGGGGAAACTTGAAAAACAATAAGCAAATATTTTTACAGTTACCTGTCAAAGTTCACGGCAGGTGTTGTCTTAATAAAATGCACAAGTCTTGTAAAATTCAAATAGAAGTTGACAGCGAAATGTAACAGTGCGAAAATGGCTCAAAATTCATTTAATTTCAAAAATAAAAAAATAATTTAAATAAATATAATAATTATATATTAATAAGAATAAATATTTAATATTAATAATAAAATAAGAAAGTTTAAATAAATAATAATCTTTTAAAGTTTACATAGATTAAAGCTAAAAGCTTGAAGTCTAACTTAGACAGGCGACTAAATAGCTTAAATAAACATGGAAACAAACGAAGCATTGTGTAATAGATATATATATATATTTCTTTTATACATATTTAATTTTTTAGTATAATAATAACTTCTGTATTTGCAATATTATCTAATACATTTTTACAACTAAATAATTTAAATAGTTAACTTACATTTATATAGTGTATGCAGCTCACAGTTACTTTTATGCACCATTTCTTTAGTCTTATAATTTGATAAATAATTTTAAAACATATGATTTGTATTATTTGTGCTAAGCGCCGCATCCTGTGTCCCAAGCCAGTGTGAATCCCATTCTGCTGCCAAATTTGACAGGATATGAACGACAACCGTTAGCATTAACATTAGCATTTGGCACTTAAGTGTGTAGTCTGAATTAGCCACAGACTGCTTTAATGACATTCGGCGACAAAACGCTTACGCTTACCATATCAATGGCCAGCAGACAGGGAGCCAGAGGGAGGCGATTCGACATCAACATATTGCTTAAATGGATTGGGCCACAGAAGGGTTATTAATAAATTAAATTGGGTTGATGGACGGGCACATGTTTATGCATTAAACTCAACCCCAAGCTCAGCATTGTATATATAGAGCATAAAATACACCCAAGTGCCATGTAAATGTAATTCAATACTTTAAAATTGCTTATTAGAAATGGCTGCTATGCCTCCCTTCTGCCCGCTCTTGGCCACCTCGCATGCTGATGTTCACAAAGTAAATATGAATATTGATGTTGGGGGGATAAACGGGGCGTATGCGCAATATGCTTTATTTTAATGAGCAGTTCCAGCTAATTTTTGGATTCTATTCTTGGTCTAATGTAATAAAGTTGAGTAAGGGGTTATTAGGTCAGAGTAGGACCGTTACCTTGGCATCGTTATATTGAATAGACATATATATATATATATATATGTATACATATTTATATATGTGTGTATGCCCAAGAGGCATAATGGAGGCCACGTAATTGCTAAACGAGCCCTCCTTCAATGCCTCTGTGTAAGCTTAGTAGCTAAATATATACTTAAAGACATTGAACTTGTGGCCAAATGTCTGTGAAAAAAAAAAAAACAGTAGCTACACGTGTCTTCATTCTTGACTTGACTCGACTGTGTTGTGACTGAACTTCAACATAATTTAATTAAAATTCGACAATGATAAACACTGAAGATACATTAAAAAGGTAAACCTACAAGCCAACACTGCAAAGCTTTGATAATGAGCTGCCCCATTCGACAGAGACGGAGACAGCACTGAGAGATGGAGAGAGGGAGACAGCAATTGTAGAGGGTCTTACAGTTTTTATGAAGTGTCTTGCAAAAGTGTTTGCTTTCAGTACTTGACTTGATTTCGGTGTTGGGGCTATTGCTGTCTTTGCTCTCTATCTCTTTTACACGGACACGCACACACACATACACACACACACACACACACAGCAGAGACTAAGCGATTGCGATGTGCCTCAAACCACGCACACGGGCCACTTGAACCACTGAGCGCCAGTTTCAGTTTCGGTCATTTGAAGTTTATTACCCGCGCACGTGTGAACCAAAAATACCAAAACGTACAAAATTTTACAACGAAACCAAACCGGAAATCGCAGAAAACAGCAAGCAAACTTAGAGAGAGAGACAGAGAGAGGGAGAGAGATACAAATAGTCAGAGAGAGAGAGAGAGAGACAAGTCCAAGCCATGAGCTATGCAGGTAGCCAGTTGGAAGCAGACACCGTGAGTTAGCCAACCATTTAAAGATGGTTAGTTTAGCAGAGTCTCAAATGCGGCAATGAAGACGTCTAAATGCGAAATTAAATATGACATTTTAGAGAAATTAAGTGGCCCATGTTGGACATGTCTTTAAATGGCCAAGATTGTAGACAACGCACATGCGCGCACAATTGGCCCGGCCAACACTAGGACAGGTCGCCGAGCTAGGTGGTTAATGCCTAATGCTTAATGGTCTCAGTAATGCCAGCGTAATACAGTAGCCATAGGTAAAGTTGTACTTGGTAAAGTCACACACTTACACAACTGGGGCAACGACAAACGTTTAACTCGACGACTCGGCTAACTAGCCAAAAATAACTGTAATTTACAAAAATGTGACAGTTTAGTTGTTGTGGCTAACAGAAAATGCAGTTACAAAGTTACACTTGGTTAACTCACAAATCAATTTGATTGAAACCAAATGACAACATAGAAATCTAAAGATTCTGCAGCGACAAATCCATCAAATTGAAGGTTAAAGAGTTTAAAAGAAAGAAAGAAGAACAAACTCATAAGCAAGTTTAGTTTTCCCAGACTTATCATTGCTGGAAAATAGAATTTTCTGTCAAAGCTATGGCAGTTGATAAAATGGACAACAGAGGGCGTTGCTTCACATCTCAGAGACACTTTAAGCTATAAGAGAAACTTAACAGTTGATTAAGCAATTGTTTTACCTACTTCCCACACAAATTAGATAAACTGTTATTGATCTGCAGACAAGATTAAAGATTTAAAAGATACAAAGATACTTATAAGCCATAGTACAAGCAACCTACACAAACACTCAGGCGTATTCCAATCGCAAATTATTATATGTTTTCTTGTATTGAGAATTTGCATTGAGTTTGGCTTTCGCTAACTGTGTGTGCGAGTGTGTGCGTGTGTGTGCATGTGTGTTTGTGTGTGTGCTTTTTGGCCCTCTCGCATTTTGCCTCATTCATGAATTTTGTAGATTTTTAGCCAAAGATAATTTGCGAAAATAAAACACGAGCTGAGGAGTCCAAATTTTCATTCAAAACACGTACATACTTCAGAGTTGAACAACAAATGCAAAGCGACAACAACACGAACAACAACAACAACAACAACAACAATGAGACAAAACAAACGTGGATACCCACACAGAGTCCAATGGACGGACGGACAGATGAACGAATCTTCCACTCCAAGTGCTGGTGTGAAGTGCAAACAGACAAACGTAGCGACAACAACAGCAACAGCAAAACAACAACAACAACAACAACAATCATAACAACGGCAACAACAATGATGACGATGGCCACGATGGAGTTCAATATTATCGAATGTTTACGGTGATTCGAATAACCAGCTACAGTACCAGCAACAACAACAACAACAACAACAGTTCCATTCATGAAATTCTCGTGCGAAAACAACAATAAGTACACTAACAACAGCAACACCAACAACACCAACAATAACTTTGCAGATTTGTAAGTTCCATTATGTGTTCAATAATTTGGTTAACGATTGAAGCTGTAGAAACTTTCAAGTATTTGCACTGCATTCAATGCGAGTGTATAGAAAAGTATCTGAGTATCGAAGTATCTCAGTATCTCAGTATCTCACTGACTTACTGAGTATCTGTGAGATCCGCCTGCTTCGATGGGGTCTTTGACTTATGTGAACTTCGTCGACATTGGCAACTCAATTTTGATAAGTCATCGTATTTGTAGCTCCTTTGACTTACTATAATTCCTGTTCCAATTGTTGTTGTTGTTGTTTTTGTTGTTTATATTGTTGCTAATGTATTTGTTGTTTGGTTAATCGTATCTAAATATTTTTGTGTATTTATCTCACGTTGTTGGCCACTTATCGTCGGGCCTGCCTCGACAAAATCACGAACTTCGTGGCGCATACAAAAAGGGAAATTCATTTTGGACAACCCAAAACAACAGCAACAACAACAACAACAACAACAACAGCAGCAGCAACAACATAAGCAACAGCAAACCAGTTGCCTGATTAAAAGGTGAATGAATTTGCGAATCCGCGAATCGCATTCAAAAATTAACCGCATAACATTTCATTTTGCGTTTTGTTTTCGCAAATACTCTAAGAAATGTGGCACATTCTTTCTAACTTGTCTAACAACATTTAAATAACATTTTAAAATTAATTTGTATTTAAATAAAAAATGTATGTGAAAAGAAAAAACTAATAAATACAAACGAAAACAAATACATTGCTAAGATTTTTGCAATATAGCAAAATAAATAAAATAAATAATGAAATAAATAAAATGAATAAAATAAAATGAATAAAATAAATAAAATTAAATAAATAAAATATACAAAATAAACTAAATTATTATGAATTAATTATTTATAAATAAAGCATAAAAATATTGTTTAATTATTCCATTAACTGCAAATCAAAAACAAACTTTACATTCTTTAGCATTTTCTTTTACTTTATAGAGCATTCAAGATGCGGTTAGTTATTGTTATTGTTGTTGCTCATTATGATTTATATGAAAGTTGCTTAACAGCCGTGGCGAATGTCAATGCATGCATCCATCAGATACAAATACTGCTGGCGCATATTTTAGGCACTTTACGAGTAAGTGTGCACATGACGTCAATTGTTATTGTTTAGTATGCCTTTAAATTTCATTTGATATGTACTTATTTGGAAGCCACATAAAGCAGCTTACTAATGAGTTGTGCAAACACCAATAACAACAACAACAACAACAACAATAACAACGAGAAGAAGAGTAATTGTGACAGCAAGGGAAACAACAATCCTAATGGAAATTTACCCACTTGGCACATTCTGTTTGATTGCTTTGATCGGTTGATTTTCTGTGTAGTTTTCCTTTAACTGTATCAATTTGCTTAGGCCGTGGCCTTCTCAACACACTGTGAACTTGCCACTGCATGTGTAATCTGTGTCTTTATGCTTGCATCTTAAGCTGTTATATGTGAGTATCTATGTCTATTCAATTCGCATGAATGGAACACATTTCTGGAATATTTTCGTAGCATGGAAAGATTTACAAAATTTTCCATTACAAATTGTAAACAAACTGCGAGGGACAGACTGGGACAGAGTAAAGAAAATGAAAAAGAGGCAAACAATTCAACAAGTGCCTTGTGCTTGACTCTGGAGGTCAATAAGCAGCCGCTGACTTGCTATATGTATGTATATATATATATATAAATATATATTGATATGTATGTATAAAGCGCAACAACAATCAACATAAAAAACAACAATGATATGTGGGCAAGCACGAGACTGACCAGTGATAATCCTCAATCACAACAGATAGATAGCGATAGAGAGAGAGAGAGAGAGAGAGAGAGGGGGAGGGCGACTGAGAAAGGTAGAGGCGCATAGCTGATTATCGATTTAATTAGCTATGTGAAGAGAGAATGCAATGCAATGTGGCATAAGCACATCAGATTAACCCACTTGAGTGCATGATATGTGAGTGGAAAATAACTCAGTTATGTATGTCGCATGTCTAGCATAAGAAGTACCTCATTCGGTCTGGTATGCGTGTATATCCCCCGACATTTCATATCTTATCTAGCAGCAAATCATTCATTACGACTGTTTGTCTAGCCGAAGGTGTGTCATCAACTCAACGAATGAGCTCAATTCATTCTGGAGTTCAAATCAAGATACATCAACGATCAGTCAAATATTATAGTAACAATGGAATTCTTTAACATCCTGAACAATTTCATTATAATAAATACATAATAAACTAAGCAAACGTTGCTTACATTTATTGCGACTTCTAGAATTCCGGCAGATGAACGAATTAGTTTAATTACGAATTTATTCTATGGGAAGAGCACTGAGCCAAGATCATTAATAAGTTATTTACATAATTAGTATTATTTATAATATAAAAATGTAATTCATGTACATTGCTATCAATTGTTTTAATACTTCGTAAAGCATAATTATAACTTGAACTTTAATCAATTTTATATACAATATCTAAAGTGAAATGCAGATTTCTAGAACTAAAAAGTTGAAGTGGAAATTTAGCTTAATTATAATAAATTTTATTACAATAAATTACAATATCTAGAGTCTCCGATATTTCCCCAACTTCAACAGGTCACAAGCAGATCAGTCTGAAATGTTTAAAACATTGCCTAATGCATTCAGTTCTTCAGTAAATTTTCGTTGTTGGGGCCACCCAAAGATTGCAAATTCCCACGTTAAACGAATGCTTGGAATGCACAGCACTTGAGTTTAGCTATAAATACCAGAGGCAAAGTCAGAGCCAGGGGCAGAGTCTGAGACTGAGCCCGAGACTGAGACTGAGACTGAGACTGTAGCCAGTAGTGCCATCACCTTGACGTGACCACATTTGGTTGCAGTCGATACGCGTCAATTTCAAGCCCATGTGTCCCAGACCAAGTGCAAGTCCAATTCCAAGTCCCATTCCAAGTCCAAGTCCATTGTCCAATGCCATATTCAGTTCGCAAATTTGCGCACGCGCAATGGCAACCCAAATACCAGAAGCTACGACTATACGACTATACGAGTATACGTTCAGTTCATACACTCGCACATACGCATTATAGTACTAAAACGCAGTTCCACGAATCATCAAGAGACAACAACAGCAGCAACAACAACAGCAACATTAAACTCCCGCTCATGACATTCTTAAACGTTGCGAAATATGAAGGAATGCAGTCGCAAAATCGTAAACGAAGTGGAAATATCGCCTCCAGTTCGTTCCAGTCTCAGTGGCAGTCTGGATTCCAGTCTCTGTCTCTGTCTCAGTGCCAGTGCCAGTGCCAGTTCCATTCTCATTCTCTCTATAAATGCCGCATTGTAATCGAACTGTAAGAGAGGAAAGCAGCTCTGACTGTCAGGTTCTTTTGGGTATCTTTCGATCTCTGTGTGTGATTGTCAGAGAGTTGAGTTTCATTTTGTTTGTATCTTCCGCAACTTCTCTTGCTCCTCTTTCTCTTCCTCTTCCTCTTCCACTTCCCCTTCCTCATCAGCAGCAAGTCTCGTTTTTTGTGTGCCAAAATGGTTGTCATTCTGTGTTGGCCAAGAAAGGCCTTCGTGTTGCATTTTCCTGTTGGTTCTTTATGGTTTGCTGCATCATTCAGTGATGGACTGTAACTGAAACTCTTGGCTCTGCCTCGCTTTAACACGCGCTAACAGCTCGAGCACCCCTCGCATTCTCGTGCCTTTTAATGACTTCTTGCGTGCCACATGCAGCAACTACCACAAGCTGTATGCAGAATCGACCATGGAAATGTCTGACTTCCACTCAAATCTTGTATAGTTCGGGTGAGCAGGCAGAGGAGAAAGTGTTGGCAATTGTTTTTCTGTATTGTAAATAAATTTATTTAAATAAATTAAGCCAACTAAAAACAAAAAAACATGTGCCAAATTATGGAGCCTCTGCCAAATTGCTGTATAAAAATAAATTAAGTTCTTTTTTGATTGCATACTAAGCGATTCGGTTTGTTATTTTCTTAATGATGTTGTTGTACAAAATCCTTAAGTCAACATTCACGAGATCTTGACATGGCGTGACCAAACGCAAGAGACTGCAATGTATACCTTATAAATGGCATAGAGGAGCATGCGATAAGGTCACATACCTCTAGGGAATTTGGCAAAGTTTATAGAACCCCAAAGAAATGGTAGATTATGGCTACTTAAGTTTTATTCTATAATATACCTCAATATTTCTAATGCAGATAAAGAAATAAATGGTATGGATTGTTTTTGATTATAATATAATAGATTTCTAGAATTTCAATGTACTCCTAAACTATTGCAGGAGCTTTGGGAATTGATTTAGAATAAATTAATAACAGTTTCTAATTATGAGAATTTCAATCTACTCTCAAACTAATTCCTAGACTTTCCATCTAGTGCTCAACTTATAAATTAACTTCCGGAATTGATTTATAATAAATTAATAGCAGTTTCTGATTTTTAGAATTCCAATCTATTCACAAACTGTTGAAGGATTTTTAGTAAATGATTTCCAATAAATTAAGTTTAGTTTCTGATTTCTAGAATGTCTATATACTGTGAAACGTATGAAGCAGATTTCTGATTCCCTGAATTACAGTCTTCTCGTAAACTGTAGAAGGAGCCTCCTTTGTAGAATTCTTAGAAATATATTGCAGTCTCTGATTCCTGGACTTATTATCAACTCCTCAATTTATGAAAGCACTTTAGTTGTAAAATTCTAAAAAATTAATTGAAGTTTCATATTCCTAGACTTTCCATCTCCTGCTAAATTTATAAAGGAACTTCACGGGTAGAATTCTAAGAAATCTATTGCAGTTTCTGATACCAAGACTTTCAGTTACCAGCTAAAATAAAGAAGCAGTTGTAGGACAACAGTTGAGCTTCGAATTTCCAACAGTTCTGAGTGCTAATCAAAAGGTTTTCGCCAAACCAAGTTATTCGTTTGCAAAACAAATACAACTTGTAGTTCCTTTTGCCATGGGCCTCCCTCTTTTCTCCCATCGCCACCCTTCCCAGTATTCTCTATTTCTCCTGCACTTTGCTCAGTGTCAGCACTTCAGAACATGATTGTTTCAAATACTCCTCGTACTCAACTCCACTGAACTGAACTGAACGCAACTCAACTGCTTCCAGTCAACTTCAGATGTCAGTCCTTTTTAGAGCTCTCCGTCTCTTTTCACTTGGCTGGAATCTTTAGCATGCATTCTCTTTCTGTTTTTTAGCTGCTTTGGCTGTTTTGGCTGTTTTGGCTGTTTTACCCTGAGTGCCATTGAGGACAAAGTTGCCGTTAGCGTTGGCCAGGTTCAACCTCTGGGGGAATGCCACATTTGCCATTTACTATTTTGTACGAACACGAGAATGTCTTCATTTTGTTTAGCCAAAATCAGTTGGGCGATGGCGCGTGGACAGCGTCAGTAGTAGATGCTGGGACTGAGTTGGAGATGGAGATGGATATGGAGATGGGGAAGCTTCAACTGAAACATGTGCACACGAAAATTTTGTTCTGGCATGTGGCATGCGGCATGTGGCACTGACAATGCCACTGGCAGCAGCGCCAGTCACAGTCGCAGTCGCAGTCGCAGTCCTCGCTGCATGCGCGTCAACTTGTGTCAAAAACCAGGCAAGTGCCATTTTGCGGTAGTTGTGGCAATGGCCATGGCCAACAGCAATACCAACAACATCATCAACGACGGCAGCAACAACAGTTATAGCAGCAACAGTTATGCAGGCAACGCACATTGGTAATAGTTTACTATTATTTCATATTTTAAATCTTATTTCTCTAATAATTTTAAAATATATATTAACAATAAACTAATAATGTCATTAACTAATAATCATTTGTTTACAATAAATATTTATATTATTAGCGCTCTTGCTAATTTAAATATAATATTTTAAATAAACAGTATATATATATATATGTATACATTTATTTCGTTCCCACACTTTCAGATTCAAGGTAATTTCATTATTTGTTTATTGTAATTCTCTGCTTAAGTTATTTATATTTTTAGCACTTAAAAAAAAAAACAACTATATTATTAAGCAATAAAATAAATTTACATTTATTTTAGTTCCACACTGTCATATTGTAGGGAATTTCATTATTTGTTTATTGCATTTCCTTGCTTTAACCACATCTATTAATATAATTTTGATGTATTTTTTTAATAACTAAAATATTACATGTAGTACCCAAGATACAGCTAGAAATAGATAGACATTCCAGATAATTCCATCATTTGTTTATCGCAATTTTCCGCTTTATGGTTTTCTATTTTGGTCACAGTTTCGCGTAGGGTCGTACCAGAGTGCAATGCCTTTAGCGAACCGCAGTGCAGTGCAAATAGGCAACCCTCCTATTGCCCCGGACTTGCAGTTCAGAGCTTGTCAAGCTCCCAGCTCCCAGCTCCCAACTCATGGCTCCCAGTTTCCAGTTCCCTGCTGCCAGCTGCTTGCTGCCTGCTGCCTGCTGCCGTTGCCCATTGCCCGTGCCCCAACTTTGGACTTTGTTGTGGCCGTGGCGCAAAACGTGGCCACCCACGTGGCAGGCGCTGATGTTGCCGTTATCGTTGTTGTTGTTGTCGCTGTTCTTGTTATTGTGGTAGTTGTTTTTGTTGTTTCTGCCTCTGCTGTTGCACTGGCTGCTATTGCCCGTCGAGCCGTCAAGCGTTTTGATTGAAATGTGTTTGTTTGGCTGCGGCTTTGGCGGATGTTTCCCTGCTGCTGCCACCTCCCACCTCCCCCTCACCATTGTCCATGGCCCTTCCCCAATTCGGCGTATTCGGGAGGGAGGAAAAAAACAATAAATGCGAGAGGAAACAAGAATTTTATGCGAAACAAACGAGGGAATATCCAACATGACCGTCACCACCTTAAGCTCCAAACCCCCAATTCATTTCACACAGCTCAGAGCTAAACGCGGTGGGCAATCGCTTTGGCACGAACACAATATGGAATCAGAATATGGATGGACATGGATGGCGACTCCATGAGACTCCATGACTCCCTGCATTTACGATTGCATATAGATGCTACGCCGGGATATTCCGATGAGAAGTTGCCTTCTGATTCACTCTTGGCAGCGATGTTGACGTTTTCAAGCATTTAGTGGAAGCAGCACACCAACTGCACCACACACACCACACATGCACGTTGTGCCAACAACAATAACAACAATATTTGCAATATTTGTGGCGAGTTTTGTGTCCTGGCAAACAACATTTAATGGTAATGGAACTATGGAGAGCATATGAAAAGAAGAGGGGGTATTTTCGAAAATAGTATATCGATAACAGATTATCGATAAGTCAAACATAATTATATAATGATTAATTAACCGGTCACATATTGCAACGCAAGTACTTAAGAGAGACACAAGCATATATCGATAACATAATCGATACCTGCAATGCGCGTGGTTATCGATTGCCATTTATCGAAAATATTCTATCTAATTATTTTAATTTGCAGCCTTAGCCAAATATCAGAAGAAATCGATATTTACAAATAATCGATAAACACATCAATTATATTTTCAATCGATAATCACAGTATATTTAAACAGGGTATAAAAATAGCTTCCAATACGTGCCACGAAATAAAAGTTATATTTTAGATAAATCGATATTTATCGATTGATGCCAGCTCTACGCTTTTAGAGATTACTAAGACCGTAAATCAATTGACTACGTAATTATATCGAATGCAAATCGAATAACGAAACTGCTTGCTTGCACTTGCTTTCAACCGGAGACAGATGCTATGCAAATCCCCAAAGTAGCTACTAAAATGTCGAGTATTCTATGCGGATTATTCGACATTCGTTCCAACTGTACTCCAAATATTTACGTTTGCTTGTATGTGTGTGTGTGTATCGGTGTGTGTCGACAACTCTGTCCGCCAGGGGGCGTTAAGGTTCACATTCACAGCAAACAACAGAGCGTCACAAGCAGTTTCGGTTAGTCGTTTCACTTTGGCTTTGGCTCTTTGGCTTTAGCAACGCTAGGTTGGCTGAGTGGGAAGGGGGGAGGAGTGTAGGGGCAGGAGTGAGCAAAGAAGTCATCAGTGGACTATGCCCGGGCCCACTTGTGCCCCTTTTGGTGTGGCATGTTTGCCAGTTCCCATCGCACGCCCCGTTGAGTTTGGGCAACTTTCAGTGTAGAAAATTTGCTTTGCTTTCGTTTTAATTTATTTTATTGCGAAATGCATTTTCGGTTTGGCGTTTTGTGTTTTGTGTTTTGTGTTTTGCGCTGATTTCTTGGCCCCGAACCCGAAAGTGTCGCGTTGATTTTCTGCCCGGGCGAAATGAAAACAAATTTAATTTAAGTGTCAGTTACGCTTTTCACGAGGTTGCAACGCCACAAACCAAGAGACTCCAACTGGAGACGGACTGTGAGACAGAAGCAGCGACAGAGACAGGGATAGAGAAGTCTGCCATGGACTGAGTTTGGGTTTTTTTTTCTTTATGCTAGTTTTCAACATTTACACAGCTCGTTGCAAATGGGCAAAAGTCAGCTGTCGTTATTGTTGCTCTTGTTACAATTTAGTTGGTTATCATTGTGGTGGCCAGAACGACACGCAACACCATTATTTGCCACATACTGACAGCCGGCATTTCCTTCCTTTCTACCTATTTCATTCTCTCTCTCTCTCTCTCTCTCTGTCTGTCTGTCTATCTTTGTCGCTAGCTAGCCCAATTTCTAGTGCATATGGTCGAGTCGTTTGTCCTTCAAGTGTTACTTGAAACTACTTGAACTAAACTGCTGAAAGCCATGCACTTGCACTCCATGTTGCGACCCTTACACTTCATGTGCCACCTGCCACCTGCCACCTGCCACCTGCCACCTTCATCTCCGCCTCCAACTTCGCTTGCTCTTCATTTTAACCAGCTTTGGCTTTTGGCTGACAAACTTTTGCCAATGCGAATACGTGTCGAAAGACTTTTAAGCGCACAAGGACACTTCAAGCAACACACGGTTGCGACCTGCCACTGCCCTGTTGCCACTATGCCCTCTGCCCCTGCCGCTGGCCCTGCCCTTTGTCCATCTCTCTCTCTCTCTCTCTCAATGTTCTTCATTCTGCTTGCCCTTGTCTGCTCTTGCTGGCCTTAAAGCTATCTTACGTGTCCTCGAATTGCAATCGGTGACTTTAATGAGCTTACAACATGGCCAAAATGCAACACAACCAAAGCAGATAAGAAACACGCACCTGCCGCAACTTCCACATTGCAACTGCAACATCCACAACGACTCTCTGTCCGACAAATAAGCTCAATAAAAACTCATTAAAAAGGGGACTACAAACCATTAAAAGATAAACAGCCGAATTTGTAATTGTAAATGATCGCTGATCTTGCACCTGTTGCCACATTCAGCAGAACTTTCCTTTAAATTAATTTCTTATCCAACAACAAAAATAAGTTAATTTCTTTTCACGTTTTCATTAACTTCGAAATTGATTAATGCAAGATCTTTAAGCAAACGAGTGAACTTTCATCTTCAATTGCTCAACTGCTTGTTTACTGAGTTGAAGTTGCAACAACGCAACATGATCTCACTTTTGAGCAGGGATCGTCTTTGTAGTTGATCTCTAATGTGGAGCTGATGTCAGCTCGAGACTTGCCCAGAATACAGACTGTACGATATGACGTATACGCAGCGTGTTAACCTGGGGAAAATGACGTCAGTGGCTTGGAACTCTGGCATCTGGCATCTGGCAACTGGCAACTGGCATTTCGCATCTGGCAAATTGGCGCGTGCGTCGAATGTCGCCGTCATTGCATGTGTCATCGATTTTGCAGTGTGCAATCGCCAATCGATTGCATCACGATCCCCCAGCTGCATCTGTAAATGTAAAGTATCTATCAGATACATAAGTATAAGTATCTCTGTCTCTCTCTCTCTGTGTGTGTGTGTGTGTGTGTGTGTGTGTGTGTGCTTGCATCTGTTTTTGGCGGCAGCTGTGTGACTAATAGAATCAAATGTGCGCCAAATGTGGGTCAGGCATGAATTTGCATTTGCCTAGCGACGACGACGACGATGACGATGACGATGACGGCGTCTATTTTGGGCATTTGTCGTATAGAAATATACATTTTTTCGGTCATAAAATCAGCGCTAACATTGTGAATTAATCATAGAAACTCGAGTGCCGTCGTGCCAGGCAAATAAACCACAAGCCGAAGTTGCCCCCAAAATCAATTGACATGATTTCCACAATAATAACACAGCACAACACAACACAAGCAATCACACAATCAAACGAATCACAGATATGGCGACATGGATAGTATGATATTTGGGGCGTGGTACGAATGTTGGCCACCCAAATACGCAAAACAAATGCATCGATCAAACAAGCAGCTTGTTGCAAGGGGCAACCTGATGGTAGGTGCCACACATTCGAGGACAACAGCCGCCACTAACCTAAGCCAAGTTGAAAGACGAAGCGTTGGCCAGAAATCAGTTCAGCCAAAGGCGGCAAGGTGCTAGGACGACAACAAGGAAAGGACAACGCAAGGATAAAGCGAAGGAAAGCAAAGAAACTCTACGGAACGGAACCCAAAGGATAACTAGAATAACCTATTAAGCCGTAAGGACATTCAAAGGAAGTGATACAACTGGTGTCAAGATGTGCGACTGTGGCTGCTACTCGTACTGCTCTCACGATCTCTCCTGCTATTCGCATTCGCATTATCATTCGCATTCGCATCATTGCTGTGCTGGTTACAAGTATCTGAAGTGCCTGTGTCGTTACTATCGCCATGTGCATTGCACCTGCTCCTGTTGGCGCCGAAAATGTTACCTGCTCTAAGCCCTCGTCACACAACAGCTAGAGTTAGAGACGGAGACGAAGATGGAGATGGAGATGGAGATGGAGCCCGAGCATTTGCCACTTGAAACCAGATGAAGGAGGGAGTGAGAGATGGATGCGGAAGGAGAGGAGAAGCAGAAGATGGCGACAGCACCATTAAAATCACAACTCAAACAATGCAAATCAGCAAAGCAAATGATAAAGTCCTTTAAGTAGTTGCATAACACTTGGCTGCATCGTTGCAAGTTTGTCGGTCGATGGTGGATGGTGGATGGTTGATGGTAATGCATGTTTGGATGTTGGGGGTGCGATTGCGACGATAGCAACTAGCGTGCATACATGTCGTATGTGCAACGTTTTCAGTTGTCTGGGTGAGTGTGTCTATAAAGTGTGTTAGTGCATGTGTGCATGTGTGTAGCTGTGTGGCTGTGGGTGTGAGTTGCAAATGCGATGTGGCCAACATGTTATGCATCAACTGCAAATTGGTGCAGAGTCTCTCGTTAAACTAACTAACAAAACTCATTTTAACTAAAACTCACCATGTATAATCCAACATAATCGTACAATTTAATATATTTAGATATATATATATATAGAACATTCCTTTAACACCAAATAATAACAAGAATTCCCACACACACACACACACATCACTATATTTATTCACTCAATAAGTTAGTGCATAAGTTTGAAAGCACACGATGATAATAAATATTCGTTGCCGATAAATGTTAGTTATAGTTATCGATTCAATATATTCGTTCTATCATATTGATGACAATTTGCCATATTTGTAACGGTTGAAACAATAATAAATAAAGTTTTATTCCAACACCAACACCAAACAAAGAATAATATTTATTAATTATATTCTAAATCTCCAATTGTTGCAAATTTTATAAATTAAAACATATTTAAATATTATCTATGCAAAAGTCATAAATTTCATTTAAAAAGAAGAAGTCGAAGCGTGTTAAACATGAGTTATTGTTGCACCTAATGGCAAATGATTAAATGCAAATTGATTGCGCTAAATAAGCAGAAGATACATTTCTAATGAAAAAGAAGCATTAAACTTACTTGAAATTCATTAAATATATTTCAACAAAACATATTTTCTCATAACTTTGCAGAGCATCACAGAATTATGTGGAAATGTGTATTTAATTTATTTCAAATATTAAAGTTAATCTGCCAATGAGTTTCGCTTTAAAAACTTCATAATATATAGAGAGGTTTTTAATGTGGAAAATATGCTGATACTCGTAGTCATAGCATATGATAAATTCTTATGACTTGGCTAAATTACTGCTGTTCAAATAGACACTTAATTTGGCCGAGAGTTACGTATGTAATGAGCCTGGCCATAAACATAATTCGTAATCATTGGGTCCTTTGCTGACTTCAGCTGCTTGCCACTTGCCACCGACCCCGCCAGCAACAACAACAACAACAACAACAACAGCAGCAACAACAACATGAACTTCTTGTCAACATTGCCCAATTGGCCATATGCAAATGGCAGGCAAAGTTGCTCTCAAAGCTGCCAAACCTCCGGACAGCTGCCAAATTCCATTTGCCGCTTGGGTATGGGTTGCCCATGACCGAGGGACTTGTAGGTAAAGACTGTTAGAGGTGTGTTGGGATGGGGAGGGGGATGATGTTTGCTTCAAAATTCAAAATGAAAATGTTGTCATTTTGTGCATTGAATTACGTTTATTTGATGGCTGCTCTTGGGCGGTTGACTCTTCGAGCTGCCGTCGAAAATGATTATCCGACATAACGACTGCGATTGCGACAGCCACGACTCTCCCACCACCCGCCCTCCCTTCACCAACCCACCTACCTCATCATCTCTCCCACCCCCGATGGCCTACTTCTCTGGCATTATAGGTGTTCCGCCCGACAAACAAGGTGATTATGACACGAGTTCCCCTGGACGCGTTAATGGACTCGGAATATGCGCAGGGAGGGAATCCAAAAAAAAAATATGTAAAATTGAGAGGATAACGTGGCGTATTTATTTAAATTCCAATGCAGCGAAGGGAGAGAGAGAGCAGCGACAACAGGACGTGACCAGGACAAGAAGCTAGGACCACAACGACCCCTCGCCAAGTTCAGACAGACTCATGAATATCCGATGATGTTGAGATGTAGCTACAAATCAGCTTTGATATTGGTTTTTGATTATATTGCACAGTGAGGGGGCAGAAAGTGTCAGAGGGGAAACATGCACAGATTAAGTGAGAGCAAAGAGAGGCAGAGACAGAGAGAGAGAGAGAGTGAGAGAGAGAGAGAGAGAGAGAGAGAGTGAGTGAGTATTTAATACGAGTGACATTTTAATTAACATTTTCTCTTTTGTTGTTGCAGATTAAAATATATAAATATTGTGCGTGCAGTCTGCCTGACTTCCGGTCTATGCATTTCCCTTTCCCCTCGCTACTTTCCTCCTCTTCCTCTCACTCTCTTCCTCTTCTCCGTTTCCCCTTTCTCTGTGTGTGTCGCACTGACTAAATTTTCATTGCGCATGAAAATCGCGACTTAGAAATGCGGCAAGCGAACTTAGATTGCACTTGCAACTTGCAACTTGCCACATTCCACAATTGTCTTGTGGTATAATGCCCGATTAGCGCCAGACAAACCACGAGAAGCAACAACTGTCCCCTCGGTGCTCCCATCTTTCGCCAGAGTAACCTATAAATTATAAGAAATTATAGCAACTAGCAGATACCCTGTAAAGTTATTGAACTGTTTAATGATTCATGCTGTAAATGACTGTGTACACGGACTGATTACAGGGTATACCTAAATTATGAATTGCCTTTTGTTTTCCCTCCAAATCGTGTGCAGTGAATGGGAGGCGTGGCATCGCCTTGCGGTCGTATATCCACTGAAGTGCAACTGCTTGTGTGGTCGTCCGACCAGTTTATTGATAAAGTAAAACAAAAACATAAGCAAAAGCGCTGGCATAATTCACAACAACAACAACAACAACAAAATGAAATACGAACAACATTTTGGTAAAAGTTTGAATGTTTTATGTGACAGCAGAGAGGGAGACAGCTATAGAGAGTGAAAGAGTTGCCTGCATTATTTTTATTTCTCAGCCAATCATTATTTATGATAATTACAATCACGACAGACAAACCAAATGTCGACAGAGTTCAGAGTTGAACACACTTATTTACGATATTGTGATTGACAGATTTATTTTGTTAAATGTTTATAGAGAAAACTCACAGATTATCCATGTAATTTTATATTAAAAATAATATATAATATATATATATATATATAGTGCAATTTTAAGAGACTTTTATTTCAGTTATAAAATTTATAAATAGATAAAATAATAATATTACTAAATACTATCAAATAATAGTAATAAATACAAATGAAATGAAGTCCTTCTACTTAACTTTCCTTGGGAAAATCCAACTAAAAGTCAGCATAGCTGACAATTCTATACCCTTTCTTAACATCTTGTGCTCGTAAATAATAAATATTAGTTGACACAATTAATTGATAAATCTTTTGGCTAAAAATCAAGCGAATCTTAGTCTTAAAACTTGCTTCAAATGTTATACTTTGTCTTCTATATTTGAAATGTATTCAGAATTTCATGATGCTATTTTAAGTAGCAGTTTGTGTTGCTTAAGTCGAGCCCAACTGAGGCTCGCCCGGAGGTAATTATCATAAAGAACATGGCCATTGAAGAGGGCAATAAAGTAATCCACATAAATGAAAGAAATATGCACTTTACTCGTAAAAGGGAACCCGAATCCCAACACAAATCAAATTAGCAAAACCTTCGAACTTGCGGTTACATTTAAGAACTTGCTCATCGCTCTGACGAACCATTGTTGTCCGTTTTCTTCATTTGTCTGGCAGTCTGGCAGTCTGACAGCCTGTCTCTCTGTCTGTCTGTCTGTCTGTCCGTCCAACTCGATGTCAGTGAGTTCACACTGTTTGTCTGATCTATTAACAGTCGGTGTTTGTGTTGAGTTCGGTTGGCACAGCAAGCACTGGAGAAAACAGATATTATGTGGCCCATGAAGTGACTTGGGCTCCGTTCATTATGTCTGCCACATGCAACAATGTTGCAAGTTGAGAAATGCTCAAGAGGCGGAGGAACAAACAACTTAAACGCTTAACTTGAAGTTGAAGTTTTTATTTATTTTAAGTCTGCGTCCCGCTTCCTGCCACTTGCCGCATGCCGCTTGCCACCCCGCCATACTCGCCCCTCGAGTGCATACTATTATGTTGACGAGACGAAGACTTAATGATGCTCTTAACGAGCCTCTCACTCGCACTCGCACTCACTGCATGTTGTATGTTGCATACATATGTGTGTGTCTCCTCTTGCAACAGTTGGCAGCTGCCCCTCCCCGTCTGTGCAACCACAACATGCCACCGACAACGGCAGCAAATTGCAAACAAAAAGTAGCTGAATAATCGCCGCGTCATTAACAAAGAAATTACAGTCAGGCAAGGACTATTGTAGTGCTCTCTCTGTCTTTATCTCTCTCTCTCTCCCTCTTGCACACTGCATATGTCTTTCTTTAAAATTATTGATCTTTGAATTGTGAATCAGAAAATGCTTAAAGTTCAAATCATTACTGAGTACTACAAGTATATTGCGAGGACAAAACGTTAGCGAATGAAGCACAAAGAAGAATAGACAATACTCAGGAGAGAGCGTAAGCCAAGAGAGAGCAACAGCAATACAGTTACTGAAGTATGAAAAATTGATAAAGCGAACTTTGTTTATTACAATTAATTGATGATTGATAAGAGACAATTGAAGCAAGAAGAAGAGAGAGAAAGAGGAAGAGAGATAAAAGAAGGAAAGCATAGCGACAGTGAGAGCTTTTGATGTGTGAGAGCTGTTTTCATGTGTGTTAATCAGACGTCTTTGAATATGAGCTAAAATGAGATTGGATGTGTGTGTAAGACTATGTGTGTGTGTGTGTGTGTGTGTCAAATTTGAATTTAGTTCTTTATTGACTCAAGCTTCCTTTGACAAGCTATGCACTGTGAATTTGACAAGCTCACTGTGCAACACTGGCAAACAGTGTTGTTATTGCATTTAACAGTGTTGAACGCAAATCGAATGCATTTCAATTGAAGTGTAACTGCATTATTTGCATTTATGCAAATCCTTCTGAGTGCTTGCAACTGTTTGCATTTCCCACTTCCCAAAGTAAAATCTCCCTGTGGCTGCTTCTCTCTCTCTCTCTGCTGCTCTATCCCTCTCCGTCTCTTTTCCACTCTGTCCAGTGCATCTTCAAGCTTAAAGCGCAACTTTGTCTGAGCTGCTTCTATTTATTTTTTGTGCTCTTTTTTTATTTTGTAGCATTGTTCGCACTTGAAAACTGAAATATTTTAGCATAGTCTCAGCAGCAGCAGCAACAACAACATTAACAACAACAACAACAACGACAGCGATAACTGTCTGCAAATGTTGCCAACTCACGCTCTCATTGCAATATCTTCTATGCAAGCATTGCAGACTGTCTTCTATTTCTCTCGCTCTCTTTCTCGCTCTCTCTCTCTCTGTGCATCTTCGAGGCATTCACGATCTTCTTTCACTTTCTTGCGGCATGCTACATTGCACTTGTTGTTGTTGTTGTGGTTGTTGTTGTTTTGTCATTGTTGTTGTTAATGTGTCTGTGGCTCGGCCTCGACAAGTCTCGTCTGGGCGCATTATTAATGCAATTCATCCATTTCCATTGCTTCGACGCCGACGACTGCAACAATGTTGCAAATGTTGTGTACACAACGGCAGCAACAACAACCACAACAGCCACAACAAACAAAACAATAACAACAGCAACACAGACACGACTGTAGTTGCCGTTGATGTTGTTGTTGTCGTTGCCGTTGTCGCTGCTGCTGTTGTTGTTGTTGTCGTTGTTTCTCCTTCTCCTTCTTTTTGTTTTGTTTTGTCTTTTTTTTTTTGTTGTTGGTGCCATGGCCTGTCAACATTTTTTGCCACTTTGTTATTTTTAGCGCTTTTCAGTCGATTTGCCTGTAGCCCCCCCACTTCCCCTCCCTCTCTGTCACTCTCTGTGTCCACAACACCCTGCCCTCCTGCAATTTCCACGTGTTGCCTCCTTCTGTTGTTGCTGTTGTCTCTGCTGTTGTTGTTGCTAGTTTTTTTTATTAAGTTTTTTTTTTTATGTCAACACAGTTTGGTTTCAAGTGTTTCTGACGTTTTGCCTTCTTTTGGCTGTCTTCACGCGAAACCAATTTGGCAAAACGCAAATTTTTCAATAAACAACGTGAAATTACTCATACGCCACGTGAAACCAAAACAACAGCGAAAAAAACCAGACAATTTTCAATGATATTTTCAATGATTGTTTTTTCTTTTTGGCAATTGTCGCTTTGTTTTGTTGTTTGGTTTGTTATGTTTTAAGTTCTTTTGTTTTGTTGTTATGTCGTTGGTTGTCGTTGATTGCAAATGATTTAAAGAAAAGCTGCGAGTTTGACCTTCTGGCCGCCCACGTTGCATGTTGACAATGCTGAGGCTGCCGCCAGCTAATCATGCTAATGATGTTCATAATGCTGCTGCTTTTGCTGATAATGATAATGATGATGATGATGATGATGATGATGACATTTGGTGACTGTCACGATAAATGTTGACAATTGGCTTGCAATTTGGCAGCTGTTATTGTTGTCATTGCCCTTGTTATTGTTGTTGCTTTGCTGTTTTGTTGCCTTGTTGTTATTTGTTGTTGTTGTTGTTGCTCCACGCAATGTACGGGCGAAAGCGAACAATAACAACAACAAATTTGCAGATAAAAACAGAGACTGCGAAAAATACACACAGATACACACACACACATATATATTCATGTGTTTGTATTGAAAAAATAAACCGCTGAACATGAAACTCAAGTGAAAACAGCAATAATAACAACAACGGCGAGCGTCAACTAACTGTGAACTACATGCCACAAAAACAGCAACAACTGACAGCTACAACAACAGCAACAGCAACTACAACAACACTCGACACTGAGACACTCAGAGTAGTTATGTGTGTCAAAGTAAAACGCAATTTATGGAATTTATTACGTGAGCCATTCGCAAAAATTTGCCAACAGATCGCCACAATCGCTGGTGGGAAGAGGCAACGAGGCAGCCGGGGGGCGTGGCCACAAAATAGACACCAACAGCAACAGCAGCAGCAGCAACAACAACACAACAAACGAAACTACAGAGCAGAGCAACAAGAACAACAACGACAACAACACCAACGACAACGACAACACGAAACTAAACAAAACAAAACAGAAGATGGAAAAAATTAATGAAACGCTTTTGAAATTTCATTTTTTATGCAAACAAATAAAAAGAAATAGAAATAGAAAAAAAATAACAACAGAGCATTATAAACACATAGAGAGAGAGAGAGAGAGAGAGAGAGGGCAGAGACATGGGTGAAAATATTTGCAATCACGAAATGAGGAATTATGGGAAAAACCCCCCACGCTACCCCACTTCCCCCGCATCAAACGCAACGCAAGCAAACGCAAACTCAAACGAAGCAGCAGGAATCAGACAGAGACGCTCACAAAAGACTGTGAAAGTGAACCATAGAAAAATAATAATAATAAAAAAAAACATAGAAAAATAAACAAAAGATAGAAAAAGTAGCTGGCACAAAAAAATTAACTATAGTAATTTGTTAAACGGTTTCTTGATGTATTCAAATTATGTGTAGGACAATTCAAGTTATGGGAAAACTAATTAAAATTGATGTTAGAAAACTTTCACGTATTTTTGCGCATTTACGACATTTACAACGGAATGTCGATTATCTAATGGCAAATGTCTAAAATATTGGCAGACAACAATTTAATTTACCCTTAAGTATTTACTTGCCAAAGTACGCAAATATGGACAGATAATAATTTAGCAAATAATTATAAATAGAGATTTTATAAATATTTACTTCAAATTTAATGAAAACATTTGTTTAAAAAATGTATCTCAACTTGTCAGTCTCCATTTATAAAATTAAGCAATCAAAATAAACGAAATCAGTGAATAATGTCTAACATAATTATATTTAGTTAATCCCAATGCATATATTAATTAGCTGTAATCGGAATTATAATAAATTGTCAGCTTATTTGTTTTAGTATTTTGATTTATAATGAATTTCTTTTTATAAACACTTAATAGTTCAAAAAATTTAAAGTATAATTTTAACTGCAATAATGCCTGCTTATTCCTTGATTAAAATAGAACCTGAAGCAATTAAAATATGTCCAAAATCAGACTCTATAAATGCCGAGATAGCATATCATGTCGTGCAACCTTTCGCTATTTCAGTTAACTTTCAACACTGGCAAATTGAAACAGCTCGAAGGCCTTTCAATTTCAACTTGTGATTGAACAAACTGAACTCTTTATTTGTCAGGAAGGCATGCAGCCGCAGCGGGTACGGTAGAAGGGTGGGTGGGGGGAGCGATACAAACAACAGGGCGTGGCAAACCATTAACAATCCTGAGGCCAATTCGAAAGGTGTCCTAAACATAAAGTTGCCTCTTGCCGCTTTGAGTGGCGGCGCCTGTGGCAACAACAACAAACACAACAACAACAACCACTACAATAACAACAAGCACAACAACAACAACATTTTATGCACTAAAATTATTTTTTGCACAAAATATTATAAAGCATTGTTAATGCTAATGATCCATTGTTGTTTTATTGTTATGGCTTTGCTCTCTTGCTCTGCAGATTATTCATATTCATATTCATATTTATATTCATATTTACCCGCAATTGCAATCTTAACATTTCTATTCGTTTCGCTTTTCTTTTCTTTTTTCATTTTTCTTTTTTTTGCTGTCCTCTTCTTCTTTATTTTCATTTATTTTGCTTTCTTTTTTTTTTTACTACTTTTTCGTCTCTTGTTTGGTTTTTATGCTGTGCAATGATTATTTGTATCTTTTCTTTTTATTTTCTTGTGGCAGTGGCAGCTGCTGGCGAATTGTTCATGCAACAAGACAACAACACCCCACCCCTCTCCCCACACCCTGCTTGCCACACTCTCTACCCCCTTTCCGGACGCTAGAAGACCGCAACTATTTCATATTGGGCAAAATGACTTTGTTAGCGCAAATTTGTTGTTGCCGTTTGACGTTAAAGGCCAAAATGAAAACGCAATTCACACACGCGGTACACACACTCACACATTGCCACAATTGAGCCGCTGCTTCAGCTGGCGTCGCAGTCGCTATTGCGTTTTGTTTACAAAGCAACAAAAACAACAACGACAACGACAACAGCAGCAAAAATGTTTTTCAGGTCAAATTTGTTTACATTCCGCTTGGAAACTGGGTCATTGTGAGCGTGTGCAACAGAGATAGCAAGAACCAGAGAGAGAGAAAGAGAGACACACAGGCAAAAATTGTTAAGCGATTGTTGCTGCCGCCGCTGTTGCCGCTGCTGAGACGCAGCTTGAAATCGGCAACAGCACGACGGCAACATGCGGCATGCCACCAGCAGCGACAACAATAACAATCGCAAAGATAATAACAACCAAACAGAAAATACGACTACAACACGAAAACTGCAAAGTGCCAAAGCCTTCGAATACCCTTGGCCTATTAAAACAGCTAACAATAAAATGGAACTGACAATTAGCCGACCAAATAATATAAATGACAATATTATTTATTTAATATTTAAGTTTATTTTTATCTTATTTACAAATATTTTTATAAAATTAAATTTAAAATAACTATTAACATAAATACAATATTATTTATTTATTTATAGTTTGCAAATATTTTAATAAAATTTAATTTCATACTACTATTTATTAACATAAATACAATATTTGATTATTTGTTTATAATTTAGATTTCTTTTGTATTTTTTATAAAGCTTAAGTTACTTGAAAGAGTCTAATAAAAATATGCAATATTTACTATTTGTATAATTTTATTTATTTTTATTTATATTTATAATTTTAATATTATTTAATTTAATAATCAAAAGGCAATATATAATTTATATTTATTGCATTTATTTTATTTTTTCATTTTATTTATATTATTTTTTTTAATATATTTTTGTCAAGCTCTTTCAATGTATAAAATTTGGCTTTACAAACTCAAAACCTCATGGCAAAATGTTTAGGCTAGTTGATATACCCTTCAGAGCTAGGGTATGCCAATTTGCGAGAGTCTCCGATGGTCTCTGATCTCTGGCAATGTCTCAGCTCTGCCTGTGTGCTTTGGCTGTATTTGGGAATTTCCGCTGAGAACGTCGTCAATTGCAGCAGTTGCAACATGAAACAACAGCAGCAACAACACCCCCTTTCTGCCACGTGCCTCTCCTATTTATCTCTCCCTCTCTCTCTCTCTCTGTCTGTCTCTTTCTGTCTGTCTCTGTCTCTATCTCTGTGTTCATTTGTGTGTGCAATTTGAAAGCTATTTGTGTCAATGACAAATGATTCGAATTTATCGAAAAGTTGCAATTTGCCAAATGGCCGCTATGTTGCCCAGGTGCAACAGAGAGAGAGAGAGAGACAGAGAGACAGAGAGAGAGATAGAGAGAGAATGGTTAGCGAGATCGCAGTGTGAGCGAGATAGCGAATCTGTAGGCTGCGAGTGAGACCCACTGAGGCGGATCTGGCCAGGCAGCCTTGAATGGAATGCGAACAAATGACGGATTACACAGCAGCGTGCCCCACTGGGCAGCACCACACAGCACCACTCCACTCAATCTATGTCTCTGCCGGTCGCTCTCCGTGTCTCCGCCTCCGTCTCCGTCTCCAACACACTCAGAGTTTAGTTTCAGTTTTAGTTTCAGTTGCTGCAATCCGAAGCACTTTGAGCTTCATTCAGTTCCACACGATTCGTGGATGTCGCCGTCTGACATTTTTGATTGTCAGCTGACAAGCGGAAGGTGGACGGGGCGGGGCGAGGCGGGGCAGTTGCTTCTCTCGAGGGTATCGGAGATTGTCCGGTTTGCTTTGCCTCCGCCTGTCAAATTGTCAGACAACAAAAATGCCTAAAAAAAACAATTTATAAAGCTTATTAAATGCAACTTTGCAATTTGGCATAAATAAAAATGCATTTGGCATCAAGTGGAACTCATAATCATGTGAACACTGTGAATACTGTGAATACCTGTGCATAAGTTCAGCATATGAGTATGAATGACATGACTCTATATACGGGAGCTGTCATACATTAATGCGTCGTTCTAATATGCAACATTTTTAGCTCATTTATTTGTTAAGTAATTAACACAATTGACAGCATTTCAAATTGTCAATTCAATGTCAGCTTGCAATCAGATTTTTGGCATTACATAAATATATTTATTTAATTAAAAAAGCAATCGAAATGAAACTATTATTTATTAAGTAATACAACAATTTAACAGCGAAATTTCTAATTATTTATTTTATTAATCATCATATAAATAATAACAACTTTATTTAGTTTCTTTGAACAATAATTAAACTTTTAACTGTCTGTGTCACTGTTAAATTACTCTATATTATTTCTACTTTTATTGTTAATCTTATAACAATTTGAATATAATTATATTTATGCTTTGTAGTTCTAATTTATTATTTAACATTTCTATATTTTAAAACATTTTACTTTGATTATTCTGCTCACACTAGGGTGCTTAACGTAATGAATAATTAATGTAGTTGAACTTTAATATAATCCATAAATATTTCTATAAATATTTAATGACCTTTTGCCCTGTAATTCCACATATTGCAAATATATTTGTAACTTCTCTTAGTTTTACTTGCGTCCCTGAATAACACGTAACCTTGGCTTCCATTTTGCTCGTTATTACCTTGCCTTATAAGTACGTATGCCACTCACACAATTCCAACATTAATCATGTCAAGCCAGCAGATTACCCCTCTCTCCACTCCCCACTTCCCCACTCCCCAACTCATCAGTTCCGACTCTGTATATATTTCTTCTACATTATTAATGATTGCAACATCAACAATCATCGGCCATGGCTAATTTTTTGCAATTGCTCGCAAAAATTTTATTAATTTCCCTGACTTGCCTTCATCCTGTTAATCTATAGGTAACCCAGCCCCTTCTCCCTATAACTCACTATGCAGGGTGCATATTCTCTGCTCGGAATTGCCATTAGTTTTGCTCCATGGCGAGTCACACCGCGGTCGAGTTGTCACCTCTCAGTTGTGCATCTCTGCTGCAAGTCCAAGTCATCGTCTGACCCAAATAGCTGCGTTCCGGCTCCGGCAGCTGTTGGTCTCCCTTCCTGCTGTCAGTTGTTGGTGGCGTCTTTCAGGTGGTGTCGCATCAATCTTCAAGCTGCGTGCTTGACTGATGCGACACGAGGCGCAAAAGTTGCCTGCTCTTGTCGCGTCTAAGCAGGCGACGACATGCAACAGTTGCAACACCCCACCCCTCCTATCTAATCCACACCCGCTGTGTGTCACCCTAATCCCTACCCCTCCCTCCCCCTCCCCCGCCCACTGACGAGCTCACGTGATCTATTTTTGTATAATTAGCATGTGATGCAGCAACAAATCCGGGAGCATAACATCCAAATTAGTAATTCTCCCTGTCGAGGCGGTAAACGAAAATAGACGAGCGAAGAGGCAGCCAAGTAGAACTCACGATGTCTGCAATGCTGACGTCGTTGTTAATGCTCCATTTATGCCCTGTAATCAGTGGCAACTCGCTGGGTATACGCATTCGCGTGTCAAATCAAATTCAATGGTTTTTTTTTTTTAATTTAATCAGCTCAGATTTCATTGAGTCAGCTCGTTTTTATCAACTTTCTGCAGGGTATCTGCCAGTTGAGTCTTTGCCTGATGCAACTCGCTGTTGCCTGTGCTTAGTTAATGCTCGCTCTTTGGACCCGTGTCTAGAAATTTCATTTGGCAAATTGAATTTGGCCAACCTGCCTTTTGCTTTTAGGGCCGAATCGCAGTGAGCAGCAAAACTTAACAACTTGGCCTAAATCCAAATGCGACACTGTGTGGCACAGGCCAACCGGAAGAGGGGTGCGCGCATCGGAGGCGTGGCAAAAGTAAACTAGTCAACAAGGGCGATAGCAACAAGAACAACAAATGAAACTAAAGGGAAAATCTGCTGCCGCATAATGTGATAATAAAAATCTTTTATTTGCCATTGTCCTCGTCCTCAACCTCGTCCTCGTCCTTAGTCTCAGTCTCAGCCTCAGTCTCGTTCTGGGCCTCGTCCTCGTCCTTGTCGTCGTCCTCGTCTACAACCTCGTCCTGTGCTCATTTGCTTGTGAATGTAGCATCAAAAAAGCCATGCAGCAGCTTAGTGGCAAGTCTCTGCCTCTGCCACGTCTCCAGCTTCGCACATTTGTCAGCTGCTGTTGCTGCCTCTGCCACTGCCACTGCCGCAGCCTCTGCCCCTGTCCCAGTCTCTGCCTCTGCCACGTCTCCAGCTTCGCACATTTGTCAGCTGCTGTTGCTGCCTCTGTCGCTGTCTCTGCCCCTGCTTGTTGCCATATAAATCTTGTCAACGTACAGTTTTTCACATTTGAGGCAAGCACACACATACATCATGCCACACACACACACACACACACGCGCACACACACACACATCGGCCACTCACTCAGGCGCCTAATTCTAAGCTGCCAGCTCCCCAACTCTAAACTCTCTGAGGCATGCCCCATGCCACAAGTTTTAGCTGTAATTCGTCGCGTGCCTCAATTTTCTTGTATTTTCACTTAACGCTACGCACGTACCCAGCTTAGTCCCATTCCTCAGGCTCATCCTGTGCGCTGTCATCGCTTAACTCTCACATTTCGAGGCACAAGGCATGTGGCAAGTGGCAACCGGCAACTGGCAACTGGCAACTGGCAAATTGAAGGGTGACTTATGGCTGGCATGGACCTCAGAATGGAGTTGTCATCGACCAGAACTACAACTCCAATTGCAGCTTTTGCCCTTTTGCACATCGATTTGGTTTTGACCAGAAAGCTGCCCTGTCATTGGGTTATCCACTCACGTCCAGCACAAGGAGCACAAGGAGCAGCAGGACAACTAAAGGACGAATTCGAGTTCTAAACGAATTTGCTGTAATTTCAAGTGGAACTAAGTACAAACGAGATATCTATAGTTAAAGAGCAGAGACAGATTGAACGAGTGAAAGAGAGAAGCAAAGAGGAAGAGACAGAGATAGAAAAGTCTTTTTAGTCTTTACCAATTCAAATGGAAATGTTTCTTTAATTAATCCGATAGTTGTCTATACATTTTAGTTTAGTTTCATTTATTGTCACACAAAATCTTAAGTTTGCTACATTTCGATTGATTTACAACTATTTAAATATTTTGTATTTGTTTAAAACATATTCAAAAGCAAATCCAAGCTAAACCCAAGCATCTCTAATGAGCAATCGCAGTCTAATAATAATCATTCACTTAATCCACACACTCACTCACACACACACACACACACACAAATACGCACACACGCACACGCAGACTAACTTTTACGAGTGTTGTCTGGATTATGGACCTATTTGGGTTCTACATAAGTATCGCTTGTTTACTTTGCCGCACATTAAATTTAAGAATATTTCAAAAAGTTTTCCCAAACGTAAAGTTTATTTTTACGACTATACCCTGTAACTACTTAGCTCTATAAAGTCAAATAACACGAGAACAAGGCTGTGTTATTAAAGCTAAACTATTAAAGTCATAGAAATTAATTGAAAATAAAGATTAAGTTAAATTCAACTGCAGTAAAGAAACGTAATTTTTCTAGCCAAACAAAAGTTAAAGACTTACATAAAAAATAATTAAAGATTTAATAATAATAGTTTAATTTATTTTTATTTTATTTATATATTTTTAGTAAAATTTGTAAAAACTTCCCATTACAATCTGATTGTTGCATTCATTCTTTAACTTTTCTTAAATTCCTACAGGGTATCTCTCAGTCATCGCTTCGTCTGTCGCCTTTCTTTAATGTTATTTATATGCCTTTAATATTTTGCCTCATAAATACACAACAAAGTTTGTGTTCGGCTTATCCGCGTGATTAGCTAAAAATACAAGGTACACGCTGTACTGGCAAACCAATCACATCCTCCCCAACCCATCACTCTCCTGCTGTCTATGCCACCGCGCCCTGATGTTGCCCAAGTCGAAGGCCAAAGCCAGCTACAACCACAACAACAGCAGCAACAATGGCAAATGGCAAATGGAAAGAAAAAAAAAATTAAAATTAAATGAATACATTCAAACGGCTTTCGCATTTCCGGCGCCAGCTAAAAATATGTTGACGTCTTTAGAGCGACTGCAACAACAGCAGCAACAGCAACAACAACAACTACTACTAAACTAAGCACAATCACATGAAATTTAGACTTTGGTTTCCCCAAAACCATTTGAAAATTTCCATATATATTACATTTGCGCTAATTGTTATACAATTATTTGCTAATTTCCCATAAATAACGCTTGAATAATACCCTGTGCTTTTTGTCATGGAAATATTGCAAAAGATGTGAGAAAATTAAATAAATATTTATATAAATGAAGATCACAGTTAAAGTAATTAAAATTATATTCGAAATACTCCTAGTATTTAAAAATCTTAAATATAAATATAAATCTAGTTATTTTGATAATATAAATTTAAGTTAACACTAAATTATATTTCAATCTTAAATTATTTTAATAATATAAATTTAAATTATAAATTATATTTTAGTATCTAATTATTTTAATAAAATAAATTTAAACTGGAAATAAATTAGATTTTAATATATCAAAATTTAAAATATAAATACAAATTACAAATTTTAAATTATAAATTATATTTTAGTATTGAATTATATTAATTAATTGAATGAAATTAGTTTTTAATATTTAAAAATTTAATTATATTTTATTATTCTAAAAATAAATTTAAATTAACACTAAATTATTTTAATTTAATTATTTTAGTAATATGAATTTAAATTTAAATTTATTTTAAATAATTTTAATATTATAGATTTTAATTATATTATATATATTTATTTAATTATCATAAATTTGTATGATTATTTAAAGTATTCTTTAGTTCTTTATTTCACATTAAAGTTTCAGTTTCCATCAACCCAAAGTGCCAGCAAAGTTGCCTTTAAATTCAATTCGAGTTGTTGGTACGGGTATTTTGTAGTTGAGGCAGTTTGTTTGCACAGCCTATCCAGATCACTTAGGCGTAATGCGTTTGGGCCTCGACGTTTGACGTTCGTTCTTCATTTGCTTTTATGCAACCACAAATATGTATTCGCGACAATGTCTAAGTGCGTGTGGGGCAGACGGTGGTTTTAGTGGCAACATCATAAAAAAATAAAAGAATGAAAGAATGAAGGCAAAAGGAAAATAGTCCAATGCTGCTTCTCTGCTGTGCGTCATTGTTGGCCTAAATCTCAACAACAGCAACAGAAGCCTTCGTCGGGGCATCACAACTAATTGACTTTGTATGCGAGGTTTTGTGGCAACAACGGGGAGGCAACAAACGTGACTTCTTTGTGTTGATGGATGGGGGGCATGGCCAAAGAGGCATTGGCACAGTGGTAAGGGGGAATGGGAAAATGAGGAAAGCAGGGGGGGGGTGTATGTGTGTGATTGTTGCCACTGTCGCTGTCGCTGTCGCTGTCGCTGTCGCTGTCGTCGTCATCGCTGTTGTCGCCTCAACAAAATGAGTGATTGTTGGCAGCGCGTGAGCAAAATATTCATAAGATTTCGCAAGGGCCCCCCCCCAAAAAAAAAAAAAAAAAAAAAAAACAACCAAGAACAACACAACACTCATCACACTCGGCACACAAACACATCACAAGAACTCATAATTCACACTCATTCTCGCACTCGCATTCACAATGGTTGGGCCCATGTTAAATGCTCTTTAAACTTTTACTTTTTCTTTCTTGCAAAGTCGAATTCTCATTCAACCATTTGAAGACAAAAGGAAAATCTGTGCAGACTTTATATTTTCCTAGAACCACTCGACCTTCGGGGAAATATTATCCTCTTGGTGACCCTCACTTATGTATACTTAGTTCTGATTTGTTGTTTTAACTTAGTCAAAAAGAGGATCCCTAATTTGGGGGGGGAACCATTTAGCTAAGTTGACCTTCTGTTAAGCTGTCTTACGCTTTTGGCAATCAGTTGGCCAAATAGTGGCGTCAATGTCTGCTTGCCACCTACGGATATGGCCGCATTTAGCCTTGTTGTTTTAGCTTTTGCATATCTGCAGTCACATGGCCGGAACTAAATGACGAACAACAAAATTCAATGGCAAAAAAAACAACACAAACAAATATATACATAGGAAAATTCCCCCTGCTAATATTTTGCAAAATTTAGTTCAACTTTTGGTGACGTTTGTCGCGAATCTTTTTGCCATTGTTTGATGGATTGTTTTTTTCGCTACGCAGCAACACGAAAATAAAAACGAATGAAATAAAAACACAAATACATACATTCATTGAAATTGTATTCACATTTTAGGCGTTGAGTCATTTGGGCTCTTGGCCAGGAAGCAAATCAGTCAATACTCGAAATGCAGGCGCTGTCATTCTGTCGAAGGTCTTTGCGAGTTGAGATGGTAATCAATGTCTTGGACTTAATATGAATGGCCCCTGATGAATGTGTGAATGAAATAATTGCATATGACATCATTATCTGTCCGCTATGATATAACAGTGTCTTCATAGATCATTGAGCATTTGTTTATTCAACTGATTCACACAAGAACTCAGGCTGTGAGTGATATCGTTTGGAACACGAATGAGATATGTGTAATATAGTTTCGAAAACTGTGAGTTATATCGAGTGGAACATGAAAGGAAAAAGATCTGAGGAAAATGTATAAATTGAAAGGTTTTCTCAGATTAAAAGATATTAGAGAAAACTGCAAATGATATCGAGTTGAACTACAATTGAAATATTTAGAACTGAATGCTGGGAATGATCTGAGAGTGAACTCTGGCTGAAAGAGTTCAAAGATATAAGCATGATGTCATCTTATTTGATAGGGAATAGTAGTCTGGCGGAATTATAGGGAAAAGATCTCAAGACTGTCACTATTCTGTTATGAAATCTGCTTGAAGTAGAACTGATGGCTTTGAATGATCTGAGAGTGAACTCAGATTGATTGAACTCTCTTTTAAATAGGAAACTGAGATTTCTCAGATAGAAATCTAAGCAAAGTACGAGTGTGTTGAATCATTTAGTTCGTAAACGATTTCTTAATGAAAAGAATTTGACAAATGATAAATAAAATCTTTGTTAACAATATAAAATTGGAAAACTCTAAGTAAAGTCTGCAGAAGAGATCTATAAACTTGTTTGTTTAGCAACAAATGTATGTGGTTTGCTTTTGCTGTAGATTTTAATTGGATACCCTTGCATAAGACCTACACAAATGTTTGCAAAGAAAACCCCTTGAAAACTTTCTCCACAGCTTAAAGAAAATGCAAAAATCTGTTACAATTAACGTTATTTTCTACTTTTTTTTTTCAGTTTGCCACTTGCAACATTCCTGAACTACAAACCAAAGATCAAGACAACTATTTCACAGATGCACAAAACTCTCTTTTGTTATAGTTGTTGTTAGTGTTGTTGTTGTTGTTGTTGTTGTTGTCGATTGTTGTTTGCATTGACTTGACTGACTTATTAAAGAGGAATGCGGAAGTCAATCATGTTGCTGTCGTTGTTTGGGCAACATTGTTGCTGGCGTGCGCTAAGTGCAACATTCCAACAATGAAAAGCCAAACTACAAATGGCAACAACAACGTTGTTGTTATTGTAGTTATTGTTGTTGTTGCTGTTGCCGTTGCTGCAAACTTAACAAACACGCCAAAGTGCAATCAATTCTTTGCCTTACACTTTGCCTCCCTTAGCCCATCGTCAATGTTTATTGTTGCCTGTTGCGAGTTGTGAGTTGTGAGTGGCTCGTTGCCTGTTGCTTGTTGCAGCTTTCGACATTTATTGCTGCAAATGAGTTACAACGAAGCTGCTGCAGCAACAACAAGCTGTGCTAATTGGCTGGCCCAGCAGCCCATCAGAAATGAGCTGGGTTTTCCTTTCAACTCGGCAGCAGCAACAACAGCAGCAACCACTTTAGCAGTCACAATCACAACTAGCACTAACAATAACACGCGACAGCAGCAACAGCTACAGCAGGACAGGTGCAACACAAGGAGGCGCTACGAGTCTATGCCACAGACTTTGACTTTAATCCTTGCGTCGCTGTTGAGCCTCGAACTCGGCTTCATAATTGCCAAATGCGACGGCAGCAGCTGCCGCAACAATAACGACAGCAACGACAGGAGAAGAACAAAAGCAGCAGCAACAACAAAGGAGCAGCAGCTGCAGACGTCAAGGTAGTGGCTGCCACACCTGCCACGTGTTGCATCAAAGACAACAGCTGGCAACGCTGACTGCCAGTTGATTGCCAGTTCTCCATTGCTGCCTCTGCGCCAGTGTTAGTGTTCCCCCAATTCGGAGTTCCTGAGTTCATTGTATCCCTTTGTGGCAACAGGCAACAGGCAACTGACAACGTGCAACGTGCAACAGCCAAATTACATGGCAGCGACCTGGCCAATGTTTACTTCCACTTACTTCCACTTTATTTGCGCTGACAAGCAGCTACAACAACAACAACAACAACAACAGCAAGAACAAAAGCACCAGCCAAAGGTAGTCAAAATTCATGCAAGTTGCTAGACTGCAAGCATACCCTGTAAATGTTTTTAAAAGCCTCTTCATTTGTCTTACTCAATTGCTGGCCACTTTTAAGTCTTTACTTTAAAATTACTTAATTGATAGATAAAGTAACTCTTGCTTCAGCTGTTCATAGCCACTTGGCTTCATTGCTTACAGGGTATAATAAGCATTTGCTTGTTGGGTTTATCTCGCTTCGATTTGTCTTCAAATAACAACAAAATTTCGCGCACCTGCCACAGGTTAAGGCACTTTGTTGTTGTCTTTAGCTGGATGTTGTTGTCCTTGTTGTTGCTGCTGCTGTTGTTGTTGCTGCTGCTGTTGTTGCGCTCGCGGTGGTCGCCTTAGGCGCACGCATCTGTCTACCTGCAGACATAATGCATAACGTCCGAAGAAGCAGCAGAGTTGCAGCTGTAATTTGTAATTATGTATGCAACTGCATGAGGTTGAGAATTGGCATTTGGCAATTTCGACTGCTGTCTGTTGCTGTTGTATGTTGCCTGCTGCTAATGAAAAGGATAAGCATCGAGATCATGTCAAAGGTTAAGCCCCAGATACGTTCGACACAAATCTGGGACACTTTGCCAGCTTAAGAGCACTCAGCATTGTCCAAAAGGAAGGAAAGAAAGGTATCTCAGCATGCAATAGATTGAAAGATACAATTTACACTTTAGTGAGATACTTTGCCAGTTGCCCAAAGAGCAGATGTGGCAAGCAACAATGCGGGAAATCTTATTAATCTGTCTAAGTAAGTCTTGACTGAAGCTAGAAGCAGAGAAGTATATCAAAATGTGTTAAAAGAATAGAATATAACATATGGTTGTATAAGAGAAGTTAAAAATACATATTGAAAGATACTTTACGATGAGTAAGTTAAGCAAAGTGTTTCTTAGTACTTAATGATGCCATTTTATGCTGGAACTTTTGATAGAAAGGTAGTTAGATTGTAAAGAAGCAATATAGAAGATATATCTACTATCTTTGCAAGAGAACTATGGCAGAAAGTATCTTATAAATATATATAGAATATCAGCTTGCAATACTTAAGACGATTACATTCTAACAGCTACATATTTCATAAAACAGTTGTGAAATACACAACAGTTAGCTGAATAATTAAAATTCCAACAGTATGCACAGAAAAGTATCTCAGAATAACCATAAAACAAATGTATCTCAAATCAGTTAAAGTATCTTTAGTGCACAGCACCAAAATCTCAACAAGCTTCAAGTTGATTTCAATTTTGAAATGAACGGAAATAACAAGCAAATTTATTTTTAGACTTTATTGAACAATTAAATTATGAATGTGAACCAAAAATAAATGATTTAATAATAGATAATATACATGAAATTAAGCTAAACACATGCAGAGCAAGGGAGAGAGAGAGACAGGGTGAGCGAGAGAGGCGGAGAAATCGCTATTAGATCAGTTAAATAAATGTTGAGTGATTGAAGTCCCTGTCAAAGATCAGTTATTCAAGCGAGCGTACTTAAGAGATCTAATTATAGAACTGATGTGATTGATTGCCACGATAATAGCAATTCGAATCACAAATAATATCGAGAGAATATAGAGAGAGTTCATTGAACTTATACAGCAAATTGCCCATATTTATAGCCTACTATAGCTGAATGTGTGAGCGAGCGAGGGAGAAACTCAGAGAGACTGAAAAAGAGAGAGAGAGAGAGTTAAGGGAAGATTACTTGCAACTTGTTTACATCACAGCAACGCGCCTAAATGTTATTTTTGTTGTAACTGCAACAAGGTGGCAGGTGGCAGAGGGTAGCGAGAAGCAACACTTGCTGTCTCTCTCTCTCTCTCTCTCTTTTTCTTTTTCTCTTTCGCTTTTATTTTTTCTGTTTTGGCGACTCTTTTTGTGACTCATTGAGGTCGTGTGCGAATTTTTGGAATTGCTTTTATTTATTTATGCATTTGTTTTTGTATTTGCGCTGAATGTAAATTTACTTATTTATTGCGCGAGGCGACAATAACAAATAAACTCATCGTTTCGCAATTCGCAGAAGCAACCGCAACGACAACAACAACAACGACAACAACACTTGACGCCAAAAAATTCCCCTCACAATGTGAAAACTGCAAAACAATTTCAATAATATTTTTGTTTGCTTTGATTTCGTTTCTTTTTTTTTTTTTTCTTAGCTGTGCAACGATTTTCACAGTTCGATCTTTGAAATTCTCGCGCCCCAAAAAGAAGAAGAATGAAGAGAGAAAAAAAAGTAGAATTGTAAATTGTAAATTGTATTTCGTCGAGTCATGATCCCTCAATCTGCCCCCAAATGTTGAACCCTCTACAAAGATCGCAATTGTTGTTGTTGTTGTTGTTGTTGTTGTTGTTTTGGCTTGTTTCGATAGCGTTAATTACGAGTGTAAAAACTATTGGGCAAACAACTTGATTAGTGTCTGTCTGTGAATTGCCACAGTCCGATATTGTGTCCGAATTCAAGTCCGAATTCGAGTTCGAATTTCTGCATAACTGGGCTACCAATTGCGGCACGCGCTTTGTTTTTTGCATTGCCAAAAAACTGAAATGGAAGAGAAGTCTTTGTTTTGGTTTTACCATGAATTTCACTTTACTACTACACACTCGACGCAGCTTACAACCCCTCCCTGCCCTTCACTGGCTTAAATCTCAAATTGTAAACAACAAATGGCCATATCCGTTTGTTATTGTCGTGTTAACTGCTTTCGCGACTTATGGGAACTCCGAGCTGAGTCTCTGACTGCGTCATTCCATTTCACCCACTCACCCTGCCCGTCGCCCCACGGCATGGGAACCTAATCAGTTGTATCAACTGCAAAGCACATTAATATTTCATCTATTTTTATCAAACTGCGCCAATTGCGTTACTCGTAAGCAAACACAACACTCGCAAATAGAATTAACCCTAGTGGCAGCCAAAACAATCTGACATCCATTCTATTGATAGATAAAGTGCGAAATCAGACACCTTCAATCAATCAATTCACGGGGGTGTCCGAGATCCGGTATAAAATACGGTTACGTTTTTAGATTTGACTCGAAATATAAAACTAGTCACGAGCTGTAGTCCAACTATCAATTGACTTGGCTCAAAATAACAAATATGAAATTATGTATTAGTAAAAAAAAAGAGGAAACTACAATTATTAATGGCAGTGCTTGTGGAATGTGAAGGAAGTGAGGAATATATATTTATATATATTTAAATGTAACTATATAAGCAAAGAGTAATATTAACTTTACTATAAGTCTTAAATATGCTTCAGCGTTAGATAAAACCCAAAGTTTCTTAATGAATAACTTTTATAATTTATTTATAATTTATTATAATTATTTAAATATTAAGGAAACCCTACTTTAGTTAGTTTATCTACTGTATTTACTAGACTTTTAGGGTCTTAAAGCTTAGCTTAACTCCATAGTTTATCACTTTGTAAGCAACATACTTTGACCTACCATTTATTTAATATTTTTTAAAATTACAAATAATATTTTAAAATTGCAAAGTGATTGGAATAATTAAATATTTATTAGATCTGTACATTTCAATTTGCAGCACCATTTGCATAAGACTTATATCAATAGTTCAAACGTTTCTTAATCGATGCTGAAATATGCTACACTTTAGACTTGAGATCGTATGCATTGTGCCACCTGATGAACTAACCTGCTTTATGCTGTCTGACTCACAGGTGTGAGCTCACTTTACATGTGGACACAGTTCTTGGAAGGCAAAGTCTCAAGTCAAAGGCAAGTCAATAACCGCAATATGTGGTGTATTACGCATACGACCTGTATGCCAGAGCAACTCCTACAACTCTCGCGCTCTCTCTCTCTCTCTCGCTCTCGTTCTGTGTGGCAATCTGTATTTACAACTTGTTACTTCTAAGACACCTTTACGCATTTAGTTTACCTCATCCCACATTCCATACACTAACACAAATTTCAATTTCTGGCACGTTCCCCCCATTCTGGCCATAGATCGCCAAGAATGCGGCAGCAAGCAGTGTAAAGCGAGAGAGGTGACGCGAGAGAGGAGAGAGGGGAGGAAACGTTGGCGCAGATTCGACTCCAGTTGAGTTGACTCGCTGAAGATTATTGGCCCCAAAAAGCTAAGAAACTGCGCAGTGTAAAACTCTGGCAAATATTTCATCATTAGCTTTTTGGCGCTTTTCATTACAAAAACAATAACAAAAACAAATACAACAACAACCACAATTTAAATAAATTTCGCAAATTCAGCCACAACAACACTCTTCTTAGAGGGGGTAGGTTGAGGGGTAGGTAAAGCCAAGCGGTTGCTAGAACTTGCCAAAGTTCAATAAAACTTGAAGCGTTGTCGTTACTCGTAGTTTTGCTTCCACGTTTCTCTCTTTTGACTCTTTTTTTATATTTATTTATTTTTTTAGCTTTGTTTTGTTTTGTTTTGTTTTTGGCTTTTGTCTGTTTCGGTTTAAGTCGCAATAGCCCAGTTAAAATGGGAACAGGCCAGAGATAGACGAGAGCTTGCCAAAATAGATAATGTTAAACAACAACTACTTATAAAGAGTCGAGTGTTGCCGCCCCTGCCTCGAACCAAGGCCGGCCCACAAGCCATGGTCTATACGCTGCCCTTTTTGCAGTGTGTCCTAGTACGTTTAAGCATGAAGTTTGTAACGCTTTGCACAGAAAGAGCGAGAGAGAGGAGAACTTAAGTTGGCAAAGCGTGAGAAGCAACTGCAGTTAAACAGGACATGTTATGGAGACTAGTTTCTTTTTTTATTCCACTCCCTCTCCCTCACTCTCACTTCCTCCCTTTTCAAGTTAGCGTATTCAGCATTCGTCTTGTTCGCTGCTCTTGGCCCAAAGCTAAGAACGCTGTGAACTGTGCGCGTTGTCTTGGGCTTAGGCAGCGGTTGGGAAGACTGGGTAGCTATTGGACTTGTCGAGCAGGTTCTTCGTAAGGGGCAGCTGCTGTGCAAGCGAAACAGCAAAACGCTCAAGTGAGAGTCAGAAAGAGAGAGAGAGAGAGAGAGTGAGTGAGAGAGGGCTGGAGGAGATGGTAATGGGGGCTGGAAGCTTTTGTTGTAGACGGAACCAAGACATCGACATTAAATACACTTTTTGTTTCACTTTGCTTTCAACTTGTTGTTGTTGTTGTTGTCGTTGTTGTTGTTGCTGTTGTAATTGGCTTTGTTGTGGATTCTCGTGTGCGGCATTTTTTCGGCAGTTGCTGCTTGTTTATATTTGTTGTTATTTGTTATTGTTGTTGCTGCTGTTGCTGTTGTTGTCGATGTCATTAACCCGCCACTTGGCGCTGGGAACGAACGCGCACTTTTGTTGCTTACGTTGTTGCTGTTGCTGCTGCTGCTGCTGCTGCTGCTTTTGTTGTGGTTCTCGAACCACCGACAACAACAACAATAACAACATAATTTTCGCTTTTTTTTCGCACGTATTTACCCATTTCTGTTTTTATTTGCGCCTGTTTTGTTTTGGCTTCACATTCGCACCACACACAGGGGTTGTGCTGCCTTCGTAGGTTGACTGAGCGTTGGTGGGGGGGATTGTGGTGCTTGGGGAGGGTTACACACAACACATTCCCCAATTCATGGTTCATGTGCGGTCAAAAAGCGACGACGATCGACGCCAGAAAAATGAAGAGAGCAAAAAAAAAGTGAACGAAGGTGGTAAATTCCATAAACGTTCGCTTACCCCATTAAAAGGGGCCAAGTCTCTATTGGCCCGACCCAGCAGCAGTGCGCCAGAACAGCCCTGCCCCCCCTTTCCGTCTACCCCCTGCCGTGTCTTGCTGCTTTTTGGGCGGCCAAGTCAATAAACTCAGTTGAGCAACCAAAAAAGCAACACAAAAGTAAGACGCAAACGAAAGGAAAAAAAAGAACTCAACACGAGCTGGCAATAACAACAATAACAATAGCAATAACAACATTAACAATAACAGCAACAACAACAATAATAACAGTAGCAAGTCTCAACAACAACAACAACAACAACATTCAGAACGCTGAGTGACTCGCAAAACAAAATTTGGCGCCAAAAAATGAAGCCAATGAACTTTGACGTTGTGCGACATACCCTGTCGGCAGCTGGCTTAAAGGGTATTTTAACTAGGCATCAATATGCATTTCTTGCTCTTATATATTACTTACACTTACTCGTATAATTATTATATATTTTTAAATATTTATTCAATCAAATTCAGCATTTAAACATTGACGAATGCCGCTCTAAGCAGCGTGGCTGTGATCTCTGTGTAATTGCCAGAGGAAGCAGCATGCGACGTCTGTTTTGATTGATTTGACAGCAGCAGTTCCCCTCTCCAGCGCCAACTCTGGTACACGTGCAGTGATTGGCGCCATCACTTCGCGCAGTTCCTCGACTACGCTGCGTATACGTAATTTATTTATATGGTTACTTATCTTTTGGCTTTTTTACGGCCATTGGCTTGTTTTTTAACGGATTGCATAATAAGTTGCTGATTGCGGCGAACAAAAGCCGTGCCGTGTTGCCCGCTCGACAATAAAAATAAGCCGAGGCGAAAACTTAATGAAAATCGTGGGCCAAGTCACAAGATCTGGCCAATTCCGTGATCTCAGGCGCCTCACGTGGCTGTTGAGCGCGTGAGAACCTGACACCTTCAAGCAAACACACACACACAACAGCTACTATCGCCTATGCAACGCCTTCCTTCCCCTGACCCTTCCCTCTACCCCGTAACACTCTACCCCTTCCCTATTCATAGCACGCCAATTGCTGGAAACATAAATATTTGCCAAGCGCTTAGCCAGCATAGTCAAGTGGCCCAGCACCACTGCCTCTCTGCCTATTACACTCCCTGCTCCTTCGCCTCTTCCCCTCTCTGCCTCTATCTCTGCTTTTCCCCCCACTTGCAATCAACGTTCTCATTTTGTTTAGCTTTTTATCGAATGCAATTAAATGTTGCCAGCAACATTCGCTTAGCTCTGTGCCCCCAACTCTACAGCTTTTTATATAGTAGTATATACTCTACAATAGAGAGCGTAATGACTACTTTAATCAGTTTGTTAGGTCGAGTGTGTAAGAATATTTAGTTATATATAAGAAGAAGATATATAATTGACAGAATATTTATGATTATTTTAGGTAGTTTACAAATTCAAGGAAGTATTGAATACGACATTTATCGATCATTTTTATCGATATTTATTGAACTATAATTTAGTACTATAAAGCCTGACCAGCTTAAAAAGTATTTAGATATTATAATCATTATTAAATATATTTAATATATTTATATTTTGTTTAGATCAGAACATTCAAAGCAATATTTAATACGACATTCATCGATAACTATTATCGATATATGCTTATTTTTAATTTATTTCAATGCTTTGCTTTCATAATTTCAGCTTAAAGAGAATATAAATATTATAGTAAATTATTTGTTTTTAAATTTAATTAATTTAATATTTTGGAAAAAAGTTTAAGTATTTTCTAATTTTTATTTCCCTAAACATATCTGTAGTTCTGAATGTATGATGAATAGATTAAATAAAGTAGTTAATTTCATATTTAAAGATATGTTTCCATATGCTGATAAATAACTCAACTGTGTTTTAAACTCTGTATTTTCGCAATGTTTACAGACTCATTTCCACGATTATAAAGCATAAGTAATTTCTGATATATATAAATATATATTATTATATTAATATTATATAATTTGTTTACCTCGTTTATGTTTATTTTGCTTTAGCTTTAGTTTTTCATTGCTTTTCCATGTGTTTTTGTATTTAAACTGCGTGACACGCTTATTGGCGTTACATGTTTTCCTGGTCGACGAATATTACAAGTAGCTTTGCATTCGTAACCCTGACCGCACCCTTTACAGCACCTCTCCCTCCCTATCCCACTCCCCTCCGCTACAGCCCCTTCCAGGCATTGCTATCACGCCCCTAGCGTGTTGCCTGCGTGCCGAGCGACGATTTCTTCTTGTTGTTGTTTTGGTTATCAAAATGAGGTTAACAAACGTTCCCAAGGCCATTTACTATACAAGCAGAGCGTCGGGTGTAATGCTTATAACGCATACACACACCATTACACTCAGTAAACTAAACACACACACACACACACACACACTCAGTCATTCACTCGCTCACTGATTCGCACTTGACATTTACTTTGTAGTAAAAAAAAGCTCGCGTAAAAACGTCAACAATAACAACAACAAGAGCGAGAAGAACAACTACAACAACAACAACAACAACAACAACAGGAACAACAACAACAACAACAGGAACAACAACTATTTAGTTGAAAATGGGTCCCAGGTCTGGACGATGGTGGGGCGCCGTTGTACGTTGGGGTCTCCGTTGCTTCTATCTGCCATTTGCCATTATCGTAGTTTTGTTTTTATGCTCGGTGTATAGGCTATACCCTGTGGCCATAAAGTACCCCCATGAATGGGGTATAACAAGCCAAAGAGTACATTTATAGTTACATTTTACAGATACATTTTATATACCCTGTAAGGAACATTAGAGTTAAGCACAATAATCAGAAATTATGCAAGATTTACTGTTAGTTACTTTGCGCTCAACTACACTCTTTTGCATACCCTGTAAATCTTAGGCAAATTAAACACAAAACTCAGTTGTTCTTAGAAGTTTCCTCTAAGTTATTAACTTTGCTAAGCAGCAGATTCACATACTCTGTTAATTTTCTTTACAGGGTAACTGTCGGTCGTTCACTGCAACACAACTACCAGCTCAATTATTTGTTTATGTATTTCTTTTTGTGTTTTTTTTTTGTTAGTTTTTGCGCGTTGCTCGTAAAAAAAAGAGGCGCGTGTTTGACTCAACGGAAAAGGGGGGGCGCCAGAGGGCAGGGGAGGGTCTCTCCCAGGGGGTGGATCATTTGTGGAGGCAAAGGCATGGCCAGGGGGGAGGCCAGTGCGGTGCATTGCCAGCACTGCGCGTGTAGACAAGTGAAGTGGCCCGAGGTATCTCAAGTGCATAAATATGAGCACACAAAGATATATACAGAGAGAGAGAGAGAGGTATAGAGAGAGAGAGAGAGAGAGTGAGTGAGACAGCAAGAGTAGAAAGAAAACTTACGAGCTGCACATGCCGCACATTTTTCATAGTTTATTTGCAATCTATTCTGCAGTTGCACAAACTACAGAAACTTATTATTCCTATATACAAAGTACAGGCATAGACATATGTATCTCTATCTCTATCTGTATCTGTATAGCTGTAAATGTATCTGTATCTGTAACTGCAGCATTGCTGCACTGAGCAAACGCACAGGAGAGTTGGGCAAGGTCGACACATTGTATTACCTACAATCAAAGTTCAATGGAAAAATTAACAAATTCTTAACAATAAATCAGTTTGATCTGCTTCAATCAGTTTCATCTGCTCAGCTTATCAATATGCCAAAGTTCAAGGTTTAAATATTTCTAAGATTGTTGCTATTGATTATTAACATATTATTTGTAGTTTGTAGTACTTTTAATAATTAATGCTTTGAACTTTTTCAAGCATTATGTAATTTGAACAACGTAAGCAAAAATTCCCCTGAAATATTCAACAATGTTATCAATTTTAAATAAATATTATTGATATTAAATAAAATAATAAATATATTTTAATATATTAATATATATTTCAAATATTTTTTATTTTTTCGTATTTAATTATTTATTTATTTGTTTATTTATTTATTTTTTTATTTATTTATTTATATATTTATTTATATATTTATTTATTTATTTATTTATTTATTTATTTATTTATCTATTTATTTATTTATTTATTTATTTATTTATTTATTTATTTATTTATTTATTTATTTATTTATTTATTTATTTATTTATTTATTTATTTATTTATTTATTTATTTATTTATTTATTTATTTATTTATTTATTTATTTATTTATTTTTTTTTTTTTTTTATATATTTATTTTTTTTTTTTTTTGTTATTTATATATTTATTTATTTATTTATTATTTATTTATATTTTTCTTATTTATTTATTTTTTATTTTTATATTTATTTATTTAATTATTTATTTATTTATTTATTTAATAAGTTATTTATTAATTTATCTATTATTTATTATTATTAGCAATTTACTTAACATTTTCATTATTATTATTTTTGTGTTACAAATATTATTGTGCATTTTTATTTATAAATGTTGAAAATTAAATAAATGTATAAACAAATTATTAATTAAATAAATATCATTTTGTAATTTTAATTTATGCTTTTTCTTTTAGTTTTAAATATATTTTCTCAATTTATATAAATTTTGTCTGACCTTCTCCTTTCTTCTTTCCCCTTTTTACTTCCCTCTCTTACTGGTAAATTTATCTGCAGTTTGCATCAGTTATTTGCCTGGTCACCTTAAACTTCTACCTCTGTCATAACTCCTCGTTCTCTCCCACACCCCCACGCCCCTTCACGAACCCCTCTCCTCACCTACTTCGCCTGCTACTTGCGTTTATTTATTTCTTTTATTACTATTCGTTGAATTTTTTTATTTTTAAACTCGTAAAAATTTGCTCGTTATGGCCAACATCGACGTCGACAGCAACAACGACAGCGACGTTGCCGGTGACTGCGACCGCGATGCTGGCGCCACAGTCGGCGTCATGGTGATATAATCCCCGAGGTAGTTGCGGACGTTATCGTTACTCATACGCCGCGTTGCACTTTTCATGGTTTTTACAGCTTTACAGCTGGCGACAATGTTTGCCCGCAACAGCAACAGCAACAGCAGCAACAACAACAAGCAGAATAACAATAACTGCAACAACAACCACAATAATAATAACAACAGCAACAACAACAATCGAATGCCGCAACTAACTGCACAAATGTTGCACACTAGCAACAAAGTCAACGAAATGGATCTGACAAAATTTGCATTTGTCCAATCATTATTTGCATGCATACCCTGTAATCGGTGCCTGTAATTGGGCATGCTTGTTATGCAGTTGGCAGTCGGAAGAGCATTAATGTTGCAAGAAACAAGGAAATTTGAGGGAAACAATCAACTCAAAAGTAGAAATTGTATATAAATATATATATATACAGTAAAGGGTATCAACTAGTTGTTCAAGATAAGCAGCACATATAAAAATTTGTATGCAGCAACTAGGGTATCAATTAGTCTGTCAAACTGGCAATCAAGCAGGTGTAACAGTGGACACAGCATAACGGGGCGTATGCGCAATGTGAAGTAGTCAGTAGGGAAGAGCGAGCTGTACAGTCAAGGGGCGCGGAGGGGGTCGGGCTTCGACTGACAAGTGTCCGTTAAGTGTCAGGCGAATGTCACGTGACAAACGGTGTAAACCCGAAAAAGTGCAACAATTCACGCAGGCAAACACTTTGTAAAAATCACTTATGACAGGCAAGACAGGAGAGGCCATGAGCGAAGGGGGGCGAAGCAGGCGAAAGGGTGGCAAGGCGGAGGCAGAGAGTGAAGCACATGAATCGCAGTCTGTGACAAGTGTCAACTGTTGCGAGGGCAGCTCTTGTGGCGCTGTTGCTGCAGCTGCTCGAGCAATTGAATCATCAAGCGGAGAATGGCCCCAAAAAGGGGGACACGAAGAGGAGGAAGAGAAGCAGTAGGAGGGGGGAGTTGCAAATGGAGGAGGAAAGAGATTGAGCAGGCCAGCCCGCATGGATCTGCATCCTTTTGCTTGTCGCCTGCCATGTGACAGCAATTAACACCAAAGCCAAAATGGAGATTGGGAGTTGCACAGAGCGTAGTCAGCAAGGCAAGAGCGAGCGGGGGAGAGACAGAGAACTTTCCGAGGGGTAGGGAGAAAAGCAAAGGAGGTGGTTGGGGACACATTGAGGTTTTAGTGGCTGCTCGTTGTTGCCACAGTTGTTGCCAGTCACAGTTTGTCACGGTTTGTTGTTCTTGTTGCGGAAATTGAATTTGCGACAATCTCCGCCACTCGCTGGTCTAAACCCCCTTCCCTCCCCCCCTGCTCTTCCCTCTTGCACCGCATCCCCTACTTGTCACTTAATGGCTGACATTTGTGTTCCCAACTCAACTTGGGCATTTTGGCTGCAACTTTGTTGCATTTTCCAAGTAATTGGTCAACGTTGCCGTTTCCCTCAAAATGTGACAGGCTGAACTGTTTGAGTGGGGCGGGGAGGGGCACAGAGTTGTCGCCTGCATCCGTTGCCTTAGTATTTTCCTAGTATTTTCGTATTTTGGCAGAAAGTATTTATTGTTTTCTATGTATTTTGACTCTCACCCTTCAGCTGTCAATTTCGTTTCGCAGACAGCAACAGAAATTCTCATGTCATCTTTTGTCATCTGTCTTAATAAACCCGGAAGTCTCAATGCGCGTCCCCCTTTGATTGCTTTTGTGCAGCAGCAGGAGGAGGATGGGTGGGGGGAGGGGGTTCAACAGTTTGTCGGAAATATACTTAAAGATAGAAAAAATAAAAGAACTATAAACTATTCTAGCCAAATGCTTTGTGCCTTTAGCTCGATGTGCTTGCTTGCTTGAACTATTTCAGGCGTTTTTATATTTAGCAGCGATTTCGAGGAGATTTCGGGAATTGCCACAAATGTGTAATATGATCTCGCAATTTTGCCATTTCATATTGAATTATGAATCGAGATTTCTTTATAATAAAATAGAATTACAAAGATTTCTGCGAAATTCTTAATGCAATTGCAATTCTTCTGAGATTCTCATTTCCAGAAGTGTTTAGGAATACTCTATAAAATGGATCAAATAAAATGATTGTAATTTAAAAAAAATACTAAATACACTTTAGCATAAATTACAATATTAATAAAAACAACTTTTCAAGCAATTTAAATCTATTTTTAGGCCAAGTTAAATACTGTAATTGGTATACTATATTATAGTATTTAACTTATGTATATAGTATTTAATTTTTCCAAGTATTTTAGACTCATGTAAATCGCCCTTAATTGTTCTATGTTAATAGATGCCGATCAACAGAGACAATAGTTCAATGAAGTAGCAAACAAGTTCGCTCTGGTATTAAAAAAATACAAAAAATACAGCAGTTACATAAATACTAAATATACTAAATACATATTTATTTTGCAAGCTAAAAATACATTTCAGCTACAGCTGCAAATCTCTATGCAATTCTTCGCATTTTCTCTACCTCTCCCTCTGTCACTCTCTCTTTCTCTCTCGCTCTCTAAGTCGCTCCTAAAGCCAGTACCAGTTACTGATTGTGATTTGGCTTTTCCCAAATGACTTTTGTTGTTGTTGTTGTTGTTTCAACCGAGTGAATTTCTGCGAATTTTGTTGATGATTTATTTTTATACATTTTTCGCTGTAATTGAGAATACAGAAAGTTAGCGTTTTTAATGGCTTTCTGTTTGCTGGAAACACACAAAAAAAAATAAAAGGAAACTACAAATTAAAAAAAAAATAATACTAAATTTGCATATGAATTTACAAAAAAAAATACCATAAAAATAAATACTGTAAAATTATGAAAAATATCAATAAACTTTTATTATTTGTATTTATTTTTTCGTCTTAAGTTAAGGCCATTAAACATAAAATTGCAATGAAAAAACAGTTGCGTTCCAAAAGTAAACAACGGCAAAAAGACACAAAAAAAAACAGATAAACAAAAACAAAATTTGGCATTGGAAATTTGTTGGAGACGTGCTTTCGGCATCTGTTTGTATTATTGTTGTTGTTGATGTTGTTGTTGTTGTATTAACAGCCTTCGCTAATAAACCGTTATGCAATGTGCCAAAGCAGATAACAAAGCAGAAAAGAGCAAGACAGCAGCAGCAGCAGCAACAACAACAACAGCTGCAAATTGTAACTGAAGCTGCAGCTGGAAATGAATGGAAGCAAAAACGCGCCAAGTCGGAATTGGACTTTGGAACAGCACACAAAGCAAAATCTGAAAATGTACATATGTGTGCGTGCATGCTTGCATGTGTGTGTGTGTCTGTCTCTGGATTAACAGTGAGAGTGGGAAGTTACAGCGAATTAACGCTTAGGGTAGATAAAGATAGATAGTTTGAATGAAAGCAGAGCAGTTTAGAAGTTAGATAAGCAGATATAGTATCTATATATATATACTTAGATAGAAATTGTATTTGAAGATATATAGCTGACTAAATTGAAGACTTGAATCTTTGGAAAGTTGTCTTTTGCAGAGAAAGTGTCGCTCTTTGTCACAGAGTAAATCAAGTGCTTCAATTGCAGTTAAATTTCAACTGTTAATTATTTCATTTTTATTTATAACTATACATTAGATGTTTAGCAAACTTGTTAGTATATTAAACTAAAAGAACGACCCTCGAGCACTCAGCTGTCTCCAGTGTCTCCATTCCCATTCCAGTTGCCCCTTCCAGCTGCTTTAGTGAACTCCCCAATTTACAGTTACATTTGAGGCACTCATCACGCACATTTCATTGCTTTCATTTTCATTTTCTTTTCTTTTTTCTTTTTTCTTTTTTATATTGTATTTATATTTGTCATTGTCGTTGTTGTTGTTGTTGTTGTTATACTCTCTCAATATATAGTATATTATTGTCCTTTTTTATTCCTTTTGTTCAGGGTTGTTTTTGATTGATTTCTTTTAGCGTTTTCTTCAGTATTTGTTGTTATTGTTGTTGTGCCTTTTAGTGCTAATAAATATTCAAACGATTTTGTTTATAATAAACTAGAAGTTATTTAGCCTGAGTTATGAGCTCAATGTAATATCTTATCAACGAGCTACCCCTCTGTCGCCCCTCACTCTAGCGGGATTTCTCTTTGCAGATTGTTATGAGTTCATTTCACGTTCATTTATTCAAATCGTATCAATTGTTGTTGTTTATAAAAATAGATAACGTTACCATTACACACGCCACGCCCCATTGCCTCCGCCTTCGCCTCCAATTGACATTGTATTTTGTTGTTATTATTGTTATTGTATTTTATATTGCGTTGTTGGCAATTAAATTGAGCATATTTGGAGTCAAAAAACCATTCTACAACGAGCAGTTTGGCATAATAATCATCATCATCATCATCATCATCATCAACAACAACAACAACAAAGTCATTATCTTCTTTAGAAGCATGGAAGATTTTCCCCCCTGAAGCGGGGCAAAGTTCATTCAACTCGCAGAAGAAAATAGGAACAGAAAAATTGTTTATTTTGATTTGTAGTGCATTGTAAGAAGAAGCAGCAGAAGAAGCAGACGAAGAGCAGATGACAGACAGCGAGGAGAGACAAAAGATTCCCTTCAAATGCCCCCCGCCAATCTACTTTCAGTGTGTACACACCTTGCCATATGTATATTGTGAGGACAAAAAGCGCGCCAATAAACTTTACATTTCTAATTTTATGAACTCGTGATGGAATGGTAAAGCAAAGGGAAAGGGAATGGGAATGGTTGTGGAAGAGCTAGGAGGGGGGGCTTTTGATCAATTTACAAACGGTACGTAAAACGTACGTACAATAACAAAAACAAATACCATTCGCGTACAGTTTACAACAAAAAACAACAACACCAGCAACGGCAGCAACGACTGCCACAGCGACGGCGCAAGAAGAAGCAGTTTGTAACGAACGAGTGGGGAGAGACAGAATGCCAGCAAAAACAGAGCAAGCAAGCGCAAGAGTGCGCGCTCTCCCATTGTTACGAAAGTGTATGCATAGTAAAGAGAGCACTAACAGCGCGTTCGTTTGCCACTTTGTTCCCTCATAGGAATGCCATAGCATTGGGCCAAAAGAGTAGCAGAGAAATGAACACTTACGTTCCACAATTCATTCCACGGCGCTCTCTTACCGATTTGAGCGCATTCTCTGCGTACCATTGCCAACTGTACCCGCTGTGTTTCCATTCCAATTCGAGTCACACAACCGCCCCGACTTACCGCTGACATAAAAACCCCTCGCCCACAGGCTGTGGATCAAAATAAATCGTAAATAATTTTGTTTTCCTTCTTCTTCGTTGCGGCGGCGTTGGCAGCAGCGGCAGCGGCGGCGTCTGTACTCGCACTCGCCTCTCTGTTGATCTCCTGTCTCGCTCTACTACGCGATGCCCCAACATCGTTGTATGAATGGAATGGTTGGGGCCTCGTTTCTGTCGCTGTGTGTATGTGCACATTGTGTGTAGTGAGAGAGCGAGATAGAGGGAGAGCTAAAGAGAACGAACTGAACTGAACTCGCTGTTGGTGGTTGTTGTTGTCGTAGTAGTATGCAGTAGTATTTGGTATTTGAGTATTTTGTTGTTGTTTTTAGTTGCCTCTGCGTTGTGCTGCTGCTTCTTCTGTGCCTTTCTGAAATCCGATAACCAGCGTGCGAGCGAGACAAAAGAATAACAAACAATTATAATTTGTGTGCGTCTGAGCGAGTCTCTCTCTATGCTGCTCTCCGTGTGCATGCATGTGTGCGAGTGTGTGTGTGCATGTGTATGCGTGGAATGGGAATTTCACAACAGCAGCCGACGAAGCGCCTCGTGCCAATTTCACTTGTGCTTCGCGTTCGCTGTTGTAATTTTACAACGTTTTAATGGTTGTCCATGTGTGCGTGTGTATAAGGGGAGAGGTGACGGGGTGAGTAAGCAGCAGACGATACGTCTATGTGTGCGCGCGTGTAAAAGGTCTCGTAACGAAAAGCGAAATAAAAACAAAAACTGAAGACAAGAAGAAGAAGCAGCAGGCACTGTTGACGTCGCTTTGTTTTTGTTTTTGTTGTTATTCTTGTGCAGATTGCCACTGCGCTCTGTATGTGTGTGTGTGTGTGTGTGTGTGTGGGCAGAGAAACGCTGCTTTGTGCGTGCAGCGAGCATTATTAGGGACTGTGAACATTCTGGAAAGCCGCCGCCGATAGACGCAAGCGATATATTGCGATAGTTCATTCGATAGCCATTTAGTTGAAACAAAGAACAACAACATCTGTGTATTGTTTTTCTTATTTTGGGTTATTCTCGAAGTATTCAGATGGACTTCTTGGAATTTCATGCCTTACGATTGTATAGTCCCAGATGATTGGACAGATTTTGACGATCTGGCAAGAAATTTTGGACATTTGAGCACACACACTATGGGATATCTGAATAGGTACAGTTTGCAATTTAAGTAGATTTCTTTTAAATATTTAATTTAATGTAAAGAATATTTATTGAAAATAAAATAAACTATATTACTTGTAACACACATTTAAGAGTTATTATTATTAATTATTATATTCATATTATTTAATACACCAATAATTTCACGCATAAATAGAAACTATTGTGTTACATTCAATCACTAAATCATTCTTAAACTCAGCACAATGGATGCTTCGACTTTATTGGAGGTTTAATAAATAATATTCGGAATATTTTTTTGAGTATAATACTGATAATACAATCTCTGCTCAAGCACGGAGACAGTGCAGGAGGGAAGTACTATAAGCCATATATGTACATATGTACATATATATGCCGCCCTCTCCCTCCCTCATATGTAGTTTACATGGAAAGTTCTTTAGCCCATTGCATTTCCAATTCCCCTTCCAGTTTCAATTCCAGTTCCGTTTTGGACACCCTAATTTGATGTCAAATCGCCGCATTAATCCATGTGATGGATGCGCTCCAGGTGGACGTGTTAATCCCGAAATGGGGCAGGTGAGACACCCGCCTTCCGCCTCGAGGGTGACAGCGAGTGTCGCAACGATGCCCACTTCCCTTCCTCTTCCCTCTCCCACACGTTCTCCCCTTCATTTGCGGAGTCTTTGCCAACGTTTGAAGTGCGTACGTGACACTCGTTGCGTGCCTCACACCGATTTGAGTTTCATACACCGCGTTGCATTTTCATTATCATGTAAACAAAGCGATAACTCAGCTGTCGACAGTCGGCGTACATGCACAAGCAGCCATAACTTCACTTTGCCTATTATTGACTTCGCAAGGTGACCAACTGTTTCTTTACTTCCTCCTCCTCCGCGTCCTACTCTGCCTTCTCCTCCTCCTCCTCATCCTCCACGTTCTTAGTTGAATTATTATCTGTGATTGTAAGTGTGCGTGTGTCCTTCAAGTCTTGTCCCCCTTCTTCCCAATTTACTTGGCCCACTCGCTAAACGATCGTTTAGCAACGGAATTCCAAATGCGCCTCACACTGCTTGCTTGACTGCTTCTCCGTCTCCTCCTACTGTTCTGACTACTCTTAACACTCCTTTCTCTCCTTCTGCTCCTTCTTCCTCTCCTTCTGCCATTTCCTCGTTTCCTTCTTCCACTGCTCCGAATCAGTCTCCTTATACATCTGTTTGGTCTACCCCTCCCACATACAGTAAGTCTCCTTCGCCCACTTCTTTGATTCCATCTTCTTTTACATCTTTTTAGTCTCCTCCTCCCACTTCACCGTCTCCTTCTTAAACTTCTTTGACTCCTTCTTCCACTTTGCGTTCTCCCTGTCCCACTTTTCCGTCTCCTTTGCCCACTTCTCCCTCTCCCTGCTCCACTTCTCCGACTCCTTTTTCCACATCTCCGATTCCTTCTTACGTTCAGCGTCTGAATTATGAGACATCAGCTGATTTATGGCTCTGAATGCCAGTTTAGATTTCCGATATCTCACTTGGAACTGGGTTAGATTGGTCGGTTGCTTTTTCGTGCTTCTTTGCAGGGAATTCAAATTGGAATTGATATTGAATTGAACTTTGAGCTGTTTATGATGACAGTTTTGTCGGTGAAAATAAGTAAATGAAAAATTGAAGAGAGAGAGAGAGAGAGAGACTCCTGTAAGTTTATTCATATAAAAGTATTTTCCTTTATTGCATAATCAAACACTTTTCCATACGCACACTCTCAGTTGAGGTATTTTCACTTTTCCGCCACAAGTCTTTCAATTCAATATTATGCTATCCAATCCTATCATCTTCATCGGCTTTTGTGGGTCTCATAATAAACCCCACACACCTGGTTTGGCCACCTGGCGTCGCATTGTAATGCAATCTATAGACATCAAGGCGAAAGTGGAAGTCCAAGTTGAATTGCTCACCAATTGCATTGAGCAAAGTGCCCCCTTCTCCTGCTCCATCCCTGTACCCTCCCCCCCTTCTCTTCACACTGCACTCCACCCGCCCCCCTCCTCACTACCCCTCCACAAGTTTTATAGAGCAAATTTATGTGCTCAGCATTTGCATAAAACTAATTTTGTCGAATGCGAATGAGAAAGACGGCAAATGGTCGGCTTACATAACCGGTCGCCACCCAGACTGGAGACCAGACTCCAGACCAGATCCCAGACCATAGACTCTACGCCTCTTCCCCTTCCATTCTTCCCCGCTTCCTTCTCCTACTTTCCTCTTTCCGCGCAACTCAGCTTGATAACGCCAGATCTGTTTGCATTAGACCCCCGTTTCCCCCTGTCTCTCTCTTTCCCTGACTCTGTCGCGCCTCTGTCTCTGCTCGGTTCCCTCTCCTCTCTCACTCTCTGCCCCTCCTCCGGCGCACCGTCTGTTTGCGAAAATGGATTAGCGTGGGTTCACATGAACCGACCAAATGTTTGGGTTTCATAAAATCTGACATGTTTTCCTCTCTTTGCCCGCCGCCCTTCCTCTCTCTGCACTCGCCCAGTCTGCTTCATTTGTCCACGTTGGCGTGAATAAATATGCAGCTTATAGGATGGATGGAGCGAGGGAATCGGAGGCAACCTCAACTGCGGCCTGTTTACAAAAGTTTCCCGCCAAAAGCGCGAAATTTGCAACGTAGCTTGGCGACACTTTGACAAAAGCCGTTGCACGTGCACTGCCGCAGATGCCGCAGATGCCACAGTGTCCCCTTCCCCCTGCCCGCCTAGCCAACCACTCTCTATCAACACTCCTGCTGTTGCCAGTGTCGCCTACTTCGATGTCAAGTTACGAGCTCCAACGACGACGACGACGACGCCTCGCACGGGCATTTTCAATTAAAAGCGAGAATTGTAGAGTTTGCGGAGAATTTTGAGAGAGTGTGAGGGGGCCGGGAAGGGTCTCGGGAGGGAAACTGGCGCTGTAACCCGATATCCAGCAGCGAGGCCAATGCTGTTGCTGCCTGTCTTTCTCTCCCTGTCTCCCTGTCTCCCCCTCTTCGCTCTCCCACTCTCCTCACTACTTCACTCCCCCCTCCTCTCACCCTTACCCATTCTCTGTCATTGTCTCTGCCTTATCTGCATTTGGCGCGCAAATTGAACGCCCCGAAAAAGGCGCGCAGACAAATGCAGAGTTGCATTTTTTTGGGGCAACTCGATTTGTGGTCTAAGCATTGGGGAATGGGTTAGCAGATGGGATGGCCAAGTGCCCGTAGGAGAGGTGGGGGGGAAGGGAAACATAGTTAGCTTTGCAGATTTGTTTGCTTTTGTTGTGTCCCAACGTTTTGTTTGTAAACAAAACCGAATGAAACCAACTTTGCTGATGGCCCATTTTGTTCTTCATCTCTTTCTGCTTCTTCTTTGTTTTTTCTTTGTGATGAAACACAAATTGTGAGCTTCAGTTGAGGTAAAGAGTTGGAGGAAGGTGGTGAAATGTACTGAACTGATGCTCTTCGATATGAGAAGAAGAGTGCCTGATGTACAAAGCTTAGACGGGGAGATGAGACCGCATAAGGAAAGATGACCCTAATAATTGGTGCAAAAATTAACAAAGAAGAAGCATAATGTTGGCATTAAAAGTGAACATGGAGGACGGAAACTATAACTATAACTAGGTATATCTATATAACGCTTGACAACTCCAAATCTACAAAGATATTTAACTTATATTAAAATAACTGCATTACTCAGGAGTGTCCGACTAATATACAGCGTATTTTACAGGGTATTTACATATAAAATGCAGCTAAATATGTATTGTATATAACTTTAGTTAATTTCTCATAAAAACTCATATTAATTGATATCCAAAAAAAATTAAAAACTTTTTCTAGGGTATTTTATAAGTGCAACACAATTATTCTTAACAGTGCACCTTTCAAAACTAGAATCTTTTGTATGCAACACTCTTCCTAAGTGTTATACTTTAATTATTCGGACAGTTTACACTTTTCTAGGGTATAAACAAGTCGATCACTTGCAACTTCGTTGTCATTTTCTGCATTTCTCATGCGAGACGTGCGTGGAAATTCAATGCAAATTCACTTTTTATTAGCCCAGCTGCTTCTAGTTGTCCGAACAGCTCCCCCCGTATCCGCTGCCCCCGACTCCCGCCTCCCGACTCCCGCTCCCCTCTACCCTTGCACCCCACTAGCCCCCCGTAGAAGCTATCTAGCTGCCTGTCACTGGTTTTATATTTATTTATTTTTGATTTGAACGCCAGCAGCAACAACGACAATGGCCATGGCCATCAGATCAGCCTGGCAGCAGCTAAGGCAACTCCCTGTGCCCCGCCCCTCACACAGCCAATCCCCCTCTACGCCCCTGGCATGTGCTGCGTGGGGGGGGGAAGGGGAAGGGAAAGAACTATAAATTTAATGCCGTGGCAGAAGCATCGACTTTGAAACGATTTGTTACGCATTTCGTGTCAACTATACATAAAATATTGGAGTCACTGAAAAGCCACAGAAAAGCACACACACACACAAAACACACACATACAGAGGCACACACACACACACACAGGGACTACGGGAAAAAGGCAAAAACAAAGGCAACACATTGAACTACAAAACTTTTTCAATGGACATTTATCAAACGAGGACGCATAATTTACATTTTATTAAAAAATTTCTTAAAATGGCATGAGCTGAGAGAAGAATGATGTGGAGAGAGAGAGAGAGAGAGAGAGAGAGAGAGAGAAAAATCGAGGGAGAAGGAGACTTATGCATAGATGGTAAGGGAATCGGCAAGCTGGAGATTGGGAATGAGCTGTAATCAGGTTGGAGAGTTGGATAACAAGAGGAAAGTTTGGGAAATTCAACTATTGATGATGAGTTAAGCAAAAAGTAGGGAGATAGAGAGGGAGAGAGACAAAGGGAGAGAGAAAGAGACAGATAAATATATAAGCAAGATCTTCTTTTAATTATTAATCAAATAGAAAAGACCTAAAAATCAAGTATTTATCTGTGTAGGGTATCTGAATTGGGCATATAAATAACACATTCATATGCTTCCCCAGCCGAGCACAAACTTCTAGTTAAACCAATTTCCCATTTTCCTGCTTTCTTTCCTATTGACAAACCATTGCTGTCACTTCACATGCTCCATATGCAAGGCGTAGGGTGTCTCAGACAAGACTCGCTCCTGTCCTAAACCTCCCTATCCGTCACAGCCGCGCCCCTGTAGATGTTGTTGTTTGTCCTGCGACGCGACAGGCCCACAAATCAAACGAAATAGATCGAAACAAAAAGTTTACAAAAATTTCCAAAAAAAAAAAAAAAAAGAATGCACAAAGAAGAAGAAGAAGTCCTTGCCGTGTTAGGAATTTCTAAAAGCGACTTTCAACACTCCCTCCACTCCGCCACTTGCTCGACCCAAAAGAAAAGGAAAACTCACCCAACTTGTGCTCGAAGCACTTGCGGTTGCTTTTGAATGCCTTGTTAGGACTTGTTTATGCTGTACGAGGAAGCGGTAGGGGGGGGGAACTAAACGTAGGGGAGGCTGGTCAATCTATACCACAAATAACCACCACACACATGTGTGCCCATCTCCCTTTCCTCCGTTTCCCCTTCAGCTCCCCCTGGGGGTGTCTCCGGCAGTCGTCAACGAAAAATGAAAACGCATGGGCACGAAATTTCCGCTTCCGTTTCCCGGTTGCTGTCAAAGTGTCCAGTGGGAAGGGGCTGGCACGCCTATGCCCATAGATGCGTAAAATGTTACGGATGCCTCTGGAGTTGGCGTTGGAATGGAGTGGGCTAGTAAGGGAAGGGGAGGGGAGAGATGGGAGGTGGTAGGTGGTAGGGCGAGTAGCGTGCGACAAAACTGGACAAAGGCAGCGGCGCATGCCAAACAACAGCAGCAGCAACAAATGTGGCAAGCAATGTGAGAAGGGGGGGGGGGGGGATAGTATTGACAGAGGGAGGAGGAGGCTGGGTGGTGATGGTGGTTTTGTTCATTGTGGCGCACGCCATTCAAGTGCGGAAACGGAAGCAGCTCCAAAAGCGAGCGCCACAATCCAAACACAATAAGCGCTTCATAAACGCCATTTTTCACCAGCGTCAAGGATAAACACACGCACAGCAATTGGGTCAAGTTTGTGTGTGTGTGTGTGTGTGTGTGTGTGTGTGTGTGTGTGTGTGCTTTATAAACGCTTCACAGTTTTTGCCACTTGAGACAGACAACGAGTCGGCGACAGCAGCACAATGAGGCACAACATACACACAACAAGCACCAAGGACTCAGAAATCAGGAAAGAAGGACTAAGGACTCAGGACTACGGACTACGGACTCTGGACTACGGACTCTGGTGACTTTCTTGTTAGTCATGTCGAGGCCAAGCAGTTGCCACTTGTCAGTTTCACAGTACCCAACTAGTCCCTACAACCAGCAAAGCCCAACCCTCTCCTGCCAACTCCCCCCGTTGCCCCGTTACTTCCTCCCCCCGTTGGCCACACATCATTTAGCGTTGCGTTTGCATTGCCTTTGTCCTTGCTTGTCAATTCGCCTGTCGCAGCATCGCATCCTGTGAATCATGCGTTGATTTCACAGTTGACAATTTTCAATAATTGCCACAAGCAGCAAAGACTGATGAAAGCAGCAGGATGAGATCAGGATGGGACAAGAGGAGAAGAGGACGACGGCACGATGGAACGAAAGGAGGTATGGACGATCTGCCATTTAATCAAATACCCTGTAATTCAGTATATATGTGAGGCATTGGCAATTCTGAGAAATGTAAATAGATAACAGAGCTTAGAAATAGTTGAATAGACATAAAGTGACCCTGGAGGTTATGCAAATAAAAGTAAATGTTGAAGCGCACTTGGCGAGAGTTATCAAAGTATAAGTATGTAATGAAATAGTTAATAAAGTGACAATGGAGGTGATAGACTTAAACAACAAAAAACATGCACTAAATGGGATTATTTCTTAGATTATTGTTTATTATTTGAATATTTAAGTAGTTTAATAATTTTAAATTAAGATAACTGATAATGCAGATGATAAGCATAAACTATGGAAAATTTAAACTTAATATAATTTTTTTTTAATGTATTGCTTAACAATTAAATATTTAAATAAATTGATTATTGATAATTGATGAATTACTACTGAGAAATGTGTCTTAATTTCAAGTGAAATTAAGAAATATACACAAAAATAAATTAAGAAAAGTGACAATGGAAATGATAAGCCTAAATAATGTAAAACATAGTAGTAATGTATTGTTTATATAAATAAATTAAGACAAGTGACAATGGAGGTACCTAGTGGGATGTTTATCTATCTTAAAAGAAGATAAATTGCTATAAAAAAACAATTTTAATAAAGTGAGGCAAAGTAAATAGAAATAAACGCATTAAAGTGACAAAGGAGGTGATTAAAATTAAATATTCAATGACTTCCTAACTTTATGAACATAAAACAAAACTTTAGACAGCACAAAGTGTTGGCTTATTAATATTTTTGTAAATCCCTCCAAGGAGTTTCCTCCCTGATTTCCGGAAACTATAATTAAGCTTTGCAGTCAATGAAAATGGAAAATGATATGAAAATGATAGCCGCAGTTGCGTCTAATTATCTGTGTTAAACTATTCCACCTACTATCAATTCAATTGTGGGGCGGTAAATGAGAAGTGGGTGGTGCTGGTGGTGGGGCAACTAAGTTAGCGGTGGAACCTTTGAAAAGTCGCGCTTTTGTTTGCTTTTGATCTGTGTATGCATGGGTGTGTATGTGTGTGTGTGTGTGTAGGTGTGTGTGTAAGTCTGTATGTCTGCCTAAAATTGTTTATTGAAGTGAATTTGAGAGGAAAATTGCTTTATATTAAATGAAAAGGGCGACGCATTTGGCATTATGGTTAAGAGTACATAGAGAAGGGGGATTTGCGGGGGAAGAACGAGGAGCGGGAGGGAAAATGCCAACTGGTTGCCTTTGAGAGCCTTTTGCATCGCTTTTTGATGTCTCTAAGTGCTGTCATTGTCTTGTCTGCCCTCAAGGGTTTCCATATCGAAGAGTTTTCCCAGTTTCCCCAGTTGCTTTTCCCAAACAGCTCAGACAACTGGGAAATTTTAATGATTGAGGAGCGAGAAGACGCCAAAGAAAGGGTTACAAAAGGAGGAAGCAAGACTATATTTTAATTGGCAAATGGAACTAACGTTGATATCACACAATTCTATTTCCAAATAGTTAATCTAATTATCCCACAACATTTTCAACATTGCTTACGGACATTTTTGGTTGGTAGGGAAATTGAAAGAAAACATGACGAGAAGTTACTCACAGTTCTATGTTAGGATGCAGGATAAAAGCTTAAAAAGTTATTAAGTGTTCGAAATTGTCATTGAATTCATATAAACAAAATATTAAATGCAGAATGAATTTTCCGCATGAAAATCTGTTAAATTTTTAACAAAGTTATGAGAGTTTGAAGTTATTGAAAATATGTAAAGGGAAAAGTGAAGATAGCATGCAATGCAGAATGAATTTAGAGAGTAAACACTGATTATATTGACATGCCGTATGGAAATCGGTTGAAATTTGACAAAGATATGAAAGGTTGAAGATTTTACGAAAAATCCAAGCCAAACGGCTTACATAACAGTTTGACATTCTCTTGATTAGCATAGCTAATGCAGTCTGCTGTTAGTTACATAACATCTGCTAGGCTACTACTAAGCTGCTGTTATGCTGCTGCTAATGTTAAGCCACTGTTAACTTACTTCAGCTGTTACAATGCTGAGCTAAAAATAGAAAATACCAAAATGTTTATATATTTGATTAAGGTTGCTGATGTGGGTGGAGGGATTAAACTTGTTTTTCTTACACTTCGGAAAATGCAATTTTGTATGAAATGGCTACTTTTCTCCCCCGTTAGCTTTTCTACATTTGAGTAACCCTCCAACTGGGCACTTCTTAACTTTTTCGCTCGTTTATCCTCGAGTTACCAGCATATTTTTATACCCTGTACAGGGATATATTAACTTTGTGAAAAAAATTAATGTAACAGGCAGAAGGAGGCATCTCCGACCCTATAAAGTATATATATTCTTGATCAGCATCAACAGCCGAGTCGATTGAGCCATGTCCGTCTGTCTGTCCGTCCGTCTGTCCGTCCGTCCGTCCGTCCGTATGTCCTTCTGTATGCATTAAGGTTCCTGTATACCATACGCAGATCAAGTTTATTTTAAATTTTGGATACCTCCCCCCCTTCCGCAATTTGAAAAAAAACTAATAGTAGCCATATTTTTCAACGTAGACACTTCTAACTTAACAAGTGCTTAAAGAATATCATATAGAAGCAATGCTGAAAGTTTCATCAAGATCGGTTTATAAATAAGACAGATAATCAGCAATAAAAGTTATTTTTCCATTGAATGGTAGAGCAGCAGGCAGCACATGTGTGCGAGCGAGACAGCGAACGACTGCGACACAAGCATATGTAAATTAAATGTCGTAGCACTCAGCTTTTGATTGAATATGTATAAATATGTGAAAGTTAGCTGCTATAAGCATGCAAAGAATTCGTATGTTCTTATTTTTATTTTAATCAAAGTACCTAATTTCAAAATACTTTTAGTATAGAAGCCTGTACAGGGTATTATACTGTCGAATGCGGTCGATTGTAGCCTTTTTTCTTTCTTCATTTTTTGGTTATTAAACCTTTGCTTTATCTTCTGCAACCTGACGTTGCTACATTTGTCGATGGTTTTGCCTGCCCCCACCCTTCTTGTCGCAGCAGCCCCCGCTCAACTCCAGAGTTTATTTCATTCACAGTGCTGTGTAAATATTTTTTAATGCAAATAAAAGATAAGCCAGAAATTGTCTGTAACGACCTCAAAACCCTCAAACCTCAAAAAAAAAAAAGAGAACTCCCACTGCTCACTTCATTTGCTCTCTGTGTCTAGTGGCATGACGTTGCACTTTCACTGCGATGGACGAGCGGGGAGAGCAGATTGGGGGGTTGGAAATGCCACTAAAAAAAAAAAAAAAGGTAAACGTAAATCAAGATAATATAATCACAGCTCTAAAACGAATCGAGCGAAAGACATGCAACAAAACAGCTGCCTTCATCTTGGGGCACCTGCAGGCGCTCCCCGTTCTCCGTGCTCTCAACCCACTTCATGCGCCTCCTGTTGCTTCAACTCCTCGTTCCATTGTCGTCGGCATCATAAAACCTTTTTATGACATGCAGTCAAAAGCCAAAGCCAAAGCCAAACAAGAAGTCAACTTGTAATCTTTATTGCAGATAATGTCAAATCCATCCACTTGCCAGTCTCAGTCGCAGTCGCAGTCTCAGTCCCATTTCCATTCCCGTTACCCAAGCCCCACTGTGGGTGGCTATGGATCAACTGTGTCCAACTCCAACTCACTGCAGTTACAGTTGAAGTTCCAGTTACAGTTACACAGCTGTAGATACAGTTACAATTACGAGCTACTTCGATAGCTTATCATCATTCAATTGATTATATTGACATTTTTTCGTAATTTCCAAACCTTTTTTTGGTTTTCCTCAATGAATTTCTTCATACTTTCCCACTGCCTTTGGGGAATTTCCCTTTTCAGTGATAAGCAAGCGGCAGTGCTGATAAGCGACCTCTGAATATTCCAGTTGTGGTTTGGGCAAAACCTTTTCATTCACTAAATCAAAAGACATCAATCAACTTGTTAAGCAATAAGTACGTTCTTCTAAATTCAGTTAGTTAGCTTAATGTTTATGTTAATAAGTGTAAAGCGTTAAGAGTTAAGTAAAGTTGGGAATTTAGGCATGTTTAATAGAATTATTGAGGCGGTAAACCTTTATAAATATTGTATTTGTTGAGGGCTCAATTGAGGAATGTCTAACTTAAATAAGAGGTCGACGTTTTCTCAAGGGATTTTCATTTGATTTGTTGAGCAAATAAGCTTGATAATGAATGTAAATAGTTAAGGGTAGAGTAAAATATAGAATTTTATTATATTAAAAATTATTAACAAAGGGAAAGATTTATAAAATTATTTGTCTAGCTGGGGATGATTAGAGATGTCTGCTTTAAGCGTGAGATCAACTTTTGTTCTAGGGATTTGTGCTGCCTTATTGCGAATAATCTAAAGTTAACTATTGTATTAAATTAAAGCAGAGTTTAGTTTAGTTTAGTTATAGGTATATTTTATAGAAATATTAAGGGGAAAACGGAAGATGAATGCTTATGTAGGCTTTAGGAATATGAAGCTTGAAGAAAATATCTATTGAATTTCCTAAAGACTTCTTTTTATATGGAAATATATAATTATATTTCAATTGTTAACTTCAGAAAGTTACTTTAATAATACTGTAATAGTATATAAAATATTTTTAAATATATATACTATAATAATAATAATAATAATAATAATACATAGAATAGAATAAAAATAATTTTTTTTTTTTTTTTTTTTTTTTTTTTATTAAATATTGCAATATAGATTCTTTTAATATCAATAATTATTAATAATAAAACTATAATAATATGTATTCCATATAAATAGATAATAATTAAAAATACATTTTTTTTACAAGAATTTAGACAAACTATATAAATAATATTTTATATTTTTTTATATAAATTATTGTATATTTTTCTATACAAAAATCAGCTCCATAATTTAGCTTTATATTTACACACATATATAAATTATTAATTAAATATATTTATAAACAATAATACGCTTAACTATATATAATTTTAAATTTTTAATAATAAATCTTTCTAAAATAAATGTAACCATATATTTATACATATTTCTAAATAATTAATTAAATATATTTCTTTAAAAGAAAAACTGCTCAACTTTTTATTACAAATTTAAATAATTATAAATAACATATATTTCTTTTCACTTCTGTTTTTCCGCAGATTTTCCAAACGCTTTTCCATGAATTCTCAGCATATTTTGAGGGTTTTAAAGCCGCTACAGCATTCAACATGTGCACCCTAAGAACCGCAATGAGGCAAACCCAAAGCACATTTTCAACAAGCAACTCTCATCATGTATGTATGCAAAAGTGTGTGTGCGTATGTGTGTGTGTGCGAGTGTGTGTGTGTCTGGTGTACAATTTGAACTAAGCGACCATTTAATGAATTTTTAAAGCGCAATTTTAATCAATAGCTGCCTGCTTTATTTATAAACAAACAATTTAAGTGAACCTCGCAGCAGACCCCTACATGCACCCACTCCGCAGTCTTTTCCATACACTTCATGCATGCCACATGTGGTGGCATGCTTAACCCATTGGTCGTTTTTAGGCATGTCATAATCAGCTACCATGAAAAGTCCACAGTCTCTGTTCAACTCAAGTGGCATGAGGCAAGTGTGGCCAGAGTGGCAAGATGGGTCCAGCAGCGTAACGAGGATTGTTCCCATGTGTAAAATGTGTGCGTGTGTGTGTGTGTGTGTGTGTGTGTGTGGAGTATGGAGGGGGTTAGTATGTAGGGGGGATACACATAAACTGTGAGTATTAAAATCGTTTTAACCATGCAAAAAAAAAAAAAAAAAAAACTTTTACATAATCGTTTGCCATGGCATATCAATAAAATTTGCATAACGAGACGCATGCCCCCAAAAACCTACCGCAAGACATTAAAGTAGCCTCAGTTGATGCCACATCCGTATCCACATGCTTTTACACATTCATATCCCTATCCCAATCACAATCTGCTGCCCTGCCCTGCCCTGCTCAGCCTGCTATCCCTATCCAATGTCCCTTATCCATGTCCATATCCATGTCCAATCGTCCTTCCCCCCATTGCCACTTCGTCCTTTTGACAGCTGTCGCTGGGAAAATGTCAGCATTTCTGACTGCCAGATTTTGTTGTCGTTGTTCGCGTTGTTCACTCCCTTATTGTAGTTGTTGTTGTTGTTGTTACAGTTGTTGTTGTTGTCCAATTCGCGAGTTCTTTATCCCCACAACGTTTTGGAGTCTGTGTGATTTCTCTGCACGCCGGGCGCCCATCGTTGGCAGTTGAAAGCGCAGTTGGAATGTGTCCAATCCTCTCTCCTTGCCCCACATGCAGCATGGCCCGTGGCAGCAACAACAGCAGCAACAGCAGCAGCAGCAGCAGCAGCAGCATTTGACAGACGTGTAGCTGCCGTGCCGGAGCTTTTTGTTATTTGCTGTTATTGCAGCTGCCCCATGGCTTTCTCTTGTTCCGTTTGTTGCAACGTTGATGGAAACTCTCTGCGCGCGCGTTTTCATTAATCGAAAATTCGCGCCAAACGAATACGCACGCATCGGCCCCACCCTCGCCCCGCCGCGCCCAACTACCTTGCCACAAAGCAAACACAACACTGAAATTCCAACAGGCCTCTTTCCAGTTACCTTCCCTCCCCTCCCCTCCCCTTACACTCGCCTGTCACTTCTGCCCCCGCCCGAAAAAGAAAAGAGAATAACAAAACAAAACACAAAAAGGAAAAAACCAATCGATATTTTCCCACTGCCTTTTCCCCGTTTTCCCTTGCACAACAATTTTCAGTTGCTGCTGCGCGGGAAATCGCTCGGCTTTTGCTCGTTCCCAGTCCCTCTCCACCTATCCACCGCTTCACCCCGCAACCTGCGCTCATTTTGACTTTCCACAACATTCGTGGCCCTCCCCACGTTTCACTTCCCACTTCACTCCTTCTACTCCTTCTCCTCCTCCTCCTCCTCGTCCTCCTCCAGCATTTGCTTCGCTTTGTTACAACGGCATCAGCGTTTGTTGCCTGCTTTTCTGAGCGCCGTTTACTTTGAATCCTTCACGAGACCATGTAACTGTAAATGTACTCATAACTGTAACTGTAACTGTAACTGCAGCTGTAAATGTAACTGTAATGCGCTAGATCTGAATGAATCTGAGTATGAGTATCTCAGCATAGTGTGTGAGTAGGAAGCCGAAGCTGGAGTTGCTCTTTAGTGGCTCACTGTTGCGTGTTTGACAGGGTTGTCAACGTGGCCCCGCGATTTAAACTGTAGAGTTAATAACGCTATACTTAATTTGACTTTGAAGATATCTTAAGCACACAAAGATTTTAGAACTAAGTCTAACTCCACTTTAATTGAAACAATTATGTATAATTGCCAAAGATACAGTTAAAACATCTCGAATTAGCAACTTTTAGCAGGAACAACAGTTCAGTTGTTTTTAATGCTAAACTAATAATTTGATTAATTTTAAGTATGTAAGCCAAGTTTTATTAGTATTATTTTAAGCACTATTCGCTCAGTTTAGTGTAAATAAACTCTGCAGTAATTATCTGCAGTAATTAATGTTACTTTTATGGCTCTTTCTAACTCTATTTCTTCACCTTTCTCTCTCTCTCTCTCTCTCTGACCCACCTCGTGAATACTGTTCTACTATTGCTCCTAGTACTCTAAGCATTTGTAACACCAAGTTTCATTCACAAGCGAAATGGCAGATGTATTTCATCGTAGGCAACGACACCTGTGACAACTCTGTGCGCCGTTGACTCGCCAAGCTTATCTTGTAATTATATCAAGGCATAAATTTGCGCTCCCAAAAAGCACTAAGCGCTGGCTAAAGAAAATCCCGAAAAAGTTCAACAAAAATATAAAAAGACAAAAAAAAAAAGACAACGGTAACAAAAAAAGACTGAAAGAACAACAACAACATAAAGTAACAAAAGAGCTTTTGCAACTCTTTGCGAGCAGCGTGGAATTCGAATGGGATGCGAAAGCGTTGAGTGTGGATTGAAGCGCTGTGGATGGAGTGTGGAAGTTGGGGTGTGTGGAGAGTATGGAGAGTGTGGAGTGTACGAGTGCAATGCCCTGCTTACAGCTCTCACACAGACAGAGAGACAGAGCGGCAGAGCGGCGGAGCGAAGCATACTCTGCTTGTCGTCTGTGCGCCTGTCTTGGTGCTTATCACAAAACCCAAAAATTCAACCCCCAAAAATGCACACACAACACAGCACACAGACACACACACACACACACACACACATACACACATTGCGCACACACACGCACAATGAGCAAACCAAAAAAAAAAGGGCGCCGAAAATTTTGCAGACAACTAAAAGCTTTCATGAAACTAACGCTTGGAGAGGGGCGAACTTTGCTTGGGGGGGGGGACGGACTGATGATTAGGGCAGATGTCGAGTCACAAGGATGTCGTCTGCGTGGGAAGAGCACAGAAGAGCGAGAGAGTGAGAGAGCGAGATGTAGATAGATAGAGCGGGGAATGGGGCGGCTGTTTACATCAGCAGCAGCAGCAGCAGCAGCTCAGCTTCTGCCGCACCCCTCATTCCCCCCGCTAGCTACAGCAGCTGCAGCAGACGTCTTTATGGCCGCCGTTGTTTTCCACGCTCGCTGACTGTACTTTGGCATCCCTTTTCCTCCCATCTACAGCTCCAACTTCATCTGCTGCTCGACGTCATCTTCGTCTACGTCTACGTCTTCGTCCTGCTGCTGTTGCTGCTGCTTCCCTCTTTGGCTTTGTTGTGTTTGCTCTGCTCCCGATGCGATTCAGGCATCAGGATTCATTTCCAAAGCGCATTGTCCCATTTTCTGTGTGCTCTCTGCCACGCCCCAAATAGCTTAACTAGAACTTGAGCACTGCCTGCTGCACTAGCTCCATTCGTAGTCCTCCTCCAAGTCCTGGCTCTCGTTAAGATTAATGCCAATTGCTGCCGTTGGCCGGCATAACAATTGATTTCCTTATTTATACAATCCTAGATCTTCTCTTCTCTCTCTCTCTCTCTCTTTCTCTCTCTGTCTCTCTGACCATTTACACACTTCTTTTTGTGGTAATGAAACGGTAGAAGAAGAATTAGGCTGGCTGGGTTGACAAGCTGTTGCCGTGACAGTTAATCCCCCTGCCAGACAGAGGGGAGGGCAACTTTATTTAGGCCTCTCGCATCTGACAACAACTTCATTGATGGGGCATTACCAATTACTTAGCTCCGGCAAAGGAATTATGAGTGATAAGGGGTTGAACGAGGCGACAATTTCCGGCTGAATTTAACAGGGTTGCCATGACACGCTCACCTGCCAGGCTTGTTGTAACCCTAGACAACATCAAGGTGCAAGGAATTGCGTTAAAAATTGTAATTGACAGCTAATAATTAAAAAGAGTTTACGGATCGTTACCACGGCGACCCTTAACTGTTTCACTTCCCATCGTTTCGCTTTATATTCAACGTTGCTCGCCTTGAATTGAATAAGTTGGATTATTTAAAGAAATTAATCTAAATATGGATGAATGATTAATTGATTATAAGTGATAGGAAGTTATAAATCTTTATCAGGGCGACGTTAAAGTGTTCCATTCCAATCGTTTCGTTGTATTTACAACATTTCTCGACATATATATTAAAGATAATTTTCTAATTTATGTAATTATTTTCCAAGCAACTTTAAAAACAACAAATTTCCATTGTTTCGTTTCGATTCCAACGTTCCACTTTCTAAAAGAAGTAGCAATAATATGTTAATATGAATAATTGATTAATTGGTTGTAATTAACATCAAGCTAACATAAAGTTTACCAAACAATGCTTAACTGTTTCATGTCCCATCGTGTCGTTCCATTACCATCGTTCCGGGGTGTATGGTTTCGCCACTGTAAAAGGACTACCGATAAAATATTTGAACAAGTTACTAAATCAAAAACCAAAAAAAAAAAAAAAAAAAAAAAAAAGAAGGAAAAGGGAAAAGCGCAGGCGGAAAATCATATTAACAGCAACCGCAAAAATGCCGTGGCGCCTTTGATGAAAGGGTTTTAGAAAGCAAACAGCGCAAACAGAACCTGAATTTGAGGGGCTGCAAATTGGTTAGCATGAAGCAAGAACTCGATCCCGGTCGCGTTTCCATCAAAAACAAAAACAACAAAAAACAAAGGAGAAAGGAAAAAAGGAGAAAGAGGGAAAAAAAGGAAGAAAATGTAAGAAAAATGTCAAATGAAGCGCGCGTTTTGCATGTCAAAGCGGGCAAATAGCACAGCATGGTGAACGAGTGGGAAAAGAGAGGAGAAAGGGGAAGGGAAGCAGATGCTGCAGGTGAAGATTGCTAGCCAAAGAGGTCCTGAAGAGTCGATAGCTGTTGAGCCCCTTTGAGGAGTTTGCGTTGACACTTGACTTTAAATTGAGCAAAGTTCTGTGCCCAACTCCCAACACAAGCTCGTTGTCAACCTGCAACCCCCCGCTCCCCGCAGTTCCCCCTTTTTCCTTGCCAACCGTTTTGTGTTTCCTTTATAAAAAAAACCGCTGCATACTTTGAGGCGCGCGTAAGACGCGTCCTGTTAGACTTGAAGAAGCATCATAAATATGAATTACGTGTAGAAAAATGCTCCTCATGCACAACAACAACTACAACAGAAACAACGACAATAAGAAGATGCAGAACTAAAAGAAGTAGAGGTAGAAATTTGCGCAAAAGTTTAATGCAATTTTTTGCGCAAACAAAAGCAAAGGATTTGCCATGCGAGTCCTTGGCCAGGACAAAGTTTACCAGCCGCTTAGCTTTTTGAGCAAAGCAACAGACCAGCATATTTAGGGGCGTGCCACGTGCCACATGCCACATGCCACATGCCCAGCTCAGCTCAGCTCAGCTCAGCGCTGTTTAGCCCAGGTGGCCAATACAAAACTGCAGTTTTGGGAGCTTATGAACTGCCGCATTAACTTTGATGAGACTTTTATTGCAACGAAACGAAATGGGTGACATGGGAGAGGTTAGAACCGAACAATAGTCGTTTTCATGTTGTGCAACACTGGTCACAGCTAGACACTGGCCGTGCCAAAATACAAACACACACTCATATTAAATATAATGACACACTGACTGTGCAACGGGGGATCAGCTATAAAGTGAGCTACAAGCAGTGAATGGAGTTGATGTAACGACTTCAATCTAGATATGCTTAAATGGAGTACAGCAAATCTTAAAACTAGCACAAGAAAACGCAGAAGTAGTCGAAAGTAGTCTAGCTATTAAGTTCAGCTCTCAGTAAAGAGATAAATAATTGAACTAAATTACACTAAACTTGCCTTTAAAATGCTATTAAATAAGTGAAATGTGTCTTTGAAATAGCACAAAGCCAAATGAGAGTCGGCAGCAATATGATATTAAGATACGTTGTACTTAATATTAATATAAATGATCTTTGAATTACTTTAAGTTATGTGAAATTAAGGAAATATGCAGAACTTGATGGCTGAAGTTTATTTAAGTTTATGCTATCAACTTAATAATATTTTGTATAAGAAATGTTAAGAAAGTAATAGGTATTCAATTTGAGATTATATATTATTTAAATATATTATATATATTATTTAAAACTTAACTTATTACTTATATTTATTTATAATTTATAACATATAACTTAAATGGAATTGTTATTTTATTTTTTATGCTTCCTTTTCATTAAGTTAATTATTATTATTATTATTTTTAGTATTATTATTATTATTATTACTAATTATATTTTTAATAACAGTTTTGAAAATGTTTTCAATTAGTTTTGTAACATTTTTCGTTTAACTTTAGAATTTTTTAGAAAATCAAACTTTTTTATAGCTTAAGTCAAACTCTAAAGACCTTATTGTATCTTGTCGTTGTAAATTAATAAAGCTAACTTATTTAAGAGCTTGTAGCTAACTGTAATTCTTAATTTGTATATTAATTTTTGCTAAGGATTCAATTCAAAGCATAGCTTCCCAAAGTGTTAAAAGAGGAGCTGCTTCAGCATTTATGCAACTTGTTATTTTATACATTTAAATATAATATTTTCTGCATTGGAATATATTTATATTATATATATTTATATTTATATATATATTATTTATATATTTAATTAAACAATATACATATTTCTTAACTATATAAAACTTTATACAGCTGATGTAGAACAACTGAAATTAATATTATTTTCTTTTGTTTTATACATTTAAATATAATATTTTTTGCATTAGAATATATTTATATATTTATTATATTTCTAAACAATATACATAATTCTTAAATATATAAATCTTTATACAGCTGATGTAGAACAACTGAAATTAATATCATTTTCTTTTGTTTTATACATTTAAATATAATATTTTCTGCATTAGAATATATTTATATATTTATTATATTTCTAAACAATATACATAATTCTTAAATATATAAATCTTTATACAGCTGATGTAGAACAACTGAAATTAATATTATTTTTTATAAAATTCTTTGCTTTAATTTGATAAATGACTTTTTAAAGAGAAACCCAAGCGGAATATTTATTTATGACACAGAAACTTGCTCAAAGGAACGGTTCTCGAAGCACATATTTACTGAGCGATGATAACTCAATTCAGAATGTTTCCCACAACATGATCTGTTGCCTCAGTTGCCTCAGTTGTTGATTCTTCAAAGGCTGATGACCGTTGCATTTGAAAGTTTGAATTGGCCTCTGTCAGCGTCAGAAAGCAACGGTCAACGACTTGATTGAACGATTGCAAGCACAACAACAGCAGCAACATACTCATACACACACACACACACCCACACTATGACAGATGTGTCTACACAACAAAATTCCAAAAACAAGAAGAAGAACATGCAACACAACGAAATTTTTGTTAATGCGACGCGCGGCAAAACTTTTGTCATGTTGTATATCATATTTTTTGTTGCTTCTTGTTGTTTTTTTTTTCCATTTCATTGTTGTTGTTGCTGTTGTTGTTGCCTTAACTGACTAATTTAGTGGCCGGAGTTCAATGTATTTCATAAATTTCGACTAAACGCTCAAGGACAATGCGTCGTATCGAATATACCACGGGAAGTTGTCGCTGCTCTCCCACTCTTTCACACTCTCCCTCTTTCTCTCTGTCGCTCTCTCTCGGCGCACAGAACGAAGCAAAGCGTCGTATTTTGTGTGGAGATCGTTGACTTTGAAGCTGAGCTCATCTCAACTCGAGCGGAAGTCATAACGGTCAGAGAGCCAAAGATTAGAGAGTGTAAGATCTGTAGAAAGAGAGAGAGAGAGAGAATGAGAGAGAAAGAGAGAAGGAGAAAGAGAGAGAGAACTTTGATTTATGTTTGCAAATGTGTATTTGCAACGTTTGGCCCCCGTTGCGGTTCTTTCTGCTTCGCTTAGCGCCACAAAGTTGGGCGTCTGTTGCCACTTCCACTTTATGAACCTGCCCCTGGACTCACACGCTCCCCCTGCTGCCCACGACTACACTGTCTGCCCCCCCCTCCCCCCTGGACAGTGTCTGCAAATTTCATTGAGCGCCAAACGTCGAGTATCGGCAATCAGTAATTAATGGCTTTGTCAGTCTGCACAACATGTGTATATCAGATATATAGATGTATATATATGTATATATATCTGTACATATACATATACATATATCTATATATTTATACAGTTGAACTTGCCTATAATGAATCAGATCATCACTTATTTATATAGCTATTTCTTTACAAAGATATTATGATATTTGTCTGAGCTCTTAAGTATTTCAAATATTGTTAATATTATTATTACACATATATAAAATAACGTATTTAGTATGTCAATAATGTCTAGAATAAACATTTATTATTAATTATTAAAATGATTTTATTTTATTGCATTTTAAGAAATTAAACATTTTAATAGAAAATATATATTTGTTTAAAATTATTTTGTATTCAGAATTTATTGTTAGTTCATCTTCAATGCTATTAACCACAATTATTGTTATTTACTTCCTCATTTTATTAATTTTAATTTATTAATATTATAATAATATGTGTTAATAATTATTCTCTTATAATATTTATTTATTATTTATTATATATAATTTATTTTCTAATTTATTAATATTTATTTATTAAAATATTATTTAATTTCTTAATTTATGGGGAATTTCTGACAATCTATATTATTAAACTGTTATTTTCTACATTTCCTTATTTTCTTTATTATACCCTGTGCCCATTAAAAATGGGCAAAAAAGGGTATAATAATTTTGTGCAAATGTATGTAACAGGCAGAAGGAGGCATCTCCGACCCTATAAAGTATATATATTCTTAATCAGTATCAATAGCCGAGTCGATTGAGCCATGTCCGTCTGTCTGTCCGTCTGTCCGTCTGTCCGTCTGTCCGTCTGTCTGTATGAACGCGTCGATCTCAGCAACTATAAGAGCTAGAGACACCAAATTTGGCATGAAGGTTCCTGTATACCCTCTCCAGATCGAGTTTATGTTAGATTTTCGATATCTTTCCCCCCACCCCCCGCAATTCAAAAAAAACGTATTATGGCCACATTTCTCAACGTAGGCACTTCTAACTTAACAAGTGCGTTAAGAATGATATAAAGAAGGAACGCTGAAAGTTTCATCAAGATCGGTTTATAAATAAGACAGAAAATCAGCAAAGAAATTAAAGTTATTTTTTTTCCACGGAATCGTTGAGCAGCAGGCAGCACATGTGAGCGAGCGAGACAGCGAACGACTGTGATACATGCGTCTGCTTACAATATTTGCACATGTGTGCGAGCGAGATAGCGAACTACTACGACACAAGCATAAGTAAATTAAGTGTCGTAACACTCAGCTTTGATTGAATATGTATTAATATGTGAAAGCTCTTTCAAAAGAGTATTCTTTAATAAACACCTGCTACGTTCTTATTTCTATTATAAGCAAAATACTTAATTTATAAAATTGCACAGGGTTTTATACTGTCGCGCGCGCTCGACTGATCCGCTTGTATATTATAGTATATGTTATTATATTTTTCTATTTAATTCTTGTCTCTTTATGCAGTTTTAAGCTCTAATAAAGCAAAAAAGAAACAGTTTGACAGAGCTCTTTATAAAAGTTCACTATAGCGAAGTTCAACCGTATTTATATATTTACAAGCATATGTATATAATTTTTGATTCTTTGCATTTTGTCTGCGATCCTCTCGAACCGCGCTGCCTTCTCTCTTTTTTTTAGTGCCCCGATCAAATGCTGGAATTTCGTTGATAGCGCCGCCAAACATCCTGTTGTTGTTGTTGTTGTTGTTGTTGTTGTTGTTGTTGTTGTTGTTGTTGCTATGTCTGTGCCTGTGGTTGTTGTTGTTGTTGCCTCGATTGTGTCTTTGGTCTTTGGTTTGGCATTTCGCAAACGTCTGCACGTCTACATATCTGACTGGCATGGGGCACAGACTGCGACGTCGACTGGGGCTGCAACTGTGCGCAGTGGAGCAAAGGGGCAGTACGAGGCGTGGCGAGGGTCTGAGAATGGGGATTGGGAGCGGGACTGGGACTGGGACTGGGACTGGGACCGGGACTGGGTACACTTTGGGTACATGCGGACAGACACATTGGAGCATTTGCTTGCTATTTTTAATGTTGACACGTTTGAAGATCATTGACTCGCCTTGCAGACGGTCAATGTCCACTTTGCCCAGAAGACAGATCAACAGCCATCGTTCGGTGGGACAACACAGCCAACTCTGGGAGCGGCAATGGAAATGAAAATGTGAATGCGAATGTGAATGTGAATGTGAATGTGAATTATGCGCACAATGTGGTTTCGGTCTGCTGCTGGTGATGACAGGACAGCAAAAGGAATCGAGGCTTTCGTGAGATCGTGTGCCAGAAGCTAAAACAATGCATTATGTGAGATCAATAGATCACGATCGTTTAAGCAGATCAAACAGATAAATGCAACTGTAGCACATATACCATGCAGACTCCAAACAATTATACTTATTAGTTGCCTAGATCAGTTCAGTTGAGTTTTCGATTAAATGATCATTGAACTGATCTTTTACTTACGCTCATCTGATATTTCAATTAGAGAGCAGCATTTGTTATATATTTATTATATATATTTAATATTATACAGTTTTAATCAATTTTATTGCAAATTTCCATCTGAAGATCAATTCCAAATCTCATTAAAATCAACAGATCACGATCGTTTAAGCAGATCAAGCCGAACATATAGAAAGACTAAACAATTAGTATGAAAAGGTGCACAGGTCAGTTAGCTCAGCTTTTATATGTTAAATGATCATTGAAGTGATCTTCCAACTTCATCAACTGATCCTTCAACTGATCTATCATGTTTTATTCACTTACAAATTCACATAAAGATCCATGCTTCATTTGAAACCCAAACATTTTCTCATATTACAAAATAAACTTGCAAATTAATATAATTTTAGCATAAATTCGCCTCATGAAGATCAGTTGCACATGCAATGCGATCACTTCAATTAGCCAAGGTACTCTCATGCTCATGCTCAAGCACAGACTCAGACACAGACTCAGGCTCAATCTCAATCTGAATCTCAGGCAGAGTTGCAGTCTTTGGACACTTAATCTGGTTGCAGCACTTGAGAATTGTGCATGGGGGAGATTGGGACTGACAGTGACAGTGATCCAACAACGGCTGTCATAAATCTCACCTACCTTCGGCTTGGCACTTGATGGGATATTTCCCGGAATCGTTTGGTTGGCTTACGCGGGCTTTCAGTTGTTTTGCAGAGTCAATTCTTGGTGGTCAAAAGGAGCTTGTGTAAAAAAGTGCAAATCACTTCATTAATGCATTGCATATTGTGACTGTGACTGCGACTGCAACTGCGACGACCCCCCATTCTTCGCTGCTTGCCCCAATGTTGTGAGCCCGTCTTTGAGTTGCAACTTTGTTGCGCAAGGCTTCATTTGGTGTGGTACGAATTCGAGTACGAGTACGAGACTGCACATCGTTTGGCTTAATGGATCCGCAGCAGCAACAACAACAACAACAACAACAACAACAATGACAACAAAAACTTTGCGTTGACCCGCAAAAAGTTGGAAAACAAAAAAAAAAACAGCAAAAATGTCGTCGTCGTTGTCGTTGTCGGCGTCGTCTTCATTCTCAGATGTGTGCAGATATGCGCTGCAACAATGTTGCATGAGAATGTGGCAAGCAGCACCACAGAGCCACCGAACCACAGAGCCACAAAGCAGTCGAGTTACTTTTGCCATAAGAGGCATTTGAGTATTTTAATTGAGTGCTAGTTATTCACTCTCCAATCGCTTTGTTAGATCCCAATCGTAAATGTTATCGTTATCGTAATCGTAATCGATTTGAGAATCTTTCAATCGATTGTTGGCCCAGTTAGTGCCATTTGTGTGTAAGTTTAATTGCTCTCGCATATAATTTCTACAGTTAAAACGATTTACGCGCATTGTCATAGAAAGCAAAACGAAAGCAACAAAATCACAGCACAGAGACCCCCAAACACACAAAAATAAAAAAAATAAAAAAAGAGACAACACCAAACAACAAACATAACAACAACAACAACAACAACAACAACAATAAAAGTCAAAAGCAACGGCCACGAAAATTGTGTTAAGTATTTACACGCGCGTTGGCCATAAATGACAGCCAAGAGTTGAAGGCTAAAACAGTTGCCCTACAATTAAGCAGATATAGACGATCCATAAACAGATCTGCCAATCATCATGGAAAGCACCGAATGGGAAGGGGAATCGGAATGGGAATTGGGAATAGGAAGTTCAGTTTGCATATTATTTATATTATTATGTAAACTGAAAGATCCATAAACATAATAATACTATTATCATTTGAAGAAGAATTGCGAATTGTTCTATAAGATATTTGAATTAAATGGAAAAGAAAGTTTAATATTTCTATAAATTAAATAAAGTTCTTTATTAAATGTTTAACTAATGTATAATAGATCAGACTTGTTTATGTATTTTCATTTAGTATTTAAACTGGTCAGTTAAATTTTATAATAATTCGAAATTGAAGCATAACATCAACATTAAAAACCAAATAAAAGTTTAACATAATTAAACAATTTCTTAAAATTACTTATACTAACAGAATTGTGTTTGATATATTTATTAATTTCTAATGCTTAATTACTTTATTTAAATCAATTCAACAGAAAATTATTTATTTATATTATCTTTAGATTACCTCAAGAAGTCCTTAAATAATAAAAACTATATAAATAATAATACATTTTTTAGTAATAATATCTAACATTATTTTTCTTTTAATTTATGTTTAAATAAAATATATAAATCTACAAAATGTGATAAATTCAATTTTATTGCTTTCAATTGTTTGGTGTCAAAAACAGTTACTATTAGGGCATTCCACAAACCGTATTCCCAATAAATTCACTAGAGAAACGCAACTGGTGGGAGAGTTGGAGATGAAGCTTCAATTTTCGTAGCATTTAAGCAAGCCACAAAATGAATCTCAAGAGTCACACAAAAAAATGTAACAAACAACAAGAGCAATGGAAAGACAAACAACAATAATAACAACAACAACAGCGACAAAATTAAATATAAAGAAAATATGTGAAAAAGTCAAGAAAAGCAAAGTCATATATAAATTTCATGATTATTACAGTAAGGTGTCATTGAAGGTGAGAAATGGGAGCACACGCGTGTGCTCCAAACTCAAACTCCAACCCGAGACCCGAGACCCGAAACACAAAGACAAACACAATACAACACAAATAACGAAAACCCAAACACACATAAAACACGAACGAAGCCGAACGAGGCCGAACCACAAAAGCCGAAGACAAAGACACAACCACTTGGCTTGTCATTTGAGTTTTAAGGAAAACAAAAAACAATAACAACAAAATACGAGTACAAACCGAATGAGCGACATGTGTAAAAGTGAAAAGTGTTTGCATACCCTGTAACATAAACATGTTGTGTAGTGGGTATGCCAGAGACAAAGTGACATTCAATTTAAGCATATGAATTATACAAATTAGATTAAGCAATTGCAAATGAATCCAATTTTAATTGAAAAATATAGTTTAACTTCATAAGTCAAGCTTTAATCGAAAGTTGAGCTTTAATCAAACATTTGAAATGTTACGAAAGCTTAAAGCTCCTTATAATGCTGAAAAAGAGAGCTTTTGAAGCCTAAGCACTCTTATTCTCACAGCTGCTATTGCTATGAAAGCTCAAAGCTCTTCACAATGATCAAAGAGAGAAAGAGATAGAGAGCTCTTCAAGTCTAAGCACTCTTATTCTCAAAGCTGTTAATGCTATGAAAGCTTTAAGCTCTTTTTAATGCTAAAGTACAATCTGCTTAAAGCTCTTCCAGCAAAAGCACATAAAAGTAGCTCAAATTGTATCTATTTGGTATGCTTATATTACAGGGTATCTCTAGCTGTTCTACTCGTTTAAGGTAAGTCTTTGGTGTGAAGCTTTATAAAGTACTTCCCCCCTCCCACACGGCAAATTCAATAGCTTCCCAGTTCCATAGGCAAAGCAACATTTTGTTTGTCCACGCAACTTTGCGTTTTCATGAATGAATTTATGATGGCCCCAGTTGTCCCCCCTGCCACCCCTCTGGTGACTGGCTCTGCCTGAATGTTTTTGACTTATTATCGAACACGTAGACACACACACACACACACACACAAACACACTTACACACCGCTTGGCTTATTTGTTGTTTAATTTTCTCCACGTTCCACGTTCCGAACTTTTGTTTATTGTTCTTGTCTTTATTCATAAATTATAAATTATAAAAATAAAAAACAAAGCTATACAGAATTCTGGTCAATTGCTCGTTGAACATTTCATGAACATAAATTATTTGAGTTGTAAATTTTTCAAAAATGTTTAATTATAAATTATTTATTGCATTTGATTTGAGTTGCGTGCCTCGCATTTTTAAACAGCAGCTGGAAACTCCAATTGCCTCGGTGCTAAACAAGTCATTAGCCATAGATGTGACCGGAAATGGGCCAAGTTAAAAACAAAACCGTAAAACCAAAAAGCAATACAACATTTTAGTTGACAATCAAACGATTCCCACGATGTGAAATCGAGCGGAACCTTAATTAACTGCATTAACATTATCATCGATTCGATTTACCCAAAAATAAGAAACAATTAAAACGTCGTACAGCTCGTTCAAATGTTTAATTGAGCTATAAATGAGTATGCTCTAGTTTAGGGAATTACCCCTGTACAGGGTAACCTGCATGGAGACATATTCCTTCCCCCTGCTTAACATAAAAGTTTCTTTTAGCTGAATGCTTTTAAAAAAAAAACTATATTTAGGGATGATTGGTTATTTCATATATTTTCCATAAAGAAAAGCTTTTTCTACGAGCGAGCGCACTCGACTGCTTGAGACTCTGTACATATTCGATAAAAATAACATAATTAATGCTATTGATGCTGAACAGGAATGTATATACATTATGCGGTCTGCTACGCAATTTAATCTTAAAGAGGAATAATATAATATTTATAATAATAAATAATTTAAAATATTTAATAATATTGAGAGGGGAAGAGCGAGGAAGAGAAACTTGTTGTTAAAACTAACTTTTGTGATCTCAAAAATAAGATATAAACAAGCAAATAAGACTCTTGTGGTCAAGCATTTTAATAATACAATTTAAATATAAAAATATAAAAATTATATATATTTATTAACCAAAATATGAAATATTTAATAAATATTTATGTTAATTATTTAAACAATTTACGTGTTTTCTATGCACATAAATTTCATGGAACACTTTCAAATCACATTTAACCACAGCTTGAAGTGCAAACATAATACTAAAAGCAAATGTAACTCTCACTAAATACTAACTATAGCTATTACTGTGACTATAACTATAACAGTAACTGCAACTGTAACTGTAAGTGTTACAACAACTATTACAACTTTAATTACACGTTTTTATGTTAAAGTTTTTAGTTGATATTCAGCAATGGAAAACATTCGATTCAATGCAATTTCGATTCCCAAGTTGAAGAAAAAAACAGAAAAAAAAGGGAGAGAGAGAGAGAGAGGGAAAACTCAAATAGGAATTCCCAATCAAAGCTTTGGGTGGGCGTGGCCAAGGCATTGGCTAAGGAGATAGAGCTAGCCATTAAATGGCTTGTCTAATATCCTTTAACTGCCAGGCAAGCCATTAAAAAGCATAAAGTCATTTAGTAATTAATTTTCATGTTCTGTCGACTGGCACATGGAGGAGCAGGACATGCAGGACATGCAGGACATGCTAGGGGCCGCAGGCAGGTGCTGCTCCCTCAGCTAAAACGGGGTGCGGCCTCCCTACACGCTCTAACTATCTCTGTGTGTGTGCGTGTGTGAGTAACCGATAGCGATATTAAACCAACACACACACATACACATTCACGCACACACACACACACACGCATTTATGATATGCATCTATGAGTAGCTGCTGCTCCTGTGCCTGCCTTTCAAACTGTAAAACAACATTTTGCAGCAGCCTCCATAACTCCACAGTCAACACACACACACACATACATACACTCAGTGTGTGCACTTTGAAAAACGCGCCAAACATGTCCTACCTCGCATGAATTTCCAGTGCGCACGTCAGGATACAAAATGCCGATGCCGCTGTCTCTGCCGCTGCCGCTGCCGCTATCACTGTTGCAGTCGCTGCCGCAGTTGCCGTCTCAGTCGTTAGCGCTGTCACCATTTGCTGGCTTTAGTCAGAGTGCAGCGGCACAAATGATGCCGCCTTTTCCAGCTTCCAATACTACGAATTTTTACTACGTTTTATCGATCCAATTGTGCATGTTGTGTACGTGTGTGTGTGTATGCTTTGTGTATACTGTGTGTGTGTGTGTGTGGGTGTGTGACTGTGTATACACAACGCAGCTGGCAAAGGAGCACGAGAAGCTGCTGTATGCCCAGCCAAAAGAGCACAGCACACGAAGCAAAATACGAAGTTGCTTCGAAAGCCGAACTCGTGTCGTGAGCCGACGAGATGAAACGCTAACTGAGATGAGTTGTGGATGGTATGGGAAGTGCAGCGAAGAGAGGGGAAGCAAGTAGAGATGGCAAGCTAGAAGACAGGGGACAGCTGAAGAGAATGTAGTGTGGTGGAGAGGAGTCTGGTTAGTTAGCGAGGCCGAGGGCGAGGCCACATCAAAAGAGCACCACCGCCGCAGCAGCAGGAGAGAGAGAGAGAGGGAGCAATAGAGTGGGAGGGATTGGGTTAGGGAGTGAGGGAGAATTGTTAGCTGGCGCTCTCGTTTCACTTTCCACTTGATTCCTTGCGCTTGACAGCCAAACAGTACGACAGTGGGTGGCCTTATTGAATGGCGTTGAGGGGGGAGTAACTGCTACTGCTGCTGCTGCTGCTGGCGTCGTCGCTGCTGCACTGAATGCAGGATGCATGTGGCAGGGCTGCTGTGGCAATCTCTGTGTTTGGCATTCCCTTGCGGCAGGCTGGCAGCACTAAAGCGCTCTCTCTCTCTCTCTCTATCTCTCTTTCTCTCTCTCTCGGTCGCTCGTTTAGCTCTACGCGGCGGCCATTGACCTCTGATGTCAAACAAAATCGGCGTGCACTTATTATATGCTGCAGTGATAGTGAACAAGGGAAAGGGAAAGGGAAAGGGAAAAGGCAGATGGCAAAGGGTAGTCGGTAGGGGGTAGGGGGGCTAGGTTTCAAACTCTCGGCCACGGTCCATGGGCAGCACAAACTCTCAGGCAACTTTAGTGGCAACTTCAACTCGTAGTTGAAAAACGATGCCAGCCCTAAGTTAGCTCCCCTCTCTCCGCCCCACATCCCTCTCGACACCCACGAAGGGATGGCAAAGAAGAGCTCTGCTCTGCTCTCGAGCTAGTTGCTCTGGCCAGCGGCAGTTTGCTTTTGTTGTGTAAATTACGTTATGCATTGTGTATACTTTTTGGGCTTTGGGTTTCGGGATGCTAAACTCGATACGAATGAGTTCTGGCTACAAATTTGTTGTATTTGTATTTGTTTTTGTTATTGTTTCAACTGTGGGCCGCCTGTGCCGTCTGACCGCCCCCGAAAACAGTTTAAACATGCCTAATTTAGCCTGCACTGATTCTGTTATCCTGTTGAAATCTGTTGAATGTTTATCACGACTTATCGCGTTTGAAATTCCATCTAATTGATTATTTCTAGATTTTAAAACTTACTTAAAGCTCATTACGTATACGCAATTTAGTTTAATGTGTGCACTTTAAGTTCTTTAGACTGCAAAGTTTATTAATATTAATCTATTCAACTACTTTAAATAGTTATATATTAAGTCTATCTAGAGTTTATATAAGTTTAACATATTTACAACCATTTTAATAGTTCTCATGCGTATTCCCAATTTTATTAATTCGCAGTTTGATGTTAATTTAAATTTAAATTAAAGGCTTTACATATTAAAAACTATATATAATATATTTTAACCATGCTATTTGTGATTTAATTTTTTCATCAATTTTTATTTAAAGATATTGTTTTTCCAACAATTTTCAACATTAAATTACAATAATTTATCACTCTATAATAATTTCCGTTAGAAAGCTTTATCCACTGCACACATCAAAGCAAAAGCTGTGTTCAGGTTCATGCCTTGGCTAATGCGCAGCTGCTGCCAGTTGTTTGGAGGGTGTGTAACACGACTAATTGCTTACAGTCACTCCAAAACTGTACAGGGATATCAAACTATAGATTTATCAATATATGTACATAGGCACAGAGTTTTCACAGGTGTCTTCATCGCTTAGAGATTATAGATATTAAAAAGAGAGATTATAGATTATATGAAAGAAGCGAAGAAGAGAAGTTGGGAGCTTACTTATTCTCCTCGATGCGTCGCAGAAAGTTTTGGATTTGTTGATTCTTCCCGATGAGCGCGTAGAGCGCGGCAAAGCCATGGAAAGCCGTGCAGAGGCAGACAGCATAGTTCAAATGGGATCTCTCGCCACGGTAATAGTTGAAGGCAAACGAGCAGACGCAGACGAACCAGGTGAGCGCCGTGTAGGTGAAGAACTTCCAGAAGGACTTTAGACGATTTCTCTCCAGGAAATCAAAGCTCTTCTCCGACTCGAAGTCGGGCTCCTCACTGATCCGTATCAGGGTGAGAATATAAAAGAAGCAGCTGATGGCACAAGCTATGAAAATTGGGGTAAAGAAATATGCCATAATGGACCAGTTACGAGCTAAGAAGAGAGAGAGAGAGGAAGAAAGAACAAGATTTCTATAAGAGATCATTTGATCAGTTGATACTTTGATCATTTGATCACTTACGATCGAACCAACAGGTGTCGCCCCCAAAGACCAACTTGACGCCATGATAACTGAAGCCCACAAAGACAGACCAACCAATGGCGATCAAGACGATCGGTCCGAGGATCAGCCAGAACATCAGTTTGGTAAGCACAACTCCATTGAAGCTCAGATACAATTTGAATGAGATGAAGCTCAGTATGTAGAAGGATAACACAAGAAACAACAATGTGAAGCTGGCTAAAAGATCAACGATCAATCAATGGACAATCAATCCACTAGAGAATTGTGCAAAATTCACTTACGTAGAATGCGGCAGGCGGCTGTTGACAGATTTGCGGGATCGTGCAATGTGAGATGTGCCAACATCGCATAGCCAAAGATAACACAGGTCAAATAGGCCTTGATCGCAACGCCATAGAAACTATTGCGCATATCCGAGCACATCAAATGCACCAAGAGCACTATGAACATCGATATAATGCAGATCAGCAGACCTGCAGAGATAGAGGGATAGATAGGGAGATAGATAGAGGGAGAGATGTGAGGAGAAGGCGCTTTATAATTAATCTATAATAAACTGTGACTTTTTGTTTGTCTAGTTATACCCTGTGCCCATTAAAAATGGGCAAAAAAGGGTATAATAATTTTGTGCAAATGTATGTAACAGGCAGAAGGAGGCATCTCCGACCCTATAAAGTATATATATTCTTAATCAGTATCAATAGCCGAGTCGATTGAGCCATGTCCGTCTGTCTGTCCGTCTGTCCGTCTGTCCGTCTGTCCGTCTGTCTGTATGAACGCGTCGATCTCAGCAACTATAAGAGCTAGAGACACCAAATTTGGCACGAAGGTTCCTGTATACCCTCTCCAGATCGAGTTTATGTTAGATTTTCGATATCTTTCCCCCCCACCCCCGCAATTCAAAAAAAACGTATTATGGCCACATTTCTCAACGTAGGCACTTCTAACTTAACAAGTGCGTTAAGAATGATATATAGAAGGAACGCTGAAAGTTTCATCAAGATCGGTTTATAAATAAGACAGAAAATCAGCAAAGAAATTAAAGTTTTTTTTTTTTCCACGGAATCGTTGAGCAGCAGGCAGCACATGTGAGCGAGCGAGACAGCGAACGACTGTGATACATGCGTCTGCTTACCATATTTGCACATGTGTGCGAGCGAGATAGCGAACTACTACGACACAAGCATAAGTAAATTAAGTGTCGTAACACTCAGCTTTGATTGAATATGTATACATATGTGAAAGCTTGCTGTTATAAGCAAGAAATAAGCAGAAATCATATGCTAAATAATAGTTTCAAAAGAGTATTCTTTAATAAACACCTGCTACGTTCTTATTTCTATTATAAGCAAAATACTTAATTTATAAAACTGCACAGGGTTTTATACTGTCGCGCGCGCTCGACTGATCCGCTTGTTTTATTTATTGTTGTTGGAAGCGCAATGCGCATAGTGAATCGAGTTGGTAGCAGAACTGCATTATCGCAAGATCATTTGAGATCAGCTCTTCTGATCAGTGTTAATAACAATCTGCTGAGATCTTACGACTGCTCTTTAGTTTCTTTGTGTCGTAAATTGGTATTACATCTATCTAAACTATTCATTAAGATGATCTATTAATATCTATAAAGATCTATCTACAGCTCACACTGATCAGTCGCAGTGTTAACAAGAATTACATAAAGTCTTCTTTAAATTTCTCCTATAGAACTCCAACTATGCTAACTATATGTTTCTAAACTATTGAATATTTAGCAACTTCTTTGAGTTCAAACTGATCAGTTGAAAAAGTTAATTATACTTCATAGTTTTTACTGAGATCTAAGCAATTTCCGCTGCAAACTTCTTGTTAAGTAATCTAACAATCTATTCCATTCCATTTTATTCTTTATTTTGCAATCTATCCAACTCTATTAAACTGTTCTTTATAACTTTGTAGCTATGTCTATATAAACTAACTATTAGTGTCGAACAATTATAGTTCATCTATGGAGGGATCTTAAAAGTTTCCGATAAATATTTCCTATAAAAACTTCAGTTATTGCTTCAACTCTAACTATTCTAACTATATCAATCTATTCTATTTATTCTATCTGTTCTATCTATTCTATATTTTCTAATTATTCTATCTTTTCTATCTCTTCTATCTGTTCTATCTCTTCTATCTGTTCTATCTGTTCTATCTCTTCTATCTATTCTATCTGTTCTATCTGTTCTATCTATTCTATATTTTCTAATTATTCTATCTGTTCTATCTGCTCTATCTATTCTATCTGTTCTATCTGTTCTATCTATTCTATATTTTCTAATTATTCTATCTGTTCTATCTGTACTATCTATTCTATCTATTCTATATTTTCTAATTATTCTATCTTTTCTATCTAATATATTTATTATATTATTATATTTTCTATTCCTCTATCTATTCCATTCATTGTTTCAACTTATATCGTTCCTCTCAAGTTGAGCAATCAATGCCTAACTCCTTGATAAGTAGAACTGCTAGTTCTATCCTTTACTCTTTCTGATCAATCACTTTTCCTACACTCATTTATTTCAAGTTGTGATAGTTTCTCAGAGAAATCCACTTTGCTTTGCTTTTACTTGAACATTTCACTTGGCAATCCATAAATTATGAATGCTAATCGATTGATCGCCACGCATGGGAATCAACTCAATTATTTTTATTAGCAATCTGTGTCTATTTCTGTTCTCTCACATTCCCCAATGATTGGCCATGGTTATGCGACTGTAGGCAATTAGATATTGGATCTACGAAAGATCGCCAGACTTACAAATAGCATAGGTCCATTCGCGTACGCCGAGCACAAAGTGTAGTTTCTCGGGGGCGCAGGCGAGGGGCTGCCAGCTCCAGGTGGTGTTGCCAATTAGCAGGGGGGTGAAGCAGTAATGCTTGGTGAACAGATGCGAGCGATGGATGACGGAACCGTTCTGCGGGGAGAGTAGCGAAGGAAGAAAGAAGTTAGCTCCCCTATTTTCTCTCAGTGCATGCAGTTACCTCGTGCAGTGTCCAGTGCAGATACTCCGAGTCCTTGGTCACAGCTCGCATATGATCGCAGGGCGACTCCACATGGACGCTGAACCAAGTTCGCAGCTCCAGTTGCAACTGTGTGCCGTTCTTCAGCTCCATGGCCATGTGACTGTGGCCGGGCGCGGCTGGCTGATCCTCACAGAGATGCCGCTCCAGCTGATACAGCTGCCCCGATGGACAACAGAAGCGCACACAAGGACGCAGGCGACAGACGCAGGCACGCAGATGTCGTTGGACTGGCATCCTAATGCCATTCTCAATCACAAAATCATAGGGTGTCACCAGTTCCCTGGGTATGACCGTCCAGTTGTGCACATAGGAGCCATTCATGCTGCTGTCCATGCTGTAGCTGCCCGTGATGTTGACCGTATCGATGAAGGCGCACGGATAGCGACCTTCCTCATGGTAGTTGCCGCACGTGCCACGCTGACTCAGAAGCCACAGTAGAGCGACAACTAAATGCCACAACTGCGCCGTGGTTTGAAACACATTTGCCGCCATTCAAATGTTTATAAACATTGAAGGTTTTATTGCACTGATTAAACGATTTGTAAATAATAAATGAAAGCAAAGAATTCTTATGAACTGATTATTTGGCAACTTGGCAACAACAAATATGGCAAGAGCCGAGCACAATCTTAAACAGAATCAGAGTCAGATCATCCGCACCTGCCACAGGTTCAACTTGAACTGTGTGAAATCCAAATCAAATCAAATCCAAATCCAATCGAATCGAATGGAATGGAATGGAATAAAATGGAACGTCTAGTCAGGCACACACCCACCACACTATGTTGTTGTTGTTGTTCTCCTTCTTCTTCTTGTTGTTGGCGATTTGTTTACAACAACATCCAGCAAAGAGCAAACCGAAACTGTGCACACAACAGCAACAACTACAACAACAGACACAACATTATGGACTCGGCATTACCCTACAATTTCTGTGTAGAGTGTCGCTTCAACTTGGCCAGTCTTTCATGCTCTCATTACCCTATAAGGTTTGTCTACATTTTGCGCCATTTTTATACATTTATTGGCATTGTTAGAATTGCACATTTGTTGGCAATACTTTATAGTGGCTAAAACATGTCTAAAACCAGAGAAAAGTGCACACAAATCATAGGGTATTAGCCATGTTTAATAGTTTAATAGTTTGGCATACTCTTCCCTTCCCTTCCCTGCTCTTCTCAGTTGCTCTATAAGCAACGCAACCTTAAAGTCTTAACTAATAAAACTATGCACAAATTAAGCAGAAACAGCTTTTAATTTTAGCTTTAATAATGTTAAAATAATAATAAAAATAATAATAATATTAATATTAATAATAGAGTAATATATTCATTTTTATACCCTGTACAGGGATATATTATTAGTAATAGTATTCATTAAATCGAATAATTGTAAGTTCAAGTCCTAAGATTCCTAAATCCAAATAATTCTCTTTCTCTACTCAAGTGCAATTCTCAACTTTTGCTGCTATCAATTATAACATTTTATATTGTTTATTTTAAATCTTTCATAACTAAAAGTGCATTTTAAAATGCTTAAAAATAGCTAGAGAATTCTCTTATATTCCAATTGATTAGATAACTAGGAATTATAATAAAAAATGATTATTATACCCTGTGCCCATTAAAAATGGGCAAAAAAGGGTATAATAATTTTGTGCAAATGTATGTAACAGGCAGAAGGAGGCATCTCCGACCCTATAAAGTATATATATTCTTAATCAGTATCAATAGCCGAGTCGATTGAGCCATGTCCGTCTGTCTGTCCGTCTGTCCGTCTGTCCGTCTGTCCGTCTGTCTGTATGAACGCGTCGATCTCAGCAACTATAAGAGCTAGAGACACCAAATTTGGCATGAAGGTTCCTGTATACCCTCTCCAGATCGAGTTTATGTTAGATTTTCGATATCTTTCCCCCCACCCCCCGCAATTCAAAAAAAAACGTATTATGGCCACATTTCTCAACGTAGGCACTTCTAACTTAACAAGTGCGTTAAGAATGATATAAAGAAGGAACGCTGAAAGTTTCATCAAGATCGGTTTATAAATAAGACAGAAAATCAGCAAAGAAATTAAAGTTATTTTTTTTCCACGGAATCGTTGAGCAGCAGGCAGCACATGTGAGCGAGCGAGACAGCGAACGACTGTGATACATGCGTCTGCTTACCATATTTGCACATGTGTGCGAGCGAGATAGCGAACTACTACGACACAAGCATAAGTAAATTAAGTGTCGTAACACTCAGCTTTGATTGAATATGTATTAATATGTGAAAGCTCTTTCAAAAGAGTATTCTTTAATAAACACCTGCTACGTTCTTATTTCTATTATAAGCAAAATACTTAATTTATAAAATTGCACAGGGTTTTATACTGTCGCGCGCGCTCGACTGATCCGCTTGTATATTATAGTATATGTTATTATATAATATAATATAAATATAATAATTTATTTTATTTATTATATTTTGTTGAATTCATTATGCAAAAATATATAATTAAATATTCTTCAAAATATTGGTAAATTCAAATATTTTCGAACTAAAAAATCTGCTTAATATAGAACTAAAAGATCCTTTTGTAGATGGATCCTTGGCAATCACATTATAATATGGCAAAACTCTATCTCTACTATCATCTAAAGTAAAGATGCAGCTCTTCTTATGCCTAACTTTCTAACCTAAAGAACTTTCTACACTTTCCAACTTTTCACTTTTTATTTAACTCTATTATAATAGTTTCTAAACAATAAAAATATGAGATAGTAATACTCTTCATTTCTCTTAATTTTCTACGTTTACACACTCAAGCTCTCTCTCTCTAAGCACTTCTTATCTTTCCAACACTAAACATTTCTGCGCTTCACCACACTAAATTATCGCTTGCAAAGCGTATTCAGTATTCGTCTAAGTTTGCTCTACAGAGAGTGTAAACAAATGTATCGAAGAACCATAAGAAGATACAAACCATTTAATTGCGAAATGTGTTGGTTAAGTGCGTTTGTAATTGCGTCATTAAAAGCACATTTGTTGCATGCCACTTGACTTGCCACACTTGCAACGCGACTTTTCTGTTGACCGGGTGAAACGGCAAACAAATAACTTAACGCCTCCCCCCTCCCACCCCTTTGACACCCAATCTCTGACCTACCCTTTGGCCACTTTTGCGTTGTCCTCTTTGATTATTGTTTGGCTATCGCTCATGTCCTTCGACGCGGACAGTAGCCGCTTATGGGTCTTACGTATCTGTCTGTATGTATCTAGTATTTGGGGGCTGGTTCCTTGTTTTGCAAACTGAAAATTCATTCAGGGAAATAATTCATGACATAACTGAGACTGTTTACGGCGTTGCCACGTGTTGAAGGGTGATTAGGTATTGAAGGTGTAGCAAACGTGTGTATGCAGCTAAGCGTACTCGACTAGCAGATGCCCTGTAATGAAACTGTTTATTATTCAATTGATGTGAAATTTGCAGAACACAAATATTAAATATAAATCTGTATTCATGTCAAAAGTTCGTGTTTTATTATGAGTTTGCGAAAGCTGAAGAATTGGGGAAAAGTAAAGAAAGAAACTTAAGTTCTTATAGTATTAAAATATCCTGCTGAAATTTGTAGTAGACAAAGTTAATATATAAATATAAAAGAATGGCAAAAACTTAGGTTTATAAAACAGTTTTCCTTTAAGTTAGGAAAAGTGGAAGATTCGGGAAAAAAAGGAAGACAGGAAGGTTTTTCTGGAATTAATGAATTGCTTTGAAAATTGATTTTTCAAACAGTTTTCCTGTAAGTAAGGAAAAGCGAAAGAAACAGGAAAAGCGGAGAAAAAAAGTCATTTAATTATTTAATTATACTAACTACTTGAAGGAATTGAAGATACCTCTCTCTGCCACTTTGACAACTACAGGGTATACAAGTATAGTTGTAAGTGAATATAATAAATAATAAAAGCTACGAATAAATTAATATTAAATGTGTTCCACTTCAGTATTTATTGAACATGTGAACTATACTGTTCATTAAGCATTTCCACGCAATGTAACAAGCTTAAATATTTCTTTTATCCATATCTATTCAATTGTTCATGATTTCATTAAAGTTTATGCTTAGTTTAGTTGAAATTATTATTAATTTATAATTTCGAGAAAGAAACGGATGTATGTTAAGTAAGTTAACAAGTCTTAGAATTGCTTATATTGCATAATAATTGCAGAACTCTCAGTATGAATCAACGATGAATCGTCTAAAGTGAATACCAGAGTTCAGATTGAGGCAGTTGTTTGTTGTCGTTCACAGTGATGTCACCGTCGGTCTATAAGGCGAATCTATAATTAAATCAATTAGACAAAGTTAACAATGGTTTTTTTTGCATTGCTTAGCTTAGCTTTTCTCACCTGGAGATTTGAGATCTCCCTTCTCATCGAATTTGTAAACACGTGCATTTATAATGCTCAGATCGGTTTGACTTGATTCGCTGCAAATCGTTTGGATTAGTTGAAGTAATCGATAGATTTCATAGCTGACTTACACATTGATGGCCCACCAGGTCTTCACATGCATATTCCTGCCCAGGAGGAGTATGAAACCGACGATGGCCAGGACCAGAATACAAATGCCGCTCCAGAAATCTATGATGAAGAAATGCTCACGAACGCGTGCCAAGATATAGACAATCATTTCACGCGTCCAAACGGCAAACACGCCCACCAGATACCCTGTAAAGGCATAGAAGCTGGGAGAGAGAGGGAGTTAACATAAAGAGATCACTTGTTATAACTTGGTATAGCTTACTGTATCTTCAGCACGCGCAGCTGAGTGCCCAGAATATACTGAGTGTCCTGCGGCAGCTCGAAGATGGCAAAGTACGCCTTGAGACAGCAGCAAATACTAAAGATCAGCAGCAACTGAATGGGCGCGTAATAGTAGATCAAGATGCCCCAGAGACGCACTGCAAGAAGATAGGGTATTGTGTGTTTAGTTGAAAGATAAATGAAGAGTTTAAAGAGGGAGGACAGAGTGAAGAATGGGGAAGTATTTAGCATAGATAGCATAGGATAGGAAGTGAACATATTATAAAAAGGATAAAGCATAAAAGAAAGCGAAGGATTATGGAATTAGAGATAAAGAAATACATATAATTATATGATATAATGAAGATGTAAAATGATATATTACTTAAATAAATAAAATAAATAGAAGGATTCAAGGACCAAGACTAGGAGTGTATATAGATCAAGGAATAGCATAGAAAGCATAGAAATAATAATAAAATAAATAGGAAATGAAATAGCAGTGCTAAGGATCAAACAAGACATAATTATAAAGCAGGAAATTCGGAAATAAATGACAGTTGAAAAGGATCAAGGCGACAAAGGATTGTGGAACAAGAAGCATAAGTTATATATATATATATATATATCTAAGGATCATAGCAAACTATTACGAACCATCGAACCAGCAGTAATCCTCGCCAATGCCGGGCTTAAAGTGCTTGGGCAGATTGGAGTCCTGGGCAAAGGACACGAGGAAGCGCAAGGCAATCACACAGCCCAGGGCCACAAAGTAGCAGAGGGTGCGCACCCAATTGCGCAAGGATTTCTGGCGGAACTTGAGCAGAAAGTCCAGGCTGCAGATGGCCAGGTAGACAAAGGACAGCACAATGCAGAAGTAGGCCAGGAAACCTGCAGAGAAACAAGAAGAAGCAACGTAGAAGACTTACCCATATGGAGAAAGAAGAACAATACCCTGCTTACCAATATTGCGACAAGTCGCATGGGATAGATTCATGGGATTCTTGAGAGTGAGATAGACGAGCAGCGAGCAACCAGCGATAGCCGAGAGCAGATAATAGATAATCAGTTGGCCATAATGGCTCTTGCGAGCCTCGTTAATGGAACTGAGCAGCGACAATATGAAGATGTTGATCAATATGGCAATAATGCTGCCTGCAATGCAAAGAGATTAACACCGGCTAAAGTCTGGCAACGATGTGGATGTGGATGTGGATGTCGCTTACATATGGCATAGATCCAGACACGATAGCCACGCTGAAAGCGTTCACAGTTGAGCGGTGCCAGGGTCCAGGCCTGCTTTTGCTCCAGCGCCGTGAAGCAATACTCATCGGTGTTCCAGAGACGACCATCCCGCAGAAGCGTGCCATTCTCATAGAGATCCCATTGCCAGAAAGTGTCGTGCCTCTTGTCCACAAACTTGTTGCGACAACCGAGCTCGGTGCGCACCACAAACTGCTCGCTAATCTTCACCTGATCCACACTACGATTGCTGTACGTCAGCTCAATGTGTGTGGTCTCCCTGGCCGGCTCCAGCCTCGTGCAGTTCCAAGTGTCCGCATTGAAGACCTGACCCGCTGGACAACAGAAGGTAATGCAGGGCTTCAGCAGACAGACACAGCCACGTAGATGCTTCGTTGCGTGATATTCAACGCCATCGATCACCTTGAAGTTGTACTCGGCCATCAGCTGGGGAGGCACCACGACGCCGGCAAAGGAATAGGAGCCATCTTTGAGACGCAGTCCATTTGTGATGTTAACTGTGTCCGCATAGGCGCAGGGAAACTTTCCAGCCCTGGTTGTGGTTGTGGTATTTGTTGAAGTTACTGTGGTTGCTGTTGTTGTTGTGGCTGCTGTGGTTAGTGTTATGCATATGCTAATGATGAGCATCATAATCCACACGAGCGTCGCCCACATTTTATGTGTTTTTTTCTTTTTGATCTTTTGCTAATTGCACAATTAAACAAGTTGCGGCTGTAAATAGCGGGAGGGGCTGTTGGCAAGGTGTGGTAATTGTTATGGCTCAAATCGCAATTCTGCACGCGTCTGACGTCACAGTCCACAGTCACAGCATCGACAACGTTGACGTCGGCGTCGTCGTCGTCGTCGTGGTGAAATAAATAAACACTCGCGATCTTTTTTGATGCTCACAGCTTTTGGCTTTTACACACACACACATGCAAGCGCACACACACACGCAAGCGCACGCACAGTCACCGCAAACAAAAAGACAAATAACAACAACGAACGCAATTGACAGCAGCAATGCGACGCTGATGTTGACGCTGACGCGGACGTTGACGCAGACGTGAACGCATGCGGCGACGCTTCTAAAAACGGCTATGATTGCGACAACAACAGAACGTGTGTGTGTGTGAGAGCGAATGTGTGTATCGTTTAGCGGGAGGAAGCGCGGGGAAGCGAACTTTGATGCGTTGTTGGCTTGCTCGCGTTGAACGACCGTCTAAAACCGTCAACGCTCCATGCCGGCCAAGAATAAAAAACAGACTAACTGATTAGCCAGTCTGTCAGCAAAAGCAAAGCCAGAAACAGAACCAGCCCTAGACTACACACACACACACACACACACACACACACACACACACACACACACACAATGCACATTTATCCAATAGCCCAGCCGATTTCGATTGTACATCGAATTCGAATCTCAGCGAGTCTCATTCAAAATTCAGTTCTGTTGTTTAAACAACAACAATAACAACAGCGTCAGCAACAACAGTGAGAATCACACAAGAACAACAACAAACAGCTCAGCTGGCTTTTGAAAACTGCTGTTGTAAGTTGTATGCGCAGTTTAGAGCTTTTATGTTAGCATAATTACAGCGAGTGACAGCACCAAGTGTGGTTGCTGTTTTCACTAACATGCTTTCGCCCGGGAACAGTGCTGGGCACGCTATTTCGGTTGAGCGGGAACAGACCACAACAGTGTGACTAGAAGGGGAACAGTGCACAACAGTATGACTTAAAAGGGAACGGTTTCTAGTTGAGCTAATACTGTCTGTTGCTCTTGCATGGGAACAGCGCAGCGCGTTAAATGGGAAGAGTTTAAGCGGCTGTAAGGCATTAAATTAGCAGCTGATGTATTATGTGGCGTCCCTCATTCAATTGGGAAGGGTAACATTTTCACTTTTCTATACTTACCCCGTGACAGTCTTATAACTGTCGTTGCCTTAGATGGGAACAGCAGCTGTCAATTTGTAGAGTGAGAACAGTTTAAATTGCATAATGCGCTTATCTGCTGTACCAACAGTAAAGATAACAATTCGGTTTCTTTGGCTTTTTTCTTTTATTTAAAATTGACATAAAATAGTATTTTATTTTAGGTAAATACATAAATCATACATATATATGTATATATATATATATATGTTATATATGCTTATGTGCGTGAGTATGTGACTAACAAAGTTTGGTATAATAAGTAAGTAATAAAACAAAGTGTAAACTGATCTCATTAGATGCTTACAGTGTTGTAAAATAATTTCAGATAATCACTGCCAGATAATATGGCAATAAGGCAATGATAACGACATCACAATGCACACACCAGCACACACACAAACACATATATACATACATACAGATAAATAGATATGCATGTTGTTGTAGTTGTATTAGTAGTAGGAGTAGAAGTAGAAGTATAAGTAGTGTCTTTTTATAAGTCTACGATATAATATGGCTGCTGGGAAGGGGAATAGGGATCCCAGCTATTCGATGATAAGTGCGACGCAATGACGTCATCGTGGTCTAGTCTCTAAGCCCGCTCAACGGACGTTGTTGGTGCGCTGTTGTTGTTGTTGTTGTTGTTGTTGTTGTTGTTGTTGCTGATCCACAGATGACACTAGCGGCTTCTCCGCAGAGCTCTTCTCCTGCAGCGATAGATTGGCCACACTGCTGGACGTGGTCTTCGTGGAATATTGACTCTGACGTTGATGGCTTCCCTCACGCACACTCGAGCATCTGGCAGAGACAGTTAGATAGTTAGATTAGAGTTACAAGTGGTAACAAACAGTTAATGGAGTGGCATTGTTGATAACGCACACAGAAAGAGATAGAGAGAGAGAGAGAGAAAGACAGATAGAGAGAGCACCGTTACACCGATAAATATTATAATTAGCGTTACGATATGTATGATATTTTTTGGAGGGTTAGCTGGAAATGCAAATGGATGGGAGGGTTATTCATGGAAATTAACAATCAGCAATCGCAATCGGAAATCAGAGGAAATGGAGCAATTAGGTTTCGTAATACAATTTGAATTGATTTACATGCGATTAGAGAGGCATACCATATACAGTTATACAGCAATAGTTATAGATATTATGACATAGATAGCGAGTGAAGTGTTAGAATGAGAGAGCAACAGAGAGCGATACTTAGTAGCATATTGTTGTTGAGCTGGTAACTCTGGTTAATCACGGTGTTGTCGAACACTACTTGCAGCACTGCTTGCGAGGTTTTACCTTTGATTGTTTTTTTTTTTTTCTAGGTTTTTGTTTGTGTCTTAGCCTTGTTGATCACCGCTGTACCTGGCGGCCTCTTGCCATTGCCAATGCCTTGGAACGATGCCTTCATGTTTAACTTATCCTGTTGCGTTGTTATGTCGGTTGTCGTGGAGTTCGTGGAGTTCGTGGAGTTCGATTGACTCGAGCCGGGTGACATTTGCTTCAAGAGTCTGACGGCGATAACATAGTGATGTACATTTATGGATAGATGTGTGTATGGTACTTAGTTTACTTGCATTTATTATTATTATTATTTTTATGCGCTGTTGTTTCTTTTTAATTTGGTTACATGGTATTAACTAATTGTACAATAAATGGACGGATTTAATTGGTTTAATTTGATTTTGTTTTTTTTTTTTTTTTTTTTGTTTGCTTTGGGTACGATGTTAGCCTCTTTGCAGTTTCTTTGCTTGCATTTGAATATGGATTATTGGATTTGTGGATGTTTCGATTCAAGGCACAAGTGTTACTGGCTGCAACTTGGGTATGTTATGTGATTTGATATTGTTGTTGATATTTATATTGGTATTGGTATTGGTATTGGTATTGGTATTGGTATTTGTATTGTTGTTGAGGTTCTTTAGCATTAGCGATACCGAAAGCAGTCTGACAACGAGATACAAGAGATACAATTTAGATACTAGCTGAGCAAATACTTAAAACGTTTTGAGTGCACTCTAAGTTTCTACGTTTTGCATGCATAGCTGTCAGCTACGACACTCGTCTGGATTAGTAATTGCATTGCCACGTTGTACAACACTCAATAGCGAAGAGGAAGCAGACAGCAGACAGCAGACAGCGTATGACAACGAGAGCGACAGCGGCAACGACAGCCAAACAAAGTGTGAGAGAGATCACTGCTTACTGGAAGAAGGACATGTGGGGCCTTTCATTATCCCTCGGTTTAACCGTTATGCGAGTGTACAGCGCTCGTCGAGTTGGCAAATGCATTGCGTATGACGATCAGCTTACGTATGTGATTGGAGGCATCCATGAAGCGCTGTCGCATCGAGTAGCTGCTTCCGGCGACTGTGACGCTCTCCGTCTGGCGCAGGCTACGCACCCGAATTGTTCTAGGGGTTGGATTAGGTCACGTCACGTGACAATGTGACAATGTGACAAGGTGACAAAGTGACAAGGTGACAAATGACAGGCAGAAACAGGCAAAAGGGACTTAAGGACTCAAGACTTACACAGTTATGAACTTATATGTATATACGGACAATACAATTGAGATTCTTGAATCAAGAGCTTGAAAGGATGTGAGGGATTTGAAGCAGTTGAAATGCAAAGACTTACCTGTTCGATATCAAATGCTTAACCTTCTTCTTCAACACAAAGAGCATAAAGATGAGAAATCCTTGCATCGCATTGCACAGATCGGAGACGTAGAAGATCTTCGACCACTTCTTGTCGCTGCCCACAAAGTAGGAGATGATCTCGGCGGACCAGGTGACGCCCATGATTAGAAACAGTCGCAGGAACAGGCCGAATCTTAAAGGATTGCTGATTGTTTAAGTGAATCCCAGTGAACACATTCGCTTACTTGTCCTTCTCGGTGCGCAGATTCTTTGTGCTGTCCTCTCGCGCAATTATCCTGGCCATCTCCCGCTGCACGCCGTGAATCTTAAAGGCCGTCATCACAAACATTATGGTATTGGCCACAATGATAATGAGTATGGGGCCAAAGAAGTAGATCATTGCCGACCAGTTGGTCATGTCCAGCCAACAGAACTGGCCACCCCCAATGCCGGGCTTCAGTTCCTCCGGCCAATCGGAATACTCCTGCATCAGAAACGTAAAGACAAGAAAGACCAATGCCAATCCCCACGAGTAGAGGGAGTAGAAGAGGAAACGTTTCTTCTCCTGGAATCGATTGATGCCCCTTGTGCCACGGAAATTGTGCCACAAATCGAAGCTAATCACATTCAGCCAGAAGAAGGCGGACATGAAGAAGAAGTACGCCGTATAGCCGAACGCCTTGCAGGCTGTACCAAACGGATCGATATCGTGGAGGAGAAGCAAGCAGGTCAGGAAACTATAGCCAATTGTCAGACCCAACAGGTAACAGACCAGCGACTTGCCATGCTGATTACGCAGTTCCGGAATCAACAGGTACACGGCAATCGTGAGCAGCATGAAGGGAATGGAGAAGAGCATAGCTGCAATGAAGTAGAAGATGGAATGATGAATCAATTGCGAAGTTAAGTCAAGTCGAAGACTTACTGAAGCCATTGATAATCTTCACCGTGGAGTTCTCAGTGATCATGTCACAGTTGGCGGGATTGATAGTGTAATAGACGTCGGTGTCATTCACATTCGTCGGCACCATGCAAAACTCATTCTTATAGATGTATTGCACATCATCTTCGCGCAACAATGTGCCATTCTCAAACAGCTGATAGCTATCGAACGAATTCAGCTCCGGTATCAATGAGAACATCTCCGTGCAGGGCCTAAAGTTCTGCACCACAAACTGTTGAAACATATTCACACTCTGAATGGATCCATTTCGGAGGGTTATATTCAACAGCGGCTCTGGCCACAGTTGACTTGTGTTCGTATCCTTTTGACACATACTGTTGTTATAGACGTGTCCCCACGGACAGCAAATGTTGATGCATGGCTTCAATTTGCAGATGCAGCCGCGCGTGTGTGGTGCCACATCTATGCGATCCACCAGATCCTTGTAGATATAGTCGAAGGTGCCCACATAGTGGCTTGGTATCAACACTCCCTCATAGTTATAGCTGCCATTCGGAAACGAGGGATATCCCGTCACGTTCACCGTGTCGAAGAAACTGCACTTTGTGTGGATTCCATTGCGTTCATGGTAATTGCCCTCCTCGTCGAAGGCATAGACCCCAAAGTGACTTCCCGGCATTAGACGGAACAGCACCAGGAAGAGGACGCCAATCAATGTGACGCCATAGTAGAGCGGTTCACTTCTGCGATGAGATTGATTCTGCATTTTGTGGGCTCTGCAAAAGGCGGAAGAAATCAAGGCAAACTTCTCTTGAGAACCGGTTCGGAAGTGGTGCAGCTGAGGGTTTCTGAAGGGAGTTAGGAAGGGAATAGAGGAAAAGGAGACAGAATATGATTAAAGTAACCTAATATAGAAAACATCAACACATCAACTGCAACCTCAAGTCTTTTATCTTAATCACCATGTGTTTGTTTGCTGAAACCGGTTCAAAAGTGGTTCAGTGCTTCTCTCTGGAGTGAGAGAGGGAATAGAGGAATACATTAATCCGAAATGTAGATTGAAGTAACTCGACTTAAACAGCATCAACTGCAACTTACACTCTTCTATCGAAACCTGACTCTCATTCTTACTTTAAACCGGTTAAAAAATGGTTCAGCTAAGCTATTTTGAAGGAAAAGGGAAGGGAGTAGAATACATTATAAATAAATTGACTAAAGTAACTCGACTTAAACAGCATCGACTGCAACTTCCCATCAGCTGTCTAAACCCCGACTGTTCTTCCTTACCTTAAACCGGTTCAAAAGCGGTTCAGCTTAGTATTTTAAGATCGGAATTAAGGCATAGCTAAGGCAGATACTTAAAAATTACTCAAATTAAGCAATCAATTGCAACTTGCACTCAGCTTGCTGAAACTGACTTGTCCTGTCTCAGTAAACCGAGTCCCAACTGGTTTAGCAAAGCATTTTATCAAATATTTCCGAAACGAAGGTTCAAGTTGCTATGCAAAGTGTGTGTTGATTTGTTCTATACTCAGCTGCTTTGCATTCGATGCGAGAAGCCTGATTAAAAGCCAATTAACTTAAGTCTTAACGCAGCTGGTGAAATCTTCATTTAGAACATTCACATCACACGCATTTCAACAGGTTATCGCAGCAATGGCGTGGAGAGGGGGGAAGGAGGACATGGAAATTTATGGCGTCAGTTGGAGGTTGTTGAGGACAATTAGGGCAACAAGTCCTTAGGGGTAATGTTTGAGCGGCGGCAAGGACAACGAGCCAAAAGATAGTGTGGACACACGCAATGGGCGTCCTGATGTCCTGCGGGGCATTAATCATCCTTAAACATACACGCACCAAGCATTTATGAAATTCTATTAAATTGATACTAAATTCGAAGAACTGTCAATATCCTGTTTAACGAGAACAACAACACTGTTTAGCACTTTCTGCTTTCCAGCTTTCCTGCTTTCCTCATTACACTTCCCAACTAACTCTGCTTAGTTTCCCGCTCTCTCTTTCTCTCTGCTCAGAGCTGGCTTAACATCTCCCACACGTTTACCCCAGTCTCTCCGTTTTGTCGGCTAATGCGTCTGCTAATAAATTCATTACAAATGCCCAAAGATACCCCCCCTCCCACCGTCACTTCTGCTTTGGGCCAACTATCTTATCGGGGCTAACATCATTAGGGCCCAACAATGTATAATGTAGCAAAAGGAAAGTCAAATTTTGCTTAATACATTGATCGCCATATATATTTGCATTTATTGTGGACTTCAGCGACATTGGCATTGTAGCAATGAAGGCTGGAGCGGGGTAGGGGAAGGCGGTGGGGGTCTGTGCACACCCTGGAATTATTGTTAAATTTATGGTCCCAGTGGGTAAACAGATATTTATGTGTGAGTAGGAGTATTTGCTAGAATTAGCATAATTAATTGCTTTGCATGCAATTGAAATTTCAACACTCCCCTCCCTTCCTACGAATAGCTCTATCTTCCCCTTCTTCATCCGTCTTCCTCTCTCCATCTCTCTGTCTCTCTCTTGCTCCTTGTTTAGCCCATTCATAAAATTGCTCATTAAATTGAATTATGCCGAAGCATTTGTGGTTATTGATTTAACGATTTTTCGCATTTCCATTTGAAAGTTTTTATTATTGAATAATTTAATTGTTTGTTTAATCAACAAATGCAACAACTGTTGTAGTTATACTGTACACAAATGTGCCATCGATCGATTTATAATGCTGATCATAGCTTACGATTGTTGCTCAATTCATTCATGATTCACTCTCTCTCTCTCTCTCTCTCTCACTCTCACTCTCTCTGTCTCTCTCTCTCGCTCTGTGCCTTTGTTAATTGTCGACTTCTCATATTATCAGATAATGCCAGCAAAGTGTCAATAAAGACGAGTATCAAATTATTAATATAAAAATTACACTTTCAGTTTACACAATGCAGCAGTGAATCAAGAGAGAGGGAGAGAGAGAGAGAGATAGAGTGAGAGAGCGAGAGAGAGATGACATTGTTATCGATAAGATAATGCCAAACACTTATTGAGTTCGCAGAACTCTACGATTACTGAATATATATGCGTATGTTGCATTGAAACAAAGACAGAGAGAGAGAGAGAGAGAGCGAAATGCAATTGATGATTAATCAATTATGCTGTTTAATTGCTTCCGTTGAGTTTAATCTAAATAGCAAATGTCGCTCGATAACAACGATAACTCACGATTCTGTGATTCATATGACGAACAACGTTCAACACTTTACGTTGTCTCTGCTCTCAACACTTTGGATCACAACATATACCAAAATTATTGTATAATAATCACAGCTGCGGAAAAGAGATACATGTAGGCGGCAAAGGGGAGACGAGCGGACTGAAGAAGGGGGCGGGGGCAGGGTGGGAGTCTCGCTTAATGGACGCGACGCATTTAATAATTATGTATGCGAAAATGCATAAAGCCCCTCGAGGCAAGATTTATCGGCGCGGCTGCTGATAAAACGTCGACGAACGATACGAACGAGCGAGCGGGGAACGTGGAACGTGGAACGTGTCACGCGGCGTATGCGCAATATATTAGAATTCAGTAAACGACAAACAACGGTTCGACGTCTTAGGCGCACATTTCCCTATGCTAATGAACATCTGAATTAGACGGAACTGAATTGAAGCCCATCAAATATAAAACTCACAACAATTATGATTGCTAAGCGCCAAAGGGAATTTCTAAACGAATTTATGATTTATTTGTTTATTCAACTTTTGTTATATACTATATATATATATATATATATATGTATATATATAATTGACAGATAGCGCAGCTAAGTTTTGTTTTTATTTCGTTATTTGCTCAATTATATGTTGCTAGCCATTTCGATTGTGCACTTTTATCAGGGCAAGAGCCACAGTAAACTAATCGCAATCGCAGCCGCAAAGCGAGCGAACTTTAAAATTGAAACACACCACAAGGTAAGAAAGATAAACAAAGCAACAACAACAACAACAGCAACAACAACAACAGCAACAGCAACAACAACAACAACTAAGTATGTGTGTGTGCGATTATTTTCAAATTCAACAATAAATAAAATGGGCAACAACAACATGGCTTTCATTGTTATGTTTTTTTGTAGCTCATTGACGGTTTTCCGTCTACTTTTCATTCGTGTGAAAAATCCACAAATGCCAATAGGTTTCCAAGTATTTTTGGCACACACACCCACACACACACACACGCGTGTCCTCTTTAAACACTTTGGGCCAAGCCTTGTTCAACAAATTGATTCCCCAGGATTGGCCTGAATTTCTTAGGTAATTTGCAAATAGCCAAATATTATTAAAGGCCACAGATCAAGATGGATTACACCACATAAAAACGCAGCTAAACATTTACACTTTCCACTTCCATGGGTTTCCCTACAATTCCGTAAATCAATCAAATGAAAATACAAGAAAATTCAATTTTGATGAACATTTTTATAGAATTTCATTTCCGATTTTCGAGTTTTCTCGTTTATTTACAAACGAATTGTCTATTTGCAGTTTTTGTTTATACTTGCTGAATCGCTACGCTTGCCATTTATCATGGCAAATGTCCTCCATGGTCACTTTGTCCGCTACGCGTATTTATTTTAGAATTTCGTACAGAATTATTATTAATTAAGCATTCCGATTTATGTTTACTTTAAATGCCATTGATGTACAATTAAAATAATAAACTGTAATAAAACAGCATAAAGTTCTCCATGGTCAATTGATTACTCATTAAACTTTACTTTTTCTAATTAATTTTTATAGTTATAATTTCTGAAAACTATTCAAGTGTCTACAACAGAAGCAAAGCAATTTTAAAGTGCACTTAAGTGCATGAGTGTCCTCCATGGTCACTTGGGCAGCAAACGCAGTTAAGCTTAAGCAGTAAATAAAACTCTGATATATATTTGATTAACGAATTGTGTCACTTAAAAAGCAATAAATTTGTTATGATCGCTGATAATAAATGTGAATGATAAAGAGTAGGAGAGAGAGAGAAAGAGTGAATAAAGGAGAGAGAGAGAGAGAGAGAGTGAATGAAAGAGTGGAGAGTATGATAGACAGTGAGAGTTAGATATGTTGGCTAGTTGGCTAATTAAAATGCAAATGAATTAAGCTTATCAAGAACTGCAGCCCAGAGCAACTGCCACCTGCGTGATAAAGGCCAATTTAATGCAGTTGAATTGCCAATTGCATTAATCCCACAAAAGGCAGACTATAGTGTACATATACTATATGCTATTTACTATAGTTATACATATAATATATATATAATTTATTATCATATCATATGTGCTTCTGTGTTTACCAAACAACGCGACGTGTCGTCTGCAATTAGTTTGAACATTTTGAGCAATTTGTGCATTCAATGTGAATATTTATTGCCGGCTAACGTAAGGGGGAAAGAGGGAAAGGGGGGAATTGAAATAAACAAAACTGAATACAGAAAGGTGAAGGCAAACAATAAACAATATAAGAAAACATATGAACAATTGTAAAATTGTAAACAAATTCAGTTTGTAAAGAGCTGAAAGTGTAGCGCTAAGGGCAAGGGGGCAAAGCGGAAAGAGGAAGGGTGGCAAAGTGGCAGCGGAATTGGAATTGGAATTGGAATTAGAATAGAGAACAAGCAAATGATGAGCTAACAATTCCAAGGTAAATTCCCCCTCCTATATCATAATTCCAGAACCTGAACCAAATGGATCTCTGTGAAGTGAAGTGAATGACTCAATGTGCAACAAGTGTTTGATATTAGCCCAGTTAAGGAAACAGCTTTACTGACACTCACAATCATTTGTCATGCTGTTTGCAGTGTTAACACGATTTATGCGAAAACCTATTCCAGTTGCCCAGAAATGCCCCAACTAATTACTGACTCAGTGAACAAACTGTATTTTATTTATGCCCAAATCTGACATTTAAGTACTTTACTAGGCCATCAATTAGCTTTAATGAACCATAAAAATTAAATATAGATTGAAATGGGCAATTTAGAAATATAGAAATATATAGAAATACAAATTAAATTAGCACAATTAGCGAGGGATTGTGTTATCTATTCATTTCATGGTACTAAACCAAATCATTTTCAGTATTTTAATTAGTTTATTTGCTACAAATACATCATAAATTATTGTGCGATTAAGTTAGCAGATAAATATAAGTGTATACTCAAAAATAGCATCAATATTTACAGCATTTCTTAGTAGATTAATTAATATAAATAGAAGCAGTTCATTGAAATATGGAAATTCAAAACAACATTTTTTTGTGATTAGCTTAAGAGAGAAATCTTACAGAAATTTCGGAAATTCTTTTTAGACATTTGTATAAATAGTTTACTTAATTGATTTGTTATTAGAATATTGCGAAATACGAAATTCCAAATATAATTTCATCTTTGAGCAAGGGATTAAAATTAGAGGAAATGTCACTCTAATATATATTTATATTTATATATAGCATGTGCTATCAACTATAAATCTATCTATCTATTTATGTATTTATCTTTCGCTGTAAACGCCCCCAGCAATGACATCTAAACTGCATTCCAAATATAATTTTATCTTTTAGCAAGGGATTAAAATATCGCAGAAACCCAATTAGAGGAAGTATTACTCTAATATATATTTATATTTATATTTATATATCTTTATACATCTGTCTCTGTAAACGCCCCCTGGAATGACATCTAAACTATTTGTTCTGCGTCGTTTGAGGTGGTTCAACAAAACGTTATCTCGTTACCCGTTTGCACTTACCTATAGACAATATATGACGATATATATATATATATATATATATATATATATATATATGTATAGAATATTTGCTTCAATCAAGTTGTTTGTTCTGCTCAACGTTGTTTTTCTTACTTCTCTGTATTGTTTGTAAATCTTTTGTCACTTTTGCAATTTGAAAAAACCTTCACAGTATTCGCTAGTATTTGAATAGGTTCGTATATATACTTGATTAGTTAGTTATATACAAGTACATAGCTGATAGTAAACTGTGTTAACCCCTTTGATGTTCAGTATGCAAGTCAGCTTCAACAGTTGAACGCATTGATTCGCGCTTCTCTTTAAATTATTTGCTGAGTTGGGTTTTTTTCTTAAGTCTTTACGAAACTTGATTTTTGTTGTTGTTGTTTGTTGTTGTTGATAAACATTGGATGACATGTACCCGGGAATACTGTCACTAAATTGTATATTTCACATTCGTTTGCGTTTTCGATAACTTTGTTATATTTATGGCTTATATTTATGTTAATTCAGCAGCAAAACCTGATATCTGAGTGGATACGCGATGAAATTACATCAAATCGGCATCAATTACACAAGGCACTTTGATAATTATAACTTTATGGGAATTTTACAATGCCAAATCTTTCAATATCATCAACAAATTACATTAATTTCAAATTTACTTCCAGTGAATTCCCCGTATAAAACTCTGATCAGCAACCTATGTGTTGCTTGCGTGCAGTGTATGACGCTCGTTTCAACCGGTTAGATTATCATAGTAATTAAGAAAGCAAAAACTTAGTTGAATGTATTAATGGGTTATCAACAACTCCATTGTTATAATCAACGTTTTTCTCTTTTTCAATTCCGCGACGCTTCCACAACGCGCAACGAACTTAAGCGGACTGAGCACAAAATGGAGACACGACAAATTGATAAACTTCTGCTCTGGCTGGGGATATGCGAAAACACTGTTGAATGTTAATGCACGACATGCTGTTAACTGGTTTTCGTTCTGCTGTTAAAGTTCCTTCGTTAGTTTATGGAGATTGGATCGAGAGAGGATGCTACAGCACTGTCCACAGCCGGTTATTAAATGTTATCGACGTCGTGCTGTTAATTGGCTTTCGTTCTGCTGTTAAAGTTCCTTCTTTAGCTTACGGAGAGTGGATCGAGAGTTGCACGACGACTGCACTGCCAACGCTCTCGCTGTTAACTCGGATGCTGTTAGAGTACGTTGTATGTGTGATAAACAAATGCAATTGTGGATCTCAAACAATGCCTATGCATTGTCAACTAAGACTAACACGCTGTTAACAAACTCTCGCGCCACTGTTAAAATTCCATCCACATTGTGTAGGTGGCAAAACAAAAGCCACATGGCAATTGATAGATGATCGCCAGCAGTTGCCCAGTTGAAATGTAAACAAACCGATAAGTGGATCGTGAATATTTTGAATGGTCAGACAAAAAAAACCTGCTGATTTGCTCTCAAACAAATAATTGTTTCGCCGGAGGCAACCGTTTCAAGCTGTGATTCAAAGTGTTTTGATTTTGTCTATTTATCAATTTAATTGCCACTGCATGCAATTCAATTAGCCCGTTGAAGCTGAAGCTGAAGCTGAACCTGACAGAAAGCTCAAGCCAGCAAATGAGTCAAAGATCACCACTTAATGAAGCTTTTCAAGTGCTTATGCTGAAAGCTCAATATTAACTGTAAAACTGACTATCTTCGTACTGTTACGTTAGTTCTCATCGAATAAATTTTACACTATTATTAGTAAGAATAACTAACTATTCAAGTGAAGATTTCCAGAATGTTATCTGTAAGACAGGTTCCACTTTATTCTGTATAATAACATTACTCAACACGTCTGTTAGTGTATTCCAACTTCGACGTGCCAATGAGAACTTTAATGCTTGTTTTAATTTTTGTTTTTTTTCACATTCTTTGTTTTCAGTTTGCCATTGTTAGAGGTTTTACAGTTACAAAAGTGAGTACAAGATAAGCCATAGAGGTTTATTCATATCCTAAGATCAATTGACCAAAACACATATTGGGTTTAACTTCAGTTAACTCTGAATGGACACGTTTTATAGTATTATTTGTTATGTTTCTTTTTGAAATAAAAATGGTTAATATACTAAAGTCGCATTGTGCCTGAGTACGTGTTCAAAGTCAGCTACGACACGAGCACTTATCATTATGATATAATAGGTTAATTCGATAATTTAGTTGTGCTGCGATCCAAGTGGAGAAACAATAAAAGATTACGAATTAATAATTATTTGGGGGTGGACTCCGTGTGCTTCAATTCGCAAGAAACATACAATTGCTAATTATTAATATGGCTTTGAAAACAATTGAATTTACGTATATGTATGTATAAACAAATTCGTATTGTATTAATCAGCCCATAAAATGAGACGTGCCTCGTCTGCCGTCTTGCCTTCCTGCCATCTGGCCGGATTCATATTTAGGGACGGGGGATATTATTCCATGGTATTCCCGAATTATGTATAGACGACATTGTCGAAGACGAGGGCTCACAATATTTTTCAAAAAACTGGTTTTCTCGCTTAACATTGAATCTCAAGTGCCGGCAACTATACGCTGTATATGTATGTACTTGTATATTGTCAAAGATTCAACGATTCGGTAAGTATTCAATAAGTATTCACAGCAAAAAAAAAAAAAAAATACGTAAAGACAACAACAACAATAAACTTGTGGGCAGCTCTTGCTCTCTTTGCAAGCCATAAAAATCACATTTTAATTGCCAGGCGTGTTATCCAAGGCTCCGGCTACGAAGATCACCGTGGAACGGATGCCACAGAGCTGACCTTGTGGCTGAATTTCGGGAGAAGCGAAAGCAGATGTCGAAATACTTATCAAGTGTCGCAGTTCACAGTTCACACACAAACACACGCACACACACGATCAAATATTTAAGCATTCCGATTAGGAAACGCACTCACTTTTAATGATAATATAATGAGAGCAGCCCAGCGAGTTGATATTTGATTATCTTTCACATGCATATACACAATTAACTTGAATGTTTAAACTTAACGTATTTTTCAATTAATTAATTTTCCGCTTTTTCTGCCGTTTGTTTGCCTGTTTGCTTAACCGCTACCGAACTTCTGAAATGCTGAATTCGCTGCTGCTGTGCAATGCCTACAAGAGTGTGCCACTGTTAACTAACAGTGGCGAGCTTGCAAGCTTTGAGAACAGCTTTCGCTCTGCTAGCTTCAGCCGCTAAGTATGCAGCGAATGTGTGAGAAAGCTTCATACAAATGAAATGTATGGAGAGGAAAATACGCTCTGTGATGAGGGCACATTTGATAGAGTTGGGGAATGCGAAGAAACAGTAATAGTACTAGTAGTAGAAGTAGTAGTAGAGATAGAAGAAATAGTAGTATTATAATTAGTAGTAATAGTGTTATTAGGAGTAGTAGTAATAGTAGTAGTAGAAGTAGTAGTAGTAGTGATAGTAGTAGACGGAGTAGCAGTAGTAGTAATAATAATAGAAGTAGTAGTAGTAGTTTGCCTGCCTTAATACTTAACTCAAAAGTAAAGAAACTTTATGACTCTTCGTAATTCAATCAAATGTACTTTAATTTATCTATTATCTTATATATATATATATATTCATATTTATATTCATATCTCTATTCGTATTTATATTCATATTAAAATGTATATTAAAATATTATACAACGCAGTTGGCATCACAGTCTGCCTTTTCGCAGAATCGATTATTGTTGCCTCCACATCCCTTAAAGTACAGGAACCTGCAGCCCTTTTTGCCCTCATCGTAGTACCACATTCTATTATTGCTGTTGCCCTGGCATCTGGTTTTATTCGAATAACCTCTATCCCTAACTCCATGACAGCTCGGCTTAACTGAAAATAAATATATGCAATAATTGTTATAACTAAATAAAGTTCAAGTATTTGCAACTTACGAGGACGCCCCCGACAATTGGTGGCCTGAGTCTGGAGCAGGCAAAGTGCCAGACAAGCCAAGATTAGTGTGAGTTTCATTTCGAAAGATCTTCAGGTCTGTTTAAACTGATTTCAAGTTGTGAAAATGTGCACGTTATATAGCAAATTGTTGGAGAACATATAATAGATGAATTTTAAACGACAGCTGTTTCAGAATGTGTTCAAAATTTAATAAATATCTTAATGGCGTTTTAGCTATACGATACAATATGATGAACATGTTTCAATCATTATTAATCAACATATATTATATAGTATACTGCATTCAGTTGATGTGCTGCTGTTGAACTTCTACTACTTCTATGTTTTTGGCTGGAATCTTATGTATCCATATTGAGGACTCTGTAGTGAGGAAACGTGCACACAACATCCGGCAAATGACCTCACTGCAATAGCGATTTCTATTGCCACCACAGCCAAAATATTCCATTTGTACACATGAGTTACCATTGTAATACCACATCTCTGGATTGGCATTCCTATCGCAGCCCGGCTCATCATCGTGCCCTGAATCCTTGCCGTTATCACAAGACGGATCAGCTAATTGAAAAACTAATTAATTACGTTCATAATGAATGAACTTATGTTACTGACCAGCCGCACCAGCACAACCCTCAAACTCCTGAGCGTAGGCCAAGGAAAGCATCAGGATGAGCAGGAATATCATTTCGAGTGAACTCTTTAAACTCTGCTCGGTGTGAACTAAGGCACTTCCCCAAGCCCAAGTGCTTAAATAGCAACTTGACAAATGGCAAACAAATACCAAGATCAGTGATTAAACGACAACTGTTTGCAGTAACTAATTACAGTGAAACCTCGCAAGAAAGGTAAAGAATACTGAATTTATTGAAGAAACTATATCAACAGAACAAAATCAGTACTAGCGCCATCTAGCGGGCAGTGCCAATAGCTCTAGAGACACTCGAAGTTTAAGTCAACAAAGTTTCAATTGAATTTAACTTTTGTTTAAGAACAGCTGTTGCTCAATCAATGATGTGCATATATGTAATACTTATTCCCTATCAATTCAGTATATTAACAGTCTACGATACGAAATCAAGTTATACGATTTTCATTATAATGAAATTCAGTTTAATCTTGTTCTGCCTGACACTTTACCTCACCCAGACTCAGTCCCAGGGCGAATGTCGTGGTAGTGTCAGTCCCGGTAAATAGTAAATATTAAAATAAGATTATAAATTAACCATTTATCGCTTTACAGCGGATCCCAAATGCTTTGGCAATGGAAATGAGGGGCATACGTATCGACCCTCTTGTCTTAGGAATGCCAATAAGGATATGTGGTACTACGAGTGGACAAGTGCCTCCTGTGAGAGACTCTCCTATGAAGGCTGTGGTGGTAACAAAAATCGTTACTGCTCGAGGCAGGCTTGCAGAAAGCAATGTGAAATTATAATATAATTAAAATATTCTCTTATTTTGTAATTCGTGACAAAATTGTTACACCCTCTGCAGGGTAAACGCCTTTATTCACGGGTAAAACTGTGTAGCTCAAGCTATTACCTTTTACACAAAGCTATCATTAAGTCATTATGTCATTAGACCCGACCTAGTGTTAATGTAAAATGCATAAACTCGTTTCACGTCCAAAAGGTGTCGACAAGTTGTCAATGAACTTGAACAGAAGGAACAGTTTTGTTATAAAACTCATCGGAAACATTAAGTACAGCTAAACAGTTCTTTTAACAGAATTGAATAATTAATAAATTAGCATAAATAATAAATAAATAACTAAAGAATAAAATATATGTCTGACATTACTATTTCTTGATAGAAACTTCAATTTCTTCACGAGTTTCAAGCAAAAGATTGAATATTGCAGCCCCTATGCAAAAGTTATAAATGCATTGAATAAACCAACAGAAGTGGTACTGAAACAACATTCAAAGAAAGTGATAATGAATATGAATTATATAAATATGAATAAATAAATAGATATAAATAAATAGGCTATTATATCTGCATTATACTTACTTTGACTATACAAACAATTCCCAGCAAAAGTTTAAATTAAACAATACAGACAATTTTAAAATGAGACTTTGTTTAGTATTAGAAATGGTATAAGGCAGACTCATGTTAGTTTTGATTATGGCTTCTCTTACACAATTGTTCATGCATTCATTAATATAGTATAATTTAATGGATTTGGTTAAGTTACAGTTGTTTCGCTCATTTTCGAGTTCTTCCTTCGAATTCCCCGAGCTGTAAGTGGAAGTCCAGCTTTCTTTTGAAATGTCCCGCGTTGTAGTCTGAAAAAAAGACTCATTAGTTACTCGTATTGAAGTAGTATATATCATTACAAATCACAGAACAACAGTGTATATTAATAAACGTTAAACAAACTACAAAATAAATACAAATAACTCAAACCAAACCAAAATTTTAATAACAAACACAAGCTCATTCCTTAGTACAGTTAGTACAGTGAGTCCAACCGCACAACAGACAAGTTTAGATTCAGATTTAGTTTAAGCCAATGGTTTTACCTATTTCAAAATATTGGGACCGATATTATTGCCAATATTGTTCCTTTCTTGCAATGCAATCTGTTCATCGGCGTCGTCCTCATCTTCAGTTGAGTTTATACCTCGAATTCTTTACCATAAAATGTTAGGGGGCATGACAATGTCTAAATGCAGATGGCAATAAGAATGGAATACATACCGATTTAGAATGAGATTCAGTACGCTTTGCTTAAGCACAAACAATATAAATATGATGATGCCCTGGGCACAGTTAATGTAGTCGAAGATTGTCAAGATCTTCTCCAACTTTGGATTGTCTTGCACCAGATATGCAACTATCTCAAAGGTCCACGCAATGCCCATGATGACGAACAGACGCACAAACAGGCTGAATCTATATATATAAATATATAAATAGATATATATATATATACATATGTATAAAGAGTAATACAATTATAATCAATATTTGAGCTTGTCTCCAATATCAAACTCTTTACGTCTGCTTATCCGACTTCACATGCTTCTCACGTTCCTCGGGCAACGTCAGGCTGTTCAACTCCCTCGTCACTTCCACGATGCGTATGGCCTACAAAAGAGAGCAATACAATTTTAAGAATTCGATTAAAATTGATAATATATGTTATCTTCACCGTCAGTATAAACATTGTGATATTGAAAATGATTTGGAGCGCCATCAGTCCATGAAAATATAACATTGCAGACCAGTCATTAGCTGCAATCATGTATATCGAATAAGATTAGTTCACAGTCTCCGTTCATCGACTCACTTTTAACCCAGCAATTGTAGAGTGCAACGCCTGGTAGCCAAGGTATATGATCGTCATTATCTGAATCCAAGCTGCTATCAATTATAATTATGATTATGGTCAGAAGAGCGGCAACTCCCCAGGCATACAGACTGTAGATGGCGAATCGATACTTGGTCGTGTGTCGTTGTACATTGTAGTTGTTGCCCCGGAAACTGTTCCACAGATCATAACTGATCACAGTTAGCCAGAGGAATCCAGCCATGACGGCAAAGTAACCCACATAACCTTTGTATAGCGATGCTAAGGATTAGTTATTCAAGTTGGCAAATGTTTGGACTCCTCACCATTCGCTTGGCATCCAACTCTCGTCCAATTTCCATTTAAGGAATCGTTCGTCAATAATGCAAATGCCACAACGAGGCAAAGCATATAGCATACAAAACAATAACCATGGAGATTCCGTAGTTTTGGGATCCACAGATAGACGAAGCTGCTAATTAGCAGCAAGACGATCGAGATGGATCTAACTGTGAGTCAAAGCAAAAAAAACAAAGAGAAGTTAAACGAGAAGCTGAGTTGAGAGTCGTCCGTCTTTGCCTTGGCTTACATGTGTTGTAGAGCAGCTGACTCTTTGGTGGATCATAGCAATTGTGGGGCACCAGCATATGAACCGATTCGTTTTCCGATTTCTGGATCGGATGGGGCTGCATACAATACTCCTGCTTGGTTAGAGTTGAGTTATCCCCCAAACGTTGTAACACTCCATTCTAAAACATACTCAGGTTAAACACTTTTCAATTACTTTTTGATAATCAAATCAACGAAACCTCAAACAATTTCCATCCATGATCTTCCTCATTGAACGCATCGAGGTGAAAATGTGTTGAGCAGGGTATTGCCAAGTCCTGCTGAACTATAAACTCATCAAGAACATGCATTTCCACTTCGACGCCATTCTTCAGTGTTATATTCACAACGGGATCGTATGCAAGGGCTTTGGTTATATCACCACTGCAACGGCGTTCTCCCTCAACAAGCAACTGATTCCTATGGCAACAGAACCTAATGCAGATGCCCAGCTTGCAGGCACATCCTCTTAGATGCCTTGCCACACCCTCCCTCTCTCCGTCCGCCAGTATCTCGTAATCATATTCCCCAGTTAGTTCTGCAGGAATTACCAGATTCTCATATAGATACGAACCATTTGGCTGCTTCATACTCTCCGTTAATTTAACTGTATCGAAGTAATCGCAATCGGGAATGTCGGCGATTGTGATGTTTATCAGAGTCAAAATTAAGGAAAGTCCTCTCCAACCTCTCATTTTGTGGCTGTGAACTTAGAATCAGAATATATATTGGGTATATAAATTACTATAAACATAAAATGATTGAATTTGCATTTAAATTTATAAATCGATAACCGATTGTAAGTGTAAATGTTCGTTATTATCGCCAGCTCATTTAAATTAACGGACGAATTTCACAGATTCAAAATGGAAGACGCAACTCACTCAAAGATACAAACAATAGATGTTACAAACTATACATTTATTTCGTAATTATATTTATTTATTATTTATTTCTAACAACTCTAATATGTAAGTTTAACTGAGAGTTAAACAATACAATTAGTGATGGTAAAGAAGAGTAGTTTTATCGATACCAATAACAATGTTGCCACATTTGTATACGGTTAACCCTCCTCCCCGACCACAACGTACTAAAACAACTAACACTGCACTTCAAGCGAATGCAGGAAAATGTAAACATATTTTCCAAGAATTTTCCGATTGTGGAAATGCATATTTCACAGCCCGTCAACCAAATACATATATACATACAAATTTTATTAAAATCTCTTTGAAACAAATCAGTCTAAAATGATTTTATGATTTTATTACTTCAGGAATTTTTACAAAAATAATTTTTGCGATCGAAATTTTGACATTCATACGCGGAAACAATTTCGCAAATACTAAAATAAGTGAAATGAAAGAGTTCGCGATTGTATAGCTTTTACAGATGTATAACATATGGTTTCAGTGTGGAATAAGTAATCGCGACTACTCGATTCCCTGTAATCATGTACTACAACCATTGTCAAAGCATTCGACTGATGTCTAAACGAAGATACTAGATACTAGATGCTACATACTAGATGATTATCTAATCGAAGATACTTTTATGTGATTTTTGATTTCTCAGGCTTACTTCAGAATTTCTTCGGGGTATCAGAATCACAGCATAATATGCTGACAAGTCGTTGTGTTAGGTTTTCAGCAAAGACCTTGAGCTGTCTACGAGATTAAATTATAATTTTATAATTTGAAATAGTAATTAGTTTCAGCTGAAACAGAAAAAAGCGGTGGATTGAATTGAATTGAATTTAATTTAGAATTTCAGAATAATCTATTCATCTGAGTACTAATTCGTCTTTACTATTGCTTATCGATCTATCGATGATCTATTATATCGATATTTTCAAATGCTTATTGATGTTTTGCCAGCTCCAAAACTGTTTAGTCGGAGAAGAAGACACGACGGCAGTTAGTGCAAACAAGTAACGAAATAAAAACGTTTTTTTAAATTAGTTTGTTCATAAAAGATTAATTGCCAGTTGCTGTGCGACAAATACTTTGACTATAATTATACATAAATAAAGTAGTGTGCGTTGTGCGGAAATACGCATACTTACTATATATATTTTTTGTAACTTCATTTAAATAACTTCTAAAAACGTAGCCCTATTCGTTTAGCACAGTCCCAAAACGCAAGAGAAAATTCTCGTGGAAATGCTCTTGACAGCTTTGATGGCTTCATCATGCAGCATGTCTAATTGATTTGTCGTCTCTTCCAGACTTTTGCTTTATGCTCTCTTGAAAACATTCTGCTTCTTCGTGGTTTTATGTTCAGCGCGCAACTGTTTGTCGACGAGGCAAACAAATGATATCATTTTGTGTACCAACTGAACTCACTGGGTACTTGAAGCCTGTCTGTATGAGCGCGTTGATACTACATAAAATTGGGTGTGTAGATCGAATAATTCGCAATTTTGTATACGGCTCCTCACTAACTCGCCTATGAATCTACATACGTGCTAGGGTCTTTAAAAACCTGACCTCAGAGTATATTATAGTAATACATACACAGCTCAACCACAGCTTTTTAATGGTTTCATTGTTGTCTGCTGAGTTTTTGTCGCCAATCGCATGCAATAAAGAAACCGGAATACGCAAATAATTTTGCCGGTATGCGGCTTATATTTGTATATGTTCTTAGTATATATGAACACAGTTCATTGATTAATAATTAATACGATGCGATGATTAATTTACACATACGTTTGTATTTGACCACGAAAAACGCTTCAATCAACACCGAGCCACTGAAGTAGACTGACGCTTTCCTACCGCCAGCAAATGACGTCGGCAAAAGAGAAAAACAAAAACGCCCTCTTAATTTCTCAGCTACGCAGGAATAAGGAAAAGTTGTGCCAAGCATATGGAATGGGATGAAGAAGGAATGCCAGACCATATAGTTCAATGAATTCCATGTAGTATAATACAATTGAAAAATGCATCTGTTTTAAATAAGGTTTCAACCAATGTGCAATTCTAACAGGTTGTACAGAAAGAGAAATGTGGATTTCTCTTATAACATTTTGTTGAATGTGTATGTGTGTGTGTGTGTAAAATACATAGCACAAGCTCTATTCTTATTTTGCGAATTTCAGTGCCAAATTCATGTTACGCATACATATATATACATACATACATATATATATATACATATATATACATATACATATTGGTAGCTATCTTATCCGAATTAAATGCTGAGGCATGCAAAGCAACTTTGCTTCCTCACACAAAGGCAGACTGAACAAATTTTGGAGCGTTGTACCACTAAGCATACAATAGATAGAGGGTTCAAAATGATAACATCTTGCTTAACGATAGAACCCCACATTCTTAGCAAAGAACCCCAGAGAGCAAGCATTGCTACGCATCGTCGATATTCCCAACAGTGTGGAATTGCGTTCCGTTCTGCTCTCTGCCGATGCGTAGCAATGCTCGCTGCGCTCTGCCTGACGCTCTTTACACAATATTCTGCCTCTCTGACTTTTATGCGTCAGCGTTTGGCTTTTTGCAAGCAAATGTTGTTGTATTAAGAGCACGCTTAATGCATTAGATAGTTTAGTACCAAAACTGTTATATTTTATGTACGTTGTTACTTGGTTGCCATTTGTTTCAAAAGCTCTCTGTTTCTCTCTTACTTCAAGTAAGCTCCTTTCAACATCATATTTGTGTTCTATTTCCTAAGTCCTGCTGTACATTTGACGAAGCACAGCCACAATGGAATAGGATTTGCTGATGATGAATGTGAAGCTGGGTAAGGTAAGACCCATGAATCCACCGGCAGTGAAGAGAAACGGACGATCTGCATTAATCATGAATATCAGCAGAGTCTTCTTGCACTTCTTATCAAAGTCATGCCAACTGCAGCCAAAGCCAGAGGTTGAGAGGGTTTTGCTCTGTGTGTGGGGGATGAAGCTATGATAATTATCTAATATATGTATTATATATTAGTCACCTGTTCGTAGACTTCATTGCCAAACCAGCAGTATAAGAACAGTTGGCACAGCACACAAGATAGCAGAAGATCCATGATGATTGCACTCTTGGAACCATCTCCCACCATCACCTGGAATGCCGTCATGGCCACGATCACCACGGAACTAACAAATTGCAGCATAACAGGCAGCCTATAGATGCGTTCCACTTGTTGACGCAAACTGCAATAGATGTATAAATGTACATTCCACATCCCGCAACATCGTGGAGAGAACGAAGTTACACAATCAGTTCGCAATGATATTTGACGATCGATAGAAGCCAGTCGTATGGTTCTACCCTCAGCTTCTGGTCTGAAGAGATGTGGAGTTCATCAAAGGCCAAGTTGAGCACCTTCAGGTGCATGCAGATCTGATTCATTAGCAATACATTGAGGTAGTCAATGGTTGTGATGGCCAGCGCCAAGAGAGCAACGGCAATTCCCATATAAAAGTATTGTAAGATAGCTGGCAAAAAGTCCGGCATCTTTGCTCTATACGGAAACCGTTTGCCGGCCAAATCATCTGGAACTACGCAATGATTAGGAACAGAAGATGGAAGAGTAGATTCTGCTCCCACTTACATATCAGAACAAAAACTAATCCCATTACTCCTGGCAGCAGAACAAGATGAAAATACATGAGCATTATCAGTTTGCTTTGCATTTCAACTTTATCAAAGGTTTCCATCTGCTTCTTGGACAGAACACAGTTGCGAGTGATGACACTCAACTTGTGGACAATGTCCTTAAGGCTTCCATAGTGATACAACGTGTTGAAGACCTAATGATGACAATTTCTAGGTATTTGAGTTCACTTTAGCTTGGAACTTACCTTCAGCCAATAGGCCACATGAGTCAATGACAAGACAAGGTTCTGTGTCATCATATCGAGGTCCTGCCAATTCAGGCAGAGATCGTAAAGCTCGAAGATAACATACCAAAAGAGCGAGAATTGCACAAATGCTCCAATCAATGTAATCCCGATCCTCTGAAGACGCGTCTCCCGCTTCAAGCCGAGTAGAGGCAGACCCACCAACTGGGCCAGCCACAAATTCAACTCAATGGATCCAAGTCTGCCCTCAGTCGCATTTGAGGGCAGAACACGTTGACTTATTCGCTGTAACTTATCCATTCCCATCTATGCAAGTCCTTGCCACATTCATGTGCTTATATAGGGACCCAATTGACCATTGCGTGAAGTTCTCGCCAGCCTACATATGAATAAGTAATACCCCAAAGTGTTGAATTGTCTAATTTGTATAATAATATTTCAATCAGACCAAATAATTCTTTAATTGATGTCATGCACTATTTTGTACACCTATTACAATTGATGTTCAAGCATCGCTATTTACATATGTAATGGAATAGCTGAATCCACTGAAACCACTGCTTCCCCATTTATTTGGTGAGAGCGCACCACATCGCACACATTTTGTAGTAGTAAAGGTAGAAATAGTAGTAGATATAGAAGTAGAAATAGAAGTAGAAATAGTAGTAGAAATAGAGGTAGAAATAGTAGTAGAAATAGAAGTAGAAATAGTAGTAGAAATAGTAGTAGAAATAGTAGTAGAAATAGTAGTAGAAATAGTAGTAGAAATAGTAGTGGAAATAGTAGTAGAAATAGTAGTAGAAATAGTAGTAGAAATAGTAGTGGAAATAGTAGTAGAAATAGTAGTAGAAATAGTAGTGGAAATAGTAGTAGAAATAGCAGTAGAAATAGTAGTAGAAATAGTAGTAGAAATAGTAGTGGAAATAGTAGTAGAAATAGCAGTAGAAATAGTAGTAGAAATAGTAGTAGAAATAGTAGTAGAAATAGCAGTAGAAATAGTAGTAGAAATAGTAGTAGAAATAGTAGTGGAAATAGTAGTAGAAATAGCAGTAGAAATAGTAGTAGAAATAGTAGTAGAAATAGCAGTAGAAATAGTAGTAGAAATAGTAGTGGAAATAGTAGTAGAAATAGTAGTATAAATAGTAGTAGAAATAGTAGTGGAAATAGTAGTAGAAATAGTAGTGGAAATAGTAGTAGAAATAGTAGTAGAAATAGTAGTAGATATAGTAGTAGAAATAGTAGTGGAAATAGTAGTAGAAATAGTAGTAGAAATAGTAGTAGAAATAGTAGTGGAAATAGTAGTAGAAATAGTAGTAGAAATAGTAGTAGAAATAGCAGTAGAAATAGTAGTAGAAATAGCAGTAGAAATAGTAGTAGAAATAGCAGTAGAAATAGTAGTGGAAATAGTAGTAGAAATAGTAGTATAAATAGTAGTAGAAATAGTAGTAGAAATAGTAGTGGAAATAGTAGTAGAAATAGCAGTAGAAATAGTAGTAGAAATAGTAGTAGAAATAGTAGTGGAAATAGTAGTAGAAATAGTAGTATAAATAGTAGTAGAAATAGTAGTAGAAATAGTAGTGGAAATAGTAGTGGAAATAGTAGTAGAAATAGTAGTAGAAATAGTAGTGGAAATAGTAGTAGAAATAGTAGTAGAAATAGTAGTAGAAATAGTAGTGGAAATAGTAGTAGAAATAGTAGTAGAAATAGTAGTGGAAATAGTAGTAGAAATAGTAGTAGAAATAGTAGTGGAAATAGTAGTAGAAATAGCAGTAGAAATAGTAGTAGAAATAGTAGTAGAAATAGCAGTAGAAATAGTAGTAGAAATAGTAGTAGAAATAGTAGTAGAAATAGTAGTGGAAATAGTAGTATAAATAGTAGTATAAATAGTAGTGGAAATAGTAGTAGAAATAGTAGTAGAAATAGTAGTAGAAATAGTAGTAGAAATAGTAGTAGAAATAGTAGTAGAAATAGTAGTAGAAATAGTAGTAGAAATAGTAGTAGAAATAGTAGTAGAAATAGCAGTAGAAATAGTAGTAGAAATAGTAGTAGAAATAGTAGTAGAAATAGCAGTAGAAATAGTAGTAGAAATAGTAGTAGAAATAGTAGTAGAAATAGTAGTGGAAATAGTAGTAGAAATAGTAGTATAAATAGTAGTAGAAATAGTAGTGGAAATAGTAGTAGAAATAGTAGTAGAAATAGTAGTAGAAATAGTAGTAGAAATAGCAGTAGAAATAGCAGTAGAAATAGTAGTAGAAATAAAAGTAGAAATAGTAGTAGAAATAGTAGTAGAAATAGTAGTAGAAATAGTAGTAGAAATAGTAGTAGAAATAGTAGTAGAAATAGTAGTGGAAAAAGTAGTAGAAATAGTAGTAGAAATAGTAGTAGAAATAGAAGTAGAAATAGTAGTGGAAATAGTAGTAGAAATAGTAGTGGAAATATTAGAAGGAGTAGTAATAGTATTAGTAGTAATAACGCATTTTTTCTTAAGAATAGTACCAACAAAAGTACCAATCAAGAAATAAGGTACCAGTTTTGGCATTAAAGTACTAAGTGTGCCAACCGTGGGTACAGCACACATGTAACTGTTCCCGGTTTGTATCTTGATAAGAGAATGCTTTTGAATGAATATAGATTTGCCAGAGAACATTGCTCTCCATTTAATTACAACTGATCTGCAAAAGTCTTAAGAGAAACGATTAGAGAGAGAGAGAGAGAGAGAGAGAATTGGCAAATAAGAACGCTCTGCGTCGCTTATACAGCTCTTATAACCGGCAAAATATGTATATGCATGTGTTTGCTGCTTATTAATGATAACTTTAACCTATAAAGTTGGTTTATAATTATAATAATATTCAATATTAATATGTTATCAACTTGTTACAACTAAAATTAAACATAATTAAATCATTTTTTATGATGAAATGGGGTCCACAGTTCCAACGAGCTGAAAAGTCCCCGATTTGATACCAAAGTACCAAGCAGATTTGTATGTGAGAGAGAATTGCTCTTTTCTCTTCATTATCATTGCACACTACACAGTGGTTGAAACTGGTCAAGTTTCCAGTCAAGTCAAGTCAGATAGTGTATATATATTTATATAATTATATATTGTAAATACTATGTATTCAATTTAATAAATAAAACCAACAATAAAAATAATAATAATTATGATGTTTTTGCTGGCTTGTGATATCATTTTAATAGATTACTTTGTTCACAGTGTAAACTAAGCAACGATAATTATATACATAATTGAGAATGAAAGATTCATAAATGTTTAGCCGTTAATTGGTTCTGTTTTTTCTTTGTAAAGCTAATTGAACTGCCGTCCTGTAGAGCAATCGTCTTGTGGGATTTTCTCGCAGAACTCTTTAGGCTCATCGTCATATTTGTGGAGTTCTTTTGCCTGTGATGAATGCTGAAAGAAGAGACTATATAAAAATGTGCAAATAATGATAAAGCAATGATAAAGCAAACAATATAAAGCACCCACACCGAGCAGAAGAGAAACAAAACATGTGCACAACATTGACTGTTAGTAAAGTAAATTATGATTAATTTATGTAGTAAACAGAAATATGGAGGAACAAAGAACAAGCACCAAGGATACCAAGAAGATACAAGTACATATATAAGAAGTCAATTGTGTTACCTAAGTCAAAATACGGGGAACGATGTCTCTTCTTGCAGATACTCCGCCCCTTTCTTGCAGAATAATCTCTTCGTTCTCATCATCAGATATTGATTCTATACCCATTAGACTTTACAATAAAATGTAAATCTTTTAATGTACATCTTTCGAACTTCAATGTATGTAATAACTCTGGGTACACTTACCGATCTGAAATTAGATTCAGAACACTACGTTTGAGCACGAACATCACGAAGATGATGACACCCTGAGCAGCATTAATATAATCGAAGAATAGAAATATCTTTTCCAGAACTCCATGGCTTTGTGAGAGATACGAGAAGATTTCAAAGGTCCAGGTAACACCCATGATGACAAAGAGACGCACAAACAAGCCATAGCTAAAATAAAGTAATTATATATATATAAATATATATAATTATAATATATATTGTAATCAATCTTACGTCTTCTGATCAGATTTGAGTCTTTGTTTGCGCTCCTGTCGCGCCACAATTGTCTTCAGCTCGTCCATAACTTTCAGAATACAAACTGCCTGCCAAAAAATAATCCAAAATATAATATAGACTATGAAATTTAAATATATATGTATAGAGTAAAGCTGCTTGATCCTTACCGTCCAAACGAACATTATGAGATTGAATATAATCTGAAGCGACATTGGTCCATAGAAATATAGCATCGCAGACCAATCATCAGCTGCAATGGATTTAGGATCATTATGATCTGTTGTTCTCAATCAATTCAACAATTGATCAACTCACTTTTGATCCAACAGTTGTAGAGAGCAACCCCGGGAATCCAGGGTAACTGATCCTCATTATCTGGATCCAAACTGCTATCAACTACAATTATAATTACGGTTAGAAGAGCAGCAACTCCCCAGACATAGAGGCTATAGATGCCGAAACGATATTTGGGAGTATAATGTTGCAGACTGTAGTTGTTGCCTCGGAAACTGTTCCACAGATCATAGCTGATGACAGTTAGCCAAAGGAATCCCGCCATAACAGCAAAGTAACCCACATAACCTTGGGGAACGATTAGTTCATTAACTTTCTATACTACTACTACTACTACTACTACTACTACTATGACAAACCATTTGCTTGACATGCCGCTTGAGATGTAATCCACTTCCATTTGTCGCACAGCAGCAATATGTAGACAACCAGTAAACATAGCATGTAACACACCAAGCAAATCCCGTGAAGATTCCGCAATTTTGACAGCGATAGATAGACGATAATCGTTGGAATCAGGAAAATTATGGACAGCATAAACACTGCAAATGTATTGAGAGTGAAAGTGATGGAAGAATCAGGCTTAGACTGTTGGCAGTTGCATACAAATGGTGGTTGGCCAGGGATTTGGCGGTGGATCCTCGCAAAAGTGCGGCACTAGGGTGACCGTTGCTTTCATCTGACGAGGCTGTAGACAATACTCCTGCTTGGACAACGTCTTGTTATCGAAGTCACGCAGTAAGCTGCCATCCTTAAAGTGAATCAACTTATGACTTGCAATTGCAACTATTGGGAAAACTCTTAAAACAAACCTCAGACAATGTCCATCCATGTTTATCGTATTGATTGGCATCCAGATAAAAGTGTCCCGCACATGGCACTGGTAAATCCTCTTGGATTATTAACTCATCCAATATATGCTTCCTTATCTGGCTGCCATCGGCCAGAGTTAGTTCCACAAACGGATCGAAGTTAACTGTGCTATTCGTATCCCCACTACACTTGCGTTCTCCCTCAACAAGCATCTGATTCATGTGGCAACAGAACCTAATGCAGATGCCCAGTTTGCAGGCACATCCTCTTAGATGCCTTCCCACATCCTCCCTCTCTCCGTCCGCCAGTATCTCGTAATCATATTCCCCAGTTAGTTCTGCAGGAATCAACAGTTTCTCGTATAGATACGAACCATTTGGCAGTTTCATACTCTCCGTTAATTTAACTGTATCGAAGTATTCGCATTCTGGAATGTCGGCGATTGTATGGCCTAAGTGGAGCAGTAAAAAGAGTATCCACATGTCGTAAAAGCTGAGTTTGCCTGCAAGTGAAAGCATCAACAATTATTTGATTAATATTTTTAAGCTTTAAGTCTCAATCTTTCTGAGAAGCGACTTAAATGTAATTCTATAAACTGATCCACTTATACTCTATATTATGAACTAGCTCTGGATCCAGATCGTTTTCTGTGATTGCCTAAAAAAGTACATATAATAAAGCTTCCTTTCAAAAGAAACAAATTTATATTAATAGTAATACAAATTATATTACTAATAATAATAAATGCTGATAAAACATACAGAAATGTACCTAAAACTGGAAGAGGTCAGTAGAACATTTCCCTGAAGATTTCATATGATTCATCTGGCATTCTTATCCACTGTATTTGGATTTCTTACAAGTCGTATATATGATTCATTCGACTATATTCATTCATATATAATTACACTATAGTATACACGTATGAACATGTAATGACCTGACAAGAACAACATTCATACTCCCTAGCAATTGCTAGTAAGGGGTATGAACATTTTCCGTTAATCTACGCAATTGTGAGGTATTTCCATCTGATCAGATAGTTTAGTTAATCTCTTATGAGCGCAGGTGAATGCAATACTGTAATCAAAAGAGAATACAGGGTATCTTCTAGCAGAGTACTCTCAAGTACCAAGTAACTAACGAGTTTTGATAGTTGTCTAGTCCAGTCTAGTGTCATAATATTGAACAGTTGTGTACTTAATGCACATTTGAAGAATAAATTCAACTTTAACCTGGAAAATTCGCATCACATTTTGAGGTTATGTTCTCGTAATTTATAGTTAGACTTTGTTTTTGGAATGCATATGTTGAAATATGCTGTTAAGGACTTTGTGAATTGCATTTGTTGAGTTTGAAATTACTTACGCTGCAAATATACTTGATGCATCTGTGATTCTGCGGGGCAAGTGAACTGAACAAGCGAATAACTGAAGCGAACTGAGCGAATGCTTTGGCGTTACTTAAATGATAAAGCAGTTGGATCTTTCATTGTATCATTGTTTCATATTGTTTGTCTTTTCGCCCATTAAATATATGTACATACATATATAAGTTTATACACGTTCGATAAATAATATTCCCTTTCTCTTGTAAACCTGTCAGACAGACAGTTTCCACAAATCATATATAAACCAAAAGGTGAGACGAGCTGTTCTTCCTTGGAATAGGTCGATATATATGGTTTTATATATATATAAATATATTTTTAAAAATTCATTGTTGTGCGCACCATCACTCGATTAACTCTTGTGCTTCAATCGATAGACGAGTGCTTTGTTATCGTTAATCGTAATCGTCTTGCAAAGCAAACAACTTAACTTGCCTTTTCAGTTATTTTCAAAATTAATATGATTTTAATCTATAAAATATACGCTATACAATTTACTGTTTGTGTTTTCTTTGTTCGATATACATATTTACAGTAACAACATGATATCATCTTATCAATAAATGCAGAGATGATTCGCTGGATCACCCAAGAAGAACTTGACAAAATCAAATGAAAACGAACAAAATAAATCTTCGATGATTGCCGAAGCCGAGGGAAATCTTTTCAAACTTCCTTTTTGTGCTCGAAACGCAACAATAACGAAATATGATTGAAAGTCGGATCACAATCTATATCTATATGTATATGTCTATGTATATGTATGCTTAGTTTAGGTATTTACATAGCTTAAATTGCATCGTTTGAAAAGATTGCACTGTTTTCTAGACATAACTAACATTGGTATATAGAATTTTGGTATAAAATTAACTACAAACTACACTCAAGTTGTGACAACGGCACTTTGTGTGTTCCTTCTTTTTGTACAAATTGTTATCCTACACATAAGTATATAACTATATATATATATCTATGAATGAATCTTATGAATCTTATAAGTATATACAATGACAAAGTAGTTCTAGGTATCTGGCAGCAGAAACGCCCCCTCATCTTGCTCCTTGGAATGTGCAAGCAATAGGCTGCTCTTCACTTTGATCTTTGATGATTCAACTGGAACTGAAGCTGAAGTTGCAGCTGAAGCTGGAATTGCGTCATGCTTGGCCTGATGGACCAGCAACAGGCCACGATTGATGCTGGAAAAGTTGCATGCATTACATTTGTATATAATGGTCGACAGCTCCTGCTCCGGATGACGCTTCTCTAGATGTATCTGTGGATGTAAGACACTTCAATAAGAGAGTAACGCAGCGAGTGCAAGTAAGTGTTAAGCATACCCGATACGCGTTGCTCTGTATGGCCCGAAAGTCGCAGTGTGGACACGCATAGCGTTTGGGCTCCCGATGTGTGGCAAGATGACGTCGAAAGGAATTGTGATCGTTTGCCTCGAACTCGCACTTGTCGCACTTGAAGCGCTTGTTGGCCTGATGACTGCGCATGTGCAACTTGAGGCTGCTCTTGGAGCTGAAGACGCGCTGCAGAGAAACGTTAACAATGTGTAATTTGAGCATAATAATGTGCACCTAATCCCAATCCTACCTGGCAGCTGCTGCATTGAGGTTGCTCATTGCGCTGCTTGCAGAGATGTTCGCGCAATGTTTTGCGATGCTTGAAGGCGGCACCACAATCCTCACAGCGATGCAACGTGGGCGTTGCAGTTGCAATCGTTGGCTGCTCCTCGGGTATACTTGATTTGGCCATGCCCAATCCCTGTGTACGATGCAGTCGTCGATGGTTCTTCAGTTGTTTGGTATTCTTGAATCCCTTGCCACACTGCTCGCACTTGTAGTTGCGCTCCTCGGAATGGATCTTGGCGTGGGTGTTGACCAGTCGCGAGTAGATGGGCGTCTTGAAGCTGCACAATTGACAGCAATACAGCTCCATATCAATCTCATGCGTACGCCAGAGATGTGTGTGCAGGCAATTCCAATTGCTGAACTGCGTCGATCTGCATTCCGGACAGATCATCGGGTGTGCCGAGCCCAGGGCTCCATTATGGCAGCGTCCATGATACTCCAGCGTTGTTGGCGACTTGAATCGAAACATACAGCCCTCCACAGTGCATTTGCCACCCTCGACCACCTGTGCGGCGCCCTGGGCCGGCCGACGCTTGGGTTGACCCGCCTGCTTGGCCCCATAGGGTCGACCACGCACTGAGGTGCCACCAGCTATCGGCGGCTCGACGGCAGCGGGCAGCAAATTGTTGGCCACATAGATGCGAGCGGGTTTCTCGGTTGCAGGCACAGACACAGCCACAGCTACGGCTTCAGTGGCCAATGGCACCAGCGGCGGCACTGGCAGACCACTTAGGTTATCTGTGGATGCAGCATTCGCTGACTCAGCTGGAGAGGCTGTAACGGGGACAAGCGGTGGCACGGTGGCAACGTCTGGCGTCTGCGGGGCATACAATTGTGGGAAATCCTTGATGAGAATATCCTCGGCATTGTGTGGCAACTCCAGCTGTGTGGCCTCTTGCTCCGACTCGACTTCCACTGTGCTTATGCCTGCTGGCACCGCCTCCTCCATCCAGGGCCAACACTCCAGATCTTCTGCCAAATCGTAGCTGTCGTCATAGCTCAAGGATGGCGCTGCAGGCTGTGGCTGTTGATGGAAATCGACCAGGGATGTCTCCAATGTGGTTGTAGCTGCACTTAGAGGCAACTCAATGGGCAGAGGCTCTCGATTGGGCACAATCAGATGCTCCACTTCGTTGCGATTCATCAGATTGAGCTCGTCGACGGTACGCAGATGCAGTGTGCCACGTTGTGGTGCCTTCAATATATCCACATTCTTTATAAAGATCTTTTGCTTGGATGTCGTCGTTGTCGTTGTCGTTGCAACAGGATTCACTGGCAAATAGTTGACCAGTTCATCCTGTTGAATTGTTCCCAGCTCGGTCAGTTGGTCGTTGCCATTGCTGGCCATTGTGGTTGGCGGCGGAGGCGGCGCTGGTGCTTGTGCTTGTGCTGGTGGTGGTGGTGGTGTTGGTTCCGTTACCAAGGGCACACTGTGCTCAAAGTCCACACCAAAGTCTAGGTCAAGAGCGCTGAAGTTGTTGCTGCTGCTGCTGCTGGCGTTGCCTGCACCATTTAATACGGATTCAAAGTTGAACGCCTCAGCGCACATGTTGGCCAGAGGCGCCAATGCTGGTTCAAATCCGGGCAACGGACCAACTGGTCCCGTTGGCGTTAGCAGCGTCTCAGCGGGAAATATCTCGAGCGGGCTGGTGACACTAGAGGCGGGCACATCATTGAATCCCATGCCAGGCAACAACATGGGTTCCTTTAATATGTCCACATTACGTATGTAGATCTTGGGCTGACGCGGCTTCTCCGGCTCAACACCAACCACCTGCACGTCCAGCATGTTGCTGCTCATCAGCATTGGCAGCTGCTGCTGCTCCACAGCGCTGGGCAATTGAAAATCAAAGGGCAACAATGCCGGCTCCCTCAGCACATCGACACTTTTGATGGAGATCTTTTGACCTGGCGCCTTTTGGCAAACTATCGTTGAATCTTGCTGTTGATGTTGCTGCTGTTGTTGTTGCTGCTGCTGCTGTTGGTTGGCCACCTCGACATCGGCAACGTCATTCAGCAAATCTAGAATGTTGCTAGTGCTGCCGTCTGGTGGCGAAGACAGAAGCGGCAGAAAGTCGGACAACTGATTGACATCTTGCTCCCGCAACGGTTCTCGCAGACAGTCTACATTCTTGATGAAGATGCGACTCTTGGTGGGCGCCGGTTGCGACTTCTTGGCTGTCGCCTCATTGGGTTTACTAGTTAACTTCATTGATTGCAACAATGTGGATATTTCCTGCGGTTCCAGCTCATGATCCGCACTAAGATGCAGATTCAGCACGTCGATGTTATAGAATACATTCGCACAGCCTGCAAAGGCATAGGATTAGACAGTTAATTGATACATTTATGGATGCTTACCTGGACACTGAAGGCGTCTCTGTGCATCGACGCCAAAGCAGCCACTGATGTGGGTTTGTGTCCTCACCTGGCACAGGCTCAGAAACGGACAGTTTGGACACTTGTTTAGCGGTGTGGCCAGCACTGTGTCTGAACAGACGTCCACGTTTATCGTCTTGGATGTTGGTGGCGTGGGTGTCGCATTGATGCGTTCCTTGGCCGCCGCCTCGGCCAGCTCTGATTTGATGAGCTCCGCTTCCGATTTGATTTCGGCCGTCTTTCGTCGAAATCCATTGCGATAACTCCTACCCGGCTCCGACTGTTGCTGCAGATCTGTTGTGTGGATCTGTACAAAGGGTATACAGGCAGCATCAGCAATTCCCCCTGAGTTGCCTTTGTGCGACGATGTTGCTGTTGTCGTTGCTATTGGGATCGTTAGCAGTGCTTGGTCATCGTCGAATAAGCCGGTGAAATTGTCGTGATCCAGGGAGTGTATGGGTGTGGACAGCGAGAGGTCTGCATGCTGAAGCTGCAGCTAAACAACAACGGGCGCATGGCGAGATCAACTCTCACTGGGAACAACAACAAACAACTGGCAAAGTGCTCACCTGGTTGCCAACGGTGCTATAAAAGCTCGAGAAGGCCACATCCGCATCGTTCATGTTGTAATGCATTTGGAATTGTTTAAAGTTGCATTTTGTTAACTTCGCATTACATTTCGCTCAGAAAAAGCAGTAGCAAAAAGTGATCTGATATCATATCAAAACATCTGATAACAACAACAACAGCAGCAACAACGAAACAATTGCACAGCATCGATACAAATTGTCAATCGACAGTCAGCTGAAAATACAACAGCTTTGTTAATCGATATATATTTCGTTAGAAGAAAAAGTAATTACAAGTGAAGATAGCGTACAAAATATATATTTAATACTTTGTTAAGTAGACAACACTTTATTTAAATAAAGTAATTTATGTAATTTGCTGAATATTATTTAATTTCTTCAGATATAAAACAGTCAATAATTGCGTCACAAATTCTTAGTTACTGCAACAATATATATCGATACTTCTGCTTAGAGTTGTCGCATTGCGATGCAGTTATCGCACAATAAGTACGATTACATCAGGGCCATCACTAGCGGCAGCCGACTGAGCAAAACTTGCATAGTTTTTTGATAAGTTTTAATTATTTTGCTTGTATTTAAAGTTTATTGACAAATAAGGCGACAAAATGCCGCGTATAATGATCAAAGGCGGCGTCTGGCGCAATACAGAGGTGAGTGTGAAGCAACTATTAGTAAATTTAGCTCATACCACGCGTTCGTTATGCTTTCTTAGGATGAAATTCTCAAGGCGGCTGTCATGAAATATGGCAAAAATCAATGGAGTCGCATTGCCTCGTTGCTGCATCGCAAGTCGGCGAAGCAGTGCAAGGCCCGTTGGTACGAGTGGCTTGATCCGAGCATCAAGAAAACCGAATGGTCGCGCGAGGAAGATGAGAAACTATTGCATCTGGCCAAGCTGATGCCGACGCAGTGGCGCACGATAGCGCCAATCATTGGACGCACTGCAGCACAATGCTTGGAGCGCTATGAGTATCTGCTGTAAGTATAATAGTGTTAAAATTGTTAAATGCTTCGAAGATTATACATTTGGGACTCTTTACAGCGATCAGGCACAACGCAAAGAGGATGGCGAGGACACAATGGACGATCCACGCAAATTAAAGCCTGGAGAAATTGATCCCAATCCGGAAACAAAGCCTGCTAGGCCCGATCCCAAAGACATGGACGAAGATGAGCTGGAAATGCTGTCGGAAGCACGTGCCCGCCTCGCAAATACCCAGGGCAAGAAGGCGAAGCGCAAAGCACGCGAGAAGCAGCTGGAAGAGGCACGTCGCTTGGCAACTCTGCAAAAGCGTCGCGAGCTGCGCGCCGCTGGCATCGGCAGTGGCAACCGAAAGCGCATTAAAGGCATCGATTACAATGCGGAAATTCCCTTCGAGAAGCGACCGGCTGCCGGCTTCTATGACACGTCGGAGGAGCATCTGCAGAAACAGGAACCAGACTTCAATAAGATGCGACAACAGGATCTGGATGGTGAGTTGCGATCAGAGAAGGAGGAGCGCGAACGTAAGCGGGACAAGCAAAAGCTCAAACAGCGCAAGGAGAACGAGGTGCCAACAGCCATGCTGCAGAACATGGAACCAGAGCGTAAGCGTTCCAAGCTGGTGTTGCCCACGCCACAAATCTCCGATATGGAGCTGCAGCAGGTGGTCAAATTGGGCCGTGCCAGTGAGATGGCCAAAGAGATAGCTGGCGAGAGCGGCATCGAGACGACGGATGCTCTGCTGGCCGACTACTCCATCACGCCTCAAGTGGCCGCCACGCCTCGCACGCCGGCACCCTACACAGATCGCATTATGCAGGAGGCACAAAACATGATGGCTCTAACGCATACGGAAACTCCGCTCAAGGGCGGCCTCAACACGCCACTGCATGAATCTGACTTCTCTGGCGTGTTGCCCAAAGCGGCGGCCATTGCCACGCCCAACACTGTCATTGCGACGCCATTTCGCACCCAGCGCGAGGGAGGCGGTGCTGCAACACCTGCTGGCTTTTTGACACCAGCATCGGGTGCATTGGTGCCTGTGCTGAAGACTGGAGCAGTTGGCAGCGCCACAACACCTGCGTTTGTGCGGGACAAGCTAAGCATCAATGCCGAGGAGAACATTGGCGTCACAGAGACGCCAGCGTTGTACAAGAATTATCAAAAGCAGTTGAAATCAACGCTGAGAGAGGGACTCTCCACTTTGCCGGCACCACGCAACGACTATGAGATTGTGGTGCCAGAGCAGGAGGACAGTGAACCGATGGAGACGGGCACAGAGCCCGCTATTGAAGATCAGGCAGATGTGGACGCACGCCTGCTGGCCGAACAGGAGGCGCAACGTAAACGCGACCTTGCCAAACGCTCCCAGGTCATTCAGCGTAGTCTGCCCCGTCCCACCGAAGTGAATACAAAGATATTGCGGCCGCAATCTGAGAAACAGAATCTTACCGAGCAGCAGCAGGCCGAGGAGCTGATCAAGCACGAAATGATCACCATGCAGCGTAAGAGAAATGAAGTTCCCTCCCAAAAATCTATTTTCTATAATAAATTTCTTTTAGTTTATGACTCTGTAAAGGATCCGGTGCCGGGTCAATCGCAGCATAAGCTGGAGCAGTTGCAGAGTTACTTCAAGGCCAACCCGTATGAGGAGATATCTGAGGAGGAGCTGGCCGATGCCAAGCAAATGCTGGCCGATGAAATGGATGTGGTGAAGGAGCGCATGTCCCATGGCGAGTTGCCGCTGGATGTTTACGCTCAGGTGTGGCAGGAGTGCCTTGGCCAAGTGCTCTATTTGCCCTCGCAGCACCGATACACACGTGCCAATTTGGCTAGTAAAAAGGATCGTCTGGAGTCGGCGGAAAAGCGACTGGAACAGAATCGCCGTCACATGGCCAAGGAGGCCAAGCGATGCGGCAAGATTGAGAAGAAGCTCAAGATACTCACTGGAGGATATCAGGCACGTGCTCAGGTGTTGATCAAGCAGCTGCAGGACACATATGCGCAGATCGAACAAAACTCCCTGTCGCTGTCCACATTCCGGTTTCTTGGCGAGCAGGAAGCCATTGCCGTGCCACGTCGCCTCGAATCCCTGCAAGAGGATGTGCGCCGTCAAATGGAGCGCGAAAAGGAATTGCAACAGAAATACGCCAATCTGGCCGAGCAACGTGACACGCTGTTCAACCAAATCGAGCAACTCTCTGGCGTCCGACCCACGGCACAGCAACTGCTCGGCGTGGAGCAGGAGATGCAGCCACAACAGGCCTAAGAACACTGTCATCATTTACATAATCTATAATCTTAAATAATTCAATACAAATACACAATTTATTCACTTCAATTCAAATTTAACTAATGACCATATTTTTGGTAGACCCACTCCTTGTTGTCCAGCGGGCAGACGTGGCGCGTTTTCAGCCAGCGTGCAATGCAATGATAATGAAACGCATGATTGCACTCCCCCCAAGCCACCGTGCACTCATCCTTGTTGGCATTGGGATCTGCCTGGCATTCGATGCACAGATTCATGATGTGATTACGACAGATTGCACAGTTGTCCACCGCCACATCCCAGGACCAATGAGCATGCGCCACCCACTTTTTCACCACAAAACGTTCAGTTTTCTTTTGGCCATTGCTTCCAGATGCGACGTCATCCTCATTGAACTCTTCCAGGTCATGAAAGTCCTCGGTTTCCTCTATTTCGACTTCCTCGGTCGTGGATCCATTTTTGTTAGGTGTTTCCATTGTTTTCCCCCTTTTTTTTTTTATGTTTTATTGTGTTAATGCCGAATATTTGTTATAGCACAAGTTGTCATCTTCAAGTCTAGATAGATATATCAAAGCCAGCTGGAAGATAGAAAATATTAAGCTAAGCTGGAAAAAATATATAAAGTTAGCGGAAAATTTATAAACAGTTTCGAATTCTTCTCTCAATTGAGACAGTTTGGGAACTTAGAAGGGAAATTCGTACTTTTTAGCTAGAGAAAGGCACAGAATAACTGACAAGTTTAGAAACCTCATCATTAAGTTAATAATTGATTAAGCAATCGAGTTGTATTAATTTTCATTTATAATATATTTATTTATTTCTGTTTTCGGCATAAATACATAAACATTTACGATTTGAATTTGGTGCTAAAATACTAACAGTTTTTATTTTCTCATTTTTTTTTTGCTCTCTGTTTTGTTTTATAAATTTTTTATTATTTGTTTGTTAAATCTATGCACGAATTTATTGTTGCTGGTTTGTTTATGAATATATTCTCCGTAATTTCCAAATAAATAATGCAATTTATTCAACTCGCAATTGCGTTTAGCTTTAGCTTCACTTTTTTTGTATACTTGAATTAGGTAGTTTTGTTCTCTTTGTTTGTTTGTTTGTTTGTATTGTGTAAAAATTTAGAATTGTTTCCTTAGAGTTTTCATCAGCACTTGCGTGGATTGTTGCCCATATACAGAGTTGGGTGTTCTGAATATTATATAGACATTAATGATAATACATAATAATAATTATAATCGTAATGATATACATAATGATTGCAAGCATAGAGATACTTAACTACGGGGTTTACTAACAATAAGATTGATTTCCATAAGTATTTTTGTATAATTGATAAAGTTTGGATTGATTGAGAATAATCGAAGGCGTCATGCTAGACGGGATATATGTATATGTATATATAAATAGTTATGCACATATCTATACATATATAGATGTGTATATATATATATATATAGACAGGAAGATGTGTATTTTAGATTGTCCACTAGTAGAACTTCTGGAGGAAGGAAAACCTCGCTAATCATCGTCATCATTGATGGCCGCGCTGCTTCGAGAGATTTTCATGTAGGCAGCACAAATACATTCACAAACGAAGCGATATTGACTCTGCAAGGATTAGGAATTCATTAGAATTTGGTCAGAAACAATGGCAATGGATCACTTACCACATTCTGAACCATGCAGGCGCGTTGATCACGCATGGTGCGCACAATATCCAGCGGATAGACGGGCTCACGTGCCTCCATCAACGCCAGGGCCGTGTCCATGAGTATGAGCACACCAGTGCGTCCAATGCCCGCCGAGCAATGCACAATCACAGGCGGATTGGCAGCGCTAATGCATCTACAAAAAGGGAACACATTAAACTCTACTCTTTCACTGAAATTGAATTCAAGTTTAGCTTACTGATGCACGCTGGTGGAGACTGGAGTTTCATCCTCGGGCGTTGCACCATTGCTGGCCGCGCATTTACGTTCGCTCATGAGGCCGCCATTCTCATCGGCATCGGCGTCCAGCAGTCGCACCTGCTTCAGACTCTCCTCAATCTCTTGGAGCAGCGTGCGATTGCGTGCGGCGCGCACACGCTCTGTGAATTCCAGAAACAGATTGGGATCGGAGGGTACACAATGATCTGGCCAGGCGAGATATTGCATGTGATGGATGTGCCGCTGTTCGTGCTTATCACGCAGCACAAACTCACGAAAGACAAAGCTGCCCGTCTCATCGGGCTTCTCGCTAAGACAACGCACCGAGAAGCCATCGCCCAGCTGCAGCTCATCTCCTGTAACTGGCCAATATTGGTGGCACTTCTGTCGTCCCGCTTCCATCACAGTGGTGAGCATGACCAGCAGATGACTGCTCTCCTGCTGCACCATGCGCCAGAAGTCTGTTGTGGTGCTGGCCAGCGGTCCTTGCGTGGCAATATATCGATTCACCACGCCTCCTGGTATCTCCATGTTCACATAGTTGGCATTGATGTAGTCACCAGTCAGCGAGTTCACCAATGAAACACGCGTACAGTCGTCTGGAATGATTGATGGATTAATCACGAGTTAAACAAGAGTCAATAGTTGCCACTTGGCCTCCACTTACAGGGGGAGATGTCACGGTAACGATTCTTGGGCGCATTCGCTGGCTTGCGTGCCTCTGTAATGGCAAGATCGGGATTCTTGCGATACATGAGTTCATACTGGGCAAGTAGAGCTCCCGACGCGAGTCCATCGCTGAGCAACAAGAGGCTCTGAGTGAATAGAGCATCGCCATCGAGCAGATTGGAGTGCGAACCAATCTCATCGCTCTCGGGCACATATTGATACAGTGGCTCCTCCTCCATAAGCAACGGTGCCGAACGCTTTGGCCTCACGGTCAACAACAGTTCACCGCTCGATTGATGCCGACAGTCGCGTATCATGGCCACCACTTGCTCGTGCCGCAATCCGTGCACGTCTCGGCCGTTGATCATCAGCACCTCGTCGCCCTCGCAGACGCGGGGCGAGCAACGATCGGCGGGTGTGTGTGGCACCACCTTGGACACCTGCACGGGCAGACTGAGATCCACGCCTCCCTTCACATTGAAGCCATAGCGACCCTGTTCATCCGCCAGCAATCGCATGGTAATCAAATCACTGCCACTTTCCGGCTGCTGTTGACCCACTGCATCCGCTATCGTAGTAGGCAACAGCAAGGGACTGTGCTGACCCGAGCTGTAGGCGGGCGGCACCGGCGAGGGTGTGCCAGACTCAAAGCGTCGCGTGCACTGCTCGATGAAGCCAACGTCGCTGTAAAAGAGAAATGTTTACAACATGCAAGAGGAAGAACAGTCGAGAGTGCTCGACAGTGAGATACTCGCTAACCTCTAACCACTTCCACTAAGTTAATACACTCTACTTTACTTTGGTTAGCGAGTATACACAGTTTAGACCTCATTACACTTACAGCTGAATGTCGTACTCGTCGCTGTGCTGTTCCCAGGCCTTGCGAGGCATTGCATCCGCCTGCTTGGACGTAACCTTAGACGTGTCATGTGGACGGCTTGTTTTTGTGATGGTCAGTATGGTGGATGCGGACGGATGCGGTTTGCCATTGTGTGAGGCGGTGCTGTCGGAGCCGCTACCATTGCCATTATGCAGCTGGTGTGGCGTGCCATCGTTGGAGCTGCCTCCACCTCCTCCTCCTGCTCCGGAGCCAGCAGCAAGCAGACGCTTGCTGGGGGAACGTACAAAGACCTTGTGAATGCGTCCACGTTGCTTGGACTCCTGCACCGCCTGCAACTCTGTGCGGCCCGAATAATAGAACTTGCTGCCCAGGCTGATGTTAAGGAATCGCGAGAGGCGATGTGGTCTCTTCAGACGGAAGAAACTGTGATGCTCCACGCAGGATTTCCACAAAGCCTTGGCATGCTTATGGCTGCTCATGCCGAAGCCCAGCAAGGTGTCATAGCTCTCGCTTGGCTCTCGACGCAACTGAATGAAGAAATCCTTGCGCTTGAACGACACCTTGACCATTTTGCTCCACGAGAAAGTATTGATGCGCAGTCCATGCTGGAACACCAGCAGACCCACCGCCGAGACGCCCAACTGCAACTCCTTGCCATTGGAATCTGTCCCCTTGTGCAGATCAATGCCGTACAGTTCCAAGCGCTTGCCATGCTCCAGATAATTGTACTCCGCATCCGCAGGCAACTGTCCACGATGCAGCTTGTGCAGCTCACAGATTTTGCGCTCCGCCTCCGGCGTTTGCTCCGCCAGCAGTTGAAGGCCATTCAAGTAACCCGGCTGATGTTCCACGGCATTGAAGTCGCCCAATTCCGCTGCAAGACAAGTATGAATCTTAGTTACTCTCTTTCACTGGCAGTTAAAGCTGTCAGTTGTAGATGTTGTTGCTCACATTGCACCGTATAGCTGGCAAGCAGGCACTGGGTATTGCTGGAGCACGGCAGTTGACCCAGCAGAATGTGGCGCTTGATCTGCAGATAGAACTGGTAGCGTGTGAACTCCTCCTGCAAGCGGCTAGGATCGCTTACAAAGAACTGTAATATTGGCAGAAGGGAAGCCATTAAATAAACATCAACATGAAGGAGGAAAAGCGGGAGTTGAAGTAGGTTGAAGAACTGCTCACCTTAACTCTAAACTCTAATAATGGAACGGCATCATTGTCGAGCGAGACGCTGCTGCATTGCTTCTTGAATTGCTTCTGTGCATCGACCCATCTCTATAAAGAATTAATCATATGATCTGGTTATAAGCAACTGAATACACTCATTGATTCACTTACCACAACATCGCCGGGCTTCTGTGGAAACAGTAGACCAAAATAGTCCCTTTCGGATAGTTCGAGATATTGAAAGACCTGATCTAAGAGCTCAGAGCCTTTCGCACGTTTCTGAAAGCATAGCAAGTAAAACATTAGAGAGATGATGATGACAGAGAGAAATAGAGAGAGTTTTCTATTAACTATATAGTTAATCTTGTATTAACTAATAATGAATGAATAATGATGAACCTTTCCCTCAGCTTAATTGTCTCATGCTTTCCATATTTTCCAAACATTTATCTCAAGAAATTTCACTTTTCAGTTGACTAAATGCCTGCCACATAAAATGACGTTAACTCAACTGCAATTTTTGGTAGACAAATCTCAATTTGGCCTATCACAATTTGCCATCTTTTGAGTTGGGGGGGGAGAAACGTAACGAAACTTAACAAAACGTGTTTGGCATTTGAAGAAGTGCGTGTTGTTGTGCCGCCCAAAAAGATGAAAGTGAGATTCAGATTGAGATGCGAAGCGATGCGATGCACTTTTCAATTTGAGGATGAGTACACAAAAAATGGATGGATAAGACACGCAATGCACGACAAGATAAGACAACTTTCTATGTACGTTAATTGTTTGGGGTCTTTGCTTTATTTACAAGTTTTTCAATCGTTATTATTATTATTATTAATTGTAATCATAAATATTATGATTATGCGCATTTGAAAGCAGGACTCACCTCAATCCGAAAGGTGTGCGTGATGTCATCTAGGAACAGTACGGTGACGCATTGTTGCCGTTGTTGTTTCTTATCGCGCGCCAGTTCTGTGGAGCCTCCGCGTAGTCGGTAGTTTCTGCTCAGATTGCCTAAACGAAAGCGTTCAAACATGGCCCAGCTCCATACTGCCCCCAATTAATTGCTAAACTTATATATGTGTGTGGGTGTGTGTGTGTGTTTGTGTGTATGTTTGCCTGTTGTTGCTCCTTTCTTTGATGAAAGGGGAAGGCTCTTCGTTTGGCTGGCAGTTGAGATTGTTTATTCGATAAAATGGCAAGACTTTGACTTTGGACGTGTTGTTTCACGTTATGGCTAAGATTTTGGATGGATAATGCTCGTTCCAGCAATTTGTTGCTGGCTCAGTTCGCTCTGTAAATAAAGGAGAAATATCGTATAAGTTGTAAATTCTAAAATAAATATTTACTTAAAAGTTTCATATAGAAATAATAAACATTTGTTGTTGTTAAGTAATATTCTTTATATTTCTACAAGACAACAGTAAACATGTTAACAGCGTTCGAAATGTTAGTTAACAGCGCGCCTTTACTGTTAATTAAGTTCGTTTATTCTTAGCTTCTTTTAGAATTTATGTAAAGATATTTCTGTCTCTCTCTCTCTCTCTCTCTCTCGTTTTGTATGTGTTAGCGTATTCGTCAGTCGTTGAACAGTCTCCGCTTGTTAAGGTTTTTCCCTTTGACTTGCCTAGGTTCATTGTTTACCTTTGTTCAGTTATGGCTCAGGTGTGCGAGTGCGGGAAAAACACTTCACATGACAACGTTTTGGCCTAAAGGTCTTCACTGGGCGCATAACTTCACGCGCTACCGAACAAGACAGGCGCAACACTCACACACGCACACACACACACTCAAGTTGGTGTGGACAAGCCATCGACAAGTGTAGAGTGACTAATATTGTCTTTGACGTTGTCTTCGTCGACTTCCTTTTTGTCTTTTCCCGCAATTGAATCAGTCGAACCACAGTGTGTGTGTGTGTGTGTGTGTAGATAAGACACTGGCCCACATATAAACCCACACACACACACACACACACAGCCACACACACTGCTTTCATTGATGATTGATGCACCGTGTAATTGGCTTAAGAGCTTTTCAAATGATATACGAACTAGTTATAAATATCGACTTGTGCATTTGTTCACAGTTGCCTCTATTGTATCTATTTTACTTTGGTTTGCCTTTATGGGGCAATCTCTGTTATTTATCTGCATTATCTATTGCCAACTTTGTCAAGAAATGAACTATTTCCCATGTGAAAGTATAGTTTTCAGATTGTTATTGTTATAAGAAAAGTATCTTTTAGCTTTATTATTGTTAGCTATGACCTATGACCTATATTTGCTGTTGTCTTCCTTATTTTAGCTTAAAGTGACAGTTTATTGACTTGCTTATCACAAACTTTAACCACTGTGACTAGACTGCAAGTAAAGTTCTTTGTTAGTCGTCGCTTTCTTTTGCACTTTTTCTTTGTATTGAACTAAGCACACACACACACACATACACACATACACACACACCCACACTCATAGTAGACTTTATAAATATGTACATATGTACATATATGCTATTAGTTATACGTAGTACTCATATGTACATACATGAGACAGATAAAGATATTTTTGTTTCTCTGTTCTATATTAATACACAATTTCCGGCTGGCAGCCAAACAAATTGAATCGGGAAAAACTCAAGTACATAAATTTCTGCGCAATAACCAAAGTTTTATTTTTGTTTATATTTATAATGCTTTAATAAGCCTTTAATCGATTTCAAATGATTAGATACTTGTTTCTGTTGGACAGAAACAGTTTCTACACTTTCAATAATATTATTATTTCAATAAATATTCTATTTTTAAATCAAAGAATCGACTTTTAAGTCTTGACTAATATAATATATAATAATATAATTGTTATAATCAAACAAATGTTTAATTGCAGACAATTTTAGAACATATTTAATTATAATAATGTAATTATTAAATATATAATTTAAGAGTCTCTATCTCTCCTGCAATTTGTCAATTGGAGAGAAGCTTAAATTATATTTTTAATTAGTCTATTTTACAACATTGCTCATTCCAAGTGACTGTCCAATTTTGAACCCAGTTGCTGGCCCAATGGCTTAAGCTGCTTAGGCAGCATTTGGAGGCTTTTTATGCAGTACTTTTGTTGGTCGTTATCAGCAAATTAATGCAAATTTGTTAGGCACACACACACAGTAGAAGAAGAAGAAGGCTTAACCCCACCTCGTTTTTTATTTTTTGTAATGGGTCGATAATTTTGTAGATTGCGCTCAACAGGTTGAAGAACATTGAAACACAATGAAGTTGCGTCATTTGCTACGTTGACGCCCACGAGGCCAAGTCTCGGCCCCTCTCCCAACCTCCGCTTCCTGACCCTACAACGACAACAGTTTCGCAGTACGGTGTCAACTGATTCAGGGAATCGACGAATCGAATGTTGGCCATATTTGAACGGAAGCCTTATAGACTTGTGTTGTGGTTATGACGGCTTTTGTAATACACCGCGTTCGAGTCGAGTAGTTACCTTATTCTCTATATGGGCAATACAAGTTAAGAGAGACAAAGATAGAGAGAGAGAGAGAGAGAGAGAGAGAGAGAGAAGGGGAAAGAGAGGGAGTTAGGACGGGACTTCATTTGTTTGTATTTATATTACATATTTATTTATTATGCTGTTTTGTTGCCATTAATTGAAAACGAAATGAACAACGCCAACGACAACAGGCTGGGCCGTCCAGTTTTATTGTTTAAATTGCATAAACAAAAGCAAACACACACACACACACACACACACACCCCATACACAGTATTATACCTTAAATGCAGTCTCCTGACAACAACAGCCAAACTTTTAGTTCGTTGACCGACTTTTGGTAGCACTTTCGCCCCTCTTGCCTTTTTCCTTCCCCTGTTAACGCAATTGGGAGTCATGGTGCCAATTTGTTTATTATGTTTAAGTCTGTGTGTGTGTGTGTGTGCTTTCATTTAAATATGTGTGTATTGTGCTTATGTTTTTGTATGCAGATTTGATTTGCTTTTGTTTATTTGAGCACTTTGGCAACTGGAAACGCTGTTGGAGCAGCTTCCGTTACGGCCAACAGTGGCTTGAAACCTATTTAAATGGTATGCGGAAATTGCTAATTATTGTAGATAAAATACAGTTCTAAGTAATAAAAATGTATTTCGAGTTATAACCAATATAGTAAAAGAACAAATTAATTATATTTAGATCACTGGGCACTTGAAAGCTTCTCAGAATTATATTATGGAACGTAATTAAAGTGTAATCAAGTTTAATACACAAATTGCAATTCATAAATGGATTATGTAAACACAATTAAATCGAATGAAATTGCATTTTAAATAGATTGCGAACCAATGTGCGACTTGTGCTGTTTTTTTTTTCTTTGTTCGCGTGACCCGCTGAGAAAATGGGGGAAATGGGAACGTAAGCAAATCCAATTTGCTGGCAGATGCCAGCTGCGGACTGAGCGGGGGAAAGAGGGACGAGGGGTGGAAACTAACTGATGTTAAACGTCGCAACGTCGAACCGGTTGAGAATTTTGCCATCTAGCGAACGCAGCACTTCAAAAAAAAATACTGAGCTTTGATGTCTGCCAGACTTGTTGGTCAGTCACGTAGATTTGGCGCAGATACGCGAGAGTGAGAGAGAGATAAGATGAGTTGAGCTGATAGGTAACGAGGTAACGGGGCTGGGAAACGACAATAGACAACCTCTCAAGAGGTCACATTGCTATCTCCCCTCTCACTCTCTCTGGCTCACTATAAGAAGTGTTTACTTGTAGGAGGCAAAGAAACAAAACCCGCTGTGGAGTGAGCTTTGTACTCGGAACTCGTTGTATGTAATTGAAACCGCAGCCGTTGAACTTGTCAAACATCGCGATAGGAAACGTAATATGAAACTGCAAACCACATAAACCAAACAGAACAGTGGACAAACAGAAATAGAAGGAGAAGGTGTGATACACAGAGAAGCAAAGCTTCAGTTCAGGGCAAAAAGAGGAGAGCGGTAGGAGAGGTAAGGCAGCTCTATGCCTGCCACTCAATTTCAATTAGGGCACATCACTCAACGATGTCCATCAAAGTATACAGGAGCTAGCAGCAGCAGCAGCAGAAGCAGAAGCAGCTGCTTGGAATGGTGGCAACCCTAATCAAAGTCAAAGCTCAAAAGGAGAGCAGATAGGGGGGAAAGAGAAGTGCAATTGAATTTGCCGTGCCAAAGAAGCATCAATAATGTTGTTGCCCCATGCATTTGCATTTGTTTGGTTTTATGTGCTTCACCGTTATGCTTCAGGGTTGCCATGTGCACGCACAACCAAAGGGTGGGCAGGGCTTAGGTGGGCAGGGTCGTTACCGCTTATCGCTGTTTGCCTTTTAATTTTTATTGCTGCTGACGAACGTTGCGCACCCCGACAACGAAATTCTTATGCTATTTTTGTGTTCATATTTCACATGCAACGACAACAGCCCCCAGACCCAAAAAGAGACCCAAGCAGCCCCGGGCGACACACACACACACACACACACACACTCGCACACACAAACAGTTTTCTGGTTGTTTACGCTTGCCATATTCTTAATGCTCAATGCTCTTGACTTTTCTTTTTTTTTTTGGTGCAAACCCCAAAGAAATTTCTCTGCTAAACTGTTTTTGCCCCACAATCTCATTCGGTGGGGATTAAAGACAACCCCCATCTCCGCCATTCACTTGAATTTGGTTCGAAACTGTGCTAAGCTTAATGCGCCGAAAGAGAGCGAGAACAAAACAAGCTTAATTAATTAAACGATTTGTAAACACAATGTAATGATTAATGGCACAAACAACAAAAAATTATATGTGTATGTGTTTGTATGTGTGTATGCAGGCTATTTGTTTTTTCATTATATTGCATCTCTCCTCTGCTGATTCTTTCTCGTATTAATGTAGGATGCATTTGTGTCTGTGTGTGTGTGTGTGAGTATTCTCTCTCTGTAAAGACTTCGATTTTCAAGTAAATCAGACAGAGACGCTGTGCTGAGTAGGCGGCATCTTGAGATGTCCATGTATGCAATGACAGCGGGAGAGAGGGCGATAGCAGCGAGCATAAGGAGAAGAGAATAATAATAATAATCAAAGGACAGCAGTGCGGTGGCGTTGATTCTGCCTGCGGCAGCAGATAAGCATGCACACACACACACACACACACAAAAGAGTTAAATGAACCGCTTTTGACAGAGATCTCAGTGCTCACCTTGTTTCGCTGATACCTTATGTACATATATACGTATTTCCTTTTATAGAACACACTTTGTATTTCACTGTTTGCATTTAGCAGCAAAAACACATGTAAATTACAATGCTCCTTCGTTATTTTATAAAAAAAAGTATAAACGCACGCACACACACATCCATTGACTGGTCACAAAACACCGCCACACATGCACACGCACACGCACAGGGACGCGAGTTGGAAAGAAAACAATCAAACAAAATACAAAATTGTCGAACAATGAAGCCGCAATTGAAATTAAATAGTTTAACTTTAATATTGCTATACCGCAAGCAAATTATTCATTCGATAACGAACAAAATTAACAGAAAATTAAAATAAATTTAATTTTTTCTTCTCCGAAACCGAACGAACCAAGGCGAGCAGAGACGAACTAGTGATGTGGACTATGTCGATATGTTAGTACGTGCAGCGTATCGATATATCGATACAAACAACAGCATAAGCGATACTGCTAGTATCGATATTTTTCTTTCTATCGCATATTTCTAATATCAATCAGAAAACTGTCAGTGTGCTTATACACTGGAGCTGGCTGATGTTTCTAAAATATGTAATAAATAAATAGTACAATATGCATTTATATTTATTAAGCTTATAAAATAACAATTGAATCATTTTTCTTGCATCTGTTTTGGAGCAGCTGAATAAATAATGCTTGATAATTTTTGCATTAACGATTCACTATATAAAGGGTTAAGATTTCATCAGTAAATCAGTTCAAACTGAACAGAGTTTAGTTACAATATTCATCAGCATGAAATTCTTCTTATTATTGGCTTGTTTGGCACTTTATGTGGCTTACATCGATGCGCAGAGATGTCGTGGACTTCCAAGTAAGTTAATGGAAATTCATTATATTATTATATATATCAATATCACTGTATTCATATTCTTCTTTACAGTGTCCCAAAACTGTATTAATGGTTTAAATTCGGGATATTTGGGTGGAAGGACTTGCAGGCGTAATTCCAACTTCAATATGTGGTATTACAATCGGAACAGTCATGCCTGCTTAACTATGGGTTTCCTTGGCTGTGGCGGCAACAACAATCGTTATTGCACCAAGATCGACTGCGAGAGGAGCTGCATAAGAAGAGGTTAAAGTTCAACTGAAATGAAAATATTTAAATAAATGGAATGAATACCTATATTATATTAACAATTGCATTTTATTTTTGATTCATGAGTATGCAGTGCTTACTTTACTACTGTAGCTACTTAATTGTGTAAGGAAAGGTGGGAACAAAAGTATTATAATAGTATACTGTATAACAGTTGCTCTCTTTTTGCATGTAACTGTTATACATTAATATGAATTACAATGATTTTAGAACACTTGAATCAACAATCTTAACATACATATATATTTGCTATATAAGGAAATATTAATTCTGTTCAAGATCAGATTGAATTTTCAGTTGTACAAGTTTTATCAGCATGAAATTGATTTTAATCTTGACTCTTCTAGTTTCATGTGTTTTGCTTTCTCAGGCCCAGAACATTTGTCGTGGATATGTACGATCTGGTAAGTAAATCTATATATAAACTGTATTTATATATATATATATATATTGATTACATATACAGTGCGACAGACTTGTGATGGCCTCAAGGACGAAGGTCATCGATTTGGCCGCCTTTGTCATAGACATTCCAATAACGAAATGTGGTACTACGATCAGCGAAATGGAACCTGCTTGAGAATGGTCTACTATGGCTGTGGAGGCAATACGAATCGTTATTGTAATTTGATCGATTGCCAAAGAAAATGCATGCGTGGAAATTAATATTGAAATTGAAAGAAATATTTAATAAAAAGCAATTTATATGTATAAAACATGAAGTAAAAGTATATAAAATAGTTTCACGAATTATAAACAATTTTCTTGAGTCTTTCTTCAGCTGGTGGAAAACTATCTGTTGAAGAAGAAGAATCTCTTTTAATTACTTAATAAATATCCAGCATTTCCTAATCAAACTGTGTATTGTTCATTTTTTATACAATTTTCCTTTTTTGTTGAGTCAACTGCAAAAATTTAAAATTCTTTATTTATTCTGAAATGAATTACATTTTGTTTATGTGCTTAAAAATAAACCAAGCTTTATCCAGCTAGCTTTTGTACTAAAAACCAGTCGAAAAGGCTACAGTCGACCGCATTCGACAGTATAATACCCTGTACAGGCTTCTATATTAAGAGTATTTTGATAATAGATACTTTGATTAAAATAAAAGTAAGAACATAACAGGTGTTTAAAGAAAACCCCTTTGAAACTCTTATTTTGCATATGAATTCTTTGCTTGCTTATAGCAGCTCACTTTCACATATTTATACATATTCAATCAAAAGCTGAGTGTTACGACACTTAATTTACTTATGCCTGTGTCGCAGTAGTTCCCTATCTCGCTCGCACAAATATGCACACATGGTAAGCAGACGCATGTGTCACAGTCGTTCGCTGTCTCGCTCGCACACATGTGCTGCCTGCTGCTCTAAGATTCCGTGGAAAAATAACTTTTATTGCTGATTATCTGTCTTATTTACAAACCGATCTTGATGAAACTTTCAGCGTTCCTTCTACATATCATTCTTAACGCACCTGTTAAGTTAGAAGTGTCTACGTTGAAAAATGTGGCTATTATTCGTTTTTTTCGATTTGCGGGGGAAGGGGGGGAGGTATCCAAAATTTAAAATAAACTTGATCTGCGTATGGTATACAGGAACCTTGATGCCAAATTTGGTGTCTCTAGCTCTTATAGTTGCTGAGATCGACGCGTTCATACAGACGGACAGACGGACAGACGGACAGACGGACAGACAGACAGACGGACATGGCTCAATCGACTCGGCTGTTGATGCTGATCAAGAATATATATACTTTATAGGGTCGGAGATGACTCCTTCTGCCTGTTACAAAAATTTTTTTCACAAAGTTAATATATCCCTGTACAGGGTATAATAACCTATGAATGAGGTTTCTGTCGCGTGTTTGTAATATCAATCAGAAAACTGTCAACACGTTTACATACTGACTAAAGCTGATTGTTACAACTCTAGCGAAAGCTATGACCTAGCATATTAAAAGACTAGGAATAAACAATACATTTATACGGCTTTTAACATTACAATTGAATAACTTTTATTGCAATTGTTTCGGAGCAGCTGAATAAATAATGGCGACACATTTTGGAATCGAAAAATTACTATATTAAGAGTAAATGTTTCAGCAGTAAATCAGTTCAAACTGAGCAGAGTTTAATTACAATATTCATCAGCATGAAATTCTTGTTATTATTGGCTTGTTTGGCACTTTATGTGGCTTACATCGAAGCTCAGAGATGTCGTGGACTTCCTCGTAAGTTGGAAATTCATAATAGAATTGTATATCTATAACACTCTGTTCTAATCCTGCTTTACAGTTACTCAGAACTGTCTAAATGGTAGAAATTCGGGACATTTGAATGGAAGGACTTGCAGGCAGCATTCCAACAGCAATATGTGGTATTACAATCGGAGCAGTCGTACCTGCTTATCTATGTCTTTCCTTGGCTGTGGAGGCAACAACAATCGTTATTGCACCAGGATCGACTGCGAGAGGAGCTGCTTAAGAAGAGGTTAAAGTTCAACTGAAATGAAAATATTTAAATAAATGGAATGAATACCTATATTATATTTACAATTGCATTTTATTTTTAATTCATAAGCATGCAGTGCTTACTTTACTACTGTAGCTACTTAATTGTGTAAGGAAAGGTGGGAACAAAAGTATTATAATAGTATACTGTATAACAGTTGCTCTCTTTTTGCATGTAACTGTTATACATTAATATGAATTACAATGATTTTAGAACACTTGAATCAACAATCTTAACATACATATATATTTGCTATATAAGGAAATATTAATTCTGTTCAAGATTAGATTGAATTATCAGTTGTACAAGTTTTATCAGCATGAAATTGATTTTAATCTTGACTCTTCTAGTTTCATGTGTTTTGCTTTCTCAGGCCCAGAACATTTGTCGTGGATATGTACGATCTGGTAAGTAAATCTATATATAAACTGTATTTATATGTATTGATTACATATACAGTGCGACAGACTTGTGATGGCCTCAAGGACGAAGGTCATCGATTTGGCCGCCTTTGTCATAGACATTCCAATAACGAAATGTGGTACTACGATCAGCGAAATGGAACCTGCTTGAGAATGGTCTACTATGGCTGTGGAGGCAATACGAATCGTTATTGTAATTTGATCGATTGCCAAAGAAAATGCATGCGTGGAAATTAATATTGAAATTGAAAGAAATATTTAATAAAAAGCAATTTATATGTATAAAACATGAAGTAAAAGTATATAAAATAGTTTCACGAATTATAAACAATTTTCTTGAGTCTTTCTTCAGCTGGTGGCAAACTATCTGTTGAAGAAGAAGAATCTCTTTTAATTACTTAATAAATATCCAGCATTTCCTAATCAAACTGTGTATTGTTCATTTTTTATACAATTTTCCTTTTTTGTTGAGTCAACTGCAAAAATTTAAAATTCTTTATTTATTCTGAAATGAATTACATTTTGTTTATGTGCTTAAAAATAAACCAAGCTTTATCCAGCTAGTTTTTGTACTAAAAATAACCTACGAATGAGGTTTCTGTCGCGTGTTTGTAATATCAATCAGAAAACTGTCAACACGTTTACATACTGACTAAAGCTGATTGTTACAACTCTAGCGAAAGCTATGACCTAGCATATTAAAAGACTAGGAATAAACAATACATTTATACGGCTTTTAACATTACAATTGAATAACTTTTATTGCAATTGTTTCGGAGCAGCTGAATAAATAATGGCGACACATTTTGGAATCAAAAAATTACTATATTAAGAGTAAATGTTTCAGCAGTATATCAGTTCAAACTGAACAGAGTTTAATTACAATATTCATCAGCATGAAATTCTTGTTATTATTGGCTTGTTTGGCACTTTATGTGGCTTACATCGAAGCTCAGAGATGTCGTGGACTTCCTCGTAAGTTAATGGAAATTCATAATAGAATTGTATATCTATAACACTCTGTTCTAATCCTGCTTTACAGTTACTCAGAACTGTCTAAATGGTAGAAATTCGGGACATTTGAATGGAAGGACTTGCAGGCAGCATTCCAACAGCAATATGTGGTATTACAATCGGAGCAGTCGTACCTGCTTATCTATGTCCTTCCTTGGCTGTGGAGGCAACAACAATCGTTATTGCACCAGGATCGACTGCGAGAGGAGCTGCTTAAGAAGAGGTTAAAGTTCAACTGAAATCAAAATATTTAAATAAATTAAATTAATACCGGCATCTTATATAAATTGCATTTTAATTTGTGAAAAGATTTCTGTTGAGGAAGAATCCCCTTTTAAGTTATTAATAAATACACATTACAATTTGTGTGTTTTAATATTTCTATGTTTGTTTTATTGAATTTAATAAACAATGAAAAAGACTTTTTTAGTCAGAATCCAATTACATTTTTATTATATTTTTAAAAATGTTGAAAATAACCTACAATATTCCATTACGAAATTCCATTCAGAAATCAATAGCTTTGTTTAAATATAGACTCATGTGTTGGGTCTATTTTTAGTTATTTGTTATTGTTATATTTTTAAACAACTGTTCCAAAAATTCCCCATAATTAAGAGTGTACAGGCAAGCAACATACTTATAGTAGGCACTGTAATCAAATTTACAGCAGCTTCAAGTAGATCAGATAAATAAAAAAACCTTCCAAATAGAGTCGAACATTTCAGGATGTCCAGTCGTGAAGGTGGCAAGAAGAAGCCTCTGAAGGCACCCAAAAAGGAGGCTAAGCAAATGGATGAACAGGATGTGGCAAACAAGCAGAAGCAGAAGGAGCAACAGAAGGCTCTAGAGGCGGCCAAACAGAAGGCAACACAAAAGGGCGGCAAAAAGGGAGGGAAGTGAGCAAATGTCGAATGGAAGTTGTCTACACTGAGTGCAGAGATATACGCACAGCTCTCATCTCGCACAGTCAATGATAAATGTTTCTTCCTGTCTTGTGTTGCAATAAATTGAGTTATGATTCCTTATAGCCCAGTTGAATGATGATTAATTGCCTGTGGTCAACCAATTGGTTCGCTTAAAAAGCCATCACAAAAATGTGACATTCACTCTGAATCGGGGATTCAGGGTTAGATCTGGCAAAAAAAAAATATAAGACACACACAACCGGACACGGGAATTGAGCACAACAAATGCGGTAAATTGGAATTTTATGCGTTTTTTATGTTAATCAAAAACCTAATGGACATTCAGCCTGATGGGCGACTGTCACAATGTCACAGTGTCACAGAATGTCAGAGTGGGACATGTGTCTAGTGTATTGCAATAATCCAAGGATGATGCGATGTCAGCTTCATCTGCTGCTGTAGACAGAACCTTTAAGAATAGCGAGAGAGTAAGTGCAAGAGAGTGAGAGTGTTTAGATTAAGAATATGACATAAAGAAGAAATGAAAATGTCAAAGGGAGGAAGAGAGAGTCTAGGTTAAAGTTATTGAGAGAGATAGAAAGAGGGAGAGAAAGAGGAACTGAGGAAGAGAAACGCAGACTGACAAATAGAGAGAGAGAGACTAAGACTGAGAGGCAAAGAACTACAGAACAAAGAGAAATATGGGGAGCATGAGCTGACATGCGTTTCGTTTAAGAATATTAAAGATAAAGAGTAACAGTAAATGAGGAACAGGAGGAAAAAAGAGAGCAAATGACGCACACAGTCGAAGCGAGAGTGAAGAAACATACTTTCGTTTCGTTTAAGAATAAGACTCAAAGAAGAAACCATTAGCCAAATAACCCAAATCTAACTAAGAGACCAATTCAAAAATTGTACAGCACATTTGTTTATCTTCATATTTAATATTTAAGCCTTTGATGGAATTTGTTTATACAAAATTTAATTACACATTATAGCTAAAAATTTGATAGACTCGTTTAAATATAATACATATATTAGTTGTCTCCTTCGATTTGTGCACTTTTCAATTAGGCGAAAACAAAACACAAAACGCACATTAGCTGAACTCTTAGAGGTATTTTCTATGTAATCTTTAATTTACTTGAATTGAAGTATAATTAATTGAATTATCTCTCGGGGAAATGTTGAAATGTGAATTGTAATTTGAGTTGTACAAAATGGATCGAGTTGGAGTTTTGGATTCGGTTTGGTTTTATCTTTTTAATGCGTAATCGTAATCGTAATCTAGAAGAGGAAGCATTTGATATGTTGTAAAAATGTTGTTAATTATAATATATAGTATGCCCATAGTTATTAGGTAATTATTAAAAATGTACAATTAATTTAAATAATTAATAACAATTAGAATTAGAATTAGAATTATGGGAATAAGCATTGTTTTGTTTTGTTTTTTGTTGGATTTGATTTGTAGTTTTAGTTTTTGATTTCATATTACGAGTGCTTGACGTTTATTAGATGCTATAGTTAATTAATTTTTATTATTAATTTTAATTAATTATTATAGTTGTAATTATAATTAGAATTATAATTTATTATATTGTTGTTGCTGTTGTCTTGTTGGCACACTATCCAAGTCTTATGCAAGAGTTTTAAAGTATGTTAATTTAATTTAATTTAATTCGATTTAATTTAATTAGTTAATTGCAATTATGCCGAGTATTTTGAATATAATTTCAATGGGTTTCCTTTGTTTTCTTTTGCCGTGTGAGTTTTCTACGTTTATCGATTTAATTTACAAGCTTACAGATTATTTAACAACATTGAATGTTTTAACATTTGCATTTAGCCAAAAAATAGTTTATAAAAAACTTACTAAACAAATTTATAGAAATTTTTCTTTAAAATTAAGCTTTAAATTAAATTGGAAATGTTTTTGTCTTTTTTTGATTTTGTATTTGTTTTTGTTTTTTGTTTTGTTTAATTTCTATTTACAATTTGCACAGCATGCTCTTCTGCTGCCCGCTAGATGGCGCTCTAATGATTACCCTTGCGCGCACTGAAGAACATGCGTGCCACTTTCCCCCAAGGCGCCCACAAAGTCCCAACGCTCCGGCTGCTGACTATGTTGACAGTCTGGCAACGCTGGAACCGTCTCTTCCAGAACCTAGGATGGTGTGGAATACCAACCACTGGCGGGGCTGCCCTTATGATACAAATGGAAACCCGAATGCGGCGCAAAGTATTGCGGCTGATCGAGATTACTGTAGGTGACGCCACCCTCTGTGGTGGTTGTCGCATGCCCCGCATGTGGATGCATGGCAGCGGTGTATGCCTGCGGCTTCAGTGGCAGCGTTGTGCCGGCTGAACCATCCACGGGCGTGGCATACTGTCCACGCAAGGGATCGGCATAGTCATAGCCACCATTGCTGGTTATGACCAAAGCAGCTGAGGGCGGCGCCTTGGCCGAGTTGTTGCTGTCCCGCGGCGACACCGAACTGGGCGGCGTCATGGCATTGTGATAATCAATGGAACTGTGATAGCCGCCATAGGTGGACACCAGATTGGTGAAAGCATCCGCCGAATTGGGCGCCTTTTGGCTGCCCGGATGTGTCACAGATGGCGCCGTTGCAGCCGAATGCAATTGCAGATATTGATTCTCATAGGAGGATTCGCTGCCCGGTGGCGTAGGCAAGGGACCGCCCTGTTGCTCACCATAGAACACGCCCACTCCGGTGGGCGTTTGCCTTGCTGTGGCTCTGATGACGCTCTCCCGATTCGCAGCATAGAGCTGCCGGAGCAATGTCGTTGCTGGCATTGGAGCTGGCTGTTGATAGGGTCCTCCAATGAATTGAATGGTGCTGCTCTTCTCGTTGGGATCGTGTTGTTGTTGTTGTTGCTGAAGCTGCTGCTGTTGTTGTTGTTGTTGTTGCTGCTGCTGCTGCTGATGTTGTTGCTGTTGCTTGAGCAAGGCATCTGCACTGAAATCTGTGTTGGGCTGGTTGTTGTTGTTGTTGTTGTTGGAAGTTGGGGATGGCAGATGCTTGGACATCGCATGCTCCAGATCCTTGACTGCTGAATCTGCACCGCCAGCCGTCGGCTGCTCATCCACAATGGAAGGCAGACGACTGCGTGGTTGCTGCTGTTGCTGCACACTATTTGAATCCCGCTCCAAGGCTGGCAACTTGCTCAGCGGTTGTTGTTGCTGCTCCACCTGCTGCTGCTGCTGCTGCTCCGCCTGCTCCTCGGCCTGCTGGGCCGCTTTGCTCTTCCGCTTGCGCTTGGTTGTTGTGCCGCTCGCCGGCGTCGGCGTTGGCACGGGCGTGGTCACCGTTGCGGGCAGCACACCATCCACCTCCACGCCCAGCGGCGTTGGACTGTCCTTGATCAGCGCCAGGCTATTGAGACTGCTGCCATGTGCCACAGTCGCATTGCGTCCACGTCCACGTTGCGTGTGCCCCTCCGGATCCGTTTTGGGCGAACTCAGACCGAGTTTCATGTCGCCCGCACTGAGATGTGCGTTGCCCTCGCCGGTGGCATCTCCACCAGGCGAACCACTGCTCTTGTCATTGCCCAGCCCCTCCTCGTGCTTGATGCTGTCCACACTCGGCTCCAACTGGCAGCAGTCAAGTATGAGATTCTCGTTCTCACGATTGCTAAGCAAATGGGGAACCAGTTAGTCACCAGTCATTAGACAAGTTGGTCAAAAGGAACTCACCTGATGACATAGTTGACGCATATGATGTTCTGCTCGTCGGCATTCTTGGTGCTGCAGACAACAGTTGCGCAAGTTTGTAGCCAAGTGTAGCCCCCACTTTTGTTCATCAGTCGATAGTAACCAGTCAGCACTTGACCCTTTTCAATCACTGGAAAACATTTAAATATTAATAATAATTAGTTTCAATTAAAAGTGGTTTCTCTTTTAGACTTAAATTAATTTATGTTTTATATTATTTATAAATAAATAAATAATAAATAAATATAAGCATAAATAAGCTAACGGATAGACAAATGATTGCTGCCTTAAAGAGAAGTTATCGTTGTTAGAAATGATTGTAATTTAAAATTTAATTTCGGAGAATTTCTTTATTTAAAAATAATGACATTTTACTTAATTACAATAGCTTAAAAGCTCTAATATAAATATATAATAATTAATGAATATATATATTAATAATAATCATATAGAACTCACAATCTGTGTGACTTTTGCGCAGGCGATTGGCATCCTCGGCATGGCACAGCGAATACAAGCTCTTGTTGACCAGATCCTCGGGTGTATAGTCCAGCAAATCAGACACTCTATAAAACACAAATACAACTTAAATAAAGCTCCAAGTCTTATAGCATTTAAAGCAACACTTACCTGGGTTCGCAGTGCGCCACACGTAGGTCAAAGTTGACGCGGGTTACAAACATATCGCACTCCAAGCGTATCTCATGCACGGAGGGCGGAGGCAGAGCAATTGCCAGAGCGACCATGCCCAGCAGAGGCGGCTGGGATTTGCGTGTGTGCGAGAAGGTGTATTGGGGACGCAGCTTGCAGAGCAGCAGCACAACCTGCAAAGGTAACAAGACAACAAGGTCGAGGATTAGATGTGCAGGCTTGACTCAACAAGCAAAAGAAGAAAGCAGCTTAAGAACTTAAAATGTTGCAGCACTTGTCAGCTTACAGAGAGCTTTCACACTGATAGAAGACACAGATAAACGAAGCACGTAATAGATTCAATGCAACAGCTGCAGCTTGCAAAAGCTCACCAATACTAAAGCAACTCAAAAGCTCAAACGCTGTAAAGTGACAAATGCGCTGTGCGCGGGCAGCTGACGATAAAGACGATAATGATGACAATGATGATGATGATGATGATGATGATGATGCTGATGATAACGAAGAGCCTTAGTCTGTGCCAAGATATTATTCGATACTGATCAATCTAAAATCAGTTCTTGCATTGCCTTACAAACAGATTATGGCCGAAATTTGTTGGAAACTTAAAAACTGTTTGTGTTAACATTTTCTTTCCGAATAAATTATAATTTTTGTTGAATTATTGTATATTTTTTATTTTTTTTGATTGCCTTGCGTTTTTCGTACTGATTTCAATTGATACGTACCGAATAGTTTGAGGCCGGATTCTTAACATTTTTACCATTGTTATTGTTACCGTTGCAATTGCTCGTTGCATCGTTGGCCTGTAGATAAGCAGTGGATGGGATGGTAATACGTATACGTAATAAAAGCACAATTATCCTTACTGACTGAATCAACCAAAGAAGGTTAGTACTAAGTACGTGAATCTCCCCCAAAAGGACAAGGGTTAGCAGCACTACGAAATGATAACGATAACGATAACGATAACGATAACGATAACAAAACCATAACGATAACATAAAAAAAATAACACAATAAACCAACAGAAAGAAAAGCAAAACCGTGCTAATTTCTACAATAAACGTCGCAATTCACACTACACTACATGGCACCGTTAAGAGCTTACAACTGTATTTAGGTTATGCTCTTGAAAGTAATGGAAAACTCACCCGATAGCCGGAGGATTTGAAGTGACAGCCACGTTTGGTTAATGTGGACTTCATGCGCACACAGAAACTGCGATCGTAGCCCTTGTAGCCACTTGTGGATGCCTGCGTCATCGAGGCAGCAACTGTGGGACGAGAGAAAGAGTTATACAAAGATTAGCTAAAGATTCGACAAGTCTTGGGGAGAGATGAATCATGCTCGGAAACAGGAATACCCCTTCCTTCTGATTAGGCGGAACAACAACTCGGACTCGACTCACCATCAGGATTGTTCGTACCGTGTGTGCCACTGCCATCATCGGATGCGCCCGATGTGGGTGATGCCAAGCCAGCAGCACCGCTGCCCCCACTGCCGCCACCACCAACGCTTCCACCACCACCACCGCCGCCACCCGCACCGCTCGTTAGACTGAGGCCCAGCTGGTCGGCAATTTCCGCATGATCCGCCTGATGTATATAGTCGAATATGCTGCTGCCCGTCATCTCCACCTGCGACAGTCCCAGATAGATGGACACCGTTTCCGATATGTACAGGAAGCGTCCATCCGCTGCCACCGCCAAGGCGAAACCATCTAGCGACTGTAATTGAACAGAGGAAAAGACAAAAGAAATTCCATATTGAAAATACATTTGCATATTCAGTCCAAACATGGCTGCAGTTTGAGTTTACTTCTTTATCTCTCTTAGTGCTTCTCTCTCTCTCTCTCTCGTACTCCCTCTCTCTCTCACTCTCTCTTCTGCCTCTCTCAGACTTACCTGCAATATGTGGGTGCCCTGATGTTGCTCGAACAAATCAACAGCGGGACTGCGTCGAATGGCTGCACCTGGAAACGAATACAAAGCGAATGCTGATGAGTGTTGGGTAAACAACTGTGAATATTCGTGCAACAACAACTTAAAGCATAAGTATTCGACTCGGCCAGACCGAATTTAGAAAACGCCATAGAGTCGTATGTAGGAATACTTAGAGAGTCGTTTGTATAATCTATAAAAACTATAAGAGAATAATATAATATTATAATAATATTATAAAACTTGCAGAAATCTCAATATGAATTAAATACACAAATTCATTTATAATAAATAGCTTAAATGAATATTATAAAATATAAATTAAAGAAAACATTCTGATAGAAAATAAAAGTATTCTTTATACAAATAAAATTAATAAATAATAATAATATAATTAATATAAATAATTGAAAATTGATAAAATTAATTAAAATTCCTAACTAAGTCAATAATTATATAAATATTACTCAGCGAGCTCTTAAATATATAACTAAATGCATAAGAGAGTATAAACAATTGTTAGATATGCAAATACAAATCTAATAAAGTTTAGTCTAAGTAAATAATGTAATAAATCTTTCTATTTAATTCTAATTATTATAATTATAAATTATGTATATTGATTTTTAAATTTGGAGTTGCTTAATATATATTTATATATTCTTTTTTATATATTTAAATATATTATAAAAATACATTTTATGAATCTCATGTTCCCCAGACAAATGACAGCTATAACTTCCGAAACGAATACCCAAACTTGTCCTATGTTAGGGTCAACCAAGTGGCAATCCCGCTCATCCTTGGCCCTTCATTAGATAGTCATGAGTGGCGACTGACCATAATGTTGTTATAGCCAAAGTGAAAGCCCATAAATGATGCTCATGCCTGTGCCCCCACCAGTCCGACTCAACCAATTCCAGGGATAAGAATAACAGAACCGCAGTGTCATAAATATGGGCTGGGTTCAATATTTTCTCAGCTGATGCCCATTTGAGCATATTTATTTAATTCAATTATTGAATTTTACGATTATGTGAGAGAGCAACCCCCAACACGGGCTGAGTTGTTGGCCAACTTCAGGTCATAATTCGCACAAGTGCAAATCGCTTTAGTTCCCATACCCAAGACTACATTTACACATATATATATATATAAGTGTGTGTGTGTGTATATGTGTGTGTATGTGTGTGTACCCTTGTACATTCCCGTTTCGTGTTTCGTGTTGCAAATCCCTAGTGACTTCAATGCCTCAACGAAGTCGCTAAGTTGGCAAACAGTTTCCGCTTCCGCTGACCATATGTGGCAATAGGGGGCGGTAGGCGTGCTTTAATGACCTTCGCAGTTGCCCCCTTTCCGTTTCAAATATATGATATTTTTTCTTTCTTTCTTTCTTTCTTTATTTATTTATTTATTTTCATTTTTTCTTGTGGCTGTGGGTCAAATTGAAGTGCTTTTTATTGCCCACAGCTTGTTGCTGCCTTTTGGGTTTAGTTTCGCATAATAATCCAATTCAGTGTTAACCCCCCCCCCTGTGATTCGTCCCGCCCTCGGCCCGCATTGACCATAGCCATAACGCCCCATTGATTTTGGATTATTTTTTAGTGCCTTGTCTACCTTTTTAGCTTCTGGCAGTTGCCATTCAAAAGCGTCTCTTGGCAACCGAAACCCTGGTCATGCTTTGGGTGCTTGGAATGCTTTTGGCGTGACAATAACTCGCTGTTGACGAGGCCAACGATGCACGATCCATGACGTGGCAATGGCTGACAAATGCTGCCACCTCAAGCTGACAGAGTTGGCAACTTTACGGGCAACGCGGACTTTCCACGTTCCACGTAATGCAGCTATATAGGGCCGCAAGTTGAACCAGCTCAGCACAGTGGGTTAGGAGTTCGAGTTGGGATTTTGAATATAATAATGAATATTATGGGATTCATGAATGTTTTGAATAGTTTAAAGTAAGGAATGTATATCATAAGATGAGTTAGGAATAATGCATAAGATTTGCATAGAAATAAGTGTAAGTAAGAAATACTTCATTTAAATATAGAATATTTAGGAACTTTATAAACATTTGGTTAAATTGAAAAAGAATAATAAATTTATATTTAGTTTGATGTAAATAAATGTTGTTTATATTATATTAATATATTATTAGATTATTATATTATTATGTTATTATATTATTATATTATTATATTATTATATTATTATATTATTATATTATTATATTATTATATTATTATATTATTATATTATTATATTATTATATTATTATATTATTATATTATTATATTATTATATTATTATATTATTATATTATTATATTAATATATTATTATATTATTATCTTGTTATAATAAATATTATTATAAATAATTAGCTTAAGATAAAGTATTTTATAGTTTTTTAAAAACACTTTTATATTCAAATCTTTATATTAAAATATCTTTATTTAATCTTGAATAAAATAAGAAAATTCTACATATACTAAATATACAATTCTCCACACTTTGTCATAGTTTTAATCATAATAAATGTTAATTATACGTTAATTGAGGTTAAATGCCATCATTATATTGCAATTGCCTTGGCAAATTATGACAGCTACCCCCAATAGCAACTATATTTCGTTTGTCAACGATTCGATCGATAATTGTTCAATCGCTAATCTTTTAAATCATCAGCCACAAACTGTGAAAGCAGTTTTGCGATTGCTCGAACGACTATAATCGATAACTGCCAAATTTAGTTATAGTTAATGGGCTGTATAGCTGAAATTGGTTGGCCAAGCTGCTTGATTGGCCCCTTTGATTGGCCTTCTGAAATTCCGCAATGACAGCGATGACACAGCGCGGCGACAGAGACAACAACAAAAACTACGAAAACTACAAGATATATAAATAAATGAATAACAACAATAACAATAACAATGCCGACAATGACAATTAAAATGCTCCAGTGACGTGAGCAAAAACAACAAAATATATAAAAAAATGGCTGCGCATGCGCGACAAATAAAATAAATTACGCTTAATAGCGATATTTTATGCAAATTGGTAACTCGAGGCCCCCATCGTCATGGCTTACGTCTCTGTCTTTGTCTGTGTCTCTGTCTCTGTCACTGTCACTGTCCCCTGTCCTCTGTCCCTGTTTTTGTCCCTGTCTTCGCTGCGGGCCAAAAGCCCAAAAATAATACCAATAAATTGCTGGCCGCTTGTCAAGCGGCTTAAACAGTTTTTAAGGTGCGCGCGCATATTTTAAAAAAATTGAGTTTTAATTTTTGTTTCTGCTTTATTTTGGCATAGAAAAGTTGACAAATTTTGATTTCACTGCAGGCATTGAAAAACCTAAGTAGCATTCCCCTACTACCCGCGCACCTAACCGTTGACCATCAAATGTGGGCAAATGTGTTTCCTGCTTTCGGTTTTATTGCTCATTTCTTTGCCGTTCACTTTGCTCCCCCCTTTCGGCGTCCAATGGCGTCCAATATGGCCGCCTACGCTCCAAGTACAGTCGTCAATGCCAATTAGCTCGGAAATTTCACTGCACTCACAGTTTTGGCCTTCCTTTTAAGATATACGATAAGTCAGTGCTACACTTGACAAATTTGAGAAGTAACTATTTTGTATATTATAATTAATTATATTGAACTAAGTTAGAGCGAGAAGTTGCAGTTTAATTTGGTATTTGAATGGGTTAGAAGAGTGTAATTATATAAGATATTTAGTTAGCAATTAAATAAGTGAAGTTATAGCCACATAATATAATAATTATTAAATAATAATAATAGACAATCAAGAACATAATATAAAGAATACTTTAAAGGAATTTAATATCTCTTTAAATTCAGCAAAATGTTCCCAAAGAACTTATTTCCAATCATTTGCAATTTAAGATTTATTTAAATTATTTAGTTAACAAACCCTCTATAGCATTTCTATAAATATATTGTTAATTGTAGACTTACTTTTTAGTTTACTGCTGCTGGATGCCTCGCGGGTCCATGGTGGATCTCCGTGACCGGAAAAGTCTCTCAATTTCAAATAGCTTATGGTCAGTCTTATAATGGAAGCCTTGTCCAGCTGGCTGGTGATGGCTGCCGGCAGTGGCAGCATCTTGGCCAGCTCATAGAACTCATAGTTCTCCTTGCCGCGTCTCGAACGCGCTGCATCCCGTGACTTCTCCTTGCGTAGCTCAAGAATGCTGCAAGTAAGACAAACAAATGAACGCATTAGCAACAATTTGTGGCAATAAATATTGATATAAGCTGTAAGTAGACACTGATGTATTGCAGCGAAGACGCTACAGCGAGGATCCTAGACAGCAACTACCTCTGCCTCTCTCTGCTGCAACTCTCACCTGTCGTGGTAGCTGTCAGCGTAGACAATTTGGCAATTTGTTTGACTGTCCCCCCCCCTACAACAGGTTGCATTGTGATGAAATGGTGTCAGTCCAAACAAATTGCCACACATTTGTCAGTCTTTCAACAGCCAGTGGAACGAGGGCGAGCCCAAGACAAGCAAAGATAGCCAAGAGAAGCCAAGACAAGCCAAGACACTACCATGACATTATTGTTCTCACACTCAACGATCGGTTCTAGCAGTCAGCTAGAAAAATTGCCTCATTTTCAATGCGTTACAGATTTTCCATTGTCCACTTAGTTTGTCAGTTGATATTTGTATTATTATTGTCTTACAGTCGAGAGTACCCTCTTCCCTCTTCCCTCTGCCAACTTCCCGCTTGCCCCTCAGCACACCAGATGCCGACTCTCAGATACTCTGATTCGATCTCAACTTGAAGTCGCGGTCTTTCGCTTTATTTCCCCTTAATGCACAGACTTTTCATTCAACAACTGTTGCTGCAATCCACAACAGTTTGAAAGACCTAAAGACTGCCGCTGCAAGTTGTAGTTGTAGTTGAAGTCGGAGTTCGAGTCGGAGTCGCAGTTGGATCTGTTGCTATCTGAGCTCAAGCATCTGGCCATCATCTTCGCCAGAAACTTGGCTTTAAGCGTTCATAATTTAAGTTTGTTGTCATCTTCGTTGTCGTCGGCTTTTTTTCTGTCGATCTTGTTTTTGTTTCTTGTTGTTTTGTTATTGTAGTGAAATTTATATGCTCTACCTAATTAAAGTAATACTGAAATTGTTAAACGCTTTGGCTTGACAGTAGCTAAGGCGAAGATTTTTGTTTTAATATAAAATTTATACAGTCTTATCAAAGTATATACAAACTGTGAGTTACTCATAAATTTTGATTAAATAATTTGCAAATAATAAAGCAATGAATAGAGTTGTCTGTCAATTGTTTAGAATTGTTTTATGTTTAATATTAAATAAGATTATTATTTATGAATTTTATTTAATATTATTCAAAAAGAAATTGTGTTCGCAGTTGAGTTAATTGAACTTATAACTAAGTTCTATATAATATATGTATCTGAAGCGAATTATCTACACATAATTATATCTCTCTGCGCCAACTTGAGTTCCATAGAAAACCCTGTAGCATATCATACTTCAGCGCTGTTCAACACTGCTTCTGCTTAGCATAACCCAACACTTGAGCAGCACCACACTTCAAGTTGAAAGCGCAGCGAAAGCGAAACAAATTGCAGGGTATTAACACGGCTCCCATGGCCTAAGTGATCTCTGTGCTGACTGTGCAACATTTTGTGGGCTTTTAAATTAATTTTTATGTCTGTGGGGCATCTGTAAATGTGCTCATCACAAAGCTCGAGCCTCGTTTTGTGTAACTTTATTTGAGCTGCGGCGGCTTCTGCGCTCAACGATTTTCTGTTGGGGATTACTTGAGGGCTGCTGCTGTTACTGCTCATCTCTGATGCTTATCTGAGACTACGTCGTTGGGTTATAAAAGTATTTTTGATAATTAAAATGAAACCGGCGTAAAGAGCGCGTTGGAAACCCGTACAACATGCGTCTGCCACGGGCCAAGCCAGTTTTTGGCTTTTATTCTCATATATGTACTTCACTCCACTTGCTTTCCGAATAACAAATTTTTAATTAGTTTGTTTAATCTCAGCTGTCTGACTGTTGAAATTGTTTACCTGGTTTCCTACTAAATGTCTGGTTCAAAGAACCTACAGAAATGAAGCTGTTAGAGCCCAGACAGATATATTTATATATATGTATGTATATGCAATTTGCCAACTAATTCGTTACACGTTACGCTGAGAAAATTACATTTTTCTTAGTTTCAAATGCGTACAAAACAGAGAGCATCAATCTTCCGACCAATCAATATAAACACCATTCAAATTAGCCCCGAAGATGTGCTACATATATGCTCGTAAATGAGAGCGAATGATCCCTTAGCATTTGTCATCAAGGTGTCGCCTTGATAAATGATTCTTGTGCTCTTTTTAATTTCGCACAACAAAAAAATTGGCCAAAACAGGGGCTGCAATTTCGCCACTAACGGGCGTGTAAATTGCTTGTCATTAGCAAATTGACCGAATGCACAAATGAGACAGACATCAGTGTCTTGCTGTATCGCTGTATTGGTGAGCTTTCAAAGCTCTCCCTTGCCAAACGGACAAACACTTCTGTCTGTTCTCAGGCATGTGATGTGTCTGTGTGAAAGCTTCTCCTATTTTTTTACACTTGATTAGCTAAGACTACCTGAATTGTTAGGGAATTTAGGGTATTAGCGCTCAAATATTGTCGTTTGATCGAATTAAGAACCTAAGCGGATTACATGCCCTAACATTGCGGTTTTTCTTAACAACATTTTGGCAAATGCATTCGCCAATCAAACTCAAAAATCATTCGATCACGATAAGCGTAAGAGTAAGGAAATGAATAGAGAAAACTCTGGTGATTTCCTTTTTGTTTTCCCACACAAGAGACTGTCAACATAAAGGGATAAGGACTGTATCGGGCCATTGTTTATGGGCTGTGAGAAGTACCGTTATGTATTTATCAGTTCTCCATTGTTGTTGTTGGCAACAAACACAGCGGGACAATGCCAACTGTAGCTGATATTATGTAATCGTAATTCCCGGAAAATAAGTCAAACGAAAATGTTGTTGAAATATACAATATCATAAAATGAAAATGTTGTAAAATGTGTCAAACGGAAAGTGAAAGATGCGAAAAAGATGAGAAATTTGAGATGAAATATGAATAAAATATGAAAATATGAAAAATGTTAGCTATGTTTTAATTAAGAAGATGAAATATTTTGATATGAAACAAAGTGATGTAATTGAAGAATTGCAATGAAATTAAAGGACTCCGTCGACATTTGCCTATATTTGTAAAAGTCATTACAATAAATCAATCAAAATAACTAGAATTTATTTAAGTTATCTAAGTAGAAATGTAGAGCACTGCGAGTCGAAATTAAACAAAAGGATTATATTCAGAAAGATATTTGCTTAATTGAAATCGTTACTTCAAAAATTAAAGAATGATATTTATAGATATATATTTATATTCCTTTAATTTAAAATATGAATGATGAAGGAGAAATAACAAAAAAATTGACAATTATAATATAAAATATAATATATTTCAAGCAGGGGCAATTTATAGATACTTTGATGAGAATAGTTAAGCAATATTTAATAATATATTTCATCTCCCTATCTTCTGATAGATACGATTATTTCCTTATAAAGTATTCCCCACAACGAATTGGATTCTAAAAGAATTGATAGAGTCAAGAAGCACTTATTATACCCATTTATAACACATATAACTGATGTATTTATTTCAAGATTAGTTAGTCTATTGTTAACATTAGTTAGTTTAACACTCATTTATATTTGTATATTTGGTAATTTACCCCGTATCAACTAACCCCGGTTCGATGGGTTGCTGTTGTGAATGCATTCCTGGTGCGCCCGGTTGATGTTGATTGGGCATTTTGTTATATGGTGGCATGCCACAAAGATCCTGGGCGGGCACCATCCACGAGTGGCCAAATGGCACCGCAGACATGCCCAGGGAGCCGACCATGTGACTGCCGGGATGACCCGGCGTTGGTTGCCTTTGATAGCCGGCATAGTCCATGGCCACCGCCTGATAGGGCAACATTTCTGCACTTGATCTTGGCTAGCAGAGGTCCTGGAGTTTTGGCCTAAGTAATTGTGGTAACACTTAACGCTTAACTAGCACTGGCACATTTTCAATATTGCACTTGGGTTGCGTTTGGATTTGGGATTTGTTTTGATTTCAGTTGGCACACTTTATCTTGGCCAAGTGGGCAAGAGGTCAACGACGCATCCTTTTGCGGCTTTTATGTTGTTGTCTGTTGTCTGGCAATTGGAGCACGCGTACGTGTCAGTTGCTGTCTTCAATTATCCTTGGACGCACACACACACTCGCACTCGCACACACACACACACGGAGGGCGGGGCGTGGGCGGAACACGCACGGAAAACTAACGTCGCTATGCCACTGACAGCTTCGATTGGCATTCAAATTAGCGGGCTATCGACTTTGGCCAGTTAATTCTTTTTTTTTTTTTTCTCTTTGGTCGAGCACGGAGCACGCAACACGGATCACAGAGCACGGAGCACGTCAGACGCGTTTGGCACGTCGCTGGGCAAAAATTGCAGCATCCGACTGAAAGCTGAAAGCTGGAACTGTGATTGCGATTGGGTTCGACTTGGGGATTGGGTTTGAGTTGAGTTGAGTTGCGTTGGGACGCGTCGCGGCCTGCAAACAAATGGGCGCCAATTACGCACGCACAGGGCACGGCCACACACTTGGAATACAGATACACACGGATACGGATACGGATACGTAGAGACGTAGATACGTTAGCTACAGTTGCACGGCCGGGCAGCGTACGTGAAAACTGCAGCGATGATGATGATGAAAGTAACGTAAATGAAGAAGAACTAGAACTGCGCGCCAACGAGACAACGAGAGATGTGCTTACGCTTTACGTTGTACGTCCGTTGCGGGCGACGAATACGTGCAGAATAATTCAGAGTCACGTTCACGTCACGAACAAAACCAAAGTAAGGCAAAAAAAGGCAGCGCTGCCCCTTTACAATAACACTACCACACAGCGAGAGCGAAGGAAAGAGCCAACGAGCGAGCGAGAGAGAGAGTGTGTGTCACGCACACAACTAGACAATTTTTGGGGGTGACATCTTTGACTCGACACGAAGCAAACGCAACGAACGACGGCAACTAAAACGACAACGACAACGGCAAGGACAGCGACAACGACATCGGCCAACGAACGTGAGCAGCAAAGGCGCCAGCATGCGTATGCTTGTGTGCGTTGTGTGTGTGTGTGTGAGCACCTGACACAACGCCTGGTCATGTACAGGGCGCACCAGTAGCATTTTAAGCAGCCTCACGCTCCAATTCGCCGCAAGCTCTCTCGTTTCGCCGTTGCCGTTGCCGCTGTCGCTGCCAGCGCCACTGTGTGGGTGTTGTGTGTCCATGTGTGCATGTGTGTGCGTGCAAATGGGCGGGACGTGACTGCCGTCGAATCGGAATCAACATAGCGCGCATACCAAATGAGCATAGCAGTGTGTGCGAGCGAAAGAGCAGCATGCTCTGAGTAAAAGAGCGCAACTCTACTATAAATGTATACGAGTCAATGTATATGTATATACGTGTTTGAGCCTGTGTACGTGTACGTGCAGACGTTGTATTGTAAACTAAAACTGGTTTCGCCTGCCTTCTCGCTTGCTCTTTCGCATTTGCATAGTGTGGCTGGCAATGTTCTCTCTTTCTCACTCTATTATATACTTAGTGGATCCCCAGTTTTGTTGTTGGAGCTGCGTCACGCGCAGCAATTAGTTTACTTCTTTACACATTTGGGAATTTGTTTAGCGGCTCTTTCGCTGTTTGTCTCTCGCTCTCGCCCGTTCCGTATGGGTATTTTTGTGTGTGTGTGTGTGTGTGGGAGTTTTGTCTGTCGTTCGCTTTTTATGTGTGTTTGTGTATGTGACCGAAATGCCAATGACAAAATGCCAATGGTGGAACAGGCCAAAGCCAACAAACTGAGCCCCAAAATGTACACAGTACAACAACGCGCTCGATTCCAATCCCGAGCCTTCTGTCAGGAGCCCTTCCTGCCTGCAATTGTAGAAGAGCAGGGGAAAGGAAGGGGTAGGTAACACACAGGTACCTGCCAACAAATCGTTTCGCATTGTAGTGGGGGGAGTTTTAATATTCCAAACCCGCACAGACAACGGCTCGACTTGAGTTTTACTTTTTCGCCTCGTTTTATTATGCGTTTATAATAATTTTCGTGCAATCCCAGAAATTGTTTAATTTCATCAATGGCCAAAGGGCAACCACAAATTGTGAAAGTCTTTTCGTCGGCCATTTTGTTCTGGCGAAAGCTTCAATTCGCCTCATACTTGTCAACTTGTCAAAGGCAGCTACGCATACACGTATTAAGCTGTATTGTATATTTGGAATAATATAATAATTTACAGGATATCATTTAAGTGTCGTCCTGAATGACATTAAAGCGCTTTAAGCAACTGTTTACTTTGGAAAGATGATGAATTTTCACTATTTAAAGTAACTGAGACATTAGTTTCTGTAATTTTACGTTTACATTTCACAGATTATTAACATAAGCTATTTACACGAGGACATATTAATTTCATTTACAATACATCAACATATTAGAATAGTGTTTATATATTCACTATTTTAGGTAAACAAACAACACATCCTGCGTTTACACGTAGACTTATCATGTAACTTCACATATTTTCCCAGCAATTAAATATGTTACAGCTAAAAATTGTAAATTATATTGATAACTCTGGGAAAACAATTTAACAATTTGAAAAATAAACTAACTGTGTATAAAAGCTAATGGGAACTTAACGGTAATTGAAGCACTTTCGCTAATTTGTAGTTGTAAGCTTAATATCGATTGGGGCGCTGCTCTAATTGGAGCACCCAATGACTTGCAATTGTGTTTTTTTTTTTTTCTTAAGTTTGCCACATCCTCGAGTTGAGTTGCAGCAGCTGTTGTTGTTGTCGCAGCTAGGGGAGACATTACGTAAGCGCAACGTAACGTATGTGGAACATGTGTAGAAACGTGATCGATTTCTTGAGCTCAGTTGCAGAGTCGGACAAAGGGGAGCAGTGGTTCAGAGGGGACAAAGTCAGAGCCAGACAAGTTGGCGTAGCAAATTCTCCCACAATTACGCGTCGCTGGCGGCAATTGTGAATTTTAAAAAGGAAACGTGCCAAGTGGCAAACGCGGGACACAATTGGAGGACGGCTGGAGAGGTTTGGAGGTGATTGTAGGTGGCTGAAGATGGGCGTGTGTAGGTGGAAGGCATAGACAATGAATGAATGAGGAACTAAAATTCAACGCCAGTTGCCAGTTGCCAGTTGAGTTCGTCCATAAAAATCGAAAACGTGAACGTGGCCCGCTGAGCCGAAAGCGTTTCCGGTTTTGGCAGCCGGACCAATGAGTCCACGTGCAGACAGCGACCAGACCATCCATCCAGACATTGAAATTGGGTCTGACGCTGAAGCTGGAGCAGCAGCTAAAGCTGCCAGCGAGTGTAGGTCGGAAATTGATGCGTGTGGATGCCTCGAGGACAATGGCCATGGACGTGGACGTGGACGGCGGCGTGGACGTGCAACGATGTGTGCGGGGCTCCAGTGTCCCCCCCCCACCCGTATACCACCTCTTCCCCGCTGCTCGGTATCCCAGTCGGATGAGTCTGAGTAACATTGCCATATAAAGGTGCGTGTGCCGGGCTCGAGTGCGTGCTGCGGCTGTTGATGGACCTATTGCACATGAGTTTGAGTTTTCATTTCGGTTTCGGTTTCAGTTTCTGTTTCTGTTTTGGTTTTGGTTTTTCAAAAACCAAACGACGGCGAATATATATCGCACACCAAATGTGTATTCCAGTCAGGAGTCAACGCCTCCTCCTCCTATTACTCCAACGACACCCGCTGCTCCTCCGCTGTGCTGCCAATTGTTGCATGACTTTATGAATGGGCTGTCTGTAGTCGCCGGCACGTATGCAAGTGCCTCTCTCTAATCAGTTGGCTAGCAGCCCCTTGTTGTCGCCTTCCTTTGCCTGACAAACACACAGGAAGAACCGCAGAGAGCGTGAACTGGTCAACAACAGACAACAGCGTGGGTGAGCGCGGAGGGGTGGGGCGGGGGGGGGACGAAGAGCAGCACTTGCCAGTTATCCATCACGTTTTCTCGGACACACGAGGCATCCATTTCAAATAGCCAGCAGCAAAACGGGGCAACGTGATTTTCGAAAAATCAAAACAAATTCAACAAAGCGGTAAACGCTTTAGGCCAAGTTTAAGGCGCTTGCGATCGATCGCTAACGTAATCGATAAAACGTTTGTTCTGCTTGTGAATGAATGGAACATTTAGTTGCAGTTGCAGTTCTTGCTAATCAGATAAATCTATCGATAAATAGCGTATTTGAAGCTGTAGCCAGCAAAGCATCAGAAAAATCAACAAATCATCTAATTTATCGATACACATTTTGTTTTGGGTTTTATAATAGTGTAGAATATTATATCAGGTAGTTCATATATCTACATTTATTTGACTAAATATATTGTGAATAAAACTATCGATGGAAATATTATAAACTAATCGATAATAATCGATAATTATACATCAGCTGAAATTAAATCGATACGATAAACTCTCATTAATTACTCGATAAATCGATTGAGAAAACTGATTTGGTTGCCATAATGAAAGTGCCAAAGGATGCGGCAAACAGTTTCGGATCTAGTTCCAGCTCTAGTTGCAGTTCCAGTTCCAGTTGCAGTTCCAGCTTCAATTTCAAGCGCCAGTTGTAGACGCAGTTGCTTAGAGGAAGCAATAAACTAGCCACGATCGCTGATCTGTCACGATCTCTTGCCGGGGCGGGTACACAAGCCCACAGGAGAAAGCAATAAAACTGACACAGGTGATAAAATAACACAACGAGATGATTCGTTTCTTTCGTTTTTTTATATTTGTCTCTCGAGTAGCAGAGAAATGGGAGTTATCAGCGTGTAGGATCTGTCAGGGTAAAGATTTTAATGGCGCAGTGAAAGGTAGCATAACTGTTCTTGGGCCTTGTTACACAATCGAAACACAAAACGATTCATAATTCACAAAAACAAAAACAAAAACAAATACAATACCAAAACAAACCACAAAAACCCAAACAAACAACAATTAAGCAATAAAAGCAAGACAAAGACAGCGAGAACAGCGTGCAAGTGAGAGGGCGAATATTGGTAATCGGAGACAGTTCAGCTCGGGAGCCGAGAAGTTCTTCTCATTCAGCAGTTAGATTCTTATCCAACCTGTGCGTGCTTCTGATGAAATACTACAATATATTCCCCAGCTCGGCTACCACAAATTTGTTTCCTCCAGAAAATGTAGTAATTATTTTTATTCAACATTTATGATTAACAGCAAAAAGATCTTGGTTTGATTTGAGCTAGTTTCATTTATTTAGTTGGGAAGCATTTAATGGCATATAAGAAAAAGAATCGGAGTTTGTTTCATTTGAACTAAATATATAATAAATAATTATTTCAGAAATCATTTATTGATAATTAAAGAAGCTAAATTAAACTATTTTAATTAATCGAAACAATCTAATTTCGCCATAATCAGAATAATTCTCCCCACAAATTCTACGTTAAATTACTAAATTTTGCAATTAGAAAATTGTATTTATAGCGCATTCCAAAGCTGATTTAATGCCCAAAACAGAGCAAATCAACTTTAATTGTTATTTTGAGATATTTTATGAGCTGCCAAATGGGTCGATTGATTGATTGTTTGATTGAAAGCGATCAGCTGCGATCGTTGACTCTCTGTTTGTTATTTACTTGGCCGTTATTTGAGCCATAAATTAGCGTTTGCAATGTCAAAACAAAACTCATACACGCTAAGCCAAGTCGTCCATCTGCACAACACAAATATCATGTGGTGGTGGTGTTGGTGTTGGTGGTGTTGGTGGTGCTTGCACACAACATACACCACTCGTATTGGCCCCTCCTTGCAAGTGGCGATCTGCTTGTTTGTCGTTCACTTTTCTGGTATTTAGCAAATAATTCGCATGCCAAACCGTAGCCGTTAACTGCGGCGACACAAAGTGCGCAGTTGTGATCGGAATTAATAATTAATATTCTTGCACCTTCCGAAACTGTGCCGACAACGCCGCAACTCAACAGAACACAAACCCAACTCGACTCGTCTCGACAGTGTAAATCTAGTTCAGCGCCCAGACGCTGACAGTGTTGATGAAGATTCAACGAGGCCAAACTGCACAGTGCCCTGAGCACACGCGAAACAGTTGTCAAAATACTAAACTAATTATCAATTATTTATGCTTAATTTTATTTAAACATAAACTGTATTTGTTGAAGATTAAGGAAGACTTTAGACACTCGAAAAAGTGGCAATAATAATTGGTATCTTATTTTAAATGAATGAATGAATATTTAGTTTGAATTTTAAAGAATATAAAACAAATAATATATAAAACTTAAGGTAAAATTATCAATATATACAAATTATTATTATTGATTTGAGGAGTAAAGACTTTAAAATATTTAATAAAGGTTACTTCATTAATAATATATAAAATATTGAACAAATATAAGAAACAATAATTTAGAAAATATATTTTTATAAATGAATGATAAATGATTATTACGCAACAATTAACAAATTATTAATATATAATTTGAGGCAGTTCTGAGGTTCATAAAATGTTGAATATATGGGAATAAACGAATGCTTTAATGAATACATATTTTAGTTATATAATTCTAAAATAATTTCCCCTAAATTCATTAAAGAAACATTGAAATGAATACTCTTTAGACACAATTCTTTGACTACGTATTATATAATCATAAATAGTTACTTTTAAATCACTAAAACTGCTATAGAAACTCATTGTTTTAGGCAATAAAATTCAAATTTAATTAATTTAAAGCATAAATGCTAAATGTATTGATTGTGATAGCGAATAAATTGATTGAATCAGTGTTATAAAAGTTAAAGCAGAGTCAACAGCCCCCAGACATGACCGTGACAGCTGTTGGCAACAAAAAAGCGAAGGATGAACAACAACAACGACAACAACAACAACTACAATAACAAAAGAAGACTTTAAGAGCGGCAAAAAGGCTGCAAGGAAGCAGCAACTGCAACTGCGGCATTGCCTCCTGCCTCCTGTTGTCTCCTGCTGTTCCTGCCGCTTCGTTCGCCTGCGTCCTGCTGCCTCTTGCCACACTGCTGGGCTGCAGAAGCGAGCTGGAAGCGTGTTTGGGAGCAAAGTGCATTCCACGCATGTTTGCTGTTGTTGTTGTTGGTGGCCAAAGTGAGGAAGGAAAGGGGGAATGTGCTTTTGTTTTTGTTTTGTTTTGTTTTTGTGAGCTGCTTTTAGTTTGTCATTTGCGTTGTTCAATTAATTGCAGAAATCAATTTAAGCAATGCAACTTTGCCTCATTGTGACATTGTTTCATTGTTGTTGTTCTTGTTGCTGCTGCTGCTGCTGTTGTTGTTGTTGTCATTGTTGCTGTTGATCGATTCATTGGAAATGTGCCTTTGGATTTGGAATTGGGACTACCATTGACTTTTCTCTGGGTGCGTATGCCCATCAGGCAACAGTCCGTTCCCCCTGTTTGTGCTAATTGTCAACAAGCTGCGCTCTTGGCTAGCAAATGTTGGCTAGCAAATGTTGGCTAGCAAAACTTGTCTTAGGATTCGTTTGATGCCGTGCAACATCTTCCGGCAAGCAGCCAAGCATGGCAAAAAGAGTGTGACAACGCGCGACAGCCTCGAGATAAATCCAATTAGTCTGATATTTGTACTTTTTATGTGAGAATTCCCATTAAAAATGTAAAATGTCATAACAACGAGAACAAGACAACAGACAAACAGCAGCAGCAGCAGCAGTTACAGCAACTGACAGCGACAGCGACAGCGACAACAACAACAATAACAACAGCCGCAGCTATCAGTCTAGCACTGAGCATAGCCGAAGTGATAATACGCTGAAATAACTATGTAGCAGTTGTTTGCTTTATGAAAACTTCTATAGATTCTGTTGAAATTTGGTATGCTAATAAAATACGAGCTTAGCTTTATGTATGCAGAGTTTCGAAGAGTTAGCTGTAGTTTTGACGAAGATATTATGCTTTAAAGGGGTACATACTGTTAATATTGTTAATATTATTTCTATTGATATTTTAAATTTCTTTATAATATTTTATAGTTGAAAAGTAGCTAAATTGTTGCTGTTGATAGTAATTTAATATTGATTTAATTGCCTAGTGTGAAAATAGATCCAATGATTCATTAGGCTAGACAAACTGAAGCACAGATATGTGTGTGACATATCTAAGTAAGACATCTGCAGTTTTTAAATAGATATTATATGCTAAAATCAATATTAAATACAATAATATATAAATAAAGATCAGAACTTCATTCTATAATAGATTTTCTATTCAGATTTGATAATATTCAGATCATTTATAGTTAATATTTTGATATTATCAGTTGTCATACTGTGAGCTGCTATGATTTGGATTGAATCGAACTGCGTTTGCAAACTGAACAGCAAAGTTTCAACACTTGCAGTTAGATCATCACATTAATGTTGACAGCAACGGTTTCTGCTAAGCTGCAGATACAACTGCCAGTCTCAGACTGAGCTTGAGTCTGAGCTTCAGTTTGAGTTCGAGTATCTCATAGATGCGACATGCGCCTTTGACGTCTGGCGGCGATGTTGGCGACGACGTCTTTGCTTTGGCATTCAATAATTTTATGCTAACAAATGCGTCGCCAAGTGGCGCTGCTTGAGAAGCTGCCCAGCAAAGGCGAAGAGAGTTGACGGTGTGGTGAACTGGCCAGGGGAGGGGGTAAGGGGAAAGGGGCAGAGAATCGTTTACGGTAACATTAACACTTACCGCGCATTCACCGAGGACTGTGCAGCTCCGATCTCCTCCATGGACTTTCTGCGAATAGAAACAGAAACAGAGACAGAAACAGAGATACATTTACAGATACAGATACATTTAGCCTGTTGGCCTGTTGAATATTCGATTAGTGAGCGCATTGGGGAAAAAGTTGACATTTTCTAAATAAATTAAATTAGCCGATAAATGTGTCGGCTATCGGCGTTCGCAGCGTGGCAGAAAACTCACCTGTCGCCCCAGCAAAGCGCATCCTCGCGATACCTGTAAGCAAACAATGTACAAATAGTCGATTAGCTTGGCCAACAACTCTCTCTTTCTCACACTCACACACACGCACACACACGCACACACACACACACGCACACACACACGCACACACATTCCCTCTCTCTTTCTGTTGTTCGCTGGTGAAGGTCAACAGGAAGTTGAGATCATCTAATAAACAACAATCTGTGGCAAATTGCACTTCAAAGCCACAGAGCTGCGCATTATCGTCCAGCTTTATAATCAAGTGCATCAGTATATAAAATTTATTGATTTTTACCGCTGCCTTCCCCAACTCCCCTCCCGCTCTACCCCATTCCTCTTTTGGTGTCTGAGGCCGCACAGCGCCAGACAATTTTCGTCATAGCCGTCGAACAGCCCGTAAATCATTGCCCCGAAATATCTGTGCCACAGTCCCCGAGACTTTCGCTGCTTTTCAAGTTGTCCCGTTTTTAACCGCGAATTCTCTGACCCTAAATCGATCGCGGTTTGATGGAGTTGCTGCCCCAATCGATACTGGAGGAGGCGGAGAGGGTAGGGGAGGCGAGGGAAAAGGTCTTCGACGCGCCATGCCAATTATCAAAATTGTAATAATATTCATAAGTTTGCTCATCTCTCGTTTCTCTTCTTTGCCTCTTGTTATTTTGGTTGCAGTTTATCAATCGTAGGTCAAGTTCGATTAGCTCTAAACAATTATTGGCAACTGCTCTTTTGGCTAAGCTTCTTTGAGGGTCAAAAGCGGAAGCACTTGCCCCGCCAACAAATAGGAGCTGTGCAAATCCTTTCATCACCAATTATATACGAAATATTCAGTTTTCCATAGAAATGATTTGGAATTATAGTGCAGATCTTTGGTTAGAGAAGTAAGAGAAGTCGGAGAAAGATTGACGAGCTTTGCTAAACTAAGTTTGAGTGTCCCTAGTTCATTTTAGATAACTTTATTTCGAGTACCCTTAACAAGATTTCATTCATTGTTTGTTGAAGGATTTTCTACTATTTTTAAATGTTAATTTTTCCTCTTCAAACAATAGAAGTCTTAGATCTTCTTTAAAACCCTCCCTGTCCTATTCTATCCCTATCTTATGCCTTTCTTCACTCTACTTTCCCAGCTTCCTTGATAGATCTTTGTAATTACCAACTGCTACCCTCAACTCTCAAAGTTTTCTTCTCTTAGCCAAGTTATTCCTGCTTCTTAGCTAACTTTAAAGTTTCCTCATAAGTTAATTAAATTTGATATTGTCTCTGTTTAGTAGCTGAGTATACAGTTCTCTAGGTTCTCTCTTCGCAATGTTTTGGACCTTGCTGAAATGGAGTCAACAGCTCTTCTCCCCTGTCAACCCTCTGGCTGTAACTTTACTTGAGCAAAGACACGTGTTCTCCCTCAACAACTGATCGATCGCTCGACTGGATAAAGCGGCAATTGCATCTCCAGAGGCGGCTATTTTTAAGAGTTGGCCTAAACGGCTCACTCGTAATGGCTAAGGGAGGTGGTGAGGGGCGGAGTACACAACAATGAGATGTCATTGTCGCTGTAAAAAAAAAAAGAAAAAAAGAAGACCACTGAAAACGCTGATAATAACAGATAATTGTGTAGAACATGGCCCAACTATTTTGCCACAACTATGTGGACTGTGGCAGGGGCAGCAGCTGGGGATGGGGATGTTGTTTGAAGGGGGGGGCGGCAGTGACTGCGGCTGGTCACAATGCGATCTGGCAAGAAGCCACAAATCAAAGCCTCATCAGCGTTATAAAGTTCAAGTGATCGATTCGCGATACCAAGTCGATCGCTTGGGTTTTTTGTGTGTGCAGTTCGTCTGGTTCTGGCCAGGTCTACCTCTCTCTCGCTCTCTCTCTCGCTCTCTTTCTCCTTCTCTCTGAACGTTGTCGTCGTCACTTTGATTGCGTTTCGTGCCCAATTAGTCTCAGAGCACTTGAGTGCGTAAAAACTTGTACCGCACCATAAATAAATTGGCATGAGGAAAACAGGAGCCACAGTCAGCGGCAGAGTTTGCGGCAGAGACACAGAGACCTAGGGACTTTGAGAGACTTGCTAGAGAGAGCGAGAGAGGGAGAGGGTGGGAGACAGAGACAAGTCAGAGAACGGGGGGGGAGGGATACCGTCATCGTCATCGTCATCGTCATCGTCTTCATCGACAGCTTCGCGTCGTCGTTGAGTTGTTGTCGCCAAGCCAGAGACGCCGGCATTGTCAATATATGGCTCAAAGTCAGTTGCCAGTTGCCAGTTGCCTGCTGTTGCCTGGCAGAGGGCTAGGGCTCTTTGGCTCAGTCCAGTTGGCAGTTAAAATTACATAAGGGGCTCTACCAACTGACTATTAAGAGGTTGTCCCAGACTCAAAACTCAAACACAACGCACAGCCAAAGTGGCCATAATTATGGAACATATTTCATAATAATAAGGTGTGTAATCTTCACATTTAACTAGGCTACGATATGTGCAGCCAATTAACTGACCATCCATATGCTGTCCCTTCTTCACCTGAAGCTCCCCCCTCCCCCACTCCGTTGTTATTGCAGAGAAGTTATGCGAGAAGTTATGATCAAGTGAATTTCATATTTCAAGTAATCAAAATGCAGCCAAATGAACTGTGGACTGTGACTTGATAAAGTCGAGTTGGTGCTGTAGTTATTAAGGATTGGATGAAGAGTTTATAGGATATAGGGAATTCGCTTTTTATTTTATTGCAATTTTAAGGTTTATACTCTTCAACTTGGCACTGCTTAAAGTTGTGGCAGCAAAGTGCAATTTTCTCTGAATTTCTTTAGGATATCTTCGATCAAAGCTGAAGCAGCTTCTTAAATATTTGGAAGGTAATAGACAATAAATAAAAAACAATATAGAAAAATAATAATGAAATGAAATAAATAAAAGAATTGTAACATTTTTCCTACGATTATTAATAATAATAAATTATTTAAATTTAATTTAGTTTTCATTACTTTAAGCTGATATATAAATATTTAAAAATATAAATGAGATACAAAAGAAAGCAGTTGCTTTCTAGAGATTAAAGATGCTGATTAATCATAAAACTAAATATTTGAAATAATCATTATAGACTGGTGACTAGTCACTGGTGACTGTTGTACTAAATTTAGTTTTGGTTTATATTTATAGTTATTGTTCGATTGTTGGTTTATAATTCTAATTATTTTTACACTTTCTATATTTTCTGGAATGCTTTTAAAATAAAATAATAGCATAAGGTAATTTCTTTCTAATTCTTGGCTAATTTGCTCCACTGTAAGTGCTCGGTGTCACGTCAAAAACGAAAGATCAACGCGATCTGCGTTTAGTTTTTGAATGATGCTGTCAAAGCCCCCAAAGCGATTTGTGCTCAGACACTGATCGCACGCGTTTGTCCCCTTGTTGACAGCCAGGCAATCCAACCCCCCCCTAAACCAGTGCCTCCCCCTGTAATCCAGCTGGTAAGCCAATTGGCTGATCTATCATTATTGATTGTGCCCAAAAGAGATGCAGTGTGTCGCCGTTGTAATGTCGCAGATCCACTTTGTGGCTGGCCACAAATCCACTTGCGGTTGCCGTAAACAATTATTTATATTAAAGCGAAAGACGCAGACGATCAGGGAATAGTTTGATAGAGCCTAGTTGGCACTGAGCACTGGGAAGAGCTGAGGGAATGAACGCTGGGATTTCAAGTGCAAATGCCAGCTGCAATCAATTGACTGAGTCTGCGTTCATTTTGGGGCGTTTATTTCTGCTTAATTTTATTTTAACAATTTTATACAATTTTGTTGTTGTTGTTGTTGTTGTTGTTATATATATTTTTGCTTGCTCTTTGCAGTAATTTTTGTTGTTGTTACTGTTTTTTTTTTTTTTTTTGGTTCTTGGCCTTAATATCAAATTTTCGCTCTAAATTCCGCTGATCAATGATTGCCTTTTGCCTTCCTGCATCAACGCATACCCTGACACTCCTCGAATCTTGTTCCTCCCCTCGCTGCCTTCTGTCTTCCCCTCTCTCTCTCTCTGCAGGGTCTACCGAAACATTCGACTGTCTGTCGTTTTGGGCTTTTGAGGACCAAGTCCAAGTCCAAGTCGTTGACTGACGAACTGCTCTTTGATCGACTGATCGACTGATCGACTCGAACGATCATCGACCGATCGCCGCCTGTCTTCTTACCGACCTTGTGTTGTTGTTGTTGCTGTTGCTGTTCTTCTTCTTATTGTTGTTGTGGTGCGCTATTTTTTTGTTGTTGCTTCTTGTCGGCAGGGATTCCAACAATTTCGAAACTTCTCATACATATTTATAAGTTGGCAAAGTTTTGCGAAAAGCGTAAAGCTCTGCCCACAACTCTTGCGTGTATACCCTGTTTGAGATGGCCATGTAGGATTGCTTGCACTGCTAGCTTCACTTATTTAAGAGGCATAACTCTGTGTTGCATGTTAAGGTTAAAATATAAAACCATAAGCGAGCAATACTGAGCGTAGTATCGCTTAGTAGAAATGTATATTTTATGGAGTAGTGTAACTACAAAAAGAAGTAAGGATACAAGAGTGATTATGTATATTTATATTATATTAAAGTTATAATTATATATTTTAAGATAGAGTATCTATGACATACAAGAATTTATCTATATCTATAATGTCTATAATATATATAACTTCAATGTATCTAAATAGATCTAAGAGTAACTTTCAAATACTTATATAAGTTGTATCTAGAGATATGAGAGAAATGCATTTAAGTTTACATCTATACCCTATACGACACTTATGTCTTGTAGAGTATACTTGAGAGTAGAGTATTTATAATTCGTTTAAGCGTAACAAGTTGATTTTTAGCTTTACTGACGAGTTCTTCTTGGGCTGCTCAATGTTTATCTCAATTATTTGATCGCAAACGGGAAGTGCGAGCAGTGAGTTACAGACAGAGACAGACAGAGAGAGAGAGAGAGAGGGAGAGAGAGAGGAACATTAAGGAGACTTTTGAGCAAGTTGAGTGTTCAATGTTCGGTCAATTCGATTAATGAATCAGCGCTAATCACAACAAACTAAGCATATATATACGCATTTGATATTCCAATCAGCTATTTGTACTTTTGCACTTTGGGTGTGTGTTGCAGTTGCTGTTGCAGTTGCAGTTGCTGTTGCAGTTGCAATTGCAGTTAGGAAAAGTGCAACTGGAGGCCAGGTGGTGGTCAGATGGTGGTCGCACCTCCACTGGCAGTTAAGGCGCAAAAGTAAGGGATGGATGGGGGGGGCGGTGTGGGGTGTGGTTCAGAGCCAAGGGCCAGCCCTGGCTTTGGCACTGGCAATTGTGGCTCATGTGTGTGCCGTTTAATCATTGTTATTGTAACACGGCATGAATTTCAATTAATTTTACGCGCTACCAGAAGACAACAGCAACAAGCACTTGTAGTAGCTAAGAAGTTGGGTATTCAGAAGGGGGGGGCGTGGGGGAGAGGAGACAGAGAACTTGGCTGATGACGTTGCCATCGTCGCTTGGCGTTGATGAAATTGTTGGCTCACTTTGAATTTGCCGGCAGCAAGGACATCAGCGAGCACTGTAGATGTGTGTGTGTGTGTGTGTACTGTGTGTGTGTGTAATAGCTTCATGCCTGGCGGCTGTGTGAACATCAAGCTCATCAAGCTACAACCGCCACGGCAGCCGCGGCAAATGCAACACAAACAGCAACAACAACAACCGCAACAACAACATTGAAGTCGAAGCTGTAATTTACTCTACTTGATGGCAGCAACTGCAACTTGGCTAAAATGTCTTGGCCAGACTCTGCCTCTGGCGCAGTGGGTGGAGTGTCTTGACTTGGTTTCAGCTTCAGCTTCGGCATTGGCTTTCTTGGCTCTCCTCTCTTCCCTCCTCTCTTGTCTCTTTGCAGATCTTGGCGGCAAACTCAATTTCCAATGACGGACTTTGTCCTGGCTCAAGTGTTGCGCTTCATTTACATAATTTAATTGAATGTGACGTAGGCTGAACCTCAACAGAGACTGAGAGATGGGCACGAAGACGAAGACAACATCCGACTCCTTGTGCACTTGCAGCTGAAACAAGTGTAGCTTATAATGCACTTGGGGTGGGACTCTTGTAACACCTTCAACTTTTTGATGGAAAAGCACTTTGCAAATGGACAAAGGCCAAAATGCAGAGAGTTGACTGGAAGTTAGCAAAGGAAACGCAGGAAAATGGTGAAAAGTTGTAGAAAGTTATGATAAGTTGAAGTAAAGGGAAGGATTTGTTGAGTTGTAACTATGCTTTGTTCAAGGAAATTATAGAACAAGTTAATCTAGACTCTGATTGTTTTGAGTAGATGGCAGCTGTTTTAATTTTGAACTGTCAAACATAGAAAAGACAGTGAAGGAAGTTAGAAAACCGACATCTAAGTTTAGTTAAAACAGCTTGAAAGTTAATCATTAAGTTAGCTGACAACGATATAGATAGTTGAAGAAGTAGTTTGTCTTAGAGATCTTATATATAAAACACGTTTGATTAACTGTTTGGAGTAGCTGAATCTCAATTGAAATTTCTTTCTGTAATAGAAGACTATCTCTATATGTAACCAAAGACTTCTTCTACTAGATGTTCCAAGTTCCAAGTTCTGCAGTGACTGATTTAGTAATTACTTGAGCTTTATTTACAACATTTTGCAACACTGCAGACTAGCAAGTTAACGGCCAAAGATGTGGGCAGAATGAGAGCTGTGTGAGTATGCTTTCAAATCGATTGAAAACGCTTCCCATAAGGTCAATCCGTCAAAAGCTGCACACAGTTGCAGTTGCTACACACACTCACACACACACGCGCACACACAACATATGAGACGCTGCTGCATGTGGGGAACCCACTGGCACTTCGCTCCTCTCCTCGTAAATCCCTCGAAAACCTCATTTCGCTGAGCTTCCAACATAATCGCAATCATAATCTTCAGCATTTTATTTCATTTTCTCGCGTTGTTGTTGTTGTTGTTGTTGCTTTTGGCCGTTGTTCGGTTTCATTTTGCTCTTTATGCTTTACTGCAATTTCTTAATGGCCGACTTGCACTACTCTCCCCATTGCCCCTCCCCCTCCCCTCCTCTCAACTCACCAAGCAATACAACTCCACCAATCACGTTCGAAATATAAATTGTGGAAATGATGGTTTTTCTGCTGCAGTTGCTGCTGCTGCACTTCCCTGCCCTCTTGTCTTGCCTTGCCTTGCCTTGTCTTGCTGCGTCTCCCCTCCCCCTGGAATGATGGCTAAGTCGACCTCGAAACCGCAAATACGCTGACCATCTTTTTGGGGGCAACGCCGTGGAAAATTGCGTGGCGCTGTACCTCGATCGCTTTGTGGAATGAAAATGCCGTTCGTGCTTCTGCCACGAACTGCAACAACTGGGAGTTTCCCCATCCCCTTGCCGCCCCCATTCACCCCTTGGCAGCCAAAGTCGCCGCATCTTAATGAAAAACAAACGTCCCAGCAATTTTCCAGTTAGATCACATAGACTTCCACTTTAACAAAGACTTCGACTGCGACTTCAACTTCAACTTCGACTTCATTTCTAGCTCAGAATCTTTATTTTGTAGTTAGTTGCCTCGCATTTCGCTGAGTGTAATTTTTAATGTGCAGCTTTAACGAATTGTGCAAAGAAAAGTGCACAAAAATAAAGGAGAGAAAAAATATATATGAAAATAATGGGAAAAAAGAATAAAATGAAATTGAGGCATCCACATGAAGCGGCCACAATAAGAGGCAACGGCAAGCGTGGGGCAGCAAGGGGTGTAAGGAGGGAAAGAGGAGGGAAGGGGGGAGACACAACAATCACAGTTTAGATTTCTGTGTTCAGTCGAGTTGTTGTTGCTGTTGTTGTTGTTGTTGTTGCTTTTAATATTACTTTGGCGTTTTCGTATGTCTTCGCCAATATTCGCCAAGGTAATAACTCAGGTGATTATAGTAATTATGCGTTCTGACGCGATCCAGCCACGGATAACGCTATTTCGATATAATTGAAAAATGCTGATAGACGCTGATTGTGTCGAGGCGACTCCAGAGTCAAGAGCCAAGAGTCGAGAGTCGAGAGTCGAGACTGCAGACTGGAGAGTCGAGAGCCAGATTGACTAACTGTCCAGTCTGTCTCGCATGCGTTTCGGGCTCTGGAACGGCAGTTGCCACTGGTAGCTCTCAGTTGGAGTCGCGATCTCAGTCTCAGTCTCGGTCTCAGTGTCAGTCTCGGGGTCCATCTCGGGGTTCGTCTTGGCGTCCGTCTTGTGGTCCGTCTCGGGATCCGTTTCGGTTCTGGCCCTGAGTTAATGGACGCGCCACCAATCACAGTTCATGAATTACAACGCCATCGCCATATTGTTATGGGAATGTCTTCTGGATGCGGTCTCGCTCAGTTCGCTTCACTTCTCACGTCACTTCTCCCTCTCTCTCTTTCCCCTCTCTCTCTCTCTCTCTCTCTTGAGCTGTTGCCGGCAAAATGTTCTTTGATGCCGATTTCATTTTTCGATATTGAAAATAACCATGCATTACGAGAGCTTGCATCTAACTGAATCAGACAAAACCGCTCAACACTTAACAAGAGTAGCAGCGAGCGTGGAGGGATGGTGGGATGCAGGGATGGAGTGTGAGAAGTGAAGCAGTTGAACTTATCATCTCGTGACAATCTCCACTCGCTGCTCTCTCTCTGGTTGAAAGTGTTATTGTCACGTAAATTCAATTAGTTTAATTATAAGTTTCATCGATGTTGGCACCTCTGTAACGGTCCTGCCTGCCCTCAGCCCGTCGCCCGTCCCCCTTCCCCCCTATCCCTTACTGCTCCATCTCTCTGTCCACCTCCTTTCACCTCTTTATTATTATTATTTCGGTACTTTTTGCATTCAATCGTAAGGCGCAAGTTTTTGAACTCATTTTAAGTTGATCGCGTTCTACCAATTTGGACTTGGGTGGCTCAGCGAGTGGCTCAAAGGAAAAGTGGCTGATTATGTTTGTGGGTGAAGTAACTTGATGGTCACGATGGCCAACCAGTTAAGCTAAATGTTTAATAAGCTTTAACACAACTCGACAGTCCATTAAATTGAACTGTAAATTGAGAAATTGCCTCAACTCAACAAACTTCAATCAGTTGAATGTTGAAATATTTTGGATATATTAAAAAATTAATTAAAATAAAATTGCAACAAATTTAATTGAAGTTTATAATAATATAAAAAAGTTGTATGTAAACATATATTACGTTATTAAATTGATTATAATTTAAGTAAAAACTTTTAAAGCAAAACTTTTATTTGTTCTAAATTCCTTCTATAATTATTAACTAAAACTAGGGTAACAATTTATGAAATTGCTGCTGATTAAACTGACTAAGATATATATTTAAAAAATTTAATTTAATTTAAATTAAGCTATTCCTAAGCGATAAACTAATCACAGTAGAAGCAGAATATTTATTTAGCAATCTGCAACGATTTATAGAAAATGTATAAAGAAATGTAATATAAAGGCAGCTCTAGCTCTTGGTTAAAGGAAGGATTATGTTAATGATATACTTTAGGTTTTTAGATCTTACATACCTTACTTTATATATTTCTTTGTCTAATATCTGATATTCAATATTAATCTGACGCCCAAGCAAATGTTTCCTCTAATATCAGACTATTAGACTAGCCCAGCTTTAATATTTCTTATATTAAATTGTATTTTTAATAATTTAACCGATATGGATAAAGCATAAACAAGTGTAAGCTTTAGGATAAGAAACTTATTAATATAAATCAATTATTTTCTATAATAATTAAAATTATAAAATTATATTATATCTTCAATCTAATAATATAAGAACTTCAATATTCCATTATGAACAATATGAATATAAGGAGAATTACTTTTTAAAGTCTTTTCTTTCATAAGTTATATTTTTATTATATATGTACAAAAGTATAAAAGAGAACAGGCTTTTAGAGAATCATAGTTGCATTATTTCCTATATTCAATTGTTCTTAAATCTTCCAACTAATAATTTAGCTTTAATTAAATATATTGAATGAATAATGAATAAATTGCTTGAAGCTTAGAAATGTATATTCATAATTAATCTTAGACGCCTTTCCTAATGTTTCCCATTTGCCTGTTGCAATTTAACTTATTTTTGTTGAATTCCCTAATTTATAGGCTTCTTTTATATTATGTGTTAGTTGCCTTGATAGCTTCTTTTTCATATTATGTGATAGTTTGCCTTTGATTTATTTGCCATCAATTAAATGCCAATCTTTTTGCAATTTGCACTCATTGGTCTGTGCATCTCTTTCCCACTGTCACTCGCTCTGTCTCTTTCTTTTAGGGGGGGTCCATTAGTATTGTATATAGATGAGTTTAAGTGGAATAATTTGCTACACTGCAGTGCTGTGGGAATGGGGAAGGGGAAAAGGGGTTTCCTGGTTTCCTGGTGATTCGGTGCCATTGGCAGGACAATTTGAATATATGGCAACGCCCACAAAACAAAGGCGACAAACTCACGCACACACACACACAAACACACACATACAGAGAGAGAGAGGCACACACACGCAGTGCACCTGTATATAAGTATGTATATGTGTGTATGTATGTGTGTGTGTGTGTGTGTGTGTGTGTTGTATTGGTATTTGTATCCATATGCAATAGTGCCGTTATTTACCTATAGTAGGGAAATCCTTGGGGCACATGCAAATCCATTGGCATTCCCCCGCTGGCCGCTGCCGCCAGATGATGATGCGCCGCCGTATGTGCATGATGATGATGCGAATGCGGATGCGGATGTGTGTGCGGATGCGAGTGCGGATGATGATGATGGCCGTGCATGGGATGCGTATGATGTGCGGCAGCAACATTCTGGACATGCGCCGCAGCCGCTGCAGCGGCAAATCCGGCATCGGAGGCCATCGAATGATGCCCCAAGACGGCGGCCCATGGTGAGGCAACAAAGCCGCTGCTGTGATGGTCCATTGTAATCGTTAGTCGGTAATCGGTTATCAGTTATTAGTTATCGGTTATCGGTTATCGTTTAACGTTTAATCGGTAAACGCTGGCACTGCACACTTATATCTCTCTTAACTCTTTATATGTATAGATTTATATATCTCTTATGTATTATGTATATATATAGCTATATATCGCTTTGATTTGATGTCGCACGCCAAGATGGCGGCCATTATTTACCGTTAACGCGCATGGCCGCGACAACGATGGCAAGGACGATGACGATGACGCTGACGTTAGCGAAGCGACGGCGAATTCGCATAAACTCACATACACAGACACACGCACACACACACATACACAGAGAGAGATATATATAGATATATATAGATGAAACCAAAACAAATGACAAGACGCTGTTGCAAATGAAATGTTTCGCCTGCCGTCGGTTTATGGCTTTTTGCTTTAGGTTTCCCAGGACGAACAATTGAAAACGATGTTACGGATTTTCGGTGCTCGACTCGAAGCGACTCCACTCGACTCGTTACGATGCGACTCGACTCGACTCGACACTCGACACTCGTCTCTCGGTTTCGGTTTTCGCACGTTTTTGGTCCGCGTTCACCTCTGCACGGCACGAAAATTGGCGATAAACTATCGCCTCGCATCAGGAAACATGGTCGCTTGGTCGGCTTGGACGGTTGGTCGTTTTGGTCTGCGGGTTATGCTGCTGTTGCTGTCTCTGCCTCTGCCTCAGCCTCAGCCTCAGCTTCATCATCAACATCCACATCATCATCATTATCATCATCATCATCTCTGCTGCTGCTGCTGTTGCTGGTGCTGTTGCTGCTGCTGCTGAGCTGCAACAACGATTGCAAGCTGCAAATGGTGGTGGAGCAGGTTTTTTTCCGAGTCCCCCAAGTGAGCGCAGCCAACGCTGCCTCAGAGAGCAATCTCGCAATCTCACAGGCCGGCCCCGCTGCGTCGAGGTCGACAGCGACAGCGGCAGAGGCAGCAACAGCAACAGCAACAGCAACAGCATCCCAGCAGCATCCCATACACAACACACACACTTGCATGCAGAGCTGCCTTTTTGGCTTTGTTTATTGTTTTTGCGTTTGCTGTTTTTGCCATCAAAGTGTTGCACAAATCGGCAGACACTCTCCCGACAACAACAACAACAGCAATAGCAACAGCAACAACACTTGCCACATGTTTATGGCCATGCGAAACAACAACAACTCTGTTGTTGGCTGCCTCAGCAGCAGCTTAATCGCTGCTGCCTACCCCCCTCTTGCTTACCTCTTACCTGTATGCTCCACAGCTTCACATAAAACTACACACACTCTCTCGCTCTCCCTCTTGCAATCTAAATATATCTCTCTCTCTTGCTCACTTGGCTCGGCTTGGCTTGGCTCCTCAGGTAGCCAAAAGGATGCCTCAGCAGGCAGGCAGCATCCTCTGGAGATTTCGTTGCCTCAACAACAACATTGAGTTGTGTTCTTAGCAATAAGCAAACCTACTGTGGAGTCATTTTTTCTCTCTTCTCTCTTCCCTCTTCTCGCTTCCCTCTCTCTCTCTCTCTCTCTTTCTGCTTTTTTGGGGGCTTTTGTGAGAATTGCATTGTTGTTTATTACTCTTAAATTGTTCAATATCTTAATAAAGTATAGTTTTTATTTTTTGCTTCATATAAGCTTGATCAACTTGTGGTATAAATATGCTTTAACGATTCTTCTTCTATCAGATACGATAAGTATACAAGTAAAATGTAGCAAATACTTATCGTATCTGATAAGTTACTTAATACTGAGTAAGTTCGTATATGATAAGTAGTTTATATTTCATGTCTGAAAACTACAGCGATGCTTTCTTTAATTGATTATGTTTACCTTAAGTTAAAGAGCAGATATAAGCGATTGTCTATCTATACTATACTTAACTTTCTTCTTATGTATATCCCATATTCAAATTATCAAAAGAAACTATAACTAAAATGTACACTCAATGTGCTTAAAGCTCTTTAACCTAAACAACATTTGGCTAAACAAAATATTAAATATTATTTTAAAGAGACTTTTGTTACTAAATGCATAAATTTCGTTAAACTTCTGCTATTGGTAATAACAGTCAAGTTCCTTAACATCTTAATTATTTATTAATATTCTTGAATATATTGCTATTCTAAAACTCTATAACTTTCTTTCTGTAGTAATAATATTCAGAGTTTCTTCTATATTCTTACATATATTTGTATTTTTAATTTACTTAATTACCTTAACAAACTAATGCGAATGTTAATCGTTTTACTTATTTCTTTTTTTATCTTATAAATAACTAATTAATTGACTCTTTTTTTATAGTTTCAAGTTGTTTGTTCTATAATTCTGCTACTTCCATTTATACTTCCTTCTACAACTTACAACTTAAGCTTATTAGTTAACGCGTTTCTTAATTAATTTTAACAACTTATTTACCTCTTAAGTTTGTCCAGTTCTTTTGTCTATTTTCTTTATTTGCTGTTACAATTCTTTTCAATATTTTTAGATTATTTTAGGAACTTCCTTTTCCATGTATTAGCAGCAGTCCAACAATTCCCATAGCTTCAAAACTATCTCCAGTGTTGCATTTATATTCATAATCAAATTGCAAACTCACAAAAATTCAATTTCAGTTCACAGTCCTGCTGCAGCTTCCAACTTCTCCTTTGGCTTCTCTTCGATGCGGCAGTGTCCCCCTCCCACTTCCCGCTTCCCGCTTCCCGCTGTGGGGCACAAGCTGCTGACAACTTAGTTAAATAAGGCGCCACCTGTCAAGTGATTTTCAATAAAATAAATTCGTGATTACACGACAATATCGACGACGAAAATCGAAGATCAGCCCAACAGCAACAACAACAACGATAACAAACAAAAGACTCCCACGGGGAACGACTGAGGACCAGGTTCTGTCTCTGGTTTCTGGTCTCGGTTCTGCGCCTCCATCTCCATCTCCATCTCCATCTCCATCTCTGGTTTCTGGCTTTGCCTCTGATTCAGCAGCTTCTTTTGGCACGGCAATCGCACACGACTTGAGTTGAGCTTCAGAATCCTTGGCACACACACACAGAGATACACACACTTATACAGAGTAAGAGAGCTGAAACTTCTGTATGGGAGTCGTGCAGGGTCAACGTCAATACTGAAACCGTCTGTCCTCCGTCCATTTGTCTTTGTTGTCCCACTGTCTTGGGTTGTTTACAGTGTGCAAAAATCATTTAGACAAGTTGACAAAAGCTCGTTTGGAACGTGAGTAACATGACTCGGCCTGAGGCTCGCAGCAACAATAACAACAACAACAACAACAACTGAGAACTGAGAATTGAGACTTGCCTGCGAATTGCATTTTGTATGCTTTTGGTTTGTTTTGACTTCAACTTGGCTTCAACTTGGGTTTGCCTGGATTGTTGTTGGTCGCCGGTTCACTAAAGTCTTAATTCTAAACATGGCAAATGTACTTGGAGCGTGCTGCTGCCGCTGCTGATGCTGCTGCGCCTCAGAGCACAAAATGAGGCCTTGCCCCCAAGCATCCGAATCGTTGCTGACCTTTTATTGTAATGAAAATGATATCTACTTTAGCTATTCGACTGTAAAGTCATCGGCTACAATCATACATCAGCATTTAATCGAGTGTTCTTAATGTCAAATATCAAAGTGTTTGCATATCAAGATTTTTAGATTTTCTTATACAATTATAAATAGAAATAGAATCAGAAATTCTCAATTATTTTCTTATTTCTTTGCTTATTAAATTTTGCTTATTTATATATTTTATAAATTTCTTTATTAATTTGATAGTTCAACAATTAGAAATAAAAATTGTATATTTATAATATTTACAAAGAAAATAAATTAATTAATCAAATAAATACATAAAAAGAAATAAATAAAAATGTTTAAAAATAAAATAATATTAAGATTGTCAACATGATATTAAACATTAATTAAAGTAAATTAATATATTTTCATTAAACAAATTCGCCTTTCCTATTGTATTTGTTTTTGATTTCATTAATATTCAGTTTACTTCAGCGTTATAAATAAACTCTTGCTTCACAAAAAAAACCAGTCGAAAAGGCTACAGTCGACCGCATTCGACAGTATAATACCCTGTACAGGCTTCTATATTAAAAATATTTTGATAATAGGTACTTTGATTAAAATAAAAGTAAGAACATAACAGGTGTTTAAAGAAAACCCCTTTGAAACTCTCATTTTGCATATGAATTCTTTGCTTGCTTATAGCAGCTAACTGTCACTTATTTATACATATTCAATCAAAAGCTGAGTGTTACGACACTTAATTTACTTATGCCTGTGTCGCAGTAGTTCCCTATCTCGCTCGCACAAATATGCACACATGGTAAGCAGACGCATGTGTCACAGTCGTTCGCTGTCTCACTCGCACACATGTGCTGCCTGCTGCTCTACGATTCCGTGGAAAAATAACTTTTATTGCTGATTATCTGTCTTATTTACAAACCGATCTTGATGAAACTTTCAGCGTTCCTTCTACATATCATTCTTAACGCACCTGTTAAGTTAGAAGTGTCTACGTTGAAAAATGTGGCTATTATTCGATTTGCGGGGGAAGGGGAGGAGGTATCCAAAATTTAAAATAAACTTGATCTGCGTATGGTATACAGGAACCTTGATGCCAAATTTGGTGTCTCTAGCTCTTATAGTTGCTGAGATCGACGCGTTCATACAGACGGACAGACGGACGGACAGACAGACGGACATGGCTCAATCGACTCGGCTGTTGATGCTGATCAAGAATATATATACTTTATAGGGTCGGAGATGTCTCCTTCTGCCTGTTACAAAAATTTTTTTTCACAAAGTTAATATATCCCTGTACAGGGTATAAAAAAATAAATGTAAATTAGTTTAATAAACTATAATACATATAAAAACCAGTCGAAAAGGTTACAGTCGACCGCATTCGACAGTATAATACCCTGTACAGGCTTCTATATTAAGAGTATTTTGATAATAGATACTTTGATTAAAATAAAAGTAAGAACATAACAGGTGTTTAAAGAAAACCCCTTTGAAACTCTCATTATACCCTGTGCCCATTAAAAATGGGCAAAAAAGGGTATAATAATTTTGTGCAAATGTATGTAACAGGCAGAAGGAGGCATCTCCGACCCTATAAAGTATATATATTCTTAATCAGTATCAATAGCCGAGTCGATTGAGCCATGTCCGTCTGTCTGTCCGTCTGTCCGTCTGTCCGTCTGTCCGTCTGTCCGTCTGTCTGTATGAACGCGTCGATCTCAGCAACTATAAGAGCTAGAGACACCAAATTTGGCATGAAGGTTCCTGTATACCCTCTCCAGATCGAGTTTATGTTAGATTTTCGATATCTTTCCCCCCACCCCCGCAATTCAAAAAAAACGTATTATGGCCACATTTCTCAACGTAGGCACTTCTAACTTAACAAGTGCGTTAAGAATGATATATTGAAGGAACGCTGAAAGTTTCATCAAGATCGGTTTATAAATAAGACAGAAAATCAGCAAAGAAATTAAAGTTATTTTTTCCACGGAATCGTTGAGCAGCAGGCAGCACATGTGAGCGAGCGAGACAGCGAACGACTGTGATACATGCGTCTGCTTACCATTTTTGCACATGTGTGCGAGCGAGATAGCGAACTACTACGACACAAGCATAAGTAAATTAAGTGTCGTAACACTCAGCTTTGATTGAATATGTATACATATGTGAAAGCTTGCTGTTATAAGCAAGAAATAAGCAGAAATCATATGCTAAATGATAGTTTCAAAAGAGTATTCTTTAATAAACACCTGCTACGTTCTTATTTCTATTATAAGCAAAATACTTAATTTATAAAACTGCACAGGGTTTTATACTGTCGCGCGCGCTCGACTGATCCGCTTGTTTTGCATATGAATTCTTTGCTTGCTTATAGCAGCTAACTGTCACTTATTTATACATATTCAATCAAAAGCTGAGTGTTACGACACTTAGTTTACTTATGCTTGTGTCGCAGTAGTTCCCTATCTCGCTCGCACAAATATGCACACATGGTAAGCAGACGCATGTGTCACAGTCGTTCGCTGTCTCGCTCGCACACATGTGCTGCCTGCTGCTCTACGATTCCGTGGAAAAATAACATTTATTGCTGATTATCTGTCTTATTTACAAACCGATCTTGATGAAACTTGCAGCGTTCCTTCTACATTTCATTCTTAACGCACCTGTTAAGTTAGAAGTGTCTACGTTGAAAAATGTGGCTATTATTCGTTTTTTTTCGATTTGCGGGGGAAGGGGGGAGGTATCCAAAATTTAAAATAAACTTGATCTGCGTATGGTATACAGGAACCTTGATGCCAAATTTGGTGTCTCTAGCTCTTATAGTTGCTGAGATCGGCGCGTTCATACAGACGGACAGACGGACGGACAGACAGACGGACATGGCTCAATCGACTCGGCTGTTGATGCTGATCAAGAATATATATACTTTATAGGGTCGGAGATGACTCCTTCTGCCTGTTACAAAAATTTTTTTCACAAAGTTAATATATCCCTGTACAGGGTATAATAATATATGATTGTAAATTGTAATTAAGTAATATTTAGGAGTTGATGAATAATATTTGAAATAGTTTATTAAAAATATATTTATAAGTTGATGTTTTTTTGACTTCTGTTGTACATGTATCCCTCTCGCTATCTCTCTCTGTCACTATCTCTATTTCTCTGTCTTTATTAATCCCCGTATCTCTCCCCAAGTTACAAATATTTGTCAAGTGATATTGATCACAGCTAATAAAATTAAAATTCTCTCAATCTGATCATTAACAGGAATTTTCTAAGAGAACCTCTCTAGGAATAATAGCTCCTGCTTGTAATTTAAACATTTCATAACTCTTTCGCTGACCTTTGTCTATGATTATATTTTGAAACTGAAAGAAATTGCTGGACACATAATTTAATGCATTGTTGTTATGATTTCATATAAGTGAAATCAGCACATGGAACTAGCCAAGCTACACATATATAAATATAATATATATATATATATATTATATATATAGTTATATACGATTTTCATATCGGCTGTGAAGTAACGACGAGTAGACAAACTCTCAAAATATGTGCTAAAAAGTACACAAAACTTCTTGATGGGATATTTGCTGGGAACTTTGCCAACGCTGTCGTTGGCACGTGATGAGCATACAGGATGATGAGGAACTGTGGAAAACTGTGGAAACTGTGGAAAACTGTGGAACGCTAAGAGCTGCACGTCAGGATTATAATTTTCGATGAGAAAGATATTTTTGTTGGTTTGCTCTCAAAGTTGGAGTACGCGTTCAAGTATTGATTTTCTCTTAACTTTTGGTCACACATAAGTTTCATGAAATTTCATTTGCGATTTTCATTTCGAAACTTTAAAAAACTAAAAACGAACTTGATTTATGCACCTGCCAAGCTGTGACAGCTTTATCTTTGGGATCAGAGACTGTAAGACCTTCCCTGGGGTGTTGTTGCTTGATTGATTCGCTGAAAGTCGAATGGAAATTAAACGGACTGACAGTGAGACAAACAGACAGACAGTTGGAGAAACAAACAAATAACATCGAGTCGCGGCTTTAACGACCTAACCGTTGAATCGTTGGAGGGGAACGTGCCTATAATATTAAATACCGCAAGCCAACTTGGATAACACTCGGTACTCGTTGCTCAGTACTCGGTACCCGGTACCCGGTCCTACAAATTTTTGGTAGTTGATGCCGTGCATTTAAAGCGCACACCTGACCAGACCCACAAACCCTGGTCTTGGGCCAGAGTCTTAAGAGTCTTGGAGACTCCCTCGGAGTCGGCGACAATCACACACACACAATTCGTAGAATTGCCGATATTTATGAGTGTGGCTTATTTTATTCGGTTAGGATTTGCATAACTGGGTCTCAGACATACCATACATGCTTAATGTAATGCCATCAAAACCGAGAGAAACTTTCGAAAATAGAAATGCGCCTTTAATCTGTAAGGGATGCAACGGAAGTTGAGACTCTGTCCGAGTGGCAAGGAAAGGTGAATGGAGGTGAGCTCCCAGGCTAACTTTGATGACTACGAAACCGGCAACTTGATATTGATTTCCTGCTAAGAAAGACTCTTGCGCTTGATGAGTACGTGACCAGCATGAGAAGTGGCCAAAGTGTGACCATCAGATGGTCAGCGGGTCCTCTACACAGGCTCAACTTGCCGCTCCCGCTCTCGCTTCCAGCTTTCAGCTTTCAGCTCATCTTCCTCCGTCTCTGTCTTAGTGTCAGTCGCTCAGGTGTTGTATGCAAAAGTCGCGTTTGCGAAACGTGTGAACAGTTTTTAGCAATTAACTAAGGTGTGCAAGACAGGGAGCCACATCTTCTTCTTGTTCTTCTCCGTCTGCTTCTTCATCTCGAGCATCTTCCTTTTCTCTGCAATAACTTCTTTTCCCTCTGCAACTTCTCTTTGCTCTCTCTCTCTCTCTCTCTCTCCCTCTCTGCTCCTCTGTCTATCTTCTCTTCCAGCGGCACGAGGCGTCATGCAGTCTGGAACTGTGGGGCGTTTGGTTGCAGATCGCGGCGTGCGCCAAAAGCCAAACATTCATCCTAATTGGCGTTCAATCTTTGTATCCCGCCTGCGATTTGCATGCACGCGATGCTTCAACCGCGGCCACGTTCTTAAATTCCAGCACAGTGGTACAAGTGTGGCGAAAACTTGCTAATTGCTAAAAATTGTTTTTATTGCAAAAATATATATTCCAAATTCTTAACTATAACTATAAGTTTGGTATAATATTAATTCTCCAAATGGCAAATGTATACTTAAGCACGCAGCAAATATCAAATACAAATATTCATAATTAATTAAATTGATTTCATTTTTAATAATGGTCATGTTAATATGATATTAATTATATTGAATTAAAATATATATTATAATAAAAACAATAATTACAATATTAACTTTCTGGCTATTATTACACAATTATTATATATTATTATATTAATTATACAATTAAAGTATAAAACTAATATAATCACAGTTAATAATTATCATTATTATTACACAATTATTATATATTATTATATTAATTATACAATTAAAGTATAAAACTAATATAATCACAGTTAATAATTATCAAATTAAATTTCCTTCTATGTCATACTATAAACATATTAATATCATTATCAGCTTGTCTATCAATATCGCAAACATTATAATAATTCTATCTTAATTTATCATTCAACAATATATAACATATTTCTATTCAAACACATAGATTATTCTCTTGACTTATTTTGGTTTTTCCTTATTTTCTTTAATATATAATTTTGTCTACTATTTTAAAGCTCTCGTACCACTGTCAACAGTTGGTAACAGTTGCGGATGATGCTCAATCGCAAATGATTGCAATGTTTGCGCAACTAATTAACATTTTTAATGGTGAATCCTTGTAAGACGCGGCACAGTGGCAATCTTAAGGCTAAGACTGTGGCCACACCTAACCCCTGCCCCTGCCCCTGCCCCTTGCCACAACGGGCGTCCTTCAGCGCGGGCAAATTGAAAATCGACTCGTTGCGTTTTTTGTTTATGTTTTAAGGATTTGCGTTGGCAAAATGTCAAATGTTTTCTTTGTTGTTGTTGCTATTGTTGTTGTTGTTTTTGGCATTTTGTTTATATTTAATTTAGATTCATGCCGCCTGATAATTTATGCGGCTTCTCTGCAGTTTCCGCTTGAGGCATCAGACAAAACGGAGGCCTTTGCATGAAAGTTTGCCGACGGCGCTTTTGATTTAGGGTTGTCATATGCTCGTAAAGCGGGCGCGCTTTTTGTAGATAACAAATCTGGCGACGAGCGGCGACTTTGAGACCCGATGCGAGCTTCGAGAGCTGGAACGGCGCACTACGGTTGCGTTCCAACATCTTGGATCTCCGATCTTCAACCTCAACCTCAACCTGAACTTCAACTTCAACTCCAGTTGCCAGTTTCCAGTTGCCAGTTGCCAGCTGCCACACGGTTGCGGTTGCCGTTTGTAATAGAGAAATATATCACTCGGAATAATACGAGTATTTTGGACAGGGCAGAGAACTCTTATCGCCAGACACAATCGTTGACTGCCTGCCTCGGAGTATCCTGTCCTATGAGTGTCCTCGCAAGTGTGTCCTTGGGCAGGTTTTTACAGTTACTCACCGAGATTCACTTTCTAAGGAAAGCAAAAAAAAAAAAAAGAAGGCCAATAATGTCATAAATTTCATAAAGTGTCAAAAGGAACACCTGAAACGCACAAACAAACTCAAGCATTGTCCATAGGGGCGTTTGCTCTTTATCGAATAGCAATCAAAATGGTTTCTCTTGAGCAAGATAAACGGTTGTTTCAGGGATAAAAGACAGTTTATCCTGGGAAGTGCGGAGAGTCAAACTGGCTTGGTGTTTCGAAGCTGTTTAAAGCAGCTAATGGAAATGGCCTGAAAATATAGATATAATATATAAAATTTAAATAGAAATATAAACATAAATTAAATAATAATTTAATTATGCAAAATTATTTAAAAAATGTGAAACAATTTAGAAAATATTGTTGAAATATATTTAAAATAATTAAAATTAGCTACGGAATCAATGTGGAGTTTCCGCCAAGCAAGTAATTGACTTCTGACAGAGTTATGCTAGATTTAATTGACATAATTGAGTTTAAAATTAAACAAATTATAGAAGCAGTCAATAAAGTATATTTACTGTATTTATTTTGTTTATTTCTTATCTTAAATTGATTTGTTTCAACACCTTTCTTATAATTCTTATAATTTTCATAGTTGTTTCTTTTGTAAGCTTAAACAGTTTGCACTTTTATCCTGGCCAAAATCGTTAAGTATATTTCACATTTATAACTTCCCTTACTTCTCTGCTCTTTCTATTTTTCAAACAGCATTGCAGTTTGACTGGTTCATTGACCAACGGACTCGGAGTCGGACACTCCTTAACACATACCTGTTAATAATTCATGACTGTTTTATGTTCTTTGGCAATGCCGCAAATAAATTGAAGTAGCAATTTCCATTTTATTTTTATGATCGATGAAATTCCCAGTTCGAACATTTCGAATACTCGATGTTAGTTGTTGTTGTTATTGCTGGTGGTCATCAGCAAACTGTGAATGCCCAAGAGCAGTAAACAACAACAAGAATCGCCAACATTCACATCATCTACATCCACATCATCAACATCCCTTGTTGGTTTGAAGCAATTGTGTCTATCAATGTATTCCTAACAGTTCTCTGGCTCAAGTTCTCTTATTAAAGCAATTAACATACGGCTGCATTACTTACAATCATTCTCATATCTTTGATCGTGTTTAAAATCCAGTTAACACACAAATTGTTAGCTAGTTTGTTAACAATTTAATAACCAGCTACACAGACAAAATTCACAAATTGAGTTATTAAAAGATTCTTTCAATTTTTCGTGTGCTTCGGATCGCTTCTCGGTTTTTAATTCAATCAAACGGGTTGGTCCCGTTCTCCACTCCCCGCGTCACACAACCCTCACTCTCTCAGAGGGGGGTTGGTGGGGAAGGGAGGGTCCATGGACTGGCGCCGTGTTAATTAAAATGCAATCAGCGTCACGAATACTAATGAAATATATTCGCTACGAGTATGAGTACCCATACCCCCTCCCCCTGCCCACTACCCCTCTCCTTGTACCTTGTATGTAGATGCGAATAACTCAATTTGTCATAGCGCCAGTGACAGTCGCAGTAGCAGTTTGGGTAGCAGTCACAGTTACCCAGTCACCACTTCAATTTGATGCTAATCCTTTTTAAAGTAATAAAGGAAATAGCGATTGTGCCTGATTAGCAGATACCCTGTCTAAATCTATATCTATATCTATATCTATATCTATATATATATCTATATCTATATCTATATCTATATCTATATCTATATCTATATCTATATCTATATCTATATCTATATCTATATCTATATCTATATCTATATCTATATCTATATCTATATCTATATCTATATCTATATCTATATCTATATCTATATCTATATCTATATCTATATCTATATCTATATCTATATCTATATCTATATCTATATCTATATCTATATCTATATCTATATCTATATCTATATCTATATCTATATCTATATCTATATCTATATCTATATCTATATCTATATCTATATCTATATCTATATCTATATCTATATCTATATCTATATCTATATCTATATCTATATCTATATCTATATCTATATCTATATCTATATCTATATCTATATCTATATCTATATCTATATCTATATCTATATCTATATCTATATCTATATCTATATCTATATCTATATCTATATCTATATCTATATCTATATCTATATCTATATCTATATCTATATCTATATCTATATCTATATCTATATCTATATCTATATCTATATCTATATCTATATCTATATCTATATCTATATCTATATCTATATCTATATCTATATCTATATCTATATCTATATCTATATCTATATCTATATCTATATCTATATCTATATCTATATCTATATCTATATCTATATCTATATCTATATCTATATCTATATCTATATCTATATCTATATCTATATCTATATCTATATCTATATCTATATCTATATCTATATCTATATCTATATCTATATCTATATCTATATCTATATCTATATCTATATCTATATCTATATCTATATCTATATCTATATCTATATCTATATCTATATCTATATCTATATCTATATCTATATCTATATCTATATCTATATCTATATCTATATCTATATCTATATCTATATCTATATCTATATCTATATCTATATCTATATCTATATCTATATCTATATCTATATCTATATCTATATCTATATCTATATCTATATCTATATCTATATCTATATCTATATCTATATCTATATCTATATCTATATCTATATCTATATCTATATCTATATCTATATCTATATCTATATCTATATCTATATCTATATCTATATCTATATCTATATCTATATCTATATCTATATCTATATCTATATCTATATCTATATCTATATCTATATCTATATCTATATCTATATCTATATCTATATCTATATCTATATCTATATCTATATCTATATCTATATCTATATCTATATCTATATCTATATCTATATCTATATCTATATCTATATCTATATCTATATCTATATCTATATCTATATCTATATCTATATCTATATCTATATCTATATCTATATCTATATCTATATCTATATCTATATCTATATCTATATCTATATCTATATCTATATCTATATCTATATCTATATCTATATCTATATCTATATCTATATCTATATCTATATCTATATCTATATCTATATCTATATCTATATCTATATCTATATCTATATCTATATCTATATCTATATCTATATCTATATCTATATCTATATCTATATCTATATCTATATCTATATCTATATCTATATCTATATCTATATCTATATCTATATCTATATCTATATCTATATCTATATCTATATCTATATCTATATCTATATCTATATCTATATCTATATCTATATCTATATCTATATCTATATCTATATCTATATCTATATCTATATCTATATCTATATCTATATCTATATCTATATCTATATCTATATCTATATCTATATCTATATCTATATCTATATCTATATCTATATCTATATCTATATCTATATCTATATCTATATCTATATCTATATCTATATCTATATCTATATCTATATCTATATCTATATCTATATCTATATCTATATCTATATCTATATCTATATCTATATCTATATCTATATCTATATCTATATCTATATCTATATCTATATCTATATCTATATCTATATCTATATCTATATCTATATCTATATCTATATCTATATCTATATCTATATCTATATCTATATCTATATCTATATCTATATCTATATCTATATCTATATCTATATCTATATCTATATCTATATCTATATCTATATCTATATCTATATCTATAACTATCCCAACTGCATTTGTTCTTCTGCTCATACCTAGCTACCCGTTGTAACCCCTTGCTTACAGGGTATATTATTATTTAATCAACAGCCTGTCAAAGTGTTTTCACTTGCTTCACAATAATGTTATTCTTGCAGGGCGAATATTGAGGGATTTTCCGGATTTTCAGGCCTGCCTGATGTCTTCCGCTTCATTAGACATCGCTTCATGAAGATTCTCTCGCCCGAGGGGCCTTGAAGCTGGCCAGGAAGCAAATTACCTTCACTTGTCTGCACACACTTCGCTGCCGCTGGCACATATGAGTTTTTCGAGTATTTTTTGGGGGTTTTCTGCGGGGTCAGGGGTCAATCAATGTGAACGCCGCAATAGAAATGAAATTGGGCAAAGTTAAAGCTGCCTGTCGGATTGTGGGCCATAATCGGGCTAATCTGCAGCAATAAAAAAGAGGCGAATAAACAAACTTGGAGCTGGCCATGTTGTTGTCTCTGGAGATAAGCTTGAGACAACTGAGACAGCCGAGGCAGCTGAGACAGTTGAGGAGGAGCTAGTTATAGATTCGCAAAGCGTTCCACATCAAAAACAAACAACATCAAAGTGAGCCGAGTTGATTTGCGTCTCTGCCAACATATGCAAATTTCCAACTTGGCTAAGAAAATGTACGAAGAGAAGCGATTGCCCTCATCTGGGATTATATTGTATTAATATTATAGTAACTACTTTCATTCCCTCTCTCCCTGTCTCGCTCTCGTTTTGAAGTCGTAAATCATAGTTTAAAATAATTCAAAGTTCTTTAACATTTATGTCAAAGGGCCAACATCACGATTTACATATTATGTGAACAATTTGCAAGAAGTTGGGCAATAAAACTAATCTTCCATCTAAATGACCTCAGACACGGTACACTGACTTTTGTTGGCCACTGTCCCCCCCAGAGAGAGAGAGAGAGAGGGAGAGAGTGAAAACCGCAAACAGTAGCTACAAATCAGAGTCGAATCCGGATTCAGCTCGAGATTCTTCAATAAATAACTTGACCAGAATGTAAATCATGGCTTGACCATAGAAATTAATTATTTAAAAGAACCGAAAATTTGTAGGGCAATTATCCAGCGTGCTGAAGCGATTTATAAGTTCGATTTCAGAGAAACAGATAGAGAGAGAGATTTGTTAGTTGGAAGTGTTATGTCTTCTCTGATATAGCTAAGAACTTTGGCTCTCTGCACGTTCTGTGTGTGTTGACCCAAAAGCAACCCCCCTTGTCTATTCTGACCATTAGTTGACTTTTGTCACAGCTGAGGACTCGAGGGAATTGCTTCATGGCTCCTCGAACTGAACTCGTCACGCACTTTGAGGCTAAAAACATTGGACGCCTTTTTCTTGACGCTTTATGACGTCCTTCGAGTGATGACTGTGATGAGCAGGAGCAATGGGAATGTCCCTTTAGTGCTGCTGACTTGGCGCAAATTTCTAATTGAAAGCCTGCACTCGACATGTGGAGACAAGCACTATAAACCTACGCAAGATACAAGATACAAAAGCATCTTAGGTGAAAGTTTTCAGAGTAAGCATAATGCGAATGAGGTAAGTAAGGAACGCAATTTAGTTTCCATTAGACAAAAGACTTAATGAGTTTTTTATGCTTTGGAAAATGTTATGTTATATTATATTGTTAAAGTTTATTTAAGTTGCATTAGCAGTCCTAAGATGTACATTAAAATATATGTAGATTTCCAAGCAAAAACAGTTGAAATACTATTATAATGTTTCAATGTTCTCAACGAACTCAGTAGTTTTAAGTGTTAGGAAGCTGAAATTTAGTATATAGCTTGCTTTATAAGTTAAATATATATAGATACTAATCAACTTAAAACAGAAACTATTTGCACTAAAATATAAATTTAATAAACAAAATATTTGTCACAAAATCGAATCAAACTAATATCAATAAAACATCAAAAATTGTCAATAAATTTTAGAAATCTCTGCCACAACTTGCGGTAAGTTTAAGGGCTGCTGTAACCCATCACAAACATATGCCTCGATCTATCTATGTTTCCGTGAAGGTATCTTCCGGCCCAACTCCCCCTGCCGGAACAAGCTGCTTACAAGCACAACAAAACAAGCCTCGAGCTCTAAAATAAATGGTGTGAAATATTATGCGAATTTCTTTCGCCTGCCTCTTGTGCTTGTTCTTATTTGAGCCCACTGTGATTTGATTTTATGTTTTACAAATTTTAAAATGTTTTCACGGTGGCTGCGGGCATGTCAATAAACAACAACTGTCACCAATTTCCGCCGGGCAACTGTTGACAAAAAAAAAAAAATGGAAAAACAACAAAAACAGAAAGAAGAATGTAGAATGAAATACAAAAACAAAAAGCGGAAACAACAGCAACAAAAAAAAAATGGAAAATGTCGCGAGTGTGCGAAATTGTTGCAAATTTATCAAGTCGCGAATCGGCAGCAATAGCTGCCCCACCCATCAGCCGCCTCCTTTATATATATATGACAATTTCACGGCATATTATTCAGTTTGGCAAATTTTAGGGCGTTGTTGAGCTATTTAAATAAAACTGCAATTTGTCTGCTCTTCCCCTTGAGCAATGTTAATTTGATGTTATGCGATTATTAACATTTAGCAGAGCAAGTAGCAGCTGAATGGCTGTTTGCTAGGGTATCTGCCAGTCGAATTGCCTTTGTCTGCTCTTTCCCTTGAGCCATGTTAATTTGATGTTAACATTTAGCAGAGCAAGCCAATTGGCAGCTCTTTTCTAGGATATCTGCTAGTCAAATGGCTTAAATCTTTTTTTTTTCTCGATTTCTTCACGTTTAAGTTCCAAATGTGAGAAATACTTTGTAAGTGCACTTAAAAATGTAATTATTTTGTTGTTGAAATTACGTGAAATGTTGTTAAAAATATATTTTTTTACAGCAAAAGTTGCGACATTAAAACAACAACAACAACAAAAACAACTGTGCTCTGATTTGTTATTGTTGTTGTTTGTCTGCAAACTGTAAAACAATAAAAACGCGGTAATGATTTCCCATTTGAGATAAGGTGCGGTATAACTTACTTTACCCACTGTACAAGCGCTGGCCGCCTCATCCCTCACCCCTCGTCTCATGCTACTGTGCGCCGTTAAATCCCATCGAGAAACCTCCAACTGACCGAGAGATAGACTCTAAAGCTGCTCTCGTTTAGATTTGCCCTGATTTTCAGTTTTTTTTATCTGTTTCTCTTTTTATTTAGGTATTTTCGGGGGGTTTTGCTGTGGAAAATTAACAAATTTTATGACCCCTTCGATGTGAGGCCAATGATTAAGCGGGTTGATGGAGCAGACGGATCATAACAAGTACATTCAAGCGATCTGGCTCTCAAATAGTTATAACTCTTGTGTGAACCGTCTATAAGCGATTAACATCGCTGCTTAATGAGGGCACAAGAGCATTATTAGTTAGACTTCTCGTACTGCTAATATATTATGCTAAATTAAGAGATATTTCCATAATATAATAGAACTTTGTAAATATTTTTGAAACTAATTGCATAAAATACAAACTAGTTGCTTATTTTTACAAGTTTCAGTATATTTCTTCATTTCTTCATTCGGAGAGATATTTTTCAAAATTTAGTTAAGTTAGAATAAAGCAGAAGAGGTTCAGCAAGATTATTACTTCCCAGCTCTTATAGTCAGAGATTGCATATAACAGTTGTTCATACATTTTCTCTACTAACGCTTATAATCTTTCCCCCACTTATGGATAGTACTACTTAGCAGATTAGTTGCTTTCATAGCACAGTCTATTATTGAGATTTATAGATATTAAAGGCATATACACGGAACTCGGAAGTCTTCGACACTTCGCGTGAATTGTCTTTGATCGAACTCTAATATGACACATTTGGATTGTAAATAATACTTATGACAGGCTTATATGGCAGCTTGGTCTTTGGACAAGCGTTGAGCATATGAGGAGATGCCTTAAAGTTAGCACTAAGCATCCTAACTTTGTGTTAACCCATTCGCATTAACTGAATACTTTTGCTCGCGTGGCTTAACTAGGAAATTTCATACTATCGCCAGAAGCAGCCATAATTTTGCAGCGCAAAGACTTTTGCTGCCGCTGCTGCTGCTGTTTGGAGTTGTTGGAGCTGCTTCTTTCATTTCAAAGACTTTATGAAAAAATACGAAGTATTAAAATCATAAATCTAATTGGAAATGCGCGTCACGTGCGCGGAACGTTAGTCTCTGTCTCACTGGCAAAGGAGCTGCCGCCATCGACGTTGTCTACGAGCGTTGCATGCAACACACTCAGCTGCGTGTGTGTGTGTGTGTTTGCTTGTATTACAACTACCCCACCCCATTGTTCCCCTTCCAATGCCCCCCCCTGCCCGTCCATCATCATACAGCTTGTAGTACTTTAATTTCAGCATGGAATTTACTTAAAAAGATTAAGTTTTTCTATGCAAAAAATGCGGTTTATTTGCTGAGTATACTCATGCTGAGTATGAGTACCCGATTCGCTGGCATAGTGCTGCGTAGATTTTTGAAATATTCATGACGCTGATGAGCAGCAGGACAATAAAACAATGAAGCCCAAGTAGCAAAGGCCATAAAAATATTTAATGCAAAGACATCGTTGTCGGTGGAGTAGAAGAAGAGCCGATGGAAGTTGTCATGGCGCTGCCACCCGGATGACAATTGTTTCAGGCGACGCACAAGCAGAACCACAACCAGAACCACACCCAGCAGCACCCGCCACAACAAATAAGTCTCCAAAGACATATGGGCGGGTGCTGCCATAAATTCGTTTGGTGTCTCGTCCTCTTGCCACTGTGGCAATGCGGCAGCCCTGCCAACTTGCTCAATTATGCAGCGGAATGTTTTATGTGCTTCTTCGCTCTCCGCCAAAACCGTCGAGTGCATAATTCCTGCTCAAAGGACTGCACGCATCCTTCCATCTCCGCGCCAAGTTACTTTACTTGATTAGTGTCGAGTGTCTGATGAATAAATCAACAATAACAACAACAACAACCAAAACATAAAGATTAACACAATTCTAGATTACCTTGAGTCCACCTGCCTTTTTGGCTTCTTTTTCTCTTGGCTAAATTAACATAAACCATTTTTTCGTTAAAGTTCTCTTTGCTTTCGGTGTTTGATTCAACAATTGTTTGATCCGCAGACAAATTACCCCAATGTACTGAGAAACCGGGAAACCGAGAACAGAGAATTAAGCAGAGGCAAATATTCAAATGAAGACCTCAAAAGCAGCACGCGGCCTACATATTAAGAAGCAAACAATTATTTCTGTAGAAATAATATGAACTTTTGTATTGATCTTGGAAATTTTACATAAAGAAAACGTAGCTAATTAAAGCAGATTTCTAGGTAAGTAGATTACCTGTATGTGGAATAATAGAAGAATAATGTAGTTTTATAAAGCTTTCTTTTTTTGAGAAATTGGAACTGTACAAATTGGATATGAAATTAGAAATCATTTGGAAATATAATTAACATTTTAAACATTTCCAAATAATAGAAAATGTTATACAAATGTTATGCCAATGTTATCAAGTCAATAAGACTTAAAGTAAATGATTAAATATGTACATACATATATCCAATCCCAACTTCTTGTTGCAGCTATGAGACTTGACCTTCCACTTTTACTTATTGCCAACAATTCGATCTATTGTCAAAATGGCAGACATTGTTTGTCATTAACAGCAACAGCGGCAGTAGTAAAAGAAGTAGAAGCAACAGCAGCCCAATAACAGTTACAGCAGCAACAACAGCGCAACTGGCAACGCAGTAATCAGTCACATCGAGCATCGACTTTCCGAGTGAATGGGCGGGACGTGACTGAGCTTTATACAAGTACATATACTTGTACATACATATGTATGTATTTAGGAGTATGTTAGTATATAAGCATTGGACCTGGTATGTAACAACGCCGTCCTTTTCTCGCCCGTTTGCCCCTCGCTGGAATGCACATAAAGTTTGTATTCTATTTGCTTATGTAAAGCGAAGCGTTAACATGGCTCCCACATCGCTCTCTCTCTATCTCTCTGTTCCATTTCACCTCGCACTCGCTATGCTTTGCTTGCTCCTGGTTGTTTACTTATTTACTTTCGTGCAGTCAGTTTTGTCTGTCCTCCTTTCAGTCTGTCTTTCTATGTATGCTCGTCTGCCGATATTTTTTTTCGTTCGTTCTTCGTTTGAAATGTGACTGAAATTTTAATGCAAAATGCTCTCTCGCTGCTTATCGACAAAGCGCTCTCTTTGTGGCCATACACACATAGTTACACACACTTGCACACTTACATATGCATGTAGTTTTGTTTGCATTGCTTTTGTCTTTGAGTGGGTGGAGGTGGGGGTTTGCGGGTAGAGAACGTGCGTGGATTTATTATGCTGATTTTATGTGCTGTCGCTGCGTTTTTAATAATAAAGAAAACATTTATTAATGATTAATAAATAACAAGAGAATTGACGCTGACGTTAACGCTGACGCTGACTCTGACTCTGAGTCAGTTTCATTTCCCAACACATTGACGCATGTTTCAATCCCAGCGTTTCAACAATGGCAACTTTTCCATTTCGCCTCCCTGACAATTGAAAGCTCATTCGTCAATTTGAAATCAATGATGGCCATCGTTCCACATCATTTCAATTTCATGCATAGCTAATGAAGTTGCACGCTCCGTAGCTTACACACATGCCACATGAATGGAAATACAGTGGCAACATCAATTTTTGGAGTGCCGTGAAAAGCGTGAAAAGTTTTTGCAAGTTTTTCTCCGCTTTGTTGCAATGTCAATGTGGCGACACGAAGAAATGCGACAACATTTATAATTTGCATACAGCGGCTTCAACTCTGGCTCCATTTGCATCCCGGGGCGCATTTCCAAGGCGGAGGCAACTTTTTAATGAGATTTAATGGTGCCGCTGGGAACGGGCACGGGAACGGGAAGGTGGGCGGGGTCGGAGTCGGGAGCTGTTACAGTAGCCACTGTAAGTGAGCATTAAATCATTTGCAAGCGGATAAGGAGTTGAGCCTTGAGTGCCCCCAGGTATCGGGTTACCAAAGTGCCAGACATAAATCTTTCCCTCAGCGATAAGCGAAAAGTATTCAAAATGAATTATGAAACTGTCCGCCTCGGGAAAGGCAGGAGAATGCGCGAGGGGATCACAGCATTGGGCGCCACATGTGCTGACTTCTGGCTTCTCCTCGCTGCCCTCAAGACAAGATTCATCATTTCATAATTAGAGTTTTGGCTCCAAACGCAAACAGTTGCCACAAATTTTTGACCGACTTTCTGTGGTCGCAAGTGTTAATAATGGCACATTTGTCCTGCTTTGAAGTCCTTCTCCTTCTGCTTCTCCTTCTCCTCCCCCCTGCATACTCGTGTGGTTGCGGTGGTAAATGAAATTAAATTGTCCTTTTTCATTTTGATGCATATCAGTGTGTCGCACAGTGGCCGTGTGGCTGGGGCAGCCAGCAACATTGACAATAAATTAATATTAGCGCTCGTCCAGCAACAGCAACAGCAACAACAACAAGAACAACCCTCCGAATGGATAAACTAATAAAGCATATGTAGATGGGGAGTCAACGCAAGTTGCAAGTTGCGTGCCACGTACAACGTTGGTAACATGTGTCTCCCTCTGTGTGTTAAGGGGAAGGAGTACTGAAGTTCGACTGGTGTCAGTTTGCTGTCAGTGTGCAGGAGGTGTGGGTGTGTTGAAGGAAGAGGAGAAGAGGGGAAACATCAGTGTCAGTCAATTTGTGCAAACAAAGCGCGCTCTCAGATGATGAGCGGAACCTGCTCTGCGGCTAATTGAAGAGGAAGTAATAACAAAGCTAATGGAAGATACAAGTTGAGAGAGCGTGTATAAAAATTCCACTATTGTGGCAAGAGCGGCAGAGTGAGAGTGCAAATGCAATGTGAGTGTCAATGCAAAAACGATGTTAATGTTAAATATAACAGAGCGTAATGTGGACCATGTTAATCTACATGAATAAGAAAGTGTGCATTGCAAGTCTGTAAGATCATCACGCTTTAGAATCCACTTTTGTTGTTATTCTCACATGTGCCTGTGTGTATACATTCCACACTTTGGTTTGGGTAATTGTTGCTGTTGAAACGACACACACGCACACACACGCACATGGAGCAATAACAGCAGCGAGAGAGTGTGTGAGCGAGTGAGCAAGGTAGAGGGATATTTAATGACACACACACGCACTCATTCACTCGCATTTGTAAACAGATAATCACTGCCTGCCGCGTTCCCCTCCCCAAAGAGCTTCATTTAAAAGGCTTTGTTGAAACAATTTCATGCATTATTCATTACACGCCTTCACACATTTTTCCTCATTTTGTTTTTCCGAAATAATTTTCCCTTTGTCTGCGCGCGTCAGCGTCGTCAGCGAAGTCAAAATTTAATAAAGAAAAATTCAACGTTGTCTAGTTTTGGCTCAGGACTAACGAACTTCCTGTTTGCTGGTCATTAGTTGAACGAAATTGCTGGAGAGGGAGACAGAGAGAGAGGGAGATAGGCTTAAGACTGGACATGCTGACCCCCTCATACGAATTGCAATTAAAGTTGCTGCTGAATTTCGTTTAACGCTCGAAATTTATCGATTGGCCAAAGTCATCGAGGTAATCCCATCAATGCTGTGTACCGTTATAGTTGTATGTATTTAGCTGATTATTGTGCTATTGCAACGCCTTCATTTTCTAGTTATCTGCACATTTGGCCAATTCTGCTGAAGCTCTTATTGGCACTTGGCCACAATCTCTGCATTTTGATGTGCATGCCAGGCAGGTAGAGCTCCAAGGATTCTCGTGTGTGTGTCTCTCAGATTTCTATCACACATCGTTGACAGTTTAAGCAAGCGTAGTAAGAAGAAGAGTAGTGAGAGAGAATCGTAAGAAAAAGAAAACAATTTCAGCTAATGCCTGTGAGTGTCGAATGCGGAAAATGGAAGCGAATCGGAAATACAGCAAATGGAAACACGTGCAGGACACGGCATACAGCAAACGGCGTACAGGACACACAGCGTGTGCTGTCGTCCTGTCGCTAAAATTTGTTGTTGGGTGCAAACATTAATTTTATGTTTGTTAATTTCTTTTATTTTCAACATTTTTTGTTGCTGCTGCTGTTGCTATTGTTGCCACCAATTCCACGACTATTTCACGCCCATTTGCATAAATTCCAAGGCGTTTCAGGCCAAAAAAAAAGTAGACAAAAGGAATAAAAAGCGTTGCCAGCAATTGTTGAGAAATTGCGTTAAATTTATCGTCTGTGAAAGGCAGCAAATAAAAACTGTTAAAAAATGCACGAAATTAGTTCAACTAAACCAAACCAGCTGCCACACCCCCCCCCCAGCACGAGCAACCCTTTTGGGCAAGGGTAAAAAAAATGAGAAGAATTGGAAGAAAAAGAAGCAAGGATAGCTCGCACATATGTTGCCTAGCATTCCACTTCAGTAGTAGTGAGTGGCGATTCAGGAAGGGGGGTTAGGAAAAAGGGGGGTACACTTGTAGCTGCCAATAAATCTTCCTCCATTTCGATTTAAAACGTAACAGGCCGCAGTCATGAGAAGATTTATAACCCACATTGTCGAACAGTTCGATTACAAGCCATAATCGTTGGCTAAAACCCTTCGCAAAGGACCTTCATATCGCATACATATGTAGACCATAAATCTTTGTTTATGTAATCAATATTATGACTTGTCAAATTATTGTATACTCCGCTCGCATCCTTAAAGGACAATCTTTAGTTTTGCTTTTTATATATATATTTTCGAATTGTTGCATTCCCTGGGGCAACATTGTTGGCAGGCACTGTTGGTTAGCTACTACCTTTTTGGACTGCTTTCAATGGCCAATTAATGCTAATTTTGTAATTTTGTAACCCTTTCGCGTTGCGTCTCGTTGAACTTGCAACATTTGGTGGCACTTGCTGTTTAATTAGCGCAACGCAATGGATATTATTTTTATGGATTTTCTAGCCCAATGCAAATGCTGTAAATGTTGTAAATGTTGCAATTGTGATTTCAAGAAGCCAGCTGTTATGACTCTCCATTGTGCAATATGTGATTGATGGGGTCCAAAAGATTATGTAAATCAGCTTGACCTTTGCCCTCCCTTTGCTCCGTTTGCTCCGTTTGCTCCCTTTGCCATCAGATTGAGCACAGCAAGTGTGCAGAATTGCGAAATTATGGAAAATTGGCAACTGGGCGAAAGGACATCATTTGTCATCGTTCGGTGGATGTTATTGACTCGCTCTCAAACGGAAGATGGGGCAAGGGAACTGTTAATGAAAACATGTGTCGGCAATAAAATGATAATCATGATTTACATCCCGTCATCATCTACAATATGATTGCACAGCGAACGTGATCAATTTGTGTGCCAAAAGTATTTTAATTGCTTAAATCTCCCCTCAAAAGAAATGACATTAATGAGACACAAACTCTGCGCGCAATTTATGACCAGCTACGACTCCATCAAAGCGCCCCAATTGAACTTGAATCGCATCCCCTCTCTCTCTCTCTCTCTCTCTCTCTCTCTCTCTCTCTCTCTCTCTCTCTCTCTCTCTCTCTCTCTCTCTCTGTGTCAACTTCTTGGCGAAACCACTAATTTGTTGCATTAGTGTAAAATTAAATTATTGTTTACACACTTCACAGTTATGCAAAAAACTTTCCCTTTCGAAATTCGATTTTACCAAAAAGGGGCCAAGCGAATCCCTTCAAATTGTTAACAGCCGTAGAGCTGAAGGGGTTGACACGTCCGCAGGGCTGAGTACGGAGTGTCAATATGTGAACAATGCTGAATTTGCATGCGGCAAGGAGGCAAAGCCGTTGAAAGGACATGCAGTGCTCTTGGCATTCATTAGCTTTGACTTTGAGCATTGGGATTGGCTTTAGACTTAATTACCAAAACAAACATCGAGACAATGGAATTACGACAGTCGAAATAATGACTGGAGTGAGGGAAGTGTATTGATTGATACGACTGAGATTTATTTAAAAGCTAAAGATACTGAAGTCATTTCTGCTTAAGCTCAAAGAGCTCTCTTCTCTTCTCTGAATGTAGAAACTTTTATTTTACTTGCCTCTATGCAGTTCTTCTACTGTTCTCAGCAACTCTTATATATATTTAGACTCTGTACTAAAAGCACATAGTCTATTAAGTCTGACGAAAGCGAAATGCGAAAAGGTAAAAAGTAATCTCTCTCTTCCTCTTTCACTCTCTATCTCTCACTCTCTCTCTATCTGTCTCTCTCTTCCTCTCCTCCTCTCTATCTCTCTCACTCTCTCTCTGTCTCCCTCTGTCTCTTTCTGTCTATCTCTTTCCCTCTCTGTCTCTCTCTGTCTTTCTCTGTCTCTCTCTGTCTCTCTCACTCTCTCTCTCTCTCACTCTCTCTCTCACTCTCTCTCTCACTCTCTCTCTCTCACTCTCTCTCTCACTCTCTCTCTCACTCTCTCTCTCTCACTCTCTCTCTCACTCTCTCTGTCACTCTCTCTCACTCTCTCTTTCTTTGTCTCTCTCTGTCCCTCTCTCTCTGTCTCTCTCTCTCTCTCTCTCTGTATCTCTCTCTCACTCTCTCTCTCTCTCTCACTCTCTCTCTCTCTCTCCCCTCTCACTCTCTCTCTCTCACTCTCCCTCACTCTCTCTATCTGTCACCCTCTGTCTGTCTGTCTCTCACTCTCTTTCTCTCTCTCACTCTCTCTCTCTCTGCCTCCCTCTCTCTCTGTCTCTCTCTCTCTCACTCTCTCTCTCCCTCACCCTCCCTCTCTCTCTCTCTCTCTATCTCTCTATTTCTCTCTCTCTCTGTCTCTCTCTCTCTCTATCTCTCTATTTCTCTCTCTGTCCCTCTCTCTCTGTCTCTCTCTCTCTCTCTGTCTCTCTCTCCCCTTCTTTCCACTTAATACCTCCACAATCTTTTGCTTCATCCATCCTTCACTTTCCATTGAATTCGCAACATATCCCAGCCTCTATCTGGCATCTCTTTCTAATTAAGTAGCTGCGTATTTGGGTTCAGGTTTAAGAGCGCCATAAACTCTGAGACATGCTTATCAAAAGTGTTTTGTTTGCACTTTTTAATTTAGTGCAGTTTAGCTGCCAAATCAAATTGCGATAAGAAACGCATAAAACTTGGCCAAGACTTGGAAGCGACGCCATGTGTGCTGTGCCCACAACTAAGCCAAGTGCAATAATTCAAAGAGTGTTTGCCACACCCACTCCGCACTGCTTCTTGTGGAACACAACCAACCCCCTGCAAAGCAGAGAAACCAAGTCTCGGAAGTTGGATTTATTTTTTAAAATGCCGCAGGGATCGATTATTACCGTTCAAATTCGCATAAAACGTGCGAGTTGCCAAAACGATTTTAAACTCGAGCAATGGCAAACAGACGACAGTGTTAGGTATTGGGATTGAAATTGGAATACGAATAGGAATAGGAATAGGAATCAGAATCTCAATCGGAATCAGCATGGAATGGGTTTACTTTTTTCTAGTCGCAGCATATGTGCTCCTATGGGTGTACTCTTGCATTGGGGGTAGGCAATAATTTAAGGAATTTGAAGTCAATTCAAAGTCGCATTCAATGCTCTGCACAGTCTGCGAATTCGCGATATGAATCTCAATAAAAATGCATTTAAAATGTTGACAAAGGATCTGCCTACACTTCAATTTTACTCAAATTGCTTGGGCTTGAACTCCCGCACAGAGGGTTGCCCAAAAGGTTCTCCACACTTTGCACGCAATTTGGCCGTAACTCAAGTACAGCTGAGTCCGAGCTCCTCTTAACCGGCTCATAAATTTTGCATTGAAAAATTTATTCAAATACTTAATTTGAAACGAATTTGCCAACATATTGAAACGACACAATTGAGAATTGTGCAAGTACCAGAGTTTCCAGTTTCCTTATTGACCAATTTCCACAGATGAAAAGATTCTTAACTTGATTAGAACGAAAGGAAAATGCAATTTTTGACAAGGACATCTTTATTACGGCGCCTGAAAGAACAAGTTAAGATGGGCAGAGTTGTGATTATTATGATGGCATTGTTAATATTATGACACTTGTAAGAAGCAACTCCTGCTGTGAGTACAACATGTACAGTTAGCTAACGAAATGAATTTCCAGGTAAAGGTCAACTAAACATGAGAATGTCATAAATTTAAAAAAAAAGAAAGAAAGATATGTCAGAGACACCTGCCAGACACGGAGAGAGAGAGAGATAGAGAGAGAGACAGCCAAAAGGAACAGAGAAAGAGAGAGAGAGAGATCTACCTGTACCAAAAGGGAACAAGTTACATTTGCAGTTGATTAAAGTTGATCGACTGAACTCATTTGTGATTCAGTTTTGTGAGAGATGACAACATCAAAGTCAAACTTAAACTCAAACTCAAAGACTCAAAGACTCAAAGTCAAAGACAGCGAAAACTTGTTGCATGGCTGCAAGTGCTGGGTAATTATGTTGAACAATGAGCAACAATTCCAGTTGCAGCAGTTCCAATTAGTCACATTACACGACCAAAGGTAAAAACATGTTCCATACCATAAATGGTCAATAGAATGATACAACCCACAGCAACAACATAACAACACAAGTTGACAGCGAGCAGAACAAACAGATACACAGGCATTCAACCAACTGAAGTTAAATTCAATTGAAGTTGGACTTAAGTTAAGGCAAAAGTCGAAATTGAAGTTCAGTTCAGTTGAACCAAAAATAGATTTTGCCAAAATTATGATAGATCGATGATATTATGATTTCCAAACTGAGCGATAATACTTTGATTTATGATCGAATCAATGTAATTTCATTTAAGACAAAGGAACTGTTCTTTATTTGTATGAAAGAAATTTTTTTAAATATCTAATTTAATTTGAGAAAATTGAATTGAATAGAACTGAAAGTTCTTTTGTTTTATTTCAGATAAATGTTTATTATATCGATGACATTATGATCTCCCAATTAAATGTTAATACTATTCAAAATGATTGTAATTTTATTTCCATTTCATTAGCTCAAATCGTAGTTATTTATTTATTAATATTATTTATTCTCTTTTGTAAACACAACTCGTTCCATTCTACCTAAAGTCAAATCAAGCTAATGCCATTTGACAACCATTATGACAGTTTATTAGCCCCGTGGATGACGATGATGATTGGCAGTGTGGAACCGTTGCGTACCAAATGCAGTTCGATCGCTAATTGAATGCAATTAAAAAGGAAATTAAAATTTAAATTACAGAGCTGCGGCAAGGCACGTGTCCATCATCTGGACGCCAGATTTAGTCGTTGTCTGGCTGCCTCTGTCGGAGGCACACTTTGGCAAAGAGATCCCTAAATGGTTCGATCACGGCGATCAGCTTATAAGGATGCCAACGATCATACGTGGAATTCTATTTTAATTTATGGAAACACTCTAACCGCCCCATCTAACCGTCAGCCAAATTTGGCCTATAATTGAAATGGAGATACTCGATATCTCGCTGCAGACTCTATACTCTATAGAGTTATCTCTGAACGCAATGCTCTCCAGATCAGTTCATTAGGCCAGCAAGTAAAGTGTATTCTACAGTTAAGCATATCTATAAAGTACCCGGAAAATAGAAAAAGGAATCCTAAATGAAACATTGTTAACATTTACATTTGGTAATGCATAAATCCTTAGCCTGTTTAACGACAGCATCAATATCCTTAGATCAGTTTAAATGAAATGAAATTGATAAGAATTTCCTCTATATACAGTTTCCGTTTGCCACTGCAGCTGATCTGTAGTTGGACTTACAGAGATCTTCCTACCTGGTTCACAACAAATTTCTTATGAATGAAGCCATCTCTTGGACTCTTCCACTTCAATTTCATAGCACGACCATTAACAAGTCTGGGGAACAGCTACGCTAACGATGATATGATGATGGTTCCATGTTGATTCTGTGGCTGATTTCAATCTTGTCGCAGCACGCGCTCTGAATTTCACCTACCGAATAAAGTTTTCTTTCTTTCATTCACTTTTCCCAAGATTTCAATTACTCCCGCACCTTTATCCATTTTATTCCCTTCTCTTCTCTTAATTTCTATCTTAAATTCTGTTTCATTTATGATTCCTCTCTTTCTGTTAATTTTTTTTTTTTTGTTTGTTTTCTTTTCTTTATCAAATTTTAAGATGCTATCAACTTCCATAGCAAATAACGCAACGTTGCACGTGCTTCACATTTTAAAATGCTGCTCAGCTCTTTGGATTTTATGAATGAAACAACGTGAGACGAAAACTCTTTGGATACCTTTAAATATACTATATATATATATATATATATACACATATATAGATATGTTTCATTAATACATTTGAAACTACTCGGTAGATTGAAGTTATCCAACAGGAAGTTGTAGCTCTACCTACTCGCAGTTACTTCGTACTCCTACTCATACTTTGCCTCATTCCATCCTCCATCCTCCACTCCCATTCCTCCCCTGGCATTGCCAAGGTTAACATTCTGCTTGTATCTCTGGTTCAGCTATGATTTATTACTGCCAATAAATTGAGTTCCCTGTTTGTTGTTGCTTTGCTTGGTTTATTTCACGCTCTAATTTTTTGATAAAAGCTACTTCATTTCCCTGGTAGCAGATGGAAAACTCCATGCAACCATTTGCCACACACACACACACACACACACACACACACACACACATTATTTCTGCATAATATTCCAATATTTTATATGACAGCCATAAAAATTGTCAGCACAATTAGAAGCAGGTTGCAAATTATCCAATCTCACTTGTTCTTGATAAATGTATTCAACAAACAATATTTATATAATATGGGGACACTATGATGAAAATATATTTCGATTAAGCCAACTTCTTTAACAATAATTTAGCATATTATTTGACAAAGCTTAACAGCAAATAATTCCAAATATACAGAACTGATCAAGCTTAATTTTGAATTGCTTCTTAGTTATTTATTTATATATTTTCTTCATTAAATAAGAGTAAATGCTTACCAATTCATAAAATATATAATTTTGTTAAGATTTCTTGTTATTATTATACATTTGTTTGCTTCAATCAATATATTTCAAATAACTTCTTTAACAAACTAATATCAAACTCAAATTTATATATTTCTATATTTCCAAACTCAATTCCAAGAATTAAAGCAAATTGTGTTATGAAATTCTCTGCTGCATTTCAATTCCAATTGATATTCGCTTCTTCTCTGCTTCATTTATAATAATCAGCCATCAAAATATGCCAAAATATGATTATGTTTATCTTATTTGCTTTCATCTAAATGCAGCTAATCAAGTTGACCAAAGGGGTAGCGAGCGTGTCCTGGCATATTAGCAGGGCGTAATATCGCTCTCTGGGGGGCATTAAGCATCCCAATGGCTCTCTCATTTCAAACAATACGAATCATAACTCATCTTGGCCCTCAAAGAAGGTCATTTGTTATACTTCGCCCCAAAGAAAGAACTCAACTTTGGCCCATGACGAAAGTGTCGCACATTCGACCCAAGTTTCTTGAGATGTGTGTAGAGTTGGCTGTGTGTGTGTGTGTGTGTGTGTGTGTGGGTGGTTGACTAGTTCTGGGGTTAGATACCAATATGCACTTGCCGTTGACAAATGACGTGAGCAAGAAATGAAAATCTGTGATTTGTCAAAAGTCAAAAATTATAAAAAATTTTGCAACGCTTTGCGAAATATCTAAGAAAATTAATGATTGCCATTTCGGGGCAAAGCCAAGTAAAGTAAGTAAAAGAGTTTTACATTAGGCAGTTTGGTTCAATGCACCGTTAGACATGTGTGTGTGTGCGTGTGTGTGTGGGAAGGGGGGCGTGACATTGCCCCCGCTGTTGCAGCAGCTGTTCAGCCGCTTTTGCCTTGGCCTCTGTCCGGTCGCATTCATATCGATTTTTTACTCAGACAGCGTCGCAAACGTGACGAGCATTGTGAATTGAATGCAGACAACGAGGGCGGCAAGCGAGTGAAACCTGTAAGCCTGTAAAGAGCCAAGCACAGAGAGCCATAGAGCCATAGAGCCATAGAGCCACAGAACCTCTGCTTAAAGTTCAAAGTGTCAAAGAAATTAGTTAATAATTATTGGCTTTACTTTCGCTCTGTGGCACTTTAAGAGCAGCGTCAAGTCGTCTGCCCGCAGTTCGATTACTCGACAAAACTCGCTCATCATGCACATTCCTGGAGTTGTAGTGGTGGTAGCTGACTTAAGTGCGGACATGCTGCGAACATTTATCTTAATTGCCATTCAATTGGGGGACACCTCAACTCAGGGGACTCTGGCCACGCATTCAATTTGCATACACGCGATGTCGGCATTTGCTGCCAGTTTTCTTTAGTTGCCTTCAGTTACTCGCAGTTGCCTCCTTTGATTTTGTGGTTCCTGTTCCTGGTCGTGTGTCTACCAAATTCCACACACTTCTTGCCACTTCTGCTGTTGCTGCTTGCCGCCCCACTGTGCCTGCTGCTGCTGCTACTGCTGCTGCTGCTGTTGCTGCAATCACCGATGCTCAATGTTTGTGCAACTAATTAACATTTTTAATGGGCAATCCTTGTACGCATTGAAAACTCCGCTCAACGCGCCGACAAATGAAGTGAAACAACAGTGTTAATGTCCTCCACTAAGTGGACCAAAAGATTTGATTTAGCGCGCAATTAATATTGATTTTACTGCATCAAATGTTACCAGTTTCAGTTGAATTATAAGAACAACTGTTAGACATTTAATTAAAGTTAATAATCTATTTATTTGAATATAATCTTTAGTTCATTATGTGCACTAAGAAACAACTTGAACCCAACTATTAACTATCTTTAAATATTATTTATATAAATAGCTTCTCCTATATTTTATATAAATTATAATTAAAGTTATTTATAAGTTGTCAACTAGGCAACATTTTTTTATAATTGCTTTAACCTTTAACTTTGACATTTATTAATTTTTTTATAAATTTGTTTATCACTTTTTAATAAAAAAAAAATAATTTTTTTAATATTTTTATTACCCTCATTAATATTTAAATTTATTTTATCTTATATCTATAAATTTCTTTATCATTTTTAAATAAATATAAATAATTTTTATTGTTATTTTATTTATTATATATTTTAATATTGCAATTTCTTAAATATATATTTATATTTATTTTATATTATATCATAATATATCTATATATATTATTAATGTTCACTATATTTAACATTTCTCAGGAATATGTTATATTTGCCTCAATTTAATGCCTCTATACTAAATGCTGCCAATTTTTTGGGCATAAAAAGCGGCATTAAATTCAATAAACTTGTCAAAGTTCCACAAATGTCATAAGTAAATTATTCACAATAGATTTCTTTATTGTTTGATTGACACACACGCGTCGCTGTGGCATTCGTTTGATTCATTGGATTCATTTGATTCGTTCGATTCACATCTAATTCACATGAAATTTGAGGCAAAAATTGAGCAGTTATTTTCCTGTGATGGAAATGCCGTGAGATTGACACGTGTTGGGCGGGGGGGCGTGTGCGACTCTATTAGGGATATGTGTAAATGCGAATGGCAAAGGGAGTTCAGTCGAGGCGAACGAATGGAATGGTAGTTCCTCATACAACAAAATAAAAGAGAAGCATTTCATTAGTTGATTTCGTGGGAGCTCAAGTTTAATAATCTTAACTAAATGGCTTGACATTAAGTTGACAAATGTCTTCATAAGCAAAACTGCAACATTGTCACGCGAGATGAGTTAAAATAATTTCATCTGGCTGCCGATCCCCCCAAGGAACTAAACCTCAAGGAATGCAAATAGAGCTGTTGGTTGTTGGGGTAGAATGATGATATCGTCGTATCTACAAGACGATGCCGATGCTCGACCAAGTGTAAGACTATGAATAATAAAAAGGGTTAAATTAGCATTTTCACATTTATTTGAGCGATGACATGCCCAGATACGACTTATAGACGTTACGTCCCAGAAGTCGGGGTTTATTAGCGAGCGGGGCGCGTGCGGCGGCAATGATGAGGCGAGTTAGCGTTGGTTAGCCAGCGGCAGGGGATGGCAGACAGGGGGGGAACGAGTTAAGAAATTGCCAAAGCAATTTCCGATGACACACATGAAAGCCTGCGCTCTAAGGATAATCATGAAGTCACCAGCAGCTGAGCAGGAAGACAGACTCCAGACGGAAGCCAAGGACAGTGGCAAGCTGTAGTTGCAGGCGTTAAAGCGTTGGTGTGAACAGATTATTTGATTATTTGATTAGAAAGCATAACTACAATTGAGATGAAAGCACAGATGGAAGCTGATAAGAGAGATTAAGCAGAAAGCGGAAGTGAGAAGTGGGAGTTAGAGTTGAGATTGCGATTGCAATTGCGATTGATGAGAGAGGAAATGGAGGAAACATTGCAGTGTAGTTAAAACTCTAAAGAAAAGCTGAGTTAGACTTGATATATATAGTACTATATGGCAAGTATAATTTAAAACTGTCAGAGAAGTAAAGGCTGTATCTTTTAATAAATTTAAATGAATATTACAAACAATGTTTTAGAAAGAGGACAGAATAGCAAGAGCAAGAAATATGAAATATTTAAAGAATAAAGTAGATACTTGAGTGTTAGCCAAGAGAGCTTTGAAGTAAGTTAGTAGTTAGAAGTTTGTTTAAATTGAACATATAACAAACTCACAGTCAGCCGCCTATTAACGTCTTCTACAACAAAACTTGATGCCAAAGTCTTTTCGGTTTATATTTGTTGCCCTCACTCCTTGCACGCGTTAAACATGCAGAAAAATGTAAAAAATTTGATTTAATTTATCGAGAGATACTTTTGTTCAGTTTCAATTCGATTCACCTGCACCAGCACCCCTCACCGAACTGGAAGCAAGCAACCAACGGGGCAGCCGGACACACGCTTTTAGCGTTCGACAAAAGTAGCACAAAAGGGCCCAAAAGACACATCGCAGACATGCAAACAAAAAAACGACTGAAACAAAACTGAAACAGAAAACATATTTGAGTTTTTCATTGAAAGCAAAAGACGCCAACGAAAAAGATTTTTATACCACGAGTACAAGAAATTCCGCGCATATTTTGCAATTTGAAATGTTCCCTCCAAACGAGAAGCTCCAGCAAAAAATAATAAAATCAAAACAGACCCAACAACGAAATCAATCAGACAAAAGTATCAACAAAATCAACTGCAACTTCAACATTGCCAACCTCTCAAATGGCCCTGGACGGTGACTCTAATGTGTCTCGTTGGCCAACAGAGCTGGAGCTGAGCTCCACTTCGGGCTTATTATGTACCGAAACTTAACCCTAATAAAGTACAAATGGGACTAATTCTATTTCATTTACGGGGAGTTGCCTGTTTTCTCGCTTTACGCTGGAAATGCAAATGCAAATTACACATGAGGGCCCAGATAAAAGCACTCTGAGAAATAAAATATGTCATATATTAACAAAATGTTGCAACACAATTACAATAAACCCATTCGCCATGCCTCCCCGGCCCCCACTCCTGCCTCCACCAACTCCATTGGCTTCCACAGGTTCTCATATGGGACACACTCGGAGATAACAAGAACAATGTCGACGGTGCGTTGCCTGCAATTAAGCGGAAAAACCTGGAGATGGAGTTGCCGCTGTCTGGTAAACAATTTCAAAAGTTACATTATCTATTAGTCCATAAATGTAGATGCAAAGATAACATCAGGACTTGCTTTGAAAGTAATGCCAAAGAGGATTGTAATGTAACCAAAGGATGACAATGGAAATAACAATTAATGGTCAAAGATGGGATGAAGTTAGTTGAATACGGATATACACGAAGAGTATACGATAATAGCCAAGTAATGCAGCCAGTGAAACGTTTAAGAATTTGGCAAAGAGCAAGGAAAATATGAAAAAGAATAAGTGAGGCAGGCAGTGTTAGGCGTTCACACTAAGCTCAAGTGTTTGAGACAGAGAAGAAAGAGAGGAGACAAAGAATAGGCAGTAAAACGTTTAGAAAACTGTTACGAAGGAAAAGAAGAAGAGGAGGAGAAGAATGATTTGCAAAGAGAAAAATGAAAGCAAAGCAAGTGTGAGAGAAAGCAGTCTGAGAAACGATTAGGAATTTGCTACAAATAAGAGACAGATTCAAAGGGAAATGAGCAGAGAAACTTGAGAGAGTATGCTGCCAGTAAAACGTTTACGATTGCCATACAAAATATAATTAAGTTCTAGCTATAATTCCATCACTTCAACCTAAAACCATTTAATTCTTACAATATTATTTGAACTTGGCAATTAGTTCTATTTAAGCGCAACTTAATGAAGTTTCTGCTCTAAGTACTGTCCACAATTGCAATGCTATTTTGGCAAATCAGCCCAATTTTATTGCTCCCATATGTATATGCATATATGTATGTACATATATGTACATATATTTGTAGGTCTGTCCGCTTTTATTGCTAATGAGAGACACGTCATAAAATGAAGTTGGTTCCGTACGCACAAATCTCTCAATTAGTTTATACAAATTAGTTTACCGCCCGCTCGGGAATTGTTGAGTTGGGTAATTCCCCGAGCACACACACATACACACACACACACAGCCGTACACATACACATGTGAATTGCCACACCTCTCGAGAGCCTTTTAATTAGTTTCTTTTATGCAAAAATAATTAAATGAAATCGATAAGTAAACTTGGAATTGTTTCCCTCTTAAAATCATGGGCACAAAATAAAAATACAAATAAAAAGTCTATGAAACTTTCTTCAATTACCATAAAAAAGAGATTTGTTTGTGTTTACACCTACCCCGACTGTCTGCCTCTGGGAAAGTGGGCAAACGGTAAAAAAAAACCAAGATTAATGAGATTTTCCTAAGGTGAACAAATGAAAAGTTGCGCCAGCCCAAGGAGACTTAGCAGGTGTCAAAGTTGAAATGGTCGTTGGAGCATTTAATTGCCACAGCTGAAGTTCCAGACCAAAGTTTGCACATCTTCTGCCTGCTGTCCCCCCCTCCCCACCGATAATTAATATGCTAATAAAAATGTGTCGCGTGACAGTTGAACAAGGACATGCCGACAGCGAGGATATCTAATAAAGTGCCTTGACATAAGTATTTCGAATTGGAATTCCAAAGATTGTTTGATGCTGTCGGTAAATCATGATTATCTTTTTATTGCACACATTTCAGGGGCGGTGTGGGGAGTGGGGAGCAGGGGAAAATGCGTCCTGTTGCCTGTCGGATTATAAAATTCCGGGAGCATTATTTGGCAGTCATAATTCGAAATGAAATTTATCATCGACGTAATTAGTGGACATAAATTAAGCAACTCCACATATGAGAACCCCAGTGAGGGGGGGAAGGGGAGGCAAATGTGTGGCCACAAGTGTGAATTATGGACGCAGTCCTTGGGCATTTGCGCATATCCTTTCAGGCTGTCCGCTGCGGCAAATTAAATTAAATTGTCCTTTTTCATTTCGATACACTTTCGAATCCTCTGGAGGCCGAGGAGATGCCCACATGCTGCTGTCCTGCTCCTCCTCCTGCTCCATGTCAGCTCCATTAAGCCAATAAAGCATTCGTTTCATTGGATTACGTATGCTGATGTGAGGCAGGCAGCAGCAAGAGATAGAGACAGAGAGAGGAGGAAGTGGGGGAAAGCAACACTGCCGCATCCGGTTACACAAATGGACAACAATTTGTGGCCAGATGAATTGCGCAAATAACGAAGCTTGCAAACTTATTTGCCCAAAATATTTTCCACATATTCATTTTCCAATATTATTGCAGCCGTAAATCATTTTGCAAAGTTCCAGTTCCACAAAGACTGGTTCCGGCTCTCGACTGATTAACACCCGAACTTCGGTCTGGGTAATTATGTCTCCGTCCCCCTCAGCGAAAGGAATTAAAGGCCATCCACCCACACATCTACACATGTAGAGATAATCATTTAATCCTGGAACCATGCACTTCTCTATTAACCGTTTCATGTATTATTCATCGAACATCGAGGTTTCATTGAGACTGGTGCGATATCTAGATTTAATAACCGAATGCAGCGAACCTAATGAACATCCTGTTCCCAGGACTCGCTTCTTCATTTAGCTTAATTCAAGCAGAAGCGATGCCCTGTCGCTGATTCTGATTCCGATTCCGTTTGTGATGGATAAACTATCGAGCCGCGTTGTGTGTTCTTTTGGGGGGCCATTCAACCATCCCTTGGTTAGATTTTCCTCAATTGAATGATTTTCAATTGAAATTCTTTGCTTTTTTTGGCATTGACATCGGCCACGCCCACCAGCACAGTTGCCAAAATCAGTGCTTGTCCTTAAATGATATGTGACAACATTGCCATCACTTTAAGTTGAAGTACTAGCTATGATTGTAGACGTTTTACAACACTGCCAGCCGTGCATTTGACAGTAAAGGATTGATTGGCTTGGAAAGTCATAAGGGTAGACTCAGAAATTAAGATAAAAGATTACTATACGATTGTTTGTCTTTAAATTGTTGTTGTAGGTATATTTCTAGGCACTTTCCAGCACTACTAGCAGTATATTTAATGCATGTTATTGAGTGTATATAAAGACAAGGATTGTTTCCTCTTTAAAGTCATAAAAGAAGCTCTATTGCTTAACATGATATACCCTACAGTTACTACATCAAAGGAGTAGCTACATTTCCCAGCATTGCCCAACACTAGTCGAAGTAAATTATGTATCTTTGATACAAGTTATTGTTTGTATGTAGGTATTCATCAGTGAAGTTATTTTATCATATATAAAATACTCTACATTGCAATAGTAGCTACACTTCCGTGCATTTTCCAACACTATTCAAAGTATTAGCTTATCTGTGATACAAGTTAAGTAGTTATTCATAAGAGAAGTTGCTTTACTACACATAAAATTCCCTATATCAGCTACAAATAAATAGTAGTTTGATTTTCAGATATTTTCCAACACTGCCACCTCTCAAATTGTTCTTTTTCTGCCATTATTTATTGATTGAAAATCAAGTAAAAGGATTGAAATTGCGAAATATCATAAGGGTAGCCCCATAAATCTAACGTAACAGGCAATCAGCGTGTGTCATAAGTGCAACAAGGGAAATACCCTATAGATACATTTTATGATGGCAAACACCTTCGCAAGTGTTGCATGCCACATGGTACTGTTAAACAAAACCCGCAATCAGTCCACAAATTTGTTGCATTAGTGTGAAATTAAATTATTGTTTACATGTACGTAATTATGTTTTTGAGAGAGAGACGGAGAGACGGGTAACACCCTTCAGCCCGGGACGGCTCGTGCCACTGTGCTGCAACCCTTCGCAGTGTTGCATGACTATGAAAATACAATAACAGGAGATGCCGTCGATTGTGGTGTGTAAAGCAGACACCCTTTTTTTGAAATTCGATTTTAAAATGTTGCGACAACAATGCGAAACTGCAGAAAGAGGATTGTTCCCCCCTCTCTCAGACCCTCTCTCTTCGGGTCTGTGGATTGTGCTGACTTTCACAGCTCGATTAAATGAGGGTTATGCGTTGGAACTGGAAGTGGGATTTGCATATGGTCAGTCAGAGGTCAATTTCGAATTTAATCGTATTCAATTTCGAGTGGATTTGTTTTTAATCCTTTTGGATTTGCCCACAATGAAGAGTCAACAGTAAAGAACAAAATCTACATAAATAACCTGGAAACATGTTGTAGTTAAATGCGAGGGCTTATCTAACCTTAAGCATGAACTTTAAGCTTTCTTTATCTGTTCTCAGTTCGACTTTAGAGCACTTCAACCCTCTGCGGCATTCGAAATCGGATTTATTCATTTTAAAAGTGCCACAGGGATCGATTATTACCGTTCAAATTCGTATAAAACGTGACCGTGCCCAGGATGCGGCCCTGGAGAGAGAGAGAGAGAGAGAGAGATGGCAATGAAATATTTTTGCAAATCTGTCAATACAAATGCCTAACAATTTTAACCTTGCTTAGCCAACTTTCTGTTAACTTTAAGTCTTTTGCAGTCTATACATTGAATGGGGATGTTCCATTGATTGGCGACTTCAATCGCTTTACCTTTTTAACAAAAGAATTATCTATGCTCTAAAAATTGCTAAAGGTGAATGCGCTTTTGTGTGAGTAGCTTTTAAAGTCATATATAGGAGTGCTTACTGTATCTAGGTATTGTTGAACTTAAAGCAATATGATTCTATATTGTGAGTCTAATTGATGGCAAGCTTAATAGACTCCTGTAGTTTTGAAGTACAGGGTCTAATTAAAGAGAAGCGACAACAAAAAGTGTAAGAACTTTACTATTTATGTATATAATCTGCATTAGTTTAACAATATTGAGAATAGCCTCAAATTTAGTTGCCAAAAACCTCTTTAAATCAGTTTAAGTGAAAAGAAAAACTAAATATATAATTAAAATATTTTTAGATAATAATTTGTGCATCAAAAATAAAGAAAGTAATTCAAAATTTAATGCAAAATACTAGCAATCTGCTTCAATATATCTAAGTAACTAACTCAAAGCATAAAATGTTCATTTATGATAGCAGAGGAAGTTATATTGCGATGATGTCAACACTTGCTGTAGAAACTAAATAAATATAAATTCCAGTTGGACTTTCATTAGAAGCATTTGCAGCAGGGCAACAGGGCAACCGAAGGACTTCTCTAATGAAGTAATTTATATGAAAATCATGGATTAATATCAGATGCCGACTTTAAGGGTGACCATTAAACTGTCGCCAAAGAACTCAAGTCAAGATGACAAGCGTGCTCAGTTCAGAGTGAGCAATTGTTTGTACTAACTGAAGGGTCACATTCAATTTAACAGTGCTGCAAATAAGTATGCTGACTGTTGACTAAATAGCCGCATATCTAGGCCAGAGATATTGTATCTACAACAGCAGCTTTGTAATTAACATGCTAAACTTTAAGCTGAAACTGATTGTTACAAGATATATAAATTCTGTTGTGTGTGTGTGTGTGTGTGTGTGTGTAAGACTTTTGTGTGAATTCATGGAGCGTCAACTTTCAGGTCGAATGAGCGAACAACATTGTTGCGACACTTAAATTTGCATAATCAAAATCAAAAACATCATTTCCATTCCGATTGCCCTGTGCGCTGTGCACGGCTCGAGAGTCCTGCCACCGTGTCCTGTCAATATGCCCAACACACTTAGCCACTTGGAAGCCGCAGTCGGCTTTTAAAATTATGCAAATTCAATTTGGCGACACTTTCCTCAGCCTCAGCTCATGCCCCCCATGCCTCGCCCTGCGTTCCACATTGCAACCACCCCGCTGTCGAGTCATAAATTCGAGTAACTGTATTAATATAATTGGTGGGTGCGCCCTGAGCAATGGGGGGGAGGTACAGGCAGCTCTTAAAATTAGATTTACTCCCATTCAAAAGTACCCGTTGTCCTTGTTGTTTCTTCCCCCTCTCCTGCCACTCTCTCTCTCCCTCTCTCTCTCACTCTATTTATTAGCTTTGTTATGCTAACCAAGTGCTGCAGTTTCTAGCTCCACTTTAAGCCAAAACTTTGACGTCCAACTCTGGCTCCATTTAACATTGAACCGTCATAATTTAAACTCGTATCTTATCTGCAAATAAGTAATATTTGTGTTTTTATCCTTGAACATAATTCATGTTCAGTTCGGACTTGCAAATCGTTTTATTATTCAGCCCAATTGCACCACCGTGGACTCCTATCCTATAAATAATTAATTTAGATGGTTGTTTTGTCTCTCTTTCGTTTTATTTATGATGCTGGTCCACTTGTGGCAGCGGCTTAACTGTTGCTTCCAGTTGCTTCCAGAGTGAGATTTGTGGTCACCATTGTGGCATCCATATACTAGGCCATCTTAAAGGCCAAGTCATGATTCACTCAGCCAGCGCCATTTAGCTATGAGATTAGATTTTTATTGCCCAGGCAACTATTGGTAATATATGTAGGAAACAAAAGCTGATAAACTGATTTGATTGTAACAGGTGTAAGCTAAAAGTTAAAGTAAACTTCTATTTAGTTAGACTTGCAGCTGAGTCTGCAATTTGTAACGAGTTGAACTTACAAAGAGACTCCTACAGTTGTCTCTATGCAACTTTAGAGATTATAGAGACGAACCATCTATGAATAGTTTGTAGCTTGAGGTTTTAAAGGTTCCTTTCATAGATGATACTTTCCTATAGAGACCATTATGTCTGCAATAGAGTGCCAGTCGCTTATACACTTATTTACCTAAATATGAAGACTCTGTTTAGTTTTTCTTAGGAATTTCTTAAAGTTTCTGGCTGCTAACTTGGCCAACACATGACTTGGCATTAGCATTCCATTGATGTGCGTCGGATAATGCGTTTATGGCATCTGCAGCCGTTAACTGTCCATAAAAATGCACATTATTGTAATGTTGCATTGTCGTACGGATGGCACTTTGAGCCTGGCAAACGACAGGACGTCCATTTTGGCGCATTTCCCCTCAGTTTTGCAACCCCCCCCTTCCCACAGCACTAATCCTTGGCAGTTGTGCGATGTAAGATGTCCTGCTGATGTTGTTGTTGTTGTTTGTGCTGGCCGGACTTGGCAATGGGTGTGTTTAAATGCTCGACTGGATTAACGTGTAGCACGATTTCTATCATCGAATGGCATTTGATTGGAATGCTTTTTGGCAGCGACTGCAAAGTGCGCCTCAAGGTATGCAATGGAAATGGCAATTGAGAGTCCTGCCAGTGCGTCCAGTGTTAAGCCATATCCATTAGAGGGCCATCCAAAAGAAAAACCATTGCAAATCTCGTTAGCCAGCTTACGAATACCCCCCACAAGAGGGGATGTGCGCCAGAAGTTCATAAAGAGGCCGCAAATGTCAGCAATAAAAAGATAATCATGATTTACAACCAGACTCAATATGTAGCATGGAATGTCAGTCAAACATGCCGAGAACTTTATTGCACAACATTCCACAGGCTGTGGCAACAGAGTGGGAGCGTGAAACAGAGAGAGAGAGAGAGAGAGGGGAGAAGAGGGCAGAAGGACTGTCAAAAGTTCTTGTTCAGCTGTCATGAGATATTTTATTAGCATATTAATTATAGCCAGGTCCTGACACGCCCAATTAAATGCCGCAGCGAGCATTTAAACTTTGACACCTGACTCAAGTAAACGAAGGGAGACGGACAGAGAGAGAGAGAGAGAGAGAGAGAGATATATACAGAGAGTGGCAGTGGCAGTGTGAGGCAGAGGGAGAGGGAGAACGCAGTTACTCCATTAATCTTTGTTCGAGCTATTTGCAAACAAATCGCTTTTTTATGTTAATTGAACTGCGTCTTGTATGCTTTTATTGTTTTCGACAGCTTAACAAGTTAAATACACTAAGAAAAACAAGAGTAAAGAGTAAAAAAAAGAGCAAACGTTAACTTATTTCAAATCTGTTTAGAGTTGTACTTTATAAACGGTATTGTGAGCATAAATGGTTTTTTAAATGTTTACTCAATTACAAGCAACTGTGTCTGATGTTATGTTATGCATAAAGACAACTCAGACTTCAATTTAGTATTCAAAAATGTAGTGAGTGCAAGCTTGTTTCAGCTTAAATTAAGAAAAGTCTTGCATTGAATTTGTAATCTGAAATTAAATATTTCTTGATATATTTTTAAAATCAATATAAATGAGCCTAGTTTCTGTTTCTAGTTCAGACACTAAAAAGCATTCAAGTGAAGCTTAACTAATAAGATTTGTCCGACTTGCTAAAAGACCAAATGTCTCTACAATACTCTCAGTGACTCGAGGGTTGTCCAGTACAACTCCAGATCGGTTTTGATTAACGCCAGACAAATATTATCTTACACACATGAACTGAAACACAACTCAACTGAACTGAAACTCAACTCAACTGAGTTGAATCTTTGGGTAGCTACGAGTTTTTATTTATTGGATTTCGTTCAATTGCAAAAAGGAATTTGGCATAAAGTCCCAGGACGATTGCTTGGAATGTCCATCAAAAGGCGAAGGACGAGAAGGCGCATAAATTATCCTTTGCATTGCTTTGCCTTTCTTTTACACTTGGTTTCAGTTTGGCAAGTGTGAAAATTTTGCTCAGACAAGTGCAAAATAATGATATGCAATCCAATTTACTTGGCCCGGACATGGAACTTGGACACTCCGTTAAGGTCCAGGAAGTTGCACATTCATCACTTTGTGATGGACTCGGTGTAGGATTTGGAATCGGAATCGGAATCGGACTTGGACGCGACGGATGTCCCCTTTTGGATGACGAGGCGAGCCTTCGTTTGGGCCAAGTGTCAATTTGCAAAGCATTAAGTTGAGTTGAACGCGCTTTTTATTTGCCAACAAAAAGGGGGCAACATGAAAGGATAATTGTGTCTCCGTGTGTGTCGCTGTGTGTGTCGCTGTGTGTGTGGAAACTTCTGCCACAAATGTTTTCACGCCACTCCCAGAACTGAACTTGGGGAGAACGAAAGAATGGGTTAATTACAGTCGTCGTTATCTGTCCCATATGAGAAGCCGAGTCCTGACAAAGGCAACTTCTTGCCATGGCGAATGCGTTTATTGTAATTGTGCTGCAACATTTGGCTAAAATATGACATATTTTATGGCTCACAGTTATGGCTTATCTCTCTGTTGCTCATAAGTGTGGTCCTTACAACTGAAATTTGCATAAGCCGAGCTGCATAATGAAATAGAATTGTTCCCATTTGTACTTTATTAGGGTTAAGTTTGTTTCGTTATTATCACAGATAATGTGTGTGGCCTGCTTAAAGCTTAAAGATTTTCCCTTGATTTCCTTTATTTTCAATGGCTTCCATTTTGTTTACGTTGCAACGAATTCTAATTGACTTTTTCTTTAATTTATCGCATTCACAAATTCGTTGCATTTGTTCTAAATGAAAAACCATTCTCAGTCCATAAAATGCATCGTAAAATCATCCACCTGTGAGTTACAGAACACCAAAAAAATTGGGAATAAAAAGTAAAAAAAAAACAGCCAAAAAGAAAGTTAAAAAAAAAAATAAGTTCAGCCCCCTTACGAAAAATTTGCATAGGAAAATCGTAAAATTGTTCCTTCTCGCCTTTTTTTATGTGCAATTTGAGGCGTGACGAAGCGAAAACTCCAATGAAGGAGTTAAGGAAGAGATGAGAACAACCTTTCTAGAAGTTGCCGAAAGAAGCCTTTGCTGAAATTACTGAATGAAATTAGTTAATCCCGCAATGCTCGAAACGTGATGAAATTTTGTATAGATCTATTAAAGAAGTTGACGCAAATTCTTGGAGTGAGTTGATTGTGAATTTATTAGTAAGCAAACTACGACTCAGATCTCAAGAGGTTTGATGACAAACGAATGAAAAACACTTGCTTAATATTTGTATATAAATATGTTTTAAATTCTACCTTTGCTAACACAAGATATTCAGTCAAGTTTTAGACAGAATTCATAATTTTAACACATTTGTGCAACATTCTAAATTGAATTTAAATTGTTAATTATAGTCGTCATTAAGTATATAAATATTAAGCAATTCTATATTAAAATGCAGTGAACAACACTAAACTTATTTTATTATAATTATTTTTAGATTACTTAGTATTAATTATAATATTTTCTAAACATATTCATACTTATTACAATTGAATTCAAATGTTCTCATCCTCAAAATGAATTAAAATATAAAGAAAATATTATCTAATAAATTCTGTTTAATATATAAATTCAATTTAAACAATAATCTTTCATAATATTTAATAACATTTAATCTTAATAATAATATTTAATAATGTAATACAATTAATTCCGAATTGACGATATTTCCCGTTTTAAAATAAGAGCAACTACTTCAACTTAATCTGCTTGCATTTACAAGCTTTTAATTTACTTCTACTTGTATCAGACATTACTCAAATCTTAACAGTTTCAGAGTATAATTAGTTCTTCAAATATGTCCTACATTCAGGAAATATTACAATAAGTTCATAGTCTCCGCAGTTCCATCAGTTTTCCGTCAGTGTTGTGCCGCTATCGAACCTCGTGTGTGGTAACCGTAAAAGTGTTTGGTTTTCCTGTGGGAAATGCGAGGGTCAGCAGTTTGAAATTGCAGCAGGAGCAGCAAGATGGGGCAGCTGGAAGTCTAAGGACACTCTGGATTGCATAAGCTATTGTGGCAGCCGCAATGTTGACACTGTGGGGTCACATGGCAATAGCAACTGTCAGTTTTAATAGAGGCGAACACTTTGATGGCCGTTGAAGGTTTGTTGAATGTTGTTGAATGTTGCACGTTTGTTGTGTGGACTCGTGTGTGGTTGGTCATCGATTTGGACGCGCAAATACTCAATACCCACGGGAGCTGTTTCTAATGAAGGACAACAGACGAAGGGGGCAGCGAGGAGCGGTCACAGCACTAGGTCGGAGTTCGAATGCGGACAGAAGTTGCTCATTTGCAGAAATTTTTGACGCTTTATGAGGTCCCTTTAGTGCTGAGTGTGCGCAAAAATGTAATTGAATGACTGAAGACGAGTGCAGGAGTAGGTGAAGCGGGAGAGAGAGAGAGGGAGAGTGTGTGTGTGAGAGAGAGAGAGAGCGAGAAAAGGGGGAAGAGTCAAGGAACTGTTCTAAGGTCAACGTCAGGCCGTGACTTCTTGAAGCAGTCATAAAATGTTTGTCTTCCATTAGGACACAGCATATGATGACGCACAGCCACAACATGATGACAATGCTGCCGTGGATGATGATGATGATGATGATGATGATACCAAAGAAGATGATGATGAACAAGTTAAATGGCAAGTTGCAGCAGCTTCTGCTTGAAATACTTCAATGCGAACATCATAATTTTAGGGCCGAAACCCCGAGAAAGCCTCTGACAGAGTTATGAGCATTTTATGCCTTTAAAATATATGTTTAAGTATTTTGTTGTTATTGTTATTTGTTTGTTGTAGTTGCTGTTGTTGTTGTTGTTGTTGTTGAATCAATTCGCGTGACTCGCGTCGCTGGCGTTGTCTCCTGTCATGATTTCAGTCACGAATGCAAATGAACATGGGCCAAGAGTCCAGATCTTTCCCTCTTTTCTTTTTTTTTTTTTGTTTTGTTTTTAGTTTTATTCTTTTTGGCTAAATCTCATGTTACGGACATCAAACGTTGCTCGATACTCAGTCAGGTTTCCCGCTTTCTGCCACAGCTTTCAAGTTGGCAGGTATCATGACATTCCTCCCTCGCTTCCCCTTGGCTTTGTGTGTGACCTTACTGTGAAATTTCAGCTGCCAAAAGTTTAAAGTTTGTCGCACTGCAAATGGTAATTAGTTGCTTTGCTGGTGCTGTGGTCGCCTCTGGCTGAGTGTGGTGCAAGTGGCAAGACTAGTTGCCTCTCGCGTGGCACGTAGACTTCACAAGCTGACACCTTGCGCGTAGTCTTTGGATTCCGTTAAGAAGTTGCCAAATTAGTTGGTTTATATAATTAGGCAGCTATTTGAAGTACAGTGAAGCGCTTGTATAGAGTTTTATTGGGTAATTGAACATATTTCTCACTTCAATTTCTCTTTAAAAAATTAACAAATATAACAAATAATTTTTACAACATTTTGCAACATTTTTAAGCAATTTGTGTAGAACTTTAAGTTAAATGTTGTCAAGTTTTCCAAACTGTTATCATTGCATTTCATTTGCTTTTCTTGACTTTAGACCTGGCCTTTGCTTTGACAGGTCCTTTTACCTTTAACGTTTATTTGGGGCTTTCGGGGTTCTAAGGGTTTGCCATCTTACGAGCTGCCAATAAAATTGGAATTCGATTCGTTTTCTTGCAGGTCGTTCGATTTGCCCTTAACCAAAGAAAAAAAGAAGAACGATAGAAGAACGTAGAGAGAAAAGGTCTTACCATTAAATGTAACTGCACTGTAATTTGCATAATTTTCTATTCATTACATAATTCTGTCAATTTTCAATACATTATAATTTGTTAAGAGAAAGAGCCACCCCAAAGGCTGGGAATGCAATGGGCCAAAAGAGGGAGAGAGATTCAGAGAGAATATGTAAAACAGGCAGAAGAAAAAGGCAAAACAAGTACAAAATAAAAATGGGAACAAATTATATAGAGGGGACCTCTTATTTGTAATTTGTTTTCGGCTTAAAAAGATTATTTTATGGTGAAAACAACCCGAGGCCAAGTTGTTCAATTTTTTATGCGCAATATGTCTCAAAAATAAGTAAAACAAAGAGAGAGAGAGAGTGTGTGAGAGAAAGCAAAGGAGCTAGAGAAATTAACACATGCGGTGGTGAGGCTGAGTCGGCTGAGATAAACACAGATAGGTTATATAAGTAATTTCCCTGCCAATCTGAAAACTGAAATCTGAAAACCGAAAACTGATAACTGATAACTGAAATCTCAAATCACGTTTCCATTATAAATGCAAATCAAGTGTCAATATTCTTGAGTTCTCTCGCTCATTTGAATACATTTCGCACTAGGATTTTCATTTGGAAAATTCGCAAATAGAAAAACCAACAAAAATTGCGAAAATCAGCAAAACAAACAAAAATCGAATGGGAAATCAATTGGAATCCCAAATGTCAACTGCAGTCCTCTATCTACTAGGCATACCAATGAGTTCTACCTACCAAATCCCCCCATCTCCATCTCTGTCTCTCACTTCCCTTGCCGTGTTCAACTGGACAGTGTGGAAATCTTGGCCGGAAATGATGAAATGCTTCAGTTCATTAAAGCGTCGTGCAGGTTTATCATCAACTGGGGAGCAATAAGTAAAGTTTTTCTTCAGTTCTATTCTGCATTTTCAACATTTTCCATTTTCCTTTGCGACTTTCGGTCTGCTCACTTATCACGACTTTATCGCTTTTCATATTCAAATATACCGCCTTCGCTGTGGTAATTAATCATTCTCGCTGAGGGGAATGAAAACCAACAACAACAACAACAACAACAACAACAACAAATGTCTCTCGAGATAATGTCAACATAAATTGTTTTGGCAATTTCTAACAATTTTCCTCGCATTATTTATGAACTTTTTATACCCTGTTCTTTTTTTAAAGCTACAAATTTGCTGCCTGAAATTAGCTGGGCTCTCTCTGTGTGTATGGGCGTATGGGCGTGGCACACTCATAACATAGCAGTTGTGAAAAACGGGGGACGCATTCAATTTGACGTGTTGACTTTGGCCTCGGGGCCAGTGTGACCAGCCTGAAGTAGTGGACGCAGTTGCTGAACAAACATGGAGAGCAGCCTCCTCAATCCATCTCCATCTCCATCCCAATCCACAATCCTCAACTGGTCAGAACCAAACTGAATGCGGCATTTAATGAGCCTGTCAGCAGTCAGTTTATTCACTTGGCTGAACAACCTCAGCCACAGCCACAGCCACAGCCTCAGCTGCTGCTTTTGCTAGCTTAGGAAATTTTTAGGTTTAGGGGTTAAGGTTTTAGTTGCTGTTGTTGTTGTTGTTGTAATTGTGGTTGTGCATGTGTGGCAAAGTTAAACATGGACGTGTGTGTCCTTGCCATCCCCTTTACTGAGGCCTTCACTGTGGTCAGTGTAATCACAAAGTTTAATGAATGGATTAGCCGAGGAATTTAGCAATTGGACGCTTTTATTATACCCTGTAAAGGGTGTGATTGCAAGTATGCCAGTTGTAATGATTGCTTTGTTGTATGTGTATATATTTAAATATATTATTTGTTTGTTCTGCATTGAAATATATTTATATTTCTCTTATTTCCTTGATTATAATTTAGTTGTAAATGCATTTTCTTGCTATAGCAATTCACACTTGATATTTTGTTCTTTATTTCTTCTTTATGCTCTTCTGCTTCCCTTTCTCTCTTTTCTTTTCCTGCTCTTTTTTTTAAATATTATGCAAATTCAATTTTGAGACACTTCCGTTTTGGCACGCGAACATTTCTCTCTGTACCTCCCCCCCACCCCGTTACACTGCCACGCCCACTTCTTGGCAGTCAACGTATGATTATTATTAGTGTTGTTTCTGCTCAATTCCAAGTCGAATGAACTCTGCCCGCGGGCAATAGCAGAGCACGAATTAAGCATCCAATAATCGGGGTTGCTTTTGCCTAAAAACTGAGATCTATAGAATACAGGCCGTACAAACCTTTAACCTTTTATTGGTCTAAGGACTGTCAACCGTTTGACTCTATGATTAATGATCCCATGTGTCCTGAGAGTCCTTCATTATATTTAACGGAAATTGCTTTGATTCCCAAAATTTTTAGCTGTTTTTCTTCTTTGTTAACACTTTGTACTAACAACATTATTCAAACTGATCAAAGTAATGCTGAATTTACACCATACTCTAAATTAGCTTTTATTTAATAATAAAATCAACTCAAAAACATTTAAAACTCTTAAATTTGCCTGCATTGCTGCATTAAATACAAAAAATCATAACAAATAAACAGCAGACATACAAAACTTAACATGCGCTTAACAGTGGTTTGTGTCCTCGCTAGAGCGTCTGTGTGCAGACAAGGGCAGTAGCATACAGCGTACTGTCATAGAGCAGTGCAAGCAGCTGAATTGAAGCAGCAAATGCCATGTGTTAGAAAGAGCGCACTATACATAACAGCTATAAGGGGAATTTGTTATATAAAAGCATGCAACTTGATTGGTTGCAGCGAAAGTGCTTATATATAAATGAGTATGATAACTTGGAGTACACACACACTCACACATAGAGAAGGTATCCACTTGATTGTGGGTGACTTGACGCTGGGAACGCGTCTCATTTCGCACAAATCCATCATCGTCAACAGACGTTCAAGTTTACATACGATTTGTAGATTGTGATGAGGCGATAAGCAGCCAGGACATCAAGTCGATTAATAAGGACAAAAAAAAAGGAAAACAACTTAAAATTCTACAGCGAATAGTTAGCGTAGAGGAAAAACCACTTGAAAGCCAAAGCAACCCTTGCAACCCACCCACGCAAAAAAAAAAAAACCACAAAAAAAAAAAGAAACCGCATAAATTTGACCATTTTTTGTTGGAGGGTTGAGGAGAAGGTTTGATTCATAGATTATTTATGAACTATGGATGGATTTGTTGGTAATGCATTTCCCATAAATAAATTGCCGGGCGTGAATAATGCGTATTACCAATTATTGGATTACCTTTTTGAGTTTGGCAAATAAACAAAGAGAAGAAAAGAAAAGAAAGAAGAATAACAAAATCTGGGAATAATTTTTGAGTGCCACCTTATTAGTTTGGTTTATTTTCAAATGGTTTCACTGTAGCTGCCACATCTTGCTTGGCACTATTCAATTGCAAACTTCCCCTCACTGGCTGATGAAAACATAGCGAAGCTCCCCGATCCGTTCCAATTTGCGTGGCATTCATGCTATTCCTGGGCGATTGCGAGTAATTGGTAACGATAACGGGACCTTCGTTCTCCGGCTGCATGAATTCTCTGTTCGTGGTGCTAGAATTGCGTCGAGCTGTAGTGCCCTTGGGTCTTTCCGTGGGTGTATTCCTTTTCGCAGTGGACGCAGTTGCTGCCGTGGTCTGAAATTCATCGCGATCTCGACGATGTTGAACCGAACGCTTCTCTGCAGCGGCTTTTTTCCATTCCTCCGCGGTATCCCTGATGCTCTGGCGACTGCTCTCGGAATAGGGCTTCTTCCGCTTGTGGTGGGTGTCTTCTAGCCCTGGCATCGTATGCTTCAGGGAAGCCAACTTGCTTGCATGAACCATGAATGCACACTGAAGGCAAAGCCAAACTTTCACAAGGAACACTCAAAATTTGGACAGATATTCAGACTAAATTTTGACTTTTATTTTATTTGATCTGTTCACATGATGAAAATGATGTAACTGAATGGGAAAATGCCGACAACTTGAAGGGAAAACCTGGGCATAGGTTGTTTTAGATTGATTGAAGTTCTCTCTGTATGAAAGTCATTTGCATTAATTAATCGACAACTGATAAGTTGATTAGTTATTATCAAAACTTATTATTTATTTTTATAATATTATATATACATATACACTGTTGATTTGTAAACTGTTCAGGTGAACAAACTGTCATTATCTATCTAAAATATATTCTTTGATTTATGTTTAGATATTGAAATGATGTTCATCTCTGAGTTATTTCTTGTTAGAAGTTTCAACGGTCGATTTGAAGCGAACTTGAATCGGCTCATGAAAGCAGATGTCGTAACTTTGATCGGGATGGCTGATCCTTGTGGCCCTTAGAGATTCGCGCTTCTTCTTCTTCAGCAACTCTTCCAAGCTTGCCGAGCCTCTGTTATTGTTCTCGTTATCGATATCACTATCGCTTATCGTGGCACGTTTTCGCTTTGTTTTTGAATTTCGAGTCGTATATTCAATATAGTTGTCGGAAGAAGTGGCAACTCCGGCTCGCCAGGCGTCATGCTCCCGCCTATCGGTTGCCTTTCTCTGCCACTGATGGGCGGTTGTTTTGTAGCTGTGCTCCTTGCCCTGATCGGTCATATCGTTGCCCCAATTTGGGGCAAGGACATACAGTTCCTAAGCTCCGTTCGTCTTGCGGCATGCAACACCCATGTCCATGCTTAAAATTATCTTCAAATCGATTAAAAAAAATGTTACATTCTAAGCATTCATTTCTTCGAGTTTGACAAGTTGTGCAAAGGTTTCTCCAAAAAGGAAGACTCAACTATTTATGGTCTCTATGGAGAGTTTCGAAATGTAAACTGAATCAATATCTGATTAAGTAATCAAATTTATTTAATTATAAATATATATATATATATATTTTTCTCTTAGCAAATATGTTATGTTTTGCAGGAAATCAAGTCTTTCACTAGTTAATCGAGCCTTTTCTTTTCGCATGTACTTTACTCAACACTAACTATAAGTACTTATCGGTATTACTCAACACTTTTCTGTAGCAATGTCAAAAAAGCAGGCCTCGCTTGACTTATGAGAATTGTGAAAAGTTGTCATTGTGTGCGGATGAAAATGTTGCCGAAAAAGTGAAAAATAAAATTAAGATAAAAAATTAATAAACAAAAAAAGTTAAATAACAATATAGTTTCATTAAAAATGCCAATGACACTGAATAATAACAATTGTGAAGGCATTAAAAAGTGCGACACTCTCGTTAAGCTCGAGGTAAATTAAATACAATTATTTTAATAATTTTAATACATTATTATTATATGTTAATTAAATAATTATAAGTTATTTAGAGATTAAATAAGTACCTTGTCTTTCTGTAAATACTTCTGCCTTAATTTGTATTCTTTGTAATAAGAATTCTATAGAAACATCTAGCTATCAAGGTCTAAGCAGCAAAGTCTAACTTAATTTATTCATATTTAATACATTATTTGAATATGAAATAATTGACTCCCATTTCCGGTCGGTATAATAATCTCGAGTTTGTTCGATACACAGATAGAACCATTGACCAAAGAACAAAGCAAGATTTTATATAGTGCGGAAATTGAAAGAATGATAATGCAACCAACTAATGATAGTTCCTTGTTATCGGATCAGAGTGATATCGATATCAGTTTGCAGCTTGATTCGATTTTATTGAATTCAGGTGAACAAGTGGGTTCAATGGAACTTCCGGAATCATTGCAAGTCCTTGCAGGCAATCCAATCAAAGAAAATGATGCAGAGATCGATGCCAGACTTCAGGAGGAGTTGAACTCCTTGCCTATGGTAGAACCAGAGCCTGAAACGGAACCCAAAGAGCAGCCTCTATCGCAACAACAACAACAGCAATCGCAGGCGGTGTTGCACTCAAATCGTATGTTCTTCAAGACCATCCAGGAGATGCCCAAGTACTCCGTCCAAGTTGCTGGCGATGCACAGAAGTTTCAAGGCAATCCCAATTATGGGATGCAAGTGAAGATGCAAACGCAAGCGAAGTTTGCTCCACAAATGCCAATGGGTGCGCCTAATGCTCATCCCTATAAGATGGTATTGAATCCACAGATGCATGAGCTGTTCAGGAACACACCACGTGGATTGTCTGTGCCCAACTCCACGTCCAATGGCTTGACATTCAACAAGTCGATGGTGGACTTTATGAAGGCAAAGGGCAACCTTGGAGCAATGCCCTCTCAGATCAGGAATGTGACACAAGCGCAGCTGCAAAAGCCAATCCTCAATCAGTTGAAGATGGAGCGTCAACCGTCGACCGTGCGACGTGAGGCGACTCCAATGCATACGCCACTTGTGGAGGACGATGAAGTTGACTTCGAGGAAATTGGCGTCGCGGATACGTACTCATCCTACTGGCCTAGTAAGCTAAAAGGTGGCTCCAGGCATCCCGATCCCGTTGTGGAGACCGCAACACTCTCTTCAGTTGAACTACCAGACATTACCTATGAGTTGGCGCTGCCGGAGAAGGTGAAGAACTCGCTACGGCTCAGTGCCCTGCAGCTGGAGGCGGTCACCTACGCTTGCCAGGCACATGAGCAGCTCCTGCCGAGTGGACAACGTGCGGGATTCCTGCTGGGCGATGGCGCTGGAGTTGGCAAGGGACGCACCATTGCAGCCATCATCTATGAGAACTATTTGCGGGGCAGGAAACGTGCCTTGTGGATTTCCGTCTCCAATGACCTGAAGTTCGATGCGGAGCGGGATCTGCTCGACATTGGGGCGAGTAAGCACCTGAAAGTGGCCTCGATGAGCAAGTTCAAATACAGCAAGATCAACTCCGAGGAGAACGAGTATTTCAAGAAGGGCGTCATCTTCTGCACCTACACAGCTTTGATTGGGGGAATCGGCAAACGCAAATCCCAAGTACAATACGCGATTGCGTCAACTGATCAATTGGTTGGGCACAGACTTTGCTGGCGTCATTGTTCTGGATGAGTGTCACAAGGCGAAGAATCTCAGTCTGATGAATGCTGGAAAATCCACCAAGACGGGCACCACAGTCCTCGAACTGCAGCAGCTGCTGCCGATGGCTCGCGTGGTTTATGCCTCGGCAACGGGAGCCTCGGAGCCCAGGAATATGGCATATATGGTGAGATTGGGACTGTGGGGTCCTGGCACTTCCTACTCCGAGTTCTTCAAGTTTGTGAATACCGTGGAGAAGCGTGGCATTGGCGCCATGGAGATCGTTGCCATGGACATGAAGCTGAGAGGCTCCTACATTGCAAGACAGCTGAGCTTCAAGGATGTCAGCTTTCGGATTGAGGAGGTGCCAATGTCACGGGACTTTCACAAGCTCTACAATCACTCGGCGGAACTTTGGGCCGAGATCAATGAGAAGTTCCTCAAGGCGTGTCGCCTAATGTGCATCGAGAATCGTGTCCAGAAGATCATCACCTGCCAGTTTTGGTCTGCACATCAGCGTTTCTTCAAGAATCTCTGCATTGCGTCCAAGGTGAATCATGTGGTCAAGATGGTCCGTGAGGCGGCACGACAGGGCAAGGCTGTGGTCATTGGCCTACAATCCACGGGGGAGTCGAGAACCCTCGAGCATCTGGAGCTCTATCAAGGCGAACTGACCAACTTTGTGTCCACCTCAAAGATGATCATTCAATCGTTTGTGGAAAAGTATTTTCCAGCCCCAACGCGTGAATCCCTCTACAAGTTACTCAACACTGGCAAGTTTGAACCGGAAGCCCGCACCCGGCCCGCTTCCTGCTCGAAGCGTGCTCGCATGATCTCGGACTGGTCGGACGACGACATGGATGCCGATGCAGGCGACAGTGACATTGACATTGACAACATTGACCTTGATGATGATGACGATCGTCTCAAGCTGGGACGTAAGCGACGTGGACGTCCCCCGAAACCAGACAAAGGTAAGCTTATTCCGAGACGCCCTTTATATACTGGATCTTACTCCCTCTCGCTCTCTCTCTCTCTGACTCTCTTTCAGTGGAGAAGATCACGATGCAGGAGCGCATCCTTCAGCATCTGTGCAACAATATGAATTCGAAAAACGAGGGGGAATCCAATAGAAACTACGATCCCAACAAATCCCAAACGTCCAAAATAACCGAGAGGGATGTGGAACGTTGCATCACCGTGCGCGAGAAATTGCTGGACAAGATAGAGCATCTGGGACGTCGCATGCCACCGAATACCCTTGACAAGATCATCTCCAAGCTGGGCACCAAAGTTGTCGCAGAGATGACTGGACGACGTGGCCGTGTCATTCGGACGGATGATAATACCTTCAGATATGAGCAACGAGGGGAGGCGGAAACCACCATGGATCTAGTTAACTACAGGGAGAAGCAACGTTTCATGGAGGACACAAAGCATGTGGCCATCATCTCGGAGGCAGCGTCCAGTGGCATCTCCCTGCAGAGCGATAGACGCCTCTCGGTACAGCGACGACGCCTGCACATTACTCTGGAACTTCCTTGGAGTGCGGATCGTGCCATACAACAGTTTGGTAGAACGCATCGTTCCAATCAGGCCAATGCACCGGAATATGTCTTCCTCATCTCGGATCTGGGCGGAGAAAGCCGTTTTGCAGCGACAGTGGCCAAGCGTTTGGAGAGTCTCGGTGCCTTAACCCAAGGAGATCGTCGTGCCACCGATGCTCGGGATCTGTCCAAGTTCAACATTGACAACAACATCGGACGCAGCGCTCTTGAGAGCGTCCTGCAGCAGATTACGGGTGAGAAGCCCTTGGAATCGATTCATGTGCCCGAAAACTACAAAGGAGACTTCAGCTTCGATTGCTGTGTGGCCCTCTCAGGCGTCGGAATACTGAGTGTGTCGGAGGACACAAAGGGTCAACAGATGTTTGTCATTGAGAAGGACAGCAACAACATTCCCAAGTTCCTCAATCGCATCTTGGGCTGTCGCGTTGAGGTGCAGAATGCTCTCTTCAAGTTCTTCCTGAACAAGATGTACTCCCTGATTCTGCAGATGAAGAGATCGGGGCACTTTGACTTGGGCATCTTGGACTTGGATGCACATGGCGCAAATGTGACGGCCATCAAGTTGATACGCTTCATCAGGCAGCATGCCACAGGAACAGCTGCCACAGAGTTGCACACGATGCAGGTGGTGCGTGGCATGTCCTTTGAACTGGCGTTGGCCAAGTGAGTCTCATCTGAATATATTGTATTTAATTTAGTTAATTATTATTAATGATTTTCTTGTTTATCCATCTCACTTCCCCTCATAAGGTACAACAAGGATGCCCGACACAACCACGAGGGTTTCTACATGTACAAACAGGAGCGCAACAACAACAATTGTGCCATCCTCTGCCTGGATGCCCAAACGGATGCAACCGAAATGAGCAGCGATCCCACCAAGATCAGCTTTAAGATCTACAGACCCAACACTGGACCCCAAGTGCGCACAGAAACCCTCAGTTCGATTACCAATCGCTATGTGAAGGCCAATCCCGAGACAGTTCAACAATTCTGGGACATGCAGTATAATCAATGCCTTCGCATGTGCTCCCACATCTATTGGAATCGTCGATGTCCCTTTGGCATCAAGTGTGGCGTAGGTCTGCGCGTACGCACCTACCATGTGCTGTCGGGTCTCATGCTGCCCATATGGGATCGCATTGCGTTGATCATTGAGAAGGATGGACGCAAGATACAAATGATGCGTGTCAAGACGGATGACAATAGGAAAATAGTCGGCACCGTTGTGCCTGAAGGTGTTTATCATCAGCTTGTGGCGGATCTGTCGGCGGATTCAACAGTCGAGAGCAAGGATTTCAATTTAAGGAAGGCTTAAGATTGCAAAGAAGCTCATTGCGAAACAGAGGAGATCTTCTAAAGAAAACTAGACAACTTTAAAAAGGTTTAATAAAGGTTTGAACCTTGCTATAGTTTTCAATATGCCGTGCTCTATTTTCTTATAGATTAGCAGAGCACAACCTTCCCCGTGACAGCCTTGAATATGCACAAGAAAACCAAAGATTTGTTTCGCCTCTTTAATACTTTTTATTTTTTACTTTTTCATATAGATTTTTTTTTTTGTAATTTTCTGTTTTGTTTGTTTTTTTTTGCATTCAAATTATTGAAAGAAAACACACAATGATATACGAAACTTAAACATAGATTATATAATTTAATTATGTTTTCTCTTGCCAAATAAGTAGTACATATGTAATTAGTAGTAGTTCCTAAACATAGTTTAGCTGCTGCAAAAGTGCTCTAACAACTCTTCAGATACTCTATGAATCTATATTCTATCTGATCTTGTTCTCTTTTCCTTCTCTTCTTAATGGATTTTCTTCTTTTCTTTTTGCTTTTATTTCTTTCTTTTTTTTTTTTTGCTTGATTTTTCCTTTGACTTTATCCTATTAATATAATAGACATAAAACTGAATTAATTAGAGCTTAGAGGTGGACAAAAAATGTTGCCAATGCTCGTTCCATATGTAAATTGTTTGCAGTTTGCAGTTTGCGTTGTATAAAAATAGAAACTCTAATTCTCAACTGGTTTATGTTGCAGTTATTATTGCCCAAGGCTGCGCCTTTCTCTCTCTCCCCCTCTGCTGCCTTCTTCTATAGATTGGCTTAGCTTCATTTTAGCTCTGTATGCCTGGCTCGATATGCACTCTGTTTCTGTTTCCCTCTCTCTCTCTCTCTCTTTATCATAATTTCTGTTTCTTTCTGAGCCCTTTTATTGTAGTTGGGTCTTCTAGGCACTTTACGTGTTTTTCAAACCGAAAAGTTAACAAAAAAAAAAAATCGCAATGATTCTTCTCTTTTATTAATTGTATTTCTAGTAACTGGAGCTTGTCATGGGTCTCGTTGGGGCGGGATAAGAAATACTCCCATTAACTTGATTTGTAAGTACATAACGAATTCATATGTTCATATGTCATGCATAGATCTGATTGAGCTTAAACTTGTGTTTTTTGTTTTCTGTTTTCTGTTTTTCATTCTTGCACTTAATTTTAAACGCTTCTCAGTTGAATAAAAAAAAGTTATTGTAAGAACCGCAAACTAAATTCTTAAGACAAATACCAAATGAATTAATCAAACGAATCAAAATCTATTTAAGTATAGCTTAAGTATAACTTGCGTTGCATAAAAAACTAAGTGCCTCCGTTTCATAAAAAGACAACCAAAAAAAAGGAAAGAACTAATAAATCTCTTTTAACGATTGCTTCAAAATCGCGTCTGCCGAAAAAAAACGCGCACAAAACGCGCACGAATCGCGCACGAATCGCGCATAAACGCGTGCAAAACGCGCGCTGGAGTCGCCTCATTGTGGGCTTACACTGAGGTTCGCCTAGTATATCTGGTATGACTGGCGTTGGACCCGCTTTAGATCTAACTCATGTAGATCACTTAACGTACTCGTATTGTAAATTATTTGATGCCTACTTTTAAAAACGCGCGCGTCTGCGTGGCGACAACGACAAAAGTCGCGTGCAAAACGCGCAGCTCGCGACGCTCAAATTGGAGGTGGGCCGCGTATATAACGCAGCTGAGGCGTAAAACTCATCGACAGATTGTTGAGATTGTCACAGCAGTTGGGCTGCATCATGCAGGCAGCACAGAAGAAGGTGAACAATGCCAATTGCATTGGCACCGCCGCCCTCGCAATGCGCCACGCCCATCCGCGACGTTGCGTTTTTGATGCGGTTTCATCCTCATCCTCGGAGCTGTCAAGCAATGCTGCTGGATTCTCGGGTGGATCGTCACCATCACCGCCAGCGGCTACAATTCGCTGCAGTTGCTCCACCACTTGCTGCTCCTGTTGTTGCTGCAGCTTCTGTTGCTTCTGTTGCAGCTCCAGTTTCTCAGCCGCTTGACGCGATTTGCGCGCGTTTCGTCGCTTGCTGGGCGAGGATTGCGGTTGTTGTTGTGGTTCAGATTGAGGCGACTTTACAGACTGTTGCTTCACATGTCCATTGGCCAGTTGCTGTTCCCCTTGCTGCTGCTGCTGCTGCTGTTGCTGCTTCTGCTGTTGCTGCTCCTGCTGCTTCTGCTGATGTGAGGCAGCTGTGCGCACAATCAAATCACGACAAGTATTTTGCAGATGCTTCAACTCCGCCTCGGCGCTTTCCATGCGGGCGGCAATGGAGCGCATGGCAGCGCTGCCAGGTGCCAATGCCAGCTCCAGTTGCTTGGCCAGACGACGCAGCACACCCAGACGACGTTCACGCTCGGACAAACCACCATCGGAGGTGGCACCGCCATCAGAGATGCCCGAGTCGGAGAGCGAGCCATTGGAGGCTGTAAACTTGGCAATGTGATAGATGTGATTGGGATCAAGATGCTGTTGCACGGCCAACAGTTGCTCCTGGCTAACGTTGACCTTCTCGGACAGCAGCTTGGCAACCAGCTTGACATTCTGAGCCAGCTCCACAGGCGTTGCCTGCCCCTTATCCAAAGCACCCTCCAATCCCTTAAGTGTGCCACGATCTTGGCCCAAAGCCAAATGGAACTCACTTAATCCACACTCGAGTTGACGCCAGGCAATCAATGAGTTTGTCAACATCTCCAGCTGTGTGTTGATTCTGTAGGGGGAAAAGAAGTTGCATTTGTGAGAGGATATCTAACAGTCGCGTATACCATGTTAACTTACCTGGCATCTGCCTCGTCCCAGGCGCTGTACATGTCGCTCACTTCATCCTTGAGATGCTTGTGGAACTCCTGCTCGGCGCTCATTAAACTGAGGACATCGCAAGTGGTGCCAGTGGAGGCTTCCATCACCTGGTTGCCATTGCTGTCGGTCACTGTGATGGCAACTGTAGAAGTTGCGTCTGCTGTGAGCAACTCTTCCTGCTGCCTTAGCTGCTTCTCCTGTGGCTGCAGTTGCTCCTTCGTTAGCTTTTCCTTTTGTAATTGAAGTTGTTCGGACTCCTGTTGTTGTATTTGTAGTTGTTGTTGTTGCTGCTGCTGCTCTTGTTGCAGACGCCGCTCCTGACGTGTCAGCCAGCTGTGAACGGAGGCATTGAGCCGCAACATGTTGGTGCGATAGCTACCCAGTTGTGTCTGCTCGTGCTGCAATTGTAAGTGAAGTTGCAGTTGATTAGCTAAGCTACTAGATAAGCTATATATAGTTAATATGTATATAAATTGAGTTGTTATAGTCAAATTCATCTGTCTCTTCGCTTGCTCAACTGTTTCTAGGCAAACTAGTCTCTCAGTTGGGAAGCTAACTGAAGGAAACTGTCTTTAATGTCTTCAATGGATAGCATCAATATATCCTATAGCTGCTTTAGGTTGCTAACGCTTGAACTAACTATTCTTTCTACCTTTAGCATGAAAACTCTGTTTCTTCTTAAGGTAACTCAATCAAACTGTGACTTCATTTAATTGCAATTGGTTTATAAATCATTCAGCTGCCATACATATAATTACTCTAAATTTCAATTTCAAAATTAACTTAATGGCAAACTTGTTGTTACTTTTTATTGAATTTATTAAATTATACAACTGCGTCTTGATTTTCTTTTCCTCTTGCTTTAGTTAATTAAATTAAATTAAATTAAATTAAATTAAATACTTTATTGCAGCTAAAGTATACAACTGTTGTCTATTGTCTTCCATTAAATGGCTAACTGTGTTACCTTTAATGCCTCAACGGCTATTTGAATGGCCGGCTCCGTGTCGAGCAACTCGGGTGTTGCATTATCGCCGAGGCGACACAGCGTTTGCTTCAGTGCGCTCATCTCCTGTTGCAATTTGCGTGCGGCAGCTGCATTCTCGCTCCAGTTAAGCAAATCCTCCCAAGCAGCCAATAGATCTGCAATAAACAACAACAATTATGATGATGATGATGGTCATTACGATGAGTTAATTGTGCGCGCCAAATTGAAGTGAAAGCCAATAACAACAACAACAACGTCTGGTTAATTGATTTCATTTTGTGCTGCGCGATTTTGCAGTTGCAGTTGAGACTGAGATTCGGTTTGTTTGTTTGTTGGGATTCAGTTAGTTGATTCGCTCTGCCAATTTCCAATTGCATTGCCATTTTCATTTACATTTCCATTTACATTTCTATTTCCCAGCCCTTTGGTTAAGAAATACCTTTCGCTTTTCCTGCCGTCAGCAAAATGCCGAAAAGTGAAACTTTTATTTGTTTAACAAGCCACAAAAAAGAAGCCGCAAAAACAAACAGAAAAGTTTTCAACTAAACGCTTCAGCGCTAATGCAGGCGGGTGTGAAAGGTGTGTGTGTGTGGTGTGTGTGTGTGTGTGTGTGTGTGTGTGTGTGTTGTGTGTGTGTGTGGTGTGTTTGTGTGGTGTGTTGTGTTTGGTGTGTGTGTGGTAATGTGAAACTGTTAGATTGTGTGGGAGCAGCGGTTTTTCAATTGTAACAAAAATGGGCGACAGGCGACGCCCAAACGCAGCAAGAATCTGTGATACCCTGTAAACTAGAATGGACTGCAGTGGGGTGTATATGTACTTGCAATACAAAGTTAATAAAGTTAGTTAACAAAGCTTAGTGAACTCTCCTTTGTTTTAGTTAGTAGTAGTAGCTTCAGTAAGAAGAACCAACTATGATTATTATTGAATTTATCATCACTAAGCTATAAACTATATGAAATATATTGTTAACACGCTTATTTATCATACTCTTCTCTTTACCTATGTTTATTCATATTTTATTTTGCTTTAATAAATCATTAATCATTTGCTCATGAATTAGAATCATGATTATTTATAGTTAAATGATTATTTTAGGCAAAAAAGAAGTTAACAAATTATGTTGTTAATGCAGATAATTAGCATATTTAATAATGAATGAAGTGGAAGCTAATTTAGGCTGATTTTATTTATGGCCAGCAACTGATATGGAAATTAATTCGAAATCATGAAAATATATTTGCCAACTCTCAATTGAACTTGATTACTTTACATGAATTGTTGTACAGCATTTACAGGGTATGTTTTGACTGGTAACTTCTTGTTTTCAGCAGCATTTATAGGATATATTTTAGTTACAGTCTCTTAGACATTGGAGTAAATTAGAGCAGTTCTTGAACTTGAGCAGCCTTTACAGGGTATACTTTAGTCACACTCTCTGGCAGTCACGTGGGCAGTGCTTAAACTTGATTAGACGCCACAAGAGGCGAACTGGCATTGCAACTACAATGTTTACAAGGGCAGGAAATGCGTCAACTCACAGCAAATGCAATGCGAGGTGTGTTTAAGAACTTACTTGAAGTACGTATGAGTAAAACAGTAAACTGACTCGCTGCAAGGACGCGGCACAACTAATTCAATTGAATTGAAGCGTAGATTACTTTCACCCAAAAGACGGCAAAATCAACAGTTGCAGGTGGAGCTGAGCTGCTTGATAATGCAACGCACTTGTCAGGCAGTTTGCGAACTACACACGCACACACAACACACGCGCACACAGTACACACACACAGGACGAGGGTCTGCAGAGACAAAACCGAACTTGTTGGCAGCCAAACCGTAACTGGTTAACTGAACTTGCGACGGACTGCAGAGTTGCAAAGCTAAACTTGCAGCATGCCAAACCCACAATAAATGGCAGCAACTCGAGCGCAACAAAAACGATCGAGCAACAAACTGAGAGAGAGAGAGAGAGGGGAGCCTATGGTAGGGAGGGGTGTTCCAGGTAATTGACTCAACTGAATATCTTGTATGTTGCATTAGCTGATTGCCACTTGGATGCGTTGCAACCTGCAACTTGCAACTACGCACTTTTGCAGTCTGCAAATCAACGCTTAATCTTCATAGATTGCACAACTCGTGGTCAGGTTTAATCACTGGCAGCAGAGAGAGAGAGAGAGAGAGTCCCGCTGAACTGCAGGAAGACATTATCAGGCATCAACCCGAGAGCTTCGTTTACTGGCAAAGCGACTATCATGCTGCGACTGCGACTGTATGTATGTGTATGCCATAATCGTGGCTCTAATAACTCTAACCAACTTAATGATTACGGGGCGTAAAATTGATTAACTATTAGGAGAAATGGAAATTGCACAGACTTTCACTTTGAAACAGAAATTAATTTGCTAATCGCATTGATTTTGCTGTGAACTAAGCTCAAAGTGTATTCTAAGATCAGAGAGAGAGAGACGAAGAGGGAGAGGTAGAGGTAGAGGCAGAGCGCATCAGCAAGTTGAGAGAAATCTCTTCCGGCTTAACTAAGTGAGCACCTCCCCCGTCTTAACTTGGCCAACTCATCACAGCTTGACAAGTGAAATTGAAAAATTGTTGAGATTTCGTCACGCAGTAAAAATAGCAAAGCAAACAAACAAAAAATGCAAATTCAACCGCAAAAACAATAAAATGCAACTGCAGCCATAAAAAACCAAATAGCCAAGGGCATTGACATGTGCATGTGTGTGTGTGTGTATGAGTCTGAGTGTGTGTGTGCACACTTAAAAAATTGGCAAAACATGCAAATACAATTCACAGTGTTTTGTGTGGGAGTTGCAAACTAAATATGCCAAAGAATTTATAGGGACAAGTGCGCTCTCTCTTTGTCTCTCTCCCTCTCTTTCTCTCGGCTTCCCTCTCTCTCTTTCCGCTGCTCTCTTTTGATTCATAGCAGCTGCTATTATACTCGAAATCCAGCTGTTTCAATTCTATTGAATGCAGTACAATCAACTCTATGCAGTTTTTAAATCGAGATTCCGAGTACGAATAACACAGCTCTGTGCAGTTTATCTTTGTAATATATAATATAATAATGTAATATATAATATAATAATGTAATATATAATATAATAATGTAATATATAATATAATAATGTAATATATAATATTATATATTATCAAAGTTACTTTTATATACATTTTATATCATTTTATTAATATGGTTTGTCATAGACTCTGAACTGTATGCAAGCTATGGGCATGAATGATATTTTACTTGAGCATTCTGCAAGTTCTAGTGGGGAATACGGCAATAGATTAGTTATATCTTTCATTTTCCGCTTGATTTTATATAGAAATATAAGACTCAAATCTGCTTGAATTAGCTGACTACTTATTATAGTTTATATTATAAACAAACGGCGCAAAAACTGCATCTAAAATTGGTTTTCAATTAAGCTAATATTAATTAGAGTTTGATTGTTTGCTTCATTATTTATAAGTATATTGAATTCATTAAAGTCTTTTATAGAGTATTAAAGATTTACGTTATAAAAATAAACCATTTTATATAATTTAAAAATTGCAAATTAGTTTTTCTTTATGACTTTCGTACTTTTGCCTCCGACAATAGAACTTAACTTGGGCAAGAAATGCCTAGGGCGCTGAGTAAATGGCTCAAGGAGTTAAACGTCCTGGTTTTCGTAGAGCCTGCGTGACTAGAGGCCATAAATAATAAATAAAAAATGGATTGCGACAAAAGGGAGTGGCAAAAGGAAGGCGGTGCCAATTTGCTACCAGGCACGGATAATGATTCTTGTCTTGTTTTTTTTTTCTACTTGTTTAAAACAAACAAACTAAATGTAAACGAAACCGAATAAACATATGTATTTATTTACTAATGGAGCAGAGTAGTGCGAGAGATGAGGTAAGCGCCAGAGTTGCCAACATAAAGTATGGAATTTGTAGAGTCAACAAAGTCAGCGTTCAAAATATTTACCAAAAATATAATCTTGAATAATTATGTGTGGCAACAAAAACCACAACAACAACAATAACAATTATAAACAATTAACGACAAATATATATATGTATAAACAAAATAAAAGCTGATTAGTGAGAGGAAGCGAGAAATATGTTTGAGATTAATGCAAAATATTCGAAACTCTGGCAATGTCATTAACCCGCCTGGGCACACTCTTTAAAAGTTGTGTGTTTTATGCTTGAATGCTATGCCTCTCCAAAAGGGGGCAGATGGGGCAGAAACACGCCCTGCAGACATACTCGAGTAATACCCAATGCATTTGCTATTATGGTAATGGGAAAGGTGTGCTTCAATCAGTTGTTGAGTAGTACAGTGAAACAACCACAAGACTGTAACTGTAACTGTAAACCTGTAGTGTTTATCAACACTAATTCAATGTCAATTTCCATTTCGTATGCGAATTCATTTCAATATTTCAATGATTTAACATTTCTAACGAATTGAAGGTCAACCACAAATGAGGGCAAAGCAACAAATGACAATAACAACAACAACAAGCTAAAAGTTTCATTTATAATTAATGTAGAGAAGTATGAATGACGCCACAATTTGTTTAACATCATAGAACTTGAAACGGGCAACTGGCAACTGGCAACTGTTTTGTTGTGTGACCCACGATGAACCGGGTTCCGGTTTGTTCTTCTTCTTCTTCTTCTGCTTCTCTTCTTCATATAGCTCTCCATAAAACTTCAAAAGCGGAACGGTTCACAATTGACCATAAAAGCACAGTCCCATGTACCGTTAATGAGAGTGCTAAGCAAAGCGTGAATGCGCTGTAGGAATACAACGTCAAATACTCGCAAATTGATGGCTATAAAGCAATGTTGTGGCCATAATGCAATGCCCTGAACATGCAACTTGACTGCCTTCCCTTCTACCTCGTCGCTTTCTGCGCCAGGCAACAATGCTTAATTAGCAATGCAGCGGGAAGAGGCAACTGGCAGCTGGCAACTGGCAGCTGACTGCAACATTGCAAAGAATCAGGCCAACCCAATGGGGCAACAAGTGGCAGCCAAAGTCGGCCAAACTGTCTAACATTAACAAAAAATATGTGGCACAAACAGCTAACGGCAGTTCCATCAAGTAATAATTACTCTAATGATTGCAAATAACTTGCGAATGCATTTGAAAATTATTATTAACCTTTTTAGTTGAGTTGGTTTCTCAATTGTTTTGAAGAGTTTCTCTCAATTCTTTTTATATGCTGATTACATCACAATTGCTGTCTTTGATCATCTTTCGTCTTTTCTCTGATATCATTACATAAGTGGGCAGCACTTAAAAGCTAAGCTACTTTGTGCTTTAAAAAGAGTATTTTCCCTTTATTTTCCCAATTTTCCAATTCAGTTTATTATGAGGGAAACATCAAGAATTCTTCAACTTCTTCTTAACTTGTTCTTCTCGCTTTCTCATACTTATGAATGCATTAGTTATAGCTATCCCTTTCTAAGTTACAGCTAGCTCTTTCCCCTCATCTCTTCTTCATAGCTTTCATGCCAGCAGAGTGTATTTCACTTTCGTCAGCTTTAAGTGTCCAATTAGCTTTATTTTCGTTTACCTCTTATCTCATGTTTACAATCTTCTATCGCTCTCTCTCTCTCTCCCTTTGTCTACATCTTCTTCACAACATCATTTACACCTGTTTTAATTTCAAACGACACGTTCGTCTTTTTTGCTCTCTAGCATAAGCGCATCTCTATGCACATAACGGTATCTCTCTTTGTGTCAACTATTTACCTTGCTCCGATGAGGAACGCGATGTGGTGGCCGATGAGCTGGCTGATGAGAGCATTCCAGAGATGTCCGTTTGAATGGCAACACTAACTTTACCCATGTTGTCAAGAGCTTTTTCTCTCGCTGTCAAGGGAGAGCAAGGGAGCTCGCATTCGTTATGCGACTCCTGGCAACCCTAAATGTGACCCACTTAAGTGTTTTACTTTGCCAGCTGCCTTCGCCAGGCGGCGCCACTTGAAAACAATTTTCGTAATCAATTTGCGTATTTAAACATTTCAATTTGTTTACTTTCAACACACATATGCACACACTGATGTTTCTTTTAGAGATTTATTTACACGCAGCTCGATGACCTCGAAAAGTTGGGAAACTCAATTGTAAACAATAAGAAAAGCCAACCAACGTTGACACCGCAATGGCTCTTATAATTAATGCACTCTTATACACTTATACACCTTTATAGGAGATGAAAACACGCGACTTTTTATGAATGGTGGCAAATGTCTCGTTGTTTTATGAGATTTATTGAACTTATTGAGATTTTTGTTGTTGTTGCTATCACAGTTGCAGACATGGGTTTAATGGATATGATACTTGGAAAAATTGTGTGAGTTCTTAAAACTCGCGGAAGCACATTGAATAACAGTTAAAAACAACGACGACGGCTACTACGACGACGACGGAAGCAGAACCGCTTGGAACGCACGCTAAAAATGAACTGAGACGTCAACGGCGACGCTGTCGGACGTTTCAATTGTTTTTGGCGCAGCAGCTTTCAGGTAGAGAGTAAGTCGCACACACAAAGAGCGAAAACGAGAGAGGAAGGGAGAGAGCGGTAGCCACAAAAAGCGTCAACTTTTGAACTTGGCTTCACACGCAATGCTATGCGACTTGACAATGTATGTATGTTTGTATGTGTGTCTGTATAAGCTTGTTCATTAGTATCGGGAGCCGCAAGAGAGCGTACAAAGCAACAATAACAACAGGAGCATGCGTCAACTTGTAGCAGCGTCGACGACGACGTCATTTTCAAAAGCAGATGATGGCGATAACAAGAGCAACAACAACAATAACAGATGACGGCGACCCACAAATACAAATACAAACACACGTATTTATACTTCAAGCTACACAACGTGGAGCGCGGCTTTCAGCGCGACATCCAGCGTCACTTTCTGGTACTAAAGCTATTAAATTATCAACTTAACAGTTTTATGAGATTCTTGGCATTTCTTCAATATACATTTCAATAAATCAACAATAAAATATTACGTCAGCTGCCAAAAAAAATTTGCTTTTTTCGAGGTCAAAGCAGCTGTTTCCCTTAATGCGCATATATAATCCATAATATTAGGAAAATTTATCACTTTCCACTACTTAATGTTTAATATAAATTTTCTTTTACGCATTTTGTTATGTTTACAGTATTATGCCAACTAGCTTTGGCGCAGTGCAACCACAACCTTAGCAAAGGCACAATGGCTCGCTAACTGTATGAAGCGATTCTCAAACTGTGTTACTCAAATTGTGACACTCAAACAGTGCTACTCAAACTGTGAATAATGCTATTAAGTTAAAGATTAGTGCAAATGACAATAACAAAATGAATTAAGGCAAATAGTAAACTAAAAAAAAATTAATTTTGGTTAAACATTTGACAAAAACACAAGCATAATAATTATAATAATAATAATAATATTAACAAATTACGTGTAATTACGAAACAATAACACCAAATTAATCATTATATATAAGTATATTTATATATATATATATATATTATCATTAACAATATATAGAAAGAAAACTAGAACAATTTTAAATGCATTTTTGGTGTATTTTTTTTGTTGATATAAAAAACGGTAATTTTTATTTGCCAAAAATTTAAATAAATGCGCAAAATAAATAATATTTTGTTTTAAAATTAATAATATTAAACAAATGCAAGAAAAAATTAATAGAAATTCGATGCAAAATGCGTTTTGTCAAATGCAAAAACAAAATTTTTACAAAATTATAATAATACAATAATAATACAGAAAAAAATTAATGAGCTTTAAAAGCTGCTGCTGTTGCTTTGCTTGGCAAGAAGCTTTTTCAATTAAGGCACAGCTCACTCTATCATTTTCTCTTCAACTCTAAGTCTATCACTTTCACTGCGCTCTCTCTCTCTCTCTGTCTCTCTTAGAGCAACCCTCGAAAACCATTAAACAAACGCTCGATACGCCCCATTGGCCGATTGATCAGCGCATAGAGCGATCTCAGCGTTCCGGCCAAAAATCTATAGAGTGTAAAATGCTCCAGCAAATTTGCCACATCCAACACAAACTCGATGACACGGGCCACAAAACGCGTTATCGGCGCACACTTGCACTCGCCAATGGGCTGCAGAGATTTACTGGCTGTGGTTGTGGCTGTGGTTGTGGTTGTGGTTCTAGCTGTGGCTGCGGTTGAATGGCCACCAGACATGCGCACAATCAGGCGGCAGCTTGTTGTTGGCAAGGACTCACCTTTTGTCTGGCCGGCGCAATGTGTTGAGAGCACCGTACCAGGCGGACCCCTTAGCACGGCCTCCAGGCAGCGTATGTTATCCCGGCAAGTGTTGATAATCTCGTGCTGAAAGTGCAAGAAGTTAGAATGTTTAAGTCGTTGTTGTCTAAGCGTAACTTGCTTCTACAGTCAGTGTTGTAATAACTCGACTCTCTCTCTAAAGTCTAAAAGGTGCTTGCACCTAAGGACTTCAGTTCTTACTTTCCTCCTCTACTTCCTGTACTTGCATAAGCTTAGTTTGCTTAGAAATTGATGAATTGACTTGATTCTCTCGTTTAGAACTGCATTATTCTGTTATTTCTTACTCAGACTGAACTCTAACATTAGTTAATTGCCATTTCTGCTCTGTTAGAATAAACATTAATGCAGACCACTCTCTTTTCACTCTTCACACTTTCATCCCTAACATAGTTTTCGCTCTTGAGACACTGCAGTGTCTTTCCTTACTCACACTCAGCTCTTGATCAGCTCACTTGAGCTTCTTAACTCTTGCTCTAACACATTAATCGTTAGTAAAGTGACTCTTATACGTTGCACACTCCCATCTCTAACTGAAACTGTTCCCTGCATCAATCACTTACATAATCCTCAGGTCTCAGCAGATGACAGCGTATCTTGAGAGCACGCGTATCCTCAAGCCTATCGCGACTCTGCTGCAGCAGAGAGCGCATCTCCTGCTCACCATCCTCGGAATCATCGCCGCTCGACGAGGATGTGGCTGGTATCAGCTTGATGCATTTCTCCAGATTGCGCGAGGAGCGTCTGCGCTCATCGGCGGTGACAGTGCGACGACGACGTGTCGATGTGTCGCTCTCGGAGGTGCGACGCAGCAGCGACTGTGCCGAGTGACTCATGCCGGCTCCAAACTCCAGTTTACGGCCCACAGGTTCATTGCGGACTGTCGACTGAGTGGACGGATTCTTGGGTGTCATCAGCGCAATGGCCGAGGAGGAAAGATTCGCTGTAGTCACCTGCTGCTGTTGTTGCTGCTCCTTCTGCGAGCTGATGGCCTCAGCCATGTCTATGGGAACAGCAAATGTATGGATTAGCTAATGCAAATTCTGGCCGAGATTAGCACCTACCCTGACACGACTTGCGTCGCACTTCCAGTGTCTTGCGGCGTCGCTCGTATTGCAACTCGAGGGCACGTTGACGACGTGCGTGATCAACGCTGCTGCTGAATGTCTCCTGATTGATGTGCAGCACCTTCAGCTCGTGCTGCTGCAGTGAGTCCATGCGCGGTGGCGAAAACGAGTCCAAATTGTTGGCTGCCGACAGCGAACTGCAGCAATCCGACTGCGAATCAATGAAATTGCTGCAAAGCCCAGACAAAATAAAACATAGAATGATTTATGAGCTATAAACTATAAATATACAATGATCTTTCAGAGGCATGAAGGTTGAGCCAAAAGAGAAAGAGAAAGAGAGAGAGAGAGAGAGAGGAAGAATGTCTGCTCTTTACTCACCGATAGTCATCGCCAAATTCCAAGAGACGACGCGCTGCATCCGAGTCAAAGCCCTCCGAATAATTCTCTGAATTGTATTTCTCTTGATAATTATCCCATGCGGTCTCCGAAATGCTGCTATGATGATCCTCAGTGCTGAGTTCTGTGCCAAATGCAAATATTACAATGATTAGTTCATTAAATGGATATTATGCAAAATTTTAGTTGTGGGGAAAATTTGTTTGGATGGGTGCATTTGCGGTACCTTTTGGCCTGGGTACGGGCGTGCGTGCTTGTGAGAGAAAGATTTGTATATGTATGTACAATAGACAGAAAGTATAACAGCAAATAGTAGAGTTCGCGTATACAACACTTTTGAAACGATCATAGTTTAGATGATGCATGAAACAGTATAAGTAGTTGCTTCAGTTATTAATATTCCCTATACAAATTGAGCATAGTTGAACAAGTTTAGAAGAGAGAGAGCAGCGGCATCTACTATAAAATATGACAGAATAGCTTTGTCTATAACAGCTTTATGCCGCAAAGCTCTTATACGCAGTAGTTTCAGGATAGCAGACATATTTTATAAGATACCAACTCGTTGCTTATAAAAGTACAACAGTATAAGAGAGAGTAACTTCATTTACTTGCAATAGAATCGAATTTTGTATAAAATCTTATACGCGGGATCTTTAGTATAGAAGAGTCCCTTATGATAAACGTTGCACTTTTTATAAGAGTAAATCTTTCTTAAACTCAAGAGCAGCATTAGAATATCGCATTATAAGTCTGTTAAGAACAGCCCTTACATCGTTAGATCTTATACTGAGGATCTGTTAACTGCAGAATATTCGCATTAAGTTAGAATAGAGAGAGAATTCCTTGTCTACTTTCTCTATTATCGTAATGTCGATACGGACAGAGTTATCTGCTGATAACTGATAAGTTAATAAGGCACTCTATATAAATTCTCTCTAACGAAATGTTCTTCACCTGCATTAGATAGGCGTATTCTTGGTATCGAATAAACAAAGGAAATTGTGCATATACATATATACCTATATATACACCATATATGACTATAAGATTAGTTAATGTGTTTCTTCTTCTATACAAATATTTCTATGATTAATTATTATTATTAAAGAATACGTAAGTGGGGAAGAGATTAGATGACGACGCTGTTGATATCATTATTGGCTTTGAGTATTGAAGGAAGTAACAGCTCAAGATCGTTTCAAAAAAGTTATTCCAATCTAATTGAATGAACAAGTGGTGTCTCTTTAGGTCATCTCGCTTACCAGCTTGTTGCTCATCCTCATTCATGTAGTTGGAGAGCGCAGCCAAGGCGCCCAAGCGTATCTCACTGGCCCTGAGGGCAGCTGTGGTAAAGGAACCCACTCGAAATTTGGGCACCATCAGCTGGGATTCTGTTTCGCCCTCGAGAACTGGTTCATCCAACTTGGGACTGGCGGGAGAGCCGCCCTTCTGTATGTTCAGCAAAGCATTGGTGAACTCCTGCAACTGCTGTGATGACATCGACTCACAGGACTTCATCAAGGTCTGTGTAAGATCCCCATGTGCCTCGGAGCCCGAATCGGACTTCTTGCCACCCGAGGCAGCCGACATGCGCTTCTTGCGTGCCCGACGACGACGCAACGATCCCTTGCTGTCCGCCTTGCGTGCGGCATTGCTGCCTGTGCCCGAGGAGGAGGCAGCCCGAGCCCGAGGACCCGGCGACAGCGAGTCCAGGGCGCTCTCACTGATCGAATGACTCGCCAGGCCAGGCGGTGAGCTCTGGCCAACAGCAGCAATTGTTGTGGTCAACTGAGCAGCATCTGTGGTCAGCTGCGACAAGCAGGACACGGACCAAGGACGCTCCGACTTGCGACGTGTCTGTGGACGTTTCACAATCTTCATATTCAAACTCTGATTGCTGCTGCCAAAGCCAAGTGGAGTTGCTGGCTGGCCAATGGGCTCAGCTGAGCCACCAATGCGTTCCGTTGAATTGCCATATGAGTTCGTGCTCGTCTGCATGCAGGTGGCAATTGAGTCGGTGAATCCCTCCGAGGAATCCGAGCCAACACCGCAAACAGCCTCCTTGTGTGGCATGGAGTCTGTTTCAGACGCCTCACCGGACGCTTCACAATCATCCGGCTTTGTGGGCGCCTCATGTGAGTGATGATTGCGGTTTAGCAGCTGTGGCGTTGAAGGCTGATGTTCCAGCCATTCCTGTAGAGAATTTCAAGAATGATTAGTTGAGCTATGTGTTGGGGAATCTTTAGAGCATAAAAAAAACATACCTCGACACGCTGCTTGATGGGACCGGGCATGATGATTTCGCGTTTCTTGACCGTCGAGGAAATCTTAATGATGGAATGTTTCTGCTTCGTTGGCGTCTTCAATGCTGCCTCCTGAGCGTCGCGCACCAAATGCTCTGCCTCGAGTACAAGCTGCTTGATTGAATCATGCGAGACCTTGCCCTGAAAGCGGCAGAGAAACAGAGAGGGAGAGAGTGAGATAAAAAAAAGTGAGTAAAAGTTAATGAGCATGGCGAATTGAAGTACCCTCGCTTAGGTCACACTTCCCGAATGACGCACAGCGAAAACAAATGAGAGTCAATTGAGAGAGGGAGAGAGAGACAGAGAGAAAGAGAGAGAGAGAGAGAGAGAGAGAGAGAGAAAGAGAGAGGCAGAGAAACGAGAGCTGCAAATGCATTTACAATCACTTCTATAGTACAAATGATCGCAGCTGCTACTTTTGGGTACTTTTTCTTCTCAATTGTGGTACGAAATATATTTCATTTGGTACATTTTCAATTGTACACTCGACACCGCCATTATGTTAAATATTTGTATATACTAGAAATAACAGAAGTCAGACTATGTTAACAATAATGGGTACATTATACAAAATGGTACAGTGCGGTATATTTTCTACATGTAATGCGGTGCATATTCTCTGTGAAATATGGTACAAAATATAAATTGCATACTGCAAGTCTCCACTCTCTCTCTCTCTCACTCTCTCTATTTTCTTCGCTCTCCCAGCTTATCAGTCTCTTTAGCGTATTGAAGGGGAAGTTACGCTTATCGCTTTAGTTTTTCATTGTATTTGTTTGCTTTGGCAGTGCACTCATTATTCATATTATTCACTCTGCAAACACTCATTCAACTCTTTTCTTTCATTGTTTAATTTTTTTGCTTATCTTTTGCATTTGCTTTCTTTTTCTTTATTTATGCTTATCTCTTCTATTTGTCGCTGTCTGTTGTGTTGTGTCTTAACGCCTCAATCAAGCTTTGCCTAATTGTTGTCTACATAAAAGTGACTTCATGTGCCATACCCTGTAAATGCACTGCATTTATGAGTTTGCACCTAAGTTAACATTCTTCATATCAATTCTCGAATGATTTGATCATTTTTAAGCATTTTAATTAACTAAAGTTGTAAGACACTAGTTGATAAATTGAAAATTGCAAAACATTTCATTAGATTGCGATTTTGAGGGGTATTTAAGACTGGAGCAATGCAACTATTTACTATTTGCTTAGCTGGCATAGAGACTCATCTTAATGTTAAGTTAGGTCAACACTTTTAAGTAACAGCAACAGCAACAGCAACAGCATCAGCTCTTGCCTTCAACTCAGTTTAACCTCCGAAATGGAAACCCCCATTGGGCAAGACTTCTTGGCAATCCAATGTTAATTTGACTTAATCAACATAAGATTGCACATAGAATTAGAACGAAAATTATATATCAAATTAGAGACAGAGACTCAGTGAAGCGTTGATAATGATTCGATTGCCATTTGTGTGTGTTGTTGTTGTTGTTTGTTGTGTTTATTACAAAACTTGTAGCTACACGAAAATGGTGCAACTTTGGGTTTAGTTTAACCTTTCGACAAAAAGGCATTAAATGAAATGAATGAATGTTTAATTGCAAATTGTATTTACAATTGAACAATTCCAAAGTTATTTGGCTTTCAACCCGTATTAGCTAAAATCTCTAGGTATATCTAATTTATATATATATATATATATATATCTATTAACACATTTTAGTCAAGAGTCTGAGGCAATTGAATACGCTTTTACTTTTATGCTTTGATTTAATTTAATTAAGACTGATTTAATTATAGATTTATTCATTAAATACAACTTAAAGCAGTCGCCTAAAATATGAATAATTATATCAATTAAATTAATAAAATGAAAAATAAATGAATCAATTAAATTGACAATAAATTGTACAATTTTAATTATTCAACTTATAAGGTAATAAAATATACAAGTTAAGAAAATTAAGCTGCAGCCAGCATATATACACACACACATACACACACATGTGCACTTGCAACGGAAACAATTTTCCAAATGCTATGCAAGAGTGGCAGTGAAAATGTCGACGTTTTGTGACTCTTGCAGCCAAAGTGGAAGCTGCAACAAGAGCGGCAACAGCAACTCAACTAGCTGCGGCAACAACAACAGCAGCAACAACAACAACAAATACAACTACAACAACTACAACAAGAGCTACTGAAAGGCCTTTTGCGATTGGGCGTTTGCGATAATTAAAGGCAATTATATGAGTTTGGCTTTTTTGTTTAGCCAATGGCCAATTAAGCAAACTGGAAACTTTAGCCGCACAACTAGAGCTGACAGTGCGTTAGTTGGTTAAACTAGACGATAGTTTAGTTAGTTAGTTTGACAACTAGACGACATAGAAAAGCATTGCGATAGTTAAAGCCATATTACTTCAATGAACTTTCGTTATCAAATATTATATTATATTTATATTTCTTTCTTATATTATATTTCTTAGTAAAACACTCATTAATTCGAGATAGCAATGATTTGTGTTTCTAAAATTAGAAATAAATTAACAGTTCAGCAAGTTTATACCTCACTCGATTTACGACCTCCTTTGACACGCGCCCATCTCTAAGTCAGACTACACGGCAAACACAGTGGCTGACAAACTGTTGAGCACTCAGTTGACTTAAACTTTTCGGGGCCTTGACAATAGTCGTTTCTTGTTTTTTTTTTTTTCTTTTAATGGCCAAATAAAAAACAAAACTAATTTAATTGCACTGCGACACGCACGCCAAACGCAAATCGCAAATTGCAAAGTCGCGAAACGCGAAATCGCCAAATCGCGAATTTAATCGCAATGAGTGTGTGTGCGCGCACAGTTTGACAAGCGTTGAGCGGGCTTAATTACACACGGTTTTTTTTTTTTTTTTTTTTTTTTTTTGTAGCTAAATGCAAATTACGCGAAAACGACAAATGCAACAGTAGCAATAACAATTGTTTTTAACAATAATAAATAGCAACAAGAAACAACAACAAAACGTACAAAATACAAATAAACACTTGACAATAGCGAATGTTGTTGGCTTTCTATTGTTGCGCGACAATTGTTAGCTGCGATTTAGTATCTGGAACTGTAACTGTAACTTTGTATCTCTGTATCTTTGTATCTTCAAATGTGTAGCTGTGTATCTCTATCTGTACGTGTGTGTGTGTGTGTGTGTGTGCGTGTATCCGTAACTCAACCGTTAACCGCGACGTCGCAAAACGTACTGAAAGTTTGCTGCGAATTAAACTCAAACTGACAGTCAAATGCGTTTGATAATAGCACCACTGTATGGCTGTATGTGGTTGACGCGGTGGTGCAGGGAACAGGTGCCACCACCGATAAGATAAATGCCATTTGCCGGCACAAACAACAACAACAAATTGGCAACAAAAATTTAGCAAACGAAATTTTGCGCTCGTCTTGTGATCGATCAATAATCGTCATCGATCTACGATTGCGACTGCTACTTTCTTTTTTATTTGTTTAAAGTTTGCAGTCATTTTTAAACAGTTTTTATTATTTTAAAATTTGTGATTATTGTTAACAAGTCAGTTTAGTGCTTGTTTTATTCGAATGTGTGACACTGAGTTGCGTTGCGATAAGATAAGACGACGATTTGATTTGAACGTCATCAATTGAATTTGATTTTATATTTTTGTCGCTTATCTCGAGCTCATCGCATTGGGAGGCGTTTCAATTGATATACGACATTGCACTGTACTACAAAAATGCATAAATTAGCGAGAAATGACATCCAACGGAGTTTATATACACATATACATAATATATATACATATATATCCGAAATTTGTCATTATTAATCAAAGGCTGAGCAAATTTCACTCTCAATAAATCAACGCAGGCGACGCATGCGCAGCGGATGCTTGAAACAGGAGAAGTCTGACACTGCGAGACGGAGACGGAGACGGAGGTGGAGGTGGCGGTGAAGAGGGAGCTGCAATTGAAGCTGCCCTCGGGTGGATGACAGTGAAAATTGCGTAGACTGTCTACGTGTGAGTGGTAAGGGGGGGGGTCTCAACTTGTCAGCGACAAATGCAAATGCTACGCACAACCGCGCAACATGTTGCTGATGCTTGTTGCAGACTGCGACATGTTGCTGATGCAATTTACCGAGCAGTGCGGGAACAGGCGCAAAAAGTGAGAGTGTCGAATGAATGCCAAAACATGTTGTATATCAAAAAAAACTCAGACTGATTATATGCATGCCCAGGCAAGTTATAGTAATTACCTTCAAAAACTAAGCGAGTTATTTTCAATTAAGAGATATACAGAGATTATTCAGAGAGAAACCGCTCTAGGACACCTTATGCTTTCTGTTTTATATTTTTATTTATGCACAACTATTAACAAAGAATTAACAACTTCTAAGAACTACAAAGAGAATAACAGAGAAGTATATATAACTGAAATATAGTATATATAACTTTATAGAGAAGTTAATGACAATAATTAAACAAGATCATTTGGCAGCAATTTAAGCACTTATTAAAAGCAAACTAGTAGATACAAGATATAGATATAAATGTATGTTAACATTGCTGAATTCAATTTAGAGTTGATAACAATATGAACTAATATTCATTCGAGATTACAAAGCCTCAGCAAAGTGATTAAAAGATAATTGTTTATCCTCAATATCATCAAGAAATGAATTGATACAAATTGTACACCATAAAAACCTCCCATTTATTAGGCGAACAACAATTTGCCAGGTTTTGAGATTTCCACCCGCTGTTTTTCACAAAAAGGCGCCAATGAAATGTCTTAAATTACCAAAATGATGATCGTTTACAGCCCATTACACTCGGCAAGTTGTCGGTGGACATGTTTGGGGACATGTTTACCAACAAATTGACACGAAAATAAAAAGAGCTTAGAGAAATTTGAGGCGAATCCACGCACACACATACGCAGTGCCGCAGTGGACCACCAACATGGCCAGGTTGAGTTAATTCGATGAATCGTTCGATCGATTGCTGCTCTCGTATGCATTTCAAGCGAAACTGAAACCATGAGAGTCTCTGGCTCTCCAAGTGGGCAAGTCGGCAAGTCAACCACAAAGGCAAGCCGGCTAGCGAAGTTGCCAAGTTGCCAAGTTGGCAAGTTGGCAACTGTGTTCGAGTGTTGGCCTCCATCTCTGGGGCTGGCTTAAACCTGGGCATGGTCATGGTTGTGTGAACGTGCGACACGCAATGTCCACAACGGAGTTTGCCATCAACTGATGACAAATTGCAAGTGCATTTTGCTCTGGCCGTTGAAAGGGAAAACGTTTTGGTTGTGGGCAGCTACACTGGTAAAAATTAAGTACTGAATTTACTAAAACAGAAGTTGAAACACTTAAAGAGAGCTCAGGTATTGCATTTTATGTTTACTTCAATTTATAGAATATATTTATTTATATATTTCATTTAGCTCCAAACTATCTACACAATTTCTCTCAGTGCTTAGCTCTTTTATAAATCATAATAACTTTTGTCAGCGTGGAACCCAATTGCAACGTCAAAAAATAATCAGAGAAAGCCGACCAAGAAGTCAATCCTCTTTGTGTTACAGTTTTGAGCACAGGAAATGCTTTCGCTTCCTTTAGCTTATTATTACAAGTTGTCTATAATTTATCGATATACCAAATCTATATATGGTGGGCTCGTAACTTACCTTCGATGGCGACATTGTGGCATTGCTGCTGCTTGCCTGCGATTTGGATGACTTGGCTGGTGATCTTGGTGGCAAACGATTGCCATTGGCATTTGTATAAAGATTCCCATTGCTGCAGTTGATCAACTCATTGGGCCAGACGCTAATATTGCAGATGTCCGCGCGACTATAGAAACTGCAATTGTTGTTGTTGTTGCTGTTGTTGCCGTTGTTGCTATGCAGCTGTTGAAAAGAAAACATTGCTTTAATTAAAAATGCCAGCGAACATTTGGGAGAAAAACTTAAAGTCCCTCTGCTGTCTATTTTACTCCTAATCAATCAGCTGAGCTGAGTTGGAAATTGGAAATTGGAAGCTGTAGCTGGCTGAAGTTTGAGGCACTTCCTGTGCTGCATTTCGTGTGCATGGCTCTATTACAAAACAGTTGGCATAAATCTTGGCCAGTCGAACGAATGAAACAAACGTGTCCTCGTCGCCGTCTTCTGTTGTCCCTTTCAATTGTAAACTGTTTGCCATTTCTTGGTTTTTGTCTCGCAATGAAGAAATAAATCACACGTTTTTAGTTAATTTCGTACTTTCCCATTTTTGACGTTCGCTGCTCAATATCCAGCAGTTTTTCCTGGACACAGAGAGGCTGACTGACTCCCCTTGTCTGCCTGCCTGACTGTCTGTCTGTCTGTTTGTCTGTCAGTTTGGGATTGGGAGACGGTAGTTGGTAAGCAATTTTTGAATGGCAGCTGCTGTCGAGAGCAGCAGCCGGTGCATGATTCGCTTTCATTAACCCAACTGCTTAATCATCAGGTGGAGGCAATAAGAGGCGGTAGCCATTTATTGAAAATGCGCTCCCCCTTCTTAGACCAGTTTAGTTCAACCTTCCTCTCTATCACTCTCTCTCTCTCTCTCTCTCTCTCTCTCTCTCCTCCTCTCTCCGACTCTGTTTTCACTGCTTCGCTGGGCTCACATTGTTGCAACACAGCCAAGCAACTTTATTGACACAAGTCAAGAGACCTGCCAGACAGACAGTGATCGAATCGAACTGCAACACAAAGGAGACTCAAGTCTTAAGCCAACTGTGGCAACTGTGGGAAACTGTGCAATACCCTCAACATACAGCTTTGTAGCTTGCAACTTGTGGCATGTCTGTGATTTGTATTTGCGGATTGTGGTCTACAAATGGCAGGGCAGCAAGCACTTCAGTTCTCAGCTCTGGTTTTTGGAGTGCCCCTCTTTGCTTATTAACAAGATATATCTGAACACATTAAGCCAACTGGCGAAAGGAGCAACCGAGCCAAGCCTGATTAATGCAGATTAAAGACGTTCTTCTCATATTATGGTAATGATTTGACAAACTTTGGCATTAAGGTTCGAGCATATTCCATTAGGCTAAAGAACATTTGCGGTTTAGCAGCCAAATGGCCAAGAAATAACTGCTAAAGTTCCAGCTTAGCAAATGTTGCAGTTATCGATAATTGTACTTATTCGTAATAATATATAACATAACTAACAAAAGAGCCATAAATACTGATATGCGAATACACGTTTGATACGTTTTCACTTTATTTGTAGTTATCGATAACTATTAAGTTGGTATAACGATAGCATACCCTGCAAATTCTGTCTGAATTTTGTATGAATAATTGATCTATTAAATATTAATAGTATCTACCTTAATTTCACTTTCATTTCTACCTATCGATAACTCACACATTCAACTGATTATTCAAAATACTAAGAATGTGGACGCAACAAATAGATCTATGACATGAATTATTATGTGGAGTATCTAATTAATTATATATAAAACTTTCAAGTCATGTTTCTGCTACATTTGTACTTATCGATAATTACTGAATATTAAGTTTTTATCGGAAAAGCTTCTAATGTGCAACCACATTAAGCATATATGCTAATCAATATAGCTCTTGCACTAGATATACGACAACTATGTTGATTGCTAGCTATCGATAGTAGTAAAGTGTATCGTCTTTAACATAATAAGTACAGTTTCTCTGGGTCTCTTTTGTATATCATTCAAATGTATAACTGTCTTCAATTGTAAACCTTTCTCATGCCTTCTTCTCTAACTGCACATTTGGTCAGTTCTTCTCAAATTTCATCATCTTCTATTCTAAGATCGAGTTTCTATTGAAATTCAAATCCCAAAAGAATCACTTGACTTCACTCACCTGTGCTGCATTTCCATTTGCATTATCAGCAGCAGTTGCCTCATCAACGTTCTGTTGTAGTTGTTGTTGTTGCTGTTTAGAGTCAAAGCGCGACTGTTGCTGATGCTTGTGAATATTGTTATTGTTGTTGTGGTTGTTGTTGTGGTTGGCATTCAGCTGATGCTGATGCTGTTGCTGTTGCTGTTGCAGTTGTTGTTGACTGTTGTTGTTGTCGCTTTGCAGTTGTTTATAGCAATTGTTGCTAATGATGTGTCTTGTGTTGCTGCTGCTGCTGCTGCTGCTCAAGCGACTGTTGCTGCCGTCACTGCTGGGGCTGTTGCTGCCATTGCCATTGATTTGCAATTGCATGTCCATGTCCATGACGCTGACAACGACGCCGCTGCGCTGCATTTGAGTGACTCGCGAGGTTGCCGAGGTCTCCGTATGGACACCGTTCGAATTGGACGATGAGCAGGCGCTGCTGCTGTCGTAGTTGCTGTTGCTGCCACTCCCACTGCCAACCAGCACGACACCAACACCAACACCAACAGCAGTTGTTGTTGCTGCAATTGTTGTTGTTGCTGCCGTTAATGTTGTTGATGTGCTCACCAGCGTCTCCTTGTTCTCCTTATCAGAATCGTCGCTGGGCAATATTGCTGCTCCTCCCGTTGCTGTGGCGCCAGAAGTTGTTGACGAGATGGCAGTCGACTGCAGACCATCCACTGTTGTTGTTGTTGTTGTTGTTACTGTTGCTGCAGTAGCTGCTCCTGCTGTCGCTGCTGTATAAAGCCAACCCTCGTCGTCGTCGTCATCCGTAGAGGCATCAGCCGATTTCAGTATCTAAAGGTTGCAAGCAAAAATACAATAACACAAAAAAAACAACAAAAAAATGGAAACAGAAAAATATAGTTAGTATGGAAAATTAAAATCCAACAACACAGCAACGACAACAACATGCAAAAATGCTGTGTGGGCTTTGGATGCAGACGACGATGGATGGCAAGCAAAGTTGTTGAGCTGAAGTTGCAGCTCAATGCAATGGCAATGCCAACAGATGAAGATGAAGTAGTAGAAAATGAAGTTTAATTAGCGTTACTTGCGCAAAATGGCAAATTGTAACGTGTAGTCAACGACAATAGCAACAACAACAACAACAACAACGACAACAACATCCACACAACGACAACAACAATTGTATGTACAAATTGTTGCCGCTGCAGCACGTCGCATGAGTAGCAAAAATCTTTTGAGCTTCATCTCAAATGCCGGGTTTGCCTGGCCTTCTCCTCCTTCTCCTCATCAGTTGGCAACAGCCAACTACTCTGCTGTTGCAGAAGGAGGAGTTGTTGCCGCCGTGCCGCCCTCAACGTACCACAACTGCCAGCAACAGTTGCTGTTGTTGCCGCTGTCGTTTTCTCTCTATGTTTGCAATTTATATTAATGCCGCGACGTTTCGTTTGGATTGTGTTGGCAAGGTGGCGACCTTAGGCTTTGCCCCTTGGCCCCTTGCCTCTTGCCAGCGCTGCCAATGCACTTGCCAATGCTCTGGCTGTTGCACGTGAGGCAAGCTGCTGCAGAGCTCTGGAATTGTGCCGCACATCTCATAAGAAGTCAAAAATGTACTTGCCATGCAAATGAGTGAACTTTATTGAGAGCGTTTCACTTTAGCTTTGAAATTGTAACAATATTTATAAGTAAATCAACTTCAACAACATCGTGAGTCTATCTATGTCAGAGTTCTTGACAATTTGTTTCGTTAAACTGAGCAAGCAACAAATATAGATGCGAGTGCAACTATCTAAATTGGAGTAACAAACTGCAAGTTTATTTATATTTATTTGATTTATACTTTACTTAACTTGACTATTTGCTCTGAGCGAGAGGGAAACCACAACTCAAATTCTGTGAATTTATTAATTCAAATGGAGTAAGACTTTATCAAATGATCTTTCTACAACTAAAGAAGCACTTCAGCCTCAACTCAAATAACCTGAAGATCATGAAATTTAGTTTCAGAATTTACTTAAGGAATCAGAAAAACTAAAACAGAGTTATAAATTGCAACTAAAGAATATTTTGCATCTGTTTTTCTACTTAGGAAAAATGTTGTTTCTATAATTGGATTCACCAACTCCAATTGAAGTTATTATTTAATTTTTTACATAGTTAGTTAATCTTTCTTCCCACCAATCAATATCAAATTTCATATGCAAATTCTGACACATCAATCAATACTTTCTGATCTCAACATTTTCGTTTAATTCTAAACAACCTTAGTTAGATGATGGAACTAAATATGTTTTTGACTGGGACTAAAGCAAGAGTTAACTATTAACCTCTGACATAGTTCAAGAAACTATAGCCGAAGGGGCAGGCGAAGCTGGCCATAAGTTGAACCCTATGAGAGTCCATTGATGATTGATGATGTTGATGATGTTGATGATGCGGCATAATAACTACCAGATAATGGAGCAGACAAAGTTAATTAAGAAATTGTTAGAGGCATGCCAAAGACTACATAGATAGACCAGTATAGTTTATGCATTATTATTTTTTGATTATTCATATAAATATATTAATTATTTGATAATTAAATGAAATTATTTAAGAGATGCAAAAACATGCAAATTAGTTGAGGCCAAAAAGCGGGACACATTCATGACTTGAATGAATGTGTGAATGTTCATATATGTTTGAATGTCTGAATGTGCCATGGTTGCTAATGAGACACAATCGAATTGTGTGTCGATTGTCGATAAGTCGAGGTCGCGCACCGATAACCGCAACGAATTTGCGTTGCTGATGAGAGAACCCCATGAGATGGATGGATGACGGATACGTAGACCAACACCAACACCAGACCCGACCAGACCACACCAGAGAGACACTGGTCAGTGAGTGAGTGAGTGAGTGAGGGCAACAGAGACCGGTCACCAGGTAGATAGGTAACACCTGCTGATAACGGTACTTACGTGTTGCTGAGCAACAGCAATATCAGCATCCCCCTCGCCCGCCGCATCCGTCCCAGCGCCGCTCGTCTCATTATCCGTATCCAGATGCTTGAAATAGAAGATGGCGCAATTCTTGGACTTGCGATTGGAACGATTGAACTTGGAGGTGTCATTGTGGCCGACTTTCGACTTTCTCAGCACCGTCGGTGACTTGTTGTTGAGGTCATGTCCATGACCATTATGATGATGATTATGATTGTGATTGTGATTGTGATTATGATGATTGTGTGTATTCGGTGTAATTACAGCGACGGCAATGCTCTTCGGCTTTGCGCTATGATTGTGGCACTGTGGCGGCAACATTTTGTTGCCGTGTCGCGATTGCAAGAGCGACAGATTTGTTAAATTGGGCGTGGAGCTGTTACTGCTGTTAGCCTGCGACATGTCTACATGAAGATGTTGCAAATGCTGCTGTTGCCTGGCGTTGGCAGTGCCAACGATGATGCCACAACCTGAAACACCACCAGGTCCGCAACGTCGCAGTTGTTGCACCTGCTCCAGATCGCTGCTCTCGGAGTCTGCCTCAAAGTCGGTGAGTGTTGCAGGTGCGAACGGTGAGTTGTTGTTAAGTTTCGAGGGTCGCCACGCGCGTTTGGCAATCACAAAATCAACGACGTCGGCGTCGTCGTCGTCTTCCTCCTCGGGCTCCTCGTCGGCCTCGTCACCAGGCTGAGAGAGTTGTGTGTGTTATGGTTAGGCAAATGCAAATAGCAGGCAGTTAGGTCAAAAGTTCACACACACACACACACACGATAACAATTTACATGCTGCTGCAGTGCTGCCAACTTGGGCGAATTTAACGAAAAGTGGTAGCTTCAATTTTGTTCGGATAACGGGGTTAGGCTTTTTTTTTCTGGGCTCAAGAAGTTGACAATACTGTAGAAGGCATGCATAATTCTAACTAGCATAAAACAACAATAACAACAACAATACAGTACAACAACTACAAACAAAAACGCACAAATTTGGCATAATAAATATATGCAAATTACATTCGCTTCTTATTCCATTTTTTTTAACTATTTTTTTTGTGGTTGTTGTTTACCTTTTGGGTTGCGATACAATCGCGTGACTGATCCTCAGCTGGCACGTTGGCGGAGACAATCTCTGTGGCAGCAACTTGACAACGTTGCAACAACTCGGCTGAGCTGTGACTGGGCGCAAGACTCTCGCAGCACTCCAGATCTAAATCTGAGCCCACCTCGTTTAGATCGTCCTCGGTGGCAGCGTCGCCTTCGCCCTCGTAACCAAATGAATCGTCTTCCGTATCGTCGTCCTCATCCAAGCCGTTCTGTAGTAAACAGAAAATAGAATAATTATTTGAGATTTCGATGGGATAAGATCTAATAAATTAAATATAATAGTTCAACTTGAATTTTAACAAAGTAATAAGAGTTATAATTTGAATAATTATATTATATTCTATCTTCTATCTTTTCCTACTTATTTTTATATATATTCCACATTTCTATATTTCTTACATAATAAATATCATTCCATTTCAACACTTTATACCAATTACAGGGTATTTACAGCTTTAGCTTAATTTCAGCTTATTAGTTTTGCAAATATGAATTTCAGTTTTTAATTGGTCAACTTGATAGCGATCTGAGGAAAAAGCATAAATGTTGCTCCGACTGTTGGTCAAATCGCAGCATTTTCACAATTTTTCCCATAAATTTTCCCATTGGTTTTTCAACGCTTTTCGCTTGGCCAACACGTAACCATCTCGCCTGTTAGCTGGCTGGCTGGCTGGTTGGCATGCTTTGAGCTTCCTTCTTCACATATGTTATAATTGCTTTCAATTGTGCGGGGCCAAGAGCCAGACAAACAGACATAAAATAAAAGGAAAATGGACAGACAGACAGACGGACAGACAGACGAACAGACAAACAGTTGTTGGGCCAGACAGATGACAGATAATCCAAAAAAAAAAAAAAAAAAAAATAGAAAAGAGTAAAGAAAAAACAAAAGAGGCGAACGAGGCGCACACGTCATGTGGGTGGCACTTGAGGGGTAGGGAGGTTGAGAAGAGTGCGGGGGCAAAAGCGTACTCATCATATGCGGGGGCGGGCTTGAACGCCCCCCCTGAAAACATGAACACACAAGTGTTAAGTTGTTTTTTTTTAATTTTTTTTTTGGGAAAGCAACTTGTAGGCAGCATCTTAACCTCAGCTGACCTTGACGCCCAACCCTCTAGGCCCTCCTCACCCTGCCTTTCACTCCCCCATCCAAAAATATGCTATTACTTTTTTTCACATTTGCTGCTCATAATAATAAACATAACATTTCATTATTACCTCATTCAATTGAGGCAAACGTTTCCAATTTTTATTTTTTTAATGCCTTGCGCATTAACAAGTTTTTCTAGCTTATAGCGGATTTGCGTAATGCTGGGCCCAAAAGACTTCTCATGTTAACGAGGCCTTCTGAAGGTCGAGCATTGCTTCGCATAGCCTTCTACATTCTTCGTACTCTTTAAAGCCATAAAAAATTGTATGATTTATCGTGCATTTCAGATACTTGGAGGCGCCTATTGATTGAGTTTGTTTATGGTAAATAAGACATCAGCTATTCACGGCGTTTTTCCTTTGAAAACAGCAGCAGGTGAAATTGGGCCAGGCAAACAAAGCATAGCTGGACACTACACATCAGGTTAATGATAAACAATAACAAATGTGTAACAACAACAGTCCAAACTGTAAACAGTTTCAACTCAATCGGAGCATCAACTGCCTAACTGCATCTACACTTTCTACCAATTTACATAGCTCACCCGCATTTGTAACGCTCTCGAAATTAGCTGAAAGATGGAAGGGAGAACGGCGGGGGAGAACATGACAGTAATCCAATAAAACTTGGCGACAAGCAGAGAACTTAATCCGAACCCAAACAATCTTTATATTTACATATATTTTCTTGGGCTTAGCTGGAAAACAGTAGAGATGGACGCGTGTTTACATTTTCCGCAAGCAGATGAGCACGAAAATTAACTCAATATATTTACATAAGCCAATTGAAAGTAGTTTTCTTTCAGGTAAATAAAGTAATACTGTTTAATTTGAACTTTATTTGAGCACGGGTCACGAGCTAAGTTCTCTTCTCTTCTCTACACTTCAGTTAACTCACACTCACACTCACACTCTACTGACATCAACTTTGTCGACCCACAGTTACCTGAGTCTGGTTTGATCTCTATACCTTGCCCTTGTCGTCTTCTTCTTCTGCTGGTTCTACACAATTTATGAACTTATTATGCAAAATGCCAACAGACTCGATCATGAGACGGGCAACGCCTGCCACTTCCAATCCAGCAAAAGAGACGGCAATACTTGTAACGTGCTACGTGCAACGTGCAACGTGGGGCGGGTGTTGCCTTTAGTTGGAAATTAAGTTCAAGTTTATTGCGACGCATTTCACGCGAACTCTGCGAATTGGGCGTACCGGCAATGGGCGTGGCATTGCAGCTGGACACGTGACGTGTTGTTGTGTTGCCAGCTTAGCACCTCATTTGCGGTTAACTTGGAGCACAGTGTTGTGTGTGTGTGTGTGTGTTTCCTTTTGCTCTGGCAAAACTATCATTAGGGTTGCCTTTGGGGCATGCTCGATAAGCATCTGCCACGTACACGACAACAACAGCAGCAACAACTACAACAACTACAACTACAAAAACAGCACGCAATCTTACGCTCTGTCACAATTCTCATGTCATTTCTCATTGGGCTGAGAAACCTACCTTCCATAGAACTTTGTTTTCTCACTCGAAATGTTGTTGGTGGTGGTACTCCAAAAGCCGATTACTCGATAAGTCTTGCTGGCTTTTTCTATTTCTTCTGTGGGAAAAATTTGTTAAGTTTCGTATTTGTTTGCTTTGGCTACCGTTTTCTCATTTCTCCACTTCTCCACTTTGTTTGCTATACTTTATGGTCTCTTTGTTTGTTTCTAGTTGAAAAAATTATGAATTTCTCACACGCCGACATTTAATTATCGCTAAACACTTTCATGTCATCGATGTGGGGGGGAAACACCTCTATTAACATATTACGTTTGATCGTGTGACTGTGTGTGTGTAATTATCGTGCAATAAAAACGTGAGCTGCAACTGTAAATTGTTGTTTGAAGCATAGTGAATAATAAAATTCATAGCAACAAATCAATACATGTTTTCGATCATGTATATTCGCTGACAGCTCAGACTTTATGGGTATTGCCGTGTGACATTGAGTTTCTACACTCAAAAGAAATATTGAATATATTTAAGATCAAGTTTACTCTGTCTCTTAAAATGTTAAATCAACTTTAACCGAAATATTTCAGTTTTAGAAATAGAGAAAGAGATGTTGAGTTAAGTTTATAGGCTTTGCATCTTAGTTAAATATTTAAAGTATTTTCTTTGCTTCTTAAGTTGAATTTCCTAAATATTCTGGAGTTAAAAAATATTACGAAAATATGGCTTATTTCATTTACAGCAATTCAAACTTTGATCAGCCACTTTTGCTCAGTGTACAATAGGTTTCTCACACGACAGAAGAACTTTATATCTTATTGTTTGCTTTGCATTTGGCAGTTTCCATTGTTTTATATATGTAAATGTTATGTAGTATCCACAAATAGATGCCTTATATCATTTAATCATTCACTTGCATTTTAAATGCCGCAATTATTAAATAATTCGTTTGGAATTCAAATCCCCATTTACAGAGCGCGTCAACAAATGCCATGCAAAAGTCTCGCGTGGTGCGAACGAAAATTGCAGACAACAGACGGCAGCAACAGCAACAGTAACAGCAAGAGCAAGAGCAACAACAACCACAAGAGCAGCAACAAATGACAACACTGTTGCAGCAACAGCGAACGCGTTGACAACCCACAGGCAACATTGGACAACAAACATGAGCAGCAACATGAAAACTTCCCAAGACATATGAAAGAAAGAAAAGAAAGACAGCAAAAAATAAAAATAAAAAATGCAAACACAACATGCAAAGCTTACTTGCGGCTTAACTCCCTCTCTCTGTCCCCCCCCGCGCACTGGCAACGACTGTTGCACCCGCAGCAGCAGCAACAATATTATTACTTTCATTGTTGCTGCTGTTGTTGTTGCAATTGCAGACAAAACATTTCCTGGTACAGTGGCTGTGGCAACTTCAACATCCACATTGTCCACAATTTAGCGCAAATATTACAAATCGCATTAGACGCTAAATTTAGCCAAGCGTCTGCCCCAAGCTGCGTTGCTTCGTGCAACATCAGCAGCAACATCAGCAGTTGCAACAACAACAACAACTCCAGCAGCGGCAACATTCGACAGAATGGCGACAATAATTCAGCAAATGTCTGTGGCAAATTCTTCTTATGGCTTTGGCATGACCCTAATATGTTGACAGCGTATGGCCATTGGCAACATGTTGCCGCAACAATTGCTATGTGGGAGTTGGCAGCATGTTGCCAGCCAACGCCAACTCATGTTGTTGCCCACGCAGCAAGCGATTCTTGTGCCACGCAGCAATTGCTCATAATTTGCAGGTTGCAGTTGTTGATATGTGGCATGCCCCTAGACTCCTCTCCCTCTCTCTCTCGCTCATCAGTCTTTAGGCGGCGCGTGTGCCTTTGAGCCTTTTTGTGGCAGCAATATTTGCATTTAAGGTGTTGCTAGTTGATTAATGGCAACAGCGCAGTATTTTGTATGCCATTTGTGCAACAGCTTGCCACATCTTGTGACAATTGCAGCCCAATAAAAAGCAGTTAAACAATGCCAACACAAAAAGGCCGCAAATTGACATTTTGGCCAAAATGTCAATATGCCATAAATGCAACAGCGGCCAAATCATCACAGGGCATTGCAACCGTAGTAGTTGCTCTCTGCCCTCATGCTCCTCCCTCTCTTTCGCACTCACTACGTCTCGTTGCATTTGCCACATTGCTGCAATTGAAGATGTCTCTGTCTGCTATTGTTTTTTTGTGTTGTTCATTGATTTATCTCTCTACTCTGTGTGTGTGTGTGACGCGTTGACAACAGCAACATGTTGCAAGTTGTTGTTCTTGTTGTTATTGTTATTGTTGCTGCTCCCATTGCTGCTTTTTGTTAGCTTTATTTTGTTTACATTTTGGCTTCGGCAGCCTCTCTATACAACTTCTGCATTGTAATTTCCCCATTGATTATATTGTGGCCACATCTCGTTTGACTTGTGCTCGTCTCTGTTGTTGTTGTTGTTGTTGTTGTTGAAGCTCTTGATGTTGCTGTTGTTATTATTGCTTGTGGATTATAGGAATTGGAAGTCGTGTGTTTACCAGCTGCTGCCACAATGAAGCAATTTGGCCATGCTGCCGCTTTTACTTGTGCTATTATTATTATTCTGGACTTCTCTTTATGGCTTATGGCCATGAACCAGCCTAGTTTGCATGTTGTCTTTGCAATTAATCATTTTGGAATTGCATTTCCAACTTGACGTTTATTCCATTTGCAGAAATAGCATACAGGAAATTACTTCTTTAGGCTTACTTTCTTTCTCTTTTTTTCACATTTAGTTTATTGTCCTTAATTTACAATTAATTTCCATGTGTCAATTAATTGAGTTTTATGGCATTGAACTGACTATTATTTATATGAAAGCGGAAGACATATAGTAAATTAATTATATTTAGATATATAAATTGCCTTTATTCATAGTCATTTAAACTTTATAAAAGAGAGAGAGAGAGGGAGAGAAAGCGTGAGAGAATCAACAGCGTCGAGCGAAAAGTACTGAGTGTCTGAGATGTGACTAAACAAATGATTGACTTTAGTTGTAATTTAAAATGTTACTTCAAACTGAATATTCTTGAAAAATCCATTAACTTTAGATAGTATCTTCAGATTTGCCAGAATTAATAATGTAATTATTTTTACCCAAATAAATAATTCATTGTCCTGATTTGAGTATTAAATTTTCTAATAACAATACCTTTGATAGTCTGAATATATTATTATTTTCTTTATATTTGGTTTCTTCTTCTCTCATCAATCAAAAGATCTCTTAACATATTCAATAGTTTTATTTTTAACTCTGCAGCATTTGCTTCTTTTATAGAGCTATCAACAATTGTAAAATAGTTCTACTAAAAGAGAACACTTCACCTTTAAGTAAGTTTACAGCATTCTCTAAAAGTTGTCCTTATATAATTTCTGAATCTTGTGTTATATCTAACTTCCATTTCTATGCTCCTGCACCAACTTAGCATTTCCTTTCCCCACTGTCAGCCACATTCAATGTATCTAATAATCTACAACCTGCTCAATGGAGTTTGATTAATAATCGCAACTCGCAGTTGGCCAATCTGCACGAATAATGAACAATAAATGGCACATTGAAGCCCACATTATCTGGGTAATTGAAAATGAGCCAGGAGAGACAAGAAACAGCAACACCACAAGACAGCATGCACTGCTGCACCACTTACACCACACTTTGAGTTCGATTTCAAGCGGCATCATTAGCTGCCACCAAAAAGTAGATCAACTAACGGCTTGCAGCAACTCTTGTTGTTGTTGTTGTTGTTTTTGTTATTGTGTGTTGTTGTGTGGTGCAGTGTAGGCTTGTTGTTGTCGCTGGGGATGTGGCCACATTATAAAACAATTTCTCACAAAAACCCACCCAATTTGCCTGCTAACCGCACACACGACCAACACAATTTCCAATTACATGAGGCATTTTGGTAACAGTTTTTGCTATTGTTGTTGTTGCTGTTGCTATTGTCAGTGTTGGCTGGCGGCTAATTACTGAGCCTGGTCAGCAGAAAGTGAGACCCGTGTGGTAATTACTTTGGCTTAAGCTCTGTGGCAGGCAGCTGTAGCATGCGCTTAACGGCCTTGCAATGCGCGTCAGTTGAAAGTGAAACTTAAGCGTTGCGGCCATTGTTTAAACTTTGTGGCATGTGGCAAGTAAGCAAATGTAAAAGTGTGTGTTTGTGTGCTTCTCCAGCTACTGCTTCCGCATTGCTGTTGTGGGTGGCACGCCCCCAAAACTGGCTGCAAATACTCGTAAAAAAATTTACATAATTATTGTGATTTAATTTTGCGGCACTCGCATCTTCCGGGGGCTGCCACACACACAAAAAAACACACGACACGACGCACACACACACAGACACAAATTAAATAGTCACAATTTGTAACTGCCGGTGGCAGCAACAACATGCAAATGCAGTTCCGATATGCCCCCAAACACGAACAACAACTAAACATTTGTTGCATGTCAATTTTTATTCACTGCGCATTCATTTAATTTCGTGCCTTTTTAAAAGCAATAAATATATATCCAATAAAATACTAAATATGCGCTACTTTGGCCACTCTAATTTGCATTTTCTTTTTCTATTTTTTTTTTTTTTTTATTTTTGTTTTATTATGAGTTTTTATTTATTTGGGCGCGCTGTCGCTACCGTTCGCTGGCATAACAAGATTGATTTATGCTCTTGGCCTTTGATTGATGATTGATGTGCCGCAGCAAACACATTCCAAAATGCTTTAATTCACGATTGCCAATTAAATTCATAAATTGTATTGATCGACGTTAATTGGGCCGCTTGTTTTGTTCCACACTGCAAATCCAATTAGCTGCAGTGTTGATAAACGTCGTGTTGAGTTGGCAAAACTACTTGAATATTTTATTTGATAGTTTTCATTTTTATAGTTTTCTTTGTGACACATTTGGTAACGTTTCAATATCAAGGCTTTAGTGCTGTTAAACGTCTTGCAGAATACATTATAACAGAAGCAATTTCAAGCAGTGTTGTGTAGCAGCTAAAACCATAACCTAACAAGAGTCTTTTCTATTCCTTTTTGTGCCGTATTCGCAAACGTTCTAATATTAAGACTCGATTGAAATGTTAGCTTGTTTAGTGTTGATAAACTTCTAGCAGAAGTGTGTTCTCTTGCAACGAAATGCTTCTTGCTTTCTTCGTGTTGTCTTTGACAATGTTTTATTGCTAAAATCTATATATTAAATTGTTTTCCTTTGCAAATTATTTCCTATTATTCCATAGTATTTGACTTGATAATTAATTTATGACAGCAACTGGAGAATACCCTATAAATTGTATATTTCTATAATTTGTATACATTCATACAGCTGTTGCCAGATGTGAATTGCTTTCAACACTTTCTCACTATGCAAGTGTGGCCTTCAACTGGCTAACTGAGGCATCAATCAAATGGTGCAATATTTGTGGCCAAGAATAAACAACAAGACAAGGGTCAAATACAAAAAAAAAAAAAAAAAAAAAAGGGTAGCAGCCACAAAAAAGCAAATATAATAATCAAGTGTAATCAATGTAATTTAACTGCAAACTGCATTTGTTTATCGAGAGGAAGGAGGCACTGGAATGTGGGAGTGTGGGAGGGAGAGAACGAGCGGGATAGGGAGAGTGCAGAGAGTGCTGGGAAGCCAAGACAAAGGCCAAGAGAAATAAAATGCATAACAGCAAAAGGCATTTTATGAGAAGACGAGATCGTCTCACTGGGCACGTCGTAAATTTGATTTGGTTTATTTTCATTTGTTGTGCTTATTTTTCTTCGCTTTTTTTCCATCTTTTCTTTCCATCCTTTGGCCACTTTCCACTTTTTTTTTTTTGGTGGCAGCTGCGGCAGCAGCAGCAGCAGCTGATGTGGCAAGTTCGAAGTGGTAAGTTGTAGGTGAAGACTCGACCTCTGGGCCAAGTTAGTTGTTGCATCGGGTCGCCATAAATTTCACTTTTACACTACCCATTACCAACCCCCATACCCCCTTTAGTGCGAGGGTATGTAATTTGATTTTATAAAGCTACATTTTACAACACTGGCAGCCGTTTTTTTTATGTGTGTCTGCTTGATTTATTGACCAGCTAATTAATGATCACATTTGACATTTGTTGATTATGTGTTGCCACACGCTTGCAACATGTTGCTGCCACATGTGGCGACTTATCTTTGGGCTTAACCCAAGTGCATATATGTGTGTAGCTTTAAATTAGCCAAAAAATTTGAATGTAGAGCACAAAAATCGATAGGAAAGTGTTGCAAATTATAAGGCAACATCGTGTCCACATGCAGAGGCGGCGTCAATTGGTCATACCTCTATGAAAGGGGATAAGGGGAATGCTGGGTAGTTGGGCGGGGGGAGGTGGTTTGTGTCTAGCTGCAGGCATTCAAATGCAAATTGTTGCATCAGAGAGCGAAGCCGAAAAGCGGCTAAAATGAAATTGTTTCTTCACTTGGAGCCGAGGAGAAACTCGAGTCAAATGAAGCGGTTTAAAGCTGCATCATGAACTGCTCCAGAGCCGCAGGCTTGACAGCCAACAACAACAGCAACAATCACAGCAACCACAGCAGCAACAACTGCAGCTGCTTGAAGAGGGCAGCCAGCCAAGTTTATTGTATGGGTCAGAGGCAGCTTCACCGACTTCTCCTTCTCCTTGTGGCTGGAAGAGTGCGTGCCTTGCATGAATTACGACATTCAGTGTAAATAATCTGGCACGAGTCGGAAGCCAAGCCGGGAATAGGTAGTCCACTTTAGTCTGGGTAGAGACTCTATCTCTCTCTCTTACCGACACAAATTATACACAATTAAAATGTTGTTACCGAGCGTTTACAAAGCGATTCCAATTATATGTGCAATAGTGCTGCAGGCCTTGAGGCAGGGAGCTCAGAACTTTGGACCAGGAAACATTTAAAGTGCTTCAAATCAGAGCATTGTGCCAACTGGAAGAGGGGGGGAAAGGAGGGAGGAGCAATGTTGGAGATGGAGTAAGTTGGAGAACCACTAAAGTGGGTCAATGTGATTATAGGAAAAAACTTTCACTACCAGCTGTGTGTCAAGTGAGTGGGATGCATGCACATAGAAGTAGAGAGTGTGGGGGCAGCCACAGCATAGAATTGAGAGATTGTTGTTGCTGTGGTTGTTGTTGTTGTTGTAGAAAGGCTAGAAAGGAACTCGTTATGCCAAACAAAAGCAACTTAAAACATAGAAAGTGAGAAAACTCTATACAAGTCGTGTTCTAAGTAAAAGTCAATGAATATTTAGAACTTGAACTTGAAAATCAAAGTGTGGCAATTAATTGAGAGTCCTCTAAGGTAAATATATTATTTATAGCATTTATTCTAGAATTTGTAGAAGCAATATTGAGCTGCGTTTGTTTATAAAATTATTTATTATAATTATGTTGACTATTTCACTATGATTATTTGTATTTTATTCTCTATTCCATATTATTGTTCATTAATAAATATTTCTCTATTTTACTCAGTCATTCATTCGATATGTTTATAAAACAAAACATTCACTATTAGCCCAATTTTGTGCCTTGTTCAATTATTCCCTAGGATATTCCGCTAATTTCAGCTATTAAATCAAACATCTCTCAAAGTACATTCTCCAACAAAAAGATAAAACAATTAATTAATTAACTGCATCACGAAATAACTGACGAGAGAATTTATGTCTATCTCTTTCACTGGTGAAATTGTACTTTACTAGAAGAAATGCATTCAATGCCTTAGGATTGAAGTGTGGCAATCAAAATCAAGTTGCCTAGACTAACCAAGTTGATTACTTATGTGGCATTTGTGGCTCGTTGTCGGCATTTTCACCAAATGAATTAATTAAATCAATGAGTAGAGACACTTTTGTAATTAGAAATGCCCACATATGGCAGAGGCGGACACGAAAAAGGCCAGAAGCCAAAGCAAACTAAAGGAAAGGAAAGCGGCGCCAATGCACAATACAAACTGAGCCATCAAAGTGGTTGCATTTCTTTCAGCTACATATATATATATATATATAAATATACATTTGTATTGCAAGTATTCAATGCGTTTTCGGTTGATTTTCTATACGTAAATAGAAAACGGAGCTAATCCCAAAAGTGCATTTTCCACGACAAATGTTCAAAATTTTGAGACTGTTAATGGGCTTTATTTCTATGCAAGTTCAGGCCAACATATTCAAGGTGAGGACATGAACTATACACTATAGTTTCGAGTATATAATATTTATGGGCTATAAACTTACCGCTGTGGAGCTGCGTTTGCGCAGTAAATTGTCCAGGCAGAGTTGCAGCTCAAAGGCCTTCAAGTATAGCAGATGATAACGATCTCGCAGACGTTCCAAATTACCTTCACCTTTCCTTGAATGTGTTGCTGCTGCTGTTGTTGTTGTTGTTGTTGTTGTTGTTGCTGGAACAGCGCCTGTTGTTTGTACAGGGCTGGGCGTAGTCAATGGAGCTCCGTCGGAGGCAAAACCGCTGCTAAGACTATTTGATTTGGTCACAGATTCGCTGGTCGATTCACTTGAGCAGTTGCTGGTGAGGGAGGCGGGCTGTTGTGTTTGCAACTGTGATTGCGTTTGTAACTGTGACTGTGACTGTGACTGTGACTGTTCACGTTCCTTTTCAGAGGCGGCGCGTATGCAAGCGCTTACAACTCGAGCGTGTGATACAATTTCATGGTACAACACCTGGAAATGGACAAAGAGAGAAAGACAGAGAGAGAGAGAGAGAGAAACTCTTAATTAAAGTTGACAAGCAATTGGAAAGCGCACACATGACGTATACTTAATATGACTGCGTTTTCAGATGAAGTTGTTGTCTTTTGCGTGGGTTTCTCCCCAGCCAAAGACCCTATTAGTTACCTTTATCTTTGGGTGCAGCATAGATCGCAAACTAGCAGACTGTCTCTGAGAACTCAGAACTCTAATGACTTGACTGCACCCCATACACTGAGCGAAAAAAAGCTAGTTTCAAGGCAGACGCAGAATAACCAAGTGAAGAATTCAGTAATCGCTTAAAATAAAACTTCATAAATATGTTTTAGTACAAGTTCAACTTAGCTTTAAATTAATCTTATTAAACTATCTTTTTCTTTTTTAATAATCTTCATTTTTTGTAGTGTATTTAACTGCTCCTTGGACTGTCTGCATTTCCGTTTATGGGCAGCAACATTGTCTTAGATTTTCATCACTCATTTGTCATCTTTGCCCGCAAAAAAAAAAAAACAAACCCCCAAAGGTCAAATCCCACACATTGTTGCATAAGCGCATCCATCCATTGTATTTATTTTTCAATTGAAGATTAATCGATAAATTGAAATTGGCAAAAAGGCTGTGGTTGTGGCTGAGATTTTCCGCATTGCAGCCTCCGCGTGCGATATTCAATTTATCAAAATATATAAAAATAATTACAATGTAATTGACACGCACCGGTCAAAGTTAACCTTAGAGGAAGGCCGGTTGAAGCTTGGAGGCGTGGCAGTGCCAAATGCCGCACAATGACACCCACCAAATAGCCAACGACAGGCAAAGCACACACCGCACACACCACACACACCATACACACACATGAGGAGACCACTGTCGTTGGTAATCGTACATTGATCTTCATACAACAGTTTAACCCCAACGAACTCTTGCATCATTGTGCCTGTGTGGCTGCTAAGTAAACAACTAAGCAACTGCAGCTACAACAACAACAACAATGGCTGTCATGTTTGGCATTAGAAATCGATAAATATGATGAAGCGTCTAGAAAAATGTGCAAAATTTGGTCGCAACACCTGGTCGCTTATTTATAGCAGCGACTGTTGTGCACACACACACACACACACACACACACACACACACACACACTCCTTGTGCCCCTTTTTAATGTTCAACTGTGTGCGGTGTCTGGTGAAATGCTCAAGTCATAAATATCAATTTTCACCTGTTAAAGACCCTCCGTGTTACCTCGCCTTGTTACCTTTTTGTTTGCCTTGCAGCAAATTGAAATGTCACAAAAAGGCGATCGTTAATCGAATTTGAATCCGTCTAACTCTACTCTCCCTCTCTTAAGCCGTTTCGTGAGCTTATGAAAATGATTGCCATCGACATTTTGACATTTTGGCAAACATTACGACAGCTGCCGCGTCCAATGGACCAATGGACAAACTCCTTGGCCAAAATTGACACTGGCAAAGACCTCAACTGCCGACAGAATGATTTGTATATAATTTATTTTTTTATTCGCTGGAAAAGCGGCTGTCGAAGATTTATGGCATCAGACTGTTGCGGGAAAGTTTTGATGGTCAATGTGATGGGTTGGTGTTGACTTTTACTCCAATCAATGTTATACTGACAACTTTAACTCTTTTCAAATAAATTATCCATGTATTTTTTATTATTAATCAAATAAATAAAGTGTAAATTAAACAGCCTATCCTACACCCATCTTAAGTCTCTTCATTCTTATCTTCTAGTAATGCTTCTTCTATGCATTTGCCATCATGTTTAGAAGCATACTTCCTCCCACCAACCAACTGGCAACTCTCTTCCAGTTCAATGGCTTTAGCTAACGATGTTGATCGCCGCATCATTTTATGTAAATATTTAAACGAGCTGCACATTTTGCTTGGCACTTTTCAGAAAATCGAAATCAACAATGTTTGAAGGAATTTTCCGCTAGACAATTTTCTGCGTCATTACAACATGAGTTGAAATTGTTAGCATTATGATTTTTATCATTATATCTAATTATGAGCTGTAAGTCGAGACTGTGCAGTGAAAACAAAAGAACTTGTTGGGGATCGTTAGCATAGGAGAAGGCTATGAATCAATGGAAAGGGGGGGTGGGGGCGAGGGAAGTTAACATTTTAGAGGCTTGGCCGTTTGGGCAAATAAAAATCAACTTAGCTTCAGCGCTCAGCCAAATTCGTAGCCATTAGTTGAGTTTGAGTTTGAGGTGAGTCGAGACGAGTCGAGTCATCGCAAGTTGTTGAGGTTCTTGAGAAGAGCAGCAGCTGAAAGAAGCAACCGAGAGTCTGGAGTGGAGTCTGGGCAGGTGTGTGGAGGCGGGTGGGTGTGGCATTAAAAGCGGCTGCTTATTTGCGATAGTTGCGGCTCATTACTGGACTGAAGAGGAGAGACTGCAAGAGTCAGAAGTACAGCAACAACAGCAACAATAGGAGTCTAGAGCCTAAAGTCAGCCACGAGGCAAGACACATTGTGGCTGCCACAGAGCAACGCCTTTCTCTTTGTTTAGTTGAGTTCATTTGTGGTTGCCCGACTGCCTTGCGGTGGCTTGCCACCACTCCCAATCTTTGCACGACTCTTGGTCTTGGCAATTTGGCGAGCCTCTTAATGCATTTTGCACACGCTCACTCACCCACCCACCTGAAAGCTGAGCCACCAACACCACCACCACCACCATCACCAGCAACAATTGCAAGTTAAGAACGAAACAAAATATGAACCAGAATTGTTTATGCAAAAAGTTCGTGACTAATCTGCGACTGAACTTGAGATGTTCTGCACTGTTGTGATTGCAATTGAGACTTTGAGACACTCAACCAGCGGCGCCCATTGGCAAAAGATATTGAAGATGTCGGAAAAGCATGGCAAGAGTGGCTCACACGTTATGGCTAAAGAAAAGTGAATGCACAGTGGATGGGAAAAGCGGGAGAACGAAGTGAATTTTAAATATTAAATTCAATTTAAAATACAAAATAAATTATTTAAATATATATAATTTGTATAACATATAAATTAATTAATTCTTTATTAGCTGATTGCATCCCATGTATGTATTTCCTTGTCTTTTACATTTTGTACAACGCGTCGTATACTTGATATGCCTAATTTGCCTCTCACACAGCGCACTAATCACGCTGTAAGCATTCTTTTATTATTTCTCATAACTTTTGAGCTTGATTATGATTTGTGTGCGTCCATTAAGCATAAACTCGAGCAATTTTTCCAGCTGGCGCCCAAAATGAGAAATGAAAAATGAGAAATAAGTTTGGACTACAGTTGCCACAGTTGGCTAGCTAAACTGCTAATTGGGCAAATGTGCTGGGCACAGACAATAAATTCCACACCGTCTTTGCTTATTTCGTTTTTTCTATTGCAACACACACACACACACACACATCATACAGTGTCCTCCAATTGTTGTCTGCTTGCCACAACCATGACGCACAATATTTCTTAAGTTTTGTTTTATTCGGGGCACATTCATGCAAATGTTGTGCGAGTTTGTAGAAATCGTGCGTCTTCTAATGCGGCATCTATTTATATAAACGAAATACTGGGCACGTATCTCTATCTCTAGATCTTTGGCAGACTCGACAACAACAACAACAACGACAACAACAACAACAACAACAACAGCAACAATGTTGTGGTTGTGTGAGGTTCGTTGACTCAGAATATTTTTGTGCCTATAGTTAGTTGAGCAATCGTTGCTGCAACAACAACCACAACAACAGCAATCATTAACTAGCAGCTACAATAAAAACAGCAGCAACAACAACAACAACAACAACAACATTATCATTCATTATCGAAAATGTCAGTACGTGACCTCGACCGCGTTTCTTAAATTCTTTATCGCCCCTAGACATTTTGTGGGCCGCCTCCGCCCCAGCTGCAAATACAGAGCGCGAATTCGTTTCTCATCATTGTGAATCATTTCGTGTCTACAAATTGTATTCATAAATGTCATTCACAAGTCACTGTAAGTCGCGCTTAAGTTTAGTTATTTTAGGGGAATTGCCAATTATTCTTATAGATTAAACATGTCATGCCAACGAATTTCCACAGCAGGAAGTCAATGAACGCATCCCCAAGACGGCAACAACAACAACAGCAACAACAACAAACTAGCATAATAACAACAAACACTTCCAACATGTCACATAAATTGGAACGCGCACATTTTTTCTGTTTTTTTTGTTGTTTTTGCTCACTCGGAAATATTTTCAAAGTGAAATAGTCACGGCATTTGGAACACTTCCAAATCGCCATCGAAAGCGCCTTTAAATAGACCAAATACACAAGAACCCAAATAAAAAATCTGCCCGGTTTGTTTTTTTTTTTTTGGAGGGGGAAGCTAATTTGAGAGTGCAACACGAAGATACGATGAGTCTAATTACCTGGACAAGGCGATGCAACGATCTTGTTGTTGTAGCGGCAGTTGAGATCTCTATCTGTCTCTCAGTCTCCTCTATATTGACAAGGTAAATGACAAATGACAAGCGGAAACCAGAGGAGATGGAGATGGAAATGGAAATGTAAATGGAGACAACGAAATTGACACTTGCGTCAGTGTGAGGTGTGAGAAAATAGTTGCAGCGATACTAGGCTTGTGCATATTGTGAACTATCACATACCCTGTAAGCAGTCATGATTTTAGAAATATTTCAAGTTCAATTGGACTCAAAATGCATACATTCTTTTGCTTTGTTTATTCAGATATATTTCTTTGATATTGTTTCTATACTCTATACCCTGTAAATACCAACTAAAGTTAAGATTTGAATCGTTAATGCCTTGAATTACTCTTCAAACATAAATTTCCTTCTAGCGCTATGATTTGAATTGTTAACTGCAAAAGTTATTGACAAATTAACACAGATTTCAAGTTATTTCCTAGGGTATATTGAGGTGGAGTCACAAAAGGAAATGACTGCAGTTAAGCCACACGTCTGTTGGGTGTTAAACGCAACACACTGTCGTCTAATTTTTGTTACCAGCAATTAATCTGCCTGGGAGTCTCTCTCAACAAACAAATGACCCAACTGTTGACCCAGAAAACAGGCCAAAAAGGCAATCGAAATGATGTCAGCGCATCTGCAACGTGATGGCAGCAAATGCACTGGGAATTAACCTACAAAGAGAAGCAAAGTGAGATATGGAGGGAGAGAATGAGAGAATTATTCTGGAAACTGTTCTGAGAATGCAACAGACTGAGAGAAAGAGAGAGAGAGAGAGATAGAGAGAGAGAGATAGAGATAAAGTCCAAGCACAGTTAAAACCCGACTCGACACGGCCTATTGAGTAACATATCAGACAAATGGAAAGACCTAAAGGGAGGGGGTGCGGAAGAGGCTGGCTGATATTAAAGAGACGACAGCGACACGGTTGACATAATCACGTTCGAGTGTCACGTTCGGAATGGGGCACGATAAGACGACGGCCGAGACGAAGTTGCCGCCGCCGCCGCCGCCGACGATGATGATGACGATGATGATGATGAAGATGATGAGGCTTTTGTTGCCGTCACGTTCTTAAAGAGTTGTTCCTGCTATTGCCGGCCCCCATGTGGTCCACTCTGAGTTTTGGCCCGCAGACTGAGAACAAGTTTCGTTTGTTGTTTTGTCAAACGTTTGTAAAGTTTTTCCTTTTGACTTTTCGCTTTGGTCTCATTAAAAACATGTTACATGCTGCTTTTTTATTTAATGCTTAAACTGAGATTATGAAATTGTTGGCTTTAACTTTAACTGTTTATATAATTAATATTTCGTGTGTAACTAACCAAAGTGGAACAAACTCACAATAAAGTTACCAACTCGCGCTTAGACACTTTGCTTTCTTTTTGTTAAGTTCTTAACTTTACCGCGTGCATTTTCCAACTGCATTGATTGATTATTTTATAATTTATTTCTCAACTCTTCTGCTGATTACAAGCGAAAGAAAATCCTTTGTCGTTGCTTTCTCTGCAATGCAATTGAAGCATTAAATTTCAATTATTACAACATCAAGGGGCTATCCACAGTAGTTTTTATATGCTTTGGGCCGCTTTCTATTTATTGCACAATTAACAAGTCGTTAGCCCAAACGTTTTTGGGATCTCTCAGCTACCAACTAGCGGTACCTGGTACAGTTGGCCGTTGGTAATAATATCATTTTAATTGCCACAGGCTAACAGATACCACACAACCACAAAGTGAATACCTTTCGACTACCGAACGCAACTGCAACAAACTAACTATTCACTTAGCAAGTCGCTTCGCAATTAAGATTAAAATATAACCTTTCATTGAAAGTACCATTGCTGCCAACTTATCTCGGTCAAAAGTGACCTTGTCCGGTTTTTTTTTTGTTTTTTGGCCAACAATTTTGATGGCCCCACTGAATGAAGCTGCTGGTAGTTGGGTCATTTGGCGCTGACTTTTGTAGCCCACATTGTAGCCAAGCACTTTATAGCACTTGAGTTTGGAATGAAGACCACACGACGAGTTGTTTCATGTGTTTTGATGCGTTGAAAGTGTTGAGCAGAGGGCCTTGTTTGGTAATCCGATCTGTGATCGAGCGAGCCACAAGTGGTGTCAACTGTGCCACAGATTTTGGGTGAAGAAGAGTTCACTGAACTGCGGAAGGCCACAACTTGAACTAATTTATCTTACTGATTTGTTATATGTAGAAAGCGTATTTGAAATTATTGAGGGAAAAAAAATATATAACATTACATTTTCTCTATCTTCCTCTTTCGGTTTTGCCGCAAATCCAAATCCGATCTCAAATCCATTGTGATTAATTGTGCAGCGTAATACGTAAATGGTAAATAACCACATGCAGGTTGGTAATACATGGGGATATAGTCGACATTGCGGGGACAGTTTCTTAGCCAATGTTAAGCTGGCTTTCCATTTGGCATTTTCACAATTTTCTGGCAGCAGTTCGACAGCTAACAAATGGTCAAATACATAAGCCGCATTTGACAAATGGTCATAATCGAGCAAATGCGTTGCCATCAAATGCAAATGGTCAAAACAAATGAATATGATTCAACTGCTCTGCACATTTTGGCTAATTAGCTGAGTAACTCGTTTGTCGATTATTATCATAATTATTGTGCAACATTTAATTGGGCAATTACAAAAATTTCTATTTTTACCATTTATGCAACAATTCACATCTTGCAATTGTTGTGGTGCCTTGCAGCTCCAATTGAAGGTTGCACCAAAGCGTACATTGCAACGAGTTATTACTGTATGCAAGTCAAGGTCAAGAGTGTAGATTAATGTTCATTAATCTCAGCATGTTAAGCTGCGGGTCATCGATTGGGTTAATCGGTTGTTATTATGTTGCGTTGGGAAATGATAAGAAATGTGGCAGACAGACAAACTGACTGTAGTTGCAACTAATCAGTGGAGTTTTTAAGGGGCAGTTGAACTCAAGGTGACGTTGTGAAAGATAGGAATAGCTAGAAATATGATTTATGAAAGGATTATCAAAGTTTTCTCTCTAAAATTCTAGGGAATGTCAGATAGATTTTATGATTTGATTTATGTTTAACTTTGGACTGTACTGTCTGTCGTATCTGTCGATCATTTCATAACTATTTCTATCTGTAACTTTATAGATAACTCTATACTTTCAATTAATAACATGTTATATTTTTAATAACAATAATTTTCTCTTGCAAATACCATTAAACACACCTCTTTAATGTTTATTTAAACGTTTCAAGAAGCTCTCCTCATCATGTGGCCAATTGCCCAGTTTGATTATGATCATTTGATCATCATCTTCGTTGACCTTTATTGAACTTCCCAACTGTTTCAACTGAATCAGCTAAGAGTTGTTAAACATCGACAATATCCTCATATTTCGTCTGGCAATCCTCTCTTGACAAGTTGCAAATGGGGCGTGGCAATACAAGCAATTTAAACAACTGTAATTGAAAACCGACATTTGGCAAATTAAGTGCCCATAAAAAGAGTTGTACAATGGACAATGTAATTACCAAAAACAAGCCAAAAGCCTCACACAGGTAATGCCAAAATAAATAATGCAAACAAAAGACAGCAATTTGTGGTTAAAAGCAAATAAATTAAGCAAGTAAGTGAAATGCTGTAAGTGACAAGCCGAAGGTTAAATACGCTTAAAAACTTATCAAAGAAATAAAAGAAATTGCACAGTTATTTAATTTATCTTATCACAGATCTTTTCTTAATATAGAGTATCGATTAAACTTGATCTTCCCTAGCGATACACAAATAATTTTTGGTCATTTCGTTAACATTGCAAATGAGTTTTCGGGTTTAGTTTTTGATTTTCGTGGTTTTGTTTTGGTTTTGGGCAGGCGAAAACAGTCCTGGGGGGACTCTGTGAAACAAAGTCTGGGCAATAACAGCATTAGGAGACAATGGAAAAACTTTTGGTTGACTTTCACTATCAACAGGTGGAGATGAACAGCAACGGCAACAGCAACAGCAACAGCCAAGTGAAGCCAGTCAAGTGAATCGCACATCGTGTTTTTTGTATTCCAACAATTACGACACCTCAATTTGCGAGGATGCTTGTGGTTATTGAGGGGGAGGGTGGGGGGGAGTACTGCTGGTGGCCAACTTCATGCCCAGAAGCTACAAAAATCAAAACACAAGCACATACATAACTCCAAGATCCCCAAAAGCTGGATGGCATAGTCTGTGGACCGCCTCCTTGAGCTGCTGCTGCTCTTGCTGCTGCTGCTTGAGTTGCTGCCCTGAGCGACAGGCTGTGTAACTCATTAAGCGGCGAACGGGTTCATAACTCAGCGCACACTGGGGTCACATGGGGGTCAGTGAGTACAACAACAACAACAACAAAAACAACAGCGCAGCTTGTCAGAGTTGTTGCCGGCACTTCCGAAAGATAAACGACAATCAACGCCATGTTGATCGACGACATGTGAGCGCACTTGTAGCCACGATTCGATCAGAGTCTCTGGGAGCGTCAGGGAGCTGGATAAATTGATTTTTAAAAGATGCTCACTAGAAAGTGGGCGCATCCTCTCTAGATTTAAGGCAAGCGTTATGTTACCGCATCATTCATTTGTCTGCCACGACAAACTAAAGTAAAAGTTTAAACTCCGCTTGGTCATGGTCTCTGCTCAATCTCAAACTCAATCTCTGGCCTGGCCTGGCCTGCCCTGGCCTGGCGTTGACATGGACGTGGTCCACCATTGTTGGCAACACTTTCCTGTGCACACTGTGCACTTTTGGACGTGATTTGCTACCAACAGCAATTTGTGCACAACCCCAGCGACATTATTTAAACTTCATTTAATCGCCAACATAAATATATATATATATATATATATATATAATTTTTTTCTTCTTTCCTTCCTCTTTCGGGGCGTTAATAATGTGGGCTCGGTTCAATAACACTCAAACAAACCAAATAACTTATGACTTGGGTCTAACGGGCATTACGTTTTGATGGGATGTGAGAGAGATACCGACCGCAGTCAACAAAACCAGCAAACCAAACAACCAAACAACCCAACAACCAAACCACCAAACAACCAAACAACCAAACAACCAAGCTAAGCTCAACTAAGCGTGCTTAATGTTCAATTGTTTAGAGTACATTGAACTGAAACTGCAGGGAAAACTAACTGAGAAACTGTGCAAAAGTCGAGGATCACTTTTGTATGAAAGGGAAAAAGAGAACAATCGACAAGTTGTTGCGAGTAACACATAAAAGGGCTTACAAAAAGGTTAAAGCAACTTGCTACTTAAGCATGGTAAAGTCCAAATAGTTCAGTTTTTATTTTTATATATAGAAGAGGGAAAATTTCTAAAATTAAATAAATATAGCTGTCAGTGTCTCAGTGTTGATTTTAGAATAATTATCATTTCTACATTGAATATCATAAAGAATATGAGACTTAGGAACACAATGAAGTCTTCAATTGAGAGCGTTCTGTTGAGTAGCTAGGACATATAGATACTTTCTATAAACTATGTATATTTAAATCTATATCTATATCTATATCTATATCTATATCTATATCTATATCTATATCTATATCTATATCTATATCTATATCTATATCTATATCTATATCTATATCTATATCTATATCTATATCTATATCTATATCTATATCTATATCTATATCTATATCTATATCTATATCTATATCTATATCTATATCTATATCTATATCTATATCTATATCTATATCTATATCTATATCTATATCTATATCTATATCTATATCTATATCTATATCTATATCTATATCTATATCTATATCTATATCTATATCTATATCTATATCTATATCTATATCTATATCTATATCTATATCTATATCTATATCTATATCTATATCTATATCTATATCTATATCTATATCTATATCTATATCTATATCTATATCTATATCTATATCTATATCTATATCTATATCTATATCTATATCTATATCTATATCTATATCTATATCTATATCTATATCTATATCTATATCTATATCTATATCTATATCTATATCTATATCTATATCTATATCTATATCTATATCTATATCTATATCTATATCTATATCTATATCTATATCTATATCTATATCTATATCTACATCTATATCTATTCTATTATTATCTACCATCAATAGAAATGCATATATTCTGGAATTTATATGAACTTCCTATTAAAAAAGACTCAAGAGTCAAGTTATTTATCACATCACATCACATCACATGGCAGTTAACACTTCTTAATCAATTTAACTACCAAACTTTCTTTGCTTTTCAATTGGCTAATCTACACACATGACAATCGTTGGCTGCCTAGTGAAAGTTGTTGCTGATCCTTCCTGGTGTGTCTGCGACAATAAGACGATAACGAAGTCATCATCCGATCAGACAATAACGGCGCCTCCTTGCAATCGCGCTTAAAATTTGCATACTGCTGCGTTATTGCAATATTTATTGGCCATGCGACGATTGGCAACTTTATTAGCAATTTGCCAAACGACAATTTGAATAATACAAGGAGTGCAACCCGTCGAGCGGCATGTGCCTGCTGCAGATTGGGGCAACAATAGTGGGTAGAGCACACCTTGCGTCTTGTTACATGATGATTGAATGTTGCAAGTGAAACGCGTCGGCGTACGTCAGTAACTCAATGGATTATGATGTTGTGCCACCTTTGTGGCATGTTGCACAAGGCTTAACAAGACTTAATCATCAGCCACATGCACCTTTTAAACGGTATCAATTTATGGGTCATCATCACATGTGGGAGCGACAAATTTTCACCCTTTTGATACGTGTGGCAAGTTATGGACACACAGCGGCAGCTGACGGCATTAGAAAGTCAACAGCAAAATGGGGATTTGCATTTGCAACTCGTGCATGTTTGCAAAATTCAAATGGGAATTTTCAATTTTCACCTGAAACAACAACAAAAAAAGTTGAAGTGAATTTATCACGTGGCGATTTTATGATAATTTTATTTCCCCCTGTTGTGTCCGCATCTGCGTTGTTGTTGTTGCTTCGGGATTGTCACGTAAATCGTTGCCCGTTGATCGCAACAAATATGAGGGTTCATGAGCTATGCTTTGGGGCAGACGTGCCCGGTTGCCAGGTGGCAAGTTACGAGGTGATAGTTACACGTTCCCCAAAATCGTGGTGACTCAATTGCCAGCCCAACTTTAGCTTTAACTTCTCAGCTCTTGAGTGGCAGCAACGGAAACAAAACCTTCTGTTTTTTTTTTTCATTCGTCTTCTTTTTCTGGCTTTAAAAGCATATTGACATATCAGCTGCAAATCGCTGAGCAGAAGGAGACCAAAATCTTTCCCCTTTCTGCAAGCAAATGGGGAAAAGGCCAAAAAAAAAACTCAATGACAGCTAACAAAACTGAAACTGAAACTGAAATTGAAATTGATGCAACAAAAACATTGTAACATTGCCGGAAGACAGACGCTGCCAATGGCAAAAAGTTCAAACAACGAATTGTTTTTCCATATTCCTTGCCTTTGACAGACAGCCGGACCAGAGTCTCCAAATCGAATCGAGTCGAGCCGAGCCAAGTCGATAGTCAGAGACGGTTGCACTCACAGATATACAATCTGACAGCGTACAGTCCAAAGAGCCAGCGACAGATGCAGACAGCATTCAAGAGGGGTGAAGCAAAACGGGGGCATGTTCAGGCAACAGGGGCAACTTCAGTTCATATGCCCTGCAATCGAGCGCGCATCTTTGTTGTTTATAATCAAAAGCCTGTGGAATACTTGCTCATAGACTATTGGTAGCTGCCACTAAATGTTCGCTATTATCAAAGTAATTGCTTGCCCCATGATGATCATGATCATGATGATCGGCATTTGTTAGTAATAAAAGTTATCTGCAAGCAAAGATTTCATCGATAAGTTGGCATTACTTGTGCCTGCGTAATTAGCTAATTGAATGAACTGCATTCAGATATGAGCAGCGATAAGATAAAAAACAGGAAGAGCTATCTGTGGAGTGTGGAATACCCTAACAAAAAAGAGAGCTGATTGCTAAACTCATTTGATATGCAAGTTGAATCTGGTTGAAATCAACTTGAATTTCCTCTCTTCAAGCAGAGAAGTAATACAAATATTCTGACCCAATTATAAAACGCTTAACAAAGCTACTTATGCAACTAAAGAGTACATTTAAATAGTGAAAACCTAAGAACACTTTGAAGAATGAAAGCGAAACTTCAGAGGAAAACTCTTAAGTGCATAAGTACGCGAAATAGCATTGAACTGAAGAGCTGCACATCAAATAAATTATACAGCATATGGAAATTATAGATACTTAAAGGGAAATGCTGACTTAAAGCAAAAACTTCTAATGGGAAGCAAAACCTTAAAATTATCACGTAGTATATGCTAAAGTTAAGATCATCAAGTTGACAATTATGTTTCGATTGACTCTTCAAATATCGATAATTTGAGACAATAATTATGGATAATTTGGCAATAAATCACACACAAAAAAATGCGAAAGTGATGTACGTAATTGTATAAATCGCAACAATTAAGGAATTGCACGAATTTCGAATTCGAAATGCATTCAAAAATATAAGGATGAGTGAAAGCGAATGAATGTTAATTACGAATCGACAAATGGCAGAGACTCAATTTGAAGAGAGCAGCAGCTAGAGTAATGTAGGCATGTGATGCACAGATGTACAGATGTACAGTGCATACATATAGTTAAAGCTAATCTTGGTAGCATTTTAGTATTTTCGTTAAAACGAAACGTTTCCCCACCCCACACAACACCCCTTGGAAAACGCCATGAAAAATTGAAATTTGCACGCAATGCTAAAGCTAAAGTTATGACGGCCTGCAGTTGCTGGAGACAGTGGGGGGGATATAAAGATGAGGTGGTGTGTGTGTGTGTGTGTTTGAAATGGCATCTCGTTTTATTGATAGCTCAACATGAGAAATGGCAATTTTAATTGCGGAAGCCAACAAAATGTAAACAAAAGTCCACCATAAAAACTAAATCTGTATCTGGAAAAACTTACGCAACATATGTGCAAAATCAAAAACAAATGCACTTTTCACACAATGTACGAGTGTTCAGTGATTCTTACCTAGAAAGAGAAGAGAGAGAAATAGAGAGAGAGTTAGTAAAGATATATACATATAAATGTGGCCAAAGTTATTGGCGACATCATTCAAAAATAAACTTCAAAGACATAACGAAAATTTATGAACAAAGCAGCGCGAAGGCAGTAGGAACAGAGCGGGGTGAGGAGGTGACATCACTTCTTCACGATAGCAAGTGACATTGCCTTCACTATAAATGTATAATTTATGTCTAAATAGGGGCCGCTTCTAGAGCTTAATGATTTGTTGTGCTTCAATTCAAAGTGAAATGTTTGGACACACTTGGCGGCCAAATTATCGCCAGATGCCAACAATAACAACAGCAACAACAACACTAACAACTTGAGCGACACGCAAACCCACAAGATTTTTTAACAAATCTCCAATTGACAGCCAAAAAGAAGGAAAAACCAAAGATTCCCAGATATGGGAAAACTATTTCCAAGTATGCATGTCGCATTCTCATTCCAACAAAACCAAAAATGGGCGCCGTATTAGAATTTCTAGAGTGGGTGTTGACTGCACAGGGCAAGTTGGGGGAGTAGTTCAGTGGAAGGGGAAGGGGAAGGGGAAGCACAACAAACGAGACATAGTTTGTTATGCTAATTGAAAAGGCAAGCAAAGAAAGCGAGAAAGAAAGAGAGAGAGCGAGCGAGCGAGAGAAAAAAGCTTTTGTCTGGCCATGAACAATTTATGTATGGCCAGAAAATTTGTTGTGTGGCAAGGAGAAGAAAAACTACGATTTTCACCCAATTTTCTGGCTCTGTGCATGTGGCGATGATGCATGACATTTACTATATCAAAGACTGTGTGTGTGTGTGAGTGTGTGTGGGCGTATGTTAGGCCTAAAGAAGTTGGAGAGGCACGCGATAAAATGCAGTCAACTTCCATTTGGAAATGGACTGTGGTTCATTTTTTTTTCTTCTCTTTTTTTTTTTCATATGCCTGAAAAGTGCTTTCGATAGCATTGTTGACATTGTTGATTCAGCGATAACAGAAAAGTCGATAAAGCATATTGGATGTATATGTAGTGTTGGCCCACTTCTTCTAAGTGGGCAAGAGTATAGAGGAAGCGCAGTTAGTCTGAAGTGCATTAATTAGTGCCATAAATTGTGGTAACATCAGCTAATATACATATAGTATAAAGTATAGATTGTATAAATGGAATAATTCTATCAATAAAGCTGATAGGGATAACGAATGATAAGATAAATAATCAAAAGCTAGACAGAGGCTATAAAATATATATATATATATAAAAGTCTTTGATTGGGTTCTATGTTCTAAATTTCATTAAAGGTCAGTTTTGTTTGGAATTGAAGTGGTTTTATAAGCATAATCAACATGGAATTATAGATAATCGTTCATTGAAAATAGAATTAAGAAACTCTGAAAATGAATGAAGAGGCAAAAGAGCAGACTTTACTTGATAGATTTTGTTGATGGTCTTCTTCATCAGTTAAATCAATATGCTAACCTTAAAGCTGGCCAGAAGATAACTCCTTCTCTTAATGCTTCCCATATAAACGTTTATCACTGACAATTCTATTCAATTGTCAGTTCGATAAAGCATTCACACATCCATTCATTCGTTTTAAACACTCTAACCCCTTCTTTTGTACTAACACTTCCTTCCTTTTGCTCTGAAGTTGGCTAATTCTCAATGCAATTGCATTTGCAATTCATAGCACGTTTTCGAATGTTTATTTCATTTTTTTTTTTCAGGGTCTGTTGCGCTCCAATGGCTACGAAAGATTTAAAAATGTTGTTATTGCACGAGTCAACAGCAAAAAGAGCTGAGAAAGACATCACAGAGACGAACTCTGCAAATAGTAGCAAATAAATCGACTCGCAAGGCGTTGTGATAATAAACAAAACCAAAAAAAAACCATAAAGACAAATGCAACAAAATGCGGCAAAATGTTTATGCAAACAACAATAGAGAAAAAATGCCCAAGAGGAAGGAAGCCAAGGCCACAAATAGGAAATGTATTTGCTAGAGGCAAACACTTGGGTGGCATTGCAAGTTAACAGGGAGAGGGGAGAGGGGAGAGGGGGGAGGTAAACAGAGAGGCAGACTTGTTGTCATGTTCATATTTTGCATGTTGCAACAACAAGCGATCGATGTTTGATTCAATGTTGCATGAAGCAGACTTTGGAAGCTCTCTCAAAGATGTGGCAATGATAAGACAATTTTCTATTGTTCACAGGACACATACACACATATACACTTACCTAGCCAGCGGAAGAGAAAAGGACGCTAAGCTCTCAGAGTCAAATCAACGATGGAGGTCAGAGTTCAGTTTTCAAACTTTCTAAGAGCGATATAAAAAAAATTCCATTACAAATTTGTCAGCGCCAGGAGCCAAAGCAATAGGCAACTAAAATGCAATTTCATGGCTTGTCAATCAGTTTGCATTCGTTGTTGTTGTTGTTGTAGTTATTGCTGTTCGTTTGTGGCAAAAGGGCGCCACAAGGCGGCCAAAACTGTCGTTGCATTAACTGATTTATGTACGATTTTCGCTGACTTTTGCTGCCAAATAGTTTCAATTTTTTTTGTTGTTTTTTGTTTTTCTTTTCAATCGTCGCGATTCTGTGCAATATTTTCAATTTTATGCTTTGCAGACAGTGTCAGAGGTTAACATAATATTTTTGATTGCATTTCAATTTTCATATTGCCATAAATCTTGCACAAGTGGCAAATTAAAAGTCATAAATTATTGACTGCGATATCATTTGGCATGCGAAAGAAGCAAATAGTAAAAAAAAAAAAAAGCAACTGCAATTCCAATTGCCATTCCCATTTCCCAGGCAGCGTTCAGCGTTCAACATTCAGTACTCAACAATTTCCCATTACCATTTTGCCGCAGTCAGCAACATGCTGCGCAGCAACATGTTGCCAACATTTGTTGTTGGCTAATTTGCACTGCGGTTTGCTTTGGCGTTTAGCAGTCAGTTAGCCACTTTTAGCTTTGTCAGCAGCCTCACAAAAACTAAAATTCAGAGAGTCAAAGGTGTCTGAATTGTAATTTAAATTTGTGTTGTCATTCCAAATGGACACATGTCAAATGTAGCCGCAACAGCAGCCACAACAAATGAGCAATCAGCATGGGGCATAGCATTATATAGCATTAATATACAAAAGGGAGTGCCAGGCTAAGGTATACGCTGTAAACCAACTACGTACGTCATTTCAATTGATTTAACATTGTATCTGTCTAGTTAAGTTTAAATTGAAATTTGTTTAATATGAATCAACTATTTAGAGAGTTTTCGACTAAGACTTTCGCTGCAGTTTCAGTGAAGTAATTTAACTCTTTTATTCAAGCATTTTGTTTGCTGTTGCTCATAAATTAATATGGCTAGATAACGTTCAAATGCAATGCAAGGAACCAGGAGTATGGCAAGTTTATTTCATAATGAACTAAAAGAAGGAATTACTGCATATACTCAATAATTAGTTAAACTTTATTCCAGTTTCGATGCATTGTAATATTTATGTGGCATTTTTATGTTTTTATTATTGAAATCAACTTTTATGTTCGACCTACAAGTTTTTCGTTTTTTAATCAGCCAATAAATGTAAAACGCAATTCTTTAACCGCCCAATAAAAAAGGAGTAGTATATAAAATCTCACATCTGCTAACCCATATAAATTACCATAGCAAATCACACATTTGCTAACCCATATAAATTAAGCCAGATTGATTAATTCGGAGCTTTGTTTATGTTGAAATACGATATCGAAATGTGTAACAATAGATCGTTTGTCTCGTTTTCTACACTTCCGTTGCATTTTGATTTATCATCAGACGCCCCACGCATCCTCAGCCGTAATCCTAAACTCCAAAGAGCAGCACACATAGACATATGTCAAGCCAGAGTAGGAGACGCAAAGAAAGCGCGACAGAGAGAGAGAGAGAGGGAGTCGAAGGGAGGGGGGAGAGTAAGTCTTCAAATACGTGGGTTGTGCTTCCCCTGCTGCTCAATTGGGAACAAAACAACATGAGCTTAATTATTTTTAAATGATTTCTCAAGAAACCCACGGGAAATGCTACATGTTGTTGTTGCTGCTGCTGCACATGTTATTGGTTCATTGTTTGATGGAAGCTTACATCTGGATTCCCTTTGGTACATCCCAATCTCAATCAATATATACATATATATGTATTGAACCCACGCAAGGGATTGCATAAAAGCATCGCGAGTTGTCAAAGACACAAATTAATCTTTCCTTTTTTACTTTGCTTTCATCCCCCTCGCTCGTCTGTGATAATGGGGCATAATAAAGATTTCAACGCTTCCAAGTGAGCAAAGCAACGCATTCACCCACAAGTTGCATGCAAACAGTCAACAGGCAACATGCAACTTAAAGATGCTGCAGCTGCAGCAGTTGCAATTGAAGCTACGATGACTTTGTCAATTCGTTTAGCGTGACGATTTCTTGAATTCCAAATTCAATTGAATTGAATTGCACTTCAATTGATATGTTCATAATGGGAAAGGCTTAAAGGATTTTCAATTTTTGGTATAAGTAATAAAATGGAAATTAAATTAAAGTGCTGAAAAATGCACATACTTGAAATTGAAATTGTAAGAAGACTTTCCACAGCCTAAATGGAGCTCAGCGCACCCTTCAAACAAATCGATGACTTATCAAATGCTATTTACTATTAACCTCATGCCAGACAGTTAAAGTTTAATGTTATTGGCGCCTTCAACTTGAGGCAAAGTTACTTAGTTGTGACCCAAAGACAAAAAAGGTTTGTTACCCAAAACCCAAAACCCAAAAAGCCGCACCCAGCCTGAAACTCATCATTTTTATTTGCTCCTACATCAACAAATCTTTGTTAACAATCTTTGATATTTCTTCTTTAGTTTGTTGTTGTTGTGGGGGGTATTTGTAATTCAAGAGCATCGCGATAAACAGAATTGTAATAGATGTTTAACTTTGATACATGGCGAAAGGAAAGGCTTCCAGAGTGGGCAGAGTTCAGACAAATTTGTAATGATGATGAGCTTTCCTTTGCTTTAACGGGAGAAAGCTGTAGAACGCCCGAGTTGACTATGGAACGCCCATATATCATTTATTTGGAAAATAAACAACCAAAATTAACTGCACCCCCATCTAATGTATGACTTTCGTATAATTTTACTAGCTTTTTGCCCCTCCCTGAAATTCAATTGAATTATTATTATTTTTTTTTTTTATTTTATTTTTTTTTTTTTTATTTGTTGCTTTAATTTATAATTCGTGTATTTTATTAATTTAATTATTGGCAATGCTTTGTGCAACTTTAAACCGGACTCACAGCAAAAAATAATTATAGAAAACAATTTCAATTACCAAAAAATATGAAATACAAAAAAACTACACGAATCTCTGGACTGAACACACAGGTGAGTTTGGTTTTGAGCAGCAGGTGGGTTTGCAATTCGCTTATGTTGACAGACACTGCAATTTTCCAACGCAGTTGGCAACACTTCCAACAGCTTGACACGCCCACATTTACAGTTACACAAATGCAGGCAACTCTAATTGCAATTGCTGTTGTTATTGTTGTTGTTGTTGTTGTTAATGTTGTTGCTGGCGCGTGAAAATTTCGTTGCAATTGTTGTCGGTAATTGCATAGTTGTAGTTGGATGTTGGGAATTGGGATTCGCTGTCGAGTCTCTGGTCACGTTCATGAGATTCTCAACAGCATTGACACCCCAGAGTTCACCAAGTCTCTCAAATCACAAATCTCCAACCGGAAGCGATTGGTTTTGCGCCCAAAATGCTGGACAAGATCGCCAATCATTGGACAATGAGTGTGAAATGCGAAGCGTGTCCAAGTTGCATTTCCTAGAGATTATGAAAATTGCGCAAATGTTGCTGCTGCGCTTGTTACTACAAATTGGGCTATTGTTGTTGTTGCAACAACAACAACAACAACACCAACAACAACAAGAAGCAGACGAAACGTGGCAAATTCAGTAGCAGCACTTCCATCTGACCACTTTTCTATTCAACTAATTCAATGTTCTATTCCCCACCATTTGAAACAAGAGCAACCTGTAATCTTAGGCGGGTTTGGTTGCATGCCCCCAGGACTGCCACTGTTTCGAGTGTTGCAACACTCGCTGGCAGTCAGCAACATGGGCCAAATGTCAGTGGGGTTTCAACACGGCTGGCAAATGACTTGTCCAAGTGCCACAATCAGCGAGCATTCGCTTAGCCAACATTCCTCTTCTAGCGAGGAAGCATTTACTTCATCATGATTGGGCCTGCGCCGTCTTTAACAACTTCTCCCCCACTTCTCTTTTACCCCCCTGTCTCTAACTCTCTTCTTTCTCTTCGCTTTTGGCTCTGCACCTGCCACTTTTTCGATTTACGCAGTGAGAAAAGTTTCGACACTAAAGCATTTCCCTCGTACGAAGTCAAAACCTTCTCAACTACACTGAGCGAATAAATAGACTATTTTGCCCAAAATATACTTTCATTTACTTAAATTTAGAGCGCATGCTTGCAGCTTTCTCTAGTTAAAAACAAATATTAAAAACGTTTGTTATTTTTCTTCGCACAGCGAAATTTCTTTCAGTGCACGTGCCACTGCCCGTTCGGCCGGAACAATGCAGTTTGTATTATTTAACGTGCATTCTTCTTCTTCTTTCACTACTTCTGCCGCTTCCTCCGCTTCCTCTGCTGCTTCTTTTGTTTATTCAGGCGAACGGACATGAAACATTTTCAACTTTTTCACACTCGATGCGAAAAACTATTTCGCTTTGCATTTCCGCACTTTCCACATACATTTTAATGGGGCATGCAATGAGTTGAAATTCGCAGAGTTTCAGCAAAGGAATTTCCGGGGTGTTTTTCCACTTTTGCATTTTATGAAAATGCTCAAATAGCATTCGTCAATCATGCAAATTGAGCGAGGGCGACTCTCGACAATTGGCCAACCACATAGTTTGGCTTCCTTTTTGGCCCTGGACATGGCCAAGACAAGTCAAGACGTTGCGTTGCTTAAGCTGCTTTTTGCATAATTAGGTAGCAGACTCAGTCAGTAGTCATCGTTAGCAGTTAACCCCTCAAACCTTAAGACGAACCTTGCCCCAACACATTTGCATAAGTCAGTCAAAAGTGCAAGCCACGAAAATTGATGCGGGTGGGCCAAGAGAATTGCCAGCCAGAGGGAGAGAAAGAGTGAAAGCCTTGAGAGCCAGTGTCTTCTTCACATAATAATATATATGTGTGTGTGTCTGTGTGTGTGTGTGTGTGTGTGTGTGGTGGGTGCTAAGCTTAACCTTGTGTTAGGTGTCGACAGGGTTAGGCGAATTAATTTCTTTACGGCTCTGTTGCCCCCGTAGAGATGGCCCCACAGCGATAAGCTCAACAACTGCGGCTAACTGAGTTTTGGCAGCAGAAGAAAAACTTAGTTGCAAAGTCTACAGGCAAGCGAATCCAACTGTTAGAGACCCTGTATCATAGTATCTTGAATAACTGCCGAATTACTATTGCATCGTTCGGCACACATTAAGATGATTGACTCGGTTCTTGATGCTAAGCCAGAATATATATACTTACTATAGTTACTTCCCCTATTCGACAAAACTAATAGACCCGTTACAATTTTGAAGTACAGGGTCGAAAAACATTTCATTTGCCATTTTCTGCAGTTGTTTCTTCTGCTGTTGTCACTTTTACCCGGCGCGGGTTCGAGGTTATCAACAGCAAGACATCTCTGCAAAATGCAAAAGAGGAGAGCTGCTACAAGCACTACGCAATGTTGCCGAGACCCGTTTCTCCCCACCCGGATAAAATTTCTTTAGTGGCTTCCGTTGAACTTGTGGACGAAGAGGAGGAGACAAGAGATCCTACTCAGCTACTCAGTGTCGCCGTGTCGGCATTCATTCCATTGCCATTAACAATACTACACGGGATGGCACAGCTGAAGGTCAGCTGCGCCAAAAGCCAATTCATATTCATTGTTGGGGGCGGCGTTGCAAATACGTTGCATGCACCATGCAACTGGACACGCATCTGCGGTATTATCGACAAGCCAGCATGCCACAAGGCGCCAATGAACTCTAACCAAAATTATGAAAATGCAACTTGACGTTGCAACACTTGACTTTTTCGATCAAACAACAAAAACAAAAAACAAAAAGTTGGTGGTGAAAAACCAAATGGGAAATTTTCATTAGAACCGCATGTTGTGAAAATATAACAACAACAGCAGAAGCAGCAGCAGCAGCAGCAAAAACCATAAAAGGAAATTGTTTTTAGTTTTCCATTGTAGAGTGAGAGATCAGTCACTGGAACGAAACTATTAAACAGTCTCCGCGTGCGCGCTGGCAAATTGAATTGGAATGGGAATGAGACTGAGACTGAGTTGCAGATGGAGAATGCGAATGCGAATGGAATGGGGTAAGAGAAATACATAGGAATGACGAAGAATGTGAATGTGAATGAGAATGAGAACGGCATGGTTCCATGGCGTTGGTTTTTGGCATTTACCCAGCGCTTACACTTGACCCTAACTGGGTTTCAATTGTTCCAAGCGAACGACAACAGCGAACTTGACAGAAGACGGAACTAAAAGATGTAGTTGGCATAGATGACATCATTTCATTTGAATTGAAACATGGCAATCTAAAGTATATAAACTGTGCTATTAACTGTCTATTGCAATTGTGTTTTATTAAATGTTTATTTTTACGTTATTTAAGTTCTTTAAAATCAACTGAAAATTCTATCAACCAAATTGTAAATAACAGGATGAATTTCACATTTATTATGATTATTTCATCATTACATTTGCTTGTCTCTTGTTGGTTAATGAATGTTACGGAGCTGTGAAGCGCACAAAAAAAAAAAAAAACAAAGTGGGTTAATTGCTGTGGCAGTTAGTTTGTTAGTTTGTTTTTTTTTTCATTTTGTCATAAAGTTGCAGCTGAGGCTGCTGCTTCATAGCAAGTTCGGGTAGTACATGGCTAATTCTCCAAATTAAACCCAATGGCTCGCATTCGTTACGCATTGCGAGTTGTAAGTTCGTTTTTTTAGTTATTGTAGATGTTGTTTTGTGGCTTCCGGTCGCATTTTATGCTATATTCATTATTTCTGTTTTTCTTTTGCTATAGAATAAGTGCTGAGCTTATATTTAAATTATGAAGTGAGTTGTGTTGTGTGGAAATGATTGAGGCAACTGGTTGGAAAAGTACACTTCTAGTTCAGTTTGGGTCAGGAAAATTGCTGGCAAAACTTGGCCATATGGTTGGTCAATTAATGTGAGCCGAACCCTGGCCCCGCCCACAATGCAGTGCCTTATCAGTTGTATACGTTGTGACAACCTCCCCCAATGCACGCCATATATCATGCTATAATAAGACCCTATATATAAGGGCATTTGCTGATAAATGTAGTCACCACTCATACGGTGGGCGTTGCATTTGTGTCACGAGTATGTGACCAACGGCAGGTGCACCACAAGCAATTTTCCGAGTGCTCTAGACCCTCGCAGTGTTGTAACTAATGTAATTTCCACTGTGAATTGCATATTAGACTGTAAGTGTTATATTCAGCTACGTTTTGTGTTTGTTATTTCTTCGATTACTTTGTTATGAATACAGAGCGGCAAAAAGCTGCACTGTGATAACTATAAATAGAAAAGTAAGTGAGTAAAGTCAAAGTGCTGAAGTGGCTAAGACAATTGAGTTCATTTTGTGAAATCATTTAAAGGAACAACTATGCAGAAGAATGAAATGCATACAGAAAGGCTTTGCTGTTAAAATGAACAAGTTTTTATTTATAACTAAGAAGCTATACTAATGAAACTAATATAAATAGTTTATACAAATACTATATTAATTGCAATACTTTTCCTTAAAAGTCTATTTAATTTAAAATAAGCTTTAGCTACTTAATAAAATACTTTATAAGCTTCAGCTCGCTTTCTCAGTCTGACTCTGTTTGCTAAACCATCTCTGACTCTCTCACTCTGCCACCCTATCTCTATCTCATTTCTAGCCCTGTGCTATTATTAAACCAGTGCCACACACTCAAGCACATATGCATAAGACACTTGATACCGTTTTAAATGCTTTTGCCTCCCAATTGAAGCCCTTCTCGGCGTCCAGAAGTGGCAATTAAAGCGCTTAAGTTGACGCTGCCTCAAATGGCACAATCTCTCTTTAGAGCCAGTACAAACGAGTACTCGTTGTGTCTCTCCCCTCCCAACTCACCAACCGCTTCATTTCTTTAACTCTCTTCATGGCCCTTTGATAGTACCGCAATTTGCAAATGAGGTAAAATGTGTGGCCAAAAAAAAAAAGAAGAGAGACAGAGACACAAAACCAAAACAAAGAGATCTTTGCAACGGTATAATTAAGTTGGCCTCATCAGCCATTTACGGCTATAGCAACAACAACAACAACAACAATAAACACAAGTGCGCGTGTTTTGTGGCATAGATCCTCTTACCTTGCCTCGCTTCCCCGCTCAACACTGCACCCCCCTCGTGAAGTTCGTCAGATTTTATTGTTTTATTTGCAAATAAGCGAAATACATGCCCCGGAACTGAGCAACTTTCCAAGCCAACTCTAGCGCTGTTCTGCCAGCATTTTAATGGCCATAACTAAGAGGCAACAATGCTTTTGTCTAATTAGATTTTTAAGGCCATTCATTATGCATATGTGCTGAGCAAACACAGTCACACACACACACAAACACACACAAGGCTGAGCTATATTTGGCACGCAAATCGCACTCGAATCGAGTTTAGGCAAAAGTTTATTCGACTTGGTTACAGTTACAGTTAACTCTTGCAACTTGCCACAGACTCTTGTGCAACTCACCGTGGCGGCATTTGGCAAAGCAACTCATTTGGGACACGCAGAGCAATGCCGACACACAATTGCCTTCTGCCCGCTCGCGCGCCCCCCTCTACTCCCCTCTAACAATCATATAATTACATAATGCTCACAAATTTGTTAAAAACCAAATGCATTGGCGAGACTTCATAACTGCCAACGACTGCAGCCTATCGATAACCATTTAAGCCACAGAAATTAAGCCAAATACACAATGGGAAAAAAATAAAACTAAAAAAAAAAATACAAAAATACAAAATGATTTCCATGGAATTTTGTTGCGGTTTGTGTCAAGCAACGACCAAAAGGCTTGGCCAACAACAAGAGAGTATAACTATGAGGCTTTGAGGTTGCCAACCTTTAAATACCCTTCTCAGACTGTTCCGAGCAATTCTCTATACTATATTTATACAATTTGCAATTTTATTACATATTTTAGCTAACTAACAGTTGCTTTAAAGCGTTACAAATTGCATGACAAAATCATTATGCCCACTATAAACTATAACAAATGAGCTATGCTCTCTACGTTGTACAATTACACAAATTACACGAAAAACAAAAAATAATACTCACAAATTATTGTTATTTTTTTTATGTTGTTTTCTTTGAAACTTTTTGCTTACCTGCAATGAGAGAAAAGAAGAAAAATTGTAGAATTTTATTAGTTTTGTGTGACGCGCGTCTCATAAAACTTAACTCTTAACCAACACATTAAAAGATGAACCTGGCCTTTTGCCTTACTCACACACTCTTACAAATCAGAGCCATCAAATTGTGTTGCACACACATATATATATATATATATAAAACAATGGCCATAAAGTGAAAAGAAGTCCATTAAGAAAGGGGAAAGGTCTTTTGAGGTTGAGGCACATTTATTTAACGACAAACTTGAGTAGAATTTTATAGTTTGCCAGCGTTTTATGTGAATGCAATGCCTAAAGTTTTAGACACATTTAATTAACGCAGTCGCCATGTAGAGCAAATTGTTTGATAGTAGCGCTGTAAAAAACGTATTTGTTCTCAGCTAAGGGGAATGATAATAAAATGAATAACGCCCACAAAATGTGGAGTTAGGTTATTGAATAAATATGCTTCCCATATGAATCATGCATTCAATTATTCCACGTTTTTGTTAAAGTTACTTTAGCTTTGTCTCAGCTGTCTAGGCTTTGTCCCTACTTCGGTTTCTCTGTATCTTTGTTATTTTAAATTTAAATTAACCAATAAAGATTTTAGATATACAGAGAACCCGTTCTAAGCTGAGTGCTTGCAGCTTTAAGATGTTTCTGAAGTAGAGTAATAGATAGATAATCATGCAGTTGATGAATGGAAGCGCCTCTCCTTTAATCTTATTATAATTATTTAAGTCTTTCCATCATATAATCAAAAAACAAACATTCCCATACAAATATTCACTGCATAAACATGCATCAGCTCGCTTATTGGTAATGAAAATATATCTATATATGTATCTACCGACTTGCAATTAAGCCAAGCCACACTTCCATTGCCATTACTTTCATTTATTGTTTAGCCGCAAATCAAAAACGCCGACAGCAATGTGTGAATCCAATGAAACTGACCAAAACCAATAACAGCATTCATTCATTCACTCACTCATTCGACCAAAACATTCGGCCATTCAAGTGAGCCAAGACAGTTCACTCACACACACACACACAGTAGCTTTTATATTGCACAGCCGCCCCGTTGTCTTTTGGTCCATTGTATCCATTTGGACTTTGTTGATATTAATGGTTTTACTTTTAGTTTTTTTTGTAGTTTTTCCTTTTCTTGAAGCAAAAGTTTTTCATTACTGAATATCGTAAAAATAAATATTTTCACAGTTTTGGCGTTAATTGGAAAATGCTGAGAAATAATATTTAAAAAAACAGCGTGAAAACTTTGAGGCTAACAACAGCCAGACAGCCACGCCTCTGTTTCGGAGCTATGTTTTTAATGACCACAAAAAAGCTTCAAAAACAAATGCGACCATTTGGTTTATTAAAATTACAACATAAGACGCGATCAATGAGTGTTCCAACTGGAATCTAGTTGGATTTATGGACTTAGACTTTGCATGTGTGGACCATAATTTTGGGGAGGGAGCTTAGATAGAGTGCTAGGTGTGTCTTAGTCAACAGAAACTAGGACAAAATTTAATTGAGCTGTGCAATACGTTTTGTCAGGCTTTAATCTGAGCTTTATAATCAATTAAAAACCAAGAAAAAAAAACAACAAACTTCAGAGGTTTCTAAGCCAAATTGTAAGCTTCATTGTTGACCCATAAATATAGAGTTTTTGAATTGCTTCATAAGGCAAACACAATAAAGGCAAATGCATTGCTGTTGTTGGCTGTTGGTTGTTGCTTGTTTGCTGTTGCTGTTGTTGTTGTTGTTGCTGTTATTGACTTTCCTTAGCGGCCGCAAGGCAGCTGCCAAGTCTTGAGTTGGGGAAGCCAAACAGTTGCCAGCATGTCTAAAGATTGTGGGTCTTGGCTGGAGCTGAAGCTGAAGACGAAGTCAAAGCTGGAGCTGTAGTTGGTCTCTGGCGTGGCATTTGATATCGATGATGTCTTTGTTTCATTTACAGCTCGAAAAATTATGCAAAATGCAATCACAGCAGGGGGGCAGACACAACACACAACAAGCCCAAGCCCCAGACATGCAACGAGCAGAGATTGCAACCGAAAGATGTTTTCCTCTGGGAGGGGTGTCCAAAGAGGGCAACATGCTAAAGAAACTTGTCAGCTTTATGACAGAAGACAGAAGAAAACAACACAGGCTTTTTGTTTTTGCCTTTGTGGTTAAAAAGTCAGCGGCAAATTGATATGTTTTGTGCTGCAAGTTGTGGGCAGGATCATGAATAAAGGCAAACGGGGATCTTCTGCTATCAATTACTTGCTGAATAAAAATAAAAATGAAAAAAATATGTTAAAAAGGGGAATATTTAAGAGCACAACGTATCAAATTTGGATTTGTGGCTGTTTTGGAATGCAGCAAAAGTATTGTAAAGGCTGAATTATACTTATTATACGTGCAGAGGTATCAATTAAAGCATTACAACTGCCAGAGAGGTACGACGAGTTATCTTATGAAACTGGAAATTGTTTATGTTGTCAGTCATGCAAAATGTGTACACACAGCTGATGTGATAATAGCAACGCGAACGTGGAGTCTGTCGCCGACTTGAACCTGGCACAGGCACAGGCACAGTCAATGGAATTGCCAGCTTTTTAGTAAACGAGGGGTTTTCTTATCGCATCCGAACATCAAGCAACCTTAAAAGGGCCACTTTCGTTTCTGTTTTACACAGAGAAATGAAAACGAAAGTGTTTTTCATACAGACATTGTAGAGTACGTCATGGTACCGCCGATGATTCCAAAGTTCCTCAGCTGTCCCGCAACTGGTGCCAACCAAGTGCAAGTCGTGTGCGTGATAAACCAATTAACCGCACTACACCAAACTCAACTCAAGCCAAGAAATTCGTTGGCTAAAAGTGAAATTTAAGGTAAAAACAAAGAAAAGCTAAAAGCGAGCGCACTTTGGGCCTATACAAAACTGAAACTTGTAGCGGGAGGCAGGCAAATCAAATGCCGCAACAAATAAACTAATGGATAGTTTCTTCAAAAATAAATAGAGAGATATTTTCGTTTATTTTGACAGACTTCAATGCGTCAGTCAGATGTCATAATTAGAAAAAATGGAATGGTTCTTTGCTCACTGATGGGTAAACAAAGGAAAATAGAAAGGCAAAGAACTGTTAAAAAGAGCTGAAATAAGTCAATCAGTTCCATTTGACAGTGAAAACAATGTTTATTTTAGAAATTGAAAGATATTGTCAAGTCGTTAAAAAGAAACTCTAGCACAGATCAAATCATTAATTCGTCAAAAAGAAAGGGAAATATTCTTTATTTCTTTACAATTATTTATTAAGTTAAAGAAAACCTTGCAATATGTTTAAAAATATTCAGAATATTTTTAACAATTTTATAAAACTTACAATTTGTTTAAAAATTAAGCATATTTGTATATTTGTTATAAATATAATTCAGTTAAGACTTGGTAAGTAAGTTTATATGATTTGTACTCATTATATAATTATTGTTTTAATTTATTTATAATTTTGAATTTAAATTTGCCAACTCTTCTTCTGCCTTTAAAACAAGTTTATAAATACTCAAAAAAAAGCAATTATAAATAAGTCAAAGTTATCAGTAGATTTCACAGCTTTTCACTCTTCACTCTCAACTTTATCACAGATTAAGAACCGAGAATGTCAGAGCACAGAGGAAAGCATACACTGCTGGCAATTAAAAACTTAAGCTCAAGCTACTCATATTCAATTGCGTTCTAAAAGATACACTGTGAAATCAGGCTGACAACAATCTGAGAAGTCAGACAGATAAACTTAATTGACTCATTAAATGCACAGTTGAAGCGACACTTTCCCCAGCAGCAGCAGCAGCAGCTGATTAGATAAAAATTGTAAGTAATTTATCACTTAAAAAAAGAATAAATAATTTAAAACTGAAACTTGACAGATGCACACACACTTTCCACACTCAATTGCAGCAGCATTAACTGTAATTGAATACATTGATGTAAGTATCTATAGCTGTTGATGTAGCTGCATCTTTAACAACAACAACAACATCAACTGAGCTGCTCATCTCATCAATGCTTAATCAAGGTATCTTGCTTGAACATAATTTAATTTGGTTTCTTAGAAGTTTTCAACATTGATTTGAACCTTTTTTTTTTTTGTATTTTGGGCTTGCGTGTTAAAGCTCTAACGGAAATGTTTGTCTTGGTCTTGATATGTGATGTAAGCTTGTAAAGCTGAGACAGCAGATGGGCTAGGCTAGGTTGGGCTATTGGGTAAGTAATCTATAGAGTTGGGGCTTGGCTTGCTTCTAGTTAGTTACGTCTGTCAGCGTCTGACGCTTCTCATCAGTGTAGCCACTTTATTATTACAACATTTTCCATTTCGCTTCGCTGAAATAATAATTCGCGCTTCGTTGTTTTACAACTGCCAATGCGCTGAGAACAACAACAACAGCAGCAGCAACAATAACGAGCACAACAACAGCAACAACAACTACATGAATTGCTGTAAAGAAGATGCCATTGACCTCAAGTCAAAGCGAGGCAAAGCAAGGCAAGGCAAGGCAAAAGGCGAGTCGAGTCGAATCCCAAGTCGACAGTCGACAGTCGACAGTCGCCAGTCGGGAATCGTTCTTAGTCTCTAGCGGGGGTAAGTCCAAGTCGCCGTCGTCGTCGTCGTCGCTCTGGACAACGACAAACGTTGCGACGCGTCGCCTGGACGTTGACGTTGCTGCGGCTATAAATCCAGAGCAGACTGTCCGCCACTTTTGCCTTGGCCTGGACTCGCGCTTGTTGGTTGGCGGAGCAGCTGCAATGTTGTTCACGTTCAGCTGTTCCCTGGAAATTGCGAGAACGCGTTTTGTTGTTGCCCAACACTCAACAGAAAACTCAACACACACACTACACACTACACACTCCACACTCCATACTCTTAAACTCAATTCGAGACACACGGCGCATGACGTCTTCGACTTACATCTCGACACACTTGTCGCCCGTCCGCATTGCAACATGTTGCCAATGTTGTTGCGACTGGCATGTTGTGTTGCCCCATGTTGCCTTGTCCAACATCTCAACATTTTTGCGGCAAATCGCTGCTAACAAACTAGTTTACTTTTTTTTTTTTGTACTAATTACAGAACGTAGCGATCATCAAGACAAGCCATAAATCGATTTGGTAGTACACAGTACACAAGTAACTCAAAACCCTCAAGGCTATTTGACTTTGGAAATCTTTAACAGCTTCTGGCCAGTTTCAAACATCAATCGTTGATTAATGATGATGCGCACATAAATCCATGTAAGTTGAACAATCAAAAACCCTCTAGCCTCAAATCTGACTGAAGCTGTAACAACATTTGTTCGTTTTCGAAATTTACATTTGTCAAAGGCTGCAGCAACGATCAAGCTGGATTAGTAGCTGGATTAACTGATCTTAGTTATGGTTTCATCTGAATAAATCAATAACCTGAATCTTAAAGCAAATTCGATATATTTGCAATTTAAGCATAATAATAACTTCTATCTAAACGATCTCACAAATTAAGTTATTCTGTTTATTCTTTGCTACATTTTTCAATTTATTTAACCATAATTACATAGCAAAATCTGTGTACTAAAGATAATAATAGCTTATATGATATATGTTTAAGCCGAAAGCAAGCATCACGTTTTATTACAAGTATAATAAAAGCAAAGCAATGCATTTTAAAGGCATTTACAAATCTTATTAGAGCGTCTACTCATCTAAGCACTTAAGCAAAAGGAAGAAATAATAATTGAGGAATAAGAGCATAGGATAACTCATTACCCCACAATAATAAGGTCGTTCCGAATTGCAGCACTGACCACAAAATATAAAACAGAAATGAGCTGAAATTATGGGCAAATTCCAATTGGATTTCATGGTTGGCAAGACGACTTGGTGGGGGCGTCGTCTCTGGCAACAACAACAATTTGAATGGGGCACGAGTTTAGGTTTAGCTTAGACACATGATTATTAATTTGATTTGTAGTTTATTTGTTGTTTTCCTACCCAAAAATTTCCTTCGCTTTTTCCAATGGGAAAATTGCTTTATGGCAACGTTGGAGATTTCACTTTTCATTGACCGCGCAATTTGATATGGAATTTGTGGGCAATTTCAAACCGTTTTGTGGCTTGAAAGATTTCAATGTCAATGATTTAAAGCGTGGAGTTGCTCAAATTGCATTTGTTTCGGCCTGAGCGAGAGGAGAGTGACGTTCAGTCCGATAAGATTGTCGGTCTAGGTAAATATTTGAGTTTTAGCCAGAGATTTTCAATTGTTTGCATTTTCCATATATTTTTCTTTTCCTTCTTCTATTTGCTTAACTTTTCATTTCTTTCAGATAAACAGTGTCAATTGTAGGCTGCTCTTAAGGGGCGTTTGCGTTCGACACCCTGTAAGCTAGAAGGGAAATCCATAAAGCAAATCTCATTAACAACTGGCTAAACGAGTTGTCAGCGGCACGCAATATTCATAAATCTTTGACGAGGTTCAAAGAAATTTAAATAATATTAACAGCCTGACTGGAGCCTGTCAGTCTCGCCCTCTCTTTCGCTTTGCATCTCTCGCTCTCTATCTCTCTCTTTCAGTCTCTCTTTCAAGATTCCTGCAGTTCTTCTGGTCAATTTTCTTACTGGTTTGCCTTGTGGTGTGATCATAAAATCTGCAGTTCTTCCGTCTGAAGAAGCCAACTTAATGACTCTCTCTCTCACTCTCTTCCTTTTCCTCTCTATAACTATTACTTCCATCTTTATCTCTATCACTATTTCTATGTTGTATCTTCATTTTATCATTTGTTTTTATTGCCGCAGTGCTTGTTGCATTTATTTCCACTTACTTTTATGATTACGTTTGCATTTTATTTAGCCTACACTTTTGCTGTGCAGCTGGAATAACTCAGGAAAAAAATGCTGCAAATGAGTTTTGTTATAAAAACGCCAGCTGCCTTCAGCTTTTGTGGCTCTCAGGAGGTAAGTACTTAGCTGCGATGGCCCAAAGGGGTCGGCACGTGTGGCACGCCACAGCATGAGGCACACGGCACGCGGCAAGAGGCTGCTGGCTGAATGCTAAAGGCAAAGAAGCTGTCAGCCAAATGCGAATGCGCGTTTGTCATTCTAGGAGACAGCAATCAAGCGTTTGAAAGGGAGATTACGAACCAGGAACCTTATGCGCTAATTGAATCTTCTGCATATGCGAAATCTCAAATAACTTCAACATCAACAACAGCATAGAAATAGTAAAAAGAAGCAAAAGGTGCTTAACGATCATATAATAATTATGCAACTAGATAAACAATAAGAAGTAAATAAATGTAGTCTTCAATCCACACGTAGAAGTGATCTTAAACCAACCTCAAAACCTTACAAAAGTTTAAGTCTCTGTCTCAGGTTTTCTTGGGTTATTTTAGAGCAGTAACAACTCAACATAAATGTGTTTTCTCAAGCAATATACATTATACCTCAGGGCGGGTATTTGCTTTTAATTAGGAACGCCACATCTGTTCTCCATATCCGTATATCCGTACGTGGACCATAAATCTGTGACTAGGTAAAATGAGTCATAAAACTTTACGCAAATTAAAGGCAGAAAATGCAGCAGATGAAGAACGTCCTTAAAACGAGTTTTTGAGCCCGAAAACACAAACAAGTTTTGTTAACTTAACGAAATCAATTCAGTTGAGTTGGAACTGCAAAAAAAAAAAAAAAAAAAAAAAAAAAAAAAAAAAAACAACATGAGGCTACAAAGCTTCAGACAGAAGCTGCACGTAGCACGAGTTTGTCGTGAAGACAACTCTGAGAGAATCTTTGCAAAGAGAAAAGGAGCGAGAGAGACAGCTCAACGAACTGCGCCGAAATTCAATAAGAAGCAACGATAAACAGCAGCTGATAAAGAGGAAAAGGTAAAGGCCGAAAATTAGTGAAGAACCACTACAAGCCAGAAAAGGGGAAAACCAAATGAAAAGAAACATAACGAAACGAAATGTTGCTTAAAGGAAGCGCCAAGCAGACGACATACCAAATGCATATGTGTCTGGTCATAGGAGAGGGGGGTAGCCAAGCGGAGGGGTTCACGCTGTATGGGTTTGGTGTTTAGGGTTTGGGAATGGTGCAACAACTTGTGGCACGAGTTGACAAGTTCAGCGCCTGCAGTCCGGTGTAGAATGACAGAGCGACACTCATAAGAATTACGTCTCTATTCTATGGGCTGGGAAAGTACTTTTATCTATAGATTTGTGAGTGAGTTAGTGTGCGAGTGTGTGTGCCATGTGGGTGGGTGAAGTGGCAATAAAATAATCGATGAATCCCATTTCAGGGGTTCAGTTCTATCAACACTCGTCTCACTTATTGAAAAAAAAAAAAAAAAAAATGAAAGAAACGTTTGATTAAAGTTTGGTGTGCGCTAAACCAACCACCGATAACCAACAACCATGACCAGAAATAGAAAAGAGATTGTACTTATTGGCAAAGAAACGAATATTAGATACTCTAAAGTAAGAGATACTCTGGTATAATGATTAGATTGCAAAGAATTGTGAGCTCAAATTTAGAAAATTATAAATGTGGCAATATATTATAGAAAGATCGCTGCTGACTAGTTCTTTTGACAAACCTTGCAACTCTATTTAACATATTGTAAGGACTTTATCATTACTTTAATTAACTTGACAAACAGGCTAACAAAATGATAATGCCCTTGTCTAGAGGGTATAGCAACAATAGCAAACACCTTCAGGCAGCTGGCATGCAGGTTGCTTTGTCGACCATCAAATTTAATTGCTGCGCTTTGTTGTGCCAATAACAATAACAATGGCAACAACAACAACAATAGCAACAGCAGCAGCAGTAACAACAACAACAATTACAGCAACCACAATGAATTGAAGCAACCCTCGCATGGCATTTGGCGAGGCCCAAAACACGCAACCAAAAACACAACAAAACATAACGAATCGAAAGCGTGCAATGAGATGCGTCGTCTTCATCATTATCATCACCATCCAAAAAAGCTGCAGATGTATCTGTATCTGTATCTTTACATTTATATCTGTATCTGTAGCTGTATCTCTAGCTGTTTCTGTTTCTGTCACAAGCATTTGTGAGCAGCTGCAGCAATTGGATTTGTTGTGGCTTTGCCAAAAACAACGTTGCAAGGGAAATGAAGTTAAATTCTAGGGTGACTCAGCTGTTAAATTTGTGGCTTTGTAAGTGTGATTGTGTGTCAATGGAAGCAAGGATTCTGAACACCGCAGGTTATCAGGATGTTGTCAATGTGCAACAGGATGTTGCAAATTTAACTGAAAGCCACCAAAGCAGATGTTGTACGAGGGATTGCGTGCGGCAAGTCAGGCGAAATAAATAAAAAAGAAAACAAACCAAAACATGCATTAAAAGTTTTTATGGCCTTGTTGTTGGGGTTGCCCTTATAAGCTATAAGGGTTAAGCTCCGGATCGCAAATTGCGCAGAGCATTTATCGAATTATAGAGGAGAAATCAATTTTTTTTTTTTTTATAAACATATGTGAGGAAATACAAAACGTAGTTTGACTTTTTTTAACGATTCTATTGTGTTTTTTTTTTTTTTTTTTTTGGGCTATGATTAATGTAAGGAAGTAACTTGAGATTTATATAATAAGCTACAGCTGTTGATATAATAATTATATCAGACAACTGTTCCCAATTAGATTTAATTTAAATTGTTGAATTCTGTTGTAGTTTCTTCTGCTCTCGATTATCAGACAGACCCTCCTCGTTTGCCTCATAACAATCAATTTGCCTAAGAAAATTCCACATCAAAATCTACAAAAAGAACTATAAATTAACTGTCCAGTCCAGGCAAAAAGTTTTTGCCAGTTTCTTTTAACTACACGCACACATAAAGTAGTATATATATTATTATTGAGATACATTTGTATCTTTGTAGCTGTGCTTATGCTTTTGTGTCATTTTTATAATTAAAAAAAACCCGCACACACGTCTTTATTCACACATGTCGAAATGTAGCTAGATACAGATGTACATATAGAACACTCACGAGTTGAGTTATTAGCAACTAAAAAATAATTCTATATATACGAAGAACTCGACTAAAAACATAGAAGACTAAAATACTGCGGAAAAAACCTTACTAGAATGTATAGCAAATTTACGAATTGCTAAATATTGGATACCCTAGCAAATGATATCCTTATATAGATATTATTCTAATTGGATTTTCTTGCACTTGTCCTAGCTGTGAGTTTCACACAAATAAAATGTATTCTTCAAGCATTTAAGAAGAGTCAGACTTCATCACAAAATTAAAATACCCTCAGCACAAAAATATAAATAAACTCGTGCAAAAAATGTGCTCTCATATTTGCGCTACATAATAATACAAAAAAAAAATGCTAACCAAACATAAAATTTATAATAATAAAAGTAATAATAATAAAAAAAAAAAATATGAAGACATACCAAGTGTGTAGAGAAGAATTGCGTTGATGTCGCTTAAATCCAACTCGAGTTGAGTAATCGACAAAACAAAACAAAGACGTCGATGAAGATGAAGAAAAAGTATCCACAAGATGCGACCGCGTGCGCAACTTTTTATTATTTATATGAGTTGTTTTTTTTTTTTTTTTTTGTATGCAGCAGGCGACAACAGGCGAAGGAAGAAACCAAAGATGAAGCACAGATGCCGATGAAGAGGAAGTGCTTAAAGAGGCAGTAAATCAGAGCAGAGGCAAACGGAGACGAAGAGGCTTTGATTCAATATATATAGCGCAATGTTGTATATGAGATACTGCTTGCTTTTTGTTGTTCCTGTTGTTGTTGTATATACATATTTCGGTATGTTTTTCGTACACTTTTGCGGCTGCTTCGCCAAAAAGGCAGGCAAAGTAGGTAGTTTACCTTATTGTTGTGTGTGTGTGTGTGTGTGCTCGTGTGTTTTATTTTGTATATTTCGTCCGAGAGTGTTTTGCGCACGCACACAGAACACAGAACCGACAACAACAGCTCCGCTACGGATACAGCTGCAAGCGGTCTCACAGATACAGATGCATTCACACACAGCTACACACAAGCAACGAAGCTAACGAAGTTGGGGCAAGAACAAACATACAAAACACACTTATACACGGGCAAACCGAAAATGCCGCCTGAACTTCTCTTTCAATATTTCAATGCACTTTTATACAGTTTATTGTCTCTCTACGTATGTGTGTGTGTGTGAGTAGTATCTGTGTGAGTTTGTGTGTTTGCAGTGAATGTTTCTAGGGAATTTTTATGCTGGCGTTTCGTTCTTATTCACTTATTTCAGCAGTTTTCTACTTTAAGTTTTATTTCAGAAAATGCGATTATAAAATGCCGGTAAATGCATTAAATTTTCAGATTTTATATTCTATTTTCACTCCTTTAATTACATTTAATTTATTTTGCTTAGCTTTGTAGAAATTTGTAGCACGTGTTTTTAGCAACCGTATTGTAATGAAAATTTTGTTGGAAATCATTCAAAAAATACCACAAAAATTGCGGCGAGACGCGCGCGCGCTCTTCGGAGTTGAATCAGACATCGATTGTCCGTGGCGACGTTTGCATTTGAATAGCGCTCGCGTGTTACTGAGGCCAACGCTCACTGCGCAGATACATTTTGCTGCTCGTTGTACTGCCGTGTTTATCTGCGCGTTCGCGTATCCGTCAGATACAAACACACACACACACACACACACACACACACACACACACACACACACACACACACACACACACATGTACACAGAGAGACATGCTCGGAGAGTTACTCAGTCGCACTCACTTCAAACATGTTCGCAGCACACAAATCGAGTGCAACACTGCGCTCGCAACATTCGCATGTTGCTTAGCAACATTTGTTGCTCGGCAACATTTGTTTACAACTTTTTGGTTTTATACACATATTTGTAGTGCCTGGGCGGGCGGTTTGGGTAATTTTATGACCCCGAGACCAGCGGGTTCTATGCTTTGTGATAATTGTTGGCTACAATGTATCATTGTATCTGTAAAAAGTATCTATAACTATGTGAGCGTGTGTGTGTGTGCGTATGGTTGCTAAATTATCCGTTTTTGTGTGTTTGTGCGCCTGGAATTTCGCGCATTAACATTGTTGTAGGAAATGCCTGGAAATAGCAGAAGATTCTCATAGGCGCAAAGGAATCTTTGCGTTCACAAGGTCGTTGACTCTATACAGCAAAGGTGTTAACTAGAGGACAGAAAACCAAGATGAATGAGACAAATTAACCTTTGTTCGAAGTCTAAATAATCAAACATATTTCACTAAATTTGCTACTTTAACAAAACTGTAATTTGAAGAAATTTGATTTTATTATTATTCAATATAAATTGAAAGCAAAATTTTGGTATCAAAAACAAGCTTTCAAATCCAATTATTACCCTGATCATTCGCTAGCCTGCGGTTACATCAATCAAAACTCAAATTCGCGTAATATATACACAATCTTAAATCTCCTTCTTCTCTCCTTCTTCTCTCCTGCTTACTTTCTTCTCTCACTCTTTTTCTCTTTTGCATAATCCACACAGCTTTAACGCACTTTACTAATGATCTTTTAATGCCAACTCTCCGTATTATCTTTGCAAATTAATCATATCAACAAAAGAAATCCAAACCAAATCAAACGAATACCAGATGTCCGTCAACTAAATATTATGTAGTTATGCAAGAGTTCAACCAAACACATTTTGTTGAACAATTTGATTAATTTGCACAAACTACAATGTTATTTACAATATTATAAATATATTTATATATTTTATAAAGTCAAAAACTAACTGCGGGCGGGTGACAGCAACGCAAAAACAAAAACAATTTCAACAAAAGTGGAGAAAAAAGGCAAAAGATTTGACAAATGATCAGCATTGAGAACGGGTCGCAGCAGCTGTCAAAATATCAGCAGAAGATACATATCGACAGACCCCAACAATAACAACAACAACAATAAGGTGGCCCCACTGTAGAACCCCAACCCAAGCTAAAAGAAAGGGGCAGCAAGAGGTAGGGAAGGTTGCCATCAAACTTATGTAAATTTCATAACAAGCCCAATTATTTATATTGTAAAACATTGCACAAACTTTGATAGCCATTGAAAGCTTGCTCGAAGCTCGTTCATTTCTCAAAAACCAAAAACCTCATTAATTTATTCAAAAACCAAGAAAATAAAATGCGTAAAATTGTTTCGAGAGAAAAAAAATGAACATAAAGGTTTATGGCAAATTTGCCGCTATAAAGTCAATAAAGTTAGGCCTTGATGATTCGAAAGAAAAGGGAAAACTCGTAAAACTTTGATGGATTTTTGGACATTTGTCAAAGTTGTCAGACAAATTGTGTCCAACGTTAAACTAGATCTCTGGTTTCCACAATGATGGGAAGGGCTTTCTGTGGGCCAGCTAAAGCTGTTGTTGGCGTCCGTTACATAAGAAACAATCATCAAAATATCTATCTATATAGAAAGTTTGGAGATGTCCGAAGTCCATAGCATAAAAAGACTATAATCTAATATTCTATAATCTTCCTCATAAAAATTCACTATTCCCAAGTTATGTAATCTCTATTTTCCTATGCATTGTAACTATTTTTAATCTGCCCAGTTTATTCTTCATTCTTATCCTGTATCTACAGCTACTCATTACTATCGATCGTTGTTATATTTCTTACTTCATCAAGGGCTTTTGCATAATAACATTGACATCATCATGTCTCTCCGCCCAGTCTTCAAACCGCTGAAACCCCTACACCGCCTTCAACTTCAACTCCACGTCTTCCCTTCCCTACCTTCCCACCTTTTCCGCCATAATCCGTCGCCGTGCAGATGTTTGGCTGATTTATGAGTGTGCTACTTACGTGGCGATAAAATACGAGTAAACTAAAGATCAGCTGTGGGTAAAAGTTGCTTTTTTGTTCCCCAACATTTTGCTTACCTGAAAATATAAACAGAGAATCGCAGAGTGAGAAATTGAATCGAAATTAACACACAAGAGATAATAGTTGAGAAAATATCTATTATAACAATATTTTAAATGCTAAGCAAAAAAAATATAAAAAAAAAAAAAAAAAACGAAAAGAAAAATGTAAAAAGAGAAAGAAAAATGAGCTTAAAATGCGTATAAAGTCTAGTTATTTGTCGTTATGCTGATCTAATCTTTCTGTGTTCGCTTCAGTTATTTGTTGGCCAATACGTCATGCTGCGTTTTGAGCTACAAATTAGCTTTGCAATCTGCAGTTAATTAGCTAAAGTGTAAATAGAGAAGAGGCGGTGACGGGGGGATGCTATTGATCAGCGTTCTATCTGTAGTGTTTTGCCGATATTATTTGCATATCTGCGGGATTTGGAGTTTGAACTACTTTCGTGAATGTCGCTTGGCCTTTTGCGCACAATTTATGCATTGTTTGTATAGGAACTGTTTGGTTTTGTGTTGGCCAACTTGCAACTGGCGGTGAGCCGTGACGACCACAGTGCGGCACAGCGGCAACTACTACTGCCACAACAGAAACAACAGTAACAGCAACTAGAAGCAGCTCAAAAGCCGAAGCGCAAACTCATTTTCCTCGGCCATGGCAGAAGCTTTCACAAATCGCAAACAGACGGCAACGGCGACGTCGCGATGTGGAAAAACAGTTAAAAGTTGCGAGTTCATTGTGGCATGCACCGACCAACCGAAAGCGGCAGTCAGCCAGCCACCGTTTGTCTAAACACCCCTTGCTTCAATTCTCCCTTCCTGCATCCCTCCCCCTTCCCACACCACTCCGCTGTTCATTCCACTCGCGTTCTACTGAACTGCCACGTGAACTCTGCGTTTGTTATGAGTTTTCCCAGTTCAGTTGGTTCAGTTCAGTTCAGCTGTGGAATATCGCAGCAGCTTCTTTATAAACACATAACGAAGTCAACGTTGGAATACAGTTAGAATAATGGTGATTGATAAATATGGTCTATGCACGATTCTCAGCAATTTAATTGAAGTCGTCTCTCTCTCTCTGTCTCTCTCTCTCTCTCTCTCTCTCTCTCTCTCTCTCTCTCTCTCTTTCTCTCTCAGTTTCCCTTCTTGTTCTAATTGATGGCAGCCGTAAAAACACAGTACAACAATTGGCCAAAACTCTTTCGTTTTGTTGTTGCTTTCTACGCCCACACAACCAAGAGGAAGCTGTCCGTTAAGATTGTTAAAAACTCTGACATTCAGTAGTTGATTTTATGCCTAATTGTTGGCCATTTTATGAGAAGCTTTTGTTATATGTTACTGGTTACTCTGCTTACTTTCTTCTGTTGCGCCAGTTTTCGATTCTTTTGGCTTTCTTTTTGCTGCGCAAAGACAAAGACTTTAGATTTGTTCCATTGCATGATAAATAGAAAAGTGAATTGCCTGCAGTTGGAAAATAAAATAAATAAATAAATAAATAAATAGATCTGGAAACCTAACTTTCAAGTTCTTTGCAATTCTTTGTGCTGTTTTCCTTTCTCTCGGTCTCCAACTGGTAGAAGATGCGACAAATGATAAGAGCGAATGCGTCGTAAAGTTTTCCATTTCAAGGCATCAGTTTAGCAGCAATGTGTACAACAATTTTCCGCATTTTCCTGTCGAGTCTCTCGGTGTGCAGAGCCGCCACAGGAGCAGAACAGTCAACAGATAAAACATGAACACACAAAATGCCAACAGCAATGAGTAGAAAATGTAGTTGAGGGAGGAGGAGGAGGAGGAGGAGGAGGCCAATTGCTGTCGTTCTCTGTCCGTCCGTCCGCCTCTCTCTCTCTCTCTCTCTCCGCAGGCATAAGCCTGGCTTGAACGTTGCAATAAAAATAATAATAATCAAACCACAGCCGTGTTGCGTGGTTGGAAAGTTATGGCCATTTGCCGATAGATGAAAGGCAACCTGGAATCGAATGTTTATAACTTGGCCAAGAACGAACAACGAACAACGAACACGCAGCGCATTGCAAAGCCATGGCAAACCGATTGTAATTTGATAATGAGTATGGTCTCAAATCTGGTTGCTCTTCTGGCCAAGCAGTTGAACGGGCCAACAACAAGCTACAGAATTGCATAATAACTAGAGCAAAAGTCCAATGAATGCGAATTGATGAGAAACACACACAGAGAGAGAGAGAGGGAAATTATAGCCCAACTCTGGGTCTGGGTCTAAGCCATAAAGTGTGAAATTACATTTACCATTTTTAATGGTACAGTTAACGTAATGGCTTTAATAAATAGAAGTCAATAGAGCAAGGCCTTCTGCATTTGGTTGGCAACATCAGGTGCTCAAGCGTTTTACTTTGTGCTTAATCAAGTTAATGGTAAAATTATTGCCGACATTTTAGGAAGCGTTTACAGCCATTTCCCCTGATTTTAGCTTCCATTTCTCCCACTTTCCTCTCCCTCTCTCTCTCTCTTAAATTATTTCCAGCTCAAATCGCAGTTTCCTTTCCAATTTGCATAAATGTCTAAGCGCTTTAAAGTTTTGTTCCCATAACAAAACCCAATGAACTTTTGAACTACAATATGATTTTAAGATCTTTCAAGATCTTGATGCAGATCCCATTGAGTTGACGTTAAATGTGGCTCCCCCTCCCCCCCGACTGTCTTTGGCCAAAGAGTTGAGTTGAGTTGTGCATTTCGCACGCCAAATTGATTTCAATCATTGAACAATAAACAATTTTCATAGAATTATCGCACTTCAATGCCTTTCAAACTGCTGCTGACTGACCCAGTGCTCCACAAAGCTGTTAATCCCATAGACTGGCCAATCTCCGACAGCTACAACAACAACAACAACAACAACAACAAGAGGTACAACACCATTAAAGTGGCAAACAAAACGCCAATCTGGAACAATATGAAAATAGCAAATCACTCGACGCGACGCCTGCGAATGTGTTTCAACCAATTGCTGCAGCTGACAATGAGTCGGGAGAAACTTACAATGCAACAGGAGAGTGAACAGAGCGGTGTGGAAAGGGGAAAGGGCAGGGGAGATGAAGTTGCGACAGCTGCGACTGCGTAAGCTTCTAATGGACGCTGGCAACGCCCACAGTCGCGATGGGCGATGATTTATGAGCTGCTCCTCCAGTTGGAGCCGCTGTTACAGTGGAACGTTGTCTATAAACTCTTACGCTTGTTTTACGCATCTATGTATGTGCATATGTCACATATGTATGTATAAAATAAATTAATAAATGTAACAAATAGTAATTTCTCCTATCTAGCATTTTTGCACGCTTTGTCCCACTGTGCGCTGCAAGAAGTGAAACTACAGACCCTCTCGTGTCAAGGCTGGGTGTGAAATGTGGCTATGTTACTCCAGCCAGACAGTCAACCAACAACGTCAAGCCAAGGCACCAAAATCCAAGCCCGAGAATCTTGGCCACATCGAGCGAAATGAGCGCAAATTGCAGATTTGTGGAAGCACATTGTGTCCGGGGCAATAGTATCTCTGGCCAAGATTAATCGCTGCGCTTTGAAGTTCAGCGTGTTGAGTGTCAAAACGGCAAAGCGGCGAACAAAGAGTCGACAACTAGCGAGTGTTAATGAAGCAGCCGGCAAAAAGGCTGCCTGACAATGATGAGCTCAAGTCGCGTCTCTCTGCCTCTTCGTCTTCATCTTCAGCTTCAACTTCATCTTTGTCTGTGGCCACCCACGCATCACTTGAGCAAAGAGCAACGAGTGTTGCAGTTGCAAACTTATGCAGCTGCCTCGCATAACGGCAATTTCCAACCACCCACTCGGTCAGGGCAGGAGTTGCAAAGAGAGACAGAGATAGAGACAGACAGAGAGAGAGACAGATATATATATATACGAGGGGAAACTCTATTGGAATACATTACAGATTAAATGGCAGGAATCTGTTGTGGCAGAGTCGTTGACTCGTAAAGTCTTCGCAGACTTGAACTTGCCACCGGCGAGGGGTTATGATCTACAGAGTGGAACTATCGATTACACAGATGCGAGGCAAGTGCTTGATTAATGAATCAACTCGTTTCAAGTGCTAGGCAAACAATAACGTTGACTTTAATGTGAATATCATGTTGGTATTGTGTTTGCTAAACGTTGTAAAAAGGCAAATGTCATCAAATCATTTAAAGTTGCAGTTATCGATTAGAGTTTAAATCAACTATTGAAAATTGTTATCGATAACTGACATAGCTACTTATTAAAGCCATGAAAAGTTTATAATTAATTTGATTTAATTTTTATAGTTTCAATTATCGATAAGGGAAATTATAAAGTTGCAGTTATCGATTAAAGTTTGAATCGACTATTGCAAATTGTTATTGATAACTGACATATCTACTTATTAACGCCATGGAAAGTTTATAGTTAATTCGATTACATTTATCAAGTTTAAATTATCGATAACGGAAATGATGTTATCGATATGACCCACCTCAACTGTTTGTAGAGTATCTTAGCTACTGTAAAGCTTGCAATCTATAAGTAAATCTATAAGATCTACAAATATATGAATAATTATTAGCTTATCTCAAGTTTAGACCTGAAACATTGATAATATCTAAAGTATTATCATTAAGCACGTGCTACTCAGCAGAGAGCTGATAAACAAGCAACTTCTGAAGCTGTAGACTTAAAAAGCGTAGAGCTCTATATATAGTTCTATATATATAGTTGCTTGATCTTATATTCTAAAGATATTCTTCTTTTGACTACAACTTCTTTTCCTGCAGTTCATTCTCTCCCCTTTACTCACTTCTGCTTTCTTAGCAGCAATCAACAGCTAATCCAAGCCACTGACCCCTGTTATGTTAGACGTCGATTACCATTAGCAGCAACCAACTTCGCACCACCACCACACCACCACCACTGCACCACCCACAATGTAGCAAAGGAAAAAAAAAACATAACTTGCTTAGATTTCACACCAAGAAGCCGCACAAAATGACGATTTTTGCCAAGTTTGCTTAGTGCAACAACTTTTACCACAAATCGGATTTCCTGCAACGATTTGTGGTCGCTTCGCACGCGCTTCACTGCCCCCAAACAGCTGCAATGCTGCAAGCAGCCAGTTGCAAGCTCCTGGTTTTGTCTAACAACACAGTTGTGAGTCAAGCAAACACTCAGCGTAAAGTAGATCAGACAGAGAGCGTAAAGGAAAAAGTGGCACTGAATGTTAAAACCGGAGCAGGAAGAATCAGCAGTAACAGCAATTGCAGTAGCAACTTGCAACAAATCAAATCAAATCAAATCAAATGAAAGACAAATGCCACAAATATTTCCCAAGGAAATGCAAGAGATTCTTTTTCTGTACTATTCCAAGAAGTGAGCAAAGGAAACGCGTTGCGATGCAATGCAATGCGATGCGATACGATGTGGTGCGTTGTGCCGACAAGTTTTCCCTTATTTGATGATGCCAAGTTGACAACCAGTTCAGGCCAAAGACAATAAACCGAGAATAGAACCGCCAGCGGGCCAACAGAGTTTGTTAAAACAATCACGAAACAAGACAAAGCCGCACAGTCGACCAAAACTTTAATAGAGAAGACATCAAAGTGGAAGAAGGCCAATGCTAAAGCCAAAGCTAAAGTCGATGGCGATGGCAAAGTAGATGTTGAAGAACCAAACAACGTTTGGGTGTGGAAAACTGTAGGGGGAAAATACAAGTTTTCCGTATGCTTTTGCTTGATAACGTGCCAAAATTGCAAACGGCAGCTGCAGGGCCAACTAATTGCGCAGGCGCGCCTTCAAACAAGCAGCCAATGAATTGGATTCAGTCAGGAAATTCAGTGGGAAAATTGGCTAACAAAGTGGTAGAGCAGTGGAGGAGGTAGATAGAGAGAGGGAGAGAGGGAGGGTAGGCAGATCTCATCATAGCCCCATTGCATATTCATAGTCATAACGAGATGAGGCCTGACGTTGTTGTAGTTACTTGTAGATTTAATTTGCTTCGCCATGTTCACACGTCGTGAGGCAGCTGACCCACTACTGCCTCCTACCCCTACCCACTCTATTGCCCCCGCCGCCTCCTGGCGAACCAACTAACTAACTGCTCATTTGCCTGGTTATTTTAATTAACCCCAAAGAAAAAAGAAACAAACACAATTTGAGCAAGTGTGCAAAAAAACAAAATACAAAAAGAGTCAAGAGGAAAGCGAGGGGAAACGCGGTAATTGCAAAATGGGGTGACAACATAGGAAATGTCTAAATACAAGCTTGAAGCGCTGGCTAAGATTATGTTGCCAAATGGGCATAAATCAGGCAGCAAGCAGCAGGCTGCGGCAGGCAGCGACAGCGGGTATCAACTGTAACTCTGCAAAAGCAGGCTAATGAATGTATCTGAAAGATACATCTCTGCATTGGAGTCGAGCGACCACGACAAATAGACTTATAAAGCGGCTAGCCAAAAAGCTAACGCCAAATGGCAGAGGCAATAAAAAGCGTTAACAAGACAACAAGCAAAGCAAACAACAACAACAACAACAACAAGCAACTACAACAATTGGCAGCGTCAGACAATAAAATTCACTTAACCAAGGAAAATGTGTGCAAAAAAGACAACAAAGATGATGATATAGAGAAGGAGGAACTGCAGATCGGCAGCGGGGGCAGGGGCATTTATGCAAAGCGTTCAAATAGTTGTTAACAATTCTGGGACCAAGTCAAGCACATAAATTTCTTTAGAGGGAGAGAGGTAGCCAGTGAGAGCAGAAGGAATAGATTGAGACTGAAGGCAACAGATGTCTGTGCAAATTTGGGTCAACTTAGAGGAAGTGCTGCTCAATTAACAGCCAAATACACTGAAAGAAACTGAAAGAACTTCAAGAATAGATTACAATGTAATAATGTTAAATAGTTTAGAAGTTGCAATAGAAAAATTTGCAAATTGAATCAGAACTTGATCTGTTTCTACATCTTTCTTTTAGATCTTTACATATTTTTTGCTCAGTGCACTTCCCGCTCAATTGCAGGTGTTGCATTAATCAATTTCAATCAGTTGCCAGTTCTCTCTCTTCAATTCTTAACAGCTTGCCAAATGGTTTCCTATTTTTTTTTTTGTGCCTGCCACTGCCACTGCAATTGCTACCTGCAACCTGCCACACAGTCTTGCATCTTTGGTTGAATCTATCTCTCGTGCATGTGCAAACTGCATTTGATCATAGGCCTATCGACCATTGGCCGTTGTGCCTGGAACGCAATTGCATTTGGCTTTTATCATTTAACGCTCGAATGAGGCAACCAAACGCAGCAAGAAGAGGAAGAAGCAGCAGCAGCAGCAGCAGCAGCAAGTAGAAACCACACGCAAAACACATTTGCACTGTTGCAGAATCAAAGCAGATATTTGCTCCAGATTTTTCTGCTTCTGTCATCTACCCTGTAGTTAACAGAAAGGGGTATATAAAGTATTCTAAAGTTGGCATTTATATGCAATTTAAGACACACAGGGTATGCTTTAGTTGTGCAAGCTCAACTATCTGCACATTTCACACAATGGCTACTAGTTTATCTTCCATGTGAAGTGTCATCCTTTCTTAACGTTCTGAGTAAAGGGTATTTCTAAGTCAGGCAATCGCAACAACTTCAACAATTATTGCGTGTTTAAGATTGTGTGAAGAATTTTATGGGCAAACAAATGCATTTGCAATCGCTCGATTTGTAGTTTTAATGGAGTTCATGAAGCTTTTGAGAGAGAATGCAGTAAATCAACATTAATAATGTGAGAAACTATTGAAAGAATGCGTTAAATCAACAAATTATAATATTTTGCTTAACGTTTTGCCTTGTCAATTAACTGTTTTGTTTGTGGCACGCGAGCAGCAAGGTTAAAATATAGCCAAAAAGAAAAATTGGTAAAACAAAGCGGAAATTGGCAAAAAAAAAAAAACACATTTGTCACAATGTTGAACTGAACTTGAAGTTGCTGGAGCCAAAACAATGCTTAAGTGTTGGCAATTAGAAGCAAAAAGATGATTGATTTATTTAACAAATTAGTTGCATATATTAGGAAGATAAGTGAGATAGTTAAAGGGGTGTTGAATTGACAAATGGTTAGTGATCTATCATATAACTAAAATATATAATATTTAGAAGCTCGTGCCGGGTGTGAAATGAGCAGATAAACAGATGCAAGAACGTGTTTAATTACCACATAAATATGTAGTATAGATAGAGGCGCATAAAGTTGGATAATTGCAAACAAATAATAAATAAAGTTGATTGCTCGAGGTTATGTTTTATGAATGATTGAATATTTATTGTGATATATTTATAAAAGATACCTTAAGACTGCAAATTTCCCTTTCCCTTCCCTTCCCTACAGCAAATAAATCGATTGAATTTATGTTTAGATGGCATAAAGATTGAATTGAAAGCAGAAGTATGACCAAGAGCTTGGTTGTTATATGAAAACTTTATAAGTTAGATGAAAAGCACTTTCAAAGACACGTAAACTAACTTATTTGTTTAGAAAACTACTCTCATATCTACATTAGAACATTCAGTTCTTCTTAAGCTCAAGCCAAATCTTGGCTAGACTGCTATCAACCCTAAACGTTGATTCTTTACCAGTTTTTAGACTACATTTCAATAAAATATCCAATTATTCAAAATATTCTGTTAATTTTCAAATGTTTTACATTCTTTATTCAGTTTTAAACAATTGTTAAACTAACCATGATAGACATGAGCGTAAGGAGACGCGGCTACGGCGTAGGACTTGACAACGGGCACATAAGCATGTTGGTAAACAGGAGCCACTGCCACAGTCTTCACAACAGGCACCACATGCTTTACCACCACGGGCACAGCCACATGTTTAACAGCAACCACGGGTGTGGAGACTAGAACATGACGCTGCTCCACGAATCCAGGGGCTGCCACAGCGATGGAGATCAGGGCAAAGAAGGCGACCAGCTGCAGTTGTAGTTAATAGTAAAGCCAAGTTAAGATATGCCACAGTGGATGTTATAGTTAGTTTAACTACTTACAAAACGGAACATATTGTGGTAGATACTTTGAGGATTTGTTGTTTGCTTGAAAGATGTCGATAGACTGTTGCTGATGTGGCACAAGACCAACCATGTTATATACCAAAATATTGGCCAAATTAACAAATGAAACAAAACGGAGAACAATAAACATAAACCGATGATCAGCAGATCACTTAAACTTCTAGGCCTGAGGCCAATTAATGGAATTTAATTGAAAAGTTCGTTAAGTTATATAGATATGAGGTGTATGTATAGCTTGGTTAAGGTGCGAAATTGACAAATGTATCTACATATATCTCAATAAAGAGTTGAACGGAAGCAGAAAGATGTCAAGTAACAACATAAATGAGAATAGTAAACAACAGAAGAATATAGTAGAGATAGTTGAAGGCAATTAATAAAAAAGAAATAGCAAAAGATGAATGGCAAAAATAATAAAAGATATATAAATAGTTAGTTGATGAAGGAATGTTAACTATGCATATAAAAATAACAACTATTGGTAGTATAAATAGTATGAAATGATATGAATTAAGTGGGTAATTAAAGAGTTATCTCAGTGTTAGCTGACGATACTTTTCATTCGTCTTCTTCTTGCACTTTCTTTACACATTTTCGATTAATTTAATCTTTAATTTATCTTAAACTATGCAAACATCAAAGCAAGCAGCGCGGCGTTCTAACAAATAACTGCAAGAAGCTGAAGTTGAACAATTTGTGTAGTATTAAATAGTTTTCCCAACGCACTTTCTATCTATGTGGTTTTAACGGCTTTAAAGTGTCTGGCCATATATCAAGTCTTGCCACATTTATAACCCTAGCAAAGAAGAGTCGAAGAGTCGCAGCGTCTGCAACTGCAATTTGCAGACGTCATTTCATGAATGTTTATAATTTTATAGGCTATTTCATAAATTTAATTTTCTCCAACGTCATTGACAACAACAACAACAGTAACAAAAAAACACACAAAATATATAGAAGAAAAAAAGCAAAAAGAAAAGAAGAGTTGCACATAAAGTCGTTAACAAGGTGGCGAAAACAAAAATATTGTCTTCATTAATCAGCAAAATGCCTAAGAGTGTTCACTGCCCCCTTCCTCTCCCCCAGACTGCACTACTCTATGCTTTTCGCATCCTCCTTAGCCTGGCTAAGCAATTGGCACTCAGCCAAGACGCCAACTCGTTGATACGTTGATTCGCTGATTCAAGTCGAGTTGAGTTTTGAGCCAATTAAATGGCGACATTCGCAGACAGACATTTGCTGTCCGCCTTTCCCTTTTCCTCAATGCTTTAGGTGCTAATGATGAACCTGAATGAATCGACGAATCGACGGATTGTACATGCATTTCTCATTGTTTTCATGCCGGCTAAAATGATATCAAATATAAATTGTTGTATGCTCGAAAGTGAGTTTTATGATCGCAGCCTCTTGAATTTCTTTTTCTTTTTATTATTGCCAACGATTTATTGAAAGACATTTTCTTGTGCCTAACTTTACTTTAACATTTTATTTGGCTTCAATGTGATTTTCAGTTGCGATAATTTAACTTCCTTAATTCCAATTTATTTGAAATATTTCCTAAATTTTATTTCATTTGTTTTTTTTCTTGTTTTAGTTAAATACAATTATGTTTGGTCGTAAATTTTATTTGACTTTGACTACAACTCAAAAAATATTGCTATGATGATGAAATCGACTTTGATTTGTTCACATATGATGTGGTTTTCAGTTTCGACCCCATCAACTGTTGGGCTTTTGGTACCCCAAAAGCCTTTATTGTCTGTGGTAATGACTTCATTTTGTTGTGCCGCGTTGTTAATGTCGATTTGAAGTTGTGGTTACACAAATGCATGGAAATGGACGGCAACAGTTTTTGATAAATTGTTGTTATTATTATTGTTATTAATAATTTCATTACAATATTTATGAGAGGGGGCGTATGCGACAGTTTGAGTTGTGGTTATTATCATTTTGTTAATTATCCATTTTAATTGTTAATTTAAATCACAATGGAAAAAACGTTGTAATAATAGCAAGACAATTAACAATGGTGAAAAGTGAAACTCTCTGCTTAAATTGGATATGTACTCCCCTCCCTCGGCCGCTCACAGCCCACCCCTCCCTCACAGTCTGCCTATGTCTATGCTGTTGAGATTCTCTTATGTTTTGGGCGTGTTGCAAAACAATGTCAAGTTTTGTGAGGCAGTCAGGAGAAAGGCTTTTCGTCTGGAGTGTTTGATTGGTTGGCCAAGAGTTTGCGATCAGTTTGGGCTTTGAATTGTTTGCTTATCACGTTAGAAGTGCAAATCCAAACTGAAATTGTTGTGATAAAGTTAATGGAAGTGTTTGCTGATTGATTGTCAGAGTGTTTGAGTAATGGAAAGCAAAGTGTATATAGAGAAGGGCACGTTCAGCTGGAAACAAGAGCTGCAGGGTTGTCAGGCATCATTAAACAATGTGACAGACATAAGAAATCGATAGACTACGGATGAGAAAGAGCAACACTTGTACAGTTTGTTATCGTTTAAGGTCAAATATCGATAAGCCTAAGAACAACTAAAGAGTTATCATGTATGTATCTATCAATTGCGCTTGCATTATATGTTTATCGATAACACAGAGATTAGCTCAAGGATTGCGCTTTGTTGTGTAATATAATCTAAGGATTGCCAATTGTTCGTTGGCTAAAGCAATCCCTATATTTTATTGTACTTTTCAATTTATATTAATTTAAGGTTTGTCAACCTGTTCTCATATATCGATAACATAGTTCGTTAGGTTAAACAATCAATATATTCGATTGATAGCAATCAAAATAGCAAGAGGAATGCCAACTGCTGTTGTGATCCTAAAATTAAACGTACTAAACTTAAACGTACTTCAATAAACACGTATGTATGCAAATGGGGTTGCCATAAACATGTAGAGTTGCCAATTAGTTGAACATCTTGTTCCGAGTTAACAGTAAACACGCAGATCATTAAGCAATACAAGTAATAACCTCAAACGATTACTACTAATACTGCTTGTATCCTAGTTAAAAGTATCCATGACTAGTCAATTCGCTTTAGTAATTTCCCTCTTTCCTGCGTCCAATTGGACAATATACCTTTGTTTTAACTATTATGCTGCAAATATGTAAAAACAACAACCACAACAACAACAACAACAACTAAAGTATAAAATAAAATTTATATAAAAAAAATTAAATGGAAAGTTTATTTTAAGGTTCATTTGATTGGGGCACAATCTCTGTACCTCCAGGTCTCCAGAGTGTCTCTCTTTCTCTCTCGCGCGCTCTCTCTCTCTCTTTCGCTCGAAAGTGCATCAAATGTGGCAAACAGATTTTACAGCTAATTCGGTAATGTTTTATTGGTCAGCTGGGCCATATGGTAACCGCAGGCCAAGCAAAGCCACTGGTGTCCAATGGAGCCTGTAACTTAACTTGGGCGAAAGGTTTGGGCCAGCAATTGTTATGCAAATCGAGCAGAGATTGCGGCTCAATGGAGGACATCGGCAGCTACAGCAACAACAATGGTTAGTGGGTAGAATTCGACAAACAACTGGTAACTGGCAAACTGGCAACTGGCAACTGGCCAGATCCAAATCGAATTGGCGGCAACTTTAAGTTATGGCCGGCCATAAAGTCAAACTAGCGACAAACTCGACCATTTCCTGGGCGACCAAAACTGGAACCCGCATAATCAATTGTCATTGTCATTAGGTTACAGCCTGTATATGCCAGATAGCCAAGCAGCCAACCAGCCAGCGGTCCAGGCTCTTGGCCAACAAAAAATCCCGGCAACCAAATTGCGCCACCTTCACTTTTTCTTTAAGACTTTGTATTGGCAATACCCTGTAATTATGAAAAGGCATTCCAAAGTGTGTTGACAACTGTGCAGGCTCTAAGGACACTATCCTAAATCATAGGGTATTAAGTCTTGCAACTTTTTTAAGGATTTCTAATGAAAATACCCTGTAATTGAGAAAAACACTCATTAAAAGACTGACGAATAGCTTAGTAATCTATAAAACTGTTGTTCAACTGGAATATTTTAAGAAATTGCTGACTAATACCCTGTAAAGCAACAAAAGTATGCAAAAAGTGTGCAAATTTCAATACAACCATTGCACAGAGGGTATCTTTTAGTCTGGCAACTTCGTAACTTGTTGATATTACCAAACAGAGACATCCCAGCTGTTAGGTTGCCACATACTTGATGCTTACGCTCTGTTGCAGCAACCAGAACGAACAGCATAGAGATTTCAATTAATATTTTGGAAAGTCCAAGTTTTCCAAGTCGAGGGATTAAGGCAACAACAACGATGAGCTCGTTATAGAGTTGCCAGCTGGTCTGCTCGAAGGGGCAAGCAACTCATCCTTGCAACGTGGCATGTATTTCATATATTTGTGGCACTCAACGGCGCCGATGGCTGACAAATATTTCCTTTCCATTTGCCATTTTGGCTGACAAACGAAATGATTGCTTGCCACAGTGGGTAAGGGTTGCAGGTGGCAGGCGGCAGGCGGCAGGTGGAGGCTGCAAGTTGCAGTTGCGGGTGTAGGTGCGTGTTGTTGCAAGTGGCAATGCAGCAGCAACAACAACAACAACAACAACAAGCGACAGAGACAAACGCCTAACAACTTATTGAAAATATGTTTAACCATTTTGGGCAATTGACATTTCGGCTGCTGTTGGCAGTCCCTCCATCCACCCTCCATTCCCACTCTCGTTCAAGTACTCTACCTCACTACACTCCACCCTTCTCTCAGCGTTGTCTGCTTCCCAATTCCCCAATCGACTACGTGACAAAACAATTGTCGTAAATCAGTGGGCCAAAACGGAGGCGACGCTGACTGTTAGGTGATTGCACTTTTTGGCCAATGGAGCATTTTGGTTAACAGCCCACATTGTATTAACTATCGCTATGTTGTTGTTGTTGTTGTCTGTTTGTTGTTGTTGTCTGTTTGTTGTTGTTGTCTGTTTGTTGTTGTTGTCTGTTTGTTGTTGTTGTCTGTTTGTTGTTGTTGTCTGTTTGTTGTTGTTGTCTGTTTGTTGTTTACTTTCATTTGGCTCGTGGCCCCAGAGTTTTCTGTGTAAATAACAACAGCTGGCGGGAGGCTTAGATCATAGCGCTAACAGCGGGGGAAAAGGGTGACAGAGAGGGAGGGAGGTAGGGAGAATGAGATAGAGAGAGATTGGCAGAAGCCTGTTTTATTTTGTAGGTGGGAAAAGTATAAAGCAGCAAGATTGCAAAATGTGCGTTAAAGGAATGTTCAATTAGCAAGATTTTCGCAATGTTGAACACTTTAAATAAAACAAAAGATTGCTAAACAATGTTGGAGATAAAAGCTATAGTTAAAAGAGGAATCAGATATTAACTTATTTAACTATTTGTCTTCTCTAAACTTAAGTGAGTTGATTTGAATTTGAAGTATTTTCATTCCCAGTTAATTGAGATATTTTTCACTTTAGGAAAATTCTACTTTATATTGAATAAATTATTTTTATTATAAATTATATATAAATGTTAGGTATTTTATATTTTCTTCATTTAAAACTATTTTCTTTTCAATTAAAACTTATGTGAAATTCACAATTAACAATTCAATTATAAAATATATAAAATAATATTTATCAACATTTAATTAAATGACTTTCATTCTTTTAAATTTGATTAACTTTCTTCACAAAAACGACAATTAATATTCGGCTCTTGCTATACTTATCTATATAATATTATAATTAAATTAATTCCTTTAAGAATTAAATATATAAACATAAAAGAATTTCCTTTGTAGCGCAAGAACTTTCAGTCTCTGTCCAACTCAAGTTACTTATGCATACAAAAAACTCTCCTTTTCAGTCTGCCATCCTTGTCTATATTCTGCCTTTGTCTAGCTTTAAATACCTGCTTATATAACTCCCACACACACACACACACACACACACACACACACACACACACACACACCCACATACACACATCACATTACCTAAGCAGCTGTCTGTAGCTGTCATGGTCATGTTCAATCAACCAATGCAAAGCAATGACTTCAGCCAAGCCCAAAGGCTAAAGCAACTCTTCCGTCTTAGATTTACCTCCCTTCCCCTCTTGCTCTAGTGAATAACTGACACACACATCGATAGTTTTTCTCACAGACTTTTCTCATTGCATAATTGCAAGCCCAAAGCCACGCAATGAAGCGTTGCATGCAACACCTACAAATACAGCATATAGCTAACATATTGTTCAGATAGATAATAATCCCCCCTCCTTTACAGCCAAATAAATCTTTAGGCAACATTTGCTGAACTCCTCCGAAGGTGTTTGCCAGCCACGGCTGCCACGTTTAGTGTCGTCCACTTCTGCGGGCCAAAACTGAAGCTGGGGGTTATCAATGGACAACAATAACAAGCCACAACTGCCCAGCAATTTTCACTTTCAATACAATAAATTTTCGTAACACCAATGAAAATAATGAAAAACAAGGGAACATTGTTTCCCTTTTCTTTTTTTTTTTTTTTTTTTTTTGTTGTTACTTTCTTGTTTTTCTAATCAGCGGACGAAGGGGCCGTAAAACAAGTTGATTTGTTCCCCCCATATTTTTGGGTTGTATCTGTGTCTGGTTACACAATCTTACAGATACTTGTGGCGGTGGCTTTTCAATGGGCGGCAACAAGTGGCAGCAGTTTTCTTTAGCCTCATGTGCCACGCACTGACGGAAATATGAATGTAATAATAACATAAAAAACAAATAAAGTCAAAGTCATTGCAAATGAAAAGAAAAATGAAATGAAATGCGTGTAATTTTTCTTGTGTTTTTTTTTTCTGTTCACTTCGTTACACTTTTACCCATGATTAGTATCTTAATTTTGGACTGGTCTGCCATTATGGCTTGTTATCATCGTTATGTATCTTTGAAGGTTTATTTTCTTCATTTGGAAAGTTTTCGTAAGAAATATTAGCTTAAAGTTAGTTACGCTTAACTTTTTAACTACTTAAATTCAATATATAAACTCTACTTTAAATTATCCTTCTAATGACTTATGTTGCCGGCCGCACTACGCATGTTGCAGCAACATTTGCGCCCTGGCTTATGCTATATAAATTGCATAAGATAACTTTTTTTTTTTTTAAATACATTCCAATTTATTTCAGATTTGTACTGTTGGCTTAAAATTAGTACATTACTACCTTCATGGCAGCTTAACCTGATTATACATTAATATAAAAACATTGACTATCATTTAATATAGTTATACATATATAAGATATCAACACTTACCGAGTGCACTGCTAGATGGCGCTGCAATTCCGAATTACTATACAAAGTTAATTCCGAAATGGTTGGTGAGCTCTCCAATTTATTTTCCATATCGCGTAGCCAACGTCGCAACTCCTTGGGATCTTCGCAAAGACCTTCCTGTCGTTGGGTTTCATCCAAAATCTACAAACAAATGCAATATTAAATTGGTTTACAACTTCGCTGAGTGTGTGCTAAAAATATTTAATAACAGTTAAAAGTATGCAATACTTTTTGAAATTAAATTTATGCTTTAACTAGCGTACGCTAGATGGCGCACAAACTGTACTCACATGAAGTTGGCTGCCCGTAAATTTGCATTCACGTGAAGTTGGCTGCGCCTCCTCAATTTCAAACCGCGCCTCTTTGCACGTATCAAGCAGGTTTGTGTCCATAATATAATTGTAGTTCGTCTGTATGGCCGCCCAGAGGTCGTCTTTGCCCGACGAGCCCAGGCCAAGGGTGGCGCTGCTGTGCAGACTGGTGGAGCTGCTATGACTGTGACCGCTGCCCCAAGAGTAACGATGCATTTTGTTGTTGCTGTTACTGTTACTGTTGCCGTTGCACTTGTTGCCGCCGCCGCCGCTCTGTGAGTTTTTCTGCGTGAGAGAAAGAGAGTTAACGTTAGGGGGGCAACCATTAAAAGTTGTTAATATAAATAAGTAATTTGAGCTGCCAAATATGGTTGCGATAATATGCTTAACCATCTTTGGGTTCGCACAATACAAGCGTCAATCGCCCGAAACCGGTTCACAACGCTCCAAATTGCAAAGCGCGCGCAATTAATTAATGAATTTCTTATTTTTCTACTCCAGCAAAAGCCAAACAACAATGACAAAACAACAACAACAATAACAATTAAGGAAATTCCATATTTACACAGCGTCGTAATGCTCAAACAATGCCAAAAACAAATATCCATTGTAATGGCATTGCGATCGTGCAATTGTTAGTTTTGATCTGAAATCGTTGAATTGATTGAATTGCGGGGCGCCATGTGTAATTAATTAAATTGAATGGAAACAGCTGAGGTACCAGACCCTCCCCCCATGAATGACTCGATTTTTCCGGCGAAAAGTCAGCGCACACTCAGCGACTACAGTGGGTAGCAGTAAATTAGCATACAGTTTTAGCAGCTGCAAAACTGAATGAAAAACTGCGCAACGGTTTAGAATGCGTATAAAATGCATAAATCAACAATGATTTAATATGCATAATTATTTACAGGGAATGTTTGGAATTGGAACGTGAGATCTACAGGAAATTCCTTTATATCATTTTAAAAAATTTGATAATTAATTATTAATGAATTAAATGGAATTTAAGGTCGTTGGTGACATAGTTATGAAGCTTTTAATAGCAAGCGCTTGCTGCCTTGAAGTATATAATTGTTATCAAGCTGACAAACTATAATTATTAGATCTTCCTAACAGTCATGAATAGTTTAAATCATTTAGATATGGCAAAAATATTCTCTTCAAAAGAATTTCATTCTTTCTTCCCCACTTTCTTATAAATTTGCCATAAAATCTCTTGAAATTGTTTAATAAAAATTAACTAGTATTATTTATTTATTTATTTATAGCACGTATCCAATTCATAATTTTGAGCCGTAATATCGCCAGTTTAAGCTGAAGCTGACTAAGCGCTTGTGGAACACAATGGAATTTGAAACGTGTTGCAAATTCGATACCGTTATGTCGCCTTTAATTGCATGCTAATAATGCAAAATTTATTAATAATTTATTAAAGCAATTTCCGCTGACACACAGACTCCAACTAGAACAAGAACAAGAACAAGCGCCAGAACACGGACAAGAATTCATATTCTAACGGCAGGTTGTCATTTAAGTCGCCGCCATGGAGACATGACCATGAATAGAGCAATGTCCCCTCCCCTTTCCCCTTTCCCCGCCTACATCAGCATCTCTTCAACAAGTTGAACTACTCGTTAGCGTGTGGAACGCAGACAACGAGAGGGAGAAAGAGATGGCAACACAAAATATGTTCAACTCTCAATTGCAAATTTATGCGCAACCCACGGCAGAGAGACATTGAGAAACCAGCCAAAAGCAACCACCTGCACCACCTGCTCTCGCTGTAGCTTCAGCAACCGCATCAGCATCACACTCACCTTGAGGCTGTTGTAGGGCCGCTCCAGATGCAACTTGGCCTGTATGACATCACGGCGTTCCTGCTGCAACTCATCCGCTGGCAATGAGGTCATCGATTGCGATGTTTTCATATCGTTGCCGCTGCCCTTTGGCTGCCCACCACCACCAGCACCAGCAGCAGCAGCAGCAGCAGCAGCAGCACCACCACCACCAACAACATCGCCCCCATCGATATCCAAGTGATTGTTGCCACGTCGCTGTTTCCTTAGCGAGCTACTGCGGCTGCTGCTGGCCGATTTGGTGGCTTTGGGCATCATGCCCGATTTGGTGGTGCGTGTGACTGTTGTTGCTGTTGGTGGTGCTGCTGCTGCTGCCGGCATGACAAATGCAACCACATCCTCCAATCTCATTGTAGTCGTTGTTGTTGTTGTTGTTTCGTTAGTGTTGCCGGTGGTTGCACTTGCAACGCCACCGCACTTCATCATGGCCGCTATTTCAGTCTCTTGGTTGCTACTACAAAATGACATCGCAATCGCAGTCTCTGTCATTGCTCTTTCTTCTGCTACTTCTATTTCTTCTTTAGCTTCTGTTTCTCTCTCTGTTTCTGTTTCGTTTTCATGTCTCGCATTTGTGGCAACAGCTTCCATAGTGTTGACGCTAATTGTTTTTGGTTCCGATTTCCATGTGTATGTTAATTTAATTAATTTGCTTTAAATCTGCTTTTTGTTGCTATTCGTGTTGTTCGTTGTTGTTGTTGTTGCTGCACTTAAAATGCACAAATTTGCATGTCTACCATGTTGTGGAGTTGCAGGAGGGGGAGAGGGTGGCCTTCGTGCCTTCGTTTCTTGCCACCGTTCCGCTGTGTGAATCGCGACCTTTGTGTGGGCTCAATTCCAGTTCCTGCCTCGATTTGCTCTTTATTTTTTCTTTTTCCTTTTTCTCTTTTATTGTTTTCGTTTTGGACTTTCCTTGATTTTTCCTTCCTTCGTTGTTTTTTCCGTTCGTTTGCTTTTATGCAAAATACGTTTTTCGTTATTTTGATAAAAATTTAATTGCTAATTTCACTGTAATTAAAATAAAAAAAAACAACAAAAGCGTTTAACGCAAATTAGTTGAGAGGCAAGGAAAATATCCAAAAATAATAATAATAAAATAATGTAACAATTAAGGCAAATACTTGTATGATCATATAGAGAAATGTTGATCATAATGAAGTTTAGAATGATGCGACTGTTGGTCAATTAAATGTTGAGGTGGAGTGCTTTAAATTGATGAAGGCGACAGAGAAAGAGAGAAAGAGAGAGAGAGAGAGAGAGAGAGAGAGAGAGAGAGAGAGAGAGAGAGAGAGAGAGAGAGGGAGAGAGAAAGAGAGAGAGAGAAAGAGAGAGAGAGAAAGAGAGAGGGAGAAAGAGAGAGAGGAACATATCCAATAAGTGAATAAGATCGATATCAACTAGTGTTGTAAAAGGATTGACAAAAGAATCGATAACATCATTGTTTTGCTCTGCTGTTGTCGGTATCGATTGTTAATCAACTTACTTAACTTAACAAGTTCCCCGATAATCTCAATAATATGAGCCAAAAATGTATAACAATTTAGATACTTTTAATGTATTTATTAAACATTAAGCATGTATTTCTTTTTTGCTGCTTTGTCTAACAGGTATTGTCTTAGTATAATATAATATATTAAGTTATTAAATAGTTATAACCATCAATCTAAACGTATTTTGCATTTAGGAACCTTAAAAGCTTTGCTCAATTGTCTATAATTATTATTAAGTATACATTTGACTCCATAATTTATATCTAAGCTTTTCTACTAGTTTCCACCTCTCCTCACCCTCTCACTTCACCGGCAATTCAAACACTTTGCTAACATTTCAACACACACACACACACGTAATTCATTCATCTAGAAATCACAGCACTGCTAATTGGGATTACCAAATCAACTGTTATCATTAAATCAGTTGACAATAGAGAACTTTAAATGGGCTTTGCGAGTACACCATAAGACAGTTAAGAGTTGTTAAGCTGGATCATATCTTATATCACACCCACAGCAAACAATGGTTAACAACTGTAAATGGCAATTAAAGCCAACTGTAAACTGACAACTACATAATTACAGGAGAAGGCCAACGACTCTGGACGCATACAAGGCGAGACTGTAACCAAAAAGTAAAGAGAAAAAAAACAGTATTACTTCATTCCAAAAGAGAACAACAACAACAACAACAAAACAAACAAAGAAACCAAAAGTAAACACTTTACAATTATGTAGAAGCAGTTGGTCAAGGGGCAGGGGACAGGGGGGCGTAACGAAGGAGGAGGGGGTGTATGTGAGTGTGTGTTGGGAGGGGGAGTCGCTGAGTCGGCACCCCAAAACAATGAACACGATTCTAATCGCGAGCAATCAAATTTTCATATGAAATTAGTCGCAGAAACACTTGTGGGCCATATTTGTATGCAAATCGAGTTTGCACGCTTAACTTTGGGTCTCCAAAATTGGCTGCGAGCGTTTATTTTGGCCACTTAAGATATGAGGTAGCAGCAGCAGTAATAACAACAACAACAATTATGTCTACAGCTGCGTAGTTGATGCAGTGACTAGCACATACCCTGTAATGTTCAGCTTCAACAGGCGAAAGTGTTGTTCTTTCTATTTCTATAGTTTCCTAATATAATATTTATCGATAGTATTGCTTATCGACACTAATAACAACAACAACAATTACGCTTACAGCTGCTGAGTTGATGCAGTGACTAGCACATACCCTGTAATGTTCAACAACAGGCGAAAGTGTTGTTCTTTCTATTTTTATAGTTTTCTAATATAATATTTATCGATAGTACTGCTTATCGATAGTTGAAAGTGCTTTGGAAGCATATTCAATGAAATTTTAATTTGATTAAACAAAACATATAAGCAACAATTTGTTTATCATTATCGATATTGATTTATTGCGTAAGAAGAGTTTACTATCGATAAATTGAGATTTTGTATTGCAGCGCCTGAACTAATATACCTTACAGACGACAATAAAACGAGCAAATGAAAAACTGTAAAAAGCCGAAAAACCGCAAAATGATCCACACAAAAGTGGGAGGGGGCGGCGCAATTGTCGACAGTTGTCGGGACGCTGTGGGGTTGCGGGAGGGGGCGTGCCACGACACACAAATCGACGCTAAAAGCAGTAAATAATGTTTTATTTTTTTCTCGGTTTTTACAGTCATTATAATTGTTAGGAGTTTGTTTGGCCGGAGGCAAAACCTGAGCCTTGGGGCCATTTCAAAGGGGACTCGACTCCATCTCTCTCTTCCTCTTGCTCAACTTGCACTTTTCGCTTTTGTTGATTCTTGTGTTTGGCGCAGAAATTGTTGGCAACAACAGCGTGATTTTGGTCAAGCGAAAGCGAAACTTTAACTGCCAACCTACACATGGCCAAATGAATTGGGCAACAAACACTCACTCATATACACACACACACACACACACATGCAGATGCAGAAACATAAAACATATCGTTAACTTATGTGTCTAGGTATAAATAATGCATTTATGACATTTGCTACGTCGTTGTTGATTACAATGCGGAGGAACTCTGCACTTCTCTGGTCGGGCCTTTTAGCCACTTCAACAGCTCGCGCAACACTTCGAGTTAGTCACTCAACCACAACAAAAGCAACAAAACAGAGAAATAGTCAAGAGCAACTATAGTTTCAGTCGCCCCTCCTATCCTCATCCAACCCCTTCCCATCTGCCCTTCCTTCTTTGTTGTTTGTCGTGCATGCAAATTGTGAGTTTGCCACAAGCCGAAACTTCGTCATCGCACTCTCTCCCCTCTCTCGCTCTCGCTCTGTGGCTCTCTCTGTGCTACCCCTCGTCATCCCGGTCATTCACACATGTGTCCAGGCCATGACTCATTAAGAAATATTTATAATTTTAAGTCTTGACGCGCTATTTCTTATGCATGTTCATTAGCAACAGTTTTATTATAATTTATAAGCCAATAAATCGATCTGGAATTTATTTATAATGAACCATTGAAGGCAAATGATGTTGTAATAATATATAACTTTCAACTTTAACTTTATCTGATAGAAATATTAGAAAGTAAAGAACATATTGAAGTAGGAAAGTAAAGATACTCTACTGAATGTAAGACAAAACAGAAGAGAGAGAATTCCTATAAGTACTTGAATTGAAATATATCTTAATAATCTATTTAGAAATTTAACTAAAATACAAATCAACTCCAAATCATATTTGGTAAAGTTATAAACGTTTAAAGTTTTGCAGAATATTTACAAATAAATTGTAGAGTTTATGATATCAATTTATAGATTTATTCAGAATTGTATAAATTTCAGAATTGTTAAAAAGTAAAACCATAATCGAATTTTAGACTCCTCAACATTAATATTTCTTTTGATGTTACTTTCTAAAACTTCTATAAATTCATTTTCTACGGTATTTATAGCATATATTGTTGTCTGCCTATTAAAACGTTATAAAAACACCGCAAATCAATCAAAGTGTAAACAAATTAATTAATATAGATAGTCGATAATGTGACTAAAATAAATTGAATACAATAAACAGATTTATGCAGATTTTTGTTGATAAGCCGCAAGCAAATTAAGAGGCATACAAAAGTGCTTTAACCTTTTGGCCATAAGTCAAAAAACCATTCACATTTCCGATTGCTGCATGGAGTCTTTGTGTGTGTGTGTGTTTGTGTGTGTGAGGAGGTCGTCAGTCACCTGCCGTTTGCTTGGTCGGACATTACATAAGAGACTAAGCCACTGGAACTAAAAGCGAGTGAGCAAACATGCGGTAATAGACGATTTAATTCCAGGAAAAGTTATTTGGGCCCAAGTTTATGCCAAACAAGCGCTTCAGCACCATACACACATCAAAACTAACCATAGACCACAACACACGCGGTCGCAATTAATAAACAAAGCAAAGCAAGAAAAATAGAGACATAATAAAAAAAAAAAAAAAAAAAATGATGACAGCAAATATTTGGCTAAAAGCTAAAAACCACAAGTGACAAAATGACAAAACGACAACAAACAAAAGCGATCAACAAACTAAATACGATATAAAGTCAGGTTCCAAAAAAAATACAAGCCAAAGAAAACCTTTAAAAATAATACAGAAGAGTAGAAAAAGAGCTGAATGTGTGGTGTGGTGGTGCTGTGGTGCTGCACACTGCCCCGCTGCCTCGCTGCCTCGTAAATCTGCCAGAAAGCCAAAGACATTCCACAGTTTTGTTTTGTTAATAAATAAAATTCAAAACGAGTTCACAATAGAACTCAAATTCAATGAAAAACGAAAATGAAAACAAACTTTCGCTTTCATTGCATTTTCTTTTCTTTTCATCTCTATTTGGTTTAGGCAAACTTTAGATCTTTTATCACTTGTATTATCTAATATTTGCTGCCTATTTCCTGCGGATGTTACGTTTTTTTATAGGGAAATTCTAAATGTTCTCAAGCCAAATTAAAGCAAATGCCGTAGATAATTGAATGGAGAGCCATTGTGTGGCCACTTGACTTCGGTAGCTGAACTTTGAGCACTTGTGTCTCTAGATTAGTTAAGAACTCAAGATTAGTTGAGAATGATAACTAAAAGTTGTCGCTTGTAATTAACTAAAGCAAATCAATTGACAGTTAGAATTATATAATTTAAATCATAAAGTGCTAGATTCTTTAAGAGTTACAATTATAGAGCATTTTATAACATGCATTAATTTGTCAACGGGAAACTTGAAACGTTGCAAACTTCTGTCTATCATCATCTGTTAAAAAATACAATCGATTTCTACAGATTTGTTCTTATAGAGATTATCACTGAACTAACGTTTTATTTCGTTTAATTTTGAATAACATTCATACAATCTATGTATAACTATCATTTGCCATAAAACCTTCAGATTTAAAGAGATTTCTTATTAGAGAAATTGTCATTTATAATTATATCATTATCTGATCGATTGTACTATCTATAGGGCGATTTACATTGACACTTTGCCGTCTGTCGATTAATCTGATTAATCACCATTAAATGCATACAGAAAGCATAGTCATTTTAGATACATTTAACTTTATTTAGCTTTAACATGCTTCTAATTATCAGAAATTCCTAGTTAATTCAATTTGTCATACTTTGAAACCAACTTAATGATTATATCATACGTATATAAATAACCTGTTCACTTGACAAAGTTTGACTGTACTTTGGCAAGGCATTGTTCTACTTATCAGCCTTTAGAACTTGGCCACAATTTAGACATCTGGTCTTGTCGTAGAACACTAAACAATAAGGCTTAGTCATCAACAGGTATTTGGACAAACAACTAGACAATAACTAGACAAAGAGCAGACCGTGTCTTAAGGTCAGACATTTTGGCCAGACAAAACAACAGTCACAGCCACAGCAGCAGCCACAACGGCAACAGCAGCTGATGACAATTTATGACAGACGACATTCCAGAGACCGTTTGAATATTGTATTGCATAAATTATCTGTTTATCTGTGTGTTTGTTTAAAAACACTGTGAATTCTTCCAAGAATCGTTTGCGACGCATTTGGCGCGTTGCAAGTTGGCCAAGTTGACCACAATTGAATCAAGTTAGCCGCAAGGCAACATGCCATAAATTATTACTTGCTGCTTGCAACCACTAACAACAACATCAACAACAACAGCAGAAACGAGAAGCAAAGCAACACCTAATGAATTGTTAACTGCCTGGCAACATGGTTGCCACAGTTGGGCACACACACACACACACGTGACGTTGTCGCCGTAGCAGTTGCAATTGCTGTTGTTGTTGTACAGTTGCCGTTTGTCGTTGCCAAATGGCCAAATTGCAGGCAATGCGCCAATGACAATAACAATAACCATATTGACTTGTAAAAAACAACAACAACAACATCAACAATTGACAATCAGCAATTACAACAACAAATATCGAAACCTTTTGCAGTTTGCGATGTGTGCACCCTAAGGGGTGAGGAGGAGGTGGGTATTTGGTGGGTTCAAGCGGCATGTCAGCCTCAACCACAAAAGCTGCGACAACGACAACAACTTGTGGTCCAACTAGTTAACTAGAGCAACCAGCTCAAAGGGGGGGAAGAGAGGCGGAAGCGAGGGTAGTCAACTTACCACCTTAAGACAATGAATTGTTCATTTGTTGTTTTGCGGTCGCTTGAACAACTGTTTGCTGAGTTGAAGGATGCTTTTAGCCAGTTATGGACCATGCGCTACAGTTGGCTAAAAGTGGCATAAAGAAGTTAACTTTGTATGGACAACTCGAATCAATAAACTCCGCTTCACTTTTATAAGGTATATTGCAAGTAAGTCTTAAAACATATGCGAAAATGTCAACTGAAAATGAAAACATTGCAAAATTCCTTAGCCAGAGACAGAGCTAAAGTCTTGGCCTACGTGCCACACATGCAACGCTGTTGCAAATATGTAACTGCCAGCCAAAAGGTGGCAAGGTGGGAGCAGGCAGGCAACAACACTATATGGGCGACATGAACATGGACACAAAACAGAGCGAGAAACGCGACAAGAAAAGGCCAAGACTCGATCAGATGAGAAGGGAGCAAAGAGGGAACATGATGCAAGATGGGGTTGGGGGGTTGGGAGGGACAATGGTTGACAAAGACAAAGGAGGTGGTGGCGCTGTGGCAAAAGCAATTAGAGAATTGCCAGCACATGAACGTGGTCCAGGCGAAACGAAAGTTATCGAGCAGTGTGGACAAATGTTGAACATGCAAACACCGCTTGTTGCCGCCCCAAAAAGACAACGAGGCACCTGCAACCTGCCACAATCGAGTCTCGACTCCCGCTCTAAAGTGGTCGCTAATCGCCCAAAAGAGTTTTGTTGCTCCAGCTGCTTTTGTTGTTGTTGTTGTTGCTGTAGTTAGCCAGCAAATTTGTCTACATGTTATAATACATTTTGGGGTCCACACGACAGGCCCATTCCACACACACACACACCCACACACACATGTATATGATAAATGTGTCGTGTTTTGTGGCTCGAACATGTTTCCATTTGTTCTGCGCCCCATATTTTTTTTTACAGTGACCAAATTGATATTTAAAAATATCAAATGAAAAAGCATCCAGAGATTCGACCACGCCCCCTCCCCAACAATCGTCTGTTTCTGTCAAAGGGAAGTCGTTTGTTATGGCCAAACGACAGGTGCTAGCTCGTTGCTCGTTGCTTGTAAATAACTCTCTCGGACCAGGTCCAAAAAACAAGCTACCAAATTAGCGGTTTCTATGCAACTTGGCATAAATTATGAAACAGCTGAAGACAGAGCTGATTAGGCTACTCTGCGCCTGGAATGTCACTCATTCAAGTGTCTTAAGGCATGAAATATATATACTTTACTTTGGAAACTGGGTGAGTTAACTAAATCAAAAAAAAAAAAAAAAAAAATGGAAAGAAAGAAGGAGGAGAGAGTCCCAATGATAGGATGGGGATTTCTGTGTAACTCATTTACTTCAAATATAACAAACTACTCGCCTATTAGATGTGACAGTTCTTTAGAAAGGAAGGCAGACCAAAATGTAGAAATTAAATAATAATGAAGTCTACAAAAACAAAATAAAGTATATGATCTATAATCTTGTGCTATGATGTGATATTCTTATATTAAAAATAGTTTGATAAGCTTCCATTTGAAAGCATTCAGTATATTATTTATAGAATAAAATGCATAACTATTCAAACTAATTTGAATAACAATTTATAAAATACTTTGCACTTCAAATTAGTAACAATTATTCTGCAAACTATAATAAATTTACTTTAAAGAAATATTACTAATGCTCAGATCTATTAATTAGTATTATTATTATATTACCTTTATTAAAAAATCTTTTTAAATTAATTTATGAAGATACCTTCAAGCCCAACTTGTTTTTTCCTTATTAAAAACCAATTTCTTGACTCTTAATTTTACTCCTATAATCAATTTCCTTGACCTAAACACCTATATTTTCAATTGATTGCAACTGTTTCATTGTCAAGTGCATTTTTTTTACTATAGCAATCATCATCATTATGTCCATCATTAATGCATTAATAACAAAAACACACAAGAGATCATTCAGCTGCTTGAATGGTCTATTACTTGGCCAATAAAAGCTCATTATGATGTTTACAAACAAACATAAAAAATAGCCAAATGTGAAAACTGACTAACAATGTTGTTGGCTCCACTCCAATTCAATGTTGAGGATGTGAATGAGGTGCTTGTCTAAGAGAGAGAGAGAGAGAGCGAGAGAGGGTTGTGCGGTAACTACAGCAATTGACTTTCAACTTACTTGCTGTCCTAAAAAAAAAAAAAAAAAATTAAGAAAAACAAACTGCAAAGATAAAGTAAAGAAAAAACCAATCGAAATGCGTGTTAAAAACAAATGTGCAAAAATAATGTGAAAATTGTGCGATAAAATGAAAATCGAATGGAGCGGAAATCACAACACAAATTGCGTTGTCTTCCAGTTTTGACAAATGACAACAAATGAAAATTGTTAACTGATTTTATTAGCACTTGGCCAAGGTGCATTGCATAATGTGGCAACAGCAGGCGATCAAGGAAAGCAGCAGCAACAACAACAACAACAGCAAACAAGAAAAATCAAAATCAAAAGTGAACCATAATGAAAAGCGTTTGCAAAACTTTTACCTCAGCTCCAATGGGGCTGCGTCAACATTTGTTTAGCAGCATTTTTATGGCAACCTTTCGCTCGCCACTCGAGTGATAAATCAACTTTACTTCAACCTCAGCTATAGTTTCTCTATATCAGCTTCAGCTTCAGCTTTAGCTGTAACTTCAACCACAACTACAACTCCAATTCCAACTCCCACAACAAATGAACAAGGCATACAAAACAAAATAATAATCGTAACTAAAATAAAATTAAACATAATTCGCAAAGCTTCCCGAAAAAATCGTCGCACGACATTTGGCTGCCGCCTAAAAAAAAAAAAGAAAAATATTTTCCTAGATCTATTTGTGGGCGTCTCGGAAATGCGGAGCTGGTGGGCAGGCAGCTTAACTCCATCCATGTCCATAACAATTCATTATCATTAATTATATTTGCACTCCACGGCGACTAAGCATGAAAAATGCAACCACGTCGATTAAATTGAAAACAATTTGAGCGAAAATTTCAATATTTCTTTCGACGTATTTGCCGTTAGGCGTTTTATTAACAAAAAAAAAAAAAAAAAAAAAAAAAAAAAAAAAAAATCGACCTACCCCACAAAAATACAAAAATAAAGAAGAAATAAGAAACATGACCAGAAAATATGGCCCATAAAGCAACGACGGCCAAAAATCAGCAACAAATCGCTATAACAATTTATTGGCCGTATTAACCCCAACGAACTCTCTCACTTGTTGGGGCCAACAACAAAAACAACAAAAAAGGAAGGGGGCGCCTACGGGGCCACCGATCGATGCGAGTTGTGAAAATATCATTTACGAGCAATTTGTAAAAGCTACAAAAAATCAGTAATGAAAGAATCTTTGTCACGCCGAAGCTTGAATACGCTAACTATAATTTCAACGATTTGTTAGAGAAATAATAAAGGAATCGAAAGAGCATATAAGAGATATATACTCAAATTGTTGAAAAGTTAATACAAAATAAATATGTTATTATTTAAAAACAATTTGCAAATCCATTTTATTAATATGTGCAACTTCAAGTTAAGTTATGTAATTTGAAAACATAAAACAAATTCAATGTTCAATAACAATGGCCCAACAATTTGGAAATATTCATAGAGTTTATTACGCTATAAAACTATTTAATTTGTTCATTTAAAACAAATCCAAATAAATAGTTGAAATACCTGCACTTAAAAATTCCAATACAACTGAAATCTCAGGCGAAATTTGCACGAACAACAAAGAAAAACAAATGAACGGCGATTTACTTTGGCAACACCAAAAACAACGAGAGATTGAATGGCAAGGGGAAATGGGGAAAAGGCTCTACCACATCTCTATCTCTCTCTGGCACTCTCGCTTTAGTTAGTTTATTTTTTTTTTTTTTTGTGGTCAAGTTGAAGTCGGAAATGAGCACAATTGCGCTGCAGCGTGTCGATCGTCAGCGGTCAAGCAGGCAATTGGCCAAAGTTGGCGCTGTTGTTGGCCAACTGACGACGTCGACATCGACGTCAACATCTCCGGGCGATAATTGGGTCCCTTTCCAAGCCTCATTGCAATTTGGTGGGAGTTTTTGTTTTGGGGGAAATTCAATTTATGCTGCTTTCAGCAACAATTCTCAGCTTTTTCTCTCTTTCGCTGTTGTCAGCAGGTCGCTAAGCTCAAAGATTTGGCAATCAAGATTTTGACATATGCGGGCGCATTTTTGGCTAGAAATGTTGACCGAAAGAGTTAAGACGCTCAATAACTTGTGTGTGTGTGTGTGTGTGGGAAAATCAAGTGCGAAATACACACGTTAATTAGTTTCTGATGATGGAATAAGTTATAGCGGTTAAGAGCTCAGAATTATCATGATCAAGAAGACTTTCCGCATGGTATTATCTTATTTTTCCCTTTATCTTCGCTTTTTACACCTTTTTTTTTTTTTGGAATTTCATAACAGAATGCTCAGCTTTCAGCGGCATCTAAACCCATTTCAAAGTATTCTCATATCTTGAGTTTTGTTTATGCATATACAAAATGAAATTCAATACGTTTGTCGAGTGCAGCAGAACACACGGAACCAAGACGGAAATTCTGTCAGGTGTGTAAATACAAACGCTACAGAAAATGCAAGAAAAGAATAAATTCAAATCAAAGCAAAAGTTTTTGGCTGCCTGAGCACAAACAAAGCTGCAGCTTGGGCATGACATAGAAACTGAGAGACTGAGAAGTTGACAGAGAGGCCGTGATTGCGAGTACAAGTTGAGTGTTTAAGCCATGTCAGGTGTTATAAGAGAAGTGTTGGATTCGGATGTCAAGTGGCAACGCCATGGGAATTGCAAATTAAAAAAAAAAAAAAAAAAAACGAAATCAAATTAAATGTAATGAATATGTATATTCATGGTCAGTTAAGATATGGTAAAAGGAAACGCCAAAATGCGAAAATGCGCTAATGAAAGTGAAAAGCGTCAAGAAGAAAAGTCAAAGTTGTCGATTTCGGCCCACTTGTCGTCACAACAACAACAACAACAACAGTAGTTGCAATAAAAATGCATTCGAAATGCAGTAGAAAGTGAAATGCGTTGGCAAAAGGAAAATAAAAGAAATAAAGACAAGAAAAGTAAAAACAATATAAAACCAAAGCAAGAGACAAACACCAAATGAGCCAAAAGATGCTGGAGATATGACCAGCATTTGCTTGGCCATAAGGCGAGGAGGCAGAGAGGAAGCAGCTGAGGACAGGCAACGACATTGTTAGTTGACAGACGAGGGCGGGGGGAGGGGGAGCGGGGGTAACTCTCTCACATGACCTTGTTACATTGCATTGAATCGCAGCAGCCCATATACCCGATATATGCGAATTCTGTTGCCTTTTTGCCTTGGGTGCAACCTCTTCAAGTCGATTGCCAGCCACAATCTCGTGGTTGCACACATAATCAAGAAATATTTGAGATTCACTTTCAGGAAAGAGACGACGACGACGACGCAACTAGACGATGCCAAACGAAAGTCCAACCAACGAACAATGCACAAGCACACACAACTCATAGATAAAATATCTTTGGACTTCTCATTGACGACGCTCAAGTTGAAGCCGTTGCTGAAGTTGCAGTTGCAATTGCAATTGCACTTCATATGGCAAACACGGCTGCCAAGACTTGCGGCAGATGTGTGGGCTGCAAAAGCAAATGAAATGCCACAGATTCGTTTGATAAAATGGCAGGCGACAAGTTGAGAAAGAAAAAGTGACTCAGCGAGTGAAGCTGAGGGAGAAAGACAACAAACTACAGACTACCGTCTACTGCAAGTAGCCCCCGCTACACCCCGCCCACCAACACCCGCAGCAGCAGCAGCAGCAAACCCCCTCCTCCATCTCTAGAGACAACTTTAGTTTTGGCATTTGATGGTTTGCCTCTCTGTATGGCTGTCAATGGAGTCAAAGATAAATCTTCAAGTTGTCAATGCGGCGGTGGAAACGAAAGAAAACAATGCACCACAGAGGGGAGGTGACTATGAGGTGAAAGGGGTGCCAGTAAGAGGAAGAAGCGCCACAAAGCGAGAGAGAGAGACAGAGACAGAGAGAGCCATAATTGGGCCATGACAAACGCATTGAAATGTCAGTAATTGATATGTTTACAGCTTTATTAACGTTCACGTTTCAACCGCGTTTTCGCTCCTTTTGCTTCAATTCAATTAAAATCATATCATGCTGTGCGTGTGTGTGTGTGTGTTTTTGTGACAAAATATATAGACATGCAACAATTAGATGCTCCATTTGTTTGGCCCGGCAATTCACTTTCGATTTCTTTCTATAAACGCGAACAACTTCAATTCGAATAAGACATCAATTCAATTGAGGCAATTGAAATACTTGAATGCTTTTGCAGTTTTAATAAGAACATATATTGTGTGTCATTTATAATTATAAAGAGATTATAAAGAATGAGAGATGCTCAAGCAACTAACCATTAATATTTATGATATTATATTCTTAACACGTTGAAAATGGAACTGAAACTGATCGTTGATTAAATTATCAGGGTAACTGGGTCTACTATCCACTTACACATAGAGATGCTATTCAGCTTCCCAGCTCTTATGGCTTTTCCAATAAAAATTGGTTTATTTCTTACATTTTAGGTCGACTCGTTATGTAAGGTCCTCGTTCAGAAGGCGCGCGAGCAATAAACTGGACACGAAAACCACTTTTTTTGTTTGATTTGACTTGACTAACTAACTGACCGAGTGACTGACTGAATGACTAGACGACTGATTGACTGAGTCATGGGTTGGCAATTGGGCAGACTCTAGACTGTAGACTCTGAAGTCTAGACACTCAACATTATGACGGCGGGTGCTATAAATAATAGAAAAAAGTGCAACAATTAAATCGTGTGCAAACAAGTTTTTTCAAATTGAAGTAAGGAATCAAGAGGAGATCTAACGAGACAGCCTCGGCCTCTGAAATGAAGTCAGTTGTTGGAATTTGCGAATGGTATCTGTGAAATGTCTCTAATTGTGCAACTATTGCACATTGTCGCGGCTTCTTTTTTGTTACTTTTACTTTACACACATTTGCGAGACAGACGCCGAGCGATGTTTCCTGTGCCACAAACAACGGCAGCAACTGCAACAACAGCAACAACAACACGGCAAACAACCGCAAACAGCATCAGCAGCAACAACAACAACAACAACGGTAACAAGCTCGACATGCACATGAACACAGTATTTTCTTTAATGATTAATTGACTTTTGCACTGTAGAAAACACGTTCGATCTTTGTTTTATCTGTTCGGAAAATTGCCTTTTAATTTCCCGCCACGCTGTTTCAATATTTATTCATTTGCAAATGCATCCATGTATACAATTTATACATATACATATCTACATAAGTATGTATGTATATCTTCTGTACATCTGTGTGTTGGCCATTGTTTATGACGTTTTATTCGTGTGTGCAGCTTTCGTTCGTGTGATTAATTTATTGTTCAATACAATTGCGTATGAATTATTGAGATACCGGTCAGAAAATGACATGCAACAGTCGCTGCCAATGCCGACATCGCCTCAGGTGGCCAAAAAACCTCATTGTCCAAATAATGCCCGGCTACCCACTGCATCCTCCGCTCCCATACTCCCTTACCTAAAACAAACTGCACCAAAACATGCATTTTTATTATTTCTTTCTCATTTCATTAATACAAGTAACTAACTAACGGATACATGAACCTCTCACCTCTCTTGCACACTTTCACATTGAAAACTCAATGGCAAAAGGCACTGGGCCAGGTGAAACGTGCCAATGAGCAGAGGCCTAGCTCTAATACGAGTAATCTTTAATAATCATAGGGGTTAAATTTCATCAGATTGCAGGCAGCCCAAGCAAAGACATGCAAACAACAGCTGGAAGTGCAACAACATGAGGCATAAGACCTCAAGGCGTCGGTTTAATAAAAAGAAATCTTATTGAAATCAAATTAAGTGTTGATGACGCGAGTGGGATAGACAGAGAAAGAGAGATACTAACCTACATTTGCGCTCTAATATTATTATTATTAATATTAATCTATATATTTGTAATTTATAAATTTCAAATTCTTTTGAATTTAATATTATATATAAAATAGGCTATGCCGACTGTCACTGGTGGTTGGTTGAGCGGTTCCTTGGGTTTGGGTGGCGTGAGGGGGTGGCAACCTTGGCCTACTAGGGCAGCGTTGTCATTTTCTTTACATTGCCCCCCTCTAAGACTCAAGCCTCCTGGCCGAGTCCATCCTGTGTTGATCCACGGAAGCGAGCTAGGCGATGGACATGCACGGTTTTCGTCGTGCGTTTTCCGGGCATCTGCACTTCGTAGACCACATCGGAGTGTCGTCTTACAGTCCGAGGTATTCACGATACTACTACCCAAAATTTCTTGGATGGGTAGCTGGGAATGCTGGCCGCGTTCCAACACGGCTACCGAAGTTTGAGCCAGCGACATACATCCGACTCGCAAGTGGGTATCGCTGTACGGCGGGACACCTGTGGGCTCTGTGGCATATACTAGCCCGGGCGTCTCCGCACTCGGTGCTTCCAGCGAGATTGCTCCCCAGTCGAGCTTTATAAGCAAAGCCTTCAGATCTAGGATGGCTTGGTGTCGCAGCAAAAAATCGACTCCGAGAAGACTGGGTTTGCGGCGATCTACTCTACAGCGTGTGCATGGTAGTGGCTTCGGTAAAGCATTTCGATTTAGTAAGGAAACGGCAGCGCCGGTGTAGACGAGCAATCACATCGGGTGCTTCTGCAAAGGAATTACGCAGCGTAGATGCCGATCGCCGAAGGCGCCCACGGCATACGCGGAGATCAACGTCTATGGGCAAGGGCTGCGTCTTGGCTGACTTCTCATGTTCCAGCGGCGGCTCCTCGAACAAACGGGCCAGGAAGGGCAAAACTTCGGGTGAAGGAGCGCTGGTGGCGGGACCGTGTCCCTGGCTAAGTCGGTTGTCGATTCGGGTATCCGGTTAGGCGTCAGCGGTGTTTTACTTACTTCGATGGGGCTGGGCGGGTGCGGCGTGCTGTGTCCGAACCCGCTGGCGTTCCTAGTCAACCTCCGCCCCGGGAGGGGCTCACAAGCTGAAGTAACGGCGCCTGCCGGGAAGGTCTCCTGATGGGATTTCTCTCGTTGTGATCGCCGCTTGGGACACTCCCGATCATTTCCTTCGCCACCGGTGGGAACTTGCGGTGGCTGCGACCAGGCGTCCATTACCTGCGCATGATATAGTGCGTTCAAAAGATGTCCACAGTTCGGTCATCCTCTCCTGCAGTTGTCCTTGCTGCGCCGCCAGCTTTAATACGGCATCTGTAATTTATACTGTACACCTTATATGCACGGTTTCCTTATTTCTGCAATTGGTACTATTTTTATGAAAAAATGAGTTATTAATACAACTAATATTACTTCTTCTACTACTACTTCAACTACTATTTCTACTGATATATCTACTACTACTACGACTTCTACTACTATTTCTACTCTTACTAATTCTACTACTACTAGTTCTGCTACAACAGTGCTTATAAGGTCTGCCACACCCTCAACGGCAGCTGCTATTCTTATTCTAAGTTTAGGTCAACCCATTTGAGAATCAAAGGAAAACCCCATGTCCAATGGGAAGCAGCTGCCACATTGAACAATTGGATCTATTAGACAAACACACTCACACACACACGCACACACACTCAGCGGTGGCATGTGCGTGGCAGTGCAACTGAATGTCAATGTTGAGAGACTCTCTGGACTCTTGTCAACGATGTCGTTTCATTTTTATGGTCTTCTAACATGCAAACTTTGACTTTGGCTGCAAAATTCGTGGCCATCGCGTGTCTTTGCCAAGTTTTATATAGCGGCGTCTATGTTTGGCCTATGTTTTGTTGTTGTTGTTGTTGTTGTTGTTGTTGTTGTTGTTGTTATTATTGTTATTGTTGTTGTTATTGTTATTGTTACTGTTGTTGTTGTAATTTCCCCTAAATTAGTTAAACAAAAGTCGTAAACATTTACTTTTGCATTTTAATTAGCAACACTTGAGAGTCGAGTTGAATTGTGGGCGGTATTTTGTCTCTGTCTCTGTCCGTGTCGCTGTTGCAACAGCGATAAATATTCGAAATGCTCCACGTGAAAATTTAACACGTTATTATTACAACAACAAGCAAGCAAACAAACAAACAACAATAACAACTACATATGTTTAATATTTCTCTATGGTATTTTGGTTATTTTGTTGTTGTCGTTGTTGTTGTTGTTGTTTGCTGAAATAGCGTGTCCAAGTAACGTTCAACGACCGCCGCCAGGTGGCGTTTCTCTGCAATTTGCATTGTTAATTGTCAGGCAATTAAAGAAGCCAAATATTCATATGCTTATGAAAAGTGTCTGGATGAGACTTCAATTGAATGGAATTGAAAGTAAAAATATATTTAGTTTTTAAGTATTTGCTAATGACAGTTAAAAAAAAAAAACACTCTTTAACGAGATAATTGCTATGCACATCGATGCAGAAAAGTGAAATTCAAAATGCTCTAATAAATATAGTTGCATGAATGAATGAAGTTGTGATTGAGATAAAATTATATTAGTAAGCTTGAAGGCAGCTGTTCAACAGGGCTTAAACGGTTTATCGATTAATTTTGATTAACATTTATTACTATAACAGTTGCTGCTTGTTTCCTAGCTAACAACTTCTGAATAATATTTTCTCATGCTGCTTAAATGATACCATAAGTATTGTGTTGCTTAGCAGAGCCTTAGTTTCCCCTAATCAAGAATATGACAGAGAAACTAATTAAAGAATTTAACGCTCTCTCTCTCTACAGCATTTCACTTCGTGAAGTTTTCTTAGTTTACTGAAGTATTATTTTTACACATCGTCAAACAGTTGCTACTCACACACACACACACACGCACACACACATATATATATATATATAGTAGGATGGGAATTTGGAACTGTCCAAGTCATTTGCATAGCAACTTTTGCAGCTAGCTTGGTCTGGCAGTGTCCATTAAGAATGCAATTTGCAAAAATCGCCGGGAGGCTGACAAATGGTTGCAATGTCTAATGGGGTATAGGAGGGAGTGTGTAAAGGGGACGGAGGAAGCATGTGTAGCAGCATATGTTGCTAGAGAGTTGTTGAACAGTGTCGAGGGGTCCACTTGATGGCTTGTTTATTAATTTGTCAAGTCTTTTTGGGCTATGCGCCAAAACTGATGGGAGAAATTGCAGCAGGCAGCAGGTGAAAATGTGAGAATGATCAAAAAGCCCGTTAGAAGCAACTGCAACAACAAATTTGCAGGCAGTTAGGCAGGTCGACAGGTAGGCAGTCAGGTAGGAAAGTAAGTCAACGATTTGATGATTTGGTGTGCCAAAAATGAAAAGCAAAATAGTTACATTCGGAAGTTTCACTTGACCAGTGACTTTCCCAAGGTGGAAATGTCAATTGACAGCGGAGACACATGGCGCCGTCGAATTACGTGGGTGTCGCTGTCTATTAAATTACATGATATAAATTTCATTTTACTTAATGGAAAACAGCTCGCCAAGGAGCCAAAAATTGCTGCAGTTCCACATTTCACATTCGTTGCTAACAAACTCCCTCCCCCCCGAAAACTGGTGACAGTCGACACAGCTGACCATAGGAGACTAAACAGTAGACAGTAGCCAAATGACGATGACGCCACCTCCTGCTTCTGCTCCTCCTCCTCTTCCATTTCCATCTACTCCTCCATCTTTCCATCTGTTAGCTCCGCCTCCGCATTCCGTTTTTGCCATTGCATGTTGCAGGCAGTTGGTTGCTTCTGTTTCAGCGCCATAGAGACAAGTGAATGTGGACTCGGACTATGAAGACAACACCCGCATTGATTTGACTTTAGCTTTAGACACTCGACTCTCCCCACTCTCCAATCTCCTACTGTCTTCCCAACTCAACTCTCGTTCCATTATCTGCCACAACATTTGACTTACAACATCTCCTCCCACTCCTGCCTCCAAAGTCATTTCTCTACGTCTCTCAACTTTAATGAGTTGATTTTTATGTCTGTCTACTCTGTTGCTGTTACTTTTGTTGTTATTTTTGTTGTTACTGTTGTTGCTATTATTGGAAAATTGCAGTTGGGGCCAAGGTGAAAAGTCCATCGTCTGGGGGGTTAGCTTAATGTTAATGTTAATGACGTTTTTAAGCGACATCATGACTTGAAGCTCAGGTAGCAGTTGATTGTTGTTTTAGTTGATGCCAATGTTGTTGCTATTGCTGTTGCTGTGATTGCATTAACAGGCAATTTAATTAATTTGGCAGGCTGTCTCAACTGTTATTTCTACAAAGTGCTCATTTAAAGCCGAGCAAGTGCAACAACAACAAATGATTAGCGGGAAAATTTATCCACAACGAGGCGAAAGAGAAAGATCTCGGACAGTAGCAAAGGCTTAAGGGTCAATTTATAATAAGAAAGAAAAGCATCTATATAATCTCAGAATAACTGTCTACACTTAAAATATCTACAAGGGCATTAGGACTATCGAAATAATTGTTTATCTAAATAATAAGTATTTAGCACATATAACTACTCTTTCTCATGCATTACCAAAAGTAATTCATCTCAAATGACCTCAATTTCAACTCATAATAATGCAACATCTCCATCCATCTCTGAGCTACTTCCAATAAAAAAAATATTCCCACAATTTAGCATAGTGAAGACAAGCCTAACACACTTATAAGTACATAGACGATCTTATAGTATATTTCTCATATTTACAAACAATCAAATTTGTGCAACAATATAATCAAGAGTTGCGTGGCATCCCGTTCCCTCCCCTAGGGGCCATAGTCTCTAATGTTGTGCGTTTTGTTGTTGACTGCAAATTTCGAATTAAGGAAACGCGCCCGGTGGAAACTCAAAGCCAACTGACATAATTCCCAAGGAAAATGTTAATGTGCATTAAACTACAGTTATGTCTCAATTGGCTTGAAGAAAACCAGTTTAAACCAACTGCAAAATAAATATTTAACAAAAAAAAACTTAACCTAGCTTTATTAAAGGTAGAGAAAAACATGAAAAACCTGGAGGGGAAACCTTTCCTGATTGCCATTTCCAGCAATAAATAAGCAACGAAAACCAAAAGTTGGTCAGTGAAAATGAATTTCCTTTTTGGGCTTGACGAGAAAAACAAACAATAAAAAGCCAAGTTAATGTGGGGAGTGCGCGCAAAGGATGCAAATGCCGATAAAATCATTAAAGTTTAATAGCAAAAATCAGCAAATTTCACAGGCTAACTATTGCTCTCCCTCTCTAGCCCTCTCTCTCACACTCTCTGCTCTTTTATCTCTGCTTCCTCTGCCAGCCCACGCAGTCGACGCATGCTCAGGCGCCTAATGGAGACTTTAACTGAATGCGCCGACAGCAGTTTCCCGCCTCCTGCAATCTGCTCCACTCCATTTGCTCTTAGTTTAATGTGGCGCTTCAATTGTGTTTAATGGTCACGTTTCCCCTGCTTCCCTCCTCCTCTTCCTCTTCCTCACTCTCTTGCCTTGCCACTGCACTTTCCGCTCAACTGTCGCAACTTTGTTTACTGTGCAAGTTTTTTTATTTATGTGGCCTGCCGCCATTGGGGGGCCACTCCGTGAGCTCATTGCGCGCACGCACGCCTCCGCAGAGACAGAGACCGAGAGAGAGAGAGAGAGGGATACAGATGCCCCCTCTGGCTAACTGTGTCCCCTTGCCACACTCACTCAACCCCCTGTCTGCAGTCGTCACACACAAAGTTGCAATTAAAACGCGTGCAGTTCCCTTGTAAAATACCAATGGAGCGTGGAGTGGACGCCACTTCCAAGTCCACGGTCCAAGTTGTTGCAATTTGATTTACGAGTCGATTGGCAGCTGCCCCCTCCTCTTGTTAAACAGTTGATGCTTGTTCGACTGTTTTATTTGTTTATGCTTTTTTGTTTGCTTGTTTTTTTGTTGTACACATATCATATATTTCATATTTTTTCAATAACATATGTGGAAACTTTGCTTTGGCCCTCTTCAGGGTCGTTCCGTTTGGCGTCCAACGCACTTGGCACGCAATTAGCATATGAATTTTGTATTTATCTTAAAGGTCTTCAAATGTCGTTTGAAATTTCATTCACAGCAACCATTTTAATGGGCTTGGCTTTACAATTTCATAGCACACGCAAAGATGTATTGAAGTGAGAACCCCAGAAAGACAGAGAGACAGAGAGAGAGAGAGAGAGACAGGCCAGCACCTTGGCTTGGGAAGTCGTAACTCCATGTCTGACCTTAGCATTATGCTGTGTAATGAGTTGTAGATCGCGCTCATTAATGTAAACTGATATACAACATAAAGGTTAAGCAACGGAACTTGTTAATTAATTCTTTATAAAACGTGTTGTAACATAGAATGATGTTAAGGTTTTTTCTAGGGAATTTAGGAGGTATTCATTCTCGTATTTATGGTCTAAATTATACAATATACAATTCTAAGATTCTTATTTCATTTAAATTCAGCAAACAATTTGCAACACTGTAACTCCGCTTCTATCGTAGCTTACCAAGATCTTGCTTAACATATTTCACAGCTTTGCAACACTAATTCCATACTTCTTTGTCTCTATTAAATTTCTCTAGAGATTTCAGTGCAGTTTCCACTTGAAAAGCACCTGCTGAAAGTCAAGCCAAAACACATTCATCAACAGCTCGTGTCACAGCTTAGGTTATACGCTTACCTGTCAGCCTACAAGTCACATTTCTCAACTCCAACTACAACTCCAACTCCGACTCGAAACGCACGCAGATAAAATACAACCCAACTTTCCAATGACCTCATTAACCATAACACAAAAGTGCGACTTCAATTCCGTTTGTACCTTTGCGCTTATCTGGTGCGAAACCTACACACACACACACACACACACACACTTGTCTTCTTAACCCATTTATTCCGATTGAGTGAACCAAAGGGGCACGCATATATTCATAAGCCATAACCCGAGCCCTATTCAAAGAGAGAGACAGAGAGAAGGGGTGTACACTTGACACATAAATCTCTTTAATTGCCTCACGCAATTTGAAACTCTCAAAAAAAAAAAAAGAGTCCAAAAGGTGTCTCGCAAGCAGCAATTAATTAAAGCAACTCCACTCGAATTAACTTAATGCTTTTATCTTTCAATCAGCAGAGCATCGTTGCATCATTAACACTTTGCCAGCTGCCCCGAAAAGAAACTATTGAGCAACTTACCCAAATAGATCATAAGAACCAGACGTAGATAATAAAGATAACACTCACCTGTAATAAAGGAAATATTAAATAAAAATAACATTAGCAAGGTGTGAATTTAGGAGATACAACCATTGAAATATATACAGTAAAACTTCGCTACAATAAACTTTAAAATAAGAGATATTAAGGTCAGAACTATAGTGTAAATTAAATTATAAGATTCTTTGCTTAAATATATCCAATAAGATTAATATAATAAATATTCATTTGATGTACATTTTATAATGAAACAAGTTTCAACCATAGAAGTTGACAAAGCTTATTTGTTATAGAGAATAAATTATTATAACCAACGTTAAATATAAAGAATTTCAACTGAGAAATTTGAATATATAATTATATATATATTTAATTATCTAAAACTATATTAATCTAATTAATAAACCTTTTTAAAATATATAAAAAATATACTGAAATAAAATATATATATTAAAAATGAATTTTTAGACAAACTTCCATTTGCTATAAGATTTATTTCTAATTCTCAAACATAAGATTAAAAAATTATGATAATAATTTGCCTATCATCGATTTAACAAAAAAGAAAGCTCCATCGATCAAACAACATAATATCAGAATCAAATTGAGTAATTAAAACCGGCAACTGTCACCTTTTTGATTACAAACACGAGTTCGTGTGTTCTAATTGAAAGCAGACAGAATTGACAGAGGGAGGCGTGTCTCGTGTTTACCTATGACCGTTAGATAAACAACGACAATGCAATGCATTTGCTTGGGTGTATATATAGTGTATAAATAACAGTAAAAATTGTATCCATGACTGCCATCATCATGATGCACGCATTCACGCCCCGCTCCACACCAAACACACTCCAAAAAAAAAAAACATATTGCTGAGTAATGGCCACGCCCCATACCGACCGCCAGCCGACATATTAAAGCGTGTAATTAGTTTTGGATAGACAGATATGCAGCTGACAGCTAACGGAGGGGTGGGGGACGGGGGGACTAGAGGCGATAAGTTGGACCAGGAGGAGGCGACTGACTAGACTCGGCATGGTGCAGTTTTCTTGTTGATTGACTGACAGCCGACATTGTCAGTCGACGTAGCCATAGCCGGAGGTCAAGTGCAGCTGAAGTAAATGTTGAATATGGGAAATGGTTTCTATTCTATTCTAGTCCTCCCCCAATACCAGAAGATTGTTGTTACTAGCTATTGTCATAGTGATATTCATGGAAAACTTTGCGCTGCACTTGGAAAAACATTAAGACAGCCCAACATGGGCCATGGGCCATGGGCCAAGTGCAATGCCTAGCAGTTTTCCCTTCCGCATATGTTTTATTTATAAGACTGCAACATGCAAAGCTGAAATCAATAACAATTAGTTGTCAGTTTATGCAGGTCTCCCTTAATGGAGTGTGTGTGGGCGTAAGGAGAGAGTGGGTCGCAGGCTAAGCGATTTTAATGCACAAGTCACTCAAGTGTCACTGAAAGCAGCTTAAATGGAAATTTAACTACAGTTATCAAGTCATTGCCCAATTGAGGAAAGTCTACTTAATCATATGATTGATTAAGCTGTCCTGTACTATGGTTGCTTAAAAGCTAAAGTAATTGCAATAAATATTCAACCAGGAAAATTGTAAAATAATGTTAAGTTAACTCGATAATTATCGTTTATCTGCAAAGCTATCGAATAATTTAGATTGTTTCACAGCTCTCAAATAAAGCAATGACTATGATTTCTTTGCTTATGGAATAATTAGCGCTTTTTTAAACTAGAAGATAGCATTCTTTCTATCTTTCCTTTCAAACTTACGTAGGTAAATTTATTAATTAGATTATGCCAATAATTTGTTTAAAACATTCTCTCTTATATGTCCACAAGAAATACTAATAAAGTCCAATCTTTTATTTGAAAAATGCAGCACAACTCTTTTCTTTATTTTCTCAATTTTCTATTAGAAAGATTTCCCCTTGCGCCGTCTCTTAACTCATTCTCTTTAATGTCTCATAAAGAAGCTGTTAACATGTCACTGTTAATGTTACCTTAAGAAAGCATAACTTTTCATTTCCCCTAAGGAATGTGACACAACAGCTTTTCTTTGTTTTGTTTCCCCCCCCTTTTCACTAATCCCACACAAATTCCAAATATTTAAGAATTAAACAAACATTTATCAATCAAGCTTAGCAATTACTTTTAATTCCCTTCAGTTCTGTATGCTTCGCATTTATTCATTTGTTTAGAGTAATCCGAGAAACCATTTGCCTGCCCATTTCCAAAATCGTTTTATTCTCACACATGACAAAGTTAGGAAACAACAACAACATTTTCAGAGTTGAATTGAACAAAATTAACTGAAATTTATGCGGGTTCCGCCGCCTCCATCCAAAGTTGTTATATACACAAAAGACTGTTGTTGGTTTCATTTTTTTTTTTTTTTTTATTTACTTTTGTTTCCCCTTTTATTTTTGCTGACAACTAATTGAATTTCGGGAAACGATTGCAAAGTTCTTGGCGCCTTTTGGCTATGACATCACTGCCCCGGCAGTTTGCCTGTGTGTTTTGTCTTCTTTTTATTTTTTTCTTCGAATTTTTGATTCATTCCCATGGCAAATTTCTAGGAGTGGCTGTCTCTGTCGACTTGTAACAAAATCCTGTGTCGCGCTCAAGTCATATTAAATTGTATTAGCAAATTTATTGCATTTGTTAACAGACATGACAACATTTTCAATTGCAACGCAACTGCAACAAATAGTCGTGAGAGGTGGAAAGATAGAGATAGGCTTAAAACCACGCACTAGAAACCAGCTGGAAGCAGTCAACACACCCACATGGCCAAATAAAAGGGGGGGAGGGTGGTAGGTAAATGGCGACAGCTTGACAGAAATGTCAAATTGGCAGGCAAAACAACAGTTACAAAATTTGAATGAATGACTGGCAAATAGATGGGGGGAGGGGGGAATTAATGGATGAATCAGTAAGTGAATGAACGAGTGAGTGTGTAAGTGAATGTGTGAGCGAGTGTGCCTGTCGAAGTAGTCTTCTGGCCTATGCAAATTGCATTTAGTCAATTGCCAATGCAATTGGCAAACAAGGAAGCAAAACGGTTGCCTGTCAATTGAAATGTAGGAGACGCTGGCGGCAAACCAAAAGGTGGAGCAACTGAGATGCTGTTGCACCTAGACATGACGAGGGGGAGGAAGAGGCGAGAGAGATATGCCGCCAGTTAGACGCCACAACAACGATGAGGCAAATATTTCCAACAACAACAGCAACAACTGTTGTCTAAGCAGAAAAATTAATGAAAATGCAAATGGAAAACGACGTTTAACGAAATAAACGTTGCAGCAAATGGAGCTTAATTGTTCAGGTGGTCGGAACGGTCCAGTGTTGACCCAACTGTCGGTTAGTTGGCCATTGAACTGGCAGCTACTCGTCTCTACCTGGTCATGGGAATGTCGGATGAGAATGCGTATTAAGTCCATAATTAGCGACACTCGATGATGAACACCATGTGAAGCATCCCAAAAAAAAAAAAAAAAAAAAAAAAAAAAAAAAAAAAAAGAAAGAAAGAAACGGTACCGATAACCTGACTGCAACAGCAACAACAACTACTCTAAGAGCATTAACTGGCCATTGCCTGGGCGCGTCCCCATTAATGAGATCTCATTAATTTGATACAAGACTATCAAATTATGTTTTCGTCTGGCATGATAAATGTGCCTAGACCAAAATGCGGGTCTTTTCAACGCAAGAAAAAAGATTTAAACGATCAAAACATTGCGAGATCCATCATTAAATGAAGTTCAATGTTAGATTGCTTGTCTATCTGTATGTGAAAAAAGATTGAGTTAAATATCAGTTTCAAATGAAAATAATATATTATATAAATGTAAAATCATTTAAAATTTGAGTAGAAAAGTTGCAAGACGCGATAGTTATCATAATATATCAAAGCAAATACCAAAATGCCTGCTATCAACTGTGAAAAAGTACATAAGCTACAACTAAACTTCTCTATCTACTAACTTCTCTGTAGTTAACTGCATCATCGATAATTTATCTACGCTTTCATTAACAACTAATGACAAAAACTATTTGTTTTTCTTTCTGAAAATATAAATTTTCTATTCATTGTTTTCAGTGTAACATATTTGTATTATTTTCTAAACTGCAGTTGAGTTCTTCTTCTTTCCACTTCTCACTTATCCAGTCCCGAATTGGGCTTCATGGCAATAACACATTCCTCTCCACAGGCAGCCAGAACAGTGCACAATAGATCCTTTCCATCACCGAATTCGGTGCGTAGAAAGCCACCCAATTCACCCTCGGGCACCTTGAGATCCTCACGTATCTCCCCATTGTCGGACATAAGAGTAACGTATCCATCATCGCTTATGTCGGTCAATTGGTAATCCTCGCGCTTCACATGGGGCACATCCATGTTGTGGGTCGAGGGGCAAATGTCCTCGAACTTCTTTTGGGTGAATATATCGATGCCAACGAGATGCACCTTGGCATGGCCATGTTTGCCCGTCTTCGAGGTGGACATGTCCACAATCTTACATGGACGCCCCTTGAGCATTACAAAACCATTTTTACGCAATGCCGAGCATTGCATTGGGAATGTTTTCGATGCTCCCGAATCGACGGCATCAAATTGAACCTCATCATCGTCGGCCATCGGAATCAAAGTTGTTTTCTTGGAATATTTATACTTTTTGGCAAAAATAAATGAAATTGTTATAAAAAGAGAATTCCGATTCTCAGCTCTAAGCAGTGAAAAATGAACTAATGCCAGAGAAAACACTTGACATTTAAGTCAACGTCAACTTATCTAAAGTAATCGAAATACGACACTCTCTTTCCTAGAGTGTTGCCATCCCAAGCGGATGGTGCAAGAGTTGCCAGCTTGTGCACAGTTGGAAAAGTGTTTAAAACTCCCACAATATTTATATTAATATGCAGTTGAATAGCTGCGTGTAATTTAAGCTCACAATTTATATTTCCTATAGTCCAAACTTGGTCACAACACTCGTTAAGTGACCACAGCAATCTACATACGATTATCATTCGATTATCATACGATAGTCATACGGCACATCCGGTATCTCTATCTCTGGCTCTACGATTGCATTGACTCAGTGCGTGGGGCTTTCCTCTGTGATCTTTACGACGAACGTGTTCAAGTCACAAAACTCTTTCGTCATTGTTAACAAAAGTGTTGTGAAACATGCAAATTTAAACTCTTCTTACTTTAATATCAATATTTCTTATATAGCAGAAATAGGTAATTTAGTTTTATTCCAGCAAATATTAACTAAAGTAACCATAAAGTGGCGGCAATTAAAATAGAGCTTGAAAAGGTTGTAAGCCAATCATTTTACTTGTTTTACGACTTTCCAGACTTCTCAATTCAGGCCTACTTTAATTTGTATCTGTATAAATATTTTGCTTTACTTTAATTATATTTTTGATAGGAATACGAAACATTCACATGCAATAACTGCTCACAATTTATTAACCAATTAACTATTAAACCACATAAAAAGCAACTGTTATATGGCGATGTCTCTTTTGAGACATGAGAACATCTGCAGGTTGCAATGTTTTTGGTAAGAGTTTACACAAAAAGTGACAGAAGGGGGTGTGACGGTGACCGCAATGTTAATCAACGCAACTGGCACTTCACGCACTTCCAACAACATCAAAATGCAATTGCCGTGGGGGATTCGCACACACACACGCACTCACACACACACAAACACACTTACGGACCACAGCAGCCACAAAATGTGGGCCAATGGCGTTGGCCAAGTTGGTCGTCCACTTTAGTAATTAAAGCCATGGAAATCAGTGCAAGGTGTGCATAAGAAATGTGAAAAGGCGAAGAGTCAAAGCCGAAGAGAGTGGAGGACAGAGAGAGAGTGTGTGTGTGTATGGTACTTGGCGCCACTTGTTGCACTGTTGCTGCCACGCCCACATTTTATCACGTCGACTGGAAAATCAACTTCCAGGAAGAGATGGCTTGAGGATTAGCCTAACAAGGTGTGTCAGATATGAAGACACCAAATGTAGGTTTATTTGAGTGTTGCTTGAATTATGCTAAGGCAATTACAGTCATACTTCAGTATAAAAAAATCTAATCTCTGGAAAAAAAATTGGTTTAAGAAGGAAAATTGCTATAGAACATTTAAAAATCTTAGGAATAGCTAAAGGAGTTGCTTTTAGAGAGGTTTGACTGTAATTTAGAGTAGATTTCTTTATAAAAAGAAGAATGAGAAGAAGAAAAATGGAATTCAACTGTAATTTAAAAGTCAAACAATGATTTCTTACCAAAAACGTTTGCAATAATAAGTAGGGATATCGAATATTTTTTAAATAACGTATCAACGATATTCTCTGTTTCAAAAAAAAATCAAAATGATATTTAATATATCGTATTTAAATATCGATTTATCGATATAATTAATATTTTTATTTTTCCCCCTTTTCCCAAAAAATAGGTAGCACTGTGCCCCATAATAAAAAGAGATAGATAATAAACATAAATATGAGATTCCAGTTTTTTATGTGCAATACATATTAAGTATTTTTAGTGCCAATATTTGTATATTTGTGTATGTAAATCCATCATTCGGCTGCGAGAGTCACAAATAACGCATTTTATAGCGGACGCAAGTCGCTCTGATGGCACTGAACTTCCAGTTGTAATTAGATACCGGAGAGCGACTTGAGACAGTCCCGGCATTCCAGAATATTATGGGACTACTACTACTCCCTGGGATCCGACTCGCACATTGACAGGCTTTTTTTTATTTAAAAAATATCGATATATTGATATTTTGATATATTATCAACATCACATACCTAAAAATAGATAACAAAAAAAGAAATTGGTTAATAATAAAAAATCATTTTAAAAATCGATTTCAAACTACACTATACAGGATATAAAAATATTATTAGATCTGTTAACAACAATAGTCCAACTTTTAGGCCATATTTTTAAGTTTTATGACCAACATTCTGTAGCAGCCCCATATAAACTGGCAGAAAAATTTGTCTCTCTGGCTGCCATAAATCATCATCAGACCCAACCCAAAAGCCACTTAACCTCCATTGCATTCAACGTCAATTGCGCTGTGCGCAAGTTTTTCCGAGTTAGCCGCAACATGAATAAAGCCAAAACGTAAACATAAATTGAGCTTAAACATTCGCAAAACTTATTAAGCCTGACAAATGTGACAATTGACGAATTGACTATCGAGAGGCCTGCAGTTAAAGACGACGAAGCGACTGTTGTATTGAGTGTCTGCTGTCTGTGTTGTCTGTTGAGTGGTTAACGTGGTTTTAGCTTGGCCTGAAAGCTTTGCGGTTCGCTGGCTCAAATTGTATGCTTGGGAGATTTGATGGTTTTAAATGTTAAATTGGTTTACTGCTGCTGCTTTTGCAAATTCTTCGTGGCGACATTAATTAACAGTTTGTCAATAGAGTCAAAGAACATGAAAACTCATTAAAACATGCTGCAGATAAGCGGCAACAACTACAACTACAACTACAACAACGACAAGCAATAACAACAAGACAACAGGCAATAAGACGTGGCTATAATTCAGTTGCCAGCATACAAACACACACAAAACTGACACAGTCAACAATTTATTGACACTTTTAGGCACTTGGCCAATTTGTATACCCTAGGCGCTCGAAGATATATGGGGTATGTGCAGTAGTAATCACTTCTTTAGATTCTGCATTCCAACTTTCCTACTGAAAATATTCGCTTGCTTCAATAAATAACTTATCTAGATTTAAGTTTCGATAAGCACAATCAATTGACTCATTGTATTTAATATAAGAACTGAACTCTTTATAAACAAGCATAAAGTCTTATCAATATAAGACCATCATATCTTGTCATGCAAGTTGTTGTAGTTAGCATAGTTGAATTCTTATTGCAAAATAAATTGCTTTATGTTATGCTTATCTTATCGATTTATCGTAATATTCTATAGGGTTCACTAGGGTACGATCTCAAATGTTAATCTTGCTATGTCTATGTTGTTGCATGTGGCAAGCGGGCGACACGTTTAAAATGCGGCTGATGGATTGATGTGGCTTCACGTGCCCACAAAGTCCATGTGTGAGCTGTGAGCTGCAAGCTGGCAAATGTTCTGCCAATGTGAGTCACCACCAATGTTTGTCACACCCCTCCACAGCTCTCTACTCCGCCTCCCCCTCACCAACTTATCGTTCAACACTTAAAACAACACAACACAACCCCACAACAAATACGCGCTCAATGGCCGAATGAGCACAAAATTGAACCGCAGTGAAGAAAGAAACTGAAACCGAAAACAAACAGACAGAAGGAGAAACAGCAACAGAATAAGAGGAAAAAAAAAACATAGAGAGAGAGAGAGAGAGAGAGAGAGAGAGAGAGAGAAAGAGAGAGAGAATCAAGCGTTAAATGGAAGTGGCAACTGCATAAGCAACAAACTGACAGAAGCTTCGTCCCTGAAAATATATCGATTTCGCTGCTGGTTGTCTTTGCTTTGCTTGTGTCGATTCCTCCTCGTTCGTGTTCCGATTGTCGCTTGGCCACCAAGAAAAAAAAAAGAAAAAGAAGAAGGCATTCACCTCATTTCCTGGACATGCGATAAACTGGACAAGCAGCTGCCCAGTCGCAGTTGCAGTTGCAGACACGCCTAATAGCCATTATGGGCGTTGTCAGATCGCAACAGCGACAGATGAGGCAGAGGATCATTGCATAATCAAGCCTCATTGTACGAAGTGTATGGAATGGGAGGGGGGTAGCTGCCAATGCTTATCTTAATACGAATCCAACTGATGACTGATGATCAGCTAGGATGGTATTCAACTTTCCTTCTTAAATTGCTACACACTTATTTCAATTGATCTGTTGAGCAAGCTAAATGCAATCAAGATAAATGAAAGTAACTGACGAGACTTGAAAAAAAGAATAAGACGATTAATAAATAATAAGAAAAGAACATAAAAACGAATGATAATCGTTATGATCGTTATGGCAGCAACATTTTGAAAGCAAAGACAAGTTTCCCTTGTGGAAATCGAATCTGAACATTATTTCAGTTTGAAAAAGAAGTTTAATTCCATTCGCTGTTATTGCAACACATATAATATCAAAATAATATTAAATTTCAATTAATTTAATTAAAAATATATTAGTTTTATTATTTAATCATTTTATTATTACTCAGCATTGTTCGTGCATATTATAACCATGGCTAACGTGATATCGTGACTAGCACAATTATTTATGAGTAAAACTTGTCTTTTATAATATTTGATATAAAATGAATAAAATCTAAAAGCGCAATTTAGTTATTGGGCAGCATGAGGCCTTCTATTTATTATATTATATTAATAATATTTTGTGTAATATTCTTTTAATTATTTTTATATTCTATTCTCTACTCTCTTAAAATTTTTCTAACAATTAAATACATTGCTACTTTATTTATATTTATCAACTGTTTGTTGAGACTGTAATTATTGCATTTAGCTTCTAGCATCAATATACACAATATTTCTTCCCATTTGATATCACTTTTTATGTAATTGCTATCCCACATAAGATCAAACATGTTCTCTTCTGTTTCTGCCCACCTTTTACTTGTTCAAATATTCCATTCTCAAGCTCTTCAACAATCATCTCCTCTTTGATATCTTTCTAATCATCTTGTCAAGAGCTTTGACCACTTTGAAGTCGTTTCGCCTGCAGCCGGCAGCATGAGCAATTGCAAATGGCATTCTGTAAACCCAAAGATCGGGTTAGAAGGATTATCATTATCAGTTAGCACATAATAACTGCAAAGTGGTCAAGTTGAGGAGTCATCCCCGGAGGCACTTCGGTGATTAGCGGCATCATAAATTGTGGACTTTATCTGTGCAACATGATCTTTGCGAGACTTTTTTGCAGCGACAAAAAAACAAAACAGAAAATGTTGCGTAACGGTTGTTCAGCCACCCAGACAGCTGCTGCTGCTGCTGCTGTTGGTGTTGGCCACTTGGACAATTTCCCAGCTAGCTTCCAGTTTTTCCAACTCACAAAAGCCATAAATGGCCAGCGCTAATTGCTTTGCTGTCCACAGAGCTGTTGTAGTTGTGTGTTGTTGTTGTTGCAGTTTTCTTTCTTCTTCATTTTGTTGTTATTGTTGTTGCACTTGGGCACATTATCGTTAGGCCACAATGTGCGCCTTTAGCACTCAACTCTCAGTTATATCTATCTGTGGCCAAATGCAAATATCAAGTCAAGAGCGGCCTCTCAGATATGCAATAATTTCAGTGATTGGACTTGGCATCAAAGTCCAGTGTGTCCACAGGGGGAGGATTGGCAATCATCGATTGCTCGATTGCTCGATTGGACGATTGCCGGATTGTTGATCGACCTGGGCTGGCCCTGGACGCCTGGGGCCCAACACTTTTGGAAAGTGCGCGATTGCATAAGTAGGACAACAAGGCGTTCCTGCAACATGCAACCTGCTTCAGATTTGGGTTATACACTTTCTCAGTCCAGGAAGCAATAACCCAGCAACTTGCTTGCTTTGCCTCTCTGCCCAATAATTTATGTGCAGAACTTTTGATTTTATGTTCAAATAAATTTGTGACCCATTTACACGCTTCATTCCATTCGCTTCAATGGTTCTCACGAGTGGGCGACTCCCTTCCCCTCCCCCTTTTTTTTTTCAATTTAAATGTCAGAAAATGTCACAGAGATCGTAGCTATGTGGCTGTTTTATGTGTCCCCTGATAGTTTAACCCGCCCATCAGACACCTCCCCTCCCGACCCCCCCTCCCATGCTATGCCCCTTGCCACACTTGAATAAGTTGTGAACAAATGTGTTCCATATTCTCAGCTTCTTTGGAGCCGCTAAAAGCAACACGTTAAAAAATGCAATTAAATTCTTTTGTATCTGAAGTTGACTTTATTTATTTGTTTGCTTGTTTGTATAGAGTTCCACCCATTGTGAATGATTTTTCTGGGTGTGTTGTTGCCTTGTGAATTAAATTAAGACATTAAGAGACTTGTGCAATTGAAATTGAAAATTAAAAACTGTTGAGTTGCAATTTAAGTGGGCAAAATAAAGAATTAAGCTGCAAATTGTCATTGCAGGTTAAAGTGCAAAGTGCTGTTTGTTGTTGCTAAAGAATATATGTGGAATTAATGAATTGAACTAATGAAAATTGAATTAAAATAATAACAATACAAATTTAGAGATTAATGTAAACTAAGGTCTAGGTATAAAAAGAGGAGTGAGAGAGAGAGAGAGAGTTTAATCGCAATCCATTACAATCTCAATTAGGTTTTAACTAAATAAACTTAAGATCTTAAATTGAAAACCCTAAGAAACCAACCGAACGAAACTGAACATGTAGAGTTGCTTAAAGAGAATATCAATAAATAATAAGACAAAAGTTGCCCTACAACAGCAGCTACTAACAGAAAGTAGAAATTAAAAGGCAATAATAATAAACTTTATTAGAGGCTTGTCAATACAAGCAGGGATTGGCAGTTAATTAATAAAACTTTATTGTTAATAAGGAAATATTACAAACCCAACACAAAGAGAGACAGACTCTCGCAACATAACGTTTGCTAAATGTATGTATTATTAATTATCTATAAGTACAATCGTTAACTTTATCGACTTTCGCAACATAACGTTTGCTAAATAAATGTATTATTAATTATCTATAAGTACAATCGTTAACTTTATCGATTTGCATATTGAAAGCAAACACAAAACATGGACTTGGCATAGGATCCTTGCCTCTTACCTCAAGTGTAATGGATAATGGATAATCCATTTAAATAGCCCACTTGCCACAAGATTGAATGCCTCATTTAAACGATTTATGGGCTGTGAATGGCTGGTGAAAATTGTTTTTGTTTTTCTTGTATTTTCTTGTTGTTGTTTTTATTATTAGTGTTATTATTTTGGTTGTTTGCTGGTCAAATCCGTTAAAAGGATAATCACCAGCATGAAAAATGAATGTTGAACCCTCGCAGCGTGGTGTCCACCTGCACCAACGCGTCCCTCTTCTCACCCTCTCCCCCTTCCGCCACCCCACCACCCCACCACCCGTTCAACCCTCGATTCACACGTTCGCGCAATTTGTGGCATGCAAAACTTTCACATGGCGAACAGGCAAATTAACAGCAGCAGCAACAACAATAAAGAGTCATAGCTGCATTTACGACAACAAAATGCCCCAAAACACCCACAAACTATAGACGCAAAGGTGGCCTACCAACTAGGTATCCACAAACCGCAAATGAAAGTGAAGTGAAGTGAAGAATTGATGGACATGGTGTGCTGGCTCCATCTCCAGCTCCTAAGCTAGCTCCAGTTTAGGCCCAGTTAAAGGAGGCGGGCAACACATTCACATGACAAAGCAGGCAAACAAATGCTCAAACGCGAGTAGAGTTTTAATTTATGTTTCAGCTGCAGGAGCTGCTGTGCATCGATTCCCCGCTATCGATGATTACAATGAAGATAACTATCAAAGCGTAACGCCCTGTCGCTGTTCCAAACCTCCCAAGTCTAGGCATGGCTATTGATACTCCTCCTTCGCCAATGATCGCTCGATAAGGCAACCAGGCAACTAGGCAGGCAGACAGTCAACTCATATGGCAACCAGGAGGTGGACTGGACAGGATCGAGCCTACATTTGTTATCGCTTTGTGACTCTAATGCTGCCATCGTCGTAGCTGCCGTCGTCGTCATCGTCGTCGTCTGATTTGCTTAATTGCATAAATTTTTATTTGCTCGACTCGATGGTGCATGCGATATGCAAATGCTTAGCGCAAGATACTCGCAAAAGCCCACGGGCAGCTGCCGAATAAAACAGCGAAAAGTCGCGCATTAAATCACACACAGAAATTGTAGCAGCAGCTCCATAGCTTCAAAAAACTAAAGCCAGACCCAAGACCAAGACCAAGACCCAGACTCCAAGACGTTGTCTCTATGACGATGGCAAACAGCGACTTTCGCTGCCTTGGAAATGCCCAAAAAAAATTTATGAAAAGCAGACGGAAAAGATGTTCAATTCGAGTTGCTGTAAAGTGTATACCCTGTTGTACTTAATACAGGAAATTATTGGTGGGAAATTTAAGGGAATAAAGAATATTAAAGGGTAGTTTATAGTATGCTTAATTGTGTGAAATAAATGCAATATTTAAGGCTCTACATTAAGACTCGAAAGGATTACAAAATTACAGTTAAGTTACGCTTTTATAGCTAAGAAAGAGCTTATTTTAACTATTATCTATGCTCTCTGTAAATCACGTCTTTTAACTCTGAGTTTGTCCGGGAATTTGCATACCATTTCCGAACAATCCATAATTACAGAGTATGCAGAAATGCAATAAATATATATATAACTAAATCGATGTAAAAACGCGGCTTAAAGAAATTCTTCATAGCGTGTGAATAACAACAAAACAATAACAGCAAACAAAAGCAGCTGAGCTTTATATAGTTTTTCTTTCGATTCCAAATTTGACAGTCAGTTTAGTTTTTTTTTTTCTGTTTTTTTTCTGGTAGCCGTTGCATCCTACAAATATTCGTGTGGGAATTTGGAAAATTTGCAAGTTGGACATGGGCCAGGGCCAATGCTTTGCGGCCTCACAAAGGTCATTTACTTTGGACTTTTACTTTGGTTTCGCAGCTTTTGTGCCGAGGATATCAGTTTTATGCCCGACACTTTAGAGGAGTTGTGTTTTAACATTTTTTTTTTTTTTTTTATTGTGTGTTATGTAAAATTGGAAAGTGTAAATGTGCAATTGCTAACGAAGTGTTTAAATATTACTTTATCTTAAAACAATTACATAAATGTACAATTACAATTACAAATACCAAGTAGCAATAAATGGAAACCATTATATAAATTTCCCAAACTAACATATAATTGCTTTTCAATACAGAACTCAATATTCAAGTGCTCTTTACACACTTGCCAAGTGTGGACCTCACACCTTCGAGTGTTATCTGCGAGCAGGGGAAATCTGAATAATTTGTGAGCTCATTAAATGAATTCTTTGTCAGAAATTCCAACTCCTGACTCCACATTTACTGCAACTCATTGCCAACCTCGCCCTGCTCTGAACGAAATTCCAGTCCGACCGTTATGCGCTTTATCTGCAAAGAATGCGCAGTAAATCATAAAACATAAATGGACGCCCCTGACTTTATCTGAAACTTGCCCTCTATGTGAACTTCATGCTTTTAGGTTTAGGTTTTATCTGCAATTTCTTTGGCGCACTCGAAACTATTTTTAAAATCCCCCGAACAACAGAAAAACAAGAACTTGTACATACATAAGAATTGTTCAACTTCAGATGAGAAGACACCGCCTTATCGCCTGCTTGTCTTCTTGAAAGCTACAACAAAATAAAAGAAAAAAAAAAAACGAAGAAAATTTGTGGTTCAGAGCAGCAGATGAGGGAGAGCAAAGAGCAGAGCAGCAATTAAAAGACGTGGATAAAGATGAGGCCAAGAAGCAAACTGACGTTTATGAGAAACAAGTCGAAAAGATAGAGGGAAAAAAAATGATCGTCAAGTCAATTCATGGCCCTCCCCATCAAATTGAGCAACTGCAACTGAGTTGATAATATAAATGGATCACTGCGTGTTCTTATGCTATTCATAGTTGTTGTTGTTCTTCTTCTTCGTCTTCAACTTCTTGTTCTTCTTCATGTTGTGATGGAAGGGCTTTTGGGTGTATTTTTAGCACATGCTGCAGTTTTTGCTTTGAAATGTATCTACAAGATGCAGCAGCTAGCCAAAATGCCAGGCCCAGGCCCAGCCCTAGTCGACGTCAGTGACAGCGTGCCTAATTCAAGAAAATGAAGACGCATATCCCCAAGAAAACATAGATACATACAGTAACAGTAACACACACACACACATACACTTACACGACAGCTAGACATTCCCAGATACAAAAAGATACACAAAAATAGTTGCACATTCTAAAGATAAGCATTGAAAAATGCAAGTGTCGCCATTGGCTTGGCTCAGTTCCAGTATGTGTGGCAGGCATTGCAGTGGCATTAAGTGTGCATTTGTGGCATGAATATCTACTATGTATGTATCTACTATGTCTATGATACTCGTATCTTGCAGATACTCCTTAACAGCTGACGTCAAATACCACTTGAGTTTTATTAATGATGTCGATTAATGCCTTAAATTCTTCTTCATGTTTTTTGTTGTTGTTGTTGTTGTTGCCACAGCTTCCCACCCCCTTTGGGGTCTACCACAAGTTATTGCGACTGAAAAAGAAAAACTGCAAAACATTTCCACGCTAATTGCAACTATTTTTAAGCAACAAATGTTGACAAGCTTTTCTGCAACAGCGGCGTGTCCCAAATAGTTGCAGCAGTTGACAATGGCAACGTTTTTGGGGATTATTTAAATGCCTGACCCCAATGCCAAAGTGTAGAGAATCTTTTGGGAATTGACCATTGCAAATTTGTGTGTGGGATAGCAGTTTGCACTCACAGATAAAAAAGGTTAACGAGGCAAAAAGCTGACATAAAGAGCTCCATAGAGTTGCAAAAATTGTTATGAAAATGTTGTTGATAATTTACCAATATTTTAGTATTCAGTTATTTTCCAGTTATTTGATTTTATTTTAATTATTAATGTATCATTTTTTAAGGCAAGAAAACTACAGTAACTACATTTTATTTAAGCATAAAATTAAATAGAGAATAAAAGTATTGCTATTTTATATAATCCACACAATTCTTTATTTGTTACTATTACAAAATAGTTGGCAAGGTTTCTTTAAAATTCCTAGTTATATAATTTTATGCTACAAACATTTCTTCCTCATTTAATGCAAAATTAATTAGTTTTTTCTAGAATATAATTAATAGGGAATCAAAGAATTCTTCATATATATCATCCATACAACCTTTTTTTAAATAGTTTATAATTTACCTGAAGAAATATCTAATTAGTTTACAAAACAGGTACACTAAGTATATTTTTGGCAATTCGTTTCAGCTGTGACAACACCTTCAAAATATGTTAACTTTTCAACACGTTAAGACCCAACAGAAGCATTCCAATGTTAATGCTTAGATTTGTCAACCTTTTAGGCCTTAAGCTCAGCTTATAAACGTTTCATTTTGTAGCAGAAAAAAAATATACTGCTTATTAAATAAAGTAATCAGAAAATAACAATAATTTAAACTGCGACCCCTTCAGAATGCGTTCGCTTACTGTTTGTGAATTATGCAAAACTATTTGGACAACAACAACAACAAAAACAACAACAGCAGCAATCAAAGCATTAACAATGCGAATGAGAGTGAAAAAGAGAAATACAGAAAAAATTGTTAACCGGTTTGAAATTAATTTGATATTTTTTATACTTTACCCATTTCAAGGTTAATTTTGTATGCAAAAGGCAAAAAGCAAAAAGCAACGTTGACAGTAAGATTATAAATAGGGTCCGTCTCTGGCACTGGGTTGAGGTCTGGTTCTTTAGAAGATGAGCACTACCAAAGCAGTCTGTGAATAAATGCCCAACTGCCAATTGACTTTGGCCAGCTATCGGCATACATAATCGTTTAGTAACTATACAACATTTCACACAATTTGTAGGCGTGTCACAATTGGTTGTTGGCTTACGCCTACTTAAACTCCTCTTCCTCCACCATCGCGAAACACGCAATCAGTGAAATTTACAAACTCCGCCCGCAAGTCACAAGTGCAATTTGAAAGTGCAGTTCAGCAAGTTGCCTAAGTGATACTCTAACTTGGCCCAGACAGCTTTAAAAGCAATTATGTTTAGACAATAACTAATAAATCTTAACAATCACCTAATTAAATGATTCGCTTTAAAGTTCTCATAATAAATAAGTTAAGTAACATTATAATTAAATTCATAATTTTGAATATTTTATTATTATAATTATTAACTTTTTCAAAAATACTTTTAACAGAAAAAGCAACAATAAAGAGTATACATTTAATTTATTGTAAAATGTTAAACTCAACCAATGGGAACAAAATATTCTTAAGATTTATTATTTCTAAGCATGAATTTTACGTTTAGAATAACAAATTGCATGATAAATTGAAACAAACTGTCAGAAGAGTATAAAAACAACAACAACCACAGCTGGCTGTGCGTGCAGTTAAAGTAAAATAAGAAAAGATGAAAAGCGATGCGGAAATGCAGATAAAACCTTTGGGAAATTAATGAGCTGCAAACAATGCGGACATTGTTAAGAGACTCTCGGCGAGGAGGCGAGACGGGGGCACAGTCTACACAATATTTTGACACAAAATGCCAAGGAGCAGCAGCACCTCCAGCAACTGCAACACTAACAACAACAACAATATTAGCAAAAATAACTGCAACAAAAATCCCTCAAGGAAAACTATTTATGTACGTTGTAATATAATGTTAAAATTATCAAAGAAAAGTAAAAGTTGAACCCACAAATTCATTTTCAAATGCAATTGGCCAACGGAATCGACTTAATAATGATGATTATGTTGCTGCTGCTGCTGTTGATGATAATGTTGTTGCTCATAATGATATCGTAGACATCAATCAAATGGCAAAAGCGAAACGCATCAAAGGCAATCAAAACAAAACGGAAAATGTGTGAAACAATGCATAAGGGAGACAGAGAGAGAGAGAGAGAGAGGAGAGGGAGCGAGATAGACGGGGAGATGGGGAGATCATTTTCAACAAAAGGTGGGTCAAATATTGCGCCACAAAAGCAATAACAACAATACAGGCTAAACGGTTCGCTTTTCATTTTACACCTTCCACGAAAAACGGCAACAACAAACACCTCCGTCTCCCCAAGGCCCTCAATGATTTTCCCGCAGTGCCAAACGTTGTAAACAAATCAAAAGGAGGTCAACTATATTGGCACACAGATCGGGACTGCAACAACTACAGCAACAACTACTACAACTACAATATACAACAATAAGAAGCACAGTTTATAGCCGAGTTGTTGTTGTTGCTGCTGTTATTGTGATTGTTGTAAGTGCCAAAGATATTGCTGACTGGGGCTGCCAACTTGTCGATAATTGCAAAATTCTTAAGTGCTTCCATTTGCCAAAACGAGCAAAGGGGCAGAAGGAAGCAAAGGGGGCATTCAACGCTGCCAGTGGGAGGGCATTTACTCAAGTACTCAACAGTTTCCTCAAATGAGTTTCGCTTCATGCATTTAAAATGGATGTAAACAAAACGCAATTTACGCAATTGAAAGAATTGACTGAGGAGAGAGAGAGAGAGAGAGAGAGAGAGAAGGGTATTCTGAGTGTTGATGGACGATTTGTATTTATGGAGGTAAATGTTGCGGAATTCATTACTGGATTTATACCGTTAGTGGAAAATATACAGGAAAACTCAATGATGAGTCATGCATCGCTGAGATCTTCAGCCAAGCAATTGAAGCAACGGATCGAACAATTATAATAAAAATATAAACATATGTATAAAACTGTAAATCAGAACAAAGATGGGGAGAAGTTTTTCAAATAGAAGTGTTGCCGCTACAATCTTACATATTACTATATATATATAGTATAAAAAGAGATGAGATTAAGAATCACTCAACATCAATCAAGTTAATCTAAATGTCTAAGACTAACATTTTCTGGAGTGACTTTTAAATAGTTTAGAAACTCTGCCAAAGTTTTAAGCAGCATTATGGCCATTATCATTATTATCATTTTCATTTATAACTTTTCCAGCCCAAAGAAATCAGGTTATGGTAATCAACACAATTCTCTGACCTAATTTAAATATTCTCAAAGTTCCATTCATTGAGAGTTTTCCTCGTCATCTATTTACTTAACAAGTCATTCAATACATTCGTGTCATCTTTCCGCTTTCTCGACAATTAGATACATCGGCATTAAGAGCAATAGATCAAACAGATTTGTACATCCAATAAAATATCTCAAAGCATTCCCATACGCAATTAGAGTTGTTTTGTACATATTACGACTTCCTGTTTCCATATATTCCATTCAATTAATGATGTGCACTTCAGTTATGAGTCTGTGCTTATATGGCCACGAGGAGAGTTTACCAAAATGGCAGACGATGAGTTCGATTGGCTTTCACAGCGTGCGAGTTGCGAGTTGGGTCAAAGCAGGTGTCTCCCACGCCTGATGATGTTAAGAGTTTGCCGCTTAACTCGTTAATTTTTAAAGCAATTTTGTGTAATAGCTTTTGGCCTAAACTCTTTGAGCAAAGCGAGCTAATGAGCCATTAACACGCTTATCGGCCAAATCCAAAGCGAAGTCTTTTCAAGGGGGAGGGGCCCAGAGTTGAGGCAAGCACTGAAATTGGCCACGCACATGACACAGGCCCAAACGAAGTTACGACTCCCATGGCCTCTTGACTGGCACGTGAGCGGGCATTCCTTTACCTTAATTTTCATTTTAGGGTCAACAGGAAAAATATGAATTTCCTCAATTAGATTTTGCCAGCCACGACACCGCAGGCATTTGCAGCAACCAAATGCAAATCGCATTAAGACGCGCTTTTAATCAGCTGCAAGGCATCGCCTACAACTCTCTCTCTCTCTCTCTCTGTTTTTCTCCCCACACACACTCTTTCTCACTCTGTCGCTCTCATTTGGTTAAGAGCGCAAAAGTAGCTTTATGTCTCTGAAATGCAGTTAAAGCATTTGCAATTTTGCAATTGTTGTTATTGTTGGCTCGAAAACGTTAAAAGTCGAAATCGCCGTAAACGTAAACGAATCTCTTGTCTGCTGGGTCAGCAGGTCAAAAGCGAGGCGCCCATTGAAAGTTCCGTAAGGCCAACACCAACAAAAACAATAACAACAACAGCAACAATAATAATAACTACAGTCATCGCAACTACAGCTAAACAATGTGTGACGATCAATGAAATAGTGTATAAAAGTATAAAAATATAAGTAAAGGGCATAAAAAATGCCAGAATCTCTGGTTGGCAAGATCACGAATCTGAGGAGAAAAGCAAAAGAGACAAAATAAACGAGTGGAACACTTACACTCAAGTGTCACCCTCTGGCGGCTGTCAGTGGCATATAAAATGGCAACAAGAAAATAAAAACAACATAAATAAACAAAAATCGAAGCACAGCGGGGAAAACGAAACAATTTGATGATTTCGATAACCTCAGCAGGATCATTGACGAAGTTGAAGTGTGTGTGTGTGAATTGATGCGGGTGAAAGCCAAGTGAGTGAAGTAACAGAAGTGTTTTTAAGTAAATAACTTAATTATCATGAATATGTGTGCATGCTCATCATGTTATTATATGCTGTGTGTGCTGTCAAAACAGTGAATAACAAATAAATCTATTTTAGAAAATATTGCACAATAATCAACAATATTCCTATTCTAATATTTAAGATATGTATCTATGCTTATTTTAGAAATTGAAATCAAAAAAAAAAAATACTTTGAAAGGTCTCATTTAGCTGATAACGTTATCGTTCAACCTATACACAATTTTCAAATTTAAATTAAATCGATCATTTGAAGCAAAATAACAAAAACCATAACTAATAATATTTATTATCTAATTCATCTGTCCACTGCTGTGTAATCCATTTAGTCACGTGTCCTTTCGCTTTTCTCTGCTTTTAAGTGCTATGCCATTTTCATTAATATTTTATTACTTAAAATTTTACATCAATCGCTCGATATGCTTTGTGGCCCACACTGCTGATAGCAATCGATAGACAGATAGATAAATAAAGCAAGGCCCACGCATTACAACAACAACAACTACAGTTACAGCAATAACAACTACACCGCCTGCTGCTATTGCACAGTTATCCACAAACACATATGCACTTATTGGTGCATGTGTATGTGTCTGTGCGATAGAGCGAACGAATATTATCGCAGTCGGCGGTCGGGCAAATTCAAAGTTATTACGAAATCGCAATCGAAACATAACGGTAGATAGCAAAAGCTGTAGAAACACATACAGTTACATACATGTGTGTGCATGGAAGGCAAAGCAAAATTGAAATTGAAGCACAAATGGAGCAAAAGGCAAAACGCAGAAATTTATTGAACGCATTCAGCAATCAACAGCTCATTGATAATAAAAATAGAAATAAATTTAGGTATAACAACAGGTATTTGATGTGGACTTGACAAGAAAATGATTCACATTGCACAATAATTCATATTAAATTTAATTGTTTCAGGTTAGAGAACAACAACTAAACGAAGTTTGCCAGCTGAATGCGTCCATTTACGATTACGATTCACTGCAAGCGCAGCAGCGGCAGAAGCAACGGCAGCGGCAGCGGCAGAAGCAGCGACTGCCCAAGCGAATGCCAAGACAATGGCGTAAAGCACAAAACAAGCGAATAAGCGTAACTGACAAAGCAGCCAGAACAGTTTGGACGTAGCAGCAAAATAGAAAAGAAAAGCCAAAGAACCAAATGCCAGAGAAAAGAGTAGCAGACAAAACTACACATACACGTACTCACACTAACATAACACACATGCACAACAAGTAAATTAAGTTTTTTTTCTCTGCAGTTAAATCGAAGAGTGCACAGAGAGAAGGTAAATATATTTCATTGCTATCTCAATAAATTTATTTCTTTTTTAGCAAGTGTTCGGTTTTATTACCTTTTTATTTGTAGTTTGATTTTTAGCAGCTGCTTTGTTGAACATCTACATGATTTATCCGACAAAGAACACAACACGATTTGTTTTAACGTAGAGAAGCGGCAACGCATGCGCAACTTGCAAAATCAAATTCAAATTGGAATTTGAACCCCGGGGACAGCATACACATGTAATCGCAAAATCAAATGCAAAAGCAAACGCAAACGATGGTTTGCTTCTTCTTTTCTTTTTTCCCCTCACACACACGCGAGCGAATTTGTCGCCCTCACACACACAGATGCACGCACTGCATTCGCTGTCGGTTTTTCTGCATATGTGTGGGTATATCGATACCTGCTAGTTGCTCTGCTTGTTTTAATCTTTGATTTAAGCACATTTATCAACCTTATTCGTTGTTAATTCAGACACAAAATGCATTAAATTTGTTGTTAATTTCGCCCTTTTTCGGCACTTTATTTTCGTGCACATGCACTTTGTCGACACTTACTCACACACACGCACACGAACACACGAACGACTCCGACACACACACGCAAGTATGAAAACGGCTTTGCATTAACTGCTGCTTCACCAAGATTTCAAAAGAAATAAAAACTATACGCTGCCCCTGGATGGCAAACACTATCAATTGTTGCTCCACATTAACAATAAAACATTTAACACTTATTTTTGACTTGGGGTACACGCGTCGGCGACCATTTGTTTGAATAATACACAACAACAACGCGCGATACGTCCGCACGCGTCCAACCCGCTCGATGTAGTTTTTGTTTATGGTTAAATAGGGATGTTCTATCGCACATGCAGCGCGCATATATCGAAATTAAGCGAATCAAATGTTAGCGATACCATCGATTGTTGTATTATAGCGATATTTGACTGTTATTATTCAAGCAAGACATTAAATTTGGGGAAACAGCAGCCGTGCAAGAAGTCTTATGTTCTATGTTATGAAATTCAATCATGAACAAAATATGCACATACATATAATGAAATTATTTCATTTTTAAGCCAGTAAATATTTGCTAGTAACAGAAGTACTTCAGTGGCAGCGATAGCTGTTAACGCAAATTGAGCAGACGCTAACAGACTTATCGATATTTCACAAGTGAGTCACTGTATTCATTTACTGCGATAGGCTATCTCTAGGCCAATCGTGACATTGAACTGTAACTAGTAACAACAAAACAAGAAAGAATTTATTTTAATTGCCGATTTTAATTAATTTTAATCAGTGTATACTGCGATTGTGGGGCTAAGAATGTCGCGTCGCAGTCAGGACATTCCCATACGCCCCCGCTACGGCTACACAGACGAAGCTGACGGCGACGAAGCTGGCGCCAGCAGCCACAACAACAACAAGATGCAGCAACAAAGAAACAATTGTGGAACGCCTGCGTCCTACTCGGAGATTCCTTTCCTGGCACAGTACGCGGGACCAGTGCCCGACCATGTGCTGCAGGACATAACGCCCACAGCGAATAAGGTGCCACCGCTGGGCAGCAGTGACAACGAGAGCTATGTTAATCTGGACTCTGGCGAGGATGACAACGACTATGAGGACGAGGAACCAAGCAACAGCAACTCCAAAGACAGCTCCGGTGAGCTGAGCAAACCGTCGAGTCGTCCCAAGTCACTGCAATCCAGTGAGTAACCCACAAACTATACTTCTTTAGCAGTATTCCTCTAGAGCCCTTGTGATGATCCCTTGCAGCATTTCCCTATGAACTGGAGGGCGAAGGAGCCACCAGCAGCACGGGTGCCATGCATCATTTTGTGGCACACAATCTGGAGTCCAAGTTGCGTGCTGCCACAGACTACAGCATTGCCTCGGAGCACACCACACCATCGACATCAACGGCGCCCATCTCAAGATTTCTGCAATCCCGTCACGTGCCCGAGGTGGATGGCAATGTGCTCAGTGATATTGAGCTGGAGGCACAGTATTTGGCAACCTCGGTGGACAATCTGGTCGAGAATCTAGGCAATCTGTTGCACTCCATCTCCAGCATAACCGCCGACAATGTGGAGGTACACAAGAATGCGGTGAAGAAGCTAACCGATGCGTTGGATGCCAACATTAAGTGCCAGTATCAGTTGCTGGCCAAGACCGAGGAGATATCCAAGTCTATGAAACCCACCGAGCAGCTGAGTCAACGCATGTGAGTTCCCACTGGGAAGATACTGGGAATAGCCATCTATTAATCCTTCCTTCCTTCCTTTCGGCTCCAGACGAGAGATAAAACGTCTGGTGGACATGCTGGACAGCACAATGTAGGAGCAAGCCGGCAGCGGAGTCGTTGATGGCGGTGGAGGTGGAGGCGTGGCACTCTCTGCTGCACTTCAGCTGCAACTAGACACGCCCCTGGAACTCGGCGGCGGCTCGCCCTGTGCTTTTCTTTAGGCCCCATTCATTCCAGTTTGCTGCCCACTCTAGTCATTTATTATTATTGTTAATCAATTAGTTATTTAAATTATTATTACAATATCTAAGAAGCTGTAGCCACAGTGGAACCTAGCACTAGCTTGACTAGGGATTGGTTTGTTTGAGATGTAGGTGGATTGGATCTGGGAAACAGCTGGGGAAGCGTGGGCGGTAGTCAACAGTCTGGAGGTTGTACATGGTCCCAACACAGGCACCAGGACCACGGCAAAATGAAGAAGCAGCCAGGAAGCGTTGCGAAGCTGTCCCACAACAACAGGCGACAGTTGCTGTTCGCTCTGGAGGTTGTGGATGGCCCAACCTAGGCCAGGGACCAGCCACCAGGGACCACATGAGGCGATGCTCATGGCAGGCCGAGGATGAGCTCGACTTGGACAGCGTGTAGGGCTGGAGGAGCAAGAGCGCCTGCTGCACGTGCCACCTCCGCAGAGATGCTGTAATTTGGGTAACTGCCACGCCCACGCCTGCATCATTTATACCCTGTACAGGGTGCATTAGCTTCGTGCAAGTGTATGTGACAGGCAGCAGGAGGCGTGGCATCCACAGCCGAGTCCCGATTGGGCCGTGTCCGCCCGTCCGCCCACCCCGTCGTCCGTCTCACCTGACCCGTCCAACTGGACCGTCGGCAGAACGCGTCGATCTCGGCAACCAGAAGAGCTACGGACACCAAACTTGGCACGAATGTTCCTCACCCCCCTCGCCAGCTGGGGGGCACGTTAGATTTTCGATACCTCACCCCCCTGCCCCACAAAGCAGGTCTAAAAACAAAACTTATACCGCCCAAACCACACAACGTAGACGCTTCCAACTTACCAGGTATATGCAGAGCACGATTTAGAAGCTATGCTGCGAGTTTCAGCCGGATCGGTCCACAAATAACGGAGAAATTAGAAAAAGAAAAGTGAAAAAAACTTCCGTTACTCGATTTTTTGCCCCGCCCCTTTTCGAAATTTGCTGTTTTTTTGGCGCATCTTGTAGAGTTTGAGGGGGCGGTTCGGATGGTACGAAAAAAGTGTTCTAGACGGGGCGTGGTTTTTTCAAAAAACGCCGAAACAAAAACGAAATTAAAAATTTTCCGAGCGCGCCATTTTTTTTCGATAAAAAAAAGAGCGACTTTTTCGGTCAACGTTGGTATTTAAAATGTAGTAGAGTTTTGGTATTTTGTCGATACAGCTGCGTTTGCTACATTACTGCTTTCGGTCACACTGGTGCTACCTAGTCTACTAAAACTCTCTGAACAAGGCGGACGCAAGGCGCTCGTTCTCGGGCTCGTGTAAAGTGAGAAAAATTTTGATTGTGATTCATGCGTGCGTGTGTGCGTGTACGTGAGCGTGAGTGAAACAGAGCGAGCGAGCGAAACATGGCGAGTGTTTTAATAACGAAAATTCAATTACACTTTCTATAATTCAATTTTGTTTCAATTGTAATGCGGCCAAAGTGTTTACGCGCAGTGTGAATGCTTTTTTTTCCTTAAATTTCCTCGCCTCCCCAAAACATCATCAAAATAAATGAAAAGTAAGCACAAATACACTTGCAAATGCCATAATAACGTCTGTATGTTGAGTAACTGTGTATGTGTGTGTTTGAGTGTGTTTTTCGTTGTTGCTGTTGTTGCGCTCTATTCAAGTGGCAACAAGAAGAAGAAGAAGAAGAAGCGTCAGCAGCCCGAGAGAAACTCAAAATGAATTGAAAACGATGAACTCAAAGTAGCTCACGTAGCTGTGAGAGAGAGAGATAGAATGTAAATGAGCGAATTTTTACACGTTTTCAATTGCATATTTAACTTGTTTTTGGCTAATATTAATGATTTAATGGGCACGACAATACAATCCAATAATACAGGGTATCGCCGTGCGTGTGTTGTTTAAGTGAGCGCGCGTGTGTGCGTGAGTGAGGACGTGCCAGCTGCGTTGTTGCTGTTAAAATTACACACACACCCCGCTATCCCCTGCCAAGTAAACTACAATTTTCATTTATTCATTTGTTTTTCCACTCGTTTCGAGAACTATTTTCTGATTTGGCTTTTGTATTGTTTTGCCATTTGCGCGTCACGTTAAATGTCAACTTTGCTGGAGGTTTCCATATGTTGGCAAATGCGGGCGTCGTTTTATACTCTTCTTCTTCTTCCTATTCCACCACTTTGTGGTATTTGTTGTTGTTGTTTTTGTTCTTCCATTCTAATGAAATCCAGACATGCTGCCCGCAACATTCATTCACATTTATGATGGCTGAATTGTTGTTGTTGTGCGTCTTGCAAGGAAACGTAGGGTACGTGTGTGTGTGCCTGTATGTATGTATTTAGGGTCCTTCCTGCCCAGCGCTGCGTCATCAACAGTATTATCAAAGAAATGCCGCCTGCTTCGCCGGTGCGCGCTGCTCACGAACAAACAGCGTGACTGCGAGAGAGCGTAATTTTGAATGACAGAGAGAGAGAGAGAGAGAACGCAAGAGAGCGGGTAGGCTGAATGTGTGAGAGCGTGTTTTTTGTCATTCATCCAAAGGATACTGAAAACAATTTGCTGCTTGCGCTGACGCTGACGGCGCTGCAAACGTTCTCTGCCGCTGCCGCTGCCACTGCTTGGCTTTGGGCTTTTTACACAAATTTTATGTAAAAAAAAAGATTTAAATTGTTGCACAACTTTAATTTGTTCGTCAGAGCTGCCTCATGTTGTGGCTTCTTCTTTTGCTTCTAATAAGCATAGGACTTCACCCCCCGCCCACCAACACTTTAGCTGCTTCCCCACCCCGCCACACTTGTCAATTAGTCGTCTCAAAAAAAAGGGGGCCAGAACAAGTTGACAGCGACGCCTGTTATTGTGCCACATGTACGACATCATGCCTTGTGAAGTGGCAGCAGTCGATGGATGGATGGATGATTGAGGGGCTGGCCGGGAGGGGTTTTGTTAACTCAAAGTGAAATTCAAGGAGCCGCAAGCTGGCAACCGACAGCTGTTAGAAACTGGCCAATGAGATTACAACTTGGCTTGGTAGTGGGTGGTGCGTTTATTGGCCAAGTAAATTGACATCGCTTCTAACTAGTTCAAAGCGGTTATAACTAAGTTTAGTATCTGTTTAAATTCAACAGATAAAACTGATTTTAACTAGATTTCACATACTTAGATAGACATAGCTACATATGCTTATGTATGGCTAAAAGAACTGCTTCTTTTTATGGTTTAAAATCTATTATTTAATTAAAACTGATGATAGTCCTAATATATATATTTATATTATGAGAATCTAATTAAAAAGCTCATTAAATTTATACAAATTTCCTTAAATAGAAAAGTTACTTACGTTAGTTAAAAATATTACGAATTTTACAATCTAAATTGCACCTAAATCTAAATAAATAAATTTAATTAGTATCTTTAGCTAAGCTGCATAAAATAATAAATTCTTGATGAATACTTTTATGCATTGTTAATATAAAAAGTCTATTAAATAGAATTTTTTCGAATTGTAGATTTGTTTCAAAATAATCTTTAATATTATAGATTTTTTCATATATAAAAGAGTCTCCAGAATTATAGAAATTCCTGGAATAGGTTCTATAGCTTTTCTTAGCAATTTGTACTTTTCTTTCAGCATTTGTTCCAATTATCCTTGTCATTTGAAAGCCCTCTCATAACAAGTATATTTTTAGGAATTACCTTATTTTCCTTCTAACCACTTTCCCCCTCATTTCGATTAACATGCGTTTTCCAAGAACAACAATATTTATATATATATTTCTGCTTTTCTATTAGCACGATAAGCTTTAACCGCATATTAAAAAACGATTCGGAATCCTTTAGCTGTGGCTCTCACACACATAGAGAGACACACACACAACCACATACAAATGTTAGCCATATGCTTGCCCCTTTGTGGCATAGTTCAGCCCCAACCCTACAGCGTTGGCTTTGACGTTCAACGTCTTTTAAAACTGTAACTGTGCCATTTTGTGAGCTAAAAATACAAACATAAGTGTGTGCGTGTGTGTGCGTGTGTGTGCGTGTGTGTGCGTGTGTGTGAAATTAAGTCTGCCCACAAACGCAACTTTCGTCGCGTCCAACTCTCGACCTACCCCTACCTTTGTGGCGCCCCAACATTCATATGCCTCCCAACTGCCCCTCCTCCCTGACGGCTAAACTTTCGCGTTGATTGTGCAAAAGAAACTATTTCTGACGCGCCCGTAATCCACTTCCCCGAACTGCAAAAACTACGCAAATCCTTACGTGTCTGTTGAAATAAGCAGGCAACCCTTCTACCCTACCCTACCCCCCATCCCCCAATCGCCATTCCTACGTCCTTCACTGCCCTCCCTCAGCGTATGCCCAAGGTGGCGCGCCCACGTCAGCAAAAGCGACGATTTCGCGAGTCCCCCGGGCAGAGCCTGAGCAGAGCGAAAGAGTGTGAGAAGGAGAGTAAAAGAGAGGGTGCGAGAGAGAGAGAGAGAGCGAGAGAGTGTGTGTGTGTGACAAGGAGAGTGTGTGTGAGTCTGTCGCTTGCGCAGGCGCCTGGGCAAAACCCAACGGCGAAAGTCAGCGTCACAGCCTTCAGTCGCAGCTGCAGCAATTGGCAGCGTGGCAGAGTCTCAGCACACGGCGTTGTTAACGGACGTTGCACGCGGCAGCAGTAGAAAGAAATTTATATAAAATTAAAATAAAAAGAAAAATTAAACAAAAAATAATGTAAAATAATAATAATTAAAGGATCAAATACACGTCCAAGACGTAAGCAGCTGCAGCACAAGGTGTTCAAGCAACAACAATCTAGTTTAACAACAAATTTATTGTTTGTCAACATTTTCAATGATCTGTGTGTATATGTGTGTGTGTGCCTGTGTGTATTGGTGTAACGAAAGCTTGTGTCGCAATTTGCAAACAAATTCAATTTATTTATACACGTTTGTATTTGTTATTGTTGTTTTGCAGGGCAACAATAACAAAAACAAAACAACAGCATATAAAACTCGTTTCGACGTCGACGACAACGCCAACGTCGACGCTGTACGTAGACATCCCGAAGCTTCGCTCTTATGCCCGCTGTCGCTTTGCTTCTGATTTTGCTACGTCTTCTTCTTCGTTTTTGCTTTGTTGACGTCTGCGCCGGTCGATGTGGCGCTGACGTTGGCGCTGCTGCCGCCCATGTGTTCATATTGTTGTTTGTATGTGCGCGCGTGTGTGTGTGTGTTCATTTGTTTGTTATGTTTGCCATCGCTTTGCGCGCTCTCTCTCTCTCTTTCGTTCTCTATATACTTGTGTGTATGCATGTGTAACAAACAGCAGCTGCAACTCCTCGTCGGCGCTCTCTCTTCCCAGCAGCAACGTCGACGTCGGCAGTATCTTTGCAACTTTTTCTCGCTTATATTAATATGCATGTGTGCGCTTGTATGTATGTGTGAGAACCGGCTTTTTGTTTGCTTTAATTTTTGTTTTCTCACCGCACATATTCCTTATACTTTTTTTTGTGAGTGTACGTGTGCGTGTGTTCCTCCTGCTCGCCCCTTTTCAATTGCTGCCTCTTGGCCAACCCACAACAAGTTGTTAATTTTGTTTTTAACACACACACACACACACATAAAAGTTGCCAATTGGCCAAATAATTTTTTCACTTCTAAGTGCTTTTAAAGTTTAGTTTCAAAGAACTTTTTGTCGTTTCTCTCTCGCCATGAAATGCGTAGAAAAAGTTTTTGCGTATCACACAGAAACACACACACACACACACACGCATGTGTATGTAGATATGCATGTGTACGCGTATTAGTGCGTAATCTACAAATTTGTTATTGCTATTATGTTTGGTTGTTTTGCTTTTGCCGTTTTTCTTCTTCATCTTGCTGCTGGCGAATGTTTTTATAGTTTTTGCGTAGTTTTATACTTCGCCATACACAGATACACACACGCACACTCTGACACGCAGTCACCACCCAAAAGACGCCCCAAAATAAAATATAAAATAAAAATAAAAAAAAACAGAATAACAAAATAAAACCCCAAATTGGCCGCTTGGTTGCTTCGCATCGTCTGGCAGCAATAATTTTTGTTGTTATTATTCTCATTGTTGTTTTTATTGTTTGCACAAAAGATTTCTGAATGGAAAGTTTAAAAAAAAAATACAACAAAAAAATCAAATGAACGTGATAAAAAACAAACTTTAATTACAACTTAAAATAGTTCCGTAACATGAAATTAATTGAGTTTCCGTTCATTCGAACTAAGCTGAGTGCAAACATCAACAAATTGCCCCCATTTCCAGCGAAGTTCCGTTAGAAAATGACATTTTGATTGATCAATAAGAGTTTTGTTAATCAATTTATTATATTAGCAGCCTCAATGTGTGTGTCACGCTTTCTCTATGTCCCTAGAGTTTTTTTTTTTGTGATGCATATTAACACATCTTTGCCTTGCTTTATAAAATTTCCTTTAAATTCTTCTTTGTTGTACATTCTTCAACGTTTTACTGGCTGCATATTTAGATTTGTAACTCTCTGACTAATTTAACTCTCAGATTTATGCTTATAAATAGTAGTAGTCGCTGTCTGCTAGTTTAATTCATGCAATAATTAATTGAATTTTTCAATTATTATTCTTACTTTGCATATTCGTAAACGATTTACGGACTACAGCTCTGCATTGCTGTGTAAACTTTATAGAAAATTTTAGTTTAATATATGAATATATTTTACATATTTAAAATTTCTCCTACTAATTCTCTGCCTTTCTTCTTCTTGCAGATTCTCTTTTTAATTTGACATAAATTGTAAATGTCTTTAAAAATATCTGTAAATAAATAATCCATCAATAACAATCTAAAGGCAGACCAAAGTCAACATTATATTGGTCACGTTTAAATTGCAACAGTAATTTTTTGTACAGTAAATTTAAATTGTAAGAAGGCAAAATTCGGATGAATATTGAGCCAAAGCAACAAAGGCAACAACCGAATCTAATCAAATCCAATTAGAAGCGAATTTTAAATTCAAAAAACAACAACAAATACGCAACTGGCGAAATACAAGAAAACACGACCGAAACGAGGTTGCAACACCATTGCAAACGAAACGAGGCGAGCCCCAACAATCAGAAAAGAGAGATAGAGAGAGAGAGACAGAGAAAGAGAGAGAGAGAGAGAGAGAGATATATAGAGAGCACCAGAGGATCGTTCAATTAATTCGGATGCGCCAATGAAAACGTCGCATCATTCACACGCGTCCGATTTCGTCGTCGACTACGCCGTCGTTGCCGGTTCCGGTTCAGGTCCCAGTTCCGGTTCACACCTACAGCCAGGTGGAGGACTCTTTTACAACCATCCGAGTCAGAGCCAACAACAACAGCGTCAGCGACAGAACCCCTATGCAGCCGCTGTGGATGTGAATGTGGACATTAAGCCAACGGTTGAACAGCTCAGCATTGACATCGGTTGTGATCTTAAGCCCATTGTCTACCTGGACACGGAGACACAGCAGCCGCGTCAGCGTAGTGTGATCATCAAGCAACACTCACAGGACCAACAACAACAACCACAACAACATCATCATCAACAATTGCAAGCACGCCATCAACAGCCACAGAAGCAGCAACAACAACAACAACCACAGCAACAGCAACAGCAGCAACCGTTGTCCAAGTCTGGAGCAGCGGCCACCAGCAAGCGAAAGCGCGAAACAGGTGAGATGAGATCTAAATTCTATTTATTGGGGAACACTAACTTTAAAGTCCCCTAACTTTGGAAAAACTTTACAAAATTCCAAGCGGAATTTTATTTGCCTTCTAAATGTAAGCTGCAACTAAATTTTAATTAGTTAATTTTAATTTTCCCGCAGATTATCAATCTTTACCATATAAACCCCTTAATCGTTTTTCAAATACTTTAAACTCTCATAAGTTTATTCAAATTTAAACGATTTTCAAGCAGAACATCAATTTGATCATGGTTGAGTATCTAATTTCATTTTGCATATAAATATTGTTCATTATGAATTTAATTTAATTTATTTTTTAATTATTCATATTTATTCTCTTTTATTTACAACTTTAAAACTTTTTGATTGGCTAAAGAAATATTAATTAATTAGCAAACATGAATTCTGTTATTTTCATTTCAAATGGAACATTATCATTTCACAATTCAAAACAAATTGGATTGATTGTCTGATGCATTTCTAATTGAATATTTCATCAGCTGGTTTATGCCATTATCTTTATCAAAGGGCAAATGTCATGGACTGTCGATCAGAACTCAGGTTTAATCTATACTTCGAAATACAGTAGAACTCTACTAACTCGACTTATAGAGATGATGGGTATATATATCATATGATATAGAGATATATACCATATGGTAGAGTTTAAAGAGATTGTCTGATATATCATATCATCTAAGTTGGTAATAAAACATGTTCTTCAATTCCTTATTAATCCCTTAATCTAATTGTCTTTTTTAAGTCTGTAAGCCATGTTATTTAAACTTGTTTAACAATTGAGTCTTACACTAACTACTTGTCAATTCTTCAAAGGGTATTTTGCATATAACACACACCCTCTAGTTAACTGTTCATATACCTATATATACGAAAACTATATTAATAGATCTTCCCTGATAGAGTGGGGTCTATCATATAATATGAAATATGGCAATTGGCAATCGTATAAAGTTGATTTCGCTTTGTCATTCCGTACATAGGCAGTTTATTGGGTCGTTTTGTGGAGCTGCCAACTTGATGTGTGCCAAGTCATTATCGTTATCGTTTTATCGAACAGACAAACAGCGCCTGGAGACAGAAATTTATTATGATTATGGCTCTAGTTATATATGTACATATATAGATACATATGTATCTATATATGTATGTGGCTTATTGTTGTTCCCATGTGCATTCTTCGTTCTTCTTCATTTGACTCTTATCTCTCAGCCTGTATCTCTCTCTCTCTCTCTCTCTCTATATATATATATGAATGTTTGACTCTATTGATAATCAAACAATAAAACGCGACGAGAAACCATGCAAATTGTATACTTGTTGTTGTTGTTGTGGTTGTTGTTGTCAATTGTGAATACGTTGAATTGACCTAAAGCTAACGAAAATGTTTTATTTGGGGTTTTGTTTGGGCGCGTGTGAAAACCCAGACGCTTATCTTTGTGCTCTCCTCTTTCCGTTGCCATTCTCGTCGTTTCTCTTTGATTACTTTTCTTTTCTTTTTTTTTTTTCAAGTTTAAACATGTCTGCTCTTGCCTTTTAGCTCAGCTTGTTGATGTTTTTATTGCCCCTTTTCTATATATACATATATTTTTTGTTGGTTGGTTATCTGTTGAAATTCTCTTCCTTCTGCTTCTACTGCACACACACTTGCGTGTGTGTGTATCTGTCTTTTTTTATTGCCTACGCTTTTGATGCTTATTTGTTCCGTTGTTTTCGCTTTTATTTGATATAAATTATTGCAAGCATTGTTTGATACCACAACAACTCTTACTGCCACATGATGCCAATCGCTTTTTTGTTTCGTGCGTAAAGATTTGAAATGTTCACAAATTACAAAATTAGATCTCGATTTCGCACGTTCCTATCACATTTAATTGAGTTATCTGAAGTTCTCTTTGATATGACATGCACACACACACACACACACACACACACAAATAGAGACTTTTGTGACTGTATTTCAATCTCGCTTGGCACTTTGCTACGAGATACGAAATACGATCCCAATGCCACACGTTCCTATCACATATTATTAAGTAATCGAGAGAATTCTTTGAATTAACAATCATACAAGCAGTCTAGAACGGAACTTGAGATCTAACAAAGTGTAGAAATTATTTCTAGCTGCGAAACAAAATTCCAATTCCGCACGTTCCTGCAAGATTTGTTATGCGATGCCCATGCCACACGTTCCTACAGATAGGCGTCAGTTGAACTATTTAAACTCTAAAATTTAAAATATTTTCCACTTTTCACCTTCTATAAAATGCAGCAATAACTATCATTTATCATATCTAACTATCGTGTGCAAATATATTATGCATGAATGCCATATTTCATCCTTTCATCTCAGCTACAGTTTTATTTATTTGTATTTTAGTTTCTCATATCATATCTTTCATGTACATATGTGCCTCTTCTTCCTAACCCTCCCCCTTTGCTGTATGCCTTATCAGGCAATTACCACCCCAATTGTCTCCCCGTCAAAATAATAATAATTTTTGTTGTTATTGTATTTTTACGTACTTCATTCTTGTTCTTTTCGTTTTCGTTTTCGTTTTTATTTTATTTTTATTTATATTTGCTTTACGCTTATTGCGACTTTAAAAATGTTGTTTGTATTTCGCGTTGCCATTGCTGAGTTGTTGTTGTTGCTGCTGTTATTGTCGTCATCGGCGTCGCTGGAATATTTTTATTTATTTATGGTTTTTTTTGCTTTTCTTTTTGCTTTTTGTTTTTGTGTTTGCCTGTTTGCCTCAGCCCTGTTCTTGCTGGCGTTTATCGTGATAATACGTTTAAATACATTTTGGAGCTGTTTTTGTATAACAATGTGTGTGTGTGTGTTTGTGTGTGCTGTGTGTGCGGGCTGCATAAAAATAAACTGTTTTTGTTATTTGGAAATGTTTTTCCATCCAAAACGATAACAGAAACCGCAAATTGCGCTAGTTTCCTAACATTTTTAACACCCCAAAAATATCACCCCCAGTACCGTTAGCTAGTCATACCCAATTGCCTTGCGTGCTAATTAATCTGTTACTGTTCTTCTTGCTTTTTTTTTTGCACTCCCCTTCTTTGTTTTATGGTCACTCGCGGATTTTCCCAGCCATCATTCATAACTCGTTTAATCTACCAACTGATCGTTAATCTTTTTACTTCTCTAATCTCTAGCTTTTCCAGCACGTAATTCCAATTCAAAAAGAAACCAGCTGTGTGTCTGAAAATCTTTTGTGATAACACAATAAAAGTAAATAGTTTTTGAGATGCTTTCAATAATTTAACAGAGTTAACCATCTTTTCTAGAAAGTTACAATCGCAACTGTTTTTCTTTTTCGTCTTCTTATTCTTACTTCACTTCACTGCATCGTTCTCTCAGTCTACACAATTCTGAACTTCCTGTTTTGCACTGCGACTTTCTCCCATTAATCTTTGTCCAACAAATTGCCAAGAAATCACACAATTTGTGGATCTGCAACAGCGGCGGCAACTCTGGTGTTTGCCCTAACTTACAAAAGCTTTTCCCACTGTCTGCGTTGTGAGTGGGTGAAAGGAGTTAGACAGCTGCGAAGATTGTTGTTGTTGTTGTTGCAATTTCACTCAAGATACACACACACACACACATATGCATGCATGTGCTTGTATATACAGGTATAACTGGTGCCTGACTTTGTTGTTCTCTTTTCTTTTTTGCTCTTTTGCTTCCTTTGCTCCTTTACGACAGCCAAAGTCAAACTCAAAGACATTCTATGCATATAACAAGCACAACAACAAGAACAACAGCGACACCTACGCATAAAGAAGCTTTGACAACGCTAAAGAGCAAAAGAGCGAACGTCAGGGAGAGAGCGTTAAAAGCTCTCATATGCCAATCAAAGCTGCGACATTTTGGGCTGTCAGCAAAGTTTGAATTAGTTATTTTTGTGTTATTCATATTCGTATATGTGTGTGTGTGTGTGTGTGTGTGTGTGTGTGTATTGTAAGAGAACTTGTAAATTCAATGAAATGTAAATGAAATATTCATGCAAGACATCACGTAGCTTTAATATAGACACGACTACAAAATTCCATGACATCCAATCGAATACAATCCGTATGGAAATGTTATTGTTTTTGTAAACAAATGAATTGAGTAAAAGAGTTAACGACCGACCCCATGGTACATATATATATATGACTTTAGGCCTAGACAAGTTAATTGGTAACAAATGAAATGCAACGGGTGAAATTCCTCACAAATGTATGTAAATCAATTGAATTAAATCTCCCCAACGATCGATCGATCGATCGATCGATTGATTGTCAATCTAAATGGATTGTGAACTGTTTGTATGCATGTGTGTGTGTTAGGTGTGTGTTAGGCACGTGGATGGTGTTTGTGGTAGGTGTGTTTAGCAATCGATAAGTAAACACATCGCTACGCTTGGCTTTATTACAAACAACTGCTGTCATTTGGCCATAATCGCAATTTTTCTTAGTCATAGTGCATAGTGCGAACCTTGAGGCCATGACAAACGGTTAAAAATTGAAATGGGCTAAAACAGAGCTGTGTTGAGCTTAGCATGGCTCAAAACTAAGCTAAGCTAAGGTTAAGGGAAGGCCACTTCAAGTGGGCGAGTGCGAAACGTAACTACAATACACACGCACATACGCACACGCACACACACAATACCTCACTCACCACTCTATGCAAATGTTGCTAAACATGTTGTTGTGCCTTGTGTATCTATGAGATACAGCAGCTGCCTGTCGCAATACAGATACATATACATACATATTTATGCACATGCGAGTACAAGTGTGCACAACATTTCAATAAGCAGGCGACCAGACGAGCGACAGAGACAGAACTTAATGTCATGTCGAAAAAAAAAAAAACAACAGTTTATTTCTTATACTCTGTAAATAGTTAAAGCGGGTATAGTCGGCTTATATTGACTAATTTATGAAAAGTTATTTTATTATTATATATGAAACTTTGGATTTTTTTGATGAATAATATTCAATAAATTAACACAGAATACAATTTAGAGGATATCCTTTAGTCAATGCATTTTAAATTTGTAATTTCAATATAAATTAAAAGCCTTAAAAATAGAAACAAATTAATTGTAAGAATTATTATTGTTTATTGTAAATAATAATCAATAATTAATGTACAACTAACAGCTTCTTTAAAACTATTTATAGGGTATTTTATAATCAAACATCGTGCATTAGATCATGTTATCTGAATTTGTTTTTTGCATTTGCTGTTTTGACATTTTATTTTTTTTTTATTTTTGCCAAATCCAATTGAATGATGTGTTGATCGGCCTTAATGTCAGTTTCACTTTTATTTGGGCCTAGAAATGTCTAGTTCTACATAATGTTCGTATATACGATATGTGTGTGTTGCTAAAATGATTGATAGAATTTTCTAGAACAGCAACATTAATTCATTATTAATTATCTATTTAAATTGTTGTACATTTTTGCAATTGCAATACTAATTAATTTGATATCTTCTCTTCTCTTGCAGGTAAGCTAAAGTTCACTTTACTTGGAATATTTGAATTATAAGTGAGTTGATGATCAGATTTTATGAATATATATTTTATTTTATACAATTTGTGCATCTTTTGTAGCGTTATTAATGATAGAACTTCTCAGTTCATGGCTGATTACTTTCAAAAAGTCACAATCGCTCTCCCCCTTTGGCTGCCCGCTCTCTCATTGATTTATATTTTCAACTTATTTTGGTTTTGAAAGATCGCCGGACCAGTTTTCGTTTGAGAACTCGTTTTCTGTTGTTGTTTTTATATTTTTTTGGGTGCACACTTGCACAACGATCGCAATTTACCTGTACATACAGTGTTGCTCTGAGTGTGCTTTTATTTGGTAGCTTTTTTAATTGAGCCGGCCTCCAATTGCAACTCCAACTCCATTAACGACCCTCGGGCGGCGGCAAATGGAGGTCAAGTCAAAAAAAAAAAACAACAACAACAAAAAACGCACCAAGAAGCGTTGAAGAGAAAATTTGCCAACTACGATCTCTAGCCCTCTCTTTCCCTCGCTCTTGCTCTGTCTCTGTTGCACGTTTGAGCGGTAAGCCTTGAAGTTGTTATTATGGCTGCTGTTTTTTTTTTTTTTTTTGTGTTACTGGCAGCGATGGCAGCGTCGACGTCGACGTTTGCGTCACTTGTTTCATTATCGTTCTTGTTGCTGCAGCACGTAGCTGTCTCTCTTGTATGTGTGTGTGTGAGTGTATGAGTGTGGATTGCCTTTGAGTGACAATGCAGGGCATTGCTGCCTGTTTTGTGAGTCGCTCAACGTTCCATGTTTCTCACACACACACACACACACATACACTCAATCACAATGCACTCACACAGCGACGTGCGACCATCTATGGAAATTGAATCTAAATTGGGTTAACAAGTGTTAATGGACAATTCCCAAGCCCAGCAGTAAATGCATCATAGCGAGTGCGAAACGAACAAAGCAAGGTACAGTAAACACCAGCAGTACCGTTACGTGTGCAGTGTGAAATAAAGCCTGGGAATAGAATGGGAATGGAATGGAAGGGAACACTCTTGAAATACGATCCATTATGAACTTTCTAGAGTGCTTTTCTTGATATTTTCTTTGCATCAATGTTGATAAATTTAATGAAATCAACCCCAGCCATGCTGTGGCGCCACCTAGCGACCTGTTTGGCATAGATTACGCAAATCGTCTAAAGGGAAGAAAAAAGGAAAAAGGTGCAAAACAGCAAAACAAAACACTTACAAAGTAGATTCAAATTAAATAATATCAAAGCTGCTTAAGTTCGTTTCTGCGCAAATGGGCGGTGAACGGGGGCGGAGAAATGAAGGAATCTTTTGTGAAAATGAAAATGCTGTGCAGTGAAATGTGCGATAAAAAGCGAGAGAGACAAACACACAACACACAGACACACACACACACACACACATACATACAAATTGAACAAAAATAGAATTACCAAGTTGCACAACAGTAGGGGGTGGGGACGGTAATTGTCAGTGCGGCTCCGTCACAACACATTAAACGCAATTATAGAAAGTCAATTGAGAAACAACGACAGCAGCAACAACAGTAACAACAACAATAATGAGAAAATTGCGCGGGCGTTGAAAGGCAAAAGCCGCTTGGCGGCCGCCGCGTTGCGACGCGCCGATGTCGACGTCAACGTTAACGTTAAAGTCGACGTCGCTTGCGCCTAGCGACAACTGACAGTTCAACTCTATGGAGACTGTGGGCGTTAAGCTCTCCCACCCATACCGCTTCCCTTGTCCGTTTTGTGCTAGCTTTCTACTTATTTGCCTGCATCTCAATCCACTGTACAAAACTAATCCTTTTTCTATTATGCAGCCTCTTCGGCAAGAGATAGAGAGCGTGGGAGAGCGCATTCAAGAAGAGAGCTGAGCATACAATTGCGTTGCTCTTTGTGTGCCTTTATCTGTTTTGCCTTTGGCAGGCTTAGAGCTCAAAGGCGCTTTGGACTTAGCAATGCAAAGCTCACAACTGTCAAACCACCTTCCACATCGTTCACTCTCTCTCTCTCTCTCTCTCTCCCCTTGCTCTGCCTCCTTTGCTGTCGCCTTGTGCACAGCTTGCAATTAGTTTCTTATTGGACTCTTGGCGCTTTAATTGTTTGCGCTTCGCTTTCTACAGGTGTGCGCTGCCGCTGCCACTGTCGACGTCGCTGCTGCGATGACTAATGGTAAAATATTTGTTATTGTAGCTATAATTAGTTTTCTGTTTTGCAGCAGCAAAACAAGTTTTATTGCTGACGTTTTCTAAACCTTTGTTGTTATACCTTCCCTTCTGCTTCCTCCTCTTCATGCTCTTCGTCTTGCTGTTGTTGATCAACTTTGTTTTCAATATCAAATGTTTTGGACATATTTCCATGTGACATATTCAAAAGTTTGTTGCTTTAACTTTATTTGCACAAGTTCTTTGCTTGTTTTTAAGGGTTTCTTTTGTGTTTTTTTTGTTGTTTAAACTATAAAAATGCGGATATTTATATGTGGAGATCTGTGTAAATATATATATATATTTAACTGAAGGTTAGAGCTCGTCTAATATTAATGTTATTTAATGGAATTTCCTAGTTCTTTTTAATTGTTTATATGTTTTTATTCTTAAACTCACATTTGCTTAATGTTATAAGATATGATTATATTATTCACATTTTTATCTACTTGTATATTTCGGTCTCTTTCTTGATTTATGCATCCTACGCCCAAGTTTTTCAACATTAAATCGAGCATTACAAAATATTTGTCGCTACTCTTTAATTTATGTATGCTCATACCCTGTATATTATGCAGTAAATGGGGTCGTATAAGCAGGGGATTTATAGCATAGAAGTTACTAAAAATATTCTCATATCTTAAAGATTGGATTAGATTGAAATCTTCAAGGAGAAGTTCTATTGCTTATAACTTTTCTGTTGTTTTTACAGAGTAACTTGTAGTCTATCTACTTGGAAAATACGCTGATTCTTTGTCTTTTCAAATTGAAAAACCTGAATAATATTAAAATAAAAACACGGCAAAGTTATGCGACACAAATGTCGCACTGATTGGGACCCATATCGCTCTTTCACTCTCTATCTCGCTCTCTCACTCTCTCTCTCTGTCCCTCCTCGTTTACGCCCCTTTTGCGTTTTATTCTGTCTGGCGCTGTGATAAATTCTCGAGTTGGAACTCGTCCATAAAATTCAACGAGCAAAATTGCAACAAGCAACATTGTTGCAAGTTGTTGTTGCTGTTCTTATTGTTGTTGTTGCTTCTGCTGCTTATCCTTTTAAAATTTTCCGTTTTTTACTTTTCTTTTCGGTTTTTTTGGCATATTAAAATTATTCTTGGCTTATTACAGAATTTCAGTTAAGTGTGTCGTTTATTTAAAAATGTTGTCGCCCACTTCGACGTCTACCTCCCCCCCCGCTTCTCCACACAACAATCCACACTTTGCCAACGCGGTTCAAACAACAACAAGAGCTGTGTTGCTGCTGTTTGTTGTTAATGTTGTTATTGTTGCTGTTGACTTCCGTGTGGCTTTTATTATTATTCTTGTTGTTGTTGCTGTTGTTGGCGTTGTTTTTGTTTTTGTTTGCTTTAGCATACTCGTAATTAAGCTGAAAATATTCGTTCGTTTGCTCTTCTCCTTCTTCTCCTCACTCTGCCGCTGCCGCTGCCGCTGCCTCTGCTTCTACTTCTCTCTTGTGGCTTCTTTCAGCTGCCTGTTGTATTTTGTTGTTGCTGTTGTTTTCTGGCCATTTGCACGCATTTTATGTTACGCGACAGCGACAGCGACGTCAGCACCTCTGCTGACGTTTTTCCCTGTTGTTGACCGCTGAGTAGGCCAGTTGCCTCAATTGTTGTTGCTGTCGTTGTCGTTGTTGTTGTTGTTGTTGTTGGTGCCATCGTTGTTGTCGTGCCTTATGGAAATGGAAATTGCTTTGTTACACGCCGTCGCCGTTCTTTGATTAGAACTTTGCATGAGATTCTATTTTAGAACACAACTTGATTATTATCCCATATGGAAGATGCTAAGAGAACAGACGCATATTTGTTGCCTGATGTGTGTGTATTGTACAGCAGATTGTGTGTGAAGCGCTTGCTTAGATTGCTTTGGGAATTATCAAAAGAGACAAAGCCTACACTAATAAAATAACCAACAAATTACAGGGCAAAAAACAACAACAATAACAAAGGTTTTCGTTATTAAAGAACCCTTAAATATCTAAAGAATATCAAAATAAAAGGGACAGATGAATTTAAGAGCTGCCTAGAAATTATTTCTGTATTCTAAATTACTTTTTCTGTAGAGATCTAAAGCTCATTTGCTTACGTAATATATAAATTAACGAAGAAAATAGTTAAATATATTCAAATATATTTTAAAATTCTTAACATGCTTCTTTTTTATGGAAAATATTTAAAACTAAAGTAAAAATATTAATTTAATAATAAATAGTTACAAATATTTAAATATATCGTAAAGAGTAAAGGGAGACATAAGAAATGATTGATAAAATATTAAAAACTAAAGACAAAAATATTAATTTTATAAAAAATAGTTAAAAATATTTAAATATATCTTAACCATGCTTTTTTTCGTGGAAATTAATAAAAACTTAACGCTTCAATTGAGATTATCTACTAAACTATTAACAAATAGTTGAGAATACTAAAAGATAACTTAGAAGTGGAGACAGTTCCTTTATAATATACTAGAAATACTTTTTTTTTTAGTTTAAAATATAAGAAAATTCAGGTTACAAATTTAAATTGCAAACATAAATAGGTTTCCTCAAAAATTACTAATAAATAGTTGAGAGTACTAAAAAGAAAGTCTCTAATAAATTATATTTGCTGCGAAATGAACAATAATTTGGTGTTTTTCAACACTTAATTGAGTGAAATTTCTTCAAGTGTACAGTTAAGAGATTGGTATGCAATGTATCATGTTTCTACAGCGACTTTTATCTTTATCATTTGATAATAACTCTCGCTTATTAATTTTCCAACATTTTCGCTTCACTTTTCACTCAGTTATCTGGGAAATTCGTGCGCAAAGCTCATTTAAATTGTGGAAAAGCTCTGCGACATTCCACAAATATAGGCTTTAGATTAATTGAAGCATTTTGTAATAATTTATTAAATTAATGGTTAAATATTAAAATGAATGTCTTTCGTGTTTTGTTGTTACCACCCCCCTTTTGAAATGTCTCCTACCGTCTTCTACTCTCTCTCTCTCTTTCTTTCTCTTGCCACATTTTCCCGCTGTAGGCTGCTTTTCGACTTTTGTGAGATTTTGCCAGAAAATGCTGCAGGCAATGCTCAAGCGTCAAGAAGAAGAGAGTGGAGAGAAGGGGGGAGACACTGGGCAACGTTAGACGTGCGACGGCAACTGTCAACCCAAATTGAAAAGCTGTCGACGGCGCCAACTCTGCTCGGCTTTCAGCTCTTGGCCCACTCGACGCGCCAAGTGAGTTTCACTGCGCAGCAGTTTGCCACTCTGCTCCCCGTGCTCCGTTCCCCCTTGCCCACCATTCGTCTAGTTACACGCCTCTGTACTTGAAGCACTTTACTCAGCTCAGTTGCTGCCCCCCTCTATTCATCCGTTTCTCTATTCCACTGCTTCATACGTTGTTTTTTCTGACTCATGCTTTGCTTTTGTTGTTGTTGTTGTTGTTGTTGTTGTTTTTCTTCTCTTTATTTGTTTGTCTGTCGCTGCCCACTTCAAATGCTTTGCAGCTTGGGCTTTAGTTTTATTTCTCTGTTTTGTTTTTGCTTCATACATTTGTTGTTGGCCTTATTAGTCATTGGCAATTCCGTTGGCAAATGTTGCAGCATAATCTCATACATGCCCCTAGCCCCAGTTCCAGCTCCAGCTCCAGCCCCAAACCGCAACCCTAATTTCTGCTTCAGACGATGACGTCGTCGCTGTCGTCTGGGTCTGGCTCTGACCATCCTGCTTAGTCATTACCTTTTACAAATGTCCTCGTAAATTTCACAACATTTTTGCCAATTTTTTATATACTCCCTAGTACAGTGAAGCTGCTGTAGAATGAAGTGGCAGCACATTGTGTTTGGGTTTGTGACATGCAAATGTTTGCAATAGTTTTAGATTTAGTTAAATGTGGTTTGTTATATAGAAGTTTCACTGTAAACACTATAGAAATAAGCAGAATGATAGCGCGTATTCTAAATTAATTAAAGAAAGAGTTTTAAATAAGATGAAACTCCTCTTCCATAGAATTTGAAATGATATCAATCGAGATTATACTTTATACTTTATGATAAATTTAGCTTATTAACGAAAAAAACTGATCGAATGGGATTGTGTTATTCTATATTATAATATCATTCTATTAAGCAAAGAAATATTATAATATAGGAATGGAATATAATAAATATATGATTGAAATTTAGAAAAGACTTGAATTGTTAACATAACTTTAAGACAGATGCAACTAATATTAAATAAATATTAATTAACTAGACCCTTCTTGATTATGTATGCATATATCTATATGTGCATTGATAAGCAGTTCCCATTAAAGCTATACAGCCTTCAGACAACATTATGATATATCTTTTCTACTGACATAATTATATCTTCTATAAGCTATGATTTATACAACTTTTTGTCTTTACTATTATAAGAAAATCTGTTGTACAAAGCTGTCAACACTTATACTATATAACATATATGTGGCTATATATTGATTGGGTTTTAGCCATAGTTTTCTTTTGTTAGTGCTATAAAAGCTTATTCATTGCTTGGCTCCCCCCCCCCAGTCTTTTTAGCCTTGTCGTTGTCCTTGACAGGCTTTTAATGTCTTGTTTTGACTAGCTGTGAAGCAGCCACTTGCTTTTGGTTTTTCCCCTCCAACTGCGTCACTTCTACCCTTATACTCCTCTCCCCCTCCCTCTGTTCCAGTAGTTCCTGCTCTTGCTGTCCTTAGTTCATTATGGTCAGAGAGTCATTCATAAGAGTTTAAGGCTACTTCAACGTTTCAGTTATTCTTTTTTTTTTATGTTAATTTATGGGAAATTTTTACTGCCATAAAGGCTGGCCACTCGATGAGGCATAAGCATTTCCCCCTAAGGCCTCCTCTTCGTTCCCCTCGCTCTGCTTGCAACACTTTATTTTCCTCTATTCAACTTTCCTCTTTTAAATTATGCGGCCCGAAAAACTTGCAGTTTTCATTTCCGTTGAACTATTTTACTTGCTTTTCTTTCTCCGATTTTAGGCAGGATATGTTGGCCAGGTGAACTTCCTCTAGGGCGCAACGCTATAGGCCTTTTCCTTTGGGGTCTTTGAATTTGTTGGCGGTTTTTTTTTTTTGCGGCTCATAACATTTAATGTGTGCTTGTTGCTGAATTTATTCTTGATACGAAACACATTTTGTGTGTGCGTAATATTAGTATTGTTTATATTATTATTATTATTATTATTATTATGCCATTCCGTTGCTATTCTTCCTCCTACACAAAAGCAACGCAAACTAATCAAAAATTGAAAAACAGCTGGAGACAGTTGAGTGAATTGGGTAATTGGGAATATTGCCAAGGGGGTCGATTCAATGCTTTACATATGCAATTCAAAATAGTTTCTTATTCTATATACCCTGTATGCATGAAATGGGGTAGTAAGAGTATAATATACTCTTTTGTAAATGTATAAAATAATCTTAAACAGCATTAACAGCTCTGTTTCTAATCAAAAATATTTGAAAGCATATAAATATATTTCTTGAGATAATTTTAAATTTTAGAATCTTTTAATAGTCAACTATATCTACAGGTAAAATCTTTAGTTTTTACAGAGTTAAGTCTAAGTATATATTCCTTGTGTTCTACTAACTTCAAAAGAAATGGTTAGTAATTATTAAAGTTATCGAAAAAGTAATCAGAAGCTTAGGAAAATTGTTTGCTCTGATGTTGATAGTTCAAATAGATATCTGGTAAATATAATTTGGATAAAGGATAGAGGGAATCCGCAGTAAAACAACTTCTTAAGAAGTAATAACTTTAAGGATACTTAAAATCTAATTGCAGGGTATTTGCAAGTCAAGCACTTCACTTTATGGCGATTTTCGTTGTGTTCTTATTGTGCCAGTTAAATGTAAAGGCGTGCCAATTGCTTTAACTAGTCTCAGGCACGCCCCAAACCCCTCTGCTGCTCTCCCTCCCTCTCTCTCTCTCTGTCTCTCCCCTTTCATCTGTCTTCCCTCTGGCAATAGCGCCGTTGCATCGATCCATATTTAAACCGATTATATTTGTGTAGCAAAACGAGGCTACAAACTGAATTATTCAGCATGCCTGGCAAACTCGTAACTGTGCTCGAGTTGCATATACATAGAGGCATGTGGATGCTACATGTGGCGCACTCAGTGAAACTGTAGTAAAATATTACCATATGCATGTAGGGAAACGTACATATATGTACATTTATATATATATATGTATAAACATATTCATGTGTATAGCAGCCTCATTAACCTCGCGAGATTTTCTTGGTTGATAATGCAGGCGGAAACTCGTGTGCAGCCACGCCCATTTTTAAATAGACCTCCCCGACAGAGTCTTATCACTGTTATTAACTGCTGAGCATTTGCAATCATTGACAGCTGCGCGCTGTCTTAACGGTTTTCGTCTTATCAATTTGCTCTCATAATCAACACAATAACAATGACAAACTGATGCCAAGCAAATGCATTTGCATTCAATTAATGAATTGAATTGCATTTTTTGTATTTTTTTAAATTCCTTATCGCCAGGCAAGCCAAGCGTTGCTGCTCTGTCGCTTCTCCCCTCCCTTTCGTTTGCTTCTCCCCTACTAAGCACTTTAAATGTTAAGCCGAAAATTGCATTTATGCATTTCAAATATTTGCGGGCCAACAAATGGCAAAAGGCAGGCAACAAGAAGCGTTAAAGTTTGCGGGAAATTGGTGTAGCAGACTGTGAAGCACCCTGTAGTTGAGCTTGACAAATATATAGCTTGGTTATAGTAGAGTTAAGAGTTTAAATATGGATTATAAATGTAATTTATTTATTTAGATTTATTACTTTTTCCTATGTCTCCAATTATCTAAGAAATTGACATATCTTCTCTGATTAACAGGGTATAACAACCACACAACACTCAGACAAACAAAAAAGCTGATAAACAATGCAAACAATGCATATGTTCGCTTTATAAATTTTATTACAGGGTATAGTTATTGCAGACATGCAATATTGAATATAAAAAAAATTATATTGTTGCACTTATTATTATAGTCTCAGCAGTCAAATAAAGTTAATACCCGTCATAAGCTAGTTTAATTACAGGGTATTAAAACGCCATCGCAGTCATGCAAAATGCAACGTTGTCTAAGTTTGTTCGTTGTTGTTGTTGTTGATGTTGATGTTGTTGTAAAAGCACTCGACACGACACAAATTTCATTCGTTTACACAGTGGGAACCGCAAGCATTGAGTGAGTGTGTGCCTTGAGTGTAGGGTATGGCGTGGTTAGGTAGAGGGGGGTGGCGGTGTTGGGGTGCTGTTCGGTAAGGTTTTTGAGGGTAGTGTCAACTCTAATGTCGTTGCACTCGCACAGTCATCAGCTAGCAAACAAATAAACAAACATTGGACAGGACATGCATAGGTGATAAACATCTTGAAATGATATCATTATTTTAAGCCAAAGCAACTCTTGAAAGCAAATATAGAAGCAAGGCTTTTGTAGCAAGAGAATAAGTTAGTCTACTATATTATTTAAATGTCTACAATTTGCAGAAAAATTAACTAAAATAGAACGCACACTAAGCAAAACATTTACGGCAGGAGAACGCATGAAAGCTGGAAGAGCAGCCAATAAAACGCTTACGAACTGTGCTAGCTAGACAAAAAGACAGAGAAAACTTATAACTTACAAGCGAATAATATTAAAAGACAGTGTGATATAAGAAAATGTGCTTATATATGATATTAAATACATGCAGCCAGTAAAACGTTTACGAATGTTATTAAAAAAAGGGGAACAATCGAAGGCTATACATTTCCAATGATATTATTCATAGTTACAAATCTCACATAACTGTAAACAATAGGTTTACCTACATTCCCAATGGGTCATGCATTTCCACTAAACTCTTCCCCTTGTTATTAATAATTGATATTTCTGCAAAAATTGATAACCAAAACTGATGCACAATCATAAAACGAAAACAATTTGCTGCAATTCGCATTGAATTTCGTTACAATTATGATAGAGTTATGTCCTGGGGAAAGGGGGTGCGGGGGTAACGGTGATGGGGGCAAAGTCTAATTTGCCTGGTTGGACTGTCGGGTTTTCTATTGCAATTTTCAATTGGCCGTCGCGTTGCAATAAGGCAAAAGCAGCAGCAACAACAACAACCACAAAGTAAATCAATGGAATGCGAATCAATAAACTTAAAGTCGTGTTGTTGTTGTTATTGCTGCTGCTGCTGCTGCTGTAGTTACTGTTATTTTTCATCTTTTGTTTAACGCTTGAAATGCAATTTGCAATTTCCTTTCAGTTTATAGCCTCGCTTTGCTTTGTACTCTCTGCTCTCTGTCTCACTTCTTTCCTCCCACACCTACTGCTCCCTCTCACCCCCTTTCCCTTTCACCCTCTCACTTCCCTGCGGGCGCTATTCATTTGAGTTTTGTTGTTGTTGCTTGCGCCTGCATTTGGCCAATCAAATTGACACGCTTTCCTAGCCTCTTCCTCTTGCCTTCTATCTATTTGTAGCCCTGCTAACTGGCTGCCACGCCTCGCCGCCTACCCCCCTACCCCGCCTTAGCCAGCAAGCATCGCTTTCCATTTGGTTTAGATACTTTTATTTGCATTTAAATTACGTTGTGAAAACTGGCTTTGAATCGGTCACCTTTTTGTTGTCGTTGTTGTTGCTATTTTCATACGATTTTCCATTTGATTTTTTTGTGTGTGTGTTTCTTTTTGGGACTCTTGGGAATTGCTGCTGTTTGTGTGTGTGTATGTGTGTGTGAGAGTGTGTGGGTGGTGAGAAATCAAATGAACTTTACTACCATGAAAATGTTGAAAGCTCGGATTAACATTTAATACTACTAACTGTAATTAAAAGCTAACTAAATCTTTGCTTTAGTGGCACATAATGTTAATTAGTATAATTTTATAGAGGAACTTCCGAAAGATCAGTTAAGCAAAGGAAAGTTAAGATATTTTTATTAGATGTGGAGATGTGGAATAGCTTAACTGAGCGAAGTATGATAATAAGAATATAAAAATAAAGTTAAAACAAAATGAAAATCATAAAAAAGTAAGATAATATAATAGTAGTTGGTAAAGTAAAGTAGTAAATATAGTAGTAGATGTAAGTAGTAGTAGTGGTGGCTATATTTTATATATTAGTAATAGATAGTAGTAATATAAGTAGTACATTTTAAGTATAAATGTATAATAAAAACATAAAATGTATCTCAACATTTCTGAGCAACACAATTTGTTGCCAAGAAAAGACTAAACGAGCAACATTCTGCTACAACAAGTAAATGATCAACAAAATGCAGTTCGTCCAGTTTGCCATTCTCTCTGCTGATTTGCAGCATATGCGTCAGAATGTTGTCGTTGTGTTTGCTGTTGTTGTTGTTGTTGTCGGTTGTTGTTGCTCTGGTTGTTCCAGTTCTGGGATGACTTGTTTAACTTGTCGTGCTGCCTGGCAACGACGGATGACTTTCAGCTGCTGCCTGCAACGTGGACAGCTATCTTTTACTCTGTCTCTCTCTCTTTGTCTCTGTCTGTCTGACTGTCTTTCTCTCCCTATCAGTGTCTCATCAGCAGTCTCAGACGCAAGTAAAATGTTGACCTCAATTGAAGTGGCTCGCTTGCAACCAAGAACAACAACAAATTGCAATGAGAGTTGTTGCTTATAAAAATATCAGTTTTATAACACAACGACGATTGGCTTGCGGCTTGGAAGCGACCCAACTTAGGCGATGAAGTGAGAAAGGAGTGTCAAGTGTTGCTGCTGCAAGTTGCAAGCGTTGCATGCATTCACCTCTATGCAACACCCACAAGGGCTGCGCTTATGCTTCATGCTTGTTGTTGTTTTTGTTGTTGTTGTTGTTCTTACGTTCTTGTTGCCATTGTTACCAATCGCCCCCGCTTCGCAGCTTTCGCGACGGTTTTAGTTTTGCAGCCTTTGCAGCTGCCAAAGAGTCGCGCCGTCAACTGGCACGCCACGCCTACACTCGAAACACACACATACACTCACACATGCAATCGCCCATTTCCGTCGCTCTTTGCCGGTTCTCAGTCTGATGCGCGTTCTCTAACTCGCTCCACACCCCTTTTCGCTCACCATCCACATACGTACCTCAACGGCATCCACTTGCATTGTGCAATACTCGCTGTTGCTGCGCTGCTGTTGTTGCTGTTGTTGTTCGCCTTCCCATTGGGTTACTTTAGGTCATTGCAGTTGACGTCGCAGTCACTTCTAATGCTCGCTTGAAGGACGCCGTCTAAAGTGTCGCTGCTGCTACTGCTAATATTGTTGTTGTTGTTGTTGTCGCTGTTCTCATGCTAGCTGCTAGTGGGCAGCAGACAGAACGCGTCGACCTCCAAGCCAGCAGCGCTGTCGACGTCGTACGTCAACATTAGACGCTTGCTTAAGAAGACCTTAAAGCAAATCATGTACTTGCAGCTGTATGAATACACTGAATCATTGAATAGTTATTCGCATATCATCAGCCCTCATTAGTTAGTTGTATATATTTGTTAAAATTTATATATAAATAGAAACTTTCACCGCACATTAACGAAAAATTGCAATGCAATTGAAAAATTTCCCTTTATGTTGAATTTTATGCAATATTTTTGCATGCTTTCATTAATGCTTCTGTTGTTGTTGTCGCTGTCATCTTGTCAACTGCATGCAACATTTAAGCGAAAAACTAAACCAAAAAAATAAATTTAAAAAAAAAAAGATCAAAAATAAATGAGCGCATCGCTAGAAAAGCAGCAAACGAAAACAACGCGGCGCATCAAAAGACGACCGTTGTCTAGCATTGGCGTCGACGTCGACGTTGAAGCTTTCACATGATCCACAAGCAGTAGCAGCAACAGCAGCACTTTTACACACAAAATGTCGCCCAAAAGCCTCCCACATTAGGTGCATGCGTTCCACACTCTATGTACATGTGTCTACACATATGCATGCATGTATGTGCTTGTGTGCTTTTACCTCATTTACGTTTATTGCTGCTGCCGCTGCTGCTGCCTCTGCTCCTGCCTCTGCTCCTCTGCTGCCTTTGTTGCTGTTGCTTTGTCGAAACTCTTTAAAATCATGCTGGCGTAAATCCGCGCAATTTAAATTTAAATTGCATTTTTGTATATTTTACTCTAGCTACTTTTGCTGTTGGCAATGTAAGTGAAAATTTCGCTGCCGTTTTTTTTTTTGTTTTTGGTTGGCAATAAAGAAAAGGCAAAATAACAACGGTAAAGTATCGAAAAAGCTGCAACAGCAGCTCTAGAAATGCATTTTTCTTGCTGTTTTGCTGTTGCTCGTTTGTTCGCATTTAATTTGTAATTGATTCTGTTACTCGTTGTTGTTGTTGTTGTTGTTGTTATCACAGTCGCAGCTGCTGTTAATGCACTCAGCAATCACAACAATGTAAAAACAAAATACAACTTTATCGAAACAACAACAAAAGCTGAACATCATGCTTTTAAATAAAGCTTGACAAGAGTCAGAGTAAGATGGCAGCAGACTACAAAACAGAGAGAGAGAGAGAGTGAGCAGGAGAGAGTGCGTGACTGCTGCAGTTATTGTTGTTGCTGGGCGCAAGTTTATTGGCGTCATTACCAGTTGCCGTCGCCGTCGCCTTCGCATTCGCATTCGACGCAATCAAGTGTGCAATGCAATTACACAAATGAACACAGAAATAAAAATTTAAAAAAAAAAAAAAAAAAAAAGCAACAACATACAAATACATTTTTGGGTACCATTATAGTTGATTCAGCGATGCAACAGTGAGAAGAAATGTATTTTCCATTTGACAGAGAGTGCAAAATGTGTGAAGCGAACTTCCGATTGTTCAAAGGCTATGCAAATGTTTAGCAACATGTTGCCAAAATTTCGCTACATGTAATTGATAAGAAGTCGCTAACGGTTTACGTGCGGTTGCACTGTATGGCGTTCTCTTTCCCCACTCCTCAGCTTATCTTTGATTCAAGAGCCGCAGCAGTCGCTGCGGTTGTCGTTGTCGTTGCCATTTAATCGCCTTTTTGATTTTTCAAGTTTGAGCTGGTTTTCATTTATTTGGTTGTATTTATTACAGTTTTTTTTTGTCTGTTTTGTTTTTCTTGTGAAAGTACATAAAAGGCATTCGTTGTTGTTATTTACTTCTTTTTTTAGAAAGGCAATTGGCGACATTTTTTGCAACGCAGCAACAGCAACATCAACATGCTGCTGCTTGTGCTTGTGCTTGTTGTCAAGCTGCCATTTTGCCATTTTGTATGTGTGTCAGTTTTTATTTGGCATTTTTGTTGTTGCTGTTGATTTGTGTTAACTGTTCTGCTCGTTCAACTGTGCAGCAAACAAAGCATGAGTTATTGCTGCTTGCTGTTGTTGTTGTATTATGTAAATGATGCTGCGCTTGCGCCCAGTGTTAAATATGCAACAAAATCCGTAAAATATTCATTTATCTCAGTCGGAAAACAACTACAATGGCAGTGCATAACTCGCTCAACAGCAACTGCAGCGCTCTCAATTATTGCTGTCTACTTCAGTTGCATTCGTTTGGCAAACTTTCTCCGCTGTTTGTTCTTGCATACGTTCTCTTGTTGTTGTTGTTGTTGATGCTGCTGCGAGGCTGCCATTTTGAGAGCGCGCGCTCTTTGACTCTTTGCCAAGCAACAAAATCACACAAAAAAATGCACTCAATTATGTAGCAACATTGTTGCTCTACATGTTGCTGTCTTTATTGCTCCACTTGCTTGGAACTTTTCGTGTTGCTGTGCGACCGTTGCTGCTGCTGCTGTTGTGGTTGTTGTTGTTGTTGTTGTCGTCAGGTGCGTCGAGACAAGTGGAAAATACTTGTGCGTGCATTGCTCTCATTGCAGTGACAAATATTTGCGCAACTTCCAACAAGCATTAAACCATTCCCATCTCCCCACACTCCTGCCACTCCCCCCTCAATCAGCAAACACTGTCAACATTCCTTGTTGCCAGCCATTGTCTACGTTTTTGCCCCCATTTTTCGGTCCCTTGTTTATTGTTTACGCCCATTAATCAGCGCAGTCAACAACATTATAAAGTATTTCATACATATAACCTGTTGCTGCTGTTAAATGGGTTTTCTTCGTCTCTTTACATGTCTTTCCGCTTCCGTTTTTAAGCGACTTCAAATATATTTATCGGTTTCTTTTCTTTAAAGGCAACTTCCCTCACTTCCGCTGCGTTTTCACCAAAAATTACAACATGCAACATGAAATTCAATTTGCATTTTTAGCTCTGGCAACAACATTTCCAATTAACTTTCTCTCTGTTGCGAGTTCAACATAACCTCACTAGCTGATTCTATTTCTATAACTCATCCACAATTCGATTATTAAATCTCGTTAGGAAAATCCCACAATTTGTTGTCATCAGTGTTTCATTACAATGTGGTAGGGGGGAGCACGTGCTTCTGCCACAATCTATCAATATATATTTATATACATGTACATTGCTTATTGATATCAAAAGCGCATTTAATTGCATTTAATCCCATCAATATGCAGCTTTTGTTATTGTTATGCAGTTACTATGATTGTAAAATCATTATGACAATATTATTGCATAATTGGCAAACCCCACCCACCCAACATTTCCATTTAGTTGCGGCTGTCGCAACAATGCAAACCGATAAACGATAACAACAGTGCCAGCGATAAGTTCAACTCTATAATCTTAAATTGTTAATTGTTTAAATATATTTTATTATATTATTATATTTTAAATGTATGCATTTAAATTGAGTTACATGTCAAATTCAATGTTTTGTATAAAGAAGTAATCAGTTTTCTTATTCGAAATGGCTTTCATCTGCCTGTTAAATATTTGCCCTTAACTTTAACAGCGTTGCCATCCTGTTGCAATTATTACTACCTGGGCGTTGCCACACAATTTGTAAATTGGCCATAAAGTCAGCCTTTTGGCTTTTTGTGTGGTTGCGTCAGGATGAGGTTTTAAGCCGTAAGTCCTTGGAACATTTCAGAGTGTAGCACGTGCCACCTACCAAGCAAGGCCTGTGCTGCTGCCTCTTCAGCTACGATGTTGCATTTAGCAGTTACAGTTACGTGAGACAGCCCCCCCGCCCAAGCATGCCACACACCATGTCATAGCTAGCTGGAGGTTCCGCCTTTACAGTTGGTTACCCTTACCCCTCCTCGCGCATTTTCTTTATGCAACAAGCGGCTTCATTTTGTTTGCCCAAACTGCGTCACGTTGCAACGTTTGACGTTAGCTGCGGCTGCGGCTGCGACTGCGGCTGCTGTGGCTGAGATTTGCGTAAGCGAATTCGTTTGATTGTGTAACGTAACAATAAATATGGAAATTAATGTCAAACCCGTTAGAGTTACACAAGGTGTGGGGCAAAGGGCTTTAAAAGCCAGGCCTCGTAACTTGTTGCAAGCGAACGGCCATCATATAGTGCAACGTTTTGTGGCAAACAGCATTAGCCACGTGACTCAAACGTTGCGCAGCAAAGTCCTTGCCATTGGCGTTGTCCTTGCCTTGTCACTGTGGCAAGTTAATGCACTTAGAGCAGTCCATATAATGAGCTGCGTTTTCCAAGCGCGCTTTGTCCCTCATTTGACCTTCCTGAAACTCCCCTCCGTTTGCTCCCCCTTCGTCCACTTGTGGGTTACCTTTCAATTTCGTTGTTAGCTTTTCAGAAAGTTTTGTGCTATTGCTCATCATCAAGTTGTGCATAATTTATTGCGTTTAGTTTTCATTCGGTCTGCCATAAATTTCAACTCAACCCCTTAGCTATCCCTCCTGTCCCTCCTCCCACCACGCACTCCTTGCTCTAGGCTTAAGTGCCTGGCCAGGACATTGCTGTCGCGTGTGTCCTTAATTTTAGTTTTGATTACAACTGACCAGAGGCAACGTTTTGTTCGGCACGCCAAGTTCTCTACACTCTCTGTCCCCCCCCACCTTTCTTTTCTTTCCTGCTTGTCCCATAACGACCTTCAGTTGCCTCCTCGCCCCCCCCCTCCCCATCACGCGTTGCCATATAATTTTACCGACTAAGCGCGTGGGTTTGCCTGCCTTTTCATTTTTTCCGTGTTTTCCTTAGATGCCATCCGTCCAATGCGCTATTTTTATATCTTTCTCGCATTCGTATCGAATGTCCTCTGACGTAAATTAATTAAATTATTATGTAATGTGCAGTGGGTGGTGGGTGGAAGGGCGTTGCTTGTCAGCATGTGGATAGGGCGCCAGCATACCTACTTAACCAGCTCTAAATTTAGCTAAAGTCAACGCTTGATTAGGACGCACAATGGATGCATGCTTCTATTAAAGCCCATTGACAAACGCACTTCATTAGGGGCATTGTCCTGTTTGAAAGGTTTCCATTTCCAGCTAACAGAACAAGTTATGCATTATAACTGTGTAATGTGAACAGTGTCGTCTTTGTTATGAAGAGAGAGATTCTATTCAATTATCCTGACAACATCAAAAGGAACCAAGTTTCTTTCCTACTTATTGTGATTGTTATTGCATTTTCTTAGCCATTTCTTTCATGCTGCATTACGTCTACTTCATTCTACGAATTTAACAACTATTCTATACATTCAACTATTAGTAATTGTTTTTCTAGTGCTTGCAGTTTGAAAGAACTTAATAATGGGTTGCTCTGACTACAGCAAGTTTGATATGAAAGTATCTTGAAGATATAACAAGAGATATAAGATAGATATATCTTATAGGCCCTAGAGGCCTTGCTATATACAACTGAAGTGTCCTCACTGAAGTAATCAGTATTATGTGTTTGTTTTTAAGCACTTAAACTTGTACATTAAACTATAATTTCACTAATTTTAATGATGCATAGACTTATCATTCTGCACTAATCAATTGAATTTCTACGATGCCTAATATAGGATCTAAAGAACTAGAGCCCTCTTCAAAGGCTACGCTCTCTGCACAAGCGATAAACGATAAACAATCGATAGTTTGCTCTACTTTCCAAATGCAGCAGTCGACTGAGTAAACTCTTTTCCAATATTACTATATATCTCTCAACTTTACAACACTTTAGTTCTATTCTAAATGAAACTAGACGCCTTGAGGGTTCTCCAATACAAATCCAATTAGCAGTATAACCGTATATTTAGCTGTAATAACTGTAAGACTAGCTCTAACTAAATGTACACCTTGCACCTGTTGAGTTAAGTTTGTTTAGTTTATACACTAAACAAAGTTGGCGCAGTCAACATATTTATATTTATCGATTTCTGATCTGAAGCATTAAAAATGATGACTGTTGGATATTTGCAACAATGTACCGTTATCTGCATAGGTAAATATAATATATATATATATAAAATATATATAACGCAAAAAGAAAACAAACAACATGAAGATATAGAAACGTTGTTTCCTCCTTGGTGTATTGCATTGTAATTGTTATTGTTCTTATTGTTATTGTTATTGTTGTAATTGTTATAATGATTATTGTGAATTGTCATCCTGTTGTCGACGGTTTTGAATTGGCCAAATGCGCCTTGCAAATATGATTTTTGCGTTTTCTTTGTCAGGGCGTTGACAAGACGACAACGTTGTTGCTACACATGCAGCGACAGAGATACAAATGTATCTGTATCTGTAGCTATATCTATAGCTATGTCTATATCTGTTGGAATGAGACATTGTCCGATTGCATTCGAACTGGCGTTCAGTAGCATTGCCAGCGTTCCCCCACGAACGTGCTGTGGAAAATTGCCCGAGCAGCGAGAGCTCAGGAAAATTTTGCAACAAATAAAAGAAATTAAAAAAAAAAAAAAAAAAAAAAATAAAAAAAATTAATTAAATATAATAATAATGTTATCTTTAGTGATAAGACGCTTATTGAAGCGAGGTAGTTTATTATTGGCTAAACTAATTCGAATTTCAATTAATGTTGCAGTTAACTTTTGCATTTCATTCACAGATTGCGATTGCGGCTGCGTGGACTCGTACAACGGCGGCAGCGTTGAAATTGGTCACGGCCAGGCACAGGAAGCGGCAGCCCAAAACGTAGTTAGCAGCAGCCTCAAGACGGCGCACGCAAAGGTCGCCACATCCGGGGGGCATGCCAATACGCAGCCCCCCCAGTAAACGTTCCAGCAGCGGCGCCGATGGTGACTATCAGCTGGTCCAGCATGAGGTGCTCTACTCGCTATCCGCCGAATATGAGGTGACTACCAACACTTTCATTTTTTCAATCTCATATCCGGTTTATAATCTCTTTACTCTCTCTCTCTCTCTTCCGTTGTACAGGTGCTGGAGTTTCTGGGCCGTGGCACCTTTGGCCAGGTGGTGAAATGCTGGAAACGTGGCACTTCCGAAATTGTTGCCATTAAGATTCTCAAGAATCATCCATCGTATGCGCGACAGGGACAAATTGAGGTGTCCATATTGTCACGGCTCAGTCAGGAGAATGCGGATGAGTTTAATTTTGTGCGGGCATTCGAGTGCTTTCAGCACAAGAATCACACCTGCCTGGTCTTTGAGATGCTCGAGCAGAATCTCTATGATTTTCTCAAGCAAAACAAATTCTCACCGCTGCCGCTCAAGTATATACGTCCCATTCTGGAGCAGGTAACTTGAAACTCCTTCCCTAGCTCTATCAGTCATTTACCCTGCACCTATTGTTAATATAATAGAGTAGTATAGTTTTGTGGTAAAGTATGTAACAGAGGGAAAACAACAGAAACAATTAGGCATCTATAAGAGTGCGGTTTATGTATAGACTAGTATGCTCTAGATCGCTTATTAAGCACAGAAGTTATGGCAAAAGCAAGATTTCAGACTCTGAAGAGCTTAGTAAAGAAGTAGAAGCAAAGCGGCTAGCGCTTATAGAGCTTGTCTTTCTTTAGGCTGGCTGCAGAGTATTTCATACTCGAGCACACTCAACTGTTGCCTTCTTATTAAAGCAAATATTGATTCTTCTATTTGTTTTTCAGGTGCTGACTGCCCTGTTGAAGCTGAAGCAACTGGGCCTGATTCACGCCGATTTGAAGCCGGAGAATATAATGCTGGTTGATCCAGTTCGTCAGCCCTATCGGGTTAAGGTCATCGATTTTGGTAGCGCCTCGCATGTGAGCAAAACTGTATGCAACACGTATCTGCAATCCCGCTACTATCGTGCCCCAGAGATCATATTGGGTTTGCCCTTCTGCGAAGCGATCGATATGTGGTCACTGGGTTGTGTGGTAGCTGAACTGTTTCTCGGTTGGCCCCTCTATCCGGGCAGCTCGGAATTTGATCAGATACGTTACATATCGCAAACCCAGGGTTTGCCCACGGAGCATATGCTGAATAGCGCCTCAAAGACATCCAAGTTCTTTTATCGGGATGTCGATTCAACGTATCCATTCTGGCGTTTAAAGACCACCGAAGAGCATGAGGCGGAGACGAATACGAAGAGCAAAGAGGCCCGCAAATATATCTTTAATTGTCTCGATGATATTGGGCAGGTGAATGTGCCCACAGATTTGGAGGGTGGCCAACTGTTGGCCGAGAAAACAGATCGTCGGGAGTTTATTGATCTGTTGAAGCGCATGCTGACCATCGATCAGGAGAGACGGCTAACGCCAACGGAGGCATTGAATCACAGCTTCACGAGGCTCACACATCTCGTGGATTATGTGTATTGCAACAATGTGAAGGCCTCTGTGCAAATGATGGAGGTGTGTCGTCGCGGCGATTTTCACACGTGAGTTGAAGCTACGGTTGAAGCTAAGATAAATTCGTTAATTTTATATTTCATATGTTTCAGTGTACAACCCGCTCCGACGCTGGTGACCAACTTTGTGCCGAGCAGCACCGACAACATGACCTTCACCATCAACAATCAACTGACCAGCCAAGTGCAACGCCTCGTCCGCGACGGACGTCCCACGTTAGCCTACGAGGGTCTCTATCAGATCTATGGCGGTCGCAATGTGGCTAGGCAATATCCACAGGCACGCACCGACACCTTCCAACATCAATTGGTGTCGAATATCTTGTGCCCGCCATCGTATCAGGCCATGCCCAGTCCCACCAAGCATGTGGTTGTCGGCAGTGCCACCATGCAACCGCCGTTGCAAGTGCCACCCCAGCAATATGTCAATGTGCCCGTGCCTGTATCAATGGTTGAGCCCAGCTCGGGTCAACGCATGTTGCTGACCAATCGTGTGCAGGCAAGCGGCGTTGCCTGGCCACAAACTGGCCGTCAAATGGCGCTGGTGCCATCGTGGCCCCAACAGGCGCCGGCCCATTCGCTAATTGTGGACTCAACGCCGCTGTTCAATGTGGAGGAGATCTATCCCAAGCATCATCTCAACTTGCCACGCAACGATCTCAAGAAGGAGTCGCCGGCTCATCATCTAGCGTGAGTATTACAGCTGAATATGTACATGAACGTGTATGGGAAATGGGAAATGAAAAGTGAGATTGCCGAGTGGACAACGCACCACACGAATCCCGGAAAAGTTCTCTGTATTTATTGTATTGTCCTTTTTGCTTTGCGTGTGTGTGTGTGTGTGAATACGATCTTTGAAATATCAATATTTATATTTCATATTGTTATATACTTGTGTTAATTATTTTAAATAATTGTTTTGCTTTTTTATTTTAATATTTATATAATATAATATAATATAATATTTATTTTATATTATATTTATATATTTTTTAACTATTTATATTTGTAATGTAATATTTATTTTATTTTTAAATCTTTGTATTTTTATTGCAATATTTATTTGATTGTCTTTGTGTCTGCAAAGAAACGAAGTATCTCATTGTCAAGTTCACTCCACTTATATTCTAGCAGAGGGTATTAGAAGTTTATTACGAACAGCATTGAGGGACTCTTCTTATATAAAGATATATATATATATGTATGTAACAGATGTTTGAGCTGATCTTGTTGGGGATTAATAATTGATTTTGATATAGCCATGTTCGTCTGTTTATCTGTAAGCTAGTCTCTCCATTTCAACGCTATATTTATGAAACTGAATACCAGGCTCGTCTCTCAGAGCTGTCCGGATCGGTTTACTATATCTTATAGCTGTGATAGGAATGAACAACTTTTCTGTTGCTTTAGTTATCTTATTCAATCTCACAGATTGTGCCTTTAGTCTTATGCTATACAAACTGAATAAATTGAGTTCACATCGAATCCACTATAACATAAAGCTGCCATAGGAATGATGCGTTCATATGCAACGTTTAACATGAAAAACTTTGTTGTTTCTTAATATATCTGAACCAAACTGACAAATGATGTATTTCCAATTAACCGTAACATACTAGGGGCTACTATATTATTTAGCTAGCAAAGGAAAGATGGCTTAAGAATTAAATAATTGTGTAGGAACTTATTAGCTCTTTCTTAAATATTTTTAATTATTTTAAAAAAGCTGATTTTTCTATTTTTACAAGTTTAAATATATATTTAATTTTATTTATAATTAAATTTAAATTATAATTAATTGAACTGTACGTTTTTTTCGATCGAACCACAGCAAGGGCAACTCTTATCGCGTGCCGCGTCACGAGAAGAAGGAGCATCAGCAGCTGTCGCCAGTGAAGAAGCGTGTCAAGGAGAGTTCACCGCCGCATCAGCAGCGCTATCAGCGTGCCGCACATGTGTCGCCACAGTATCACGCGCACCACAATTGCAACTATGGAGGCGGTTATGGCGCTGGCGCTGCTGGGGCCGTCGTTGCCAGCTCAGCATCATCAGCGAGCAGTGAGTAAACAAATTGGAAATTAATTATATAAAATTACTAATTAAATGTTCTCTCTCTCTCTCTCGTTTGGCTCAGACATTATCAATGCCAGTGGCAGCAGCTCATCGAGTTCGCATCATAATCATGCACCTGTGGCACATGCCCCGCATGGCAGCAGCAGCGGCAGCAGCGCTTACAACAATGCTGGCCATCATATTGTGGTTAACAATTGCAGTGGCGGCGGTTCAGCTGTTGGTGGTGCTTACCATAGCAGCAGCAGCAGCAGCAGCCAACCACCGTTGCATGCCCATCAGCCGCATGTGAAGCAACCAACGATCACCATCCATGACACGCCCTCACCAACAGCTGTTGTTGGCGATGTCATCACCATTTCGGATAGCGAGGATGAGGGCGCCGATGTGCCGGCAGCAACAGCAGCCGTGCAACCCGTTAAGCAGCGTGCGCACGCACAATCCCAGACGAGCAGCAGTCTCATGCAACATCAGCAACATCCACAGCAGCAGCAGCAGCAGCAGCCGCAACAACAACACCACTCGGGCAGCAATTCATCGAGTTCAACATCTTTGCATTGCCGCAACAGCGCACAGCCGTTGCATGTGCAACATCAGCAACAACAACAACAACAGCAGCAGCAGCAGCAGGCGGTTAATTATGGTAATGCTCACAGTTCCATGTCCTCCACAACAACAACAACAACTTCAGGCAGCTCCAATGCCAATGCCAGCAATAATCGTAGCGCCAGCAAATGTAGTAATCAGCTGGTCGGCAGCGGAGCTAGTCATCATAGCCATCATAGTCACCATAGTCACCACCACCACCACCAAAACCACCACCACCACAACCAACAACAACAACAACAACAACATCACGGCGGCAGCAACAGCAACAGTAGCAGTAACAATAACAGTACCAATAACAGCAACAGTAACATTAACAGTAACAGTAACAGTAACATTAACAGTAGCAGTAACAGTAACAGTAGCAGTCAGCATCAGTTGCCACCGCCGCCGCCGTCATCGCAGTTGATCCACAGTAGCAGTAGCAGTAACAGTAGCAATAATCATCATCATCATCATAACAATACGTCGTCTGTGTCGTCTTCGTCGTCGTCGTCGATGGGCGGAAGCGGAAGTGGAAATGGAAATGGATTTGGTGGTGCTGCTGTCATAGACAATTGCTCGCTACAGTCCCAGCAGCAGCAGCAGCAACAACAGCAGCAGCAGCAACAACAACAACAGCAGCAGCAGCAGCAACAACTACAGCAGCAACAGCAACATCAGCAGCAGCAATGCTATCAGCCAAGTTCCCATAACAACAACAACAACAACAGTCATCACACCACTTCCAATTCTGCTTCCACTTCCAACCAACAACAACAACAACAACAACCACCACCACCACCACATCACCATAACCATCATAGTCTTCAGCTTAACCCATCCACAGCCCCCATTTCCATGTCCAGCACAACAAGCACACAATTTGGCACATCCCTTAACAGTTCCTCCAGTCTCTGCCTTGCCCCAGTCCCTGCCCCCCGCCCCTGCCCCATCCAATGCCCACGCCTCAGCCCATGTCCCTGTCCCTGTGCCTGCCCCAGCCCCAGTCCCAATTCAGTCGCATCTCAGTCGTCATAAGCCAACGCAACACGTCCATCTAGTAATTCCATGCGTTACCGTAGGTGATCACGATCCGGAGGATGCACGTCGACGTCAACATGCCGCCGTCTCGAGCGTTGCCAGTGGCAGCAGTCCCAAGCATCAGCATCATCATCACCATCATCAGCATCATCAGCAACAGCAACAGCAGCATCAGCAGCAACAACAACAAGTGGTGCAACCCGCACAGCAGACGCCCCACTATCAGCCCCAGCCACCGCCACAGCAGCTGCAACACCAACCACACCAACAGCAGCAGCAACAACAACAACAACAACAGCAGCAGCAGCAGCCCAGTATCAAGTATGAGCCTGGACAATCGCAAAAGAAACGCATCTTGGCCATGGCTCAGAACGAGTGCAACTATCAGCCGCAGCCACAGCCGCAGCAGGTGCACGTGCAACAGCAGCAGCAGCAACAACAGGCGCCGCCACCAGTTGCCAGCTTGCCGCATATTCCAACGAAGCAGGAACCAGCCGAGTTCTATCCGGAATACGCACAGCAGCCACCACCTCACCAACAACAGCAACAACAACAGCTCGACACCAAGCGCAGCAGCTGGGCGGCAAGTTCAAGTGGCTCAGCCATGCCGCTGGCCCATCCGAAACGTGAGGCACCCTCGGTGGCTCCCGTAAGCTATGTGGCACCTGCTGTTGCCCCCCCCATTGGCCCACTCCAAGAGCAGTTCGAGTTCGTCATCTTCGATTAGTGCTGCTGCTGCTGCGGCGGCGGCGGCTGCTGCTGCAGCTGCAAGCGTTGGGCCACCATCGTGGGGTGCACCGCAGGTCTATCGCCAGCCATCGCAACCGCCGCCGGGAAGTGTAGTGGCACCAGCACCGCAGTCAGCTGCACCACCGCATCACCATCATAGCAGTCACAGTCACCATCATCATCATCAGGCGGGCACGCCGCTGGGCGGCTCACCGTCATCGACAGCAGCGGCGGCAATGTTGCAGCCGGATATCTACGCACAGGGCGATATGTATCGACGTCCCACGGTCTATGTATCCCAGGCCGCACCCACTTACGCCTATGCGAATCGAGCGGTGGTGGCACCGCCACCTGCCCACAACAGCTCCAGTCGACAGGTGAGTGCAAACACCATCTTATCTTATATAAACAATTTGTAATGAATTCATTAAATTTCAGGTCATACCATCGCATCCATTGCCGGCGCACATACAAATCCCGACGCAATACAGCCAGTTTGGGCCATTGAGTCCCGCCCAGGTAGCTGCCAGCAAGCATGCGGCGCACTTTGCGCCAACTAATATATGGTATGGTGCTGAGTAGCTTGCAGGGTGAACGGGTTGACGAGGATGCCAGAGGCGTGGCCAGGCGAGGCCAGAGACCACTGACAACACCACAAGCAACACAACAACAGCTTTCTACCCAATTACCATCACTCTCCACACAGCCTAGTACTTGAGCCTAAAACTTCAATGATTGATTGATCGATTGATTGACGCTCGAGTGAGTCGAAAATGCCAGATTGATGGCCTCTAAACAAGGCGCAAATTTAAGCTGGTTTTTCTGTTTAATTTCCTTTGCTTGGCACATTGCATCAATCGATTTGCGCTAAACCAATTGTATTCTCTTTATGTTTAGATCTTTTATGGCCTCGGCTGGCAGCGGCGACGATGATAATCCCAATAACAACAACAGCAGAAACAGCAACAGCTGCAACATTGAGGAGGCACAGGAGTTGCAACAACTGCAGCTGACACAATGCTGGTGGTTTATGATGCTCATGCAACAGAGCATCATACACAACAGCAGCAACAACGACACAGCTGCAACAACGACAACAACAACCACAACAACAACCACAACAACAACCACAACAACAACCACAACAACAACAACATCATCATCAGCAGCAGCAGCAGCAGGCAACAATGTTGCACACAGCAGCAGCAACAGCAGCAGCAGTCAAAGTCGCCGCAAACGTTAAGCAACTCGTCTGCCCCACCCGCTCGCCGGCAAATGCTTTTTCTTTTTTAAATTTCGTCAATCCTCAAACGATTGTCGAGCATATTCGCTAATTCGATTATTCGAATTATAATTATAACGTTGTTTTTTTTTTTTTAATTATTTGAATAAATGTAAAGCATTTTGTACACGCAGTTTGGCGTGTAAAATGCAAGAATTTACATGATTAATACACATATGTAATTAATACATACAAATAATTAATGAATTAATATATACAATTAATGCTGCATATATAAGCAACAACACAGGCACACACACACACACACATACACATACAAAGTAATAACACTTTCTATACACATATTGTATTTTCGAAAATTTCTCAAAAGAAAAAAACAAAACCTAAAGCGTTTCATTATGTGTGTTGTATATTTTTTATTAGAATTTCTAAGTAAATTGCATACTTATATATATATATACAGATATATATAGAGATATATGATATGTCTAAGTACTACATGCCTACATATATATGTAAAACCTAATCCTAATACTAAAACTAAAACTAAAACTAAACTAAACTAATATACTATATTATATACTTATACATAAAGCTAAATAATGCAACAAATTATATGATTAATGCAACATATTTCTGTACACAACAACAACAGCAATAACAATAACAGCAGAAACAACAAAACAAAAGAAAAAAAAAACAAAAACAACAAATACTTAGTGCAAAAAGGCATAGACATTTTTTTAGACTCTTTTTAGCAAGTACCTCAAACGAATAAAAGAATAAAACAACAAGCAGCAGCAACAACAAACAAATAATGTTATGCAAATTGCCTTTTACAACAAAAAGAAAAAAAAAAAAAAAAAAACAATACAATATTGTATAAATTAAACAAAACACAAATACAAATAACTTAGTGAGATAATCATTAACCAAGAAAATAATATGATATGATACCGCAAAAACCTTACTAGCAATCAAAGCATACATATAAATGATAACAATATTGTAGGTAAACCGTAGCGATATATCTGATATAACTGATAACTGAACATGCGATATATGATAGCTAATAATACAATATACATAGATATTTGTGTTTTTTTTTTTTTTTTAAAAAAAAAAACCCAACTACACACACACACACATACGCACTCTCATAGAACTTAAACTAAGCTGAATTCCCCACAATAGAAGCAATCAAATTCTTGGGGCTTTGTACAAAAAACAAAAAGTATAGAAACAAACAAATTAGATGCATTGTATTTAGTAATAACTAACTATTAATAATTAATAATGGATTTTAAAATCAGATCAGGTATCAGGTCAAGCGAATTACTTATAAACAAGCAAATAATCGATTTATGTCAACTTAATCGCTTTATTATTTAACTTCTGTATTTCTCACCCTTACAAAACAAAAAGGTCTTGGGTTTATCTATTATCTAACAGACTCTGCGTTTAGGTCTATTGTTTCACATAAAGAATGAAATCACAAGAATTATGAGAATGTTCACTAAAAGTACAAAAAAAAAAAAACAAAATGGCAAGCAATCTAGCAATAATAATTGAAGAGTTATAGGCTTTTAAAAAATGTTTCTAATTTCTAATTATTAGTTTAAATTCTGTATGTGTGTGCGTTGTTTTTAACACTCTTCTAATTAAACGCAGAGATTTTATTTTAAACATACACACATATATATATAAATATAAATATTCTTTACTTTGTGTATATACATAAACCCATGCTTACTATTATATTGATATGCTATTCATACATATATTATATATGAAATATATATACTGCATACTATCTACCTAAACATATTACATAATGTTCTTGTTAAATAGGTTTCTTAAAGTATTTTGTAGTTAGCCGTAAAAACTTTGTCGCTATTGTTTTTCGTCTCTATTTTATTTGTCATTCTTTGTAATATTTTTTTGTTAGTGTCTAGAACAGTGAGCACTTCCTATTATGATTACACCAACGAAGTACGCAAAACAGAAATATAATAGAAAATCCCAAATCACACGTTTCAATGTACCAGTTTTTTGTATGGTGAACAGATCCGTTTTATTATTGTAATTAAACTAATGTTTACGATTATTCGAACATAACGCATGAATATATGATAATTAATCAGCTGTGCACGAAATAATTGTAACAAAAGAAAATTAAAATTATATACATATATACATAAATATATATATATATATATACTGCAACATGAAATGCAAAAATCGATCTATTTGAAAGTCTAGCATATAATTATTGTGATGTAGTTTTTAAAATCGATGCAAATACAAATTGAAAGTGTCGGAATTTTTGTCCTTGTCGTAAATTAGCCAGTAACGAAATTAACAACAACAAAAACAAACAACATACAAATTACAATTACAAAATACAAATTAATTATATTATGTATAATGTGTAATCGATACCGTTTAATAATGCGGCATATAAATATATAAACAAAATAATCTATGTTAACTATTTAGTACGCAAAAACAAAATGACTAAACAAAAAGGCAAAACAACAAATTTATTTGATTTTTTTTTTTATTCTGTTCTTTATATTTTTCTTTAAATTTTTTAATCTTTTAATTTATAAATTTAACTACTTTTGTCGTAGAGAATAAAATAATGAACGTTGAATTAACAGCTAAATAGGCGGTAAATAAGAAACGTTAGTGTTGTGACTATACGAATAATCGTACATAAATACATACATACAGACATGCATATATACGCGATAACGACCTATAGATCTAGCTGTAGATGATATGATATGAAATAGTACATATATATATATATATATATGTTTAAAAACATCAGCTCTGGCAACTGTGGTTAGTCAAATGCAGCTGCTTACATTTTTGCTTGATTTTGTTTTAAATTTTAAGCTTTTGTTTATAGTATTTGTTTTTGGTCTTTCCATCGAGCTCTGAACGGCATTGTAGGTGTGTTTTTTATAGAAATTTTATGGACCATTAATAAAATGGAAGCATCAACCACAATTGCTGTAAACAAAAGCGATAAAAGAAATGGTCATAAAACCAAGCGCAAAAGCGCTTTGGAAACTTGTCGTTTATTTGATTGATTTCCTTTTTTATATATGTATGTATACATATATATATATATATCTATAAATATATATATGTATTTACTTATATACATACACATAACGTATACACTATTATTAATTAACTAAAATAAATGGTATATACATATATATATACATACATCAAATAACTGAACAAGTTAACCGATAATAAACTCTTCAATTTCTACTCAATGTTTTTAGAGAAGCAACAAAAGAAAAATCAAGAACGCTTTAAATGTAACAAAAACGAAACGTTAATAGACTTAAACAAAAATAAATAATGAAAACGAAAACGAAAAAGAAATGAACTTATATAAATTACATTCACTAACTAAACTAAATTACACACACAGACATGGACATATACATATATGCATATATCGTTTGTATCTAAGAGAATTACATTTTAAAAATCAACAATGTTTTAACTGTGTAGCCTTAAAATCAATTTACAAAACAAAATTTAAACACTATATGTATGTATTACATAAACTATCATCTATATTAACTATACTTAAAATATGATATGATATTGATATGATAGCAGATCAATTGTACAATATTTCAATGTATCAAATCGTTGATTTGCCTTTACTTTTACTTGTATGATTCAATTCAATTATGTTTAACACTTGAAATTTTACTTTTGTGACTTTTAAATTGTATTTTACTTATCAACACACACACACACACAGTTGCACTCAAGCATACATTTTTTTATATTATATACCATATAAACATAGCCACAACATGCATATACTACATAACTTACTATTATCATAAATGATTATAATATATTTACTTATGTCCTAAATCCCAACCATAAATACATATATATATCTATTATTATCGAAAGCATAAATTCTTTTGTTTTTATTTTCTCTTATGATTTTCATATATTATTTCATTTTGCTAGTGATAAATCATGAAGCTAATCAAAAGTTTAAACGAAATCAACAAGAACAGCAACAGCAACAAGAAGACGAAGAAGAAGAAGAAGAACAACAACAACAACAACAACAACAACAAATACAACATATATCCCACCAAATTAATTTTAACAAATAAATAGGGGAAAAACAATTAAATAAAAATAATAATATATATTTATGAAATGAATATTGTGCAATATAAGTATATTACATATATTATTATTATTATTATAATTTTTAGCATATCCGTTTACCCCTTCTGTGTAGATTCCTTTGACTTGTCGAGGGCTCTCCAGCTGCAGCTATATACACAACACTTTAATTTAGTTTAATGGTAAATCAGGTTTCTGTAGTTGCCAATAGATTGTTAAATACTAATTTCAAGGCAAACGCGAACCCCTATACTCCAGTTAGTCGTGGGGGGGTGGTCAGTTCCGATTTCAACTTAGGGATACAATCCTGAAAGTATGCTATGCTACATTTTGATCGATTATATCGAACTTGAATCTATAAGTTGTTTTGACCAAAATTCAAAGACGAACAATTAATGAGCTTTTATAAATAATTTGTCGCTTTGGAATGTGTTTCATACGCAAGTTATGTGCATTTATCAAGCAATCAGATAACCACAATAATAATAACAACAACAACAAATACCAATAATAAATTATTAAGTAAATGCCACGTAAAAATGAATAACATAAATACGAGTAGTTAGTGTTTTAAAAACAATATGAAATACACATAAAAATACAAATTTGTGGATTCGTCGTATAAATGAAATGCATGGATCGAAGCGATTATAACCAAATTGACGCTGACAAACAAGATTGATAAGAACCCGTCCATAATTAGATTTTGTTTGTTTAACAACAACCACAATGAAACAACCAAATAGAAAACTGGAAATAACAAAATGTCCAGTATTTTCTCACTAGAATTTCTCTCTAGACACATAGATAATACTTAGTCGGCGGGTAAATGTACTAGAATAAATTGAATATAATAGTTATACACTTTTAAATATATAGATGCTCTCTCTCTCTCTCTCTCTTTCGCTCTTTCTCTCTATCTAATTCTCTCTTCGTGTTCCTTTCGACTTCAATTCCACGTAACTTAGCTGAAAAAGTAAACGAAAACAAAAAGCAAAACACTTGAAATTGTGGTTCGTATTGATATTAGATGTTTTGAATAACTACAAATTAAACCAAAAACTAAGTACGATATATTTATACATATACACAAAGAAAGAAAGCAAAATACAAATACATATTGAAGAAAACAAACAAACAAATAACAAAATAAAAATTATAAATATATATACACTATATTTTATTAAATACAAAGTATTTCGAAAGATTAAATATAACCAAAAGATAAAATGTTGATGTGTGAAATTTATAAGACTAGCATATTTCCTACCTAACAAAATAAATGAAATTAAAATTAAAATTAAAATTAAATCGAAACAATATACGTTATATATATCTATATATATATAATAACTATTATTAATTAGCAGCTAGAGCTGAAATCATACGCATTCTCACGATTATAACTAAGATAAAATATAAAAAAGATATTGAATTTAAACAAGCGTCTAACAAATTGATCGTACCTTTTTGCTGATTTAAATGGAAATGTAGACAAAGTAACACACACATATATATATACATATATATATATATATGCATTAAAACAATATGTTTTAAATGAATATATACAAATACACATACATATATACATATATATATATATATTTAAAAGCCAGTAACAAATGCAAATAGATGATGGCACTTTAATGGGATTTGCTTTTTATATATACAATTAAATTACATATATATGTAACGCATATTCTAACTGTTTGTGTATGTGTGCATGTGTGTGTGTGTGTGTATTTTATATAGCATTAGTGTCGTCTTGCGCAGTTTCAGAATAAAAAAACAAAACAAATATATGATGAATTTAAATATTGTATTTTTATATGCGAACTCAAATCGATTACAATAGCAAATAGAACGTAGTTAAGGACAGCTCCTACATATAGCAGGCATATTTATTAATATAATAATTAATGACAAATGAAAAATTCGAAAATCGAGCAGAAAAAATAATACCAAAGACAGATAATCAAAGAGCGCACATAAGTATATAGTCATAGGATAACGTTTAATGGACATGAACTTTCTTTTCTTGGGCACCAAGTCAGATGCATACATACCATATTATATACCATACCACACCACACCATTAACACATTATGTCTACTGTGTCTATACATAGATATATTTCGCATTCAGGCAGAAATTGACATTTTTAGTGGAGTTCCGCACAGAACTGCATATCTCCTTATAGCATGTACCTAAAATTAATCCTAAATTAACCAAAAAAACAAGAAAAGAAAACACGAGACGAGTTTCGAAGAAAGAATTTAGCTTTTTAAGTGCTTGGGTTAGACAACGAATTGCCGGGCAAAAATCGGGGGCGAATCTAACATGAACTTGTACATTCCCTTAAGCCTCTACTCCCCCACCCCCCCGCCGCCTAAACATATTAATTAATCAAATGCATTAATTAATAAATGATTTCGATCACCAACGATGTTGCTGGCGATCCTTAAATACATGTAGTCTGTTGGATCGTCACCAGCTAACCCCACATACATATGATGATGTTGCGATTTACACCTACTCAACACAAACCAACTAACTACTAAATAACTAACTAACTAAATAATTAACTAATTAACTTAGTTTTCTTCTTAATTTTTTGTAACTCTCAATGTGTACTGAATGTTTTTACTTGGTGTCCTTTTTAAGCAAAACGAGAGAGAGTCTTTAAGCTAAGCGTTCAAATAAATGGAAATGAAATGGAAAAAAATTAAAAATAATTATAAAAAAAAAACCAAAAAAAAAAAAAAAAAAACGAAATACTTATATCAAAAACCAAGCACACCGATACATTTAGCATTGTACATGATATGGATATGGAATATGAATATGTTTAAGCGTTTAGTTGTATGCAAATCGAGCAAAGACAAAGTAAGAAAAGAAAAGAAAAGAAAAACTAAAGAGTTATACTTAACTTATTCAGATAATATGCGTACCTTTTTAAGCAACTAATTCAATGTTAAATAACAATTGTGAAATCTTTGATAGCAAAAACGAAATGATAATTAATTAATAATACCTTACAATTTAGAGAGTACATAAATAAATACTTATACTATTTTGGGGGAGTACATCGTCTCAAGACCAAACAAAATTGTAACACAATGAGCCGCAAATTTGTATTTATATGTAATTACCCGATATCCCTCCCGCTCCCCCCCACCCTTAAAAGGAAAACACTCCGCGAACCCAAGCGCAAACCAAACACCTATAACAATCGAGTTCCGATTTCAAAGCTAATGTTAACGTACAGAGATAAAGGTAAAGATAAACCCAAAATAAAAAATAAAAAACGCGTTTAGATAATTGATAATATGATTAAGAACTTTTGACTTTTATGGCTGTTTAGAGATTTTATAATATATATACTAATTATATATATATATATATATATATAGTATATACGGATATAAAACCAAACATTTTTCGTAAATAATTTATTTACACATACACATAAAGAAAAAAACACACACACACACATATATATATATATATATAAATATATATGAATGTTCACATCACACACACACACACACTCACACATAGAGAAATCCATTTTTTGTGCTCCGTAGTTAGAGATTGATACAGATCTTAACTCTTTAACGGGTGCTACGGGGCAGTCCCCTACCTTTAACTATATTTATCTCACTCACACTCACTTACATACACTTACACACACACTTTCTCACTCTATCTGTAACTGGTTTTCGGCAAACTCTGGCATGATAAACCCTCCGCTCCAACGATCCTCTAACAGATCGAGAGCGTTTTTTTTGTAGCGATTAGAGAAAATACAAGAAATAAAAACAAACGAAAATTGTGAAATTTAGTGTCTTTACACTTTAAAGAGTATATACAAAAAATTAAAATGAAAATGGAAACTTAACTAAGTATAAATTGAATGTAGATGGCGAAATTGCCAATAATCGTATAAGCATAACACACACACACACACACTCACACACATACGTACACATATATACATTCAGAACTACACAGATACGAAATATGTTTACAGACAAATAGAAAACAGAAAAATTATGATACATGATACTCGTACTTATGCCTAAAAGGATAAACGTGTAGTAATCTACGACAACAAACAACAAACATTACAAATAAATGTCTATATATTATGTATATGGAAAATATAAAATACAAAACAAATAAAAAAAAATCAAAAAAAAAAAAAAAAAAAAAACAAATATTAAAACAAAATTATAAAAAGCAGAAACAAAGTGTGTTTTTATTGTAAATTAATGAAATTATTCTTGGGTTATTTATATTATCTATATTGGACTTGATCTGCAGCCTTACATTGGGATTAGGCAAAGCTAAAAGGTAATTAAAGATTTAATTTTATTTAATTTATCTATGACCAGAAAGTCCTATTATAGAAAAAATAATTCAAAATTTAGTTTAATTTAAAAATTCAATTAAATAAATTTTTCTTTTAATCAAAAAAATTATTACAGAAAAGATAATTAATATTTTAATTTAATTTACATATATTCAAAAAGTATTATTATGCAAAAGTCAATTAAAAATATATATATTTTCTTAAATTTAATTTTACTAAGAAAGTCAAGCATATTATTATATTATTAATAGGGATGCATCTTAAATATAACAAAGTTCTATATTATCTGAAATTGTTGTAAGTTTTTTCCATATTTGAAATATAGAGCTAGTGCTTCTCTTATGAGTTTAGCTATCTATTCTGTTAAAAGCAACTAAAAGACTATTCTTTATAATCAATAAATCATTCAATATAAATCAATCCCTATTATAGAACTGGTTTTTGTAGAAAACTCTATAGATTAGTAGACGCTGTCATTGTTTATAGATTTGTTATATGAATTTCAAATCTTTTTAGTTTTCCATAGAATTGAGTCAAATATAAAAATCAAAATATTTATTGAGAAAATTTTCAACAACGATATTTTTACCATTAAGTGCAATAGGTGAGTAATTGTCCCCATACCCCCCACTCCCCCGGCAATCTGCGTGACCCTAATCAGGTTTAGGGTATCCCATATATGTATATATATGTCTGCAGATATTTGTATCATGGGACAAACACTATCGGAACCAGTTACCACCAAGGATTCGGCCAGTTGTTCAAACACCTCGTTTCTTGTCGGCAGCAGCTGCATGCAAGGATGGCGCATTGACATGGAGGATGCCCACACACATATACTCTCGTTGCCCGATGATCCGGGTGCATCATTCTTTGGGGTCTATGATGGTCATGGTGGCGCTGCCGTGGCCAAGTTTGCGGGCAAGCATTTGCATAAGTTTATTACCAAACGACCAGAGTATTTTGGCAGCTCCGTTGAGTTGGCCATGAAGCGTGCGTTTCTTGACTTTGACCGGGAGATGCTTCATAATGGCAGCTGGGGCGAACAGATGGCCGGCTCCACGGCCATTGTGGTGCTGATCAAGGACAAGCGTCTCTATTGTGCCAATGCCGGAGACTCGCGTGCCATTGCCAGCATTGGGGGCTCGATGCGACCGCTGTCTGTCGATCACAAGCCCAGCAATGAGTCCGAGGTCAAGCGTATTTTAGCCGGCGGTGGTCATGTGGAGAACAATCGTGTCAATGGCAATTTGGCTTTGTCTCGTGCTCTGGGCGATTTCATGTACAAACGGAACACCAGCAAGAAACCGGAGGAGCAAATAGTCACCGCCGATCCCGATGTCATTGTGTGTGACATTACCGAGGATTGGGAGTTCGTTGTGCTTGCCTGTGATGGCATCTGGGATGTGATGAGCAGCACCCAAGTCGCTGAATTTGTACGCGAACGCATCGCATCCGGAATGCAACCCGATCTCATTTGTGAGCAATTGATGAACTTCTGTCTGGCACCCAATGCCTACAATTATGGCCTTGGTGGTGACAACATGACCGTCATTCTGGTCTGTTTCTTGCACAACAAATCCTACGAAGATCTCGTAGTGCGCTGCGGTGGACCCAAGAACACACACATTGAGTCCGGCGTTGGTGACATTGTTACCGTATGTAAGGTATGTAAACTGCTCTAATCTAATCACAAATTCCATTTGGAATCAACTTCTTCAACTTGTGCTCTCAGAAAAAGCTGAACAAACCGAATGCCAGCAGCTGCAATCTGGAGAATGCCTGATTGGAAATGCCTTCTTACCTGTTTACTTGTTGTTAATTGTTTCTTATTTTTGGCACGCCGCTTTTCTATCCCTAGCTTAATCTCATACCGACATTCGTATAACCTATTCTAATATTTGGCTAAATTCTCTCGCAAGAGATCATAAATTGTAAGTCTGATATGTTCTATTTTTTTTTAGCACTCCTGACAATTGACTTCAAATTCAATTAAAATAAATGACAATTCAGTCAAATTTTTTGCATTTCATGAGTTCACTTGAACAATAGATGGCGCTTTTATGATTTTTGCATAGTAAATTGTGGAAAAGTCGAAAGAAAAACTATTTTACTATGTAAAATTGTAGACCAATTGGAATCTGTTTTGAAATTTGCCCAGCTCTCCTTAAGCTTTTTTTCAACTTTCCAATATTATTATTATTTTTTCATACTTTTAAATGATAATAATATAAATAATAATATAATAATATTCCCCCCCGCAGTAGTATAAATTATTATAGAACCAAAATAAAACTCAGTTAAGTTATTCTCAGGGATCGATAGATCACTCGTTTAATTTGAATAAATGTGCGATTCTATAATACATAATGTACTCTCTATACATGTATATTTTTATATATTTATATATATATAAATATATATCTATTTAAGTATATATATTCAATATCTTTGGTGTATTTAGCTGTAGGTGTCGTTGAGTCTACAAAATGCAGTGAGTTTCTACAACAACGCGATAGAAATAAAAGAGAAAAAAAAAAAAAAAAAACAAAACAAAATGTAATAATATTTAAGTGCTACAAAAATGTACAAAATAATAGATATAGATATGACAAATGTACAAAAAAATATATATAAATAAGTATATAATTATGTGTGTTGTATGTGTGTGTGTGTGTGTGTGTGTGTAGTGGCTAATTAGCGTTATATATATATATAAATATGTCAATTCGTATTGCACCACATGCGGCCGTAATGTGCTTAAAATAACGCGACACATGCACGGGGATTCCCCCCTCACCATTGCCAGCTTGACAAAGTGGTAGAGGGGCGGGACGTGAACCGCAAGTGCCGGTTTAAAGATAAAGAAAGACTAGAGATTCGCTCGTTGGACTTCCGTGCCAAAGCAGGAAGTCACAATGCCTTAAAAACAAAAGAATTATAAATGTAAAGATATTTGTTAAGTAATATATATATATATTTAAATATATATATAAGTGTGTAAGTTTTGTGTGTTAATTCTAAATTCTTTGAAGATCTGTCGGATCATCATCTGGTGTATATAAATATTCATATTCGTGTACATATATATATATATATTGTGGTTTAAGTAGTGCCTAAAAAAAATACTGGTTACATTTTTTGCAAGTCTCTAAATCCTCGTTACAACTAAGTGAAGATCGTTCTCGTTCGCGATCGTAAGTGTGTGTGTTCTTTCTTCTTTCAGATAATTCATTGTTTTTTTTTTTTGTTTTTCATTTCTTTTTGGAATCGACTACTACACTCTATAATTGGTACTTTAGCTCTTTTCTCATATTTATCACATATTTGTTTACTACAATAAACTCCTAAAATCGAATGCAAAATGGGTTTTTCCTTTTTTTTGGTTTCTTGGTTTCTTGGTATTTGTTTTGTATTCATTTTCTTTGGTCCTGGCATCTCAATTAATTCTCAAGTTCTCTCTCTCTCTCAGTTGTCTTTTACAGTCAGACCGGGTCGCATTGCTAAGCGACCATTGCATAATTGCCTGTTAACTCGAATGGACTCGTTTTGGCCGAGTGTGTGAAATTGTTCTTGGGCGAAAAGTCAACGGGCTGCTCCTGATCGACTTCAACATTGGACGTTGTTGCTGCCGCACGTGGATAGTGCTGATAGGGCATGGCCATTGGCAGTGGCAGTGGCAGCAAGTGCTCTTGATATACAGCATTCGGATGATGTTGCAACACCTTGGGCTGTATGACGCCATTACGCTTAAAGCTCTCATAGAACTCCTGACTACTCAGGCGACCAAAGGCATCTGGATGTGTAGCTGGATAGCCATATGCTAGCACTGCCTGTGCTTTAGCCTCCGCCAATCGGCGATTATTCTCCTTCTGCAGCAGCTTGTGAGCCAACGTTGATTTGGCTGAATCCGGTGAAGCAGGCAATGCTGTTGTTTGTGCTCTTGATGTTGACGTTGTCGTTGTCGTGGCCATCTCCAGCTCTGGCTGACATGATTGCTTGACGGCGGCAGCACGTGTTGTTCCCTCACTGCGATTCTTCATGCAGGAGGATTCCTCATGCTTATACAGATACGACTTGAGGGCAAAGGCTTTGCCGCAACGGGCGCAGGTGTGAGGCTTTGTATTCGAGTGCGTTTGGATGTGAGCACGCAGATTGGACTTGTCCGCAAAGGCTTTGCTGCAAACATTGCACTTGAATGGCTTCTCGCCCGTGTGTGTTCTGATGTGACCTTGCAGCAACCAGGGACGGGAGAAACACTTGCCACAGTACTCACACTTGCAGCCCTGATTGTGTGTACGCACGTGCATGGAGAAGGCGGGCATGGACACATACACCTTCTCACAGAACGGACAATGACGCGCCTTCTTGTCCATAATTGACCTGAGAAACAAATGCATCAAAAATTAAATGAATCTCAATAGATTCCATTGAGGTCTTCTCACCTGTGGGTTTGTCTATGGCGCGCCAGATTGGAGGAGGTGGAATACTTTTTGCCGCATTCGGGACAGGTGTGCTCATCATCCAACAAGCTGGAGCTGGTGCTGTTGCTGGAACTGCAGCTGGCCTGCACTGGTGACTGCTCCTCGCTGCTGCCGTGAGACTTAACACTCGACTGGCTGCTGTTGCTGCTGTTGCTATTGAGGCTGGCACAGGAATTGGTATCGGAGATGGTGCAACGACGCTGTTTCTTGCGATCGAAGATCTTGTGGCTGTATGAGTTGTATGTGGAATCATCATCCGAGGAGGCATAGAAGATGCTGTTGTTGTTGCTGGCATTGGTGGCAGGCATTGGTTTGGTATACGATTCGCCTATGGCCGCAGGGGTTAGTGGTCCTGCTGCCAGCGTTACATCTGCCAGCTGTGTGAGATTAAATAGCTCCTCGGGTATGGGAGTTGCCTGCTGATCCTTCGTCATCTTTTTTAACTGCCAATCAAATACAAATAAATCAAAAAATACATAAATAAAGATCACTCAGATGACGTATTGCGAAGCAACCTGCTAAACGCACAACAGATGCGTCACAAATCAACATCAAGAGAGAAACAACACGCGAAAATAAACAAAAAATTCAAAAGTTTATAAATATATTTTGGTATGTCGCAGACAAAACTAATGCATAATTTAATGAGCTGCAGTTACCCTACCGCTCCCATTGAGCATACTGCTGCCATCATATGACTTGCTTATGCTGGCAATCATAGGGTATAAAAGCTGTCGCTGTGCTGCTCTGTCGATTTGTATTTTATTTATGCAAAATATTCATCAATTTTATAATTAAGGACGAGCCAAGAGGCCAACTACAGAAAGCCAAAGTCGTCTGCATCATAGTCGTCACCTTGCTGACTGCTTGAGGTTGCCGCTTGCCACACGGGGCGTATGATTAACGTCAGCAAACAGCAACAGCAACAGCAAACAGCAAACAGCAAACAGCATCAATAGCACCGGCATCAACAACGGCACTCGCACTTGTTGGCTGCTGTTCTCATTTGTGTTATTAGAAATAAATTCACGTCGAAATGCGCATAATTTGTGCATGTTGTCTTGGCATTGATTAATCTCACACGTAATTGCCTCCCCTCACAACACAATCACCCCCTCTGAGCCCCTTGCAATGCCCTATACTTAACTGCAGACAGCCAGGCAGGTGGATCGTCATTTAACGCTCACCTTTTATAGCATTATTTATATTATAGATTTATCATATTTCAATTATATACTCTAACAACTGTTTACTCTACAGCTAAAAGCAAATAAAGTTTTCTGTTTAGTTCATTTGATTTTCTGAAGAAAACCTACTTCAATAATTGAAACAAATGTGTAAAAAAGTAGAAAAATATTAACAGAACTTGAGGTGGAAAGATTATGTTAATATGCAAAACATACTCATCATAAGTAGGAAAGATCCTTAAGAAAGTATATTTGCTCTACTTCAAATGAGTATAAGAAAATAAAATAAATTAAATTTCAAATAGAATAAGATTAGACAAGCTCAATAAAACTAATCACAATATATACATACAATTATAATAACTTTCTAAAAAAAATTAGTAATAAAAGTTTAAGCAATGAAACTTAATTTAATAAATATTTAAGTTTACTTTAACTGCGTCTTTTGTAGGCTTCTTTCTTTTGCTGCTCTTATGATAGTGATATGATAATTTTGTAGAATAGAGCAGTTTCATTTTAAATATCGTAATCTAACCATTTAGATGAGCCATTAAACTTTTCCATGCAATCAAATTTTATATTTCCGATCTCACTTTTGCTTTGTTTATTTATTGGAATTCTTCTGGGGTTCTTCTTATTTTTTCGTAATTGTCTAAATAATCGATTAATTCTGGAAGCGAAGATAGTGGCAGTGTGGCAAGCCATGTCTGTGTGTGTGTGTGTGTGTGTGTGTGTGTGTGTGTGACTCCTACAGGAGTAGGGGGTTGTGGGTAGGGGGCATGTACGCGTTGCGGAGGTCATGTGCACAGTGTGCGGCAATGTTGGCATCGCTTTTGCGCTTTTGTTTGTTTTTTTTTCTTTCTTGTTCAGCGGCTGCCGTTGCGCCCGTTTCCCGTTTAGACGGTCTGAGGCCAGCCGCGTGATTGTGGGCGTTGGCGTGGGCGTGGCAGCCCACAAGCAAAAGCAAACAACGGCAAGGGGGCAACAATTTTCGCCTAAACACATTTGAGGCGCCCCCAGACTTTTGCAACCTGTTGCGTCTGCTCTTGGCGGCCAAAATTCTTGTGCTTGTTGTTGTTCTGGTTGCTATTTTATTGTTGTTATTTTTGTGGCTGCCGAAAATGATGAAAATGAATTAATTTCGCAGAGTACATCAAAATGTTTGTGGTCATAAAATTTGCCTGGATGCGAGCGACAGAGACAGAGAGTGAGCGACAGAGATAGCTGCTCTAACTATAGACTAAACGTGTATCGTGCCAGACATATGTTTCGACTACATGTATGATTGGTGTCTAAGCATTATTTATACTTAACAAGTGAGCGAACCACGTTGCCCGCCCTTCCTCACCGAACTATCTAAACCACCTGGTAAATTTCCCCCATTATGCGTACCTGTTCCACAGAATATCAGCTATTATATATATATATACATATATATATCGGTCTATATCTATTATTTAAGCAGAAATTCGTAGAGCTTTTGGCAACATATTTTCTTGGATTCACAAGAGCTGACAAGTGGGAAAATTGTTGTCTGCCGCCGCATTCGGAGGGAGACCTCCGAGGGACACACAAATGTCTATGCAATATTTTCGATGTCAGATACAACCAAAGTCCGCTAAAGTCGCATGTTTCTCTGACAGGCCGTTAATTAATTATTCGTTGGCCCGTGTCCGTACAATGATTGCGAATTTTGAATCGGTAATCGCATTTGACATCTCAAAGTGCAGGAAAAATATTAAAAAAAAAGAAGAAAAACGGCAGCTATTGCACTGCAAATGTTAATTGGTGCAGGCCTCCAACTGGCAGACTTAATCGAGGAGATGGGCAGATTGGCAGAGTGGCAGAGGGGAGGGCATGCTTGTGGCATGCAGCACATGTTGCTGCCTACAAATCGAATCACATTAATTTGGTTAAGGCAACTTAAATATGATTATGCTTGATATACATATGCAATATGACTGTATTCTAAATAAAGTATACAAATAAAATGCAAATTTTACTTGAAATTTGTATTTATATATGATTTGATTTGAGTTGCTTTGATTTAAATATTTGAATTAGTTAATTTATGTATTTTAAGTAAGGTATAAAGATGAATGGCAAAATTCGCTAAGCTGCCAGAAATATCAAAAATTTCGGTGTTAATATCTAAATCTTTCTTTCCTTTGTGTTCTCGACAAATTGAATATTTTCTTCAATACAAATTTATAGATGATCTATAGAAATTATTTATTATTATGTATATTTTAATATATTTGCATAAGTTGGAACAACAAATATTTTAATATACAAAATAAAATAAACTCAAAATCAATCGATCGCGATCAATCAGGGAACCAAGCACAACGAAATGTATATATAGGCATAGTTAACTATTTAAATGTATGAACATTATTAAATTAAATAGTAGTAATAGTAATAAATTTAAAAATGCATAATAAAATAATTTGAACTAGAAATCAACCAAATGCTAGCGCTAATCATCTCGATCATCTCAGACGCAGCGAATCAATGTTGCCCCATGCTTCCTATAGATGTCTGACCCGGCCCAAAGTGTACCGGGTGCATTCTGTAAACGCAACGCACAATGGACATGAAAATGCTTTTTGTATATTTACGGTAGAAATCTGCGCAGAATAAGCGGCCCGAAGAAAGTTCAAAGTCCTGTTAATGTACACAAAGCAAAGAAATGTTAATGGTTTTGGCAGAGGCGGAGACGTAGACGTAGTCGAAGGCAGAGGCAGTGGCAGTGGCACAGGCAGAAGCGGAGGCAGTCGGCAGAGGCAGTCGGCGTCGGCGTCGGTGGCCTTAACAACGGCCGGTGGTGGCTGCGTGCAGGGTTTTGAATGCTCACTTGGACTATTTATAAACCGCAGCCCAGGGCATAGAAAATGTGCATAGTTTACATTTTAGTTCAAACTTGAAAATGCAAGATGGAACAATAAACAAATCCAATGATGACTGCGGCGCCTGCCGTGCATCGGGGGCAAGTGTCAATGCCACATTAGTCAGCTGCAAACAGGACATGCCTGCAATTGGTAAACTCCCGATTCTCTCCAGTCCCGCTGAGTTGCAATTGCATTTGTTTGGATTCAATAATCTCTTCTCTCTGTCCCAATATACGAACATACATATATATGTTTCTTCATTTGTTTACCGTACGGTTAGCCCTGCTCAATCGTCGCTGGACTCATTTGCATTGAATGCATTGGGCACATGTTTACGACAACCAATTATAAACAATGTCGGGGACACACAAAGGATTTGTGCTATTTATATGATTATATCAGTAAACTCACATCATGTCTCTGTTGCACCTGTAAATCATTTGTGCCTAATTATGAGCTTGACGCTCTGGCATTGATCATAGTTTCAGATACTCTATAGTTCTTATAGATAATATATATAAATATATATATATATTTACATATTTAGTGCGTTTTGTTTTTCAGCTATTCCACAGTTCTACGCAGTTTGTTCAGTTATAACGACGCATTTTGCACGCTGCATGACAAAGTCAAAAATATTAGCTATATTACATATTATATATCATATATATATATCGTATACTATCTGTAGTATATCCTAACTATTTACGCAACAAACTAGAGCGGCAGCATGAGCTGACAACAGATCTTTGGCAATATATGTATATATGTACATATATGTACATTGTAGGGCATCCATCTGTTTGGGCGATCACTGCCAATGCAAACACATTTCTCACGTAAATGTCAAAATATCAAAGAAATAATAATATTAATTTAACAAGTGTGGCCCGCAATAAGTTCTCTCTCACTCCCTATCTCTCTCTCTCTCCCTTTCTCTTTCTGTGTCTGCGAGGCGATAATTTCGAAGCAGAAAAAAGAAACAGAACAAACAGAACAATTTGCTGCTCATCATTCCATTTTGCAGTGGTATATATCTTATATATATATATATATCAATCTGAATAGTAAGGTTGCATATTGCAAAAGTTGTAATAATTGTGTAATTCATAGTGAAAGTAAAAGTTTGAGTACACCAAAGAGATACCCTACGATTAATGGTACAAAGTAGAAGTCCAATAGGATTACTCACCACGCTGTGGATCAGGAAGCGAATCCGAGAGACTCGTGAGGGAACTTCACTGAAGCGTTTCTCGTGGCGTTGTCGGTCCAATGAAAGCGGATTCGGGTTTGGAATCGGTTTCGGTTTCGTTGTCTCTTGCCTGTTGCCTGGCACTCAAAATATATGCTGATGATTCAGTCGATGCGGAATCAATAATATATCACCACGCACTACAAAACAACAACAAGTCGCAGAGGCTCCCGCCCTCGCCCTCGCCCTCGTCTGACGCTGCTGTCAGTAAGTATCTTTTTCTTTCGTTGGATTTTCTACGCAATTTTCAATTTTAACACAAGCAGAACAATAATAAGATATACATATGTAGAGAGATGTGTGTACCAGATACAGATACAAGTAATGCACAAGTGTTTCGATTGTCCCGACTGCTAAATCGATCCTCAATAATTGAATGTGGATCGCTAACGATAACAATATCGACAAAATTCTTCGGCTGCACGTGGCGCGCGCGTTCTCGTTAACCGAACGCAGCGAGATCTCAGGAAGAACTGAACTTTCTTCAACATACCGCTTACAGTTTTTACATCTTGAGGCAACGAGGAGGTGACGATGCCGTCAGCAGCCAACCAACCAATTCAACAACCAAACCAAACACAACCGACAACCGACAGCTAGCAGCTGTTTAACCGAGGATCGAACGAGAGCATAGAGCACCGAGCACCGAGCATCGAGCGTAGAAATGAGCGCCCCATTGGAACAAGTGTGTGCGGTTTATAAATAAATGTCGGAAAATAATGTTTTTATTATTCTCTCTCCCGCTGCCACTGCGCACAGTTTCCAAAAGGGAAAAACACACACACGGACAAGGACCACTGCGCAGAATTTTCTAACTTATCGTCAAGTTGGCAGTCAGGCTGCTATCCGGCCAGCCAGTGTCAAAAACCTCACAGAGTGCGCTCTATGTGCCCCCATGCCGCTGCAAGCCCTAACTAAACCGCTAGAGACAGACACTCAGAGAGGGGGCGAGGGAGAAAGAGAGAGAGAGAGAGAGAGTGAGAAAGAGAGAGAGAGAGAGAGAGAGAGCGGAAAGCGGCGTGGTTGGCAGCATTTGCCGGTTAGATTCGGCTACGGATTCAGATTCAGACGACGGTGACGGTGACGCAGTCGTGCAATTTGGCATTTTGAAATAGCTGTTTGTACTTTTAGCCATCCCATCCAAAATAGACTCACGCGCTCACCTGACGCCAACCCGAAACCCCCCTCCCCCCTCCCCCCTCCCACCACACACACACACACCCTTGCAACTGGTTGTTCCCTTCTTTTTTTTTTTCGTTCAAACGAATGGATTTATCACAGGTGTTGTCGGCAGCTCTCAACATTTGACTTTTTCGCAGCGTAATGAACTTGCCTCGGATATGCCGCAAGGAAAGTAGATGGGGTGGAGAGGGGCGGCATTGGGGCATGACTCTTACGTATTCTATAATTCTATATGCTATATATGATTTATATCTCGTGCACGTTGCTTGTTGTCGCCTTGATTATGTTCTGGTTCTAAGTGGATTTTGTTGTTGCAGTTGCAAGCATCGTAAATGACATGACATAGTTGATTTTCCTAAATTTCCATCTAAAAGGAATTTAAGTTAATTATAACTACAACAAAGTTAACTTTACATATTAGAACATGTTGTACACTCTAAGCAGTCTTCACTTTGGTGGTTCTTAACATATACAGCTTGAATCATAATGCTTATAATACAATCCTTCTCGGTTTTTTAGATGAGCATTATGGAATTTCCGTAATATGGAAAATATAAGTATTAAAGCTGACAAGTTTTTTAAATAATTTGCGTAAATGTTAATAATTTAGCTGATTCATATTATTATTAAGTTGAATATATCAAATTAGCTACAGAGAATCTTGTTATAACAAGATCTATATGCACTTTATAGAGCTAATACATCCTTCCACAAATAGAAAGCAGCTTAGCAAGATTATATATATGAATTAGATAGTAAAACATTTAATTATTCTATTATATTAATATTTAAGTATTGTTTTCTTGTGGGCAATTACAAACGTATCAAAATAATCCGTGATTTTGCGGGATTTCCCAGTACGAATAATATATGATTATTTAAACTAAACAGTTCAGAGAATATATAATGTTTATATGTAAATACGCACATACTCTTAGATTATTCAGTAGAATTAAATTAATGTGCTTAATAGTATTAATTGTTATGGCCTAATGGCTTGTCAGCATTGCCTTCTCTGTTGGCCATTTACGCCTGTTCACTTCGTTTGGCCTCGACCCACGCAATGGAAACAAAGAAATGAAAATGGATGAAGATTAAGATGTACATGCATGGTAATTGTTGTGGCTTGATGATTGCGTTGTCTGGCGCCAACATGGAAATGCAATTTGAATGCTAGGGTCAAGTTAGGCCAGTGCCATGCATCACGCTGCACAGCTGAGTTTGGACCAAGGAAACGTCGAGAGGCAGGAGTAGAGAGACAAGAAAAGTGCTTATGGTTGTAGATAGATGTGGAGGCACAGTGGTTGTCAGGAAGCTGGTCTCTTTGTAGGGGTAAACAATGTGACATGTGCTAAAGACATTCATGGCAGCCACGTCGACTTTAATCACGGCAATTAATAAGATCGAGGGAGAAAGAGAGAGTACTGCTTGCCACTGGCCATGGCCTGTGGCACAAAGGAAGGAAGTGTCTGCCATGGAGACCAATAAGCCTACCGAGAGAAGAATCATCACCCAGAGCGCTGCAATTCTTGAAACTGACGCGACTGGCGGCCATAAATCTATTTTGGTCCTGGTTCTCCAGCCAATCTTTCAGCCGCTCTCCGGCTTCGTAGATGGGGGCCTCACTTGCTGCGCAATTGTGCTTCTACTTGTTCTTGTTCTTTTTTGTTTTTTTGTTCATTTGCTGTTGCAGATGCTGATGCGAAGCTGTTGCATTATTGAGTGCGGCAGACTCTTTATTTTTAACTGCTCCAACGCATCGAACAACGGTTCTTTGCGTAGGTAAAATGCAGTTGGAGATGCGGCCATAAATTCCAGACAACAGGCAAGCTCCATTGCCGCCGTTGCCGCTTTTCCAATTATTTACACAGAGATAAAGATGCGAAAATCTTCTTAATGTGAAATTCAACAGGCAGAAAATACAAAAGCAAAATATTTCGCATTTCGCTTTTGTATAAATAATTTTATAATCGATTTCAAATGAAAGTCTTTAGCTTTTGCGGTCTCCATAAATTATCTGTTAATCTCTTTCGAATTGTTCAGAGTTCGTTTGCATCGATATCCATTGGCAGTGCTATAATTATTCTCTTCCCGGAACACGCTTTCCTCGCCATGTGATGGCCAAGGGGATTATGTTCTTGGTGGCAGATATCGTCACCCAATTCTCAAACAGCATCCTGTTTACAGGAGTCAAACATGGCCACAATTCATTGGGCAATTACTCAAAACATTGTTTAGATCGTTGGTTGTAGCACTGAACTGAAGCCGATCTGTAAAGTGGTCGCTCTGGAGCCAATCACCGGGGCCGGATATGCTTGTAATTCCTGCGCCAAATCGGAGCATGAACATGGAGATGAAGATGGAGATGGAGTCGAAGTCAAGAGAGACGAAAACATCATAAAGTTCTATTTTTAATGCCGCTGAAAACTCACGACAGGCAATGCACTCCACTCCTGCCCACGTTTTGATACGGTGGCAGATTTCAATTGGGGGGAGTTGTCGAGAGACAAGGGGAGAGCACTGGGCTCAAACTCCAAAAGCGCATCGGCTAAATTTGAATTTGAAGTGCAAGTGAAGCGGCCAACGATTCCATAGGTGGCAGACACTTTGCGGAAGGCGGGACACGGGCGCGGGATTGTGGATTGTGGGTGGGGGGTTGACTTTGCTTGGCATGTGCCGCCACTTGAAGGTGGCTGTTCCCTGCGGGTGGAGTGCGGAAGAGAGAAGGGAACGGCAGTGTAGCACGCGTCAGGAAAGAGTGCAATGCATCCACATCAGGCAACCTGCAACATAAAGAAGATCCGAATGTATGGTATCGCTGTAAATAATTACAAATGTATGAGTGTGCATGTTTGTATGTATGTATGCATTTGTATATCTCCACAACTACCGTGTCAAAATTCAAAGAAACAAAAGCGGAAATGTTGTTGTTTTCTTTATTTTTAACAGCAACAAGAGAAAAACTAAAACAAAAACATCGTCCTCATCATCGCTGTTGGATGTTTTTATATGGCAATTGAAATGTTTTGGTCATTGAACTTTTGTCTTTTATTAGCTCTATCAACGGCAAATGTATTTATCTTCGGCATTAATTAACGGCAATCTGTAATTAATTAATCTAAACATTTTACAATAACTTTTAACACTCAACAATTTGCCAGTTTTTCGATACACTCATAACTTAGGAGCAACATTACCCAATTACTTATTTGATTTTGCATTTAAGATTTAGCTACAATTAGTCAAAAATTATATACAACTCTGTAAATATAGAATTTTCTTCTTGTACCGTACCCGTACCATTGCATCGAAGCTAGAGACAGCACAAAGACTGATGGACAATCAGAATTACCAAGGTAGCCTTTATTTTTAACAGTCTCTCACTGGAACTCTAAATTTCTTGACAGCGAACTTCAAAACATAGTTTTTTCGCTCCCTAGATGCGGCTCCCTCCTTGCGGCATATTAATCGCTTCATTTATGCCATTTAAGACCTCGAAATAATATCCCTTTGATATGCAGAAAGAGAGCGCAGTGTCATCAGCAATTATTTTATCCATTTCCAAACAATATATCACTGGATCCGCAGTATAATTATAATTGGATCTTTGACCAACGTCTTTAGCTAAGTTTATGAACATAATTTGATTAAGAAAACCACAAATTCTTTAAACTGATAATATTATCCTTACCAAGCTCGACTATATCAGCTATGCTTGCTGAACTTAAGCTCTTACATCCTATGGCAAATTTGTGGTTAATCCCAGGTAATTTGACAAAATAAGTATAAGCTCTTTCGCTGTTCTGATCAAAATACATAGCTTAATTAGAAATTTCGATAATATGTGAAAATTTGAGTTGACAGTTTGACAAATTTCAAGTTGCAGCTTTGATGCTCATATCAGAAAATAGTCAGAATTAAATTAAGCAAGAAGTTAATAAGCAATTTGGCCCTCATTCTAAGTTTTGAGTCTTAGATTTGCTAAAAAGTAGCAAATTTGATGCATAAACTATTCGTCCTTCAGTTTTAATATTTTGTACTTCATTTAAGCCGTTTAATACTTGAAAAGAATATCCTCTTGATATACAGAATGACAACGATGTGTCATCGGATATTATTTTACTGATTTCCAAGCAAAATATTAAGGGCTCTTCAGTATATATATAATTCGACTTTTCTCCCACATCCTTAGCTTAAGATTACAAATTGATAATAAACAAAATAATGAAATACAAATAATATTCTATCTTACCCAAGTCGATTATATAGCCAATGCTTGCAGATCTTAAGTTCTTACATCCCACAGCGAATTTCTGGTTAATTAGAGGTAATTTGACAAAATAAATATAAGACCTATCGTCGTTTGGATCATAAAACATTATTAAACAAAAATGTAAATATTTGTTGAAATCTAAATACAATTGAAATGACAGTTAAAGACGATCTTAATTTTAAAATATAATTTGGAGTGACAGCTACCGTTGTAGAGTATCAAATATTCATTGTTGAGTATAAATTATATATTTGAACAAGTTTTAAAAATAATAAAAGATAATATGTCTTGGTTAAAGTCCGATAACAAACCTAGTCGTGTCCGTCATGTGCAACCGTGCGAGTTCACAATAGGCATGGCCGAACTATCGATATATCGTGCGTATCGATACGATATTGAAAGTATTGCGATATATTTTGTAGACAATATGTCATATTCACGGCAAACATTTACAAATTTCTAAAATTGTCGCGAAAAGAATTGACAAAGTGCCGAAAAACTATGAGTTGGTTATTTAGAGGTTAAAGTAAACTGGAAAAACTCAACGCAAGTCGTTTGCATAGATATTTTGCAGTAAGTTGCAACATTTAGAAAAGTGACAGCAAAAAACATGGCGCCTACGCCGCTGCCACTGGAGCAAATGCCCGGTGCAAATGCTGGCTATTTGCCAGCTGGCCAGGAGGGAGGACCGCGCATTAATACTATGTCCATGTCAGTGCTGATCGATTTCATTATTCAGCGGACATATCACGAACTGATGGTCCTGGCAGAATTGTAAGTTACCCAGATATTGAAGTAATGCTGCGACTGAGGCTTATTGTTTGCTCCATAGGTTGCCACGCAAAACGGATATGGAGCGCAAGGTCGAGATATACGCGTATGCGGCACGTACCCGACATTTATTCACACGCCTCAACGCTCTGGTGAAATGGGGCAACTCGGTATCTAAGGTGGACAAGAGCTCACAGATTATGAGCTTCCTGGACAAGCAGAATATGTTGTTCGTGGAAACAGCCGATATGCTGGCCCGTATGTCGAGGGAGACGCTAGTGCGGGCCCGCCTGCCAAACTTTCACATTCCAGCTGCTGTTGAGGTATTGACCACAGGCACCTACAACCGGCTGCCCACGTGCATACGTGAACGCATTGTGCCTCCGGATGCCATTACGCCAGCAGAGAAGAAGCAGACTCTGCTGCGTTTGAACCAGGTCATACAGCACCGCCTGGTCACCGGGAAATTGCTGCCGCAGATGCGCGAGTTTCGCATACGCAACGGTCGTGTAACATTTGAGGTGAAGCATGAGTTTAGTGTGGCCCTCACTGTCATGGGAGACAGTCCGAATGTGCCCTGGCGTCTGCTGGACATTGATGTTCTTGTTGAGGATAAGGAGACCGGAGGTAAGAAACTTTATCTACTTTCAAGCATCTGATTAACTAATAATTATTACTCTTCGGGAAGATGGCAAGTCGTTGGTGCATTCACTGCAGGTCAACTATATTCACCAACTGATCCAGGCACGTCTCGTGGAGAATCCTAATGCATTGAGCGAAGTGTACAATTGCCTGCACTATTTCTGCCAGTCGTTGCAGCTGGAGGTGCTCTACACACAAACGTTACGTCTGAACTACGAACGATTGGACGACAACAATATCAATGTGGAGGAATATGTGCCGGGTGTTAAGCTTACTGTCTCTTATTGGCGTGATCTCAAGTCAGAGCTGGGTTACCGTCTCACTGTTCAATCGGATCCCAGCGAAATCGGCCGTCCTCTAGCCGTAGTACATGTCCCTTCATTGGGTGCTAAGGAATCCGCTGAGGTTGCTGATCGTGCTGTGCGCTCTGAGCATCTCTCGATGGAACGGTTGATTGTGCACACAGTATATATCAGATCTGTTTCTCGATTGAGTGATCTTAAGCTCGAGTTCCAGGCCTTCCTTAAAGACGTTGACTGTGAGTGTAAATGTTATCATCAGCTGAACTACGCGAAACAAAGTTGATCTATTCAAGCAAGCTATTAATTGATGACATTTCTAACGTGATTCTCTCTTTTGTAGTTAATCTGCAAGGTACACCAGCAATTCTAACGGTGCCAGTGCTATCGCCCTGCTTACGCGCGGAGCAAATCCACATAACCATTGATACACACACTGGCATGTTCCGCTGTCATGTGCCCAAACATTTGGATTGTCCGATTACGGATGAAATGCAGGATTGTCTGAATGGGGATCGCAGTAAGTTACCAACATTGCTATCGGAATTACGATACTGGATCACCCACAGACGGTGTGAGAAAACGTTGCAACATCTGCCTGCCACAGCTACCGAGACGCTGCCTTTTCTCACGCTACCCGAGCAAGAATTATTGCAGACCGGTCGCCATAAGATATACGTGAAACTCCATCGGCATCCCAACATTATTCTGGTAAGTAAAAATGCACATATTTCTCAAGCCATACTCTAACTTTTGCCTTTATTTGTAGGTGGTTCAGCTTAAAGAGAAGTCCGCAATGCCCAATGAGATGGAGTACACGTTCCATCTGGGCTTTGTGGTCTTTCAAAAGGATGAGAGCGATGTTGTGGACGATTCAACCAAGCAACTAGTCTCCATTGTGACTCAACCCCCTTCAGAGATTCCAAAATTGTACACGAAACTGATGCGCCTCATTGAGTTTGACACCTTTGTGGCCACACATGGACCCGGCACTGAGGTTGATGGTGAGTTAGCTTTACATTTGTATGTGAGCAGTATTAAAATGTTCACTTCCAGCAGACATATCGCCACATAAGCGCAAATCGAATAGCGATATCCTTGCACCGCCTGCCAAGCAACAAAAGACAATCTTTCCCGCATACTTTATACCAGAGTTGGCGCACGTGGTGGCCATGTGCGATGAGAAGATACCCTTCCTCAATCTGGCACAAACGCTCTCCAAGCATCGCATTCCACACAGCGGCCTGCAAGTGGAGGCAAATGCCACATCGCTGGTGTTGAAGATACTGGCATTACCCAAGCCAGGATCCACTCAGGCAGCGCCAGCAACTGGCGATACCAAGCCAGCGCCTGCACCAACTGCCAGCACGTCGACAGCGATGCCTAAGATTGAGTCACATGTTTGGGATGACCTAATGCGACGCGTGCTGTCGATATCCGTGCGTTCGCAGACTAACAAGAACAGCCAGGTGCGCATCTGGGTGGTTGAGTTTGTATTTTACAGTACGCCGCTGCAGAGTACGCATCAGAAAGAGCAGGGCAATCGCCGCACCGTCTACCTTACCTATGAGCAGGCCAATCACGACTTCTCCAAGACTGTCGATGATCTGCTCAACGATTGGTCCAAGATTGTCTATCTTTACACGCTCGTTCATGACTTTTCCGAGCAGTTGCGCAACAGTAAGTGCCTTCTCTCAGCTTAACAGAGTTGATGTAATCTGTTTAACTTCTCCATAGAGCGTCTGAGCCTTGGTGATATGCTGGTGGTCAAGTCATACAGTTATGTTAATCTGTTGCTTGGCTATGGACCTAAGAAGGAAGTCACCTGCAACATTTATTGGTCGGTGCAATCGCATGGCTTTCGTCTCACCTTTGTGGGCGGCATTTCGGCTGTGAATGCTCACTCCATGATGCGGGATCAACTGGCCCAGCATCTGAATCAACAACATAGCCTCACAACTATCGCTCACATACTGCATGAGACCTACAATCCCATGAGCTCCATTGCCAAGCTGCCTGTGCTCCCGCTGCTGGGTATTCCTGTAAGTTTGGTGATCACATTCAATCATAGCTTCTATTATCACGTCACTTCCTTTCTCAGCGCCCACAAGTGCCCGTGCTTTCATTCTGCATGTTGCCACAGTCGCCCTGCTTGATGCGCTTGACTTACCAGGCTGTCTACTGTCTGGAACTGCGCTTCCGTGCCAATCGATTAATCTCCATTCGTGATGGTGCTAGCAGTCGCTTTGAACGCAACGTCATCGAGGAGTTCACGCCCATTCAAGGACTGAAGGCATTCTTGTCCAAGTATGTGGATGAATCTGCCGTGTATAGAGGACGTGCGCCGCATGAAGATGACAATCCTTTGTCGCCAATGGGCATGGAAGACAACTTTGGTGGACCCAGCAGCGTGGCGGGTGTGGGCGCTGGCGGCTCTTCTCCATTTTTAAGCGCTGGAATGCGTGGTCCACAGTCGCCACGGGACAGTGGTTTACGTTTTCCTGCACCACACACGCCGCCCTCCAGCTCCAATCCGCACACACCAGCCAGTCCGCATCCCAGCGCGGGTGGTGGAGGTGGCAGTGGGGCCCAGAGTCATGCCAACTTTAATTTGACATCGCCACCAGCACCGCACATGCCGCATCAGTCCCCTGGTGGATTGATGCCCTCATCTCCGTTGAATCCACAGCCCAGTCCGCACATGGTGCATAGTCCGGGACCCAACACGCTGTACATGCAAAGTCATCAGGATTCACCTTTCACAGCCATGTCGCCGGCGAATAACAATTGGCCAGGATCGCCTAGCATGCCTCGGCCCTCCCCCAGGCCTGGTCAGAGTCCAGAGCACAAGAGCACGGGTGGCGCCGGACAGGGAGTAGGCGGCGCTGATCGTGGAACACGAGGTACTCTTAATCGACCATGGGCTGGTGCTGTGCCTACGCTGCTGACGCACGAAGCCTTGGAGACGCTGTGCCGTCCCAGTCCGCATCCCAATAAGGACATCAACGTGGCAGACATGAGTCCATTAGAAAGATTCCTAGGCTGTGTCTACATGCGTCGCCAGCTGCACCGCAATATACAGAGTGAGGAGACACTGACAGCTCTCAACTCAACGGAGCCGGGTGTAGTACTATTCAAGGTGGATGGATTGCAGTGTCAGGTGATGCTCAACCCGCTTCATATGCAATCCTTGCATCTAAAGGTCACACAACTGCCACCGATGCCAGACAAACCAACTTTCCAGCTGAGTCCCGACGATCTCCTCGTCATTGAGCAATATTTTGATACCCGTGTCGCTGCCCCGCCTTACCGCCCCAATGCATTGCACAGCATCTGCCGACTGTTGAACCAGCCGGGACATGTGCTGAAAGATTTCGTACAGATTATGCGATTGGAGCTGAAGCCCGAGCTGGGTGGAGATCAGCTCAAGTGGACTGTGCAGATGTGCATGCGAATGCCGCCCTCGGCGTTGCCCATTGTACCCATTGGCAATGCCTGTGTGGTGCAGGGTCGCATGAAGATACTCTTCTTTCTGCACATCACTAGGATACCCTACAACGGCAAGGACTGGAAGGATAGTCCATCGCTGGTGCTGCCTATTGTTCATGACGTTGCCACAAATCTCACCCAGGTGGCCGAGAGACGTGAACAGGTGCAATCTCCTATGATGGCTGCTGCGAGTTCGTTGCTGCGTCGCTTTGCCGACTTTGGAGTTCAACAGAATCAATGCTCGCTCTTCCCGGCTATCACGGATCTGCTGACCAATCTACCGCTTACCACAGATCTGCCACCGCCGCCACCAAATCAAGCCATTGGACCGCCCGGTGGTGTTGGCGTTGGAGTAGGAGTTGGTGTGGGAGTCGGTGTCGGTGTCGTGGGCTCCAGTCCGAATGCCATGATGCCCATGCAGCAGTTGCAGCCTCAAGTCGGACATGGCCCGCAACTGGGCCCGAATCCTGGCGGTCCGCAGTGATGAAGGCGCAAGCGCCGCGCCTCCTCGCAGCAGCCATGAGGCGGCATCCTGGCGCATATGCGACCAACATACATTACGTTATAATCCCAAATCATCATTCATTTATTTATTGATTTAATGCCAGACAAGTTTCAAACGTTCACTTGCGTTAACAAGAAATGTCAACAAATGAAAATCAAGAACAAGAAAAAGTAAAAGTAAAAGATCGGGATATTCAAAGTCCAGAATATACATTACAATACAATAAACAACTATTGTACAAACGTGCACTTAAGTAGGTACACATAATAAAGCACTAACTAACTGTAAAGATAACTACTGTAAACCCTATCATCTTCAATCCATTTATCATTTATCACAAAGTTGGTTTCTCTTTTTCTTTTAGCGATTCTACTGTGACTACTTTCAACGAGGTTAGTTAATAAGGTTGTTCTCATGGTTTATACCCTTGCTCAGATGTGGCTCATTGAATGCGTTTAGAAGTTGGAGTTAACAACGTTATTTAGGTTAAAAGCTATTAAATTGAGACAACAAAATGTAAGCCAATCGTTTTGCAAGGATATTTGATTACTCTTCAATCTGTGTCTTTTTGGCTTAGTTGCTTCTTCAATCAGTTGTCAATCATTGCTTGGCCTCAATTTCTGTGCTCTCCATTTGAGTGGTGAGTGCGGTGATGCCTTCTTCCTCATCGGAGATGAGATCAACCCAGTAGCGTAGCTTCTTGGTTCGCAAATAACTTGCAGAGTTGTCAAAGACAACGGTATCTGTGTAGAAAGAATGAAATCGTTTAGTAATGAGGCTTCACTGTACACTAAGTTATGTCTTACAGGTTGTATTCGGTCGCGTGGAGATGAAGCCAGCCTCGTCCATTTCATTGGAATAGACTGTGCCCAGAGGAACCTCGCTGCGCTTTTCACCCGTTTTATCATCGACGCTGTAGATGCCAAACTTGATGTCATAGTCGAGTGTGCGGAAGTTCCAGGATAACAGCTGCTGCTGCGGCTGTTGTTCATTATCCAACTGACTGTTGACCTTAAAGCTCAGTTTTAATTTATCGCCCTTTGGAACTTGAGCGTCCGTGAAGTTCTTATCACTCTGCTGATTGCTCTGATCAACATACAATTCCTCGGGCAGTTTGCCGCCCCAGATCATTAGGGACTTACACTGTGGATCACCCAGCTTGTCCACCAATTCACCACCCCAGCATTGGGGAATTATCTTGGGATCCACATGGGAGAAGAGCTGTTGCTGCCACTTGTCCACGCCCGACTTGTAGATGTGAATCTTGCTGGTGGTGTTCTCATCGAGGAACTTCTTTACAATATTAAATGCCACCGAGAACAACTTGGGTGCATTGATGATATAGCACATTTTGAGCAGCTCCGGGAAGTTGGACTCGTACTGCTTTACGGAAGAGATTACACATTCCGCCGCTGGACGCCAGGCAAATTGCTTAAGGTTCATCGATTCGCAGTCGAAGAAGACGACCAGCTGTCGTGCCTTCCAGCCGTGCTCGAGACTCTGCTGATAGGCAGACTTCACGAACCTCTCCAGCAGCAATACGAGATACTTTTGGAACTCAAAACGTGTGACGCAGTGCATCATGCCCCAGATATCGAAATTGTAGAAGGGACAAACAATTACTAAAGAGAGAGAGAGAGAGAGATGGAGATGATGCTGACTTGCTTTGACTGAGAGATGCTTCACTTACCTGGTGAACCATCTTTGTCATAGCCCATAAGTCCATAAGGTAGATATTCCCGCAACGCCTGCGGAGCATCCCACTTCTCAATGTTATCCACGTTCCACATGGCGCGGGTCTTAAGACTCTATTTGAAAAAGAAATCAATAAGTAAATCATTATGCTACCATTGTTAATAGTTCACTCTGCTTACCGCTTTGAGCATTTTCTCTGCCGCCTCCATGTTCCATTTGCGAGCTAAAATTGTTAACGAAAATAAGAGTTATTTGAGTTATTTTCCCCGTTGCACCTGTACAGGTGACTCACCTCGCAGCCAACGCAACAGAAAGTAATCATCATGGGTCTCGTTCAGCTCATCGTGCATCAGCTTGCGGAACTGCAAATTAGAATTACAAAACGATAAAAATTAATTCATCCCATCTGAACTTATTTCAAAAGTCTTTAAGTGCAACTAATCGACCGATTAACAGCTGTAATCTTGGCTAATATTATTAACTAATAATCTCAAGACTAAGAGCGATTGCACTCACACAATCGCAGACTGGAAATTTGGTTTGCTTCGTGGTCGAAAAGTTGTTTGCCTTACTAACTGTTAATTTGGCCTTGATTCAATGCCAATTTAAATACCCTATGATTAAACAAAAGTGGGGTATATTGCATGATAAATAATATTGATAGAAGTTGTCATTAAATGTAAAAGCTTGGCTTCATAGAGGGTATCTTAAGGCCGAGTAAACTGGTTTATTTAAACTACAATTTCCGCTTCATCTGAAGGTTTTCCCTCTTGTTTATGGATGACTCAGCGAATTATTGTCGGTACAGAACAGATTTTTATCTAGAAACATTGATAGAGACCAATGAAGTTTATAGATAATTGAAACAGACAACTAATTGAATGGACTATGCACTTAGTTATAGTTTATGTGTGTACGCACATACGATGTGCACACTAACGTATTAATGTCAATGCAATGTACATTTAAATTCGTGTTTGGATTGCTTAATTGTGTTCAAAGTTGGAGAAGGGAGAAGGGAACTAAACTTGAGTTAACCGTCAAAAACAAAAAACCGTTTACTACATACAATATATTATACTTGGCAATCAGTTGGCTTAAATCAGCTAAGCAATGCTTAGCTTAGCTTGGTTTAGTTCAGACCACACAAAGCACTTGAAATTCAATAACGAGGCTAACACCAGTTGTCTGTAGACAGTCAGTTGCCAGTTTGAAGCTGCTTTTTGACTTGAACTGCAGGCCAAGCCGTCGTCGTTTCAACTTTATTATTAGTGAAGTGGCTGTTAGCTCTTTTGTTGGTTGTAGGTGTGGCATGAGGGGGGGAGGGGAGGGGTAAGTTGCACGTGGGGTTTCATTAGCGTTGGCCATTTATTTGGTATAACTTCCTCATAACTCAGCTCAGCTAACTTAACAGCTGGCCATTACCAATTTTGCTTTGTTCTGTATTTTGAATACCACTTGACCAAGTTTATGAAAAAAAACAAAAAAGTTAAGAGAGTTGCAAACATGACTGTGCAGTTTATGAGGCAACCAGACAAAAATATACATATTACTAAACAATTTTAAGCTCTTGCCTCGATTCTACTTCAGCTGCCAAAGAGTGCACATTTTGGCCTATGACTGGTGGCTTTTTTTGGCCACTTCTCAGCCCCTTAGTCTTAATCAAATATTGATTTCTACTCTCTGGGTCTTTCCATGTGCCAGAAACCAGTTGTAAAAGAAAAAAACAAATCAGAACTTATTAGCATTCTTATATTTAGCAAAACTGTCTCTACATATACTAATTTAATTGATATGCAGGCTGATTCTGAGGATAGTATGCTGTTAAATAATATTTTTAATGGAGAAGATGAAACTTTAAACTCCATTTAAAAGATCATAAATATCTTGATCTTTGATATTTATAGACCAAAAGTTTAACTTCTGCTTGATCTCATTTAAGAACATCACAGAACTAAGCTTAACAATGACAATTCAGTGTCAATCACCGCCTAAGTGCTAAATGGGCGGTTCAAGGTTGAATGAGCTTAACTTATTTTGGCTAAAATTCAATACTGTGTTCTGCTTAAAGTAGAACTGTCTATCTATATATGCTTCTAAATATGCGTTTGCAATTTTGTAATTGTTGTCATAATTCTAATCTGATTAAAAGTTCACATTAAACGATCGTTTCGACACTGTTTTATGATAATTTAATGATGCTTCTATTTGCGTGTGTCCGCCCATGAAATGACAACTCAGCTAAAAGCGAATTGAACAAACAGAGAAGTTTAGCAGCAAATAGAGATAACTGTTAAAAGCATCTGCCAAGAATGCAGCCAAGGCAACAAGTGCAAAAGTGGGCCACGTTTGAGGTATTAACCGGTTCAGTTTCAATTTCAATTTCGATTTCAGTTTTCATTTGCTTTTTTTTTTTTTTTTTGCTTATTTGATTATTTGGCCACTTTTGTGGGTCGTTGCCACTGTGCTGCGACTGTTGTTGTTGTTGTTCTTGTTGTGGTGGGCAGGACGGAGGCGTGCAATATGCTATGCTGATTTATTTGCTAGCTAAGGAAATTTCTGAGCATGCGAAGAACAACGTCAACAAAGCGAAACAGCTGCACGAAGAGCAACGTCCAGCACAATTTGTTGTTGTTGATGTTGTCGTAGTTGTTGTTGTTGTTGTTGTTTATCGGCTAAAGTCTCTATGCAAATGCGGCACAGTGTCACAGTTGCATGCAAATGCCACCGAACAAGATAAAAACTATCGCAATTGCAATATACATGTGTATATATGTGTTGTCATGCACGGTTAGTCGCCTCTCATCGCTCCATCGATGTGTTTACTCAACTCTTTTGAGCGATTTGTAATGCGCAATTAATCATGTTGATTTTTTTTATCGCAAGGCCAAAGAAACCGTTGAGTGCTACAAGTTTGCATGTTAAATTGTGCAAAATACACATATTAACAACTTTTGAGATACAACTGTAACCAGTTGATCATAAACTGATCAGAGTTATTAATCTAATTGTAATATTTCCTATTCTATTGACATTTGATTAAAACGATTGCACTGAAGGCAAGCACGTTATTAGCACCACTGTGCCAGCTTCCAGTTATTCATATAACTTTTTTCTCGCTAATTTTAATTGTTTAAATAAGAATTCCAATAAATATAAAGTGTATTATCATTAAGCACTCATATAATATGTGTTTCCCTCTTGAGCTAATGTCAATTATTTATCGATTAGTACATAGAATTGATTCTAGAAATAATTTGTAAATATTATTATCTTTTAAATAAAAATATTAGCTCTGGTATTTAGAGATATTCAATCGAAGGTTTTATGTTCTATAAATATTGTATTAATGTTTTTATGGCTATATTTTATTTTTTATTCTTATTATTATTATTTTAATTACGCCCCCACTTTGCTATCGCATCTGGACCAGTGTGCAGCTGTTGCTCCCCATTGCGTGTGAGAGAGGGAGAGAGTGAGACGTATGCATCATGCTCAAAGAGCAGCTTCAGCTCTTTCTCTCCCTCGCAACGCTGCGGTTCTCTCTCACCTGTTCCAATGTTTTGCGCTGCTCATCGCTGATTTCGGGCATTGGACCAGACATTATATTATTTTATTTATTTATTTAACCAAAGTTGTTAAAATGTTGGCAATTTAGTATGTGATGCACACACACAAACTTGAATTTCTTTTTCGTCGTTTTGTTGTTGTTTCACACGCAAAATATGTTGCTTGATGCTTCGTTTTATATTTCGGTATTTGGCTTTGACTTTGGCGTTTGTTAAAGGCTTAAAGGGGGGAAGGTGTCTTTCAAAATAATAATAATAAAAACTTTCTACAGTTGCGTATAACTGTTGTTATTATTATTGTTGTTGCATATTTTGAGCGTAATTATTTTTAAATTGATGCTTTAACTTTTTCAACCCAAACACAGACGCATCTGACCAGGCCAAGCACTCGTAATAACAATAATTATAATTGTACAAAACAAAAGCTGCACGCACTAAAAACACAAACACAATAAAGCTGCAATTAAATTGTCACTGTTTGTTTGCTTATACGTATTTTATAATTTTCGTTTCGTTCAAAATACGTCAGAATTTTTGTTTTGTGATAAACGAAGACACCGGAAACGAAGCGAAACGGAAGCTCTCCACCAATGAATGCGTTGCGTTTGGCGAGCAGCGTCGAACTGAGGCACAAACAGGCGCCGCATTGCTACTTAAAAATGCCGCAGTCTTCACTCGCTCCAATGCGACTCTCCCAACGCTTTGCGAGTGCCAAGCCAGAGAGAGAGAGAGTGAGAGAGGCCCCCGTTAGAGTTCTCAGAGTTCTCATAGCTTTTATTACAGTCGTTGTCTGCTTGAACATTGCATACCCTAACATACATACACAGATAGACAACAGGTATTGCCCGATCTGCTGCTTTCCCTTTACTCTTAATTAATTCAGTTTATATCTTCAAGTTTGCCACTTCTCAACTATTTAATTTAATCTTATTAGCTGGACTTCATACTACCCTGTATTGGAATCTTATCACAATCAAAAACTTGAAACTTTTATGACATTCGATTATCTTCAATGCATTTTATTTGTTTTCCTTCAACGGGGTTGTTTGTCAGCAATCAGCGAAGATTGCAGTTAATTTTAGATGTAGATAGCAATATTTTTGGGTTTGACGACCATTTGAAGTGGCCCACAAGTACTTTTTTATTGGCATTTTCTTTTTTGCGCACTCAATGTATTTTTGGCATTAAACAAAATATTTGTTTGGTTGATAAGATAAGCAAATATGTTCAGTTGAACTTACTAACAGTAACACGTCTTTGATTGAAATATTTTCCGTTTATGCATTTCTACATTACATATTTTTTATTGCCGTTTGCCATTAGACTGTTAATTGTAAATACTTTTTTTTTTTTTTTTTTTAAATAGGTTCCAATTTATTTCAGATTTGCACTGTTGGCTTATAATTAGTACATTACTACCTTCATGGCAGCTTAACCTAATTATACATTAATATAAAAACATTGACTATCTTATAACATAGTTATACATATAATACATGGAATTATTTTCATTATTTTGATATTTACATATTTAAATTAAGAAATTATGGTCAATTTTTGACAGTAATTTTCCGCCTGTAGCTGCAGTACGTCACCAACCATAGGTACGCCTAAGTCACGCTCAATGTCCCTATTCCGCATATATCAAGGCGCATTGCACATCCTCCTGAGGATTTTGTTTTGAGCCACTCGAATTTTGCTAATGTTAGTCTTGGCGGCTACTCCGTAAACTTGAAGCCCGTATTTGTAGTGCACATGGAAGTAATGCTGAAAGTTTCACTAAAATAAAACTGAAAAAAACTTCCGTTACTCGATTTTTTGCCCCGCCCCTTTTCAAAAATTCCGAGTATTTCGGTGCGTTTTGTTCGGTTGGAAAGGGTGATTCGAACGGTACAAAAAAAGTTCTAGGGGGGCTGGTTTTTGAAAAAAACGCGAAATAAAATAAAAATCACGAATTTGAAAAGCGCGCGCCGCAAAATGTGCAAAAAAGTTCAGCTTAAAAGTATGCACTGATATTTTTAAAGTGATTAAGTTGAGTCAAAAGGAAACAGTAGATGGCGCCAGTTGGACGTTGACTGAATTGTAATAAAGTGTTTGCAAACACTAGATGGTGCTACATTAAGCATTCAGTTTGCTAAATTCAAGCTGTAAATCATAGATGGCGCTAAATTAGTTTCAGTAGAAGATATTTTAGATTGAATTGCCCTGTTTTTAAATATTTTCCTTAGACGCATTGAAGAATATTTATGTATGTTTAATTAAGTTGTTTGTGGCCTCAATACATCTAATAGTTTCCTTATTTACCCTCGTCTATTGTAGTATTTTAATAATCATAAAAAGAGGTGCGAAAAGAATTTCGCCAATGATTTATAATTAAGCAAAAGGAAATGATTTGATTAGCGCCGATGCCGATGCCGATGCCGACGCTGATGGGGGCCGCCCTCATAGAGATTGACCTGGCAACATCCAAAGAGTCTCAAGCTGATTGCGTTGTTGCTGTTGTGCCTGCATATGGAATCGTTTATTCGCACTTGAAACTGAGAATTTACTACTTTGCGTCACAGAAAGGCCAAAACTTAATAATTCAAAAGTACATATTGAAAAATAGGTTTATAAAAACAAACAATGGTGTTCGGGGACGACAGAGGGGCGGACAAACAGATTGAGATGCCGACACATGATAGGCGTAAAATTTTATGAAATTGTTGAAATTTTCAACTACCAATTAACGAGATTGCAAATTCAATTTGTTGCCAAAGTCAGGGAGCGGGAGGAGCAATGTTGTTTGCCACTGCGTTGCTGCCCAAATTATGACAGCATTTTGCATTGTTTAGCTGATTATGTGAGATTACATGCTAGCCGCAAAATTGATTAAACATTGAAAATTATTTGAGAGATTTTACATATGAATTCCAATTACAATCGAAAACCAAAACTCATTTATATTTTGGCAGCTTGTTGTTTTTTGCCAATGGCATCAATGAAATTCATAACAAAAACATATGCAAAAGACTATATAGGAGTATATGCTTGAAGAAGAGCAATAATTACTAGATTATTGCTATCACAACGGGTGATGGGTCAGAGGTGAGCGCTGATAAAGCGATGAGTTCACATATCAACACATGGACCACATAGAAACCATATCTAAGCAATTCATCCTTTTAGCCCATGTTATAATTATTGTATGATTCTTCCTCTCGAGCATTCAATATACATAAACTAAGGGCAATTGGTTTATGGTTTGCCAGGTATCAAATGTTCATTTAATTTACACAGCTCGCAGGGGATTTACTTGATCGAACTTCTAAGATTTTTAGTTTGTCAGGTTTTTCATTGATTTTCCTTGTTTCTCCGTTTCTCAGATACTCAGTTGGGGCGGCGTGGGTGCGTAGTAAAAACAATACGCAATTCACGCTAAATACATGCAAATAAATAAGCTGCCAGACAAAAGACATAAAATTGCCCAAATGGTTCCTCTTGCGCCTCAGGTTTCCCCTAGAGAACAGCCTAGTCAGTCTGCTCACCCCAGGGCAAGATTCTGTGGTTTCTTTCGCCACTTTGCACTTGAAATGGCCAAAAAGAAAATTGTCGACCACCCGCAGCTAGGAAAATACTGTCCAATTGAGTGCGGCAGAGAGAGAGAGAGAGAGAGAGAGAGAGGAAGAGAAATTGAGGGAGATATGTTAAAAGGGATCGACGTCATGATCCTCTTGATGATGCAGTCAGCCAAAATTAACAATTGCAAATGTTTAATGACGTTGGCGCCACACAACCACAACCTACGACTGCCACATGTGACGTCACAGTTAACCCAACAACATAGCGTGTGCCCCACGATGTGAGCACTGTGTGTGACTGTGTGTGTGTGCGTGTGTGTGTGTGTGTGCGTGTGTTTGTGTATTTTTCCAATTATTTGCATATCGGTAAACATTTTCGCAACTTATGAGAAACTCGTGTCTATTTTTGGTGGATTGCACGAGTTGATTTCCAATCGAAGGCATCGAAGGGGCGTATAGGGGGAGAGGTGGTGCACAGGTAAACAAATTCAAATACAAATACAAAACTCAAATCAACAACAAACAGCATACAACTGTTGCTGAACGCAACTTAATCCAAACAGAAACAGTTCACTTAATAATAATCTCTTGTTGATGCCATGACGAGGATCCTCCATCCGTTTATTAATTATACATTGGATGAGTACGATTCCCATATTGGCATTACAGGGGATGCTCTGCTCTGCTCTGGGTTTTCCCGATAATATATTTGAGAATTTTGCATGTTAATCAGCATCGTTAAATGATTTGCAATTTATTAAATGTGAATCGCACTTCTGCCGAATAATATGAGTAAATGTATTTTCTTATTTTATGAAATCCAATTGCAAATTGAACAATTCTAAGAATTCTAAGACTTAGTTTGAATATTTAGCACATTTGAAATATGTTTTTAATGAAATCTTTTGCTCTACCGATTTCATGTGGAAATGCGTCAAGTGATCTTTAAGATGAAAAGGGGGAAAGTACAAGGGGAGACAGATATACAGATATATTTAAAGGTGTATTTAGGGAATATTATAATACATCGATTAACACGTTTTTATTTAGTTGAGTTTCGTTTTTATTTTAAAGAAATTTGCAGAAATTGTAGACAAGTTTTCAATTGCCAGTTTTCTACCAATGTTTAAATATATTTCAAAAGTTGTTAAACAATTGTCTTCAAATGGATTCTTTAGGTTAATTCAACTCCAGTTCTTGCAGTACAGTGCATGATTCATGACTTTCGTTCTCGTTTGGAATTCCTACCAAATATTCCATTTCCCATTTCACATTGCTGAAGTGTGGCCACGCTTTTGTGCCTGGCCAGACAGACGCACGTGTCCTTGCATGCATGTGCAGGATCTAGGCATTTGTTGCTTGCACTTGGCCAGTTTCCCCGCGCCCAATTGTAATCCCATTCTCCATGTGTCATTCGCCATTCACGTTTCTCCCTCGATGTGCGTGCAGTTGGGCTTAATCCGCGTTTTAGCCGCCTTCGCTCGTCGTTTACTAGCCAGCGCATTATCCTGGCCAGACACAGACCCTGTTGGACCCCGGAAACTGTTGCTCTCTGTCGCGCCCATTAACATGGCAATGGCAATGATGCGGCTGATTCTGACTTCCAGCTTTGCTTTCAGCTTTGACAAACAAATTAATAACAAAACGAGGGCAAGTCTGGCAAACGCAATTCCCAACCCGCAACTAAAGCCCATCCCTGACTCCCCGCTCTGTGTGCCTTGTTGCCAGGTCATAATACGCGTAATTTTCCATTGTGAGCAAATGGACAACAAGCTGATTCTCGGTCGTGGCTGTTGGCAGGCAGCACGACCAGGATCAAGTCGAACCCTAAGCTACGGAATGAGAGTCCTGTGTGCGTACGTTGTCCTTGATGCCAATGCTCGACATAATGACTTTTGATTACAGCGCCATTAAGCGCTGCCCAATAGATTGTGGTAGCTCCTTGTACATCTGTTTGATTTTGCTTTCTTGTGGTTGTTGTTGTGGTTGTTGTTGTAGTCCTTGCTCTGCAGGACATCGCCGGGTTCGTAAATATCACCCACTGTGCATTGGATAAGCCGCATTAGACTCAATCCAATTCAATGCATTCAAAATGGCAAATTGCTAACTCTCTCACACACACACAGTGTATACACTTCAATTACGTTAATGTTACTCACACATTTCCCCTCTTAAATGTTTCCCCTGCCTTCCTTTTAACTCCCACCCCCCTCCACCCATTTAAATGAAACTGAATTGCGTTTTAAGTGTCCTTCGCCATCTTTTCTTTTTGCCTGCGTCGCAGTTCATTTTCCAAGGAATTGTTTATTGACATTTGCGGCGCATTCTTTGCATAAATTGATTGCCTTGTCATATGGGTCAAGGAGTTGTGGTGGCTGCCCTACGGAAAAGGCAGTCCGGGGCACATAAATCGAGCAAGTTTTTCAATAAACTGCACACGTTGCGCATACGACGCGTTGTCGCATTGCAAGAGATATGGCCAGCAAATTTGTGGCCAAGCTTACAGCGGGAAACTACTACCATCTTCTGCCCCACGAAGACATGCGGGCCAGGCCGCATGCTACATGCCACATGCTGTGCAACGGCGGCCAAACTCATCAATGTGAGCAGACAACTACATTAATTTCAAAGTGCATGCCGCATGTTGCACAGGTCGCGACCATTTGGCATAGTTACCAGGCGGGGGAAGGGTTTCTAGAGCGCTAGAGCGACGGGAAGGGAGAGGGGGGGGGGGCGGCGTCAGCTCATGACCTTTGGCCAACTGCGCTTTCTTTCAATACTTGCATTATGCCTCACGGGCTTCCTCGTCTGCCACTTGGACTTGCCTCTTGGTAATACGCATGTAATCTTTACAAAAGTTGTGCATTTCGTGTTTTACTTGTTTTGGGGTGTGTCTGCTCTACTGCCGCTTATCGCCTCCCTCCCTACTGCTCTCTGGCAATCTTCTGCCGCACCGCCATCAGTTGTAGTTACATTTGCATGTTCTTTACGTTTAATGTTGCGTCTTCTTGTTGTTTTTTTATGTGCATTTCCATTGCCTTGTAATGGCGTCCGTTTCTTCGAATTTCCCATTGAGTTTTCTTTAAGTTAAAGTTGTGCAAACTTTTCGCCAGCTCTACAAAAGTTCCAGGGTGTCAAAATCAATTGTCGAGAGCAGCCCCAAATAAGGTAAAAGTACGTGAAGTAATCCTACTTGCGAGTGCGATACGATAAGCACACCTGACTGAAGAATGTTAATTAGTGCAGGTAAAATTAGTTGCTTAATGGAAAACGATTAGCAGCAACTTTGGAATGTGATTAGACAACTCGAGTAGAAGTTAAGTAGTTCATTTTCTGCTAAAGGGGTTCAACAACTTCAAGTGTTTAATGAACTAGTTCATTTACATAACGATTGCCTCACACACCAAATATTTTATTGATTGACGCTTTTGGCACAACTCAAATTCAGCAACAATTCAAGCTGCAACATTAATTAATTAAATATGCGTGCATACCTGCACCTGAAATGCTCGTTTATGGGGTAGATTAGATGAATAGGCGGAGAATGTGACTTGTTTTTGGTGCATGATAAAGTCAAATACAAATATATTTGCTTTGCTTGAGAAAATTTAGATTTAAAGTATTTTAAAAATATGTTATAAATTATTTATTTAACATTTTATAAATTAAAGCAAATTATGTGAAAGAAGTTGCTAAATTAAATAGAAAATAATTGATAAAAATGTTATGAAAAAATTTAACATATTAATTATAATTTATTCAACTCAATTTCTGAAAAGTTGAAACTCTGAATGGATTAAATTATTAAATGTTTAAATTAAAATTAAATAATTTCAAGAAATAATAAAAATATAGACATCGATTTATACAATTAAATGTATATTATTATTATTATTATATTAATAAATAAAATATATTGTGGAATACTTCCGTATCAAATAGAATCGCTTAAGACTGATTCCCATATAGATGGGATAAATAACTTTTATTTCAAAATAAGTGACTTACATTGAACTTTCCTTTATTTTAAAAATGATTATTATTAATATTATATTATTAATATTGTATTATATTATTGCTGGTTTGCATATTTGGCAAGTCATGTTTGCATTTGCACTCACAATTTGCTCAGTTGCCATTGCATTCTTATTTATTTTTCATTTAATTAAATAAGTGCAGCATATTATGAATCAATGCGTCATGCCGTCAATCCGCGCAACAATAATGCATTCAATTAAAATAATTTATGTTTATTTAAATGCAATTTTTCATTAGCTCTTACCTGTTAGCTGTTTCATTTGACTAATCCAATTTAACTAATTAAAATACAACTAAGCACTTTAAAGTGCAACATGCTTGCAACTACATGTGGCAGGCACACGTATATTTATATATGAATACAGATTGATCGAAACCCACCTGCCCGCATTTGAAGCCGAGTGGCACAAACAAAAACAGCAAGAAGACAACTACAAAATCACACCTTGCGTCCTGTTGCCACTGTTGCCGCCTCTGTGCCTGCCCCTAGCGCTGTTGTGGCAAACATCTTTGCCCCTTGGCAGCCTCAGGCGGCTGTCAGCTTGGCAAACAAAGTCCTCAGGCAGGCATACATACACACACACACACATGATAGGAATCCATCTAGGACCTTGTTATCAACTCAATCGCAATTGGGATCTATTTTCTGTTTGTGAGCAACTCAAATTACCATTTCGATTCAGTTTTTAATGAGATTTGTTCGCTTTCATCTGCCACTGCAGGAGGAGCGGGCGCTGCAGCAGAAGCGTGCCTCAATCCGTTGCAGGATTGTGGACTCTGTTCTGCCTGCTGCTGCTGGCACGAGTTATGTGCTTGTATTATCTGTATATGCTCTCTCCCTCTCTCTCTCGCTCTCTCTGTCTCTCTGTATCTCTTTCTGACAGCTGCATCTTATCAGCGGCAGTCAGCATTTCCTTGCAACTTGCAACGGCAACGTTGACTATCGAATCAATTGCAAACTCGCTTCATTGCATTGCTTATGAGCACTTATTGTCTGTCTCTCTTTCTCTCTCTCCCACTGCCTTCTCTTTCTGCGCTCGACAGGTTAAACAAGAACAACTCGTCCTTAATCCTGCTGCTGTTGTTGCTCGAGTTCCTCTTGTTGTTTTTGTTGCCAGTTGTCCGTATAAAATCAGTGAACCAATTAATGCCGCACACCGATTATATCACTGCCCTCTCTCCACTCTCCACTCACCATTCGCCACACTCCTCCGTCCACTGCCCCGCTGCCAGGATGTTGAGCTCATTGTGCATTGTCCTGACTCTGTTTCGTGCTCCTGTTCTGCTTGTTCCTGTTACTGCGCGTGCCTGGCCCCCCTTAGTGCTGCCAAATGTTTTTTAAACACATTTATCCATGCATGGAGCAGGGGCAGAGGCAGAGACAGCGGCAGCTACAGGAGGCAGTGGACAGGGGGCAGGGGGCATTGCTGCTTCACTTGGCCTGGACGGAGTATACACAACAATAGTAAGAGTGCACGTGGTGACCATGGCTCTGTTCCCGTCACCATTCCTGGCCTCCCCCCCGTTTTCTGTCCTTGCCACCGTTGCTGCCCCTGCCGCTGCACCTTCCTCGACTCAGGCTGCCACTTGTTCCGGTGTCGAGTTGCACGCCGCGGCGGCCTCAATTTTTCGTCTGATGCCTGTTTCCCCCCTTTGGTCTACAATCTCTGTTATTTCATTTAGACCAGCTGCTCATGTGTGTATGCGCGTGTGTGTGTGTGTGTGTGTGAGTTATATGAATTGTGTTTATTGATTTGTAAGTTGAAATTTAATTGAAACTCATGCCCCCTGTTCCCCTCCTCAGCGCTGCTTGTCCCTGCTTGCCAAGGGATTTATGAGGTCAGCTTGGTTGGCTGGCAAGCTTCTTATATGGCTTATAGCACATAGACCAGGCTTATAATTTGCGGTTCACTAATTAGAAATCGTGCTGGCCAAAAAGATAACAGTTTACCTGGTCAACAAGGGAAGAGGTGAAGACACAGGAGGGAGAGAGGCTAAGCAAGCGCAGAGCTTGGCACTAAAATCTCATTACGTGAGGCGACTCTGAACTTATCTCTATGTTAACAGTTCGCTGGGTAAAAGGTCAGCGAAAATGGGAAATTCATTGGAAAGTAGTAGAGTCTTTCCTGTGTAGAAGATGCGGAACAGAGCTGCTTCAGCTGAGACACCAAATCACTGTCTATCTGCCCGTTTCCCTCTACACTTTCCTTTAATGCCGCCAGATAATTAAGGTTAAAGTTGTTGGCATTCCACACATGCCGCATGCCGCATGCCTCACCCCCGCCAGGGTCTGCCACTTGTCAGGGTTGTCATTCGTTTGATATAAACCAACGATCGTATTCCTGAGTGAACAATAAATCTTTGAACCCGAACCTAAAGACATTCCTTTGGCATTTGAACCTTGGCAACAACAATTGTCGCCTGCTCGCTCTCTGTCCCCCTCTTGCTCTACCCCATTGTGTGGCACTTCCGATGTGTGGCAGCTTCGCTACGGCGGCGCACGCGCCTCTGCCTCGGTCAGGACATCAATGAGTCTGAGCGGCTGTTTAATGTAGAAAACATCTGTCCCGGCTACGTAGCGATTGCTCCTCAATCAGTGCGCTTCCTGCCTCAAACAGGGCAACATGTGTGCCACACACACACACACACACACACACACACACAACACTCAGACATAGAGCAGAGTGCATTGTTTGTGTTGTGTTTGCACAAAGGATGCGCGTGCTGCTAAAAGCAGATGCTTTCCAGAAAATGCCTGAATATGCATGCACCATGCGGCAGCTAGAAAAGTGGCAAGGGGCAGGGGTAAGTGATGGGGCAGGTACAGCATTAAAGTGATCAAATTTGCACGTGAATTTGATTCGTGACCGAGTGATGAGAAGGGATTACTTTACGGCAATTATGATGACCTGCGACAGCTGCTGCAGTCGGAGGATATGAGTAGAAAGGGCAGTAGATAAAGGAGTAGAAAGTGGAGTAGCAGCAGGAATAGGAGCAGGAGTAGCAGCAGGAACAGAAGCTGCTTGTGTGGCCCTTTTCGGTGTCATCGCCTGTCTGGTTAACTGATGCCACGCGTGCCTCATTTAAGCTGCTTACTGTCAAAGCTGCACTCAATCACGCCACGCTGACAAAGAGCTGGCAAACAGCTTGTGTAGTACGTGCCACACGTGCAACGTGCAAGTGGCAAGCAGCAAGCTACACCTTTCAGTTATTAGCACAAGTAATAAAACAATTTCCAAAACGAAGATGAGACAACACAGTGAGCACTCTACTTGAAGATTGCTTTCAGACCAGAGACAGCAGTAATTTGGGATTCCATTTGGATATGCTGCCAAGTGGAGTTTGCCAGGCAGCAGCTGTATCCAAGTTTGTAACTCCAGCTCGTCCTTCTTGCTTCTCTTTATAGAGCTTCTTGCTTGCCAACTCATTCACCTGCTCCCTTCAACAGCTTCTGCTACTCAGTCTCATTTTTCAGCTCATCATCCTGAGCCTCCTGCGCTTCTCTCGCTTGAGTCTTCTCCTCTTTATCCAGTTCTATCTACTCTTCATTCTGCTCCTGCTTCTGCTCTTTATTGTAGCAGACACTTCAACTGCAACTCGTTATCGCATCGTATATCGCTTATTATCCACTTCTAAGCACATTTCCCCCCCGCTTGCTCTTGTTCCTCCCCATTCCATCCCTCCTGCGCACACTGTGTACTCCAACACTTTCCCTGTCTTGTCCACTTGGTCTCTTCTCTGCTTGCGCCGGATATGGCTGAAGAGATGATGAGCTGCTTAGCGTTTGCTTGTGCTGCTTCCTATCAGATTCCAGCTGCACGTCGCCTCCTTTACATTTTAATGCTCTGCGTATTTCTTCCGGTCGCTTTCTTGCACCGCTTTGTCTTTGTCCTCACAATCATTCTCATCCTCATCCACATCGTCATCCACATCTCTAGCTATCGATTTCAGTTTCATTTGTCCTTAACCTCCTACTAAGTTCCTCTCGCCGAAAATTCGTTTTGGCACGAGCGCTTGCAACTTCTCCACTTCCCCGCCACTTGCTGCTTCTCTTGCTTCTTCTAGCCATTATTCACTTGGCCCTGGCGTTGACAAACCTATTTAGTTATCCTTCTATTGTTGCTTCAAGTGCGGGTTATATTGTGTTAATATTCCTGCTCTTTCAACTCGCCAACTCAAGTTCAGTTGTAGCTACAAAGTAACAACAGACAATGTCCCAGCCACTTCTTCATTCAGGCCAGTTTAATCTCGAGGTTTTATGCAGATTAAAGGCAGACAAGGATCATTGTTAATACTAATTGATAATCTTTGTGCAATTTATTTATCTATGATCAAAACTGAGGAATGAGTCTGTCAAGTTGAGCAAACTCTACTGTCGTATTATTTGTATTTAGATCCAAAAGAAACTTAACTATTTCTAATTTCAGTTGCTATATTTGATATTTGTCAGAAAGACTTTAAGCAATTCCAAAACGGTGTAATCATTGCTTAAAAATATTAAGGCAAATGATGTTCCTCATTTCCAATTCGAAATATATAAAATACAGGCTAAAAAATATGAAATCTTATCGTATTTAAAAATATTTCTACATATTTTACAGACTCCAATCATGTCTTGATTTTGCGCCTTCTTTAAATATAAGTTTTCTTACAATTATTATAGAGAACTTAGGAGATTTTATGGGCACATTAAAGACCCAAATAAATCGATTTAAATTCACTTTAAAGCAAGTTCCTTGATAGTTGATAATATCAGCAGAGACAAAGGGCGTTGCAACCCCGAAACTAAGTTGTATTTAGCTAAACCAGTGTGTGTGCAACATATGTTTGCCTCGCGTGTTGTGGCAATGAAAACCAACTGCAAAATGGAATAAAAAAGCGAACAGTTTCCTTCTCTATTTTCGCTTTTGTTTTTTTTTTTGGAAGCGGACGTCCTTTGGCCATTTAATCACGCTAATGTATCATTTTTGCACATTTGCATGTCTTGCATTAGTCATTCGCTCATTCAAACAGTCATTCACACAGTCATTCACATACTCATTCATTCATTTCACTAATTCAGACAGCAATGCTTTGTTGTTGTTGTATTGAAATACTTGGTCTACTATCTGAATAATTGCACAAAGAAATGAAGCAATGTGTGCTTATGTTGCTGTGTGTGTGGGTGTGTGTGTGGAGGTATGTGTGTTTGGCACAAATAGCTTTGAGGAGGGGGGCTATAAATAGGGGCGGGACTGATAGCGTACTTAGTTAAATGCCTCGGAAGCCCCACACGGCAGCAACACTCAAAATGTTGCACATACACATGCCCCAGGCATTAGCTGCCCCACCCCATCCCCCCTTTTGACACGCCCCTTAATAGAAGGGGAGTCCAGCAGTTTGCAGCTGTCCCTGGCCACGATTTCCATTCAGTTTTTCGCCGTGTTGCAATAGACAACTAATCCAATTGAATTAAAATGGTTTTTTTTTTTTGTGTCTGTAAATGTGAATTGTTAAAAAGGCAAGGGAAGGGGTGGCAGGGAGGGGGGGGTGGGCCTATATTGGGGATGTTTGTTGTGCACAATTTAAATTTCGTATTCCTTCCTTTGTTCTGCTTCTGCCGTTGCTTTTACCTTGCCTTGATTCGATTCGATTCGATTCAATTTGATTTGATTTTATTTATTCACTTTTTTCTTTTTCACTCGCTTTCACTTTTATTTCAGTTTTTCAGCTTTTCAGATTGCCGGAACATCCGCATTAAAAAGTTTCGCCAATTCAAGCGGAAATCAAAAAGTTTCATCGAGTTAAAAACAAATGGCCAGGGAAGGTTGGGACCGTAGGGGAGTCTAAGGGGACATATCGCCTGACAAACTTGATAGAGGAAAAACATTTTGTAATAAGAAAATAACATGCGACATTTTGCAGGCAACTGCAACTGACGATGCGTTTCATTGCCACATCCTGTTGAACGAAGCGACGCAAGACAGCGACTGACAGTACAAGCAGGATAAGACACATCCTTGTTTCTCACTCCCTCCCACACACCCCACTATCCCTCAACAAACTGTCAATAGGGACAGCGGAGAGAGAGAGAGAGAGAGGAAAACACATTTCCGATTTCACACTCAAATTGGCTTTAAGGCACGCAAAGAGCCAAATTTTCCAATGTTTATTTACAATTTGCAATTCAATTCATTCAAAAATTTTAGCTCAACGAAGTGTGTTAGGGCATCAGTGAAGAGTGGGGGGGAGCGGCTGGTAGGAATATTCTGAGTACACGTACAATACGTATACGGCCCGTTGAGCACAAGTAAAGCTGATTAATTGCATGTAATTAATAATGAGAAATGGTAAATGGCAGGTAATAAATTGCTCAGCCACCTCAATACAATTACACACCCACACACACGCACAGAAATACACAGAAATACACACACATACAGTGTAAAGATGCAGGTCATGAATGAAAAGTGAAAAGCGGAAGACGCTTTTTAGAACTGCATCATCAGTTGTTAGCTGTTAACTACATTTGTTTATGTGTTTATCAAAATTGAGTTCATGTTGCGTCTGTTGATTCAATTAGACGACAGATCTGATGTCAGAAGGCAATAAATGGAATGATTTACCCAATATTATGTATAATAATGAAATAATGATAATAGAGTAGTCTAATGTAAATATTAATGAAAATGTTAATGCAAATGCAAAGGGTCTTGATAATATTAAGTTTAATACTAATTCCAATAATAATATAAATACTAATGATAATACTAATGCTAATAATAATAATAATGCTAATGATAATAAGAATACTAATGCTAATGCTAAATAAAAATGATAATTCAAGTGATAATACCAATACTTATGCTAATGATTGTACAAATAATGCTCAAGCTAAAGCTAATGCAAATGCTAATACTAATTTTAATGACAATGAACATGACAATAATTAAAGATAATAGACAATAATCTAATGATGGAAATAGTAATGACTAATGAAGATCTAACCTCTAATGAAAAATATAATGATTCAAATGTAAGATTAATTAAAATTCAAATGAGCATGAAACTGTTAATGATTTAACACTTATAATGCAAATACTAATACCAATTGCAATCCAATTAATTATGATGTTAATGAGAAGTAATAATAAGAATAATTTTAATATCTTTATAAATTCCCTTAAATTCGCCATTTTTTCACTAATCAACTGTTCTTACACTATTTTTAGACAGTCTAATTCAAGTTTCCCTTATTTATTATTCAACCCCAAGAGAGAACTAGGGGACCCTATTTAAGGACACCATAACTCAACTTTTAGCAGCTCCAAAAGTTCTCATAATCCAACCGCATTAGCAGGACCCCCAACAGGACGTAATTATAGCACTTCCATTTAGGTTTCCACTTCGATTACCATAATACTCGTTGATCATTGCCATGCAACTTCATGGGGCGACTCTTAATTCTCTTTAAGCGCATTTCGAGTCAATTATGTAGCTATGATTTATGATCTCAACACGTAGCACGCCTCCCACAATGCTGGCGCCGCAACTGTTGCAACTGTTGCAATGATCTATGGCCAAATTATTTAGGTGGCACGTTGCATGCAGCAGCTAAAAGGTTGCTGCTTGGGGTAAGTTCCGCTTCCACTTTCGGGTTCCGGGGCTGCGCAGGCGCACTCTAATTTTTATTGTACTTCTTCGGGGTTGATTTGAGTTCAAAACTCGCGCTAATGTATGTAAATTTTTATGAATTGCCTGGCAATGTTTTTCCTTAGTTTTCCCTCGAGTTTTCCGATTCTTTTCTATTTCTTTTCCTTTTTTTTTTTGGTACGCGCCATTAGCATAAGTTGTTGTTGTTTGTTGTTGTTGAAGTTGCTGCTGCTGTTGTTGTTATTGTTCCTATTGCAGTTGCTGCCTCTGGACAAGTGTCTCGCGGTTGAGTTTTCAATTTTATCAACTCGAAACGATTACGTTAAGTATGTTTTGAAAGTGAACTCAAGAACTCAAGTTCTTCTTCTTCGCTTGTCGGCACTTTGAAGTTGCTGCTGCTGCTGCCGCGATTTGTGCGCCATGGCAACGTCAGCAGGTGCAATCGGGTATTGGATATTTGAAAATTACTGAAAATAAATGTGAAAATGTTATGGAAAAATCTTGAATCGGCATAAAATCGGCAACTTTATGCGCCGCCCTGTGGCCGACAGACCTTAAACAGAAGGTGAGAATGTCGAGAAAACAGGGCAACTTTTGTAAGCCGCTTAGCTGCGATTGGCATGCCACCTGGTTGGGCACCTAGAAGTGGGGCTGAGGGGGGGCGGTGGCAGGGGATAATCATAATGAATAGCGAGGCAGCTGTCTGGCAAAACAAAACAAACAAACAATCAAGTATCACGTATTTGGAACTGACCCTTCATATGCTTAGAAAAAGACTTTCCCACAAATTAATCAGACAGCGACAGAGGATGAACGAATGCAGAGGGGTTGGGCAGGGGGTTGATGTTGCACTCAGTTGCGGCTCATTAGCGGGGCCGTGTTGAACATTAGACAGGATAACTGAGAACCTTTTTATTAATGATGTTGCGGTTGTGTCTTAATGACAATTGTCCTCCTGACTTCTCTCTTCTCGCTTGCTTGTTGAGTTGTCCAGCTCGAAGCCTGTTGCCACAGCAGGTAGCACGCAACTGTGTGGCATCTTCCAATCACAGTCGAGCTGAGAGTCGAGTGTTGAAACCAGTTGGTAGAAGGAAGTGACTTCACAAACGGGTTTCGTAACTTGACCCAAAAGAACGTTTGGTCAGTTTGGCAGGCAGATGCTGACGCCATTGCGTTCAACTGCGGCATGCCACGCCCACAATGACTGACGGCCAACAGCATTTGTGCTATTTATATGTAATTAAACTCAATGCAAATATCAGAAATGTAGAGCTGCAATTGAAATGAAAGCATTTGCAACTGCAACTTGAGGGACACTGTGTGTGTCCACGCCATGTGTGGCATGTGGCAAGCACTGAGTATTGCGCTTTGCTGCTGTCACAATATTTAAATCAAATGCTCAAAATAATCGCTGAATTCATGCATGCCCCGTCCAAGGCTGTGTTGGCAACGTCAAACGCTTCGTTGCACTTGCCCCACGCATTGAGGAAGCGCCCCCAGCGTCGACACCTTGGACCGCCGACTGCTGCTCAGCCAATAACTCAAACTGGCAGCGGTCAGGTGCATGTTGGTCTAAACAAATGCCACAGAACGTCAGAGCGTTCGTTGCGTCAAAGTGGAGGCGACACGCTGTGCGGGCAGCGTCAAGTCAAGGGCCAACTTGCCATCTTGTGTGGCTCCCACAACTCGACTGTTGCCGGCTTAAGTTCACATTTGGCCCGAATGGCAAAGGATCAACTATTTTCATACAATTAGGCAGCGGGTTAGGCGCACCAGTCGAGGGGTCAAAGGGCACGCAAGAAACTCACTCAAATATGAACTCCACTTGCCTCAAAAAGTTGCAATAAAACTTTGGTTAGAGCAAAAGCGGTGCCACAGGAGGGAGGGGAGAGATTCTTTAGCTATTTTGTTATGATAAGGAAGGGGAAGAACGGAAGGAGAGGGTAGGGAAGTAGCAACGTTTCTTGCATGTAGTTGGAATCTTATGCAAATATTTTTGGATAAGCTTGGCCAAGTCAGAGAGAGAGAGAGAGAGAGACCTATTGCAACTGTGTCTGTGTGTTGTGATGGTTTTAAATTGAGCCTATGGGCTTTTGGCCAGTGCGTGTTTTGGCTTGAAACGTTTTATGGCTGTAATATAAACTCTAATGGATTTTTATTTGAATGGCAGAGGAAACTCAATTGCTAGAAAGAGAAAGAAGAAGAAGTAGAGAGGCAGAGCTTAAACTCAGATTCATTGCCAGGTTTATTGAACTGCGCTGTGGCAAGGGAACTTGAAATCAATTAAGAAGTTTTCTAAATAAAGCAAACGGGTTCAAAGGTAAAATCGAATTGTATTGATTAAGTTTGGGCCAGAAATGCAATATTGCTAAATTGAACAATTGCAGCAACAACTATATATTGCTGTTCTCCATAGTTTTTCCTTTTCCCCGCTGCTTCTGCCACAGCAAATTATTGAATGCAATCATGAAATTCATTAAACATTTCTTCGTAACTCTTCTACGCAACTTGTCTGCACGCTCTCACTCTTCTACTGGTACACCTATACTCTCTCTCTTCTCTCTTATACTCTGCTGCAACACGCTCGCTGTATGATGTTCGAACAGCTGTTCGCACAGCGACGCGTATAAGAGCATCAACGAACATGTTCGAACAGATGTTGTTGTCGCTAATGTTTGAGAGAGAAAGAGCGAGAGTTTGGTTGCTTGCAAGGTGTTTGCTCAATTTTAAAGACAACGTTTGTTTTGACCAGGCCAATTTGTAGCAACTGCAACTGCAACAGCAACTGCCGTCGAGCTGCCCACTGTGCAGAGCAGCGCAGAGAGCAAAACAGATGCCTTGGCGTATATTGTACATTGGGGCAGATCACATTGTTATGCGCCAGGCGTCGCATTCCTTGGTCAGCCAAGGCAGTCTGTCTTCCCCGCCATTCCGCTACATCTCCCTCCACACTTTCTGCTGGCTTGTGCCGCAGAACGTAGAACGTCGTCGTCGTCTTCGGCTTCTTCTTCAGTTGCCGGTTTTGTGGTTTTTAGCTGCTTCCTTGGCGTCTCTGCCGTTGTCAGTGGATTTCTCAATAAAATTACTACGAGCACTTTCCGTTTTTCGTTCTGGCCACTGCCACTGCCAATGCCACTGCTTTGTATGCCCAACGTGCGGCCCGCTGTTAAACACAGTGGAAGAGACTTGCCATGAATCGCACATTGACATTGGCGATATTTGCAGCTGTGTCGTCCTGCGGCAGCGAGTTGCACAGTGTTGTCGTGGTCGTGGTCGTGGTCGCTTCTCTCTCTTCCTCTTCCTCTCGCTCTTCCTCTCTGAACGGAAGCAGACAACGTCGTCGCATCATAATTATTATAAGCAGAGCTGCGCTGCGCCAGAAATGGAAAAAAAGGAAGCGTAATTTGAGTCATGCGGCATGTGGCAGGGGCAACATTCGGCAGGTGAGCACAACGCACTTCTTGGCCAACCAGTTTTGTGTTTGCCAAAAATCCTTGCCACAATTCCCGTTTAGCTGCTTCTGCCTTTCCGCTTGCAGGATATGCGGCCGTGTGGCACAGTTACTTAACTTGCCTCCTGTGGCACGAGCAAAAAACAACGAGCAAAGCAGTCGAAGCAGCCCTTGTCTCATATCCCATTTCTCTTCTCTTGTATCTTGTATCTTTCTATCTTCTTCGAGTATCTTTGTATTTTGTATCTGCTGCAAACTTTGCCGTTGCTTTGGCTGCTGTTGTTGTTGTTGTTGTTGTTGTTGTTGTTGTTGCCGTGTCGCACATCTGTTTTGATTTGCCTCAGCTCCTCGCTACCCCTCGCTACCAGTCTATAACATTTTTGTAGCCATCACGTAATTCACTTTTATTGGTTCTTCTATTGTGCGTCAAATCGTTTAATCGCCTTCCCTTCCCCCTGTCCCTTCTCGCACTCCTTCCTCACCTCTGTTTCCCCAATCTTTTCCCTCTTGGCTTACACATTTGCATAAATCACATTTTGTTTTTTTTTGGCTTTCTTGTTTCTTGTTCTGTTTGTTGTTGTTGTTGTTTTTGCGCAGTAATTTCACCTTATTTTTCGATTTCAATTTTCGATTTGCGATTTTTGACTTTTGCTGCCGAAATAGCAATTAAAAGTAAGAGTGAAATTTGTGGGAATCGTTATAAATTCATTTGTGTGGTTGTTTCTGTATGGCCAACCGTTTGTGACACTCAATAAAAAAAAGAAGAGAAATTGCATCAATTGGTTTTTATTTTGTGATTTGCGAAAATCTCAAACATTTTCTCAACGTTTCGCAGCTTTCAGCTGCTTTTGATTTAGAATGATCTTTTAAAAAAGAATGACTGAAAGATTTTCAGTTTTATAACTTTTCATTTAAGTTGATGATGATACAAACTAATTAAAAATATTAAGAATGCAAGAATATTTAGTACTAGAAAGTAAGATATAATGCAAAGTTGTTAATATATTTTAACATAATACAAATAATATTATTTTAATATTTTCTATTGATTAATGTTTACTAATGACTTTTTGTTTATCTTTTATTTTGTTCAGATATTATATAATATATTTTATATTAATATTAATAATATCTATTCATTATTAATTACTTTATTCATTTGATCTTTAATTTATATTAATGTTAATATTATCTATTTAAATTTACACTCTTAAATTGCTTGTCAATCAATAGTTTCCCACCGCAATCATGTATTACATTCCCCCCTCGCAAATATGTATCTATAAGCCGCATCTACATCAACTTTGACTGTGACCTTGTCAACGACACTACAGCAAAAAGTATCTACTCACATTATGTTTATACACATGTAGATACATATGTATGTGTCTGTGTGTGTGTGTAAACGATAAGTTTGATATTGCAAAGCAATTTATGTGGGTTATCAACTGAAAATCTCTCGACTTGTTAACATATCGAACACAATTTGATATGTTGGCTGCCTCTGATTGCCGCAGGCCGCGCACAACAAATCCATCAGGCAACTAACAAACAGCAGCAACAACAACAAGAAGAACAACAACAACAGCAAGAATAACAACAATAGATGAGTCTGGTACATCGACAACAAAATCAACATTAACAACATCAAAGATGACGTTCCCGCTGCTGCTGCTGCTGCTGTTGCTGCTGACAGATGATGAGGGCCCTGAGGGGTGCCCAATAAACGGAGGCACCACCGACATTCGACCGTTTGGCAACCACAATTATTGCTGTTGCTGTTGTTGCTGCTGCTGAAATCGCGAAAATGGTTTCAATAGATTTGATTTAAAATGCTTTTGAGTGCAGAATTAAGTGGCAGTTGCTAGACATGATCGAGGGAGTAAAAGAGAGAGAGAGAGGGAGGCAGTGAGATGAGCAAGTGAGGGAGAGGGAAGGGCAGGGGACTTTATTAGCTCGTTGCGATGCTGGCGGAGGGTGCAGCCTCTGAGTTTGGATTCAGATCGCAATACAAAATCGCATAATTACATCTTAAATTCAATTGAACATTTTCATGGTGGCGCTTGGATAAATTGCTGCTGCTGTTGTTGTTATTGTTGTTATTGTTGTTGCAAGCCTGGGAAAGCGGCAGCCGTCACAGATTTTTCTTTTTCAAATCGAATGATGAAGCTGATTATTGTTATTAATCGTCAAATGAGTGAGACAAACGGTTGACCCCAAAATGCAAGCAAGCAGCCAAGAGGGGACAAGAGAGGAGCCCGAGGGGGGGGATACAGGCGTCAGCTGCACGCTTCTGAGTAATGAGACTCGTTAATTGTCAGGCTGCGTCGTCTCAGCTGTCCACAAAAGCTGGACACATGCTGCACCTGCCACCGAAACCGGCTTCTGTCTCAACAGCAGCTCCTGACTAACTGACTAACTAACTGACTGACCCTCTGCCTCTCTCTCTCTCTCTCTCTCGCTCTCTCTCTCCGTGTTTGTCACTGTCTCTTTGTCTCTCTTTTGTTCGCTCTTCTTGCATTTACCGTTGTGTTTTGTCTGTTAGCCAAAAACAACTGAAAACTTGGCAACGTGCTTCGAACCTCATCGAACAAGTTCGCCAGCAGGTGGACGGACTCATGGTTGCCACAGGGTACGGTTGCGTTGTGGCATGTGGCATGTGGCAAATGGCATGTGAATTTTGGGTGGTGGTTGCCGGCCGGCTAAAAAGGGGTGCAACAAAACTAGCGCTACCCTTCGCTAGCGGCCTTTTTGCCCACACCCCCCCCTCTAGCTCCTGGCTAACACTCTCCACACCCCTTTGCCTTCGTTCCACCGTTCCCCACAGTGAGGCCAGACCTCGAGGCACATTGCGAATCTATAAAAGTATCGAGGCGCATAAAAAACGAGCTCAGTAGTGAACGGCACTTTGCAACGGCAACGGTAACGGTAAAGGCTAACGGCTAACGGCTAACGCGACGGTTAACGGTTACATCTCTTACAAAAAAAAATACAAAATAACCAAACAAAGGAAGGACAAACACCAAGTGCTTTAAACTGTTGAGCAGACGATGCAGGCAATGAATGGGGAATATCCGCAAGATACATTGCGCAGTTGAAACGTGGCCATAAGCTGCACTATTTTGGCTGGCAACTGCTTGGCCACTAACTTATCATCATCATTGGTGAGTACACACACACACACATATCCACAGTTAGAGCCTGTCATCACCAACATCTGCGTTGTCAACAATGTCAACATGGCATCCCCCCCTCCCCACCACCTGCACGTGTGTGTGCTGTAACATTTATCTGTTACCCGCATCCTGGGTATCTCTAAGCCACATTGCGTATACGTAATGTAAGCTGCGACTTGTGTTTTTCATATGTTTGCTTGTTACTTTGGCCAGCTGCTGTTTTATTTTGTTTTTTATGAATGAATAAAAGGAAATGCGCAGTCAGCAAATATCTTCTTACTCCCCCCTCGTTTCCCCACACTCTCTCCCTCTCTCTCTCTCTCCTTATAAGCAAAAAGTTCGATACAATCTCATGTCAGTTAATTCGATTTCGATTGTTTTTCTAATGTGGGTTGCTCCAGTTTCGTGTTAGTTTCATGTAGATAAACAGTTTTTGTATCTTGTATCTTGTATCTGGGCAACAACACCAAGTGCTACTTGCCAACTTGCCAAGCTTCTGCTTCTGCTTTTGCTTTTGCTGTTTTCTTTTGTTTTCATACATTCAACTCGTTGGCAGCCTAAATTTGAATTTGATTTCAAAAAGCTGTTAACCGCACAAATATTTTCTGTGTAGGAAGGACTGACGACGCTGACGCTGACGCTGACGCTGACGACGACGACGACGACGACGGAGGCTGCCTCTGAATGGGGCTTTGAATACCAATTTCTTGAATTGCTTGAATGATGTGTGTGGGCTGCCGCACGCAGCGGTGTCCAAAAACGTTGCAAGCTTCTCTAGATAACATCGAAACTAGACAAGATCCCTTGGCCAAACAGCCACACCACAATCATTCATAGCAAACAGATTCAATTGATAATTTCCAAACTGTTTAGATAAACAATTAAAATATAAGGCTAGTTTAAAACTAGTTTGAAGTTAAGTTCACTTATAGCTATCAAAGTGTTGTCCAAGAATTGAATATGTTAAAGCATTCGATATGTTTTGAATGTTTTATTAGAATATTCACTTTAATATGAAATTGTTTTAAATGAAGTAAATTAAACAGAAAATCAGCAACTTAACTCTCTAATATTTTCTATATAAATATAATAATATTTTATAAAAGTTTCCCTTTTTTTTAATGAACTTTTCTCATCTTTTCTCCTGTGCAAGTTAAATACTTTATATAAATTATTAAATTGATTTTTATTTTGCATTAAACATTAAGATAAACAGCATCATTTAATAAACATGTTTAAATTATATTAATTATTTATAAATTCATTTGTTATTTATAAATTGATAAGTTGCTTAACCAAATTATATATATTAAATAACTAACATTAATTATATAATATTTGTTTGACAACTGTAAATGATTTTCATGTTTATGTTTGCTCAGCAATAAATTGAAATTGGAAATTAAATCAAATATTTTTTTTTTTTATTTTCTGTGAGTGTGCTGTGTTGTTGTTGTTGTTGTGCTTTTGTTTTACTGTTTAATTTGTTTACATTTTGGTTTATTGATTTATTTATTCATTCACTAAAGTATTTTATTTACTCGCTGCCGTTTAACATGTTTCACGTAAAGCGAGTTTCAATGTTGTTATTGTTGTGATTGCTGCTGTTGTTGTTGTTGTTGCTGCTGCTGCTGATTGTTGTAAGTATTTTTTTATTAATCGCTTGATTCATTCATTGACAAGGTTTACTACCTTTGAGTACGTGGGCGTGGCCATTGCCTGCCTGTGTTTCACTGTTTTTAGCGGTTCTTTGTGATTGTTTTTGTTTTGGTTTTAAATTGTCTGCTAAAACTGCATGCAAATTTTGCGTGCGACGGCAGCTGAAACAGCCACAACTACACAAATCCATATATCATGCTTATAAGCACCCATGACATCAGAGTCAGAGAGACAGACAGACGATCGGCAAAGTGAGGCAACTTGAGGAGCAATCAGACAGAGAGCGAGCGAGCGAGCGAGAGAGAGAGAAAGAGCGCGACGCGGAGACGCCACACGATGTTGATCGAGGCTGCCTTGAATTTCCACGGCCTGTCTACAACATTGTGGCATAGTCAAAAGGGGGGGGCAAGCAGAGCAGAGGGTTGTCATCTCTGGGGGCCTCAGTTGCTTTTGTTGTCGAGTGCGAAAACAAAACCAAGTAAAAACGCATAAAAATTTATAGCGTTTGCTATTTTTTAAAAATTGTACGCACTGCATTTTATTTTTATATACATTTTTGTAAATTATATATTTTTTTTGTAATTATGTCAAGTTTGCTTTTTTTTTACATTGCGAACTGATTCTGTTTTCTTTATTTTTTGTATTGTTTATTTTATTTACATTGAGGTGTGAAAAGAAAAACCGTTTAAAGAGTCCAAACTAGAACTGAAATATGCTCATTTGCAATACAAAGACCTGCATTTTTAATAGGTTACTTTAATTATTTATTCTGCTAAATGTTTGGGTAAATAAATCTATTTAAATGACCAAAGATGGTGGGGCAGGGGAGTCATGTGGAAAACTCTATTCTGTTGTGTTTATCTAGCTAATTTCCATAGTTAAACACTTCAAGATACATAATTCAACTTCAAGATATTTTTTATCAGCCAACATTCTTCGGCCACTTTGTTTTGCTGTCCCTCATCCTCCATCCCCGTCGCTTCTCCGCTCAACTTTGAACTTTGTTCGTGTGTTGCAAGCATTTAGACAAAGACAATGGGACTTTAAGAGTTGCAGTTTGTTTCAGTTGCTGCGTCTAGACCTATGAAAAACTAATAAATTAGCACATTTTATGCTCGAAGGAAAATTTAATAAATTTTCCAGACTCTTGCATAAGATGCCAGCGACAAACTGCCAGCAACAATATTAACAACAAAAGCGCGTTGCACAAAACCAAATCAAAGGCTAAAAAAAAAAAAAATATTAAAAAGAAAATGGTAGCGCGAAAAAGAGCCGCAAAAAGATGGAAAAGAGAAACGATGTGAAAAGTTGAATGCCTAACAAGTTGAAACACGTTGAAAATGCAAAGAAAATGAAACAAAAGAGCGTTGAAGAAGCAGCTCAGCTCTGCTCAGGGCAACAACAATGGCAGCATGGAAAATGTGGAAATGTCTTGGGAATCTTTCGAAATGATTCAAGTTGTTGCTGCTTTTGTTGTTGTTGTCGTAGCTGCAGTTTGTTAAATTAGATAAAAGTTTAGGAAATGTTTATGCCAAAAGTAAAGCGATGAACCCAACAGCGAAAGCAGAACAAAATGTAATAGAACCAAACCAAACGGTACCCAGTAACCAGAAACCAGGTACAATTTTACCTGCTTATCGCAGGTGAGCTAAGCGAAAGGAGCCAAGAGGGGGGCGGAGGACAGCTCGACAGTCGGCGGAAATGCAACGAAAATAAATGTGGGTAAAAATGCCAAGCAGGAAAAGTGTTTTTTCTTGCAACGCGAACAGTTGGGCAAATGTATCCAACAGATACAGATACATAGATACAAATATATATATGTATATGTATATATCTATATATATGTATATTGCAGCTAGAGTCGCAATCCAAGACGCCGACGTCGCGTCGTTGTCTGCACGTGAATATTTCACACAAAACACAAAGCGATTGGCAAATTACGACACCAACGGCGACGCCAACGCCGACGCTGACCGCAGCAGAGGCAGAAGAATGCCTAAACAGCGCAATTTGCAAATGCGAGTGTAAGTGTGAGTGTGAATGAATCATGAGTATTAACAGCAAAGAGCTAACGCCACAACAAGCCAAGGGAACTCCGCACACTCATCGCTTATCTGTTCCCTTTTCTGCCACCCCACACACACCCCCCCGTCCGTCACCATCTACCGTCACAGTACACGCCCCACTCAGTTGCAGTTGCAGCGTTCATTCATCGATAGCGCAGTGAAAATTTCGTGCGCGCGACTAAAAACAAAAGAGCAGCCAAATGAGTCGAAAAACTCAAGTCTAAAGACGAGATAAACAAACCAAGTGGCTAACAAGCGAAACAAACAAGCAGACAAAACAAAGCAATGCAATGCAATGCAATGCAATAGAGATGCAGCTGGCTAGGCACAGATACATTTGTATCTACGCATCTACGTGTGAAACGACACTAAACTGCATAGTTGAAATAACTGAGGCCAACATACAGACACAACAGACAACCAGACAAAACAAACAAAACGGCAAGTTAGCAAAGCCGTCGAAAACTTTTGAAAAGTGAAACGGAACCCAAGTCAGGGCCATTTGCCTATATCTCTGCCTATCTATCTGCCTATCTATCTATCTATCCACCTATCTATATCTGTATCTGTATCTACATCTATAACTATGTTTATATATAGATAGATAGTTGTGTGTCCGCAGAACTGGAACGCATGAGTCAGGCCCACGCAATGCGCCGTCGCACCGGCCAAAACTCAAATCCGCATCCGACTTATTATCGACCCAAAAACAATATAAAAAAAAAAAACAAGTTTTTCCCACGGCACACAGTGAGCTGATAGTCGCGTGGGCAAAACCCCCGCATACGATACGTATGCGATTCGATTGGAACCTACCCAGGGGCAATATACACAGTCCAAATCCATATCCAAGTCCAACTTCTTTGACGTCAGGCGTTTCGTTGACAACTTTAGCCAGAGCCAGAGCAGCTCGTGCCTTTTAGCCCATTTGGCACCTATTTGCCTGCTTGACGGGGGTGTTGTCGTCTTGTCGACTTGGCAGTTGCCTTTACTGACATAGAATTATATGATTATGGCACTGCAAATTTGTTTATAACTTGTCAGCAGATCGTAATTCATATTGTGGTAGCCAGCACAACAACAATAACAACAACTCTTGTCTGTATTTTGTATCATTTGCTGTCTCGTGAGCAGTTTCTATTTATTATTTTATTATTATCTAATTTCCATCATGTGACAACAATTTGCAGGCGGAAGGCGAACAAACAAATCACAAGCTACAATTGTAAACTGATTTAATATGATAAAATATATTAGCACTTTCATTATTCCAGCAAAGTGAACTCGATCTTGATTATCGCAATACATTTCACTCAATGTCAGTGCAAATCGAGAGCAAGAAAATGCAAGCGTCTTTGATGATAACAAATAATTAAATAATTCATTCATATTACGTTTTTTTAGCTATTAAAAATTCAATGAAAAACAATTTCGACTATTCAAATTTATACATAAAATCAATTAAATTAAACAGTTATGTTCTTTTTTATTAATCCGAACTAGAAATATGGAACCATTAAAAAAACTTAATCATTTGCATAATCATATAAATAAATTCATGTTAAAATATTTACGACTTTAAATTGAAATGCAGAACTTTAAAGAAACTCTATCCAACTAAGCCCTATTAACAGTTCTTTTTATAAACTTTTTTTTTCATATTTTTAGCCAAAATCATTTAAATTGTAGTTGAAAGTTTTAAACTGTTTTGGTACGGCAATTTCGAGTTTTAACTGGGTTATTTTTAGGACCATTTAAAGCTACCAATAACAGACCAACAACAACAAAAATAAATGTGCATCAAAAGTGGATGGAATTGTGCAAATATGCGAAATGAAATGAAATATTCTCGCAATTAAAACTCACAAATGTGTGATTAGTTTTATTTTCTGTTGCTGTATTTCTTTTTTATTTTTATTTTCATTTTATTCTGTTGTGTTCAACCGCAAAGCGAATTATGCAGCTTTACAGGCAATTTAGTTTAGTTAAACAATTCAAACGGTAACTGTAAAATATTTATAATTAAAACATGCCAACATATAAACAAAGAAAACCCACAGAGAGGGGGCGGTGTAATGCTGTAAAAGTTTAAATATATTTTGTTTATTCGCGCGTTTCAAATAATCCCAACAAACTCTGGTTGATTTGCAGATACAAATGCATCTTATAGATACATTGGCGATCACATCAAATTTGCATTAGCATGAATGAGCGCAGCAAAGAGAGCAGCAAGAGAGAAAGAGAATTGAGGAAAAGAGGGGAGAGAAAACTAAAGCAAACGTCAGCTGCGACGTCGACAGCGTTTCACAGTTAACTCAATTAACTTATAAAATGTAAACTATGCGAGCGCCGACACCAACAACAACAATAGGAATAGCAATAATAACAACAAGAACAACAACAACAACAACAACAACAACAGCAATGCTGCTCAGCTAAACGGCAACGGTGATTAACTCTTGGCCACAGTGGGGCATCATCCACAACCACTGGGCCTGGCTTTCCATATGTAGATGCGTGCCTCGAGATAGAGATAGAGTTAGAGATACGTGAATGTATCTACAAGTTACAAGTTACGCTTTGCAGACTCGCGCAGTCAGCTGAGCGCGAATAATTACCACGCCACATCTTCTATACCAAGGGGGAGGGAGCAGGGCAGTGCAGTTAGCTGTGGCAAGCTAAGGCGCCGTATACAAGCGTCGGATACAGTCAAAGCCGCAACTAACTCAACTAAACAGAGTTGGCGCGGTGAATGTTTAGCTTCAAATGAATGTAGATCGCACGCTGACCGTGGCCAGGCAGTAACATAGGCTGGCGCTGCATATGGACGGTGTGGTTGGGTCGTCGGTGGGTCGACGTCGAGCGCCAGCGGTGCTAATGTGCTTATGAACGCCAGTTGCTGCCACAGGTCGCTCGCTGGCGAAATGTGATAATCGGACGAGGCGACGCGCCGCCAGCAGTAAACTTCAATATCGGTTCAATGTGCGCGAATGCCAAAGCGAATGTCGAGTAGACGAACAGGCAGGCAGACAGACAGACAGACAGACAGACAGATCGACAGACAGACAGACGAGCAGACAGATGGACAGACACATTTGCACATTTTGCAGGTATTGAACCCATTAATGGGCGATTTGTGTTCAGCCGCGATTTTTCCCAGCAAATGAAAGTTCGTTCAAGCTCAACTCAAGCCAACCCACCGTTTGCCCAATTGTTCACTAGCTTATTAACGAGCAGTCGATATTAGTTTAGATAGTATTACTTTCCATATGATATCATAATTGAAATCAATCAAATAATTATAATTATCAAATTATTTGGAAATTTGTGGAATATATTTTCTGCTGTTAAATAATATTTAAATTTATTAATACGATTTTTAAAATATATTTTATATTATTTGATAAATTATTTGTCTACTATTGCTTACACTTAGTTTGGTTTGCTAATAGTTTTATTTAGTTGTATAGTTTTTATTCCTTTTTAAATGTTAGATAGTTCTTAAAACTTAAGTTTTCTAGATTCTGCAACTGAAGTTATATTGTCAAGCTGCAGTTACGCTTTCCTCTTAATCGACTTGATGAGAATTCAAAGATTTCCCCAACTAAACTAATCGTTATAAAATAAACTTGTTAGTTGACTCATGAACAAACAATTCAAGTTATACGAATTCTAACTCTTCTGTAAATCATTTAACAATTAAACTAATCATTTCCATTTTATTTATACTTCCTAATTTTTTTTGTTTACACAATTTTCTTTCTTTGGTTTTTTAGCATTTATGCTCCACTTCTCCTCTTATAAGCCCACTTCTTTAAACTTTATAAATAAAGGTAACAGCACTGTGTGTTTCACAAATATTTCTATGTATATAAATTTACACAATATCTCGTTCCATTTCTGCAGATCTTCTAAGACTTGCATTAATATTTTTCTGCATTTCCATACAGCAAATACATTACCAAGTAGTCTATTTCTTTTGTTGCTTGCTGACCCAATTGACCAGGTTAAAGTTGCTTTGTTGCTGGTCTTCTATATGTTTTTTTTATTCTTGTTGCAGCTGAATCCAAAGTACGCAACACAAAAGAGTTTTCATGCCATTTCCATTTCCATTATCATGCGAAATGTTCTAGCTGCATTCCATTGCGCTTCCCCTTTTATACTCCCTCCCTCCCTCCCTCCCTCCCTCTCTCTCACTCTCTCTCTCTCTCTCTCTCTGTCTGTCCACGCAATTTTCTTGTTGTCTTCTTATTAACATTTTTTGCTACGCCCTGCCGCCCACACTTGGCGCATAATTGCCTTTTGATGTTGATGTTGATGTTGTTATTGTTTAAAGAGTCGCCGCTGGCCATGTTCATGTCGCCATTGACTCCTGCAACAGATGCCACACGAGCCGCACTCCCTTCTGGCTGCCTTGAGGTCGTTGCGCATTTAAAGTAACATTAATTGTTATGATTTACAATGAGAAACATCATAAATTAATTATTCAGCAGGGGAAGGAATGGAAGGGAAAACAGACAAGCAACGTCTGTGTTTCTTGACCAATGGCCAGAGTGAGAGAGTTTCCTTGTTTGTTTCCGCCAAATGATTTCCTAAGAATCGTCTATTGTCGGGGAAGCGGGGAATGCGAGGATGACGGGGTAGTCGGGAGTAGTCGGGAGTAGTTAGAGACCAATTAGCTAACGGAACTACGTGCAAATCATTGCATCTTGTTGATGGCTGCTTAACCGTTCAATGCTGCGGTTCATTTTCCGACTCATCTGAGATAGTTTTGCATCTGCAAGAGTTGCTGATGTTGCTGCCTCTGCTTGCCACTTGGAAAGCGGGTTAATTGATGGCTTTTGCATTAAATTGCCACGCTCGACAATCAGCGGGCAATTGGTGCACTCAATCCATGTATGTATGTATCTATGTACGTATCTGTATCTGTCAATCTGTATCTGTGCATCTATGTATCTGTGGCATGCAGCAGCCATGCGCTTTGTATCTTTTGCATGCAGTCGCGTTTTGAAGTTAATTATCGAGTTCATGTTCGTGCCGCAATTTCTTAAGCTCTATTAGATCAGTCCAGAGAAATTCACAATCCAGATAAGGCCACATCTCGTAACAGTGGGAGATACTTTTGCTTTAGTTTAGAATAGAACATAAATCAAGTGTGTGCCCACATTATGATTTCAGTGCCATCTGCGTAACAGTCCCAAACTAATACCATTTATTTGAAACACACACACTTGCCACAAGTTCACGCCACACACTCACCATTCGCAGTTGCCGGTTGTCGTCATCGTTCTGGCGTCTAGACATTGCCCAGTCGAATCTTCTATGCTGGATTCCATCCGCGCATAACCCAGCCACGCACATTAATCGGATGCGTGCTAAATTTATTGATATGTCAATGCTGTGCCCCCCCTCTTCTAACCTCTCTATGCGTTCTGTTCCCCCCCTCTGCATACATTGCCTCGCTGAGTGGTCCGAGCGTTGTCTCCTTGAGTTGATACCACAGATGTATTCTCGTCTTGTGGCCTCACGCCAAATGTTAGTTGACATTATCTAGAGTCTCTTCCTCCTCCCCCCTCTGTCTCACTGCTCTCACACATTCCCCAAATTGTTTTCTTTACTCTGAATCAATTTCGTCATACTCACATTATTCGTATTGCCATCGATCCATGTTAGATACGAATTATTTAATTTCAACTCAGACAAAACTAAACTTCCATTTGCATTTCCTCTTTTGCTTTTGCGTGATTCATTTTCATATTTGTTGTTATTTTATTACAAACATAATGTTTGTCTTATTTTCATTATTCTTATTTTTGTTTTTGTTTTTGTTTCTGTTTTATTTCATTTTTTTCCCTATATATTTCCGTGTGAACTTCCGTTTTTGTTGCCAGCCGCAGCTCCGCCCTGTCCCTCCTGGCCGAGTAAGGCAAAAGTTTGGTACGTGTTTGAAATATTGATAGCGAGTGCAGAGACCACAACAACCAACAGCAGACATTCAGTAACGCAGCGGTGGTTGCAACAACAACAACAACAACAGTCTAGTAACACCTAGCTTTGGTCGCTGGTCCCCTCTCTCTCTTCATGTTTCTCACTCTCTCTCTCTCTCTCTGTCTCTCTCTCTATCTCTCGCTGTCTTTCTCTGTCATCCGCAGCCTGTCGCTTTTGGCGATTTCGCTTTGGCTGCACGACAACTCTGTGCCCCCTGCCCCCCTCTGTGCCCAGCCCCCTATTCAGTGTCAGCCTCTGGTGTTGTCCCCCTTTACGGTGTCATTAGACAATAACTGGTAATAATCGTTGAACCGTAAAATAAACATGGATACGCGCTGCACTTGTTTAGGTAACACCAACCAACACCAACAACCGAACAACTCGGCAACTGAGCAACTGAACAACCGAACAACAACCCGCCGCTTGGTCAGGTGTCGTTGTCGTTGTCTGTGTCCCCCCTCCCCCCCACTTCTGCCACCACCCCTTTAGCCAGTGGCATGGGCTCTGTTTGCTGCAGGTTATTACGACTATGTCTGACAACTGCCTTCTGCCTTCTGTGTTCTGCGTTCTGCCTTCTGTCGTGTTGTGCCGGACGTTAACTGATTTGTGCATTGACGCGAAGTCGTAGAAATATTCAACATAAATACAACGAACAACGTGTACTTTCGGACTTAAACCAAGTTGTGGTGCACCTCTTGTTGCTGTGGTTGCCTCTGAATCACTGCAAATGGTTTTAATACTCTCTACTACACAATACAATATTTATTTTTTTAAGCTTATATTTATTTCTTTTGTTTGCTTTGTGAAAATGTTGCAAATCATTAAATACAACTAAGTTTTCAAGCTTTAACGGAGCTGCGTTCTCAATCGCTTAGAAATTAATTGAAAAAGTAAAAGAATAAATTTAATATGCATAAACGGTTAAGCCAATTGAGCAAACCAGGCCGAGATTTGCATCTTCATTGCAGCACAAATGAATCTTTACTTGCTTAACTGGTTCAGGTTGCTTACACTTGATAAAGGAAGCTTTAATTTTTTTTATAATTATTATTATCATGTTTTTAGCTTTAATTTCTAAGCATTGCCATTTGATTGCTCAATCTGTGAAATGTGAATATGTAAACGAGCAACTGGGGTAAGTGGTTCCGTTTGATGTTCTAAATGAGAGTATCTTAAGTTCATCAGCAAGAGCAGCTTCTGTTGAAATCGCTGGCACAGATACAGATACACAGATACACGGTTGCAGATACAGATACAAGTACATGTAACAAGCAGTTGCTTGTAGGTTAAATTTTATGTCAAAAATTTTACGGCTAGCATGTAGTGTGGCCTAAGGAAGTTATAGACGGGAGGGAGCTACAGGAAAGGGGGGTGCTGGGCAAGTGTTTCACACAGTAAACTTAAAGTTAATGAAATTACAACGTAAGCAGCCAAACGCAATAAACACAAAAGAAATTACAATTAAATTGAAAGCATGCAAGAAGAGATTCGAGTTGAGTTTCCCTCCCCGCCGCCTCTTGTTACTTCTGCTGCCACCAAAGACGTTGGCGTGGCATGCAACCCAAATGGAAATGAACTTTGTGCAACTGTGGCAGCTGCCAAGAAAGTCGCGTGGGCCGCTGTTGCTGCTGCTGCTGCTGCAAGTGTTCCTCCCATCCGTCCTGCTGCCGTCTGGAAAGCCCTATCGCGATGCTCCATTTGCTTCAACCCCCCCCTCACCCCTCTAACTTCTTCACCACCTTCTTGTCTGCTGTTGCAGCTTCAGCTGCGCACTTGATTCCATCGCATGACGTGCGGCTTTTAATCGCATTCGTTTCAATTGCCGGAATTTGATTGTGAAATGAGCGACGACTTTGGGCGTTGAGACCTCACTGTTTCACCTCCCTTTCCCTCTCCTCTCCCCACTCCTCACCGCATCTACCTATGTCTGCACCGACTTTCTTTGTTCAGCCAAGTGAGGCCCTGCACTTCTTTCATAACGCTGCCCAACTATTTTAACTTGAAGCGCAAAATAAAAAGTGCAAATTTAATGTTAATGTTATTGTTTAAACTTGTAGTCATCGTATGTTAGTATTACGTACTTATAGCTTGACTTGTAAAAAGTGAAACCTTAGGCTCTATTCTCAGTCTCTTTCCACCTCCCTTGCCCCTCTCTTATCGTTGTATTTGTCTGTTGCGTGTTGTGCATAGACGTAGAGACTCGCACATGTTTTACAATTGTAGTTTTTAAACAATTTTCTCGTCATTGTTGTTAATGTTTGTTTGCTGTTGTTAATGAAACTTTCTATATTCATGATTTGTCGTAGTCGCCTTAGTTCTTTCACTTTGGTACCGGTACCGGTACCACCCATCCACCCACACTCATCCAAGGCCATGCTGGAGTGTTGCCAACTTGTTTTTAGTATTTCTTTCTTGTTTTTCACTTTTCGCATGTTTCCCATAACTGACGGCATCAACATTTAAGCCCAGTCATAATTATTATGCACATTTCGCTTTCTCACTCTCACAATTCACATTTCCTTTTGTTTTCCTTTTTACCTCTTCCCTCCCCCCTCCGCACACAAAATCCACTGCTGCTCAGTTCCATGGCAGCAGTAATTAAAATTTTACTTTGCACATTTCACTTGACTTTGCTGTCACTCGCAATGCATTCCGCGTTTTTTGCTAAATGCATTTTTATTTTCCTTTTATGCAACTTGCAGAAGCCATTCACAATTGTAAGTTTTAAGCTGATTTTCCCGGCACTGTGAACCATTCAAAAAGTTTTAGCGCACTCTGCATATGTCGAGAGAAGATTTGGTTGCTTAAAGAGATTTGTAAGGCTGTTTAAATTTATATAAAAATAAATTAAATAAATGATCTACAGTTTCTATACATATTATCGAGCTATTAATTAATAATAATAATAATAATAAAGTGCATTCTCTTCACTGAAATGAAAGTCAATTAATAATTAATTAATTAGCAGAGTCACTTAATAAGTCACTTCCAATACAAACATATGTAAATTATAATTTTTGTATTTGTGTTTTTTATGAATAAATCTTTAAACTTTTAATCACTCTGCTTTGTGTTATAAATAATTTACACTTTAATTTAATTATAATAAATTTGTAAATGTAAATAAATTTATAAGCACTTTGCGAACATTTGCTTCTCACATAATAATTTCATTTATTTAATCAGTGTAATGCATGAATTAATAAAGAATGAATTAATAGAAAAAGTGGATATGTTAAGGGGGTCACACACGTATTTGATAAATACAAATTCAAATACAAATAGTAAACACTATGCAAATTAAATATTTGCCAATGCAAATACAAATACAAACTCAAAAACCGAATCAAGTGGGGCAGCAAATAGTGTGGCATGTGGCATGTGGCAACTGGCAAGTGGCAATTGGAAAGAGCAGCAAGCTAGCCTCAAGGAGCTTCAATTGCTTGCATAATCCAAAATACATTGTATATACACATACATGTGCATACATAACTTGTATATACTTGAAAGTTGAATTCATGGCTCGGCTACAAGGATATGTGCGTGTCCTGAATGGGCACAACAACGTACAAACTTGCGTGTGAAGGCCAACAACCCAAAAAGCAAACGAAAGCAACAACAACAGCAGCAACTATCGAACAGAACAGCAGCACTGAAACTGAACATTTAAGGACATTAAGGACATTTCTACACCTGTCGATATTTGTACAGTTTGGCGTGCGCTCCGTTTCTGTTCATTAAAACGAGAACAACTCCCCTCAGCCCCCCGCCAACCCTTGCTCTTACCAGAACTGGTTTTACTGCAGCCCCCGAAAAGGATCGATGAATGGAAGATGGAAACGCAGCATTTCCGTTCGCAAAACTCGTTTGCAACAAAGTGTCCTGTTTGCCTGTTTGCCTGCCTGCCTGACTGCTGCCAGTTGTTTGAGGCGCCCCAGAAAGTTACCGTTCGACATGGGACTGCATGCCCCTACCACCGCTAACAGCTCCACTATTGCCACCATTTCAGTTGTTGCCTGTTTGGTATCGGCAGCCCCAAAAACGTAATCACCATTAAAACTCATTACCAAGGGCAACTGCCAAATGCCGTAATACACAGCACAAAGCCAGGTCAGAACAGACCAGGCCAATATTCCGCAGGATACTTAAACCAGCACTGACCACATTAAGTACATCGAGCAGTTCAACGATTAATCCATGCAATGGTCCCAATACCAAACACAAACAAGCTGCAACAACAGCAACAAAAACAACAACTTAAACAACAAGAATAACAACATTAACTTCTCTTAGCGATTTTATGGGGGCAGCTGAACTTTAATTTACAACACATCAAATTGTTTCCATTGTCAACTCAGCTCGTGGATTATTTAATTAACGTTTCCTCTGGGGCAGGGGAACTTTTGTAACAGTGAAACTTTGCTAAAATGAATTGATTGCAATAGTGATTTCAACAACTGCAGAACTTCAATTAAAATGTTAAATAAAATTGTGAAAATTCAACTACAATTTTAAATGAAAACATAGCTAAATTAAAGTTAGAAAACTTGCATCCTTTAAGTGGAAATTGGATTGTTTTATGAGTTTTATTTAAGTTCAACTCATTTAAGAAGTTTTACATAAACAGTTGAACGATGAGTCATAATTTGAATGGTTTTAAAAGACTTGGAAAGCATTTATACTAACTGCTGTATCGGTTAGTTTTCTGTGATTAGTGTTCGACTATAAGTAGTACAGAAAGCAGTGAAACGTTTACTCTTTTACATTTGTTTATTTATATTAAAATTTACCTCTTTTATTTTTCATTTAATTAACAATTGCAGCTATTAATTGACACAATCTATTTCCTATTTCCCATTTTTTCCCAACCAAGAGATGAGCTTTACAGCTGTTAGGGATTGAAATTGCAGCCAGTTTTGTGTCTGGTAGCGATAAATAAATTTGATTGTCAAAAAATGCGCTAGGCAGCAATATAAATTGCGACTGTTTTATGGCTGTCTAGTGACATTACAAGAGGCATTTTATAAGCATGGACAGCAGAGAATGGGCTGAAGAGGGAGGCACTTATTGACTTGGCTGGCTGAATGGCTTGGTTGGTTGGTTGGTTGCTTGGATGGCGCCGTGGATGTCGTCGACGACTGCCAAATAGAGTCGAGAATAATTGCGCTGCAGTTGTCGCAAATGGCAGCAGGAACGTGGAAATTGTTGGACAGACAACCTTGAGCTAATTTGGCAAGAAAAAGCCATCAGAATCCCCATGTAAACCCCACTCACTCGCTCTTCCTCACTCTCTGTCTTGCTCTCACACTCACACTCACTTACGTTGTTGTTTTTGTGTCGTTGCAGGGGCCAACTGTGGGCCAGACAAAATTCCTCGCACAGCGCCGTCGGCAACATCATGACAGCCGCTAAGTGGGGCACCGTCACAAGGCAGACGCCCCAAAAATAGACGCGGCAACGCCAAAGGCAACAACGGCAACAACGGCAACAAATCGGAAATGCTCTCGTCAACCGTCTTGCAGATGCCGCCGTCTCAATCCCGCAACAGCGGCCTGGTGCTGGGCGTTTGCCTCGACCAGCTGATGCAGCAGCCAACACATCCCGTCACGATGTCAGCTAAGCTGCCAACAGGCGACGCATTGAAGGAGAAACACTTGACATCCAGAACAATACGCTGCTGGCCACCGCCCTGTTTCATTGTGCTCGTCTCACTGCTCGAGGTGGGTGACCATATAAAGTATAAGCTGACCCATCTACTTCGCCCCCTTCTAATGCGATTAACCTCGTCCAGCCAGAGGGGTTGATTGAGTTGTGGCCACACACACACACACATACGCACACACACACGCACACAGAAGAACCAAAAAACTCCACCGGGCATCGTGCCATGTTGCCATGACATCGTCCACATTGCACAACATTTCACGTGCCCATTTCGGGGGCGATTTAATTGCTGCCCACTCAATGCAACTAGCTTCTTGTAATAATCATTTTATAACTTGTTATAATTCTAAATTGGAAAATGAAATGCTTACAAAATTAAGTACTATTTCGTACTACATACATACATTTATAGCCGCTTCACTTAAATGAAATTATGAAATGCGAATTAAAGCAGGAGAAGCACTGAGAAGTTTACGGAGTAAAGAGAGAAGAGAAGTTCTTAAATAGTTCTTCATAGTTAAATGGAAAGTTAAAGTTTGTAGTCTAGTCTCTGGGTGTGTTTTAATATTCAAATATTCTAATTCAAACTGATTATTTAACATATTTCATAGCAATAGTAAGAGACTGGAAATAGTTATATTTATTAACTTTTAATAACACTAAGGTTGTAAAATTTATTGAGCTCAAACTTAGCTATACAAAATGTATATTATTATTATTATTATTTTGTGATAATGATTAAATTGCATAACTACTTCATAAAAGTTCCCTTTCCCCTTACAAGTTTAAATAGTTTATATGATATTTTAACGCTTGCTTCCTCTCATAACTTCCCCTTGTCTAATAGTTTAAATTACAATCATCAACTGCAATAGAACTTAGGAAATCATCTCTTATAGCGCTCTCAATTTAATATGCAGCATCTTGGCCATTCCTCCCTCAGTGTTGCATGGCTGGCGACCCTCCAACTGTTTGCTGTTTGCAACAGACTCCCCGCAGCAGCTGTTGCTTGAATTGTTCCCCCATTTTAGTGCGGACTTCTTGAACTTCTTGATCTGGACCCTTTTTTTGTGTGTTTGCGGCAGACGCATCTTTGGCGTGCCACAAACTGAAGTTATTTGACTGAAGAGCAAGGGTGGTTCGATTTGGGGTCTTTGTGGGTGTCCCCAGTCAAGCAATAATACAACCTGATCATATTTCAGTGCCTGCCACAAGACCTTGCCTCAACTTGTGGGGCATATAAATTTGCCGAGTGGCCATAAAGCGAGTAGCGACTAAAAGCATTTGCAAATGGTATTTTGGCTTCCGGGTAAAGGATATACGAGTATGAACAGTAATGCGAAACAGGAGACGACTCCATATGTGGCAGGCAGCGAGTGCGTGCGAAAATCCAACACTTCTGTGTCTGGGTTTATGTCTGCCACTCTCAGACTGGACGCCGCCAATCACAGGAGGGGGCACTTGCAATTGCAATTCAGATTGGGATTGGAATTGGGATTGGGATTGCTATTGGGTACGGATTGTGGAATGTGGCAAGCCGCATAAAATTTGCCAACGACAACGACTGCGACGACGTCGTCTCGCCACTGTCTGCTGCCAGTCTCGTTGTGCTCAACTCGGTTTGGGTTCGTTTCGCATCCCAGCCACGGTCTGAACCTGAGGGGTTGCTTTGGCTTTTCTTGGTTTTCGTTATGGATTTTCCGTTTTCTTTGCTTTTGCTTTGCTTTCCTGCCAGAACGACGGCGCCGTTGTGGGGCTGAAAAATGGCTTACATTGTGATGGCTTTATAGCCGCCCCCTGTCTCCAAAGCACAATAGAGACTGAAGCAATCGAGATGAAGAGAAAGAGTAAGCGAATATATCATGAATAGGGTTAAAAGCACACTCTGTAACTTAACCTTTTGATAGTCCAAATGTTCTTTTTACACACATTACGTTTAAATCACAAAAACCATTCAATGATTTGGTTTGTCTTCACTTCCATCTATTTTCCAGATCTTTGTCTTTGTCTATGTTGGCACTGCTCCGCTGGAGGACTCTCCTCTCATCTATCGGCCGGATAGACGCCTGCAGCTTTGGCGCTTTGTATCCTATGCTTTGTTGCATGCAAGTTGGTTGCACCTGGGATTCAATGTGGTTACCCAGCTGCTTTATGGCCTGCCGCTGGAGCTGCTCCATGGCTCGGGCAGAACGGCTGTTGTGTATCTGGCAGGTGTCTTGGCCGGTTCGTTGGGCACCAGCGTTGTGGATTCTACAGTCTATCTAGTGGGTGCCAGTGGAGGAGTTTACGCTCTGTTGGCCGCACAATTGGCCAATGTTCTCTTAAACTTTGGCCACATGCGACATGGACTTGCCCAGCTGTTAGCTGTGGTTATATTCGGTGAGTTGTCACTAATCTCTCCACTTTCTTCGCTAACTGTTAAACCCATTAGTCTCCTGCGATCTGGGCTATACGTTGTACTGCAGACAAATGGCATTGGTGGAGTATCAGCCATCAACGGGACCCACGATCTCTGTCTCCTACATAGCCCACATGACGGGCGCCTTGGCAGGACTCAGCTTGGGTCTCTTTCTGCTGCGACAGCTGGATGGCAGTCTGCGTCCACGACTGTTACGTTGGTTAGCCCTTGGGGTTTGGGCCACCTTCAGTGGATTTGCCTTTGCCTTCAATCTGGTCAACACAGTGACGGCTCAGTTGCTGGCCGAGCAGGAGGGCGAGGTGATCAAGCAGCATTTGTTGCACGATCTGGGCATGGAACGTTAAGAGCTGCTCAAAGCCGATCAAAGACTGAACCCAGTCAAGCCCTGAAACTATACTCATCATATCTGAATAATAGACTAGTCATTAGCACGTAATGCATTCCAGGACAATGTGCTCAAAAGTATAACTCTAAGAGCCTGAACACAGTGGGGGAGACACTAATCTCTCTCGATCAGGTGCGCTCAAAGGAAATCATATGCTACCAATTATCTTATGTAAATGCCAAAAGAAATGTTGAGTCGATGAGGACAACTCAATTGCTAACTGAGCGTGGCTCAATCCAGAGACTTTGATAAACAATTCAAACTATGCCGCTTCAAATAGATCCAACATATCTGGGATCTATTAATCCTGCGTAGTGCTATGCATACTTTATACGATGCCACTGTAATCATCCCAAGTATTTATGAAATTATAATATGCGCGGTCAAAACCAGTTTTAGCTAGGCTACAAATGACTCAAGTCCTCAAAAAGGAAACCTTATAAGCAATAAAATTACCTATAATCTAAATAAGAAGTTGGGTTTATTTTTTAACGGAAAAGTTGGTAAGTAAATTCGTATTAATCAATTTGTTTAGTTGAGTGTATTACGGGCAGAGTTTATTATTTATATATTCAATCATTTAAGAGTTAATTAAATGACTTTTTGGCCCTGTTATATATATTATTATATATTATTTTCTAAGAACGCTTTCAGTTAGGCGACATTCTTAAATAATATTCTTATTCAGATACACCTTTTAAATCGATTGATCGATATTATAATATACACAATGCTACACTTTAGAGAACAACTGCTTAAAGCAGAACTTCAACAGCTGCATAATGTCTGAGAATTATTCTACATCATAAAATAGATTCGTTTATATTCGTCATTAACTCAATTATATACTTATACATTTCAAAGAAAAATATAAAGAAATAAACACAGAAAATCGCATGACTTTTGGCCGGATTCATTCAGTGTTTTATGAAGCAATTTATGGCTATAATATGTATGTGCTTATGAAGGTGGTACAAATAAGCAACAGCAACAACAGCAACAACAACAACTAGTTAACGAAGCACAACAACAAAGACAACCAGAACAACAACAACAACATTAAGAAACAAATGCATTTGGCAATTGGCGAAACGAAAAGTAAATAACAAACAAAAAATTAGCCGCTCGATTTTGTTTGTTGGCATTGCCTCATCGAGAATTGGCCTAATTAGGCACTAGGGCCGCCTCATAAAAGTGGTGCTGGTTAGAGGAGCTGTGTGTGTGGTGGGGACAGGGCGTGTGTGGTTGGCTTTTGTTTTGGTTTTCGGTTTCGTGTCGCAGTTTGCAAAGCCAAATAAGCAACACGCAGGCTGATGGACATCAAGATACGCTTTAGATAATTTTAATTGAATTAAAATAAATATTTCAAAAATATTTAAAATATATAAAAGTTGCATAAATATATACTTTAAAACATAATTATGTATATGCAATTATAACTACCCTATTTGATAATTATTTTAATGGGTATGCCAAGCTGAGAAACCAAAATTGTAAACGTTTTCTGTGTTTGCACTGAAATTTAATAACTCGTCGCTGCATTTTGTTGCGGCATTCGATTTCTGCTGCTGCAACAACAATACCCTCTGCTTCTTCTACTTCTTCTGGTTCTTCTTCTTCGGCCCATGCCTGCCCTTCTCTGTGCCGCCCAAGGAGCCTCAACTTTTGACGAGACATTGATGGTTCAATCCCCCAATCGACCCACCAGCAAGTCGAGCCAATTTAGCAAACTGAATGCGATTTTTATATGCAACTTGTGCAACTTGGGTTGTGTGTGTGTGTGTGTGTGCAACAACACGACTGGCCTGCAGATCGCCAGTGGTTGCAAGTTGCAAGTTGCAAGAGACGCTTAAATCCTCGTTAAGTCATCACCCAGACCCAGGTGAGCTGCTTCTGCAAAACGTTGACAGCCACGACGAGCACCAGAAACCGGGCGACATTTGACAACAAATATTTGTGACATTAAATGCCGTGGCAAGTCTTATCCTCATCCACATCCACATCCACATGCTCATCCATCCCCAGAACAGTGCAGTGGAACAAGCAACAACAGCTACGTGCTCATTTCACTAATTTAATGAAGACCTTTGCGGTGGCGCGTCCTGGTCCATTGTCTCGACGTTGTCTTCAGATTGATGAGCATCACGTTGGAGTTCGAAATCGAGTTGGAGTTCGAGTTCTGTGGTTGAGTAGACCATATATGCCCCAGGCCTTGGGCCATCTCTACTGCTGCTGATGCACCTTCCTTCTCGTCGCTTTCACTGGCAGCGGCTGACTGACTGCATCAATAATTTGTGTTCGCCGTTGAAAATAATTGACCAAGTTTGTCTGTTTGCGGTTCTCTGGGCCCAGACGGAAAGCGTTGTGGCATTTAATCTACTTGCAGCCGTCCAAGTTCAACAAGAACTACCAATTGAAACTGAGCCTTAGCCTGAGCCTGAGCCTGAGCCTCTGTGGATGACAACGACAACGATGAAACGGCGGCAGCAGCTGCCAAAGACGACAAAAAACAAAAGCAAAAGACAAAAATCAACTTTGCTCAACTTCGGCAACAGTCCTTGTCTCTTTTGTCTCAGCCTCAGCCTCGGCCTCGGCCTCGAACTGACTGCACTTCGCGTAATTGAAATAATTTTAAGTGAAAAATCTGCATTCAAAAAATATTTCAGCGCACATAAATGTGAAGAGCAGCAAAAAACAACTAAGTAAGTAGTAAACAACTAAGAAGCAGCAGCTCTAAAGCCAACAGACTGACCAGCAGATGCCCTACAGATGCACAGAGAGCACTTCTCAAGTATTTACAGTAGAAGCATCGTCCTGTTGACAGTTAAGGACTGTCCTTAATGAGATTCCTTTCTTGAATTGTTAAAGATATATTCCATTTGGATAAGAAGCACCCACAGAGGGTTCTTTAAACAACCTAACAAACAAATTGGTAGAATCTACTGCATCTATAAGAAAGTAGCCACTACTTTAAGCCCAGTTTCATCTCATCCAAACCAACTCATCGTTCTCCAAATCGAACCAAATGGAACTCATATGCCCCAAACAATTGACGGCTCTTTTATGGTCGGACAGAGTGCACAACAATTTACATGAGCAAAAAAAGAGTCAACAGTTTGCAGTTTGGCATCCGGCCCCGGTTGGAGCCATCTTAATCCTTGGCATTAAGGCAAATTGCACCACTAACAGCAGCAGCTGCCTGGAATGGCCAGAATTCTCATTTCATAGCCAAGCAGCAATGAATTTTTGCGGCCAAAACTCAGCAGAGGCAACGATCATCGAGCACCGTAATTTGGTTAATTCGACGCTCAGCCAAAAGTCGTTGGCCCGACGCGGCCTCAGCCCACGGTTTTGGTTTTTGGGGATGGGACCACGTAATGGGCGCTCAGCACGCGGCTGCCACTCGTCAATTTTGAATGATTCTTATTATTTTTTTTTTTTGTTGGTTGTTGCTGTTGTTGACGATCGACACGTTCACGTCTGTTTCGTCTGACAAGGATGATCCTGCTTGGTTGGCTCCTTGGCAGGCGGCTTCTTCAGCAGCAGCCTCAATTTAGTTTCTGTTTGCCTCGCGGGCAAACTTCAACTGAAGTTAAGTTTTTATCACATGCTGCACTTGCCGCATTTTTCGGTGGCTGTAATTTTGCCTCAGACATTATGAGTGCACACCCCTGCCGCAGACACAGACACAGACTGAGACTCAGATCAAGACCCAGACGCGGACACAGACCCAGAACTACATTTATCACTCTGTCGATAACTCTGGAGAGTCTCTGAAGTGACAGCGATTGCCAAATGTTTTCAATGGTGAAATAAAACATAAAAGGAAATCGAAAATCAAATATAGATGAAAACAGATTGCTTTATTCAATGTTATTGATTTTTGAGTGCTTCAAAAACTTCAAACTTAGCTGCAATCTATGAAATTGTTCGGCTATGCCTAGCATAATTAAATGTAAGACTTTCTATATTACGCATACGACACGTGGCACTCTCAATTGTCAAGTAGATGTTTATATGTTTAGCCCTGTTAAATGGCCGGCTAATTTCATTGATCGTTAGCCAAGCCATGCATCTCATTAAAGCTGCCAACAAGTCTCGTCTTGTCTGGTCGCATCTGGAGGCTCTGCTCGTTTTTTATATATTTGGTTCATCGCTTGGCGGTGGCCTCATAACTCAGCTCAATATAAATCTGTTAACAAAACGCTTAATCCGCTTTGTGCGTTTTATTTATGGCCATTTGATGGCGCATTATCAGATCAGGCACATGGCACTCGCCAAGTGGCAACTGGCAACTGACAATGGGGCACATGGCTCATTGGACAGTTGGCAGCTGGCCCGCCTCATAATTGGATTCGTCACAGGCGGTTCTTGCGGTCCTGGTCATAAATCGCGGGCTGCTTGAAATGCAAATTTCGGTGGTGTTGGTGGTGGTGCTCCCAGACGTGGCGGTTGCATGTCCACGTCCGTGTCGATGTGCATGTGGAGTACCGAGTATCATCGGCAAGGCATCAAAGTGCCAGGGCGCAAATGTTCGCCAGCCCAATTAACGCGAAGAGCAGCAATCAGACTTCACTTGAACACCAAAACTGTTTGCAATTAAGCGTCGATTTTCGGCAAAGTGCGTGGCTCTTACACTGCCGAGTTGCAGTTGCAGCAGCAGCAACACCAACAAACACACCAACAGCAGTACCAACAACACGAGCATCACGAACTCAACATGATGCAGAAGCAGGAGCAGAAACAACAACTACAACGACAGCAGCAGCAACAAGAAGAAGCAACGTTTCATGTTCCTGGCTGGCTGCTTGTCGATGCGTAACAAAGGATAATCCACAAACTGACTCGTTCTCTGGTTATTTTGGCTGCCGTTGCTGCTGCTGATTCTGCTTCATCTGCTGTTGCTGTTGCTGCTGCTGCTGCACCCACCAGAAAGTCAGACAGCGTCAACAGCAACAGCAACAACTACAACCCACGCCAAGTGCAACAGGACGCAACTTCCACTTGGTGGCAAAGAAATTCCAGATACTCTAACACCATTGAAAATGAAAATACAGTTGAATACTCCACACAAATCAACTCTATATATCAATGGCAATTTAGCTACTTAATCCACACGTTACAAACAGTTGCACTTAGCGGAAACACTTGCACTGCAGCGCAGCTATCGTGTAGTAACAACAACAACAACAACTATTGCAACTCGTGTCCACACCCAAGAGGCAAAGCCAAAGGCGAGAATTGCACAACATTTGACAGCGTCCAAATCGCATAACCCGCACCCACCCATCCTTCTGTCTGTCCGTCCGTCAGATCGTCCGATTGTCTCACATGTTTTTAGCCACGTTGTAGATTAAGTGGTTTCTGCGGCCTGCGAGACTCAGGAGTCTGCCAGAGGTCTATGCCTATGGTCTATGGCCCACGGGCAGCGCATCTAATGCGCAAAGTGCTCGAAAGATCGCCTCGAGTTATTTCGGTTTGCATTAATTAAACGTTTTGGCAAGTACCTGACTTTTGGGGGTGTGAGTATCTATATCTGTCTGTCTGCCTGTCTGTCTGTCTCTCTGTCTGTTTAGCTGTCTGATGGTCTCGGCCAATTAACTTTCGCCCATTTAGCCATCAATTTGTTCCGCTCGAGAACTGTTGTCCCAGTCCCAGTCCCAGTCTCGGTCTCATCCATCCATAGTCTCGCTTGGTCCACTGCCCATTTGATCTGGCAGTCGACTTCAAAACAAGTCAGAAAATCCAGAGATAACGAAGAAAAAAACAGAAAACATCAATGCGAAAAATGAAAATCGATGCGAAAAGTGGCTATAAATTATGTCTGCGGTGGCGTCGCTGGCGATGGCGATGGCGATGGCGTCGACTGCCCGCCAAGTTGATTGAAATCGCGTCTCTGATAAAACAGAATTAAGTTCTGTTACCCAACAAAAACAGAAAAGTTTCGCAGGCAGCGGGTGTTGTGTCAGTTGCAACAGTTGCATCAGGTATGCAAAAGAGCAATATTTCACAAATGATGAGTTACAGATGCGTCTGGAGACCGATGTGGCAGCGTCTGCGTCTGCGTTTGCGTTTGCGGCTGTCTCTGTGGCAGTGGCAGTGGCTGCAGCAGATGCAAAATATGCAACTTCGTTTGCGGAATCAGCAACAAATTCACAACTTCCAACAGCCATCAGAGCAGTTCCCTTATCCCTTTACACTTACATCTGAGTCGCTGCCATAGTTGTGTCTGCCTTACATGGCACAGTGGGGCAAGTTCAATGAGAAACGCTTGAAAACTATATAAATAGAAAGTGTGGAAACTAAGACTTTTAAAATGGAGAAATTTAGACTTATTATACTTCAAATTATTTATATATTTATATTTATTTATAAATGTTAATAGTTTTTAATAAAAGTAAAATGTTTATCTGAATATTCAAACATGTAAAAGATATTTTATTTCTATACAGAAAACTTCCTTTATTGATTCTTAGCAAGAGGATCTGCCTTTTACTTATATTTGCACCTGTTTATCATGCCTCACTTGACTCATTTAATGGGTATTGCTTATATATGACTCGTGCATTATGATTTATAAATTAATTGTCTATAGTTTTCATCTATTACTCAGATAGATGCACCACTGTGCATTGTGAATCATTATTATATAGCATCTGCTGTTGGTTGCCGCTGTCTCTGCTCTGCCTGTGTTGCAGTTGCTGTTATTGTTGTTGTTATTGTTGGATTGTTTACTCAGTGCAGACCAAAACAAAAATGCAGTCAGTTGGAGACCGGAGACCGGAGCCCAGATATCGCCAGTGAAGCGTCTGCCTGGCAACGACCACCGAGCAGCAGCATCAACAGCAGCAGCAGCAGGAGCAGATGAATGGACGAGAGATGGAGCAGCAAGTTAGAGTAGAAGCAGGGCATGACCATTCGCCATTGCTGCTGCGGTAACTGTGGCAGAGGCAGTAATAGAGACAGAGACAGAGACAGAGGCGGAGGCAGAGACAGAGACAGAGGCAGTGGTATAGACAGAGGGGCAGCATAGCCACCCTGGCTGCGGTTTAGACACACTGCAGGAATCCTCCTATAGTTCTTGTTGCTCTTGGTGTTTTGTTGTGGTGAAAACGTTGGCAAGTAAATTTTATGGATTTATTGAAAATTGAACGCACTTGAAGGCTGCAACTGTTGCTGTTAAGCAGGCAGGGGGTTGCGACAGAGGGAGGGGACAGGGGAATATTGCTCGCCTCTCAGTCTGGGGGCCCCATTGCAAAGAGTCTTGTTTGGAAAACAAATAGCAAAAAAAAAAAAGCTGGAAGATGCGCGCAGAGCCAGGTCGGATCGATGTGGATGTGGATGTGGATGCCACGCGTTTGTTTGTTGCCGAGTTTTTGTGTGTTGTTTGTTTACAGAAACGCGTGCGGCCAACAACAACAAAAAACAGCAACAGAAATAACAATAATAACCACAACAACACAGCAACACCCCAACATCATATCGAGTGCAAAACGATGGCTAAATTTGAACTCAATTAATTTTCATCTTCATCTCAATGGCAATGGCAGTCACAAAACTCTCAGCTTTGGCCCTAAGATCTGGATAGAGCAACAAAAGCCTTCTTTGGTGGCGCCCAAGAACGAGTTGAGCGAGTCGGGGCCGGTTCTCGATTTGATTTACTTAGTTTCAACTTCAACTCTTTGGTTGTTCTGACTACGCCCACTCACTTTCCCAGGATGTCGACGATGGAATTCGCTTTCAATGCCAGCCACGTGGGCAGGAATCGGATCAGAGCCGTTGCCGTTGCCGTTGCCGTCTGGAGACACCACACAGTCACACAGTCAGACAGTCAGAATCAGGATCATGCAGTCAATGTGTGGACAGCGTCAAACACCTAGAAATCGGACAAATCTATGCGAATCTATTCGGTTTCGGCCATGTATAAAAATAAAATGTATTAACGAAATATTCTAAGAAACGTGCAACAATCTTTGTTCTTTCTAACACTTCGCCCGAGTATGCAAAACACTCATAAATATCTCTTAAAAACATACATATATATACGTATGTATGTCTGTGTATATTTTGTAGGTTTTGTGGCCGACAAAAGCAAATTGAAAATGTTGTCTTTGGGTCGCCCACGCCCAGCAGCTGTGGACTGGGGAGTGTTGGAGGGGGGGGGCTGAGGCAGGTAGGGGGTGACGCGGCGCCTGGCGACATTTAAAACAAATTTAAGCGACAAAGTGGCCAGACAGGTGGCTGCCGGGTCGCTGAACGTGCGTAGGGAGGGGCGTGGTGGGGCGAGGCATAGTTGTCACATAAATTCATTAATTTGTCGCACTTTGCGAATTGCCTTAAAATATTGCCAGCTTTATGGCGACTTTAATTATAGCGACGACGCATTAAAAACTAATGCAAGAAAATTAATAAAAATCTCACAAATTTTCAGATTTTCAACAAAAACCAACAAAAAAAAAGGCGAGTGGGGTGGTGAATCGTTCTGAGGAGAGTGGAAGGGGGGGGGGCGTGTTGTTGCCGCACTGGGGGCAGTGAAAACAAACTGAATGTCGTTATGAATGTTTGGGCATTTAAATTTAGCAAAAAGAGATGCGACAAGACGGCGATCAGCCCACTGAGGCGAGAGAGATCTCAAAATAGATGGTAGCACCAGTTGGTGATATTTATAATGGGAAATACCCTGGACCACCAAGGGGTAGTCACACTTATAGATACACATATTCAACTAGAAAGAATTAATTAATTTTATAAACTAAAATATTTTTGTTAATACCAATTTAATTGAATTTTAAATTCTAAATTCATGCCACACAATTAAGTGAGCCATATTCATTTACTGTTGTCTTATCGATACTTGTTCTCAAGGGTATTTGAGCTACATCATGTTGTACTTGACTTTGCTATCTTGTTTTATATACACAAAATCGTACGATATTTTCAGTCAGTGTGATCTGTCATGTATTTTTAGTTGGCCCGTGCGACAGAAGCGAAATGAAATCAAACGAAACAATTTGCAAATGTTTGCTGCAATCCGCGGCCCAAGTTGGCCACATCTTACACATGTACTACATACATATCGCATGTATGTGTGCCTATAGGTGCCTATAGGTGTCTTTAGGTGGCCCTATTTGGCCTATCGATGGCCGTCAATCAACGCCAGCCCACGCTTGTCCCCCTTCTCAGTCGCAGTCGCTATTCAATCAGTTAGTCACTTTAGTTAGTTTGTCAATCGGCTGTCCCATTAGCTCCGACACTTGCCACTCGGCTAACGGCCCATAACGGCCACTAGCTTATGACATTCATGGCTTAAAGGAGATGCGGAAGGGGGGGAATACAACTGAACTGTGGCTGCTGCCTAATCCCCACCTTATAAGCAGCTGCTTTTGATCGACCTGTAAAAATGTATGCAAATTGCTTATTGAATTGAAATTCTTGTGCCCGGTTCTCGCGACAAATATGGCGACATGGCTTGCCTACAAAATGAGTCGGAATAGCCTAAGAATATAAAAGAGAGTAAGGTGAGGGGAGAGGATAAGAGAGAGGGGGCAGTGAACAGTGAGAGCACAGACGCCATGAATCAAAATTTTGTTGTATAAATCGTATCAAGATCTCCAAAGAGTCAAGGTCTTTTCAGCTTGGACGCGGCCCACATCTGACAGTTGGCTGGCGGCAATGTGGGCGAGGGGCAGGGCTGGGCACTTGGGCATACATAGGTAAGTTTGTAGTCGCATAATTAACATGCGCCAGTGTTGCCAACGACATGACAACAGCGCGAACAACAACAACAACAACAACAACTCGCATAATCAAAGGCAACAGCAACAAAAAACAAAAAACAAAAACAAAGAACAAACACAAAAGACAAACTCTCGTGGGTGTCGAGATTTAATTTTATTTTCCAGTTTTAATGCCAGTTTATAGTTTTTTTTTTTCAGCATTAAGTTCCATTGCACTCAGTTGGCAGGAGAGTATTTAACAGTTGGGAAAGGGGGACCCCCTCAGTCAATGGGAACGCGTGTGTGTTTTTTTATGATTTGTGCAGTTTTATGTTCATTCATAATCTTTGTATTAATGTATGTACATAAATAAATACGAGTACAGTTTGTTTTGTTTGTTTGTAGATTTGTCTATGAGTCGCAAATGGTGAAAGGTTGTAAATCTCATGAATATATTCTTTCTAATGGGCAACTGTAGAAGTGATAGTCAAAAGTCAATATTTAGAATAGAATAGACATATTGTAGTGAGTTAGTTACAGACTTATCGGGTCCATGAGTTGACAATCTTTAATTAAATATAATTAAGCAAAATAATTCCATAATAAAAGTACAAAAATAAACTATTTGAATCTATTATTTATAGTATGAAATTATAATGCTTCTTAATTTATTATTATATTTATAAATATTAATTAAATTTCTATTTTATTTACATAAATATTACACTCAATTTATTTGTGACTTTATTTCAGCCACAGAACTGCTTTTGAATCTCAAGTTAAACCTAAATTACTAGATCGACATTAAGTCTCTTCCCATAATTACTAAACTTGGCTTCTACTGTGGCCGCTCACTTTTCCTGACCGCAGACCCCCCGCCCCGCTGCCTACACTTAATGTGGGCCACACGCACTAAGAACAAAAACAAAAACAAAAAAAAAAAAAACCGAGAAAAAAGAAGAAAAAAAACGTCAGAAAATCCAAAAACTTTTGCATTTTTCATTAATAAAAGTCGACGATGCTCGGTGGATATTTCGACAATGTGTGTAACACAGTAACACATACTGTGGACAAAGGGGGTGATGAGAGGGGGGCAGTAAGGAACTGGTAGTACATGAGACAGAGAGAGAGAGATATGAGAACATTAACGCGTCGTTGTTGGCGGCAATAACCAGTTACATTTTATGACTTTAGTCGAATAAGCGCCGTAGATGGAGAGCGGTTAATGAAAAGAAATGATGTCCGAAAGTAAATGAAACAAGTTGCAACAACACTGGACAGTTGACCCCCTTTTTGAGGCCCTCGACAAGGAAGTGGGTTAGGAGAGGGTAAGTAGGGGAGAAGAGTTAACTACATAAATGAGACGTCGAATTAGAAATGCCATAGAAATGAAAACTTTAAACAGCATTTCAGATTTTTAACGGCTGAAAATTTTCAGGAAATGTAATGCAGTCAACAGCGATAACTTCTTGAATGGCTGTCACTTTGTCGGTGACAACTAAATTAAACCCAGGCCGCCACTTTACACCTCTCACGCGGCTGGGCAACGGGGCAACGGGGCAACGGGGTAACGGGCAACGGTAAGCGCAATTTTCTCACCGTCCCCAAAGGGCCGCTAGACGCAGACATATACAGACAGAGCTGACCCGGGTGGAACCCGCAACAAATTCGGACACCCAAGCAGCGAAAATGGCTCTAAACTGTGATTATGGCGCTGAAGACAGAGAGACAACAACAATAACAACAACTAGATGATGAACAACAATCGCAACAACAACAAGAACAAGATGAACAACAACAACAACAACTATGACAACATGGCCACAGCGGCTGATGACATTGCCAGGCGAAACAAATAACGTTGTTTTATGGGTCGTACATGTAACATAGAGATGACTACCCCCCCTACCGCTTCCCGTTACTCTTCTACACAGCATACAGACCACCACTCAACACTATTCATCGTGTCGGTGGTGTCAGCAGCCATGAACAGGCCAACAACAACAACAACAACAGCAAGCACAATGTCTATAGAATGTACCGTAAAATTTATGTTGAAATAAAACATGACACCAATAGAACAGGCCCAGCACCAGATCAAAGATCCATAGACAGAACGCAGTCGCTGTCGCTGTCGCAGTCGCAGTCGCAGTCGCAGTCGCTGAAGCAAGCCCAACTCTAGAGCTTTCGTTTGGTTTATTAATTATGATGGAGCTCTCTGGTTATGCTACGCCTAATCCCACAAAATTGATGATGGCGCCAATGTGGCTAACCACACAAGTAATCGCCACACAAAATCCACAGCTTCCGCTTTGAGAGAACAAAGAAAACAATGAACAAACAACGAAACAAATGTCGCCACAAAATTTTGACAATCGAACTAAAGATGCGTCACCTTAACTAAATGTGATTTATGATCCCCCAATGTACAACTACAAATACATAACTTAATTGTAGCTGAGAGTAGCAAATGAAGATTAACAATTTATTAATGCAAGTCACAGTCACAGCTCTTTTAGGGGGCGGTGGCAGGAGCGGGGGGCGGTAACAGTTCCGTTTCCGCCCTTGTAAGAGTTCAAAAGCTATGCCGACAGCTCTCACACTCTTCCTTCTCCTGTCGCTGCTTGGCTGATAGGCAATGACAATTGTTAGGGGGCACATCCCACGAGGTCTGCCAAAAATAGTCGCAAAGCAAAGCTGATTCCACTCGACAGCATGGCCAATAAACCTCAAATTATATGTGTCTACTTTGCACGCAACGACATTAAAACAAATTGAAATTACCAAATGCATCTATGAAATTTATCGCATGATTGTGATCGGAGCGGGGGCGTGTGGCAGAGAGACGTCGACATCGACGATCAGCTCTTCGTTCAACGACAACCAGAGAATTAATTTATGAACATCAATCTCAATCTCCACAGCTCTGGGCAGGCTGATGCTCATATTGTGCTCGTATCCAAGTTCGTCTGCCCGTCGTTGCGTCCAAAATTTGTGTGTTTGTTATTTTGGTTGAAATTTATTTTTAATATTTTCGTAGCGCTGTGGTCTCAGTGGTGTCTGCACTCGCCCTTCCCCCCTCCCATCGCCCCCCTCTTCGCACCCACCACATCTACATCCACATCCACATTCAAATCCAATTCTGATGCCAATGCTGTTGCCGTTTGCCGTTGTCTTCATTGTGGGCGGCGGCCGAGCCCGATTCGAAAAAACACAATAAATTAAGAATATTTATTTGTTTGCGGTAATTGTGTGAATAATTGATGATTATGTGCTTTATCCACATCCCAAAAATTGCAACTAACTGCAAAGCGAGTGTTTTGCGACTGTTGTATAATTTTTAATTAATTTTCAAGTTGACCCCTGACACTAAGAGCAATTCTAGGCTCTCAAAGTCAGCAAATGTCAGTTGAATTAAAGTAAACTTATATATCTTCTCAGTGTACACTTAGCCATTTATCTCTCTAGCAGATTCTACACTCAATGCACAACTTTTATTTATTTTTCCCTACATAAATTTATTTATTAGGTGGGGAAAACGAAAAGATTTACCTTTAAGATTAATTTGAATCACAACTTTACCTATTAATCAGTATGATATAAGTATCTCGAGCTGTCCAAAACAATTGTTTCATAGCAAAATCAGATCCTACATTAATAAATGAAATGTACAACTTTATACTATATATATACGACTATTTGCTTCTTAATGCGTAGTAATTTAGTTGGGTAAACAAATCTTCAGTTCATTTCAAAATTAATCTGCTTGCATGCAATCTAAAAATGTAATTTTCTACCCAATTTCCTTTAATTTTGCAAAAGGGAAACCGCCCCTTTTCGTTGGTATCGTTTAATCTCATATAACTTTTTGGATAATTTTCTAATTCAATTGAAGCAGGCGGCCACAACAGACTTAACTTTTGCTCAAAAAGGAATACAAACAACAAGTACAACAACAAATGGGTCAAGAAGTTGGCTGATGTAGGGAGATGGAGAGACCCAAAAGCGACTAAATAACGAGCAAGATACAAAATGGTCACAATTCAAGCACAAAACCGAAACGAAACGAAACGGACAGATTTTACGAGCCTGCCCAACTGAAAGTAAACTACAAATGTTTACACAACTTGGCCTATGCCTAGGATACCCAGGATACCCGGAGTAGGAAATGCGACAGAAGCAGCAGGAGCAGGAGCAGCAGCAGCAGTTGGAGGTCGGAAAAAGTTGTAACAAAAATTGAAAAACTTTTGCCATCGTCTTGTTTCTTTATGATGATGACGATGCGACGGCAGCGTGCAACCTATGCCAACTTTTGGGTTTGAAATACGGCCACGCCCACCAATGTCAGTTCGCCCACATGAGCAATTTAGAGCAGATAAATATAAAATTTTTGGCGGAAACTTTCTCGCACATCAACTGCAAGTTTTGCCCCCCCAAAACTGAAATAGATTTTTTTATCTTTGAGTGGCAGTAAGAAACTGTCGAGCTAAAGCTATGGATACAAATGTAACTCCCTCTTAACTTTGACTGCACTCGAGTCTAGAGTTATCTTCTAGTTATCCACTTGCCGAAAAAAAAGAGAAAAGAAATAGCAAGTTCACTGCACGTATGAGGGAAAACCCCCCAAGAGTGTTGCTTGTCAGAGAACACAGAGAGATGAACTCTCAGGGATTTGCATTGTCATGTCTAATTGTGCGGAGAATTTGTATGAAAATAATTCGGCAAATGCAAGAGAAATGCGAGAGCGAGCGTGAGTCTTGAATAAATATTAAAGCAATTGAACAATTTTATGTTGTTTGTTGCCATGCAGCGAATTTAAACTTTGCGGTTGCCTTAACTTAATCAGAAGGCGCACATCAGTTTAAATATCAAATTACATTTCCCTCTCTCTTTGTACACTCCTCGATATACACCTGGCTTGCTGCAGCTCGTAGCTGTTTGCTGCGGTTTGCCAATTTTGTTAAAGATACGTAGCGCCGATACGAGGGAAATGTGTGCGCCGAGGTGAGAACAAACTGCTACTAACCGCACATTTAGAGCGCGTGAGTGAGCCGAGTGCTAGATGGATAGAAAAAGATAGCAAGAGAGAGAGAGAGAGAGGAACAGGGAGAAGCATGAAATTATTGTTTGCATATGCACATTGCAATTTTGGTTAGAAATTAACTCCTAGATTTAAACTAACGCATAAAATGATAGTTTCTTCTCAGTAAATAATATTTGAGAGCTAATAATATATATTATTTAACTTATAAGAAGCTTATTGACAGAATTCAGCAGGCATTTCTAATCAGAAGTTCAGCATATATTTCCATTGAACATTATAAACTATGTGGACCATAACAAAAGGTGAATTTCTTGTTTCTATATTGGTGCATTCTGTTGCCGTCCGTTGTATAACTACCAGCATTGTTCCATTGCAAATAGGTACGTTGCACCTTTGCAGTCTCTCAGTTGTGCATTCGACAAAAGAAAAAACAAAACCACAGCAGAACAAACGCTGAGACCGTGGCTCACATCTCGGACGCATCAACATTTCATGGAGCGAACCGCATGCCAACAAGGCCTAATTGCAACTGTGTGCACACTGGCCACGCCCACAAGCTGTGCAAACACGTTTCAAAGAGTGTGACAGTGAGTGTGTGAGTTTGTGGGTGGATGGGTGGGTGGTTGGGTGGCAACAGCGCCTCCATAATTATAATGTTGAATGTAAACACGCGGGAGTGTAACTGAAAAAGTAAATGGATAGTTTTGGAGTTACACTAACTATACGTGTATATCCTTGTCCATTCACTGCACTTGATCACTGAATCGCGTGTCGTTGCCATTTCCGTTGGCTAATTTTTCAATTCACCGCCCCCCTCCCCCATCGCGACCTTCTCTGCCCGCATCACGAAACAACTAATGGATAGAGTAAAGTGCAATTTAATTAAACGATATGCATAAACAAATTAAGCTCGACATTTCTTCAGGATGTTCATAAACTGCAATTGGCATGGCGTGTGCCATTCCAAACAAAATGTCGTCAATTACCGTTAACACATGCGAGTGGACAATATGGCGACATGTGTTTAAACTTTAAAGATTCCATTGAAGGATTAATGCGAAATTCTCTGTGAAAATTGAACACATATAAAAATATATGATGTGTAGTTTTGACAGAGAAATGCTTGAAATATTATTCGAAGTGAGGTTAGGGTTGAACGATATCGAATATTTTAGAATAATTAAAGAAGCATTTAATCATTTACATCTTCAGCCAATAACCAACTGTGAAACAAATGAAAAACAAAAGTATAAAGTGAGGTTCGCCTACACACACACGCACACACACACACAGAACTTCCAGGGATTCCCTCAAGTCTGTAAATCAAAACATATCAACAACAAAGGTGAAAATCAGGTAAGACAATGAAGAGATTACATTTACTTATTCTATCCGTTAGACCATAAACAAGTTCCTCTCGAGCTGATGTTGTCTCTTCTCTGATGCTACATGCGAGATAAAGATAAAAAAAAATAAAGATAAAGATAACCAAGAGCAGTGGCGCTAACAGGATCATAAATTTAACGATATAAATCTGTGAGTCGCAGCACTCTCCCTCCGTATGTGTCCCTTGCCCGGGGGCGTGAGTTGTAACAATTTAGAATTCTCACACACGCAGATTTTGAATTACTTTCGTTTTTATCACCTGCATTTTTTTTTTGTGTTTAATATAATTTACACGTGAGCTGCGTGGATGAGGACAAAGACGCTGACGACTCACTTCATCATAAATTCACCTGTCGTTGCCGAGTTCATCCTGGACCGGACCTGCTTCCGTTGCCCAACCATTACGCCTGTGTCCTGCCTCTATGATGGTGATGGGAAAAGCGTTTGAAAATTTATGAATTTCAACTGTGTGCCAAGTGCGCGAATATTTCGTGGAATTGTTCTTAACCCCGAGCAACATCAGACTTGAACCCGGGGCAGAAGGGCGTGGTGTGGCATGGCTGTCGCGTCACTCGAATTGAAATTTCATTAGTTTTACGATACGCTACCATAAAGAAATATCCAGAGGATGGGCACGCACCTCAATGCGAACGTTAACGTCAGCGTCATCATCATGGACAGGGATAGGGATAGGGACAGGGACAGAGACTTGTACCGAGTCTTGGACATCGTCGCCGTTTTACGACCCTTTGCTGGAAGGCCACAGCGTTAGCAAAGAGAGAAAGATAGATGTTTAAGTCGACTGAGAGTTGAATTATGGAAAGCGATTTACATTTTCCCACTCATAATTCATTTGTTGTTGTTCGTGTTTTCATTGGTTTTTCGTGTTCTTCAACCACTTTGTTTTTAATATTTTTTTATTTGCGAATGCATGAATTATGGATATTTCCTTATGGAATGCGCCTGGCATGCATACAAAGAACTAACAAACGAACCCCAGAATCAAGCAATGCGAGGAAATGTGTTATTGTTCTTCAATTTTCATGAAATTTATTGAACCAACTCAGCGAATGGTAAAGAAAACACAAGTACACATGCATAAGACATGCGTTACACCATTTATTATAGAACAACATTGAATTGTGTAATACAATTCGATTTGCAAGTGATATATATGAATGTTAAGGAATGGGATAATATCAAAATAGCAAACAGAGTATACCTTAAGGAACATTTCCTATGGGGAATGAGTGAATGGATATTTAAATATATTAAATATTCTTCTATTGTCAGGTCAAAAGTTCAACTGCATAAATGCATAAATCTTAAAAGTATTTATGGAAATACCTATAATCACAAGCATATGTCGTTTGGTATTTCCCCCCATTTGTAAATCCCCAACCAATAACTGACGTTGTAATTGACCACCGCTAGGTGGCGTAACGTGTAATTGTTGCTGCGTTAGCAGCTTTTGGACATCCATAAAAACGCAACACAATAAAATATGTTTGAATGCGTGACAGAGGGGGAAGGGGGGGGATGGTGAAGAGTAATTGTTATGTTCTTAACAATATTCTGGAAATTTATGACCTTTGCTCTGTTCAGCTGCCTGGTCGCTGCTCTCCTAGCTGGATATGCTGCATTCTGGGGAGAGCTGGCAGTGTAGAGTGTTCCAGTTTCACAGTCGCCATTTTGCTGAATGCGTGAAAAATGTTGCGAACAATTTTAATGTGCTCGCTGCGGGCGCCAAATGGAAAAGGAAAATGATATGGAAAGATGACAAATGATAATGGAGCATAATAAATTTCAGCGCTGATTGAGCGAAATGCGAGCTGCGCCACCAGCTGTGGCAACAGAGGGAAGTAAAACCTATGCAAAAATCTGCATTATGCGCAAATAAAGGGAAAATATGAATGAAAATCTAAGGAGATTTTACTTAACAATGCGACCCTCTGTACAAAAATCAGACAGGCAAGCAGTCAGCCCTCGAGAGCGAATCCTTACTAACCATTAATGAGACTAATTTGCTGTTAAATCTCTGCAGGCTATGCAGCTACCTCAAGCTCAATTCAAATCCAATTGCAGCAAAAAGAAAAAAAAGCGTCGAAGGCAAACAAAGCCAGGAGCAGACATTGAGCTGGAGACTAAAACGGAGACAGAGAAAAGTTCATCCTTACGCTTATGGCGAATGCGACGAGTGTCATCCACTGCTATCATATCCCAAACCCAAACAAGTCCTTTCTGTTCACTACTTGTCCGTGTAAATAACAAGAACTTTTTGAGAAAGCAATTTTATTGTTTCTTGCACATCAAATCTATCAAATTTCCCCTCGACAGCTCGCCCTTTGCACACATGCGATGGCAGTCCTGGCTGTGGACTACGTCAAGTGGAAATCCTTACCCAAGAAGTTTGAATTTATTTTGATACGAGTGACTCAACTGCAAGTGCAGCTTGTCCTTGCGCTTTTCCTTCACCATGATGGAGTACAGTTAGGGCAAAAAGTTGTCGATTTCTATTGGAGCAACGAGTTTTTCTATCGTTGCCCAAACACTTTTCATTCCTGCTATAGATATGAGAGAAACAATAAACGAGAGAAGAGAAATGTATGATTTAGTTCACAAAATCGAATTGAACATAGATACGTTTATGGATTGCTTATGGTCAACAAGCTGGGGGAGTTGGAAACGGAAGAGATATAATTCTCTATTTAGTTTTAAAGATCTAAAAAAATGTTTGCTGGAATTTGTACTTATTAAAAATTGTAGAAAAATTTAATAAATATTTAAATTATTTATTATTTTTATTATATACATAAGTGAATTGTTTATTATATATTCTCGAGAATACAATCAGCTATAAATTGGTAAATACACAACTTGTAACTATCTTGAGCTGCCAACAAAATTGTTGGCCAGGTTAAAAGTCGAAACTTTGAAGTAAACACGTCGAGTCATCGACAATGCAAGTGACTGTAAATCGTAGCGGTAAAGCTGCCATACACAACAAATACACACATCATTTTGAAACAATGACAACGAAAATGCGGCACCCACAACAATGAGACAGCAGCAACTGTTGTTGGTGTTGGTCGAACGAGTAGTTGGTCGCTAGAAGGGGTAACAGCTGGGTAGGGAAAGGGCCTCTGTAGACCAAGTCAACAGTAATAAAATATTTTAAAAAAAAAACCCGAAGAAAATGAAGTCATCTTGTGCAAATATGAAAACAAAGTCAAGTGTTAATTTGCGTGGGAAAACAATTTCATATTGTGACCGATGGTTTCAATGAGGCGGCTAAAAGTTCTTTTGATAAGGTCTTTGGGGCTTGTCCCTCGCCCCCCAAACAACGACAGACAGAGTCATAGTTGTTGATGTACCCTGAAAGCAAAAGTGTGTAGCACTTAATTGTATAATTTCCACACACACACACGCACACACACACAAAGTTGACTTTAAAGACAAAGTCAAAAGGGAAACTGAGACCTAAACTGAAACACGGTAGCACAGAAAACTTCGGAGCGTGTGAAAAGGTTAAAGGGCACTGCGCACTGGAATCCATGACAGAAATTAACTAATCACAAGTGCTTGCGATTAGCCAAAAAGGTCAAAGCCACGTAATGCGCTCAGGCAAATTAGAGAGAAAATGCTCACCATAAAAAGTTGCTCAAAACTCATTGCCAAACCAAAAAGTCTGCTACAAAATTGACCTCACAAAACATTAAGTTTCAAGTACATCAAACATTTTGTTGCCTGTTATCTCAAACGAACAACAACAACAACAAAAGGTGCCACCAACTTGGCTCCAACTATGCCATTAACAGTATGTGTGCGGCAGGTGGAAGGGGTGTGGCAAGTAGTGTACAGGGAGGGTGGAGCGTTACGAGAGGGGCAAAAGAGAGAAATAGAGAGAGAGAGAGAGAGACAGAGGGAGAGAGAGAGAGACCAGAGAAGATTGAAACTTTTGTGCGTCGTTACGTTGTTGTCACCATCATTGTTTGTTTGTTTGTTTCTCTTTTTATATTTGTTGTTGTTGTTGTTGTTGTCTTTGGCCATGTTATGCGAATGACATTTTCATGTACTACAAAAGTTTCTCGACCGCTTCTCGTTTTCATTATACCCTGTATTAAAGTCGGCCCAAGGGGTATGTGAATTGAGTTTGAAGACTTGGAAAATATACAATTATACAATTTTCAACTTGGAAATTATTCTATGCCGAACTTGGAGGCTTCCTAGTTTTATTTTTAATCTATTAATATGGTTCTTTACTTATTAAATCCAGAAGTGATTTCTTGACTCTCAATTTCTAATTATATTTTATTATTTTTCTCTCATGCAGCTTTTATTATAATTTTCTTTATCTCTTATCTATTTTTATAGGGTATTAACTAGTCACGCTTTGCTCACTCTACTAAAGTTTTGTTGATTTCTATATATGCTGCAGTGTGGGAAAATGTATTTATGATTCTTTAATGTTATATATTTTCCACGTATTATGTTTGTCGTTGTTGAAAACTGTCGTGTTGTCAAAACTTACGCACTTTTGTTTCACTTATGCGGTGTCAGAATTTATGATGGTCGACACACTTGGGGCAAAACGCTTTTCAATTCATTTAAAGATCAAATAAAATGAACAAGTGAATGCATTTATACGTTTTAATTAGATAGAATGAAGCCTATCAACACCAATCCCAGACCCATTCCAATAGTAGTAAGCGCTGTGAAAGAATCCAATTCGAATTAATCAAATCATCATGGCAGCTGAGCTGTTCCAACTTGAACTCGGTTGGGTTGAGCATGCTCTTTGATCTGAGATCGCAAACAAACGCACAGATAGAGAAATAACATATTTCAATTATCGGACCATGACTGACCGAGTCGAAGGTGATTCAGAAGGCGCTGTCGCTGCTGCTGCTGCTGCTGTTGGCCATGGCCCTGATGTTTGTAGTTGTATGACTGCGTCTGGGGCGTGGGGGCATCAATCAAAGCCGCAACGGCAACAAAACAGTTAATAACAACTACCAAAATGTGGACCAGAGATGGGCGAGAATGCAATGCATCATCGACAGCTCCATCAACGTCATCGCAGACTGCAACCCAGAGAGGGAGAGCGAGAGAGACGTGGAGGAAAGAGGAGATGCAGGGCAGGCGCCTAACTTTGCTTGTGTGGTCGACGGTGTGGTTGATTTTCAATTTCATACGCACCGTTGGATGCCGCCCAATATCGATGAGAGCGGCATTTTATTGATTAACGCACTGTGATACAGACGAAGACCCATTCCCTGACCCAAGCCCAAGCCCAATCTCAATTCCAATCACAGCGGCCAGCAGCGATTTTCATCACTTGCATGGTAATTAAAATGTATTTTCTTTTGATAGTGCTTAATGGGTTCACTATGCTGGGTGGTCAATCAGCTGTCTCTAAATTTCTCTTTCACACTCTCTCTCTCTTTCGTTCTCTCTCTCTCTCTCTCTGTGTCGTTTTGTAGCAGCTGTCGCACCTGAGCTCGGGCCATAATTCAACATTCTCGTCAACGTTAACGTCGTCAGCGTCATTGCCAACATCATCAATTTTCTGAGCAAACCAAAAAAGAAAAAGTGTTGAAGCGCGAATAGCAACAACTCCAACAACAGGAACAACATTGAGCAATTTGTTTCGCTTTGTCTTTCCACTGTTTTTCCCAGCAAACAAACAATGCGCAGTCGCACCAGCTGAACTTGTTCCCCTTCCACTTCAGCCCAACCACCCTCTCTCCATTAACCGACCAGGCCACAAGTTGTGTGTGTAGGTGTAGAGGTGTACAAAGGGAGGGATGTGTTGCACTTTTATTTCGACACTCATTTGCAACTTTTTGCTAATGTACAACAACATCGATGGTTTCTTTGTGGCAGCCACTGATAAGCGACAACGCCGCTGTTGCCCTTCCACAGTAATAACACAATGCAATAATTACAATTTATATCTTGCAGATAAAAATCGCACATTAAGCGACTTGCAAATGCAACAAACGGCCAACAGACAGACAGACAACAACCAACAACTGCCGTCGCTTACAAAAAGCTGTCAACGTGTGCGTTTTAACGCTCCGCCGGCTTTTGGCAACAAAAGCGACTCCTCGTCCTGCCCAAAAGGAGTCGCCAGTGGGCGAAGCTGTTGCCAAGCAGCAGCTGCTGCATTTTAGTTAAACAGCAACAACAACCACAGCAACAGCAGCTGCCCAACAATTTCTGGCTGCTGACCGGGGTCATTGCCAAAAATTTCAATCAACTTTGGTGGTCAGTGCAAGGCAAGGCAGACGAAGTTGCCTCAGAGGCAACAGCAGCCGTTTAGCTAATTGGTGGTCCTACTTTGCATAAGACTCTGGACCCAAAAGGACATGTTGGGTGATCCAGTTACAGTTTGATCGACACATATCACACCTGGCCTCCTGGCAAGTCCTGGCCGATGCGACAGACATGGCTAACTGCTCTCAATGAAGCGAGAAGAGAATACAGCAAAGATCACAGTCGTTGGCCCGACAATTTTGCAGGACTTGGACTGGACACGCGTGCGCTGGATCGAATGACAAGGCGCATGCGATGTGTTGCCCCACATGCAACATATTTGAGGCGAAACAGGAGACGGGTTAGGATAAAAAAAAGGAGCAGCACCAACAGACAGACAGCATCAGGTCGTTTTCATCGATCTCGAACTGGGAGGTCTCTTGATGACAAAGTCGCCGATGCTGCTGCTTTCGCTGGCAATGAGGCGCGACTGTGTTGCATGCTACCTCCTTCAATGTCGTTTGTGTATTTTTTTCATTATTGGTCGTAAATCTTAGGGCCAAGGACACTTCAATTAGGCTAAGCGCCGCTGTCTCGTGTCGTTGTCCTTTTTGTGTGTAATGTTTAGACTTCTGTGTCACAGTTTTTGGGCCGTGTTTCAATTGCAATTAGCACAATATTAGCGCGGCTGACCTTTGACCTCGCTGCCACTCCCGCTGTGCCGCCTATTGTCCTGACCTCGACACTGTCCTTGCGCCTCCGCGTGTCCTCTGTTTTCATGCTTTTCTCCCAATGTTTTCTACGTTTTGTCACGCATGCATTCACCAAATAGACGACAATAATTGCGGTTGTGCCATTGTCCTGAGTCCTCGACGTCTGTTCCGGCAAAGGCGCCTCCGCATATTTACATAATTGTCCCTGTCTCGTCGTCACGGCAGCAAATTGCCGTCTCTAGAGTCAGAGAGCGAGAGAGAGAGAGAGAGAGAGAGTGCACAGGGAAGGTGGGCAGGAAGCTTAATAATGGCCCAAAAGGACAGAGGAAGGTGGAGTAAAATATGAGACGAGTAGTTGTTAATAAGCTCGAGCTGAAGTAGAAAATAGTCAGAGACTTACTTAAATATTTCCAGAGCAAGAGAATAATACAATTATTATGAAGCGGAAAATGGAAAACTGCAAAATACGTAGGTAAAGCGTACAGAAAGCTTTGAAAGCGCACAGAGAAGGAAAACAAAGTAAGCTTGATAAACAGGAAAATTAATTAACACAAAGGAATGAATTTAGTTTGAGTTTCTCAAGCAGTGAGGAAAGGAGTTTTCAATTAGTTTCTAAATGGAGAAAATTCAAAGGAATTTAGTTGGAATTCCAACAGGAGTTTCTAGTTTATACATAAATTTCTTTGAATGAGTTGCTAAGGGAAGCAACTTGTCAAGTATTTAATGGGAATTCAACATGATTTACTGGTTGACTTAGTCACAATTATCATTTCAATTTGATGAGAAGGAAATCAAATTAAAGATACAGCAAGATTGAGTTGTTGCTAAGGGAAGAACTGATTCTATTGCTTATGAAATTCTACAGAATTTAGTGGAAATTTTCAGCGGAACATTTGGTTGACATCATTTTCCATATGTCATTATCAACATCAGTGAAAAGTGGCTGGCAGCGCATCAATCAGCGGGGCAGCAAGTGCCTGCATCCGGGCAACGGTGGCAGGCATGTGTCATCGTTGCCACATGCCCCACCGCTGGGCCACTTAGGAGCGTTGAATTTGCGCTGATCGTGACAATAAAACGAGCAGCAATTGCCCAACGGGGCCAAACTTTACTTGATTGCCATCATCAAACTGTTTACGCGGATGACAGACAACAACGACAACAACAAGAGCAAGAGCAATAGCAATTACAACAACGAGAACAACAATACTAGCGACAACTGGTGGAGGCGTACAATTGTGCAAAAGATTTGTAAGAATTGTGCGGAGGGTAAAGATGTGGGAAAACTGGACAATGTTTGGTACCGGGCAGTGATAATCACTGAGTTACTCAGATTTGATTGCCTGATGAATGGAGTGCAGGTTTGTGGGTCAGCATTGAATGGCATGTGAATGCTTTCGAGTGGCGCCATGACTCAACTTGGTGTAGAAGAGAAAGAGATACAAGAGATACAAACGGAATGAGTGAAAGTGAGAAGGGGAATGTCTCAGGTCCAGGTCGGCACATCAATAACCACACAGTTAACCCAATAATCGGAACGCGTAGATAGCACCTAATTAGGGTGCCGAGGCGACTGACAACTTTAGCGCCACTAGCGCGGGTGGTCGACGTGGAAGGATCGAAATCGGTTCAAAACGGACAGACAGACAGACAGACAGATGGACGGACACACCCTGCAACATGTAGTGGCACAGCTGCCTAGGCCTTGCCACATTGCCATGTTGCCATGTTGCCACTTCGATTAGGTAACAAGACGGAGTTTGTTTTTGCTTTGGGTGTCGCCGACGATTCGTTGCGTTTTATTTTGTGGTGCAGGCCAAGCTGAGATAATTACATGTTAATTCGTGCCCCGTTTGTTGGCCCCTCGTTTGAAATTCCAATTGTGTGTCTGGCTGTCTGCTCTGTCGCCGATTCCTTTAATCCGAAGACAGCGCAATCAAGTCCAATTTGAGGCGGCGTCTCTCTGAGGTGGCGACTTTGCCGCCGGCGTCCTTTTTACTTTCCTTCGTTCGTTCATTCGCTGCGGATCGATAATTAAGCAGTTGCCAACAATGTGTGCGGCACATTTAATTGAGGCTAAGGACACCTCAAACCAGCTAACAGACTAACCGTCTAAATGGCCAGGCCAAGTGTCTGGCCACAAAACAAAATATAAGGTAAATCACATAGAGAGCAACTGTGGCAGGCCTATTAATAACTTTAATTAAAATTGTGACTTTGGTAGCCGCCATCGCCATCGTCATCATCATCATCATCATCAGCGTGTGATCATCATCATTGGCTCGAGCTTGAGCTGGAGCTGGAGCTGGAGCTTGAGCTTGCACATTTGGAACTGAGTGTGGGAACCAAATTATTCAAATCTTCAGCCAGCCAGAGCCATAATTCTCCCAGCTCTCTCATATGCATATTTATTGCATTTTTCGACGCGGCAACGCCCCCAAAATTCACAATGGAATTTCAATTCCATTCTCTGACTTTGACTTGGACTTCAAGTCAAGAGTTGAACATCAGGCCAAAAGGAGCTGGCTCCTTCAAATGCAATCGCAGTGCCGTCTTTTGCTTCGCTCCTCACTCACTCTGCCGCTCTCTTTCGCTCCCTCTCTCTCTCTCTCACTCTCAGTCTCTCTGCATTTGTTAGCCTTTAAACTTGTTCGTTTCAGATTCGCAGGAATAATTAAAATTTATATGTGTTTCGTTGTTTGCATCTCGTTTTTTTTTTTTTATCTGATTTAGCTTCGGTTTTCTCCCAACTTCTAATGGGCTGCACTCGATTCACCTTCCCCTCTGCCAGCAACTGTTACCAGTTTTCAATTCTGATCCCGTCTGGCATTGTGGCAATTCCATTTCACTTTCGTTTGCTGGTTGCTACGTGCCATTGCCGCATGCTTCCTTTTACCTTCTTTTTCGATCTTGTCAATTGGAAAATTTTGGTCATTTCCTAATCATTTTGTTTGCACCTCTTGGTTTAATGTGCGTCGTGGGCGTGGCAATTCCACATCAGAGTCATCAGCACGTTCAACGTCCAAGGGCCCCGAGTTCAATTCTCTCTTGGGTCTCAGCTGACTCGCGACATCCTTGGCAAGTTTGCGCATAGCATTTGAAATGAGCAACGGAGCAAGAGTTGCCAAATGAATATTTTCGGAATTACAGTGATATATCATCGATGGATTGGCCATGTCATGCCATAATACATTGTGAACGTGTTTCGCCAGCTTTGTGCATTCTCCCGCCCACGCGCTTCCTTCTCCTCCTTTCACCACGTGCTCCCACTTCCGCTGTCGGTGAGAATTACGCCAAATTCACTGTCGGATTGTCATGTTTCTGATGGTTTAACAAAATGATTGATTACTTTGTTCCTGTTTCGGTTCCTGCCCGAATGAATGCATCGGATATGCGCAAGTTTTCCATATGAGAAAAAAAGGACAAAAACAAATTGATGCGAAGTTTTTTTTGAAGGATATTATACTTTTCCATCGGAACAAATTGCACATTTGGCGACAATTTCAGTTTCTAAATAGTAATAATGTATTCAATTGATTGATTGTTGACAGATATGTAATATGTATCAGCATCTCTCGGGTGAAGCAAAGGAATCAAACATATATTTTCAATCTGTTTTATTTAGACTTTCATAGTTGACGCTATTACGTAAATTCTATTTCCCATTTCACACCCAAAAGCAAACAAATAACTCACATTTTTGTCAACTGATAAAATTGTTCTTAATCCTAAAATGGAACAGACGGAGCAGATGGAGCAGTTGGAACAGCCGAAGGTGGAGACACCACGAAACCGAAATATATTAATTAATGCTGATTCAGATATTGATGCAGACTTGGCAATGTATCCTCGGCCAAATCGCTCAGCCGCCTCTCGTTCTGCGCCTCGCAAACTAATGAACAGCCGGGGAGTGCTTGTCCTGAAGTGGATCTTCTGTCTATGTGTTATTGTATTGCTGCTTCATTTGGTACCACGTGATCGTCGCACTGACAATGAGAAGCAAGAATCTACCATACTGCTTTGGAACGAGGAGGCTCCAATACATGGAGGGAACCATTATCAATGTCCTTGCATTTTGACTGGCATTCAGAACTATGCTACCTCACCAGTAGATGCTGTCATCGTCAATGCGGATCGTCCTTACTCTCTGAAGGGACTTGAGAAGATCAGGCATACATCAGATTTTCTGCTGGTGTTTGCTGCCAAAAAACCATTGACTCTTGCCCAGAATCCGTTAATGGAACGCAGTGAATTTTACTTTAACTTCAGCATGAGCTATCGCTTGGATTCGGATTTGCTTTTGTCGGATTACTATTTTTCAACGCTACTCATGGTGCATCAACCGGTTAATGAATTTGTTCAACCAGATAGAAGCTTTATGAGGAATATGTCGGATAAGTTGGCATCCACGCTTCGCCATCGACTACTGTTAAAACCCCTCCTGGCTGTCTACATCTCCTACGAGGCCAATTATTACACTGAGTCGCAGAGCATCTATCTGGAGGAGCTGCGCAAACACATGGAGCTGAATGTCATTAAGACTTGCAATGAACTCGACGAGTAACTATCGACCACTTGATCCTAAAGTCTTTCATCTACTATTTATATTAATTTCATCTCTTGTAGATGCTTGCCCTACAAGTTTATGCTGATATTTGAGCCCAGCTCTTGTCCGGATTTCGTGCATTCACAGTTCTACATGGCAATGATCAACTTTGTGGTTCCTGTGTTAATTAGTAGCGGTGATATTAGCCAACATGTGCCACCTGGCTCTTATGTTAATGGCGATGATTTCTTTTTACCCGAAAGACTGGCAAAATATTTGATCAAGGTTGGCTCACAGCCACATCTTTATGAACAATACTTTTGGTGGCATTCCAAGTATCAGCTCCACCAGATCAGACAACCCTATTGCGCCCTCTGCAAAGAGCTAAAGAAGCCGAGGCGACAACGTAAACCCGAAGAGTTCCAGAAGTGGTGGACTCAATACAAGTGTCCTATCCCCTCCGAACGCCTCACCTGGTCCTTTTAAATGCTGCTAAGCTTTTTGATCGTGAAGAGAATATGTAAAGAATTTTATTCCTCATTTATCAAATACTTTGTTAAGAATTTGCTGTATAATTCAAATATAATCGTAAGGCTTAAATTATTTTAATTTATTGTGGAAGAAAGAGATTTATCGAGAGATGAGAGCAAGATAATAATTGATATATTCAGTTTGGTTAAGCAATCTATCGATCTAGATAAGCCCCCTCTGAACTCCAGAACTTTCCGTAGTAACTAAAAATTTTAATGCCTCTCTTTGACTGGTTATACTTTAATCAAAATCCAACTTAGTTGGCCCAGATCTTTCTTTATTATTTCAAATTCGTTTCGTAATTAACAACTGGTAACTGGTAATTTCTACAAAACATGCCAATCGATTGTTAATCGATATATTTTTCAAAATGCCTACGGACAAAATTCTTAGCAATCGACTTAATGCACAACCTCACAATATGCAGGACAAGGAAAAACACAACGCTTCTACTGCGTCCATATCCAATGAGGACAGTGAAAACTTTGGATACTATGACTTATCGATTCTTCCGCCGCCGCAGCGCCGCTCAACTGGTTCCCCCTTTTCCATGCCTTATCGCTGGCTGGGCAATAATCTCAACAAGACTACGGTGAGGTGTGTTCTTGGCATATGTGTAATCTATCTGTTATTGCACATGTTACCACGAAATGGGGTAACAAATACAGTTAAGAAATCAAATGGCTATGCTATACTTATTTGGAATGAAGATGACGACATTCCCAGCTGGGATCATATGCAATGCGGCTGCGATGTGACCAGCAATCGGGATTATGATAAAAGAATTATAGATGCTGTTGTCGTATATGCGGATCGACCTTACTCCTTGCTGGGGCTGGACAAGATCAGGCATACGCCGGACTATCTGGTCGTATTTGCTGCCGCCAGTCCTTTAAGTCTTGCCCAGAACCCTTTGTATGCACATGGTGATTCAATATTTAACTTTACCATGAGCTATCGCCTGGACTCGGATTTGATTTGGACATATTACTATTTCTCTACACACAGTCAAGTGGATGAACGAGTGCAGGAGTTCGATTTGCCAACGAGCAACTTTATGGATGAGCTGCCGGCACAGCTACAGTTGGATTTACGAACTAAGCTGAAGAAGAAGAAATTCTTGGTGGTCTACATGATGTACGACGTAGCTGATTACACTCTGCCCGAAAGCCTCTATCTGGAGGAGCTGCGTAACTATATCGATCTGGATGCTTATGTAAACTGCTATGGATTCCACGAGTAACTATAGAAGTCATCTAGACTCTGGCACATTTAATCTGCAGATTACTTCTTCCTAGCTGCTCGCACTACAAGTTTATGCTGATCTTTGATCCCAGCTCCTGTCCAGACTATGTGCATCCACAGTTCTATATGGCATTGGATAACTTTGTGGTGCCTGTGCTGATTGGTGGCAGCAATCTAACCCACCTTGCACCACCTGGCTCCTACATTAGCAGCTTTGAATTCGGTTCACCCAAGATCTTGGCGGAGCATCTGAATAATTTGGCAAATGATCCCCAATTGTATGAGCAATTTTTCTGGTGGCATTCCAAGTATCAGCTTCAGAAGATCAGGCAACCTTATTGCACGCTCTGTCATCGTTTGTGGCAGCAACGAGAACAGCGCCAACCTGACATGTTTCTTCATTGGTGGACTCAATACCAGTGCTCCAATCGTACCGACCGCCTGGGCTGGTCCCCCAAATAAATGTTGAGCCTGATTCCAACACAATCATAATTATCGCTCGCCAAATTGGCCAAGTTAAATATTTTTATTCCACGGAATTTCGCAGGCACTTCATTGACCTCGCCGCCGGTTTTAGAGCTAATAATTATACCCTTGCTGTTTGCCTATTATAACTTTGTGATAAAGCCTGCCCATTCTTACTAAATTTTAGCATCTTATGTCTTACTAAAAAATTAATATATAGATATATAAAATTAATAAAGAAGTTAGGGTATTGCTGTTAAAATGTTGTTGAGTTCTTGATTAGAATTTAATTGATTAATTTATTAGTATTCAATTGGCCTACAGGGTATCCCATAGTCGAGTGCACCTAATTCATAATCTTCTTAATTGTGTTTATATACGTATTCGGAACTGGTTCTTGGAATGTTTGGGATACCAACTCGTGCTGGAAGGCTGCCGAAATGCTTTGTCCCTGTTTTGGGTATGGGGACCATTGGGGTGACCATTTAGTAAGGCAATGCTCTTTGGGTCCATTGTGAGTCAAGGGTTTGTTGAAGTCGTTGCTGCCTGGGAAATTAAGCGCAGGGACGTCAACATAGACACAGCCCCTGAGCATAGATAAAGCAAATAGAGAGTACTCTATGTGTTGTGGACGAGGCCAACTGGGAACTCTAAACTGAGAGCTGAGAAATGTGAACTTGAGAGCTCTGGACAAACGAGTGGGCGACGATGTGAACGACGATGGTAAGGTGCCAAGAAGACTTACCAAGGCAAACGCAGACAATACACGAAAAACAAACAGAATTGTCATGGGAAATATTTCACGGCATTGCGTCCCGTTTCTCCATCTCCATCTCCATCTCCTGCCCGGCTTCTCCTACTCCTCTCAATGCTGGCTAGCTGCTGTCCACGGTCTGACTTCGTCGACATCGTTGTCTGTTGCTGGCACATTTCAAAACGGTATCACATACACAAAACACTTTTCTTCTTGCCACACACAATATTTATAAGTTAAATGCTTCACTAAACAATAAGCCAAGGGAACTTGGCCAACACAAAGGGAAGAAGAAGAGTTGGCTGGGAAGGGGGCCAGTCTATGGCAAAGTTGAAGGCAAGGCGATAATGAAACCGACGGGCGTCAAGCACATCGAACCAGGGTCCCAGCCTTTTGGGTTGACAGGTTGTGTTCTTGTGTTCTCGTTCTTGGTGTCTCGATTCTCGGTTTCTTGGGAAGTTCTCATCACGGCCTCTGCCTCCGCAATGGTTCTCTGTTTGCTCATACTGTTATCAACTATTACAATATTTTTGTTTAATTGACAAACAGGTTTATCATTTGACGCTCCAACTGTTTTCCCACAGTCATTTTCGGTCAGGTTAACAGCTAAAGTCAAAGCCATCACACAATGGGCCAATGTCATCTCAATATGTATTTTCCTTTTGCTTTAGTTAATTTGCAATGAGCCAAGTTAACAAGGAGTGTAATGCCAGTAAGCTTTAGATATGCAATAAATAATTCAATTGAATTTTGCAATATTCAAACATTTCACACCATTTACCATGACTTCAAACCACTGTACAATTGTGATAGACCATCTGAGGATTGATTGCCTTGCTCCACATTTCTGCTGTTAGTCACTGTCTCGTATTGGGCACTTAAAGCGAACTTAACTACGGCATCACGACTTGATGTCTCCAGAAATCCAGAATAAGTTCTAACTATTTAATGTCTCTATTCAATTTTGATATCTCCGCAGACATTTCATAAAGTCGGAAAGTGAAAAAGTGCCTTTAAATGCTTTTAGAGATTAAAGAGCTTCTGCTTCTGTTTCTGCGTCTGCCTCTGATGGTGCTTCTGGCTTTGGGTCTATTTGTGTTTGTTTTAGGAGGAGGGGGCGCTTCCCAGAGGCTTCCAATGAGCAGCAATGCCGCACCCCATTTCTCACCTGGAGGCACCGCATCATTGAGCCTGCCAAAAGAGATGCCGACGCTGGCAGAGACGTCGCGACGCGACTGCGATTGCCGTTCGACTCGTTTTAATTTGTTTGTTTACATTTTCAAGGCAAGAGAGCTGCTCGGCTTTTCCCAGCACGTCTTGGGCTGGGCGAAAAGTTGAAAATGTTTGGAAATAGAAGCGTATCATAAAAAGAGAGGGCAGGGGGCTCTGTAGCATGTACCGCTTGTGTTTTTGGTGTTAACAACTCGACACTTCATTAATTGAAGTTGAAAAAGTGCAGCTATAAAAAGACTATTAAGTTCCCCAGAGCCACAAATGCCAACAACAATCAAAGCGAAATCTCTAGGGCATTTAACAGACTGAAGTTTTTTAGGGGGGGCAGCAAGTGGAATAGGCACTTGCAACTGACTGACTGGTGGCAGCATTCAAAGTGATCGCATTAGACGCAAATTTGATTGCCTTTTTCAAAAGTTCAATGGTTCATCAATTGCAATTTTCACTTGTTGTTTTTAGTCGAGACGACTCCAAGTGTGGCACTCTCTGTGATGCCACTTTGATGCTTGATGCGAGAACATCACAATTAAAGATTTGCCAAGTGAGATGAAAATATTTCATAATTTCAAATATTATAATTAAGTGTAAAAATTAACAAAAAGTTCAGCTAAAGAAACAAAAAGTAAACAAGTTTCTAGACGGGGGAAAAGCTATTCAATAAATCTATCTTTTCTCAAGTATTTTCGAAATGTGCTTAAGCTCTCACATAAATACTGAAAGACTTGAACATCGCTTCGCTAAACCATTGTGATGGTCATAAAAATAAATCTATATGCAAATGCAGCTTCAGAGGGAACACAACAGACAAGTTCGCAGACTAGAGATACGAGCTGTGACTGCACCTAAAGACACCTAAAGGAACCCTGCAGGCTGCCAAAAATAGTCTAGATGACAGTCAAGGACTTGGCCATGGCTATTACCATCACCATTACGATTACCATTGGCGCAGAGGCGTCTCCGACACTTACAAAATGTGACAAGATGCGGAATTATTTTTCGCAGAAGATGTTCTGTTCCCTCACAGACTGCGTGCAGATGAGTCGAGATTGATAAGCAGGCGACGACGACGACGACGAAGCTTAGCCAGACTGTAACTGAGATCGAAACCCGTGCCATACTCGCAAATGCTGCTCTGTCTATTCCCATTGCCATTCCCAAACCCAATCCCAAGCCCAGTCCGCAGACGTTTGCTGCTGCGATGCAAGTGCGCAGATAATGCGAGCGATTTATGTGGAAGCTCTGGGAGAAGGGGCAAGAGAGGCGGCAACAGTTGTTGACAACAGTAGCTGAGGCAGCAATTTAACAGCGATTACAACTGGCAATGGCATTTAAGTGGCCATTGTCAGTTCGCGATCTGCGACTCGATGCCGTCTCCAATTCGCATGTGGGCGACTCTAGAATTCCCTGCTGCCTCCTGCTGTGTTGCTGTCTTACATATTGATGCCGGAGGTGCTAAAGAGGCAGCTGCTCTGAGGTGTGATCAAATATGTGGCCAAAAGTGGCGCTAATAATATATATTCAACTAAAGAAACAAATTTGTGATATTCATTTATGTTGAATAGAAAAGAAATAGGCTAATTCTAATTAGATTCCGATATTTAATCAACTGCATTAAAAAAATATTTAAAATTTGTCCATTAAAACACGGGCAACGCCGCCTAACTGCAGCTTAACGTACGATCAAGATGATATATATATATTTGAGTGCAAAAATCAAGCAAGTGCCAAAAATGAGAAAGAGAAATGTGTATTCTATTTAAAGCCTATAAAAACACGGACAATGCCGCATAATAGCAGTCAGACTTACTCCACGATTAAGATAGTATAAATTTGTTAGTGCAAATTCAATGAGATACCAAATATTATAGGAATATCCAAATTTACTTTCGATTACAAGGTTCGCCCGGGGTTTGGAGTGGAAACACAGTTTTGGGCAAATACGAGTTGGGATTTCGTTTGGCGGCAACATCTTCGGCCCACAGTTTGTTGAGATACTTCTCCAGCTTATCAACGAGATCCAAACTATCGGCATCCGGGCAGGTGTTAAAGGAGGAACTACTTTCGTCTGCTGTTGAGGTAGAAAGGGAATCCGAATGACACACATTTGAGGATTCACTGTCGCTGTCATGCACACAATCAATGGGGCAATGATGATTCTCCCAGTCAATCGTTGGCTCCAGTGCATCCTCATAACTTGTATCCTCTTGCTCGTTGGCCTGCTTCTTCGGTGGCTCTGGCACCTCCTCTAATCGATACCACTTGACTTTGTAGGAATCCTGACCGCACTCGCCATACAACTCACCGGTCAGCTGATCAATGTTGCACTCACAGATCAGCAGCGGCGAGTCGCAATTGTTGCAACGTGGCAATTTGATTTCATGATTGAGTATGGGACGTGGTCGCTTCACCTTGATATTCGGTATAATCTTGGGCATTTGGAGGCCACACAGTATGCATTCCTTGGGTAGATCAGCGCAATCTGCCAGCTTGAACTTCTCGTGCACCTTGTCGCCGGGCTTAGTATGGCCGGGCACCTCCTTCTTGGAGCAATTGCGACAAGAACACGTGGGTGCCATTAAAGGATTCGATCTGGCACTCATGCGTTCGTATAAACCGCGATAGACAATATTAATCTGCTTCTCGTAGGCCTTGTGGGCCCAAAAAAATGCCGTCTTGTAGTTGTCAAAGATCCTTGCCGTCTTGAAGGCGGCATGCATCCAAGCTGGCTTCTGTTTGTGTATAATCATGGCATCCGCGAACGGATTGCTGATCGTCTTCTCCGGTTTGCCATGAAAGAAAGCCTTAAATGCACGCTTAATAATCGCATATGTTAACATCGCCTCCACACTCTCCATTTCACATTTGATACGCAGGGCTTGCAACATGTCATCCCGATGCAGATGCGTATTCTCTGGAGGATGCGAGGAGCAACGGGTTCGAATCTTCTCGTGATAGACAAACGCTCGCTTTATAATCGATTTGGCATTATACGATTTTGTCGTATTTATGCCACAAATAATCATAATCTGCCCCAGACTCTTGGCGATGTCCTCGATGTTTTCCTCAAATATCTGATGGGGATCTAGCTTCCTCTTGCAGTTGCAACAGCATCTCCACTCCATGTCCCCATCTTTGTTCGCCACTTGCTGCGGCTTGTCCATTTTGCAATATTCTCAATGTGTGTTTTTTGTATTTTTGTGTCTACATACAATTTTGTGACTTTCAAAGTAATCAACAATTTTGTCGTAGGTAAATGTGACGTTTCAATGCAATACAGTGGAAAACTAGATTTCAGCACAAAATTTATAACTAACATTTGAATTAAGAATGGAAACAGATCTAATTTTTAATGTATTCTTCAATCATATGAAACTTGTGCCACTTTTTGTTTCAAATTAAGTGGATTTTATCCAATTTGTTCCACTGTAGATTTTGTGGGTAGGGCTATCGTAGACCACCACGAGCCACGAGCAGAACAATCGTCTATAGCTGGCCTGCAATTATGCTAAATAGATAGCTTTGATAGCTTCATTGGGCAGGGCCATCGGTATAAATAAGAACAAGACAAGCCAAATGGTTCTGTTTGGATTCTGGGACTGTTGTGTCAGACTAAATTGTTCAAATAAATTAAGTTGTAGCTTTCGAAAACCCGCCGTGACAGACACCAAAGATGCGAGGGGATAGTGCCACAATTGCCTTGGGTGTGGGGATTGGGGCAAGCAAACAAGCTGTCCGGGCAGACAGATATACATACATACATACATATAATATGTACATACATATATATGTATATAGATAGATAGATAGATCGGGGCCGTTGCCTCACAGAGGCCGCCGTCGCATTGTCATTTGATAAATTATGATATTTGATCAATTGTTGAACAGTCAGGGAACTCAGATGGAGACATCGACTGTCTGAATGTCTGACTTTCTGACTGTCTGTGTCTGCCTAATGAAATGCCTTTCTACGTGTGCTATGGGCCCCCGTCAACCCCTCTCCTACTTCATCGATGTAGAACTGAGACCCGCATCAAGTTGCCGATTGAACTTTTCTTGTATTTACATTGTAATGGCATCTGGCAAGCAAACACATCTCCTAGGCGAACCCATTCCAAAGCAGCCCATTCATCTGCATAGAGCAGCATAATAGAATTGGGACTTGAGACGACGACGACGATGACGACGACGAGAAGATGCCTCTTTATTGTGGCTAATAGGCTCTTGTGGCTTTGTTGTTGTGCCGCCGTTTGCTTACACCAAGGCGGTTGCATGGACAGAGTTTAGGTGATGCTTTAGCCGCCTTCCCATTGGCATTTCAATATGGGATGTGGATTAATGAATGGATGACATGCTGGACATGGTTACCAACGTGTTGCTGCTCGCTGTTTACCATTCATATCCATTCATTCATTGTCGGCGCAGTCAACAGGCCTCTAATTGTGTGTAAAGGTGTTGTGCGTGTCTCTATGTGTGTGTGTGCTTCGCTTCCCTATCCCCCGTCGCCTCTACCCCTTCCCGCCCTCACTCCCTACCTGTCTTTAGTCTCGTCAATACAAGGGTTAATTAGTGTTGTATGCAGGATTTGACTGACGTGGAATATGAAGTTAATCAGTCGATGGATGCTACTGTGAGACTCTCAGACATGGAAGCTGCTACTGCTGCAGCTACTGTGTGTGAAGAAATCCGCTTATGCTACTGCAAAGGGTCTTCCAAAGATGAGATGCCTTCCTTGTTTGCTGCTACTTGTAATACACCCTTTTAAACATTTTCTATGATTACAGGATTCATTTGTTAACAATTATTTTGCTTCAAATGTTACCTATATCAAACTTGATATGATTATTAAAGTATAGATTTGCTAAAGAAAAGAGGAAAACCCTCATATTCTGAACCAATTCAACTGTCAATAATTAAATTGAAGTACATAAAATGATAGAAGTCGACATCAAAATAGCTTGTGCTCACTTTCCTTTCATATCTTCAACTGCTGTTGTAGTCTCAAGTTCAATGAACCAATCCAAAGGGATGACAGCTGATGCTGATGCTGTAGCTCCTGTGTCAAGGACCATTTGCACTTTTATTGCCCTCAAAGCGAATGCTTTCAAATGTATAAACAATATATAGAAATAAAAGAGAAAGCGCCAAGTCATCATAAAATGCCAATGTAATGAAATAAATTGAACACAACATTTGTTCTCAAGTCTCTTCTGGTCAGCTCCCCTGCTTGTTTGTCTTTATCTCTCATCTGGCGCTGTCACAACAGAGCGCGGGATGAAGAGTAGGTGGATGGAGTCTGAAATGCAACACAAACCCATAACAATCAAAGGGCACAAATATTTTCAATAATAAATCTATTTGATGGTCTGCCTGAGGCACATTTATCAGGGCGCATCCCAATTTTATGAGGCGGCAAACGCCTCTGAGACATGAAACCACTACGAAGGATGCGTTGACAGCAGGCAAAGTCGTTAAAAATCACAAAATGACGATACACATGATTAATTGTTTAGGCACGAATGCGAATGCTATTGAAGGAGGTCTTCGGATAGCCCCAAAATTAAAGGGGGGAAACAAGTGAAAGTCAGCTGTCGTTCCAAAGCACTTGTCACTCGCCCAGCAACCATAACTCTAACACTTTATGCATCTTTCGTTTAGCCTGGACATGTCCGGCATTTGACTTGTAATTAATTTCAGTTCAATTTTCTGACTCTGTGGCATCTGTTGCACTTGAGAGACTCACAACTTGAGGTCAGACCTTCTGACACCCTCACTTTATCTTCTCTCGCCTCATGCAACCATCTGTCCAGCCGTGTTCACTTGTGGTCACTTCTTCTCACTAACTAATTGTCCACTTTGTGATCCGTGTCCATTGATATAAATATCGCATTTAATTGATCTGTCTAAATGTCGCACGCTTGACCTACGCAATAAACCTGACCCAAAGAACCTTCATATATTGTAATCGAAATTAACCTGAAAGGTATATTTAGTAGAGCATGGAAATAGAGAGAGAACAAATTTGAAAATAAAGAAAAGTTAACAAATCTAAAGTGAAAGTAGAATATAATCGAGAATGCAAATTAATAAAAAGGAAGCCAAATCTTTTCCATTAAAGATAGGTAACCTTGTTGAACACAGATTACTCCACGCTTTAACTCGAAAATTAGAATAGTTTTTTTTAAATATTGAATTTGTTTTCGAAACCAAAGTAAAGCTTTTTCCTTCTAAAATATGCTACTAGTAACAGCCTTCGTAACCAATCCAATTTTTTACCCTCTCTCAGTACAAATCTTGGCATATGTTTCTATATCAATTTCATTCTCTCCCCCTCAGCAACTGTAAATAAATCAACACTCGAAAAGGAAACCCTTGTAATTGCTTAATTAAATTGCCACTAAAGTTATAATTTGAGAGTAGAGAGCAGAGAGCAGACAATGGGAATGAAGGAATGCAGGGATTTCAGATGGTGCATCTGCCGTTGGGACGCACCACTAAATCAGATTTGCTGACAGGGCTTGACTAATTTTAACCCGGCCTCAATTCCGGCTGCACTTGAGCTGCTGTGGCACAGTTTGTGCAGCTTGCAACCGTGTTGTGGCACTGTCTACTACATATTCATAAGCGAGTATCCTTTCAAGTGGATGCTGCGCGTGCGTCCCAAGTGGACGCGTGCTAATGGGGAGCAGCAAAGGTGCAGGCAGTCAACCAATTTCCAGACAGGGATCAATGGAATCAGCGCAACGGATTTCAAAAATGGAAACTCGTGTGTTAATTTATGCCTCACATGCGTGTCCTGCGCAGTCTCAGCTGCAGCTTGTAGGACTTTCTCTGTCTTTCATTCTCTTTTTCACGTTTGTGTGTCAAAGGACACGACATATGCACACGGCGACATGCCGACACATGACTTTGTTGACACACAGGGTCGAGCTGCTGCTTTTAGGGAGTCGGGGGCGAGTCCTTAGCTGCATGTAAGTGGTATTTATTGGTTTGCCAAGCGGCGACGGCTGCCGAAATGCATTCTGCGCTCAAGGATTGAATTACACGATGGCGACACATTTGTAAACAGGCGAGTGATTTACTCTACCTCGGACTACCTCGACTACTTCGGACTACCGGCGTAGGAGCCGCACACGCATGAGGCGCGTCTTATTTGCAGTGACATTAGGGAACAGCAGTGCAACAATAACAACAGATTGTGTCCTTGCCTCATTGTTGTTTGTTTGTCTATCAGACAGTCAGTCAGTCAGACAGCACACGGCGAGGATCATCGTCCTGATTGACAATCTACAAATTTGTGCATTTATCAATGAAAGTCGCCGCTTGTCAAGCAACAGCACCGCGACGTCAGGACGTCATGGCTGTGACGACTGTAAGGAGAAGGTTCAACTCCATTCTTGATGGATCGTGCAATTCATGTTTTTACACGCAACTACGCACCTCAAACATGAGCATGCAGTCTGAAGTGTGTTTGGACATGTTTACGAACAGAGATTAATGATTAACAAGTAGCTTATATATTTTGTAAATGAAAAATGGAAATTGCTTAAACAATCAATCAAGATGGAGAACCGAGCAATCCAATTGTCTGAACAAGCTTATTATTTATCATATATTTAGGTATAATAAGTTTAGAAGCTAAGCTGTTCTATAGTTATACTAGCTCATCATCAAAGATTCTTGTTAAAACTGTGATCTTTTTGGGGATAAGCCTATTTGTAGAGAAAATCGGGAAGTTGGATCTTCAGAATATGAATATGAAGTCCTCTTTCGGCTAAATACCGTCTATTAATTTAAGTGGGACACCATGCCGCCATGTAAAGCATCCCCAAACCATTACATTTCCGCCAACGTGTTTTATAGTTTCCTTTACATGGTGTCTTTGGAGCTTCTCTGCCGATCTACGCCAGCAATATTGGTTTCCATCTGACTGGAAAAGGTTAAATTTAGATTCGTCTGACCAAATAATAAGTTTCCAATCATCCAATGTCCAATTTCTGTGATCCGTTGCAAATTTTAACCATGCTTTCACATATCCGTATGTATATATATATATATATATTTGCTTTTGCCGTTTGGTTGTGTTCTTACTTTTGCTCCGCACTATACATGCATGCTTATGCGCACTTACACACACACATATTCAATAACACAAGTGCACTTGCGAAACGAAGACTTCACGACCGCCCGCAGTGCAGAACAACAACACGCAATTCACGCGTCGACCGACAATCACAGCAAAAAAAAAACAACAAAAAAAAAACAAAAATTACACAATTGTTGCGAAGCGCCAGCAGATCAGCGCATTCTTCACACTTATATATTTATATACTTGCATAAATATTACCACGTGACTACCAATTGACAAAGTGAAAAATGTTTAAATTTGTGATGGCATTTGAACTTTTCTTGCATAATTATCGCAATTCGTGCTAATCACTATCGATTAATTTGATATTTGCCAATCACAGAAATTGATGAAGGCAGATTGGCAACACATACAAAAAGTTGCCATAAGATTGTTGAATAAAATCAGTTAGCACAATAGTTAGCTAACATTCTTGCATATTTTTTAAGAAACATATTTTTTCTGCTTATTAGAATTACGCTTTGGATGAAAACATGAATATTTAATGTTGTCAATTTTCCAACTAGAGTTGGCAACGCTAGCAAATGGCAAGGCTGCACGCGTTTTGCACGCGTTTTCAAACGCCAACCTACAATTTTCCATTTTGTATCCAAAAAAACAAAAAACAAAATACGCAAGCAATAAATTATGGTTAATAACAGTTGCAACCTCCCCCTCCAACTGGATGGCTGCCGGCAACTGGCCATAAATATGCTCAAATGGGTTGACAGTTGGCAGAGCAGAGCCAAAAAAAAAAAAACGAGAAGAAATACATACATAAAACAGGACAAGGAAACCCTTCCACACTTAAAGTGAAAACGAAATGTGAACTCCCAAATAGTTGCGCATTGTGTGTAATACAATTTGTGGCCAGAAATTTGATATGAATCAAGTGCCACGTGTCGTCAGTTGCAAAATTTCGGTACATTCGATGGTTGTAAGGGAAAGGGGTAAGATGTGGTGCATGGTGCCCCTTGCCATGGTAGGACGACAGATGCGCGTGTCGAGCATGGGCCCGAAATGGTGTTACACTTTCGTTTAAACTCGGCCAAAATGAGGAAACTAATCGGCGAAGCGAGGAGCGTTTATCGCACACAGACATCGCTGCCCAAAAGCGAAGGGGAGCAAGGTGATAGCGAAGGCGGAGGCGTGTGTCGGAGGCGGCAACGCATCTCGTTAAACCGCAACCGCAGTGTTGTTGTCGTTCGCTGATTCGGATCGCATCAGCACATCTGTGCCGCTGGCTGGCTGCCAGAGCTATTCCCGTTGTTTGCCCGGCGGACACAAGTGAACGGTAGAGAGAAGAGAGAGCGTGAAATACAATTGTGGCAGGACTCTTGGGTCCCGTCTAGCGGCATGCTCGACATGCCCGTTACGCGAAATTGATGGCCCCTACCTGCCACAGATCGTCAGATCTGTAGATGGGCCAATTTAGATCCCAGATGTTGCCGTGGCTAACAACCTGGCATGGTAATAATGCAGCAACTGCAACTCCAACTCTCACAGCTGTGATCCAAATCTGTGAACTGTAAACTGTGGCTCCCTCAAATATTTTGTGACAACCGCTGCATCCACATTGTGGAGATGCCTTTGCTGGTTTTATGACCATTTTATGACGTTAGCTGAGTGGACACTTGAACGTCTTCGTAATCGGACACCCAAAACGGACACTTGGCTTGTGCCAAGGAAATGGAAATGGACATGGACATGGATATGGATATGTACACGGTTATCCAAAACCAAAAACAGAAGTGCTCTTGCGTCCACTTGAATTACAAATTTCCCAAAATATATTTTTGGCTCGCACACACACACACCTTGACCCTCTTAATGGGGGTCGACACATCGACCGGGTGTCAAAGGCCGTGTTAGCTCGTGTGCATCCTTTGACAGCCGCTGAACGCCTTTTGAGCGAGGTACCTTCCCACTGAACCCCGCCTAGTTGCAAGTCAATTTGTCAGCACCCGGCAATGGCCATTGAAATTGAAAATTGTTGAGCACTGTGCTCCGACTCGTTCTTTTGAATGCAACATGGAAATTTGATACATTTTAGCAGCCAGCACAGCTGCCTCTGCTTTACCCCTACTTACCACGCTGCCTCTTGCATTTGATTGAATGCAGGGTGGGCTCCTGTAAATGCATCCGAAGACTCACATTTACTGGTGATGTTATGCAATCCATTGAAAGGACTTTTTCAAATTGTGTGGCACATTGCAGTTATATTAGCTTTTAGTTGCAAATGGATAGCAATGGCCTTACAAAGGTCGTAATGCCCTGGATGCCACTGGGACTTATTGAATGTCCAATCCTTGTTTGTATGCAGAGCATCCTGCGCAGCAAGTTTGAAATATTATGTTAAAATGCTTGACACAAGCAAAGCAATGCTTGCAGTTGCACAACGGATGAGAATTGATATACTAGAGGGAATTATTCATGCGTTTATTGAAGTAAGGGAATGAAAAAAAAAATTTCTACATTAAAACTGTTTCCACCATAAAATAGCGTAGATTTAACTGATGTAATAATTGTAATGAATAAATATTATTAAAATATTAGCAAACATTTATCAAAAAACGTAGTATATAAAAGCATCAAGCCAAGAATTGCACAATAGAGATTGCTGCGCCGCACAAAAGGACTCGCTACTCATTGTCCTGCGTAGTTGGTTATATCATTAAGATCCTCGCCTGTAATAAAGCATCGATTATTACAGTTCGCACATTTCCAAACAATTTAAGCTCACGACGACAGCTCTGTCTGAGGGCAATCTCCAAGGAGTTGCGATAGGAGAGCAATGGTTGCCATTCGTCGGCACGGCTGGGCAATGGAGCCTGCTCGATGAACTGCAGGAAGTTGAGAACATCTAGCATATCCTGGGCAAGCAGTTGGGGCACAAACTGCTGAATGACATTGAGATACAAGAGATCCTTAGGTGCAGCCGACGGATCAGTGGGAGCCAACTCAGCAGCAAACCTAATGCCGGCACGATGTAGAATGAGAATGCCCTGACGCACCTCCAGCTGCTTGATGTGGAACAACTCCGACAGTAGATTCGCTAATCTAAGAAGCTTAGCGAAATCTGTTGATGCAGCAGCTTGAAACGAATCCTCATAGGTGTCCCGAATGCGCTTGTAAACCAAGAGGCAGGTATGCATCACAGTCATGCCAAAGTTCGTGGGATTCATGGACAGGCTACGCTCCATGGTGGCACGCATAATATCCCCAAAAACTGGATGATACTGCAAAGCGAAGAATGATGGGGGAGGATGTCGACTGCATTCCACTACATCCACTCACCTGCTCATAATATTGGAAGACAACGCAAGCTCTCATCATGGGGATCACATTGTGGAAGACCAACTTCAAGTAGCTGACCAGGACACGACGCTTGCTCTGCAGCAAGGCGAACTGTTGCGGCTCGAGTAACTGGAGGGCAGCTCCATCAGCTGCACCGGCGAACACATAACGCTGCAGATAATTCTCGAGCAGCTCATAGTCGCTTTTCTTGGTCTTATATTCCACAGCCTGGACGGATGCATTGCAGCTTTTGCGCAAAGCATCGCCAAAGAGCACAAACAGATCGCAGGCATAGACAAACGCCTGGAAGGAGGAATGGATTAGAGTTAAAGAGCTGTAATCTCGCAGAGAATCTACTGTCTTACATCGCAGGCTACACTGACATCAGTTGAGCTCTCGATCAACGCGAAGTTCACAAGTATAAAGTCCTTCAAACGGTTACGCAACGTATGGCAATCCTCGGCAACTTCCTGTCCAGCTTTGGCCAGGTCTTGGACTCTCTTTAGATCCCAGGAAAGTGACACATAGAATAGGGATAGATAAAGAGCTAGAGCCTCGCCAGGCAGACAGTTTTCAGTTGGTTCCCTTGTCGTTTGCTTGAGGATGCACAACATGTGCTCACTCAGTTGCCAATTGTGGAGATCGAAGCGTGCATAGAGCGCCGAGAGCAGACGCAGTGTGACCAGCAGACGTGTGGAGTTATCCTTTGACTGTTCCCAGACATTGGCGGCAATCTTGTAGTTCGTTACGGCATTGTTGAACAGTTCCTTGCGATGATCCACATGGGGCTCATTCAATCCATAAAGATGCTCCAGCGTCTTGGCCCCCATTTGAAGCACAGACATGTTATCCTGCTCGAACATGATGTCCTTGATCTGCTCCAATAAATCCAGTAGCTGAGCCCGCCCTAAGATCATGAATTGCGGCAACTCCAAGAGATTTCTCAGATCCTGATTGCAACCGCGATACTGACGCAACAGTGCTGGCAAATTTGGCAAGAGAATCTTTGTGGCCTGCTTCTTGGCATGTGATTGGGGTTGACGCACCAGATCTTTAGTATAGCGTCCAACTGGTATCTCACCAGTGACCGCCTGCTTAACACCGCGCGCCATGATCTCGATGAGCACAGAAGTCTCCTGCGAACTCAGGGACTCCGGTTGCAGTAGCATGGACACCATGGCAGTCCAAGCCAGAATGATGTCATTGCGTCTATAGAATGCATCCACAAAGTAAGCGGCATGTTCATGCTGTCCAAACTGAATGAAGAATTGCACCAGAATGCGTATGCGTTCCTTGTCCGTGGTTGCAGATTTATAACGAAATGGAATCAAATCCGCGGCCGCCTGAGCGACACCACGATGGGCAGCAAAGACTAGTTGCTCAATTACCTGGACCATGGACTCATCAAGTATCTGCGGCTTGGCTTTGTAGTACATGACCAGCAGCTTAATGGACATCTGTCCCAGTTCACACTCTGCACTCATCGTTAGTCCCAGCAGTGTCATGCGAAACTTGGCACCTTGCTCCAGGCAAACTGGTCGAAGCTTGGGGTTACAGCAGAGCTTCAACAGTGCCTGCAGACTGGCCTCACACACCTTGGAGCAGTTATCCTGGAGTGCCTGATATAGATGCTGCAAATGATGTTGATTCACAAAGCTCTCTGGGAACTTGTCCAGCCATAGTCCACACTCGGCGATGCACAGATGACGTATGTCCTCAACCACATCGCTAGAGCGCTCCAGAAAGACTTTGGCAAACATTTGCAGCCAAATTTCTTTCAGGTTCGCCTGTTCCCAGGCCACCAGGCCGTTCAACAAAGTCATCAGCTTGAGAGCTGTAATGGAAAAGGAGAAAGTGAAGAGCTAGAGAAGAGCTCAGTTCCTCTTACCAATCAAGGTGCTTGTGTGCCTAAAGGGACGCACCTTCGAGTCGGAGCAGACCATGAGAAAGTCAGCGATGGTCTTCAAGAAGCAATCGTCCGATATGATGGACGTAGCACTCAATAGACGCAGCAATTCCTGCACAAAATTGCAAATATCCTGCACAAATTTATCCGCTGATTTCGTAATCAACGGATACAATAAACTTTTCTATATTAAGAACAATAAATCAGTTAAAGTATTCATATTTGAGGTTAAGTTGAGCGTACGTTGCCAAATTGTGCAGTTGCAGTTATTAAGATATCCATATAATCAAAGGGAAGCTTCAGATCTTTGGGCAACTTATACTGACTGCCGCTCGCCTCCAAGATGAACTCCATCAATTTAATCAACGCTGCCTCAGCATTTAAACCATAGAATCTAATCCAATCCTCACAGATATCCTGCAAAAGGATATTGTAATTATAAAATGCATTTCCTTATGAATGAGGTTAGTTTCTCGCCTTTGTTCTCAGTTTCTTATTGCGCACGAGTTGCAGCAAAGAGACGTCATTTGCATTGCTCGAACTGCAGCTGAGTTGGGGGGAATATGTCCTCATGCCATTATCTTCCGACAATTCAACATTTTCCTTATTCTCACTGCTGTCATCGTAGCTGTATATACTTTAACATGACTTAAGCACATTGCAAATCTGCATTGATTCTCCCCACTTTTACCTTGATTGCACTTCCACTCTATCCAACTCCATCGATTCATCTTCATCCATCAGCTCAATATCTATTTCACTTGATAGGTTGCTCATATTCACATATTCTAAAGTAAACAATTTGATAAGTCAATATAAAATATCACAAGATGACAATAAGTATGAATTCAAGAGCAACTTTTCGTGTACAGCACGTGCAAAGCTCGAGAAAAAAGAGAAATAGGGCTGCCAAGGTGTGTCAAAGTGGAGTCAGAAGTCCTTTGCACATAACGCTGCTCAACACTGGAAGTGCGGGGAAGTGTATTGTTAACAAGGCGCTCGCATTATGATTTTCTTATTGATCAACACTGGATATTGATTGTGCTTTGAATACATTCTCTTGCATTGCTCTTAAATAGAATAATTAGCATTAGCATTAGTATTAATATTGTTATTAGTATTACCGTTAGTATTATTATAAATATTAGCATGATCATTAATATTATTATTATCATTATAATTATTGTGAGCATTAGCATTGGCATTAGAATTTTCATTATCATTAGCATTGTTATTATCATTATTTTAATCATAATGTCTTCTATTAATAGTATTTCCAAGATGTAGACCGTATTCCTTGGAATTAAGTTATTGACCTGCTAAATCAATAGTTAAATTTCTAGCCTAAACGAAGTTTCCCACCGTCACGTCAAACCAAGTGGTAAACATGATGTGTGGACGTGATTTTTGCGGTATGCCTGTGATAGTTCAATCCAAATAGGGCCAATTACGTGGTCAGTGCTATTCCCACAGGTGGAAAGTTGCGGAGAGGTACGCGGTATGTAGTCAGGTAGCATAAAACACGGCGAAGAATAACAAACAATTAGCCAGGCCGCTGCCTCCGCTTGCTCCCACAATGATACACAAACAGAGCACACAAATTGGGCAGCCACTTGTCGGTCGACGGGTGAGAGATCTAAGGAGACCGCCGCCATCGGGATCGGGGCTAACAAGGACCAAATAATCGGCCTCTGCTCCCAAAAGCGAAACACAAATATTGACGTTGCTTATCGCACGCGATCGTCGGAACCACGAAAACAACAGATCACAGTGCCGCCACCGCCACCGCCATAGCCACAGTCAACCACCGACCATCAACCACTAACCACCAACAGTCAACCATTAACCAACAAGCGCTGACCACTTGAATGACTTGGCAAGTTGTGAGTTCAACAACGTCGAATTATTTCAATCTGCGCTGATGACGCGGCTCATTTCGCGATGATAAAAAGCTGGCGATAACATTTCGGGCATTCCTGGAATTCAGTTGCCCCGCCACGTCACGCCACGCCCCAAGCCCAACCGCCCCCCCGTGCTAAACAACAAATTGGCGCACGCAGCCGGCAGCTGCCACAGCTCCTGTGATTGAAAGATCAATCGAGAAATCTCAGCTGCCCCTTGGACTGTAATTGGACCTTGAGCGTCCAGTCCGTTGTCCGTTGTCCGTGGTCCGATCATATTCAAAATTCAAAATGCTTTGTTCATTGTTTGTGCCAATTTCATATTCGATGTTTGAGCTGCGCATTTGCACAAGAAATCTGACCTTTTGCCTTTGGCTGCTTGTTGCTGCTTTGTTGCCATTTTCAAGTTGAGAATTAGCCAGCTGCATGTGGCGCTCATATTTATACGCACGTGGACTCGGATGCAGATGAGCGTTGTGCAGGCAGGGTAATGTAATTGCAGCCTGGCCGGCAGCTGTATGATTGACATGTGACGTCTAGCTCGGTTGCTGAACTGAGCTGGCCTTGTCCTCTTTCAGTTTATTAACAATGGCTAAGAATTTGGCATGCAAGCTCGCCGTCCTTGGAGCTGCTTAATTGACAGGCAACTTGGCCTTCACTAGGCGCTCGGGGGAGGAGTCTCAGTGGCGCCACACTTGCGGCTTTTGTGGTGTGCCAACTTTGTTGCACTATTTGTTCGAATTATGCGCAACTTGCAATTCAATTTTCGTGCAACAAGAGAAAGAGAAAGGGGACAACCGCAACCGCAAGAAATCAAGGCAAAAGTTAAGAATCTAAGGATAAAGTTGTTTGTTTGACCTAGCCAAAGGCTCTTGTGCAAGTTATGTGGAAATGCAAACGATGAACGAAATGAGATTTGATTTGATTATCAACATTGACTTTGGGGTGTCTGAGTAGTAGAGAAAGTTTGGCAAATTGCTGAAGTTGACGTCTTCTACTACTACTACTACAACTACTTCTATTTCTACTTCTACTTCTACTTCCACTTCTACTTCTACTTCTACTTCTACTTCTACTTCTACTTCTACTTCTACTTCTACTTCTACTTCTACTTCTACTTCTGCTTCTGCTTCTACTTCTGCTTCTACTTCTACTTCTGCTTCTGCTTCTACTTCTACTTCTACTTCTGCTTCTGCTTCTGCTTCTACTTCTGCTTCTACTTCTACTTCTGCTTCTGCTTCTACTTCTACTTCTACTTCTACTTCTACTTCCACTTCTTCTTCTTCTACTTCTACTTCTACTTCTACTTCTACTTCTACTTCTACTTCCACGTCTTCTTCTACTTCTACTTCTACTTCTACTTCTACTTCTACTTCCACTTCTACTTCTACATCTACTTCTAATTCTACTTCTGCTTCTACTTCTACTTCTACTTCTACTTCTGCTTCTACTTCTACTTCTACTTCTACTTCTGCTTCTGCTTCTACTTCTACTTCTGCTTCTGCTTCTACTTCTACTTCTGCTTCTGCTTCTGCTTCTGCTTCTGCTTCTTCTACTTCTACTTCTTCTTCTGCTTCTACTTCTACTTCTACTTCTACTTCTACTTCTACTTCTACTTCTACTTCTACTTCTACTTCCACGTCTTCTTCTACTTCTACTTCTACTTCTACTTCTACTTCTACTTCTACTTCCACTTCTACTTCTACATCTACTTCAAATTCTACTTCTACTTCTACTTCTACTTCTACTTCTACTTCTACTTCTACTTCTACTTCTACTTCTACTTCTACTTCTACTTCTACTTCTACTTCTACTTCTACTTCTGCTTCTACTTCTGCTTCTGCTTCTGCTTCTGCTTCTGCTTCTACTTCTACTTCTACTTCTGCTTCTACTTCTACTTCTACTTCTACTTCCACTTCTTCTACTTCTACTTCTACTTCTACTTCTACTTCTACTTCCACGTCTTCTTCTACTTCTACTTCTACTTCTACTTCTACTTCTACTTCTACTTCTACTTCTACTTCCATTTCTACTTCTACATCTACTTCTAATTCTACTTCTACTTCTAATTCTGCTTCTACTTCTACTTCTACTTCTACTTCTGCTTCTGCTTCTACTTCTACTTCTACTTCTGCTTCTGCTTCTACTTCTACTTCTACTTCTACTTCTACTTCTACTTCTACTTCTACTTCTACTTCTACTTCTACTTCTACTTCTACTTCTACTTCTACTTCTACTTCTAATTCAGCTGTTCAATTCCCTCAGCTGTCACAGTTTGTCGCTTGTTCCACAAGCAAAGCTACAACAATTAACCAAAAATTGAAACCAAGGTAACAAGGTGACAGCTCATGGGGATGGAGATTAGAGTGGGTAGAGGCGCAACAAACATGAAACGCCACTTGCCATGTCCAGTCATGTCCTATTTGGGTCAAATGTGGCAGCAAACTGTAGCACAAAAAAAAACAGACGATTATGACAACGACAATAACAACAACAACGACAACCAATAAGTTAACACTCGGTTTACCTATGCCCAAATTGCTGCTGCTTCAATGAAGTACATACAGACATAAGTACAAATGTCGTGCTGCAGGCAGCGGGGGCGTTGCATAATTAATCAAAGCGGCACGTGGCGGTGGGCGCCACAAAGGGAGCCGCCAGTGGAAACCCCCAAAGCTGATGCCCAAACCCAATCCCGGCCAGCTGCAGCGGCAGCGGCGGTAGCGGGCGGAGGAATAGAGCTGCATACAAATGATGCAAGCAAAACGCCTTCTTCCGCATTTAATCACAACGTCTATGGAGCATAGTGCAAGAGCGGATGTGGACATGGATGTGGACAGCCGTCCGCCTGCACACTCAATCAGCCAGTCAGTCAGTTAGCCACGTGTGGGTGCTGCTGCTTGAAGCGTATGTTACCAGGAAGCCAACCATTCAGCCAAACCAGTTAACGGGGCCAGAGCCTGTCGTGGATCAATGATGAGTCACACTGCCGTCTGCAGCACAATTAGTAGTAGGATGATAGGATGGCTTTGGCTTTGGTTTTGGGTTTTGGCTGCAAACTGCAACTGCGGCTGTGGCAGCGGCATTAACTTAGCCCCAAGTTGCCTGCCACAACTGCCTGCTAATTGACACACCTCGACAAAGGCGACGCACAGTGGTTCGCATATCGAAAAGAGTTGTGAAAAATCACAATTTAAATGTCTAAGAATTTAAATCAAATAAATACAAATAATAAGTAAATAATAATTAATAATTACTTATAAATATAATTTTTCTAAAATTGATTAGTATAAAAGTAAAATATTAAATATATAAAACAAAGTTTAATTTACTATTAAATATTTTATTTTAAATAGTTATCGAAACTTTATTTTAATTTATAAATGTATACTTTCAATAATAATTATAATTATTAATTATTTTAATCTATTGATAGAAATTGTGGCAACTAAATTCAAAATTTCCCCAACGTTTAAAAATAATTGAATTTAAATTTCAAAATGATATTAAATTTGTAGCATCTTATTTAACCATATGAACCACTGTGCGTCTTTTGCTGCTGGTGACGCTTGCTGGGATCACGTGCTCAAAAGCTGCAGGCGCACACTCGGCTGATGATTCATCCAGCCGGCCTCAACATGTGCCAAAACACCGCTCCACTCCGCTGCTTCCCCCTTCTGCTCAGAATCCAGCAATCGCCTTTTATGAATGAAAACGATCCACACAAATGTCTGCAAGCTTGAGGCGCGACTCCAGACGCAACTACCACAGACTTCCCCTGCTGCTCTTGCCTGCTCCTCCTACGTCCCCTGCTCCGCTCCTACCCCCACGTCATTCAATGTTTCTATGCGGTTGTCGTTGTCTACAACTTTTGCCTTTATAGTAAATCGTGTTTTGCATGCGCGAGTAGGTTGAAAATTTCCCCTTTCCTCTTCCCCGCCACGCCTTTTGCGCATGCCCCGCTTGCTTGTGGCATGGTAGGAGTTGTGGCTGCAAATGGATTTGAAATTTCATTCATAAAAAAAAAAAATCAAATAAAAATGAAAAACATTGCCAGTCGTTTGGCAAGTTTTGTACATTGGAACCTGACTTGGACATGGACATTGGACTGAGCACTGAGCACTGAGTGGTGTTCATAGAACTGCCTGCATTACGACACGTTTCTCAGATTTCTGTTTAAATGGCCAAAAAGGTTTGCGGCACGTTAATTGGGATATATTAGAGAAAATGTATTTCAACAGCTGAGTCAATCAGTCAAGTGAAGCTTTGATTTTGAGTGGGAGTTGCTGAGGGAAATTCACAGATTTGCAGACATTGAACTTGATTTCATTTCAGTTTCCTTGACTTTTTTCTACTCTTAACAACTCTATATAGATATGTATATTAGCTTGTTGTATACTTTCTTTAAAATGTTGTTAAAAATTACAATTCTTATACTAAGAACTTATGATAACAGTCAAAAAGCTTCACATATGATGTGCATCAGCATGTGTTGCAGTGTGGCACAGTGGCTGCCTAATCGGTTTATATGCTGTAGAAATCTGGAGCATTAAGCTGTTGCCTGCTCTCTTTCAGAATATTTTCTTGGTTGATTTCCCCTCAAATCTCTTTCAATCGCACAAAACTCGCAATAAAGAAAACATAATTCCCGAAATTGGGAGCGTGTAGCACACACAGCTGCACTCACTGTATGGGTGACCCCACAAGAAGGTTGTCAACACTTGACGGCAGCCAGATTCTCTGGAACTTGTTGCCCAAACTCTCGGACAGACAATGCGCCCAAAAAATCAAAAACTGCATAGTAGCAGTTAAAGAGCCCTCCCCAATCGCAAACCCAAACCCAAAACTCAATCCCAGACCCAGACTCGACACGTTTGGTAGCGCCGGGAAAGAGTTGTCTATGGCGTTGGTTAATGATTGTTTATGACTTGGGCAGTGAGACCATTTCTCAGGCTCATAACACGCCGCCTGCCTGGACTGGCTTGACAATTTTAGTTGGGATTCTCTTTGTTTTTTTTTTTTTTTTTTACAAGGGACACACAAAGATTGATTGCAAGTGAAATGAGAAGAGAGAGAAAAAAAGTGTTAAGCCGCCACGGTGCCTTGTCCACGGTGGTCCACAATAAATCGGAGCTAACGTGGCCAAAACATGACGGCACTTTTAATGTCTTTATTTATAAAAAACAAAATCAAGCCGAATGACAAGCGAGGCGACTCCGATAAGAGAGTGAGGGAGAGAGAGAGAGAGAGAGAGGGGCAAGAGAACACTTTATGAGGCACAACGTTGAAACGAGACCTTAATTGAAACACAGCATCTGGGCTAACTGACCAGACCAATCGACCAACTGACCAAATGGCTAACACACCAAACGACTGACTGGCCTCAAGTTGTCACGACACCAGGTACGCAAGCATTGGGGTAACGTCCCCAACTCCAATGCCATTAAGGCGATAAAAATGCAACGCGCCCCGCGGCCAGAGCGTGCACTTTAAACCCCGTCACAAGCAGGAGACGCTAACTGGGCTTAATCGGCGCGTTGCGTGCGACACTTGGAGGCCCCTCATTAATAAGGGTTTAGGCAACTGCGACTGCAACATTGGGGCACGGTCAGTGATCGCTGTGAATAAATTAGACGGACGGCTGCGGTGGTCTCAACTCCAACTCCAACCTCAACTGCAGCTCCAACTTTAACCAATTCTTGCCTCTTGCTGATCATTATGAGCCTTTGTTCAGGTCTGCGGCTTGTTAGCCAACGCTGCGTTCTGACTGTTCTCTCAATTTGGCTGCAAGTTAAAGTCTGCGTCTCCATCTCCAACTCTCAGTCTCGGTCGCAGTCGCAGTCGCAGTCGCATTCACAGTCTGTGTTTCAGTTTGAGCGTTGCTCTTTGATGTCTTCTTATTTTCGGGTTATCATTTTTTATTCGGTTATTAAGCGTGTGTGCTGTAGACCACCAGCAAGGCATGGCCCAGACCCCAAGACTAAAGCCCAGACATGTTTGCAGACCTCCGATGAACCCATAACAGATGTGTGAAGCGCGCTCGTTTGCTTTGCCAACGTGAATTCTTAACAGGATTTTTGTGTGATAAACATGGGCATCTGGTGTCACATATATATATCTATATATATATATACAATATATATTGATATATATCATCACTTGCACAATTGTTTCATGCGTTTATTCCTCGATAAGCATCAGTCTGGACTGCGAAGCATTTAAGCATTTAACTCACATTTTGTTAGACAAAAGTATTAAATATCCATATCCGCCCATCGAACAATCGAATTCAGTTAATGCTTTTCCAACATTTTTCCTCTGCCTTCCTGTGCTTCCTGTGATCCGCAAAACGGACTCCTTTTACGGTTTTCTAAAAATCGAAGATCGTGGAACAATGCGGCCAAGCCAAAGAGTTATTAAAACACACAACACAAAAAAAAAAAAAAAAAAAAAAAATATCTTTTATGGATAAAAATTTGAGAAAATGGTTTTTCGGTGGCTGGCGAAAACTGCAATAATGTTGGACAGTGGCAAACAAAAGGATTATGTCCACTTTGGGATTATTATGAGGCACATAAATTGTATCTTTTGTGTGTGTATGGGTGTGTGTGTGTGTATGGGTGTGTGTGTGTGTATGTGTGTGTGTTGACTGCTAATACACAAAGAATTCAAGAGCAAAAGAAATTAGCAGAAAATATGGTCAAGTTCAAAGGCAGAAGCAGAAAAACTGCAGTGCGATTAAAGGATTAAGCAGCATAATGTTTTCAAAATAGTAGATGCAGTGCAGATGAAGACAGAGAGAGAGAGAGAGAGAGAGAGAGAGAGAGAGTGAGAGAGAGGGAACATGAGAGAGGAAGCAACAGACTGCAGAGTGACAACAAAGTTGCTGAAGACTTTGAAGGAGCCGAAAGTGTTGCTTCAGTGGCGAAGACTTTTGCGGTTACAATAAGAAGGAGAAGAATCAGAAGAAGGAGAAGAAGCAGAAACAGAAGAAGGGTCGTGGCAACAGCAACTGACACTGCGGCCAACGGCGACAATTTAATGCACGAATGAACCAAACGAATCACAGACCAAGTTCCAAATGGTAGCCCAGGAATTTATGCAAATCAGATGCGGCTTTTGGGAAACGAAACACGAAACGAAATCCACGTGGTGATTGTCATGTCACCAAGCAAACAAAATGCCCAACTGAGGCAGCCAGAACAGAGGAACTGGAGAGCTGAGGAACTGGCCAGTTCAATGCCGAATTTTGGTTCCCACGTCAGCTGCAAATCAAAAGTCATTACGATCCACTTGCTGCAAGTGCCACTAATCCGGCAAGTGCAGCACAGAGCACAACCCACAACTTGACAATGCGCTGGGAAGAAGTTGTCTCCATTTTGGGTTTGAGTTTTTTTTTTGGGAAAGGAATCTACTACTCAGCAGAGAGCTGTGTGGGCGCTGTGATGATCGCTTTCAGGTGTCATGTGCTCACACTTTAAGCTGGACCGACAAGCGCTTTTCATGGCGGCTTTTCCGCGCTCAACGACACACACACACACACACACAATGAAAATCTCTTTGTTATTATTTCTATATTGATCAACGATTCTTTTTTTTCTCTCTTTTTCTTTCTTAAAAGCTCTGTGGGAATAACCCAATAAGTCGCTCGACTTTCCATAACAACAGAAGCCGCGGCCAGCCGAACAATCATTCAATGCAAACAGTTATGGGACATTGCTTAATTTTGTGTAAATATTTAGACATTTAGACATTTATGCGGCATTTTGTAACAATTTATTGAGCATCAATATTGTGGGAAATTTCTCTTGGACATTTTCCATTGAGCAATCGCTGTTATTTAAGCAACTAATTTGTAGTTCATTGTCAGAGAAAAGAGAAAAGAATGTGATCTTAGAATAGGTTTAACTTAAGCTCTAATTCAATGGGTATATTTACAATCGTTGTGTCTACATCTTATATGCAGCTGGGAAAGAACTCTATAGATGCTAATTTTGTAGATCTGCTTAAGTAATTAAGACGCGTTAGTAAATTCCTTGGGAATCATGTAGATAATTTGTAGGATCTATGATTATTATCTTCTGCTTGTAAATATCTCCTTAAGTAATTAAGACGCCTTCACTTAGTTGAGTCCTACTCTAAGTATATTTCTACCTTTCTTTAACCATTTTTTTCTCTCTTTCTCAGACTATCTCATTATGTAGATCATCGTTAAATACTCAACGGCGCCTTAGGCAGAGTTAGCTCCCATTGGTCGTCTCGCTAGCTAGTTTTCTTCTGAGATACTTAGACGATCATCCATTGTTTCAATTGGGAGTTAAACTTACAAAACTCACTAAATATTGTTATGGTCTTAAGCAGTTCTGTTGTGCGTTTCGGTGCAGATCAAAGGACAACAAATGCTGAGGATCAGGGACAATTTTGCGGTTAAAGCGGCTCGAAGTAATTGCCATCAAATTGGGCCGAATCTTTAGGCATCTTCCGACTGATGCACGCAGAGGACTTTAGAACACGCCAGAGCACAATTAGGGCACGAAACGGTTAATTGTCCTTTGTTCGCATCGCATGCGCCGTCTGGATTATCCTGCCCAAAACGACAAAGGAATCACGCCCGAGCCGAAGACCCAAAATAACGCCAAGAGCAAAACACATAAAACTTAGAGAAAATGATAAAGTTCCAATCCTCAACGAGAGAGACAAGAGCCGATAATCGAAACGGAGCAAAACTAAGCTACTTAAAGGACATTTGCAGCGCCATTAATTCAATTGTTGCAGCAAGCGGCATGACCGGATTAGAGGCTGCTGTTCCTAAACTGATTTGCATAATTTGTTGCGACTTATGATGGCCTGAATGGACAGCAATTGCTGCTGTCCGGTTGACCACGTGGCATCCGTTGACCTCTTCTGTTCTTTTTAGACTTCTGTCTTACCGTCTTTCTCTTTGTATTCTCTTCTGCCGCCCCCCCTTTGCTCGTTATGTATTCGCCTGCTTTGCTTCTCTCTTACTTCATACGTTTTTATCTTCCCTTTCTTTAATTTAGCCTTCTCTTTTTCTCCTCCTTATCTATTCGAGCCTTCTCATCCCGTTCTCATCTCCCTAGCCTCCCTAACCTCCCTAGCCTAACTTTTTCCTTATTTTCTTTTTCTTCCCCCATTTCCCAACCAATTACCCTAGCCCTCCCATCCGTCCTATTCTCTCTCCTATTCTCCCTCCTATTCTCCCTCCTTTTCTCTCTTCTTTTCTCCCTCATTTTCTTCTGCTCTCCTTCCTTTCTCCTCCACCCCTTTCTATTCCTCTGATCTTCCTCCCTTTCTCAGCACCTCAGCTCAACCTCCTCCCTTCCGCAGCTTCTCACTTCCCTTCACCCCGTCCTATCTTCCTCCTTCTCCTGCTCTTCCTACTCATCTTCTCTAATTGTGCCCATCAACGTCGGCTACGATCAGCGGCGATTGCTTTGATCGAATCCTAACAACATAATTGAAGTTTCAGCCCGCCACAAACAAAATTGACTGACAAAATGATTCGATGACGGCGCCCAATCGCCTGATGCGATCTGGCCAAGTGATCGACCAATTGGCCAAGAACTAAGCAAACCTAAGCTAATTGTTTTGCAACCAGTTGATGCCTCTGCCGCTGCCTCTAATTACATGCCACCAGCAGTTGCAACTACACAGCGCGAGGAACTGACGCTGAGGACGATGACGATGATGTATTGCTCTTTGAGGATCGAGCAGCGAGGATCGTTGCCCGGATCGGTTAACGCCCCAGACACAACGCCAACGCCAACGCCCGCGCCTCAAAATGGGCGTTTTGACGGGTCTTCCCGGACTCTACTTCTTCCTCCCGCGCACTTCTTTGCACTCTTCCTCTCTCTACCTCTCCCTCTCTCTCTCTCTCTGGTCTGCTCTCCAAGCTGTTTATGCGCCCTTCTGATGCTGAGGATCATTGACTGGCGGCGCCTTTGCAGGTTTCGCTGGCAAACTGTGATAATTACACATTAATTGTTTAATTCTGAGTTGAATCTTGAATTGAGTCTGTGGTAGGTTCAGTCTCGGGTCGCGCCCAATGTTGCAAGTTGAGGGTGTGCTTGGGGTTTGGCTAATGGCTAATTAAGCACACTGAGAAATTTACTTGCGAGAAACACGCATAAATCAGCCAAGAAGCTGTCTCTTCGGTGGTCTCCCGCCCACGCCAGATCCTGTTGTGACTTCATCCAATGAAATGGTTCTTTATGTACATATGACGCATGTGAATGGAATGTGTAAGCGCTCTTCCTCTTCCACACTCCGTGCAGTTATCTAAGGACTAATGTGTCCTTCAGGTAGGCATACCAAATTTGTGGCAGGTAACCGCACAACATTTGGTCAGAATTGAACTGGACAATTGATTGAGATTGGCCACAAAAAGATGGAGACTTCGCATGGTGGGACGGGGGCATGCCACAAAGGCCAACCGCAATGGTAACCGCAGAATTCTATTCGAAATGCTTATGAATGCGATTAACGATGACTTGCCATTATGGGGCGTGGCCAGCCGCCCTTCAAAGCGTCAAAGTTGCAGCTGAAAAATTGAAAATGGAAAATGTTTTTGCCATATTGTTTTTGGCACTTTTTTTGCCGTCTAATTAAGTTTTTCCCAAGTGGCTGCTGACAGCGTGGGCGTGGCATAAGACCTGTTTAATTACGCGATTCACTTTTTGACCTGTCACCAAGTGGCATGCCCCCTATAGGGGGAGCAGAGGGGAGAGCGAAGTTGCACAAAAAGTTTTAATTTCTCACTTGTCTCTTGGCAGTTGCCAAGCAGCTGACGCTAATGCTTATCCAGGTGTAAGACAGGTAACTCGAGGGGTTACAAAGGGACAGAGAAAAGAGAGAGAGAGAGAGAGAGGAGCGAAAGAGAAAGAGAGACTGAGGGGCAACTTGGGGGGCAGAGAGACAAGTAAGCTAAGACTTGACTTGACAAAATAATTAATTGCAATGTCAGTTTTTTGTTTTAACTGCAATTTATATCTGATTCTCAATTTTCTTCCCTCACATTTTAATTGCATTTTAGGAATTGAAAACAACTCGCTCGGAAAAATGTCCGGGAGTGAGGGGAGAGGAAACTTAATTCGACTCTACACTAAACTACTTAGCTAAATGACCAAAAGTTCTCAATCAAAATCTTTATTGCAATTTCGTTGCACTTCCGAAATGCTCTGGCCCATAAAATCAATTTCCAAATCAAGTCATAAAAAAACAAACAGATAGACGAAGAAGAAGAAGAAGATGGACAGGTCAGGTAACAATAAACCCAACTGAGGGTCCAATCGTGTCCATTGTCTATTTACCTGTTTGCTATACAATTTCTGTATCTATATCTGTTTCTTATGCTCATAATTGTGTTTTGATCATATTTCACGGCTCAGTGGCGCTGCAAGAGACAGAGAGAGAGAGAGAGAGATATAGAGTTAGACTGCTTGATTATGGCCTGGTCACTTGGCTTTATCGTTGGCCATCTCTACATGGCAAGCTATAACTGTTCTTGTCTCATATTCTCACACTTTCCATCGTAAATCTACGGGTTAGCACCGTTTTGCATCATCTCGTTTACCCTATATTCCTTTCTCCCTCTCTCTCTCTATCTCTCTCTCTCTCTATTGCGCATATTAATGAGAACTTATCGGTGTTTGCTCATCGCCCTAATCCGTTGTTAGCATCAGTTGACATCTCCATTTACTTCCACGAATGACAATCGAACTGACAATTTCGTTTTAACAGTAGCATTAACATTGTTGAGGTTATGTCGGTGGTTAAGCAAGGGTAACAAGTACCGTTATGCGGATTTATAATGAATAGTAATAGTCAGAGTAGCCAGACTTTACTGGGGATTATACAAAAAAACGAATTACAATAAAATTATTTAAAAATATTTTCCCAAGAAAACAAAGCAAAGAAGTTTTCCGAATATTTTCTAAAACAACATGACTTTTCTCTATATAGAATAAATTAAGATATAAAGCCACGTCAAGTACTAAGTTAAAAATTAAAAATTATTTGTAATTGTACAAGCTATGCAAGTTAGAAGTTTTTAGTTAAAAGTCAAAACTTTGCTAGGGAAATGTTTAAAAAAGACTTTAATTAATGTTTATTTCATATTTGTGGAGCGTGAAATTGTTGAATAAAGTTTTTTAATTGTAATTAAAATAATTAAAATAATTATATTAAATGCATTAAAGAAAAACTGATGAAAGAAAAAAGGGCAATCGAGTTCTTCGGAACTGTGGCATGGCTTAAGGCAATTGCAGGGATGTGAAGCGTGCCCCTAATATATGTTTTATGCAACATCCACAACATAGTGCACATATGTGCTTAGCATTGATAGAATTGTTGTTTGAAAACCCAGCTAATTAGCTACAGGTGGCAACAGGTGAGTGTTGGCAACTGATCGCGCATGCGCCGAGGTGTGACCAGGCCAGCTTCTCTCGCTCTCTTCTCTCTTGGCCCGACTGCCGCGAGGTGTCTGCAGATCATAGTGCAGGGACGGCCAAGTAACAAGCGAGTGCGCCAAATGATTACATAGTCGAGGCAACTCTCGTTCCGGATTGAGAGCTAAAGGCATGTTATGCTTATCAATATGGGTTTTGCAGTTGAAGGCTGTGTGAGTCTGTAGCTTTTTTGGTTCGCTAATGATGATGATGATTATGCTGTGCTGTGTTGTGTTGTGTTGTATGTTGTTTTAGCAATTGTTGTTGTTCTAAGCGTGTTCGTTACGCTTCGCAGTTGCATCAACAATAACTACGAGAGTAACAACAACTAAAGTTAACTTCAACTTAATGTTAATGTCTGCAATGCGCGTTCTAGAAATAGATAATGACAAAAGATGAACCAACAAAACTGCAGCGTCATCGCTTGGCTGGAACGATGTCAGAGCCATGTGACAGTGCCACCAATGCCGATGGCTCTGCTCTGCTCCAGAAAGCACTTCTAGCCCAAGAGTGTGGGAGAAACATATAGAGAGAGTGAGAGAGGGAGAGGGGTATGGTGAACTACGCACAACTGAAAAAATACATATAAAGAAGTTATTACAATTTCATATTTATTTATCAAGTTGCCCTGCTCACTAGCTCTCACTCTCTCTCTCTCTCTCTCTCTCTTTCCTCTGTCTATCTCTCTGCGCTCTCCCCCCTCTGGGACAGACCTTGCTTAATTGGAAACATTTTCCCAACGCAAGCAAAAGACTTTTGCGACCTCCTCCGTTTAAGCCAACAACTCGAGCACGCCAAGAAGTCTAATTACCAAAAGTCATCCCCCCCCTTGCTTCCACCATGCTTCCTTCTAGACGAATTCAAATTTTTGACATCAACTTTTGTTAAACTATAAAAAAACCAAAAACAACAGCAACAACAACTAGAGAAACATTAAAAATATGTTTAAAAAAAAAGAAGAAAATAAAAAAAGAAAAGATGAAAAATAGCAAAGTCATTTAATTGCGAAAACGCGTTTTAATTGCTTTGGGCCAAGTAGGGTTCCCAAGTTTCCGAGCTAGAATACATGGCTCTTTTGCTAGTTGGCTTCTTGCTTATTTAACTTGGCCTGTGAGCTTTCCCAGCGTTAATTTGCCACGCCACGGTCGAGCCGCTGTTAGCCACCTTCTTGGCCCAAAAGAACGCGACACAAGTGACACATAATTTGGTTGTTGGCCAAAACTCGGGTCAGCCAGCGGGTTACACTCGACTGACGCCACAGCCACTTGGCCAATTGTCACTGTTAGTTACTTTTCTTACTTTTTGTGATCATTTTGGCCAATTTAATGCATTGTTTCCTTTTGGAAGTTGGAATATATTAAATAAGGATCCATGTCAAATGGATTAAGCTGTTATTGGCCAGCATTGGTTGCAGCCACACAATTGGTTAAGCACTTCTTGTTAGCCACATAAAATCCTAATTTTATTCGACGTTCACTTGGGATTCAGCCCACCTGAGCTCTATAAATTGAAATCAATTATTGCCACACAGCGATCTATGCCATGTGAAACTGCAACAGCAAAAATTTGCCACCAGTGCAACATGCAGCAGTGCCACTTGACCCCCTCCTTGCTCACCTCACCTCATCTCACCCCACCACATTGCACTGGCAGCGCTCATAAATTGAGCCCGATTGTCAGGGCCTGGGGCGTTGTTTTGGACATTGATTGCCAGCTTCTACATATTTTCCCACAGTGCGGCGTGGCCCGAAAAGTGAAAGAACCTCCGAGGAATTGAACCAGTTAGTGAAGTTACCATAAACACATCTGTCGGTTGATAGTACAGCGAGATACCCTGTAGTTAAACGTAAGTGTGGAAGAACCTGCGTGGACTGCAAGCAGCTAGTAATGTTTCCATATGCAAATCAAACAGTGACATACCCTGTAGTTAGACTGAAGTGTAGAATGAGCTCCGATAAATCGAATCAGTTAAATGGAAATGGTTATCGTACAGCGAGAGAGCCCTGTAGTTAGGCTGAAAAGTAGAGGGGCCTCTGAGGATTTGAAGTGGATACCCTGTAGTACGTGTGAAAGAGTTCAAACAGGCAGATACCCTATATTCAAGGAAAAAAGTAGAAAATCAACTGAAAAGCTATGAACAGACTGAAAAATAAAAAGAATCTACTTGTTATTAGAATGTTTACAGCTACCACATACCCTATAGATGGAAAGTAAAGTAACTTTCCAGGAGTTACATCAATTGTAATGTTGTAAATCAAATGAATTATCTGAACTGTGACAAAATCCATTTAAAATTCATTTAGTGTGTAAAGGTTTAACACTGCAAGTCAAACAATATACCCTTTAGAAAGTTAAAATAGTAAGACAATGATTAAAGCTACAACTCACACAAAACTTTGGGAAAATGAACTACTTCATAGTATGCCACAACATAAACAGCATAACACATGATTGCCTATGCAGTTACCCTATAAGAAAGCTGTTCCAACTCGTAGATTCCCAAGTTAATAAATATTATAAATTATTATTAAATAATATGCCACACCAAGCCAATTACAGGGTATGCAGCAAAAAGTTATTAAATGCTGGCAATTTGCGGGGCTTGGGGGACGTGTTGTTGTGGCAAGCACTGTGACATGAAATGAAGCATGGCGTGGGGCATATTTGTGGCATGGCGTGGCGTGGCGTGGCGTGGCATGACTTAGGCGCATGCCGCAGCGGCAATTACGCGTCCCCAAACAGCTGAGCCGAGGATGCAACACACACACACACACACACACACTCACCCCGAGAGGGAGAGAGATCCTCAGCCGCTCCCCGTCTCCCCACCAAGTGTTCCAACTGGGCACTGGGCACAAATTAAAATTACACCCGCGGGCCAAAAAGGCATAGAGTCAAGAATAGGGATTGAGGATTGGGGATTCAGTTCTAAAATGATAAACACTGCAATGCCAGACATTTGGACAGTCCCGAGTTGGAGTTGGAGTTGGAGCTGAAGTCGCAGAGAGATCCATGGGAATTACACTAATTTAAAGTAATTGGCTATAGTTTTTCACTTGGCATTTAAATATGTGTCCCGACATCAGCATCGGCATTGGCATTGGCATCGGCATCGGCATCGGCATCGGCCAACATCGGGTGCTACATGGTGCATGCGGCTCCACAATTTTAATCGATTTGCGTATATGGCGAATGGCGGACTATTAAAAGGCCCCAAGCCGAAAATGAACTGGACGAGCGTACCCAAAAGTGGGCGTTACCCGAAACTGAATGGAAAATGAGTGAGTTGTGCGCGAATGCGAATTGCAAGCTGACTCCCCGATATCCCTGCCTCCTCAACATGGCCCCCCTCCCTCCGCTAAAACCCTCTATTGCCGATCTCAACGCATTCCAAGTAGCGCATATGCTGCACAAATTGGCTCAGAAGCAGCAGAGCCAGAAGCTGGCCCAAGGTAGACAACGCAGCAGGCTCAAAGCAAAACTAATTAAAATTGGCCCAAAACACAGAGCGAGAGAGACAAGAAGAAGACGAAGAAGTCGAAGAAGAAGAAGAAAAAAGCAGACAGAGGCACAGAGAGAGAGAGAGAGAGAGAGAGAGAGAGAGAGAGAATGTAAGTTGAGTTACCTGAACCCATTGGGATTGCCAGCAACCTTTTGCCCATCTGCATGCCTCATCTGCGGCATTTGCCTGCGGCGGTGCCGAACGGGAGGACGGAGGACGGAGAACGGACGACGGAGGACTTGCCGGACGGGACAACACCACGCTCCCATTTTCTTAACCACTAAAATTAATAATAAGTGATCTGGATCTGGTTTCGAGTATCCACAAAAAAGCCCTGGCCACAAGCTGAAGTAGAACGTTCAGCGCATAAATAAATGTTATGTGTTTTTTGCCAGCCACCGCAGGAGCAGGAGCAGGAGCTGGAGCAGACCCAGTGCCAGGTCGAGCTGCAGTAAAAAGACAAAATAACCAAAACAAAAAGAAAAAAAAAATACAAAATCGGCAAATCCATAATGCGCCTTGTCCCTCCTGTTGTTGTTGTTGTTGTTGTTGTTGTTGTTGTTGTTGTTGTTGTTGTTGTTGTTGTTGTTGTTGTTGTTGTTGTTGTTGTTGTTGGCACCTTTGTGGCCCGCGGCGAGACAACAAAATCATTTCACCGCCGCCTGTTTGGACAGTGGAGCACTTGGCAGTTTGAAGCTGCAAGTTGGTATTATTGGTGAGCGGAGCGGCGCGGAGCGGAGTGTCTACCAGCGCCCATTATTGATTGGCTAATCAAATCATTTGAAGGCAACAGCAACAACTATGTACACCCCAAGAACGTTTCAACGACAACCGCAATTATCATTCCAAAGTCGCGACGCAGTGTTTAATTAATAATCCAAGCGATTAGCAGCAGCTGAAACAAAACCAAATGCCACAAAATGCCCAACGCCAATAACCAAAGTCTCAAATCTCAAATACCTTCTCTCATTCCAAACAGTTCCCCCCCCCTGGCAATCCACACTGTTGTCTCCTGCGGTTTTGCAGTCGTCGTTTATTAATTAAAAGTCCCTCAGCTTTTTGGGGGCTGCAACTGGCGGCTGGGCCCATCAGGCATATGGATGTCTGTCTGCTCATCTCAACACCTATAGCCATTGCTTAAGCTACAGCTAAATCTTTGGCCTCCAACTGCAGAGCAGCAGTTGTAGTTCTGTGCTCAGTCTCAGTAACTCATCATTATACTCTTTAATATGTGAAAGCGTATCTGTTTTCTCATAAAGTTGGGACAGCTAATCATTAGCTAATGTTAATGCTAATGCTAATACTAATACTAATACTAATGCTAATGCTAATGCTAATGGTAATGGTAATGCTAATGCTAACGCTAACGCTAATGCTAATGCTAATGAAAATGCTAATGCTAACGCTAATGCTAATGCTAATGCTAATGTAAATATTAATGTAAATACTAATGTAAATAATAAGGTTAATGTAAATGTAAGGTTAATGTAATGCTAATGCTAATGCTTATGGTAATGTTAATGCTAATACTAATGTAAATAGTAATTTTAATGCTAATGCTAATGTCTCTCTCTCTCTCTCTCTCTCTCTCACACACTATCTCGCTCTCTCTCGCACACTATCTCTCTCTTTCCCTCTCTCTCCATTCGAACTGATTTAATCATTTAATTAGTGTATTTAAAATTCGATTTGATAATCATATTTTCAGAATCTTTTTGCCTGTTGAATTCATTTGTTTGTCTCGCGCTTTTTCGGCATTAATTAGCCGCTTTCGCGTGGCCATTTAAGGGCCGCCCTGGAGCCCTGGGTAGGTGTTCCCTAATGAGTTGAGGCGGAGGTGAGGGCGACCCCGCCCAGTGCTCAGTTGGTAGGTGTACTTGATGGGCCGTCCCAATGTTTGCCCAAGTTAGTGAAATAAATAAGTTTATTAGCTCGATTGAAGGCGGTTCCAATGCGCCCCTTGTACAGTGAAACCACGAGCGATGAACGAGTTCAGCAAAAAACAACGATGACTCTATGAATTTAAGGCGTAAAAATCAGCGCGATTCTTAATTTAAATTTAAATACATTGCGACTTTTAAATGTAAAATTTCAGTTTTAATAAACGAAGATTCTCATTAAGCTGATTTCACACGCAGGACGTGAACAGAGGTAAAAATAAATTGCATTCTGCAATGCAAAGAGTAATGATCGAAGTGGAGGTATGCTTTAAATAGAACCAATAAATGCAAAAAATAAATGCGAATTTCAGTGATGAACATACAAATAGATTATAACAATATACATAATAAATATAGCTATTAAAATCATCTTTATAACAATGTCAGTAAGCTCTCTCTTCAAGCTACCCCAAATTAAATTCACATTTGCACACAGGGTATAAAAAGATGTAATTGCAAATTTACGCATTGGCCAAGTGTGAAGAGAAATGTTGGCTTGTCGGACAGAGCACACAGGGTCATAAAGGCCTGACACCCAACATGTACACGGAGAGTTTGGGGAAGCTGGGGAGTCAAAGGTTGACTGTTCACTTTGCCCAGCAGCAGCTCATTAAATTACGTCAACTGAATTTTACTTTGACGTTCGGCAAAAAATTAATGAACTCCTGTCATGTTTTACGAGATATTTCAACAAGAATAATGCCAGGACTTTAACCTCGTCAACTGGGTGGCTTAAATATTTACAGCATTTTGCAACAGAGGAATTTAGTTTTAAGCCAAGTGCATGGAATGTGGATGAGCCAATGGTTAGGCTGTTGCCTGATATTGGGACGATGAATGCATCGCCCCTAACGCTAATTTAATTAATTTTAAATGAATAGCTCGAAAATGCCGAAAATTGCATTTTGTTACGCCAATTTGGCAATTTGGCGCTTTGGATGGGAATTTGCATTGCATTTCCATAATCAACAGCAGCAGAAATTAAATGCCAATTAAATTGAATGCCGGATACTACAAATACCTAATTGTCTACTAATTTGGGGCTTATCAGCAATGGATATGTTATAATAATTGTAGGAGATTAAACTTTAATCCATTAATTTGTAGAGCTATGACAGCTGCAGGAATTAAATTAGTCTAGATAGTTATTAAATTAAGATTTAAATAATAATAAAATAAATCAATAACTATGTATAGTTTACAATTTATTGCAAACTTTCTCTAATGCTTAAGAAAAAGTTATCAAACGTTATTATAGGACACAATAAAAATGTAAGCCAATAGTTGTACAAAGTATATAAGCCCTAAAGCGTATTAAAACCACTTTGCATTGCAAAGTTTGTAAACATAATTCTCAGTTTTTAACACATTTTTTCCATTATTAAAATATGAACATTTGTTGATTGCGGAATTCCTAATAAAACTACATTTTTACTAAATAAAATAAATGTGTAAAAATGCAGAAAAAAAGGCATAAACTTGGTAGTGGAAAGAGGCAATAAGACTTTAACTTCATTCGGAAATTTTAAAATATATCTTTCTCTCTCTATCTCTTGCACGCTCTCTTCCGTCGCTGTCTTTCGAAGCCACGTTCTACGGAAGCTGTCCTTTTGCTGCTTGACAGATTCATATTACCAATTTTATGTTATTGTTTCTATCTCTTGCCTCATTTCTTAGCTCGACTCGTCAGAGGAGCGACCTTTTCCTTTCATAAACATGAATGTTTATTGCAAATTGTTGAGTTGATGCGGCAAGATTCTGACTTGTCACCCATCACATGTTGCATCAGAGATGATAGCATATGGTGCATACGGTTGTGGCATGCAACAGGAACAGAGCAGAACTAGCGGTAAACAGCTGTTGCACTGCCCGCAACAGTCGCGTGGCAAGGAAAGTGAAGTCGAAGGAGCGAAAGTGACTCTTAGGACGCCCCAAGGAGCGTGCTTATCACAATTTGTTATGAAACATGCCCGCCAAAGCAGCTAAAGATATATAGAGAAACAGAGAGAGAGAGAAAGAGAGGGCAAGAGAGTGTGTGAGTGAGCCAGAGAGCTGCTGTCTTGTGTCAGTTGTCAGTCAGTAGCTGGAGGACGCTGTCTAATGATGATGCTGTCAGATTTGCATCGCTTTGCCGGGCACAAAAGAACAACAACAGTTGGCTGAGTTGGCCACCGAACATGCGCCGCTTTTTCACTTTCCCGAAATGAAAAGTGTTTCTTCAATAATTTTGTACATTTAATTTGTGCGAGGCTGCCGCAACAGATGCCCAAACCCAAACAAGCGTCTTCTTATCCCAACACACCAACAAATTTCTCCCTGTTATCTCATCGACAAAATGAAAATTAGGTTTTTGACGCTATTATGACGGCTGCTGTTGATCCTTACCAAAAAGACAGAGGGAGCAACATTGTTGTTACCTTGATTGAGGTCCTGGACCCTGGTTGCTTGCTTCATTTGCCTGCTGCCCCGCTGCTTGACCGCTGCTTGCCCCTGGACTCTAGACTCCAGTCTGACCATATGGCCAGGATCTCTTGGAGCGTGCCGAACACACGAGTTCCAGGAACTAAAACGCAAAACCAATCACAAATTATGTTGCATTAATAAGGACGAATCCTTAGCAGTAGCTGCTGTTGTGTCTGCCATCAAGTATTGGCATGTGTGTGGAAAGACTTTAAAGTTTTCATAAATATAAAGTATTTAAATTAAATTCAGAAAGTCTTCAGACTGCAAATACAGTATTTATAAATTACTATAGATTTGGATTGGAACTTGCTTGCATTTCTTTCTTTTCTTCTTATTAAAGTTGAGACTGTTTGCTTTCTGGATCACAACACTTGCTTGGCATTAGCACTAAGAAAACAGTTTTTTAATATTAAAAGAAATTGTTTAAGAATTTAGTTGACATATATAATTTAAGCTAACTCAATATAGGTAAGAGTATTTCAATTGTAGAGCTTTTAATATAATTATAATTGCTGCGTTTTAGTTCCACATTCTAATCGCTTTATATTGAATCAAATTCAACTTCTTTTCACAGTTGAAAATCAATATAAATGATATAATAAATATAAATTAATATAAATGAATATATGTTATTATATTTTATTATTAAATATATATTATATGTTATTATATTTTGTGTGCTTATTCTTCTTCGTTATTCTTACATTAGGGGGAAATTGTGTTACCTGAGCATCAATTGCAAGATGCATGAAGTTCTCAAAGTCTTGCAATAGTTGTTCGTTTAACCATTTGAATTGTGAGTCATCATTTAGCTCTTCTGCTTATCTTGCTATTTTTTTTTTTTTTTTGTGAATTTGAAAATGTGCAGCTGAATTCTCCATTTTCCTTTTGTTTTGCCTTGACTGTCTGATGAATTTCACATTCAATTCGAAGCGTAACCCAAATTTCTTATTGCTGCACCACAGGATGCTCGATACTCGTTGAATGAGAATTGTTAAATAACCGGGCCAATTTCCATTTGTTGATGACACGTTTGCACACACACACACACACACACATACACTCATGCATTATGCATTATGCATGAACGTGTCCTTTGGCAGCGTTGCTAATTCCACAGATACAGAGAAGTGAAACAGACAGAACACACAAAGACAAACCCAAAAATTTAATGCGAATTAATTTCCATTTTCATAAACGTGACCAGGGTTACAGGGTCTCTCCAGGAGACAGAGAGAGAGAGAGAGAGAGAGCGAGAGAATATGTGTGTCATGGTCAGGCCATGACAAATCGCAGCGCGTGAGCCAAAGAATCGCTCACTGAATAACACAGATTTTCCACTGAGCCAACAATGACACAATGAACAACGAACAATGACCCAGCGTGAGGTCTGCATGGACGCAATCGCAATCCCAGTTCGTAGTGTGTGATGTGAAAATGGGAAATGCATTTAAACCGCTTTGTGCAATTATTACGCAAAATCGAGTTGGCACAATTGCCCATGGCAATTGGCGATAGCCGATTAACAGCCAACGAAGAGAGATCAGTTCGAACCCTTCGACTTTGGGAGTGAATCCTTGCGTCGGTTTAAAGCCAAATGAATACACATTAGCCGGCGTTGGGGGGGGGACGCGTTCAGTTGGAAGTTGGGAAAATTATCAGCACGCGATTGAGGCAACGGTCTGTTACTAATTACCCCCGCTAACTGACGCGGTCCCCACGCCCCTTTGAGGCCCTTGTGCAATTGCAGGCAGGTGCAACACAATTGCAGCCGCCTGCCTGATTGAGTTGCACTCTGTATCTCTCTCTCTCTCTCTCTTTTACTCGCTCGTGCCTCTCGCTCTGTCCACAGCAGCAGAACGCTACGGTCAATGGCTTGGACTGGGCATCGCTATCATCGCGAGCGGCGCGTGCTTTACTCGGCGTGTTCTCTGCTTTCGTGAGCTGAGCGTCGCGTCGCGTCGCGTCTGCCGCTTCCGTGTGGCAGCTGCAATTTGTGGCTCAATGCAGCGGCAGCAGCAAAAAGAGGCAGCCGGAACGTCCAATAGCTCGAGAAAAAAGTGAATATAATTTAAGAAAATCCAGCAAGTGAAACAAGTCGAATTTTAGATACACTTCGCATTGTATACACTTCAATTGTAATTAAGCTTATTGATAATGGAAAATTGATAAGGATGTTAAAGATATATTATATTATATTCTCGCTTTCCTATTGAGAAACAACTCTACTGCCTTATTGACTGTAATATAAATATATATTAATTTATAAAGCAGCCTAAGCAGTGCATAAATAAATTAACAATAATCTCTACTGTATTGATATTGTAATTTGAGTAGTAATTAATTATTCACCATCTATATAATATATATTATATATTATATTAATCTTACAGCTAACAGCTTTTATAAACCATTAATTATTTTACACAGAACTTCCATCTCTTGAGAGACTGTTGCATACTTCGCTGCATAGTCAATATGCCCAGAGAAGCAGGAACTTTTCATGCATTTTGATACAATTTCATGAAAACAAAAACAAGAGGTAGCATTTAAAAGGCCAAGCGAGGCGTTTTACCGGCAATTATCGCTCTGATAGCGGGGAGGGGGGAGAGTGGCTTTTATTATCAGGCGAATGTTTGGCAGGAACTGAGCTCGAGTCTCGCACCGCATCGAGCTTCATTATTGATCACAACAAAAACTCACAAACATAATAATAAAACAGACGAACCTAAAGCCAAAATTAATATAAAAAAAAACCACAGTTGAAAAATACGAAAATCGACGAGAAACATAAGCGCAAAAAGCCAAAAAGGGCCGAAATCGGGGACTCAGTTTTGGTATCGGTCTCGGTCTCGGTCTCGGTTTCGATTTCGGTTTCGGTTGATGCCCCGTATTTAACCTGTTGTCTGGCTCGCGTGTTGTAATTGCCCCCATCGTCCATCGTCTGCAGCATCTGGCGGCGCAGTTTATCGATGGTTCCCCTCATCCTCATCCTCATCCTCCTCCTTGTACTTCTCCTTCTCGTTCACCTCCCTCCTGGGTTGACCGCAGTGTCAATAATCGACAGCTGCCTCGGCTTTTATTTTTTGGGGGTCCACTCCCCCTTTTACATAACTTGCCTCACGGCAAGCCACCAGCTGGCTGCTGTCAGCTTCCTCTTTTCTGCGTCCGCTCCTCCTCCTCCTCTTTATCATCCGCCCCATTCCCAAATTCGACCGTTTTTCACATTTTACCGCCGTCAATTTTTTGAATGCAGCTTTCAATTAGCCGCCTGCTTCTTGTAATGAATGCCGACAACGATGCAGCTTCAAGTGACGACTTGTCGAGGCTTCACTCCATCGGGTGGCAAGCAGGGAGTAACAAACGGGAACGTCGTGTTGCAAGCACGTGCCACATTGGGGCTTTTTAAGCCGAGCAATTTACCAGAGATTGACAGCATAATCCATCATTGGCAGCCAAGACAGGAGTTGGTCTCTGGCCTCACTTTGGTCTCTACACTGGGCCGTCGTCCCTTGGTAATCTTGTAAGTGGTAGCTGGGTTTTTCACGACAGTCCAACAGGTGCATATAATATTTATGGCAGGTAGACATCCCCACGAGGTGGACAACACAAGAGAAGGGCTGTTAATTGATGTGATGGCCACAGAGGAGCCAGTGCAGCAACTGGACAAGTGATATCCTTGCGATATGAATAAGGAAACAGGATGGAAAGTGAAAGTGTCCAAGTGTATTTCACTCAAAGAGAAACAACTTAAATGCTTCATGAGAAAGTTAATTCATTTGAGTTGAACCTGTATTATTAATATTATTATAGGTATTTTCATTAGTAGATTCATTAACATTAGTATTGGAAATAGTAATAGCAACCCTATAAGCAATACCAATAGCATTAGCATTTACATTATCATTAGCATTAGCATTAGCATTGGCATTAGCATTATCATTAGCATTAGCATTAGCATTAGCATTATCATTAGCATTAGCATTATCATTAGCATTAGCATTGGAATTAGCATTAGCATTGGAATTAGCATTAAAATTAGCATTAGCATTAGCATCAACATTAGCATTAGCATTAGCATTAGCATTAGCATTAGCATTAGCATTAGCATTAGCATTAGCATTAGCATTAGCATTAGCATTAGCATTAGCTTTAGCATTAGTATTAGCATTAGCATTAGCATTAGCATTAGCATTAACATTAGCATAAGCATTAGCATTTTCATTATTGTATTCATTATCATTGACATTATCTTTAAGATTGTCATCAGCATTAGCATTACTGCTTTCATTCATCAACACTAGCATTGTCACAATCATTATCGCATTCATTAGATTACAACTCCCCCTGAATGTACTTTTAATTATTACTCATTTCATAACTGAAAGTATTTTATTTGAATGCCAAGAAAAAAGATGTTGCAAGCAATTAAAACTTGCATAATTGGAAACTTGATGCCGTAACCCATTCAAAGTCATAATCATAATCATAATCATAATAAAAAGTAGGTATGCCCAGCAAGATTCACAATTTCCAACAAAATGAAACTGAATACGATGGCCGCTAGAGTTTCCCTGCGCAGGATCAACTGAGGAAACTATTTGAAAATGTTGGATAAACATTTCCTGCAATGTTTGCATAAATCCGTAATTAAAATTTTTGATAGCCAACAGAACGTAAAGCTGCACTTCATTAGCAAACAAGGTCAGAGGACAGAATAGAGAAGGGGGTTGATAGGGTCACTAAGAGGATATCCATTTCCTTGGTCAGCGTGTCGCAAAGTTCACGCCGTGGGTGCAAATTAAAATGAAATTACATAGCTGACCGAGGAAGGGAAATGAATCCGGAAAAGGGGTCCAACTATTTGCCCAGTGAGCACTGTGGACACTCGTTGACGGATTGGATTTCAAGTGCTAAGCAAATGTCAATGCTTCCTTAGCAAAGGGGTTGCGATTTGGTCGACTGTCTGGTGCATTCACTAGACACTCGCCAGACAAACTGGGCAGGGGCTTGCCAGCCGAGCATGGATTGCAAAAGAGGCCAGAAAAGTGCAGAGTACTCCATGGATTTGGTTTAAGCAGCTGGTGGATTGCATACCTCAAAGTTTTGTTGTGAGTTATGGTTAGAGAGAGAAGCAATTGGCGCTGTCGGGCGTCCACTTGGCATAACAATATTTCAAATTGGCCAAACAGCTTCCGTTATGAGAAAAGCACCGAAAGTTGCTCTCTCTCTCTCTCACTCTCTGTGAGTCTTTCTCTCGGTTGAAGCAAGCGCCAAAGAGAACTTTTGTAATAAAATGTTCATTAGTGCACCAGCTCCTGCTGCGCTTTATGCCATGGTGCTGAACTGTATCCTCCCTTGCACCCACTCCTACTCCCATTCCCATATCCATTCTCATTCCCCAAATCCCTTCTCTTCGCCGTCCTGCCCTGCTCTGCCCTTCACTGCCTCATAGCATGTGAGTTGACTGCGGCAACGGATGAATTGCAGTTTTAATGTGTTGCCAGCACTTTAACTAACTGAGAATCCGTTGCAGAGTTGCCCCACAATCCCAGAGTGGCTGCAGCTGCTGTTGCTGACCAACGCAGAAAGCGGCTTTTACACTGCGGTCAAACTTTTGACCGCGTAATTAAAAGCAAAGCATCCCAATGTGGACAACTGACCCCAAACTGATTAGCGCCACAACTGGAGGTCAGCAGCGAGTTGACCTAAGCTCAGCCCATAATCCCATAACTTTACTGACCAGCGACTGCACTTCTAATATGTTTTAGCTCTTGTCAACATTGTTAACTGCTGTGGAAGCTAAAGGAGCAAGAGGGAGGGTAAGGTAAAGCCCTGTCAGCAATAAATATAAGTTAGTTTAATTGCATTTCATGGAGTTGAGTGTGGGGATTAATGAGTATATTTTATATCAAGTTATTTAAGCAGTTGCTTAATTACATTTTATTCCCGTTTTGACTTAAATAAATATAAATAACTTATATTTGTTATATAAGTTTCAAGCAGACTTTTGAAGAGATAATATTATAATAATTAAATGATTCCTTAATATTTAAAATAACCAAAAAAAATAAATTAGTAATAGAATAGATTTTAAATTTTATAAAATTATATATACATTTCTTACTGATATTAAAGGTATTTACTATATATTTCTGACAGAACTTTCTCAGAAATGAAGTCAAGTTGAATGAAATGAATTTAAGTTTTCTTAAACTCAATCTAAATTGCGCTTCCAACGCTTTGACTTAACTCAGGTAACACACATGAGTGAATGCAACTGCAATTTGCATTCGAGTTGAAGTAATTTGTTAATTGCAAACGAAAATGTTGCTAAACTTTGTGACCAAGTACACGATAGACAAAATAATGAACAAATAAATGTTAAACAAAGAAAATGGATAACCAGACTGAAGTGTAAACAAGCCATGTCCTTTTGCTTCAGCTACAGATCGAAAGTCCTAGATGAAAGTGCAGTTGCAACTGATTCGATGAACAAATTACAGAAATGTAAAATTCCATTTGAAAGCAGAAAGTTGTTGAGGAGGGTGACTTGCGAGGGGAGAGGAGAGGTAACTGTAACTGACAGTAAATGCAAATTTCTAGTTGTTGGCTGCTTAAGCGACCGCAGGGGCGTGTGGGCGTGGCAGCCAATATCAGCAAGGGAAATAAAATTGAAATATTGATTGAGAAGGAGAAGTTAATAATAATGGGAAAGCAATGAGACTGTCCGCAGCATAACAGCGAACAGCGATGAACTGTGTCTTTCCTCTCTGTCTCTCTCTCTCTCTCTCTCTCTTTCTCTCTCTCTGTCTCTTTTCCTCTATATCTTTCACTTCATGTCTTTCTCTATATATCTATTGAATTAAGTTTCTTTGTGAACGTTAGAGATAGATTGCAAATTTATTGTTTTGTAGACAGAGAAGCACAGAGTGAGAGATAGAGAGAGAGAGAGAGAGAGAGAAAAAAGGACGAATGAAACAGGAAGGAAGCAAGCAAAAGGATAGTTGGCTCAGTGTTTGTTCCACTGAATATGCATAATAAAAATGTCAATCAATGAACTGCAACGAACTGAACGGACTGCCATCAAGGGTGTGGGAGTCCTGGCGAGAGTCCTGTGAGCATTCTGCGACAGTCCGCTGTGGCTTCGGGTCAGTTGCGACAAATAATTGAACATAAACATTGCATTCAAGTAGTAATTGTTAAAATTATTGTGCATCCTAATCCCCAACTGGCCACAGGACGAACATTAAAAAAGGACATTTGTATGCTGAACTGAGCGTAGTTTGGCATAGTTTTCCCAGGTCGACTAAGCCGTCTTCCATTTGCCAGAGACAACGCATTGTTGCAGTCTGTTGATTCAAGGACCTTGACGGACACAGAGAGTGAGGGAGCGAGGAAGTCATTGAGGCAGTAAAACTGGCCGAAATTTGAATTGGTTGTAACTGGGGAAATGGCAAACTCAATGCTCAACACGTTAGTAAACAGATTTGAAGAGCAAAGCATATCAAAAAGAAGGCTCAGATCAAGCGGGAAGATCAAGATAAGTCAGCAAATGAGCAGCAAAGGATGTGATTAAAGGAGGCATGAGAACGTTGCTATATCTATATATGTATATATATATTTTCAATTCAATTTTCCTTCAGTTGAAATTCTTGTATATTAAGCATACGCCTAGTGAATTTGCTATGCCACAGATGCTTGACATGTAGCTGAGAAACTGGAGCAGGCATGCATCTTTAACACATCTGCATTTGCTGCACGTTCCGAGAAGCTGCACCACAGACGCGCCCCTTGTTCATGATTAGAAACAGGACAACAGAGCTAGAGATCCTTTGCCAGCTCAAAGAACTGCAAGTGCTGGGAAAAACACAGACACACACACAGCGGAACTTTGACGTGGTGGCAAGTGTAACAAAAATCGCAGTCGCAGTCGCGAGTGCGTCAAGCAATTCAAATGAAAATCCGCAATGCAACGGAAGGAGCAAGGACATCTTCCTGTGTGGGAAACAAGTGCGGAATTTCCTAAACACACGCAAACACCGCGCACATGTGGTGCGCACATGTTTTGTGGTGCAGGGAAAAAACGATGGCCAAAAACGTGAAGGAATTTCCCAAACTGAGTCGAGGAAAGCCCGCCCACGCCCACACGGGCGATGGACTGCAATTATGAGTACCTGTGACAGAGACTTGTGACTGCGACTTGCAACTTGCGACTTGCGACTTGCGACTTGTGGACTGTGGCATTGTGGCATTGTGGAGTTGAACGTGCCTCCCAAGCAGAGCTGAGGGAACGTGGGAAAAAAGGATTTACGATGCTTATTTTGGGCTGTAACAGATACCAAGATCGAGGTTGATGACGTGCCTGGTCACGGTCACGGTCATGGTCACAGTTTTGTGTGTTGTGTGTTGTTCTTGTTGTTGTTGCTGTTGTTGTTGTTGTTGTTGTTGGGAGTTTCGTGTGCGGGTTTACCTGTTGCATGCACATGTTGAAAAGTCATCATAAATCTCAGCGGAATGCCAGCAGCCTCTGCTTTAATGTGTGTGAGTGTGAAAATGCACTTTTCACTTTTCACTGTGCGAGAGAGATAGAGAGATAGAAAGAGATATCGTATGTATGTATTTTACTCCCTCACCGTGTTTGTCTTATCTAGTATCAAATCTGTGTAAATTCCCAGCTTATCATGCAAAACACGTACCCACGTCTGATCCTCAGCCTTGCACTCAACTCCTTTTGTGCAACATTTCGTTGCACAGCCTTGTTTTTCCCTTTCCCGTGAACTACCGCACACAAGTTTATCCCCTTTAGGTGCTTAGGCTGCCCCTGGATCACGCAAGCATCGTCTAATAATTTGTATAAATATTTATTTTTGCTACCGATTTTTATCTCTTCCTCTCCGTCTCTCTCTCTCTCTCTCTCTCTCTCTCTCTCCTTCTGAGGTGTGAAATTTAATACCATTTGGCTACCGGGAATTCGAGATCTGTAAGGCAGTGCCAGATAATGCAGGGACATCTTTTGCTTTCAATCAAAACGGCAGCGAAATTCTTCATTGATTTTGCATTTCATGTTGATTTCATAATATGAATTCAAATACTCTGAGTTAACACCTGCTCTAAATACATGCATAGCTTGCCCTTGCCTGTGGCAGCTGCCCCTCAATGTGGCACACTTCAAGCGGGATAAAGACGTTGATACATTGCATACTTTGTATTCTTGTAATTTATATACAATAAAAAGTAGCAATAAATGAATTAAATATGATTATAATACAATGTTAATATATATTTATTAAATATTGATAATATAATATATTATTATATAATTCTTAGATATTGTTATTATTATTATATTTTATTTATATTTATTAATTTTTATTTTTTCTATGTATTAAATGTATTATATAATTATTAAAATTACTATTATTATAATAAATTATATATTTATTACATATTGTTAACTTATCATTTTATTTTTTTTTTTAATATTATATTCATTAATTTATTCATTTAAATATGTTATAGACTACTTTTCAAATAAATTCATAAATTAAAACAGAAATCTTCGTCAACTTGTATACACATCACGATATCATTGATAACATTTTCAATATTTAAAAAAAAAACTTTAAAATTTGTTATTAGATTTGGTAAAATTATTATATTCCACAAAATAATTCAGAAATTTCATTCAACTAAAAACATAAGAAATCGATTGAAGCTCAAGCTACAAACGAAGTTAAAAAATTGGAAATTCCCCTAGAACAATGAAAGAAACTGATATTAAAACTGAAACTGAAGGCAATACGAAGATTTCATCACAAAGTAATCTTTGCGGTAGGTTTAGTCATATATAGTATACACATACCTACATACATACAGATATATTGGTAATATCGATGAATCAGCGCATTACCAAGATGATTGACTAATCACACATTACGCATAATCAAATAGGGGGAAGGGGCTCAAGCGAGGCGACAACTAACTGTAGTCAAATGTTGCAGTTGCCATGTTATTTATATACATTCGCGTGGCATGAATAGTTTGAATGGAATGTGCAACAAACTTCTTGTTTAACTATGAATGTTTCCTTAATGAATACAAGTTTCGAGTACCGGATTTGCTGTTGCATGCATGTTGCAGACTGCAACAACAATGCGCCATGTTGTGCGTACTCTTATACGCTTTACGCTCTCGCATCTGAAAACGAAAACACAACATGTTTGACGGCAGTTTGAACACTGCAGACGCGCGCGCGCTCGCTCAATTTGAATTTGTTAAGCGGATCTAAATAAAATTTATTTTACTTTTATTTAAATAAAGAACTTTGTTTAAATCAAAAATACTTTAGCATTGGCTTAAAAAGCAATATCAATAATAAATTACATCTATTTGCTTAGGAAATGCAGCGTGAATCGAGCACAATCGTTTACTTTCGAACATGTTGTAAGGCTGGCGCTCTCTCACCGCTCTTGCTCACCGTAGACACTCGCCTCACCTGCCGGTATGATGGCAACCCACCCCCATGCTCGAGTTGTGAATGTAAGAAGTTGCGTGGCCAGCTATTTAAAGAGCCCACTTGCTTGGAGCTGCTTTAGTTGCGTGCGAGACGCGAATGCGAGAGCATCGTGAAAGTAAGAAGAGAAAAAAAAGAAGATAATTAATAAGTAGCGTTAGCGTGAGACTCGAATTCAGTTAACGGCCACGGTACGGACCCTGCCACACACGATAAACAAACAAAATAATTCGTAAAAAAAAAAAAAAAAAGTCGCTCAAAGTGTTTACGGTGTGTTTCAAGAAATAAGCAAAGCAACAAAAATTTCGCTTTATGCTCAAAATGAATTTTATGAGCATTAAAACAAAGTTCAAAATTATTATCAATTGTGGCAAGCAACTACAAAAGCAAAGTGAAAAGCTACAACAAAAATAAACGAACTGAAACTACTACAACAACAGCAACACTTGGATTTAACGCATTTTGGATAACAATACGAAGGCGATACCAAAAATATATATTTAATTCAAAAATAGCAACAAAATAAATTAAAAGGTAAGAAATACCCCCTTCCCCTTTATTTTGGTTGCAACTTTGACCTTAATGAGAAGCCGCTAGCCAAGTGGCAAATTGCAATAGAAATTGTCACAGAGAGGCAACAACAAAAAAAAATTAAAAAAAAAACTATAAAAAAAATGAAATGCTCGCACTTAAATGAGTGCAACACGCGGGGTGCAACGGGGCAGCGGCAACATCGCGTAATGAGTTTGTTCAACTCAGCAATTGCTGTTGTTCTTGTTTGTTGCACGACTTTTCTTTTTTTTTTAGGGGTGGCAAGGTGCGATTGCAGCAGAAATGCAAACATACAAGAAACACAACAACAAGAACAACAACAAGAAAATGTGCTTACATATGTTGCAAGTTGCAACTGTGGAAGGGTCATGTGAAACTATGCGTCGGCAATTGTCGATTGACCAGCGCCGCTCGAGTTAATTCCATTTATTGCACATTTAGACGTGGAAATCATATGCAACTTCTGTTGCTGTTAATTGGCAAACGTGCAACACGCGAGCGGCAACAACAGTAACAACTATATATGTATATGCAACTTCCAATTCTTATTTTCATGCTGTTTGCTTATTTGGTGCAACTTGCGCAAAATGTAAATTCCATTAAAAATTAATAAATTAATTAATTAATAAGCAACGGCTGCGATTTCGTGCCATATTGAAATGCCCCACACAACGGCACAACAGACAACAACAACATAAAAAAAATACTCAAAAAACTAACTGATGGCCCTCGTCTGCTGCTAGGCAACCAAGCAAGACAACAACAAACATGCACACACACAGCTTTACAACGAAACACAGTTAGAAGTGCGCTTCGAGCTTCGCTCAATCGTCTGTGCGCTCGCTCCCACACAAAAACTCAGTGCTAAACATAATTACAATAACAACAAAAATATGAGCGAGTGAGTGCGTGCAGCACTTGCAGAGACAACAGCAGACGGCAGCAGCAGCAGCAGAGCGTAGCTTTTGAGTGTGACTTTAAGTCGAACCGAACTTTTAGTGTGGGCGGGGGAGGAACTGAGCGTCGCACAGTTTTTTTTCTTCTAATATGCTTATGACTGTATATGTGCATTTGTTTGTGTGTGTGAGTGCTTGTGTTGTGTAAGGCGTGTGCAATGAAACTTTTGCCTATTGTTGAGCGACTTAAAACAGAATTTAAGTCAATTTAGGCGTGCAAATGTGCGCACAATGAGTGAGATCGAACCAAAGAGAGAGATGGTGATGGAGAGAGAGGTACAAGATAAAGAGACAAAAGAAGAGATTTCAATTGATTTCTTTTTTTGCAGCAGCAGCAGCCGCAACAACAAAAATGTCATTAGTGCTTGTCGCTGTTGTTGGTAATTGAAACGAATGCGATTAACATAATTTGAAAACTCTGTAATTGCAGTTGAAGATAAATTACAATAATTTCGGTTATTAGCTGATTGGTTGGCCATTAGTGAGCGGCCTTCTCCACATTGTTTGCCTCTTGTTGTCGTTGTTGTTGTTGTTGTTGTTATTGGTATTGTTATTGTTTTTGCTTTTGCAGTAAATTTAAAAGCCATTTAGTTATGTCAGCCTCTCTTGGACTTGGACTTAACAGGCGAAAACTTTAAGCATTAAATGAAAATTACATGAGCACATTACATGAGCACATAAAAATAGCCTAGGTTCCCCTAACTCCACCTCCCCCCGCATTCAAAACAAAACACACAACACTCAAACCAAGTGAAGTTCCATTTGTTACAAAGGCACAACACAGATAAACAGTCAGCAGAGGGAGGGGGAGGGGAAGTGACGTCGTCTTCAACTATTTTCCGTTGTGCGCCTTTAGCTAATTTTAGTTGGCAAACCCGCCCTTAAGAGGGGCAGCCAACTCTATATGAAGGAGAGACCATCAAATTTTATGGGCCTCGAGACAGAAGAAAATGTTACTGCTGACCTACATACATATATACAAACAGACAAGCATACAGACAAACAGACACGGCGGGGTGTAGCGGGGTAGATGGGGGCATGCTGCAAGCGGAAGGGAGGCAGGCTAGGAATGCAAGTCGCAAGAATCCCTTACTATAAACAAACTGTACCCAAAAGAAATGTAATTGATGTTGTTGTACTCGTTCTTAAGCTTCCTCTTCTTCGTCTTCTTCCCCTTCTTCGTCTTCGTGTTGCTGTTGCATTGCTCTTGTTTTATGAATAATTTATGCACTTAATTGATTTTTTGTTTATTGTTCGCTACAGTTAATTAATTATAAACTTTTGCTTCTTTTTTTGTTGTTGTTGTTGTTTTGCAGTTGTACGTGGAGCGAACTAAAGCCACGTCAAAGAAGCAAAATAAAGGAAAGAAAAGACTTTTGTAAAAGAGGCATAAAAATGGAAGCCACAACAACAACAACCACAACAGCAACAGCAGCAGCAGCAGCAACAAACAGCACAGAAAGCCACACAAAGCTGCAGCTGGAGGAGGATGAGGAGGAGTTGCCTCAAGCAACGACAACAATGACAACAACGACAACGGCGTCCACCATCATTGACATTCCAGCGGCTCCTGCAACCTGCAACTTCTCCTCCTTATCCAACACGGCCTGCTCATCCTATGACACGGACTGCAGCACGGCAAGCAGCACCTGCTGCACCCGCCAGGGGGAGCACATTTACATGCAACGCGACACGTTGCACAAGCTGCCAGCCCCAATGGTCACATCGGCAACAACGGCAGCGGCATCAACAACAATTGCATCCACATCTGCGACCTGCAATCTGCAGACTTTGGATTCGGATGAGCTGACGATGCTTAAGTTCGAACACCGCAAGCATTGGCCATGGTTCATTCTGTTGATCTCCGTCATTGAGGTGAGTAAACGCTAACATTTCAAACTGCAAATGTTGCAAACAACAGTTAGGGTTTCATTTCCACGTGTCTCATTTTGTGTCATGTTTCAATTGTGTTTCATTTCCATCTTGAAACACTTTCCACTTCCGCTTGTTTCCGCACATTTATTCATAAGTCTTCTGAAACATCAGCTCTCATAGTTAATGCCATTGTACTATGTAGTAGTTGTTGTAGTTGATAATTTATTATTATTATTGAATCAAAGAACCGCAAAATGCAATAAAATTAGTTGAAGAACTTTACAAATTCTCAACTTCCAACTAAAAGCGATAAAATTGCTGCTTTCTTTTGCGCATTCTTATGCTCACACACACAGCCACATATACTACACGACTACACGTAGACACACATACACATACAAACACGCAGGCAGCGTAAGAAGTTTTCCGTCTCTGGCTGCCTGCCTGGCGCCCCCAAAATCGATTGTAAACAAGCTACAACAACAACTACGAGCAGAGCGCATAAAAACTAAAGGAAGGCAGACAAACACACACACACACACGCACAGACACAAAAAAGCAAGACAGCGTGTGAGAGCGAAGTGAGACTGAGAGCAGCAAAGCGAGTTAAGTTTCAACGAACGCCAAAATAAAGTTGGCAGGACTAAAGAGCGCTTATATATGTGTGTGTGTCTATGCGTCTGTGTGTGTGTTTGTGTCTGCTTTTCGTTTATTTGGAGCACGAGAATTCAACGTCGCGTGCTCAGCAGCCACAACAATAACAACAAGCAAAGCTACACATAAACAATAAATCAAAACAACCCCAATTGTAACTCCAACTAATGTCTCGTCTATTTGTTTTCTATGCTTTTTGCAGATTGCAATCTTCGCCTATGACCGCTATACAATGCCCGCCCAGAATTTTGGCCTCCCGGTGCCCATACCAAGTGATTCGGTGCTCGTCTATCGACCCGATCGTCGTCTGCAAGTCTGGCGTTTCTTCAGCTATATGTTCCTGCATGCGAACTGGTTCCATTTGGGATTCAATATCATCATACAGCTGTTCTTTGGCATCCCATTGGAGGTGATGCACGGCACATCGAGAATCGGTGTCATCTATTTGGCTGGCGTCTTTGCGGGCTCTTTGGGCACCAGCGTTGTCGACTCTGAGGTGTTTCTGGTGGGCGCCAGTGGCGGTGTTTATGCCCTATTGGCCGCACACTTGGCCAACATAACACTCAACTATGCGCACATGAAGTCCGCATCCACGCAGCTGGGCTCCGTGATCATTTTTGGTAAGTAATCAAACAGAAGGATTACTGTCGACTGATGACTGGCGACTGTCTTAAAGTGCATTTAACTAACTGTAGTTTTCTTTTGTTTTCCCTCTCTCTTTATAGTCTCTTGCGATCTAGGCTATGCTCTCTATACGCAATACTTTGATGGTGGTGCCACGCCGGCATTTGCCAAGGGTCCCCAGGTATCCTACATTGCGCATCTGACGGGCGCCTTGGCTGGTTTGACCATTGGCTTTCTGGTGCTCAAGAATTTTGGTCATCGCGAGTATGAACAATTGATTTGGTGGTTGGCGCTGGGCGTCTATTGTGCATTCACCGTGTTTGCGATTGCGTTCAATCTGATTAACACGGTAACCGCACAGCTGATGGAGGAGCAGGGCGAGGTGATCACACAACATTTGCTGCACGACTTGGGCGTGTCCTAAGCAACAAAGCAGTGTCAACTAAACAGCATGGAAGTAATTAAATTTAAGGAGAGAAACATAGACAGATAGACAAAAGAGAAAAAGATGAAGAAGAAGAAGCAAGCATAAAAGTAAAGAGAAAACAAAAAAAAAGAGAAGAGAAGAGAAGAGAAGAGAAGAGAAGAGAATTACAAAAAGTTCACTCGAATGATTTTAGTTCAAAACTAAATTCAAAATTCGTTCGGCTTCAGTTTTCGTTCCGTTCCGTTCCGTTCTGTTCTGTTCCGTTATCGTAAGCGCGTTTCATTTCCAACATTTCACGCAAAACAAAACAACAACAACAAAACAGAACAACAAACAGCAACAACAACAAACTACAACAAATAAACTACTCAAAAGCGAACGGGCCGAAACGTGTAAACAAATGTTGTGATAGAACCAAAGACTGAATTTATTTTGCGTGTAAAATCCCCTAACCCCCACTCCCTATCCCCACTCCTCATCCCCAAAAATCACAGCCCCATCTATAAAATGAAAAAGTAAACTATAACTAATCGCCTCTCGCTATGATTTCCTATAACCATTGTTTATAATTTTTTAATGTTTTTCGTTTTAATTATGTATTTATTGGCACCGTTTAGTTTGTCCATTTAACTTATTGATAGGATTTGCGATTAAAGCCTAATGAATTTGATCCGACAGCCTTTGTTTATAAATATTATAGACTATTTAATTATTTAAATAAATAAATCAACTGTAGACACATATACATATGTATGCACATATGTATAACTAGCGTTTAACAAATTGTTTCAAATTGTAAATATTATTAAGTCGCACACTAGTCAAAAGAAAGAAAACAAAACAAAAAGAAAAGAAAAGCAAAAATCACAGCAAACATTAAATAAAATATATTAAATTAATTCATGCCACTTAATGCGTTCAAAATTAAAACAAAATGCACACACACACACACACACACTCAAATGCATACATATTTATTAATGCTAAATAAAAAAACAAAAAACAAAAACCGAAAAGCCAAAGAACATCATAATAATCAAAATAATAATTGTATTCAAACAAAAAAAAAAAAACAAATAAATAAAAATGCAAGCATTTTTCCAACAACAAATTCAACATTTACGAATAGTTAGTTAGTTCTTGACATATTGACAGATTGGCATATTGACCTTATTCACTTGAATAACTGAATGAAAACAAAAACTGAAACTAATCTAGCATAAAACTCAGCAAAGCGTAAGCCAAATAAAAATTACAAAAATCCCAACAACAAATAATAAAGCCAAGCTAAAAAAATAGTTGTGACCACGCCCCCCCCCCCCCCTAAAATACTCTCCACAAAATATATAATAAATGTATTTAATGTGCATGTCAAGAACAAGACAACAAAATAGCAATGAAGAACAAAAACCAAGAAAATACATAAAAAATAAAAACAAATACAAAAAAAAAAAATAAATAGAAATTTGAACAAAATAAATGTCTAAATTATAAATAAAAAATTCCATAAATGTTTTTTATTTATATTTCTAAGGATTCAATTTAGTTATTATTTAGGACTGATTTCATGCGGAAAACTGCCTTTTTGATGTTGGCAATTCATGTGACAATAACTGTACACAGAGCTTGGAACTTGGCCTAAAGCGTTTGCAGCTCAGCTGGCCATAAATCGGTTGTGAGTATTCTGAAGACGTAATAGAGCATAAAACAATTAAAACCACTTTCATTGACAAGCATAATCAATAAAGAAAGTATATTATTATTATTTTTATTATTTTTTTAAATTTAATTTATTAAAAATTTTTACTTAACAGTTCTTTCTTAAATAGATTTACATAAATCCATCTAATTTATAAAATGTCTAATTTCTTTGCTAAAAGATCGAAAGACACTTTAAGCCAAGTTAAATTAGATGATTAGCTGTAATATGGAACGAGTGGAATATATTAATGTTAATTAAGTAATCAGCAATTCAATACAAAATTGAGCATAATCAAAGAAGCGAAAAATGAATTTCGTGACATTTATGCAGTCGATTGGCAATCGTAATCCATAATCAGGAATGCTTGACTGCAGCTGCTAATTATTTTGTGAATTTGCATGGGATTCAAGTAAATTGCATAATCAAAACAGAGAGAGAGAGAGAGAGAGAGAGGGGAAGAGTAAGCAGTGAGAGAGAGGGAGCGGGAGAGACAGCAGTCAAGTGCAGAAGGTTTCTTGTCATTGTCATTTAGAGGGGGCGGCGGGGCAAGCTTAATATAGTTTCATGCCTTCTTGCAACCTGATAAGCAAACACAGCTGAGATTTATGTGTGGCAGCCGCAGGCTGTGGCAGTGGCAGCATTGAGGTTAAATCAAATTGAAATGCAGGCAAATGTCAACAACAGCTGACGATGAGGCGAGATGGAGAGGAAGAGAGACAGAGAGAGAGAGAGGCAGAGTGGGAAAGAGAGAGAGTAAGAAAAGGCAGACGCCAGGGAAACTGAACCCAAATATAACAACAACAAAAAATCCACATAAATAACGCGAGCATCGACCAACGGGCGTCGGTCATCAAGTAGCCGCTTGCCACATGCCCCATGCCCCATGCCCCACAGTTGTGGCGCACAGTCACACAGTCACCGTCACAGTTGTGTATCGAGTCGAAGTCGGAGTCGGAGTCAGAGCCCGTTCGGCTTGTTTTCTGCGAATGGCAGGTGCAACTCAATCAACGCCGCCGCAAGGCAGCATCTGGCGAGTCAGCGGGCAGTCGGCAACGCTCAGCATTGCAACGTGCAACGTGCAACTTGCAACGCATTGTAGCCCCAACGCCACCTGCCAGCTGCCCAAAAGTTGCCAGAGCTTTGACTTTGACTTTATTTGGTCTCAAAAGGTTGAAACCTCCTCCTCCTCCACCACCTCTTACTCTAGCTCTTCTCTCGTTCTCCACTCGTTCTCAAGTGCCGCAAACTGAGGAAGCTGCATACTATCAAGTGGGTATCAAAGATCAACGATCGTAAGAGGGCAAACTCAAGAAGCAACCCCAGTCCCCCCCCTACACACACACACACAAACACACCGCCCCCTATGCGGCCACACCTCTCAAGTGTTGACCGTTCCTTAGCAATATTATTACAACAGGTCTAATGGTAACAAATAAACAAGTTAGCGAACAGAACGTTCATTACAGTTGTTGCATCTTCACGCAACTCTGATGCCAAAAGGCTCTGATGGCCCAAAGGAAATCCCATATAATTCCCAATTTATATGGAAATCACAAACTGTAAGGCTACTCAATGATTTGCCATGTTATGCAGTTTATGTTACTCTAATTATGTGTTTAAGCCAATTTTCAACACTTTGCAATGTTGTTGTTCATAAAGCAAACGCTTTTCCTACAGTTGAGGAAGCTTTAAGCAATCAGAGAATCAGGAAATCACAACTTTATAGAGATCTGGGCATGTGATCTTTGGGTTTGTGTTGTATAATTTAGTGTAGCAACTTGTAACTTCAAAGGAAAAGTGAGAGATCTATTGTAGTCTTTCTTTCGATATATAGTTAATAAACGATCTTTCAGTTCATTGCAGATCTTTCTTTCATTTCCAATGCCACCTGCAATGAATGAAGATTTGGTTATCATATTAATACAGCTAGATGCAATCAGACTTTTGATAAAGACCAAAGGCTTTAGCCAAGCATGAACAGAAGTACAGACTGCAGCTGTTTCCTTGCAAGTTTCAGCCCTTTCCTCAATCCCCCCATCAGCTGATTCTTCTCTTCTCTTCTTCCCTTTTCCCCAATTGATGACAGTGTAAAGCTTCTAAGGCAACTTTCTTTACTTGCCACATAAAAATCAAAGTAAACCCTTCAAAAATCGTAAGTAGCAAACGTTTGTTTTCAATTGCCTATGCTACCATTGAGTTGAGCACTCAGCAAAGGACAAAGGACCACCTCTTAGCATGGCTATCAAAGCGTATCCTTATCAGCAGTGCACCGATGCTCTCGCATAACAACTCCATAACCCTAATAGTCAATTTGATGTGACCCTGAATAGCAATTATCCCTTCACGAGTAGCAAAGGCAATGAAAGGTAATGTGTGTGTGAGTGTGTGTGTGTGTGTGTGTCTGCATGAAGTTCCATCACATACTTCTCGCCCAGCATTTGCACTCAATTAGGTGGCTATCAAACTGTTTGCCTGCTTGGCCTGTTTACCTGAGGCCAAGGAGTCATTGAGGACAACAGTCGAGAGATGAGAGTCGGTTCCTGAAGAAGAACGGGGCAAGCAATTCAAGTAGTCGCTCCATGGGGCGCTAATTGACAGAGGCAATTGCCTACACAAAAGTGTGTGTGCATGTGAATGTGAGAGAGAGAGACAGAAGCATAGACTGAAAGAGACAGAGAAAAAGAGACAGTATTCATCATCACATCATCGCAAAATTAAAAACTCAAACAAAATAAAAGAAAAGGTAGTAAAAAAACGCATAAATTTGGTCAGCTTAGGAGAATTGCTCATCAGTGGGACGCCAGGGCAGCAGCAACTTAAGACGCAGTGCATCCACACCGTTCATGTAATAACGCACCAGACGCTTCTCTCGTATGAAACCCAAACTATCATATAGACGCAATGCCGCCTTGTTGGTCAACTCCGTTTCGAGAACAATCTCATCCGCATTCTCGGCTACCATCACATCAATTGCCTTCTCCACGAGCGTTGTGCCAATCTTGAGCAGCCGATACGCCGGATCGACGGCCAACATGGCAATGTAACCCTGCAGCATGCAACCCAACGTTTCCAGCTTGCAGACAATCACGCCCACATAGCGTTCTCCATGTCGCGCAAAGATGCAAAGCTGCGGCCAATTGTAGACAAAGTAGCGATAGGTATAGATGGAATATGGCTCGGAGAGTTCGTTGTCGATGAGACTTTGAATGTCCTTCAGTTCCGATTCGTTGCTAAAGATGGTATAGCTAATCTCTGGCGGGGATTGCTTGAAGTCATGTTGTATACCCTTCGATTCGTTCATTGTTGTTGTTTCAGCACATATTCAAATCACAAACAGAATTGGGAAAATTTCGAATGTGACATGTCAAGTCAAATGGAAACGACCTTTAGAGTTTAGATGACAAAGGGGTTGTGGGGGGAATACATACCCATATACAAGCCGTGAGCTGTGGCAATTAAGCGACACACCCAGCGTTGACACACACACACGCACACCTGCGGGATTTCAGCATGTGAAAATGATGAAAATGTCCGACAAGCGCCTTCAACTGCTCCTCCCCAAGCAAAAGCAAATCCTTTGTTGTCTGGCAAAGTCAGCAGGTAAATTGCCATGAAGCACGCACAACAAAAGCAGCTTGCGCATAAATGAAAACTAATTCCGTCTATTACATGGCGTTGATTGTCCTGCGAGTCCTGTGTTGCCTCCTGTCAGCTCAAAGACGCAATCTTAATGTTGATGAAGCCACAATGACCTCATATATGGCTAATAGGACCAGCGTATCAGCCAGTTGACTGTCAATTGCCACAAAGGCAATTAACCTAAAAGGCCAAATTAAAAGGACACGGCCTATATCCTGCGCCCTGTTAGGAAATTCAATATGTCGCTGTGCTGGCGACATTTATCAAGGAAACTCCATGATTAGATTAGACCCGCAGTCGGTGGAGTCACTTTGATTTAGCGAAATGGGTTGAGATGCCACCAGCATATTTTGTGGCACATTTGCTATGCTAATTTGTTTGCCATGTCCTGGCCGTGCAAATAAAATCCTTGCGGATTCCTTGCTATTCTTATTTTCGCCATTTTTTGTATACTCTTTGCTGCATTTGATAATTACATAACGTTTAACTTCTAGTCCATTGCTTTGTGCTGGCAGCGAGGTCAGGACATAAGTACACTCGACTGTCTGGACCCTGCAGTAGCTCAAGTGTTTAATGAAGCGGTTAGCAAACAAAAAAGCAAAGTGTTGCCTGCCGTCTGCAAAATTTATTTATATTTACCAGGCGCCGAGCGACGAACGAAATAAATGGCGAGATCCTGGCACAGGCTGACAGGTGAGAGAGACGGACAGAGAGAGAGAGAGTGAGTGAGAGAGAATGCTGCAGTCTATTAAAAGCTAACTGCAAATGGCCTCCAGGCATCACATCACATGCACACAGCCTTAACTTGTTTTGGGTTTCAGTTCTGTGCTGACTTAACACATTCCTGGTCACAATATTTCAGTGGGCCTTATGACAGGTACAAGAGAGACCTTTGATAAGCATGCATTGGACATGGACAGGCATCCACAGTTTCTGTTCCACAGTCACAGATAAAGAGTCCGACTCTGTGATACTTTGCCACATCGTCGTCGCCGTCGCCGTCGTCGTCGTCGTCGTCCTCGTCGTCGCTGTCATCGGAGAAACAAAAGCCAAAGGCAGAGTCACCAGCGCAGGTTGATTTCTGTGTCGCGTGGGACGCAACGTTCGCAGTTTACATGGTCACTTGGTCACCCCATCCCGCATGCAACTCCATTCCTTTCCTATACTCGCATTGTTCGCCTCTTCGCTGGAATTCCTGGACAGCTGGACAGCTGGACAACTCAGCCGTGTATGCATGAATATGTCAATGTAATGATCTGCTCGTTGTACTTCGTATCTGCTGAATTACATAAATATTAACTTGTACTTTTTATAAACATGTTTGCCAACCGAAGGACAGGCTGCCACAGTTTGTCTGCGTGTGTGTGTGTGTGCTATATGTGCTGTGTGTGTGTTGCGCTTCGAGCTGCTTCTTATTGATATGATTTATTTACTGACTGTCCATAAGCTCTGTCAATGCACAAGCTGTTTGTATTGAACTCAATTAAAATGCTATATTAACTCTTACTTCAGTTTGATTTTAAGCTACAGTTCCCCAAAAGGCGGGCAAGGATAGAACAGAAGGGAAACATTCGATAGTTTAGCAAAGGTGTAGAGTGCAGTTCCATAATATTACAACTTAGATCCTCTTCACAGCATGATAAGTCCTTGCTCATTGTCTGGAATCTAAATGTCATTATATATATATATATGTAGTTTTGTTCCTTTGTAGAGAACACAGAGCATCCCCAAGTCTGCCCCATTTCCATGACATAGATCATATAGTCCTTTGTCTTCAAACAGTGCACACATCTCAGCCATAAAGTGTTGTTATCCTTACAGCTTACAAAGTCAACTGCCTTGCCATGCAGTACAGGGTATAAAGAGCATATCAATAAAGAGCAGAAGTCAAACGTGCTGAGCAAAGAACGCTAACAAACTAGCGCGTTCAGCATTAATCAGCGTCGATTGAATCCTTTGTCCTAAAAGCCGTTATTGTCTCGCTCCACTTCCTGCTGCCTGCACGCCCCATACTTCAGTTTCAGCCCCAGTTGTTTGGGTGTCGCAGTTGGGCCAGCAACGTTGTGTTTTTTTTTTATTCACTTTCCCATTGGATTTGTAGCCCTTTTTTTGCGTGACAACGCTTGACGAATGACTAACGGTGAAATATGCTCAAACAAACATAAATTCGTGTCCGTTGGGATTTGTTAACTGAAGAAGAAGCAGCCATGTTAATGCAAACTGGTCTGATGCGATTGGGGCGGCATTTGGAGCATGGGGCTTTGGGCAACACTGAGTGAGACGTTGACATTCGCCCGTCAGGTACATTGAATACGGTATAAGAGTAAAAAGCCAAGGTGCAGCGCATTGTTGACAGCGACTGGGTACTGTGAGGATGTGGAAACTGACAGGCAGGCGGCAGCTTTGTCCCAGGTGCGTGCACGTAACTGTCATGAAAATTCTACAGTTTTTCGCTTTTCACTGTCAAAGCACTGCCGCCCCGCTTTGTCACGCCAAGAATAAGATGCCAACTGCACTGATAAAAATGGATACACGCTAACAGATCTCTTATCGCACCTAGAAATGTATATGAAAGTTTGCGTGTGTGTTGATAAAAACAAATATTTAGCTGTTTTCACAACTTACCACACATATTTCAGTCTTGCTTGTTGAAATTCCGCGATTATGAAATCGACCAACACGCATATAAATCTAGAATTATTCATTTTAATAAAGTTTTACTACCGCGGCCAATTTAGAATTTTATTGCCAGTGTGTCCACACAAGCTGCTTAATGAAATATTGCCAAGGCTTAAGCTCAGGTGGCAACGCTGATCCTACGACGAAGAAGAGCAGAAAATGGAAGCCGAAATGTAAACAATAAAAAGCCAATTCTCTTTTTCATTTATTTATATCATTCTTCTTCTTGTGATTATCCAATTATGTACAAAATGTACAAAATACAAATATATATTTATTATATTTAATTGGTGCTGTTGTATTCACTAAAGCTGGCAGTGATGATTTCTTTCATAAGGGCAGTTGAGAAATGCTATTTATTAATTTGAAACCGACTTTTATTAATCTTTCAACACATATTTATTTTCCGATTTGAGGTAGTTTTAAGATTATCATTCTCAATGTATATGTAAGGCCTGCAGTGGGACAGTTCTGAAAAAATTTAGAAAAAACTTTTGCGTTTTCTTTTTAGTTTCGGTTTCAAAATAGCAATTATTTTTGTTTTTTTTTTTATATATTTTACAGCTTAAATAAACTTGTGATTTTCGTTAATCTTAATTCTAAGAAAGTCTTTGATTTGTGATCTATAATTTTCGAATACCTTGAGCATCAAGTTTCATGTATCCTAATCAGTTCAGATTCATTGTAAATACATACATTATATTTATATTCTTATCATTTTCAATTTCATCATCATATTTTGTACTTTAAAACGAAGCGTACAATACGAAATTCATAACGAACAAATTGCGTTGATTCCATATAGAAGACGATTGTCTATATTGTACAATACAAATACATATACATAACGCGTCTGTACATATATTGCACGTAGTAAATGAACTTAACAAAACGATAAACTATAAACTTATTCACTGTCCAGTTGAGAAACAATAAACTAAATAACAAAAACTTTAACGAATCAAAAAAAAAAAAAAAAAAAAATAATCCATAATCTTGATATCTTGGGGGAATCAACAGAAGACAAACTCGACAGCTTCTTGTTGTTATACTTGGAAGTCATTGTAGTAAGTCTCGGTGACGCGAATCTTCTCCACACGCATGTTGAACAGTGTCACACCGTTGAATATATTGAAGGTAACGGCAAAGATGACGAGGGCCATGTAGGTGCCCAGGGCAATCCACCAGAGAAGTTGTTCGTGCAACTTCTGCTCAAAGTTTTTCAACACAAGCAGACCGATGGTGAGACCTGCCACAGCCCCTGCTAAATGCGCCACATATGAAACAGACGCTGAGTTGGCGCCCAACTGTCCAGGTAACGCATCCTCTCCAGCGTAACGTGCATAGATGGCGAACCCAAAATCAAAGGAGGCTGCAAGCGAAAACACAAACTTAAGCCACAAACTACAACAGTTAATGCAATGAAACTTACCAAAGATGAGTATAAATGCAAGGCGAATGACGCCGTAGCGCATCTGGTGGTAATTGAGCAGCACGTTGGCCAGATGCGCTGCCAGCAAGGCATAAACGCCGCCGCTGGCGCCCACAAGAAACACCTCCGGATCAAAGATGCTGGTGCCAAGGGAACCGGCCAATACGCCCGAGAAATAAATGCAGGCAATGCGCGACGAACCGTGTACCATCTCGAGCGGTAGACCAAAGAGCAGCTGCACGGCCACATTGAATCCCAGATGAAACCAGCCAGCATGCAGCACCATATATAGCACAAATCGCCAGATCTCATGACGCTTATCAGGTCGATAAATAAACATGGAGTCGGTGGGTATTGGACCCGTTGGTGCCGCTTCTCCTGCGGCCAGCGTATGATACACAAAGAAGCCCAGCTAAAGTATGGAAATATGATGAGGATTGAAAGCTAATCCAATTTGTTATTTTATACGCACCTCAACAATTGTGATCAGTATTATGAAAAAGGGCGGCGGGCAGCATGTATAACGATCCGCATAGTATTTACGATCCCGCTCCTCTGGCAGCACCTCGACGGCAACCGCATGGACCATCTTTCTGAACAGCGGCGGCTCACTGAGCACCAATTGAAAGTCGTTCTCGGAGCACACTTCACGATCCCGCTGATGTACGGCGCATTTGAAGCTACGCGTTCGCTTGCCGCTCATCTGTAAAAGCCAGAGAAGTCATGGTTCATTTAAAGTTTACATCTGGAAACATTCTCAACTTGAACTAATTAAATAATCTACCAGGAATGCAGTATGCAGTGCAACCACAACCGCTGAGGAAATCATAACAAATCAATGAAATTATAACCAAAAAATTGAAACAATACAAAACCAATAAATGTCAGAGTTGAAACTGATTTCAATATCAATGAGAAAAATCGAAACATATTGAGAGGGGCGCATTAAAATGGGGAGTCATGGGAAATATCTGGGGTATCTTCACGTTCCAATTGGACATACTTATCTCTCAGTAAAATCTGCAAACATAAATTTTTAACCCCAAAACTAAACGAGCCATAAAATTATGAAAACGCGTGTAGGAAACACAAAAGCCTGCTTCGTATGATGACTAGCTGGGTTTAGGATTGGACTGGTCTCGTCTGCCCTGCCCTGGACAGTTGGACTGTGAGTCTAAATAATTTTTATTATGTAATTAAGATGTTCACAAGAGATGCGAACGGGGCGGGCAATTAAGGCGCTCATAAAAACTAACAGCAACTAAAAGCGGAGAGCAGCAACAACATGAAAATCTGCAAAAGGCGGAAAATGTGTATTGTGTTTAATTAAAACTGAGACTCAGCGACAGACAGCAAGAAAATCCAAATGAAGCCTACGCGCAATTAAAATTCACGATTATGAAACGCAAGAAACTTACTGCTACAATTGATGTACAAATACATACCCTGGGAAATTTTGGCAAAAAAATTAAAATTATTAAATATAAAATATTTAGATGCTTAATCAATTCTTAAATCAAACTGTAATCAAATTGGCATTCCGCTTGAAAATCGGTTAAGTTTTAAGAAAGTTATAAGAGTTTGAAGTTTTTGAAAAACTGTAAAGGGGTAGGTATGCAAAAAATTGCAAAAATTCGAAAAAATTTAAAATACACAAATGAACAAAATTTAAATGCAGAATTAATTTAGCTATCAAACAATAATCAAAAAGACATTGTTCATTGAAATCCGCTAAGTTTTGATAGAGTTATGCTTAAAAGATTGGTACAAAATTGTCAACAATTTAAGTTACGTTTAACCATCAACCGTACTTAACTCTTTCACATATCAAACCCCTTTTATACGCACAGTTGTGCATAGAGTATTTACAAAAAAATACACAAAAAAGTAATCTGCAAATTAAGCTTGCAAACCGAATGGCAAAAAGGGAAGGCAAACAAAATACTTACTTCCGCTAGTAGCCGCAACATTGCTGTTATGGTCTCTGCGGGGCCGTGGGAGTTAACAAGTGTCGCATCTAGTTAGCCGAGCGACAGTCTAATATTAGTAATTATCAAATTTGTTTAATTGATAAATCGCATGCGGCGGCATTAACTAGCAATTGTCCTATTCATCTCTCACTCCTACTCAACCGCAACAAAGTGGCAACGCCGCAACAATACACTCACACATATAGTATATGTACATACATACATAAGCTAGTAAACGTATGCATAATCGTACAACACACAATTATAACGGCATTAATTTACTAGATAAAGCGCTCATTGAATATTCAATTGACAAATCGAAATGAAAAAAAGAACTACCTGATAAAAAGGCAATTTAAAATGAAATATTTATGTATCTTATATTACACCCTACTTACGCAACGAATTTTTTAACTTGGCGCGCTTTTAGATTGCGCCGCTGACACAAATCGCAGCGGTAATAATTATCTTATCGATGTGCACAGCTTACAAACATAATGCTTAATATTGCATTAAACAATAATTAACAAAGAATATGTACATAAAACACTTAATTAATAACTTGTGTGGAATCGAACACCGTCGTTACTGTTGTTCCCCTTCGCACTCTGTCAAGTTTCCGATCTCTGCTTTGCCTTTGCCCACATGCAGGAGTTGCCCACTTGCTGCATTGCTGGCGATGCCCGACCAGGGTTGCATTACTATTTTCATCTCTGTTGTGTCTCTACTTCCTTAATTCAAAGATTCAAATAGGCATATTTTACTTCCGATTTGTCGTTTCTACGTATTAAATTGTTAGCTGTTGACAATGGCAAAGTACAATTGGAACACCCAAATGCATTGTGAGGCGGCGATAAATCTGGTTTGGCCAACACAACAACAGATCAAACGATGAGGCGGCAAACAGAAATAGGGCCAATAGCCGCTGCCGGAACATTTCCAACAAATAATTGTTTATCATTTGTTTTGTGACGTGCACGACGGGTGTGCGAATTACATGCAAGCCCTGAACGTTGGACGCTATCCTTGTGGCCGTGCCTGATAATGATATTACCCAGCGGCCCAGCAACAACACCGCATGACGTCACTTAGGCGGCAGCCAGGTAAGTTGTTGCTGGATCTCTGATCCGTTTACATTTAACTGAGTTAAAAATATGTATGTACATACATACATACATGCTATTTGTGCTTCATTCACAAGGACGATGTGTGTGTGTGTGTGTTTGTGGATGTGGCAACGTTTTTAGGTCGCACACATAAAGCGACAAATTGACGCAAAACATTTAACACACTCCCCCGAAGCAACATTCACGACATGGTCAACATTGGGACAGAAGGGCGCTCACCGACAGCAGCAACGATGACGGCAACGTTGGCGGCGTCTCTTTTTATGAGGAACACCTAGGAAATAATTCCTTTGAATTACGTGCCTGTGTGTGTGTGTGTTTTTGTTAGCCATAGGCTATGCGCAAAAAAAAGGACATCTTCTTCTTGGTTGCCAACGGTATGTTATGCACTCCATTATGCATTTCATGTGCCCTCATTCACAGTGTTGACATTTATATCATCCAGACAGTTAAGCAAAATATTTATAAACTGTCCGCAGCCGTTATAGAAATGATTCTACATAGGCATATGCCGTATTAGTGGCCAATAATCTATAACTGAATACATCTGTTTATTCACATTTGGCCAAGTCAAGGTCTCTTGCTTATTGTCATTGTCAGCGAAAACTCAGCAAGCTGTGTGAACCGTCTCCCGATGCAGCTTGAAGAAGCGGCTCAATCACAGTCAAGTGTATTGGCCACAGCTGAAAATGATGGCTAGCAATGATATCTCTGCCATTTTGTATTGTTGGCTAAATCTTCAAGAAAACCTCGGAGGGCTGGAGGCACTTGTTGTTGGTTTGTTGGGTCCGTCAGGCCGCCCAGTGCGCACTTCACTTTCCAAATGGTTCTTCACTGTAATTACCTCGAGGAAAAAAACCGACAGTGTTTTGTTCGTTGTCTTTGTCGGTCTCTTGGCGTCTGCTAATTATCACATTTTTACTCATTAAAGTCACATTTACCTTGCAGGATCTGACGCTTAGCTACTTGCTACCGTTGGCTAATTATAGGCCAAAAGGATAATGGTCATGGAGTTGGCTATAGCGACGACTTCACAACGTCCTTTTTGCGTAGGTAATCAACCTATCAACCGTTTTGCTACTGCATCATGCTACTGGCATGATGATGATTGATTGGACGTTGCGCAAAACCAATCAGGGATGAGCTTCATTTGGTCTCTTGCCACAGCCGGCTGCAAGATCTAAGCAAATGCAGCGCGTGCCAGATAAAGCAAATAGCAAACAAAACGTTTCAACAGCTGCTGTAGTTGGAGTCGAAGCTGTCGCTGAATCTGGAGCAGAAGCTAAACAACAAATCGAAAACTGATTTGGAGCGGAAGTTCGTTTGCACCTTTCTGCAGTTTCCTGTGTGCCAACCAAACAACAACAACAACACAAACTATTGAATGCTGCACACACTCTTGTGGCAGACACGCATATAAAGACTTCATACGCGATTGCTTCAAGTCGCTGCCTTGACGTTTGGCCTTTGACGCCGCATCTTTTGTCTTGGCAAGGGAATGTTTTTTTTCTTTATTTTGGCTTTGAATGCTGCAAATCAAAAGCTATGACTGCTATATAGATTAAAATTGCCCGTGCCCTATTTGCAAGGATATGTACACACATATATATGCATATACATATATGCAAAGCCAAGGAGCAGCTGTCGTCGTCATCGTCATCGCCGTCTGTGTTTGATTTGCGATTCGAGGCTGGCGGAAATGGAATGACACGCAAGGCACAAAGGCAGCCGGGCCATGCCATGCCACTCCACGTCATTGTTTGGCATAAGATTGGCAAAATGGAAATGGAAATGGCAATAATATAAGACTTCATTTCACTTAGCGCACGCATTGTTGGACGACTAGCAGCCAAAGGGGCGTGTCTGCCCAAAACTAGAAATAGTCGACATACATATGTGTATATCGTAATCGGATATCACAAAAATTCATGTATTTCTTTTCTGTTTTACAGAGTTTTCCGGTCGACTGCGCATACGCACACAATCAGCGCTGGCAGCTGCTGTTGCAACGAGGTGCAAACATGGATAGCGCGTGTCTGCATCCTAGATGAGGTGACATTTGTAAATGCTCTGCGCACTTGTTGTCTCATTACTAACGTACATATTGTGTTCAGGGGCTTCATAGGTTAATGATGCGCGCCCCATGCCCTGTGCCCCGTGCCCCGCGAAGACGCGCGCTTCCGCCAACGCATTGGTGTCACAATTATGCGAGGCACTTGAGCTTGAAGCGCAGTGCAGAGCCACCTTTAACTACACAATGCTACACGCCGGACAGTTTCATTGACCTTTGACTACCAAAAAATACTTGAAGAGGGAAATGGAAATCGAGTTCTGTGGTTGGATGTAGTAGTAGTGTTTTGGTGTTTTAGTGCCGTCATAAATGTCAGGTGCGCTGCCCATTTAAATTTATTCAACATAATTAGTTGTGGCCATTACTGAGGCAACTGCGAGGCAACTAATTTCATTTCAAAATCGTGGCAATTCCAACATGACTAATGAGCACAGCAAGGACACGCCGCAATGGCCAAAACAATTGCAGTTCTCCCCGGCGGCACAACAAATGTTGAAACAATGGTGGGAAATTGTGGCAGGCACCGCTCTCAATAAGCAGAAGATAGGTATGAAAAGCAAAGCGCGTGTTTTTGCCGCAAGACATCGATTGTCGTTACTGGCTAAAATGGTTTAGAACTCGTTATCACTCGCAAAAATATGACAGAGAGTGAAGTGAGCAGACATACACCGACAGTGTGTGCGTGTGTGTATGACATTTCATGTTCACATCGTTATTCTTGACCCGGTTGCAGAACAATCAAAACAAACTGCTGCCAAATTGACCATTGACAGCAGCAGCATCAGCAGCAGCGGCATCATCCCATCCATCCCCCAACTGTGGCATTGTCACGTCCTTGGCTTGGGCCACAAGTCAATGCGAATGTTGCAGCCAGTCGAGCAGCAGCAGAAAACATGAATTTTTACTTCGTTTGCCCTGCATTTGCTCTACTATTTCTTTTGTGATTGAAAAACTGCATATAGACTGCGACAATGGGAAACTGTTATCTGTCGAAGGATGTGAAGGACTTTGTTAAACGAAAACTATCATCGATTGGCTTTTTGCAATTGCACAATGAAATAGTAAAGAGAAGACATACGAATGTGCTTTAACTATAGTTTATAACTAAATAATTCCCAATGAGATGTATACTATTGTAGTTAATGTATTGTTCTTTCTAAGCGATGTATTCTTTGAGATAATTCAGGATAATACAATTGAAGTATTGCCTATAGTAAAATCAACTAAATTAATGACATAAAGTATTATAATGTTTAAATGTTGCTTATAACTCCAGTGTTCTGCTATAGATAAACTTTAAGAGCAAGAATATAAATAAGAATTTGTGGGCATACTTCAAGTTAATATAATCTTTCATCTAATCTACTCTAAGCTCATTAAGAAGCAGGAATCTTTTAGCATAAGAAAAACTAAAGAAACAGTTAAAATTACTAATTGCTGTCTTGACCGAGGAAAGAATGTTATCAGTTGTAGAATAACTAAAGTTCTCGTTGAATGGAGTTGAGATTCGCAAGGCATAGTTGAATTAGGAGCTTAAATATGAACTCAAATTAACTATTATGGAGCCTATTCACACCTAAATGCCAATTGTTAAAGTCTTTGGCGTATTTAACTGGAAAATGGCTCAAAGGCAGCCGTTGGCCGTTGCAGTTCTCTCGACTCGACGATTTGTGATATTATTGTGGAATAATGAAATCGCTAAGAGATTCCAATTGAATCAGCGCGTCGCATAGACCATTTATGGATTGGCATTGATTTAATACCGCGTCGTCGACGATCGCCAGCCGTCTGCTGACTCGCGTCCCCCGAGGCCAAGGCGCAAGGCATTTTGCACCTTCCAAATGCAACGGTGGCTCCAAAGTCCGCAGCTGATCTGATTCCGCCGCCTATCAGCGATGAAAATCAGCAGAGAGCAGACGCCACCAGGCTGTGGGGACTGTGACTGTGACTGGGATTGGGACTGCGACTGCGACTGGGACTGGGACTGAAGCAGACTGAAGGATGCCATCGAGTTGGCAATGTTTATTCAATAAACCCGATTCGCAGACGTCGCCAGCTGGCCAAGAGGCAAACATTCCACTTCGTTGCAGGCGAGCAGCCTCCAGCTTCCAGCCACAACGACTGCCAGCCTGCCAGCCTGCCAGACATTCCCCATTCAATACAAGCCGCAGGAATTTCTTGGTGCGTGCTCGGCACAGGTTCAGCTGGTACAGCTGGAAGCTGCATTAGCTTCCACTATAGCAAACGGCTTGGCTTTGGCGTCTGCCAGCTGCGCGGCGTCCACTGATTATGATAATGGAGGCGACTTGCGACTTGTGACTTGCCAGTTCTCTCCAGACTCTCTGCCAATTGCTTACGTATGATGATGATGATCGAAACGCTTGGCAGCTCCGTTGACTTTCTGATTAATGCAAGAATTCTCTCCACGGCGTTCCTCAACTTTTTGTTGCTATTGCTATTGTTGTTGTTGTTGTTCCCGCTGATCGGGCTGCAATTAAAAGTGATGTACCCTTTTGGATTGGGTTACTTGTGTGGGGCTAAGTGTGCAAATCATGATTATAAACACAAATGTTGTGCAGCCTCAACATGTAAAAGCAGCAAAAAGCAGAGTATCAATGCTTCGTTGTTTATTAACAAAAAAAAAAAAACTATAAAGATGCACACGCTGCTTGGGATTCTCAACGAGCTCAGCTGCATCATTGACTGGTCGCCTGCTGTGCCAGTGCCTGTGCCAGATGCTCGGCTCTGCTCTGACGATCTCCACGATCGACAGCCTCGTGCCTCCAGTTGTCATAACGTTCAACACGTTTGCCCCTCTTCGTTGAGCCACGTTTTGCTTAGCGGCGCCGTCAGCCTCCTCCCCTGACCGGCGGTTTGCGGCGGTAGCTTCAGCTTCTGCGCTGCCATAAAAGGATTTGTCACGTGCGAGCTTTTGTTAAAAATTCAGCAATCATCGGGCAATCTCCATTGTATCGATGTCGGCATAGGAATCGCCTCCACGCCGTTTGCATTATGCATGTCAGTTGGTTTGTTCCTCTCGGTTCACTTGGTCGTCGTTGTTGCGGCATTCCTGCTTTAATACAAGCAGCGAAGCCCCAAACAAGGACACATTAGCTGGGCCATATGGCCGAACGAAGTCAACTCGTGCAACACCAGCTCCTTTTGATCTCTCGATCATTGCAATTTTTAATTAAGTGCAAAAATGTTGTGTAGTACGATCCCAACGTAATGATAAGAACTGTTGCCTTTTTTTTATAGCTGCAACACCTTCGACAAGGATCTGTTGACAACTGATGCCAAAGATAGAACTTTGCTTACAATGGTCGAAATGTAGAACTTGTGGTGATCTATTGAATAACAATTCGCATGGAGAAATCGACAATACATGGAACTAAACTCCCAATCTAATCGTAGGACAAAAGAATGATGATGTGCATCAACAGAAGCAGCAGCAGATACAGAATGCTAACCAAGTCATCAGCAGAGCATTGTGAGGTCAAACAACTGAATTCTGTCATTCACAATTACCGTTATGCACACACACTCAAACAAACTCACACACACACACACACATAAGAGGGTAAATAGACACACTGTGTGTTGGCCTGGCTAATTCATGACTTGCGAGTAGAGTTTGCCAAACACAAAAGGTAGAGAGCCACACAAGGAATATGCCAGCATTTGGCTCATTGCTTATGCAGGTGTGTGCGTGTGTGTGTGTGTGTGTGTGTGTGCGTGAGTCCAATCAAGCGTAGAATCAATCAAATTGATCGTAAGCAACTCCCTTTCATAGCATTTTAAAGAACTTCGAAACTTAATTCAGCAATTCTCCGTTGTTGTGGCAACGTTTGTTGCACAAACAGAGAAGCCAACAAAAGCCCCGAGAGTCCAAGCTATTTCACAGGTAAACAATCTGACGGGCAACGAGGCGTGTCTCTTTGCAGGACCAAGGTGCATTTGTTTGGCAAATGGACGAAAGGACTTTTTGCATTTGCCACAGAAAACACACACACACACACACACACAAGCAAACAGAACACAACAAGAATGTTGCCATTGCACGAATCGTCTGTTCATGTTGTGTGTTTGAACACGAGCCTACACTTTGGACTTGCTCCCTCTCTCTCTTTCTCCCTCTCTCTCTCTCTCTCTCTCTCTCCCTCTCTGTCTCTATTGAGCATGGACATGTTCAACTGCCACATGCACCTGTATTTGCACTCGTATCCCGTGTGCTGCTGCACAAGGAAAAACTCAATTCAGTTGCACTTACCACATTCACAAAGTCCTGAAACGTCACATAACCCGGCCCATTAGGCAACTGAGCCTTCTTTGCACGCTCCAGCAACAGCTCCCGCTTGTTCATAGGCACTTGGGATAGAAACTCTGGCGATTTCAATGCAACCAAAAATTCTGTTACGGATATTTCGCCAAAACCCTCCGGATCGAACTGCAGCAGAGGAAGGGAAATTAACATTGTTAGTTACTTTGGATACTCTTAATATTCTATGCTTCTACTTACCATATCGAACAAGAGTTTCCATTTCTGTAAGAGAAGTTGCTATATTAGCTACCCAGTTTATATATTGTAAATACTTACATCTCTGAGCAGTTCCCTGCGCAGCTCAGCCTCATCAAAGTCCGAGTTCAGGGAGGTATGTTCCGTATCATAGCCGGCATCATTTGTGCACTGTGAGAAGTCAAAGGGATTCATTAATATGCAAGGATAAGAATGCGATCCAAGACTTACATATCGCATCTGTGTGTGCGACAGCGAACCAATGGAGGCCAATGATCCAGCTATGGTCGATATGTGCTCGATGTCGGCCAATGTCTCCTGTTGGCTACTACCGCCAGCATTCTGTTGACTGGTCGGTAACTCCAGGGCTCGCGAGCTGCCTCGCTCGGAGCCGGGCCACATGTCGGATCCTTGCGTCCGTGTTGCGTTCTATGCACGCCAGGATTGTTATGGAAGTGGTTTTATTGATCTGGTAACTGAAGTTGGCAGTGTTTATGATGATTCTATGTTACTGTAAAAACATTTAAATAGATAACAAGATAGTCTAGTTAATAATTAAAAAAATTTTAAAAGTTCATGATTTTTACAATTTTCTTACATTTTGTTATATATTGCTATTTTAATTATTTAAGAATTGCATCTTTAAAATTTTAAAATAAGATAAATCTTTAAATAAATAAAATAAATACTTAAAATTTGCATAGAATTCTAAAATTAATTAACTCCTGCTCATATTAATTATTATTTATTAAGTTTTAATTATCAAAACTCATAATTTCTAGTTTTTTAATATTAAAAATTCCTTTTTAAGCAACTACAGCACACTGTGCGAGCTTTTAATAGCAAGCTTAATACGCTAAGAACATTCCTCGGAGCTTTCATTCAAGTAGCAAACTATCACTAATAACGCAGGCATTGGTTTGGTTTAGCGTGTTAAGTTGCGTACTGAAAGAACGTTTTGTTCTCCTGGGGTTTGCGGTTCGAATCTCAGTCGCGTCGTAGTATCTCTGGGATAAAAATAAACCCAATTCCAGAATTTTTAAATAACATTTAATTTCGCCCTGTGAAACTTACTTTGTTGCAATTTGTCGTGTTTGGAATTGCCGCAACACTTTGCTTGGGCCAGAGAAAATGATATTTCGGTTAATCATAGGCTAAAAATGGTAATCAATACCTTAGTCTATTTCATGCCCGGAATACAGATCTTTTTATTGCTACAAACTGCAATTCATTTGTTTGTTTTTTGATTGTTATCGTTGTCATGGCAACAGCTCCTTGAGGGTTTGTCCCTCTCTTGGACAAGGTTATTGATCTGCCGCAGGCAAGATGTAGAGCGGAAACGGATGCACACCATGGCAAACTTGACTACTGCTCAGAACCGGCAAGCCGACCCAACAAACAACCAATGCATTTTCATGTTGATGTTATTTTCAACCTTTCCCCCCGGCCCCTACACTCACACTCCCCGTTGTTGTTTCCATGCAAAGTGCGCAGAATCCGTTTTACACTTTAGTTTTGTCTTTTATTTTCACTGGCTTTTTCAATAAACTTGTCAATTATTATGTTAAGCTGGGAGAAAAGCACTTTAAAACAAAACAAAACGATTACAAGAAAGTCTTTGGCATCAGCATTTTGATGTCATTTACCGTTGTTATTATTTCCACGCAACAACAAACAAACAAACGTTCAACCGGGCGGCAAAATGGCAACTGACAAGTGAGAGTGTCGCCAACCGTTGGGATGTGAATAGCGAGAGCAAAGAGAGAGCGAAACTTTAGAATGGGGTTGCTGACGCTTAGTGAGAGGGGAGCGGAGTGTTGGGCAGCGTTCATTTTGCCATTGCACAGGCGTTACTCGTTTGAGCGCTTTTCAACTCGTTGGCATTTCACGTGCAATCTCTCGAACTCCTTGCCACTTGCCACCACCAGCACCATCTCCCCACCTCTCTTCAACCACCCACCCACAAGACCAACCCCATGACGCAACTGCCAGCAGACTGCCGCAATTTGCCTTTGAACATTTGCAGACACATACATCGCTTTATTGAAATGCACATATACATACACACACACACACACACACACATGGAGGACTTGTGGAGTGGGCTATCTTTAATGTGGTTTCCAAGGACTGCGATGACAGTGGGCTGTGGATTGCAAGACACAGATATGAGCTATTTATCGTTATCGAAGCGAAGCCTGTAGATAATGCATAGTAAATCTAGGAATTATAAAAAAAAACATACAAAATATTTTAAAATGACAGGAACTGATTGAAACATTTGCATTGAACACAAACCGGGCAAAATAAAATATAAGATCTGAATTCGGCTTAAATTAAGTTTTAAATTCTACAAACAAATCCAGCAGACATATACATGTAAACTAAATACCAATGCATACATACAAATGTAGTATATATATTGTGTACATATATGAAAGACTTCATTAGGTTGCATAAAGTTATTTAATTAAGGTTCTATTTAATCTGCAGCTATATTTCTTTTTGCCATTTTCTTTCTTCTTTTTGTTAACAATATTTACAGTTCCGACAGGGCCTTAATCTCGTCTTAAAAAAAATCGCTTGTTTGCTTACAACATGATATACATATGCGTATGAACATATATATGTACATATATATATATATATATATATAGATACATATATGTATATTGTATATATAATCTAATAATTATTATAATATATAGATATTTAGCGTTCCTTTCCTAATTCTTGCCGACAAACGCGCGTTTCTAACTTTTTTGTTGTATATCTCATTTAAAAATTTTTCTTTTCAATTAAACATAAAAAAATCGAGGAAGAATCTGAACGATAACACTTGCTGTTGCCTTAAAAACATAAACATTACAACAAACTCGAATATTAAACCTAGACTCTCGCGTTGGGCTTCATGTTTGTTTAACCCTCCACCATCCGCCCCATGCCCAAGTCACACTGTTCGATGACCAGGCGAGCAATGCGCTTAATCTCACAGTAGGGACTCTCATGCTCGATCAGCTCGGTCAGTATTTGTATGCCATTCTCCTGTTCCACCAGCTGACAATATTTATCGGGATAAACCTAGAAACGTGTGATGTGAATTGATTTGATTATATATATGTTGTGTATAATTTGATTCCTTACCTGGGTGAGATTGGCCAGTGCCCAGACGGCCCAATGCTGACATTGGGGTGTCTCATAGCAGCGCACCAAACTGAGTATGGGCTCAAAACTGCGATAGTTGATGTTGCGCTCACTCTTGATATTCCAGCGCTGTATGGCGGCCACCATACGCTCCAGGACGTGTTGTCGTGTGGGCGTTTTAATGGTCCATGCGTCGGCGCCATCGGAGGCAATGTGTGCCAGCACTCCAGCCGCATTGTAGCTGACCTGGAAGCGCAGATGGTTAGCATTGTCATTGGCTAGTCTTCCACCATGATGACCCACCTCGATGCCATCGCTCAACGAATCTAGCAAACGCGCAAACACCTCAATAAACTCCTGCGTCATCAGTTTGGGACGCAGCCATTTAACCTCGGCCACGTTGCCCAGCAGCCCCATCATGTTTCTCAAGAGCTCGTCACGATCGGGAAATGTCTGCTTGCGGGAATCGAGTATATGAAATTATAATCGATAGATATGCTTGGACATTTGCTCACATTTAAACACTTAAGGAAATACTCCATGCCGCGTCCATCCAGAAATCTCTTACAATTAATAGCAGTCTCATCGGTTACATTCCACATGGTCGACCACGCCACCTCCATGACATCGTCGAACACTGAGCGCGTCAGGCGATCCTTGATCAATGTCAGCATCGTCTGCAAATTATAATTTTCCCCTCAATAATCATTGAATGAGAATAGAATTATTGATTGCTACGCTTACGCTGACCACACCCAGCTCGCCGAGAAACAGCTTCTGTCTGCCGTCCACCTGGCAAGCCAATGTATTAAGCAGATAGATGGCAATACGCTGCACGAAGCCCTCCTGCTCCGTTTTGGACACACCATGCAGCAGGATCTTTATAAGCCGCTCATACTCGAACAGCTGCGAAAGTATAACAACAAATTAATTGTAAGGATGTTACAAAGATCCCATTCGTTGACGCCTTACCACATCGACTGGCATGTGGAACTGTGTTAGGGTCAGATAGCCATTGCGTAGCATTGTGTCGTCCGTCAGATGCATCTCCATGCCATTTAAAAGCGTACGTATTATGTGATTGCGCAACAATGTGCCAAACTTGGAACGATCACGACCCTTTACAATGTAGAACAGTGTTGCGCTATCGAAGGAACAAGAGTTAGGTTGAGCCAATTGGTGCAGTGATATAGTTAACTCACCTGCCCGATATTTGCATATGCTTGAATTTCAAATGCCTATCCATAGCACAGAGCACAACATCCAGTGCTGTGTGTATGTCCTTGCAGTTCTCAAAGCGAAATAGATGATACAGATCATTGAGCACCTGCAGAAAGAGAAGTTAAACATAATGTTGACTCTAACTTGATTGCTTGCTGGTTGAGTAACTCACCCTTGTCAGGAGGACGGGTCTGTCGTGATAGTAGCGCGCTGCCGTGAGTATTTGCTGCTCATTGGCATCGCCGGCCACCTCCAGGGCAGGTATATCGTGGCGTTTACACGCCCAATGCGCCGTGTGGTAAAGGCCGAGGAATTGCAGCGGTCGCTGGGTACGCGACGCAAGCCCAGGTATATCGGTGGGGCCAAACTGCTGCTCTGTCTTTGTATTGGCATTGGTGGACTCCTTGGTGGCGACGCCATTGCCAGCTAAATTCGTGCCTGAGATGTCCAGATGCGTTAGATGGCGCAGGTTGTCCATTAACATTTCGAGTGTCTGATCGGGTAGATCATAGGTGCCATGACCGTTACCGGAGCTCGATATCGAAATGTCTAGAGTGCAGAGGCGCCGCAGACAGCAGATCGCATGCAGCTGATTGGCAATGGGCCACACATTAAAGAGTATGAGTGTGTGCAGGTTGGGTAACATGACCAATGCCTCCAGACTGAAGTTGGCCAGCACGCAGGAGGTGAGATCCAAATGGCTCAAGTCCTGCAAGTGGGCAAACTGCAGCCGATGATGCATGACAACGCCATTGAGCACCAGACGGCGCAAATGTGGGCAGGTCAGCTGAAAGTCCACTGGATCCTTCTCATTGGGTTCTGCATTCTGCAACAGATGCGAACTGATGCCCAACTCCAAGGAGCGTAAGCTATCGCCATAGTGTGCCAGCAGGTGATGTGAATGTACTGTGATCCTATCGCAATACCACATGGACAACGCAAACAGCTTGTGACGCATTAGCGTCTCCAAACCTGCAACATCAAGTGTTAAATAAATTACAAGCTGTTGGAATATGACGCATGCACAGAGATAGACATACCCAAACTGCTCAATGTGCTGTAGCGCAGATTCACAATCTTAAGGGAAGTACGACGGGTGTCGTTAAATAGATGTATAACCCTATCGTCAAGTGGCCGGTGGAAGCGCTGATAGTTTTCCAGAAATGCATCGCAGATCTCATTTGTCAGCACAATACCCGTGTTCAGTGTGCGTTGGCCGGTCTCCGTGTAGCCACTGATGATGTCTAAATTGTTACAGAGCTTCTGATAGGCGATCTCCTTCAATGTCAGCGGCTCCTCATCCAGTGACCCATCCTCCATTAGCCGCACCTTGCAGCTCATCGTGTGCGTTAAATCTTGTGTTGTGCTCAACTCTATGACTCAATGCTGCCTTCTTCTTTTTCCCTAAAGCAGTTTCACTGTTTTGTTTGCCCGGGGAACTGTAATGGTATAGTATGCTGATGAGTCAGCTTAGTTTTACTTTGAGGCAAAAACTAGAATTTTTAAATTGATCGAATCAAACATTAACTACAGCGCCAACATGATAGAGACACCACTGCTCTCACACATTTCAATAACTAGTTTTTTTTTTGTTTTTATCGATAATATCGAAAAGCTGCTCTGAAGTTGATGAATACAAGGATTGAATGCAAGATACTATCAACACTGTGCGAGGAGTTAAGAGCCAGAAAGATTATTTATCATTCAACGTAATCAATAAATATCTAAAAGATAAGATAAGATATGAATATCAGTTTCTGAAAATGCATTCTCAGGATATAGATTACCCAAGGATCGCAGGGCACCACATCAAAATTTGCTCACAAGAAAAACCGATCTTACCACAATTTCATAGTTATAGTTAGGAATAAAGTGCTGAAGTCATTGCACGCGTGATTTAAACATGATGATTGTTTTTAAGGGGTGTTGCTCGAGACACATTACGTAATAAGACGAAACAATTATATGCACTCGTGTGGGTGTATGTGTGTGTGGGACGCTTCAAAGGACAAAGTCTCACTTTAACGCTGGACCCGTTGAAAGCGTCAACAACAAATCGAATGGCGGCAATAGCAACAACAATTAGCTGCAATTATCACGAGAGTAAACGGAAGTCAATGTAACCTATTGTTGGTAATACATATATACACATATACATATATATATGTAAGCACTAGCAAGTATATGCATATGACTGTATTGGTGCGTAGTTATTGAAAGGGGGAAGGGAAACGCTGTGTGCGTGTGCGACAGACAGTCTGCGCTTATTAAGGCAAGGCCAGCGAGAAATTCGTCGTTGGCGCTGGCAAACATCATCAGCCATCAGCTGTGTGGCAAGTGCGAGCAAACAGTGTAGCAGGTGTAGAGCGAACAACAACAACGACAACAATAAAAAACGCTCAATATTAATTGGTATAAATAAAAGGACCTGTCGTTGCTTGCAAATTTTTTCCGTTTTATGTGTACCTTTTTTTTAGCAGCTCGCGCGAGTCGCGACTAAGCGACCAGTCGTCGCTGTCGTCGATGATTGTTGCTGCTGCTGCTGCTGCTAGTGCTGGCGATGTCTTTGTCACAAATTGGTTTCAGGTGCTTATATATTCGTTTAATTAGAGGCGCAGCACTGTTTGGAACGCGTTAACATCCCATGTGCGCCACACAAACACAATTACTTGTTTTTTTTCGTCCAGAAAACACTTTATTATTCACTTTTTGGCATCATATTTTCTATTTTCTTTCTTGTGTGCTTCTTCTTTCACTGGCTAACGCAAAATTTAACTCTGTTAACGCAAATTACAGTCCTCTGTTAAATAGCAGAGTATTTTACAATTAACATAGTATTTTGGGACTGCCAACTGGTGGTGTTAAATCAATAAAATCACTTTTTTTCTTGATTCTCGATAATTTGATTGCGATTTATAAAAATCGAAATTTAATTTAAAATTTTCCATCTCCGTTTGCTTGTATCTTCTGAAAGCGTAAATAAAACGCAACTATATTATTTTACTTTATGTGAAACTATATTTTATTGTAAGTTTTAAGCGCTGAAATGAATAAAATGTACAATTTGTTAGTTGTGTGTATGCGACAGAAACAAACTTGAATGTGCTGTAAGATCACATGCACTGGCTTTTTTTTATACAGAGTTGGCGACAATTGTTTCTTGGGATTGTTAAAATCTAAATCACTCAATCAAACTTCAATTGTCCATTATACATATTATTGGATGTAATAGATACTGTGCTCAATCATGGATTCTGTTTAAATGTACAATCACCTTCGCTTGTGGCTTGTGACATCTCGCCAAAAGTTAAATAAATAATTGTTCGTTTAAGTTCTAAGTAAAAAAGGCTGTTGCTGCCAGATAAAGGTCCAAATCCGTAAGCCTAAAGATCCACATTCTCTCTCTCCCTCTCTCTCTAACCAGATAGATCACCTTGATCGAATAGCGATTGGTCATATAGTTCAGCAACGACGCGTCGTCCACCAAAGAAACGTCCATGAAGTGCATCCTTGCCACGAATCGCTTCGACGCCCGCAGAAAATTCAACAAAGATTTTAACAATTATCTCGGCCTCATCATCGTCCTCGTTTTCAGTTTGTTTCTCATTGAAAATAATTACTCGACTGACGGTGCCAAACTTGCTGCACTCCTCTTGAATCTCCTCCTGCAGCGTCTCGTCCACATCATCGGGTCCAACCATATTCCTCAAGATGATGACTCGCGAATCCTGTGGTCGCATTAGCCTTTGCATAACTAGTTGACGTGCACTCTGTCCCTTAATGGACATATTCTCCTGCTGTTGCAGCGTCTGCACATCGCCCTCGTCCATCAACTTCTTCTGGAGTTCTTCCTGTTGCTTTTCCTGTGCCTTCTTGATGTTCTCTGACAGATTCGCTGCAGTAGCCGCTGCATTGTTGGCAGCTGCAGATAATACGGCTGGTGCACCATTACTAGTCTCTACTGTGCCAAGTGGAACGGCTGCGGGCACTGCGGCTGCTAAAGCGGCAGTTGGTGGTGTTGCTAGCAACGCAGGTGGTGGCAATGTGGGTGCCACACTTTGTAGTGTGGGCAAACCAACTGGCATACCCAATAGACTCGGTCCACCAAGGCCCGGAGCCTGATATATGCCCGGTGGCAAAAGGGCCGAGGTTGGTGCAGTGGGCACAGCAAGTGCGGGATGCAAGGCAGCTGCCGTGGTCGCTGCTGTGATCACTGGCATAGCGTTCACTTTGGCAGCAATACCCAATCCGGGCGTGTTTTGGGCTAAACCTAATACTGCATTGCTGGCAACTGCATCCAGAGCTTGTATCTTTGCTGTGGCTGCAGCGGCGGCAACTGCTGCTGCCGTTGGCATTGTCGAATTCGTTGCAGGACAGGACAGCACATTCGGCGGCGTAATGGACCGTCCAACTCTATGGATTTGTATGAGAATCATAATTAATTAGGTTATTACACAGTTAAACATCAACTGCACTCACCTTAAGAGTTGACCGCCTAAATCAAAGAGATTCATGCTGGCAATTGCCTCGTCCATGGCCTGTTTGTTGGCATACTCAATGAAGCCGTAACCCTTATGCGAGTGCACAGATGTGCCCTGCGCCAGCTTGCAATAAAGAATGGGACCAAAGGCCTCAAATACGCTTTTAATGTCTTCCTCCGACAAATCGGGATGTATGGACGCCACGTATATGCGATTGAAGCTCTTGGCCTCTTCCTGCACCTCATCGATGACTTGTTGAGCCTGTGGCATATTACTTGGCCTGCCTACTTTGATGTTCCTGCCGCCCATAAGAGCACCATTCATTTGCTCCAATGCCAGCTGTGCTCCCTCCGGGATTTCGTACTCCACAAAAGCGAATCCCTTGTGCTTCTGTGTAATGGGATCCCACGACATGTTGATCGATTTGATAGGTCCAAATGGGGTAAAAGCGGCACGTATGGTGTCCTCCTTAAGCTCGAACGAGATGCTGCCCACATATACCCTATTAAAAGAGGCAAAGGTGAGTTTAAACTGTTAACACGTAATGGGAACTTGGTAGCAATAAATGAATTCCAGCTGCGCTCAGATCTTATCAGCTAAATTGCACAGACAACGACAACTAGCCCAACCAACTCCAATAACGCGGAGCATTGGCAAGGATGTGACGTTATTCACTTTATATATATTGTGTTATCCATCACAACGCAGCAGGAGATTGAGGTGATTATACATAAAACATCAAATTACCTGCACATTAAGGCAAGTGCCTGTTGACGTTGAACTTGGGTGCGTTGGGTGGCCAGCTGTTGTTGCTGATGGGCAAGTGTTTGCTTCATGAGAACCATCTTAATGCTCTGCTCCATGGCGTACTTCTTGGCCTTGCTGACGAGATCATGCTGCTCGAATGTTAGCTTGGGCAAAGCACCGCCCAATAGTCCAAGCAATGCGGATCGTGTGCCTGGTCCAAATTTCACATCGCCCGTCTGTTTCAGATCATACAGTGGCTGCGAAAGGTAGGGAATTTTCGATTCCGCTGACTTGCCTAGAATTGGGAAGACAGATTAGTGCATCTCATATGAATCGATGGCAATGGGCTCATCATCAAACCGATCAACTAGGCGATCGTTTAAGCAATTTGGGTTGAATACGACTTGTTTTCTTTTTAGTTTGGTTTGGTTTTGGTTTGATTTTGGGTTGATTTCTTTTCTTTTTCTTTTTTTCATTAGTTTTATGTCGACTCCAAAGGCAAACTCGTGGCAACAATTGACAGCATCGCCGCCACACCCCACTCATATAGGGCAGGGACAAAAATTAGCCTTGGCAATTATATGCATCTCTGGTCGCAGCAGAGTGTACATTTGAAGCGACAAAAACAAAAACCGTTGCCTGCAAGAAAGATAAAGACAAAAAGGAAAAAATAGAAAAAAAAAATCATTAATCAGAAAAACATTTGCTGGCCGGCGAACTAGTACATTATTATGGTATCAGTGTGTGTTCCGGAGAAGATCTGGAACTTCTTGCACGGGCCAATTTGCCAACTGGCAGATGATTCAGTCACTGAGATCGAGAACGAGATTGAGAGGCTACAACACAATGACAATTAAAAGCTATCGATGTTACACTCAAATACAGTATTTAAATCTGTTATCGCTTTTTGGTTTATCGTCTTTAGCTTCGCGGTATTTGCTTGATTGATTTTCGATTGTAATTTGTAAATTGTATGTAAATAATATATATTTAGATATATATGTTTATTATCTGACTCTGACTGCAAGGCATTTGATTGATTTGTCATTCGTTAAGGCTGGAAAATGCAAGAATAAAAAGAAAGCACCCATAAAATAAATCATAAATATTCCTATTATTTGTAAAGTTAAGATTTGAAAAATACGTATTTTGTGCTAATAAATAGTAGTAGTACGACTGTGTGTGTGTGTGTGCGTGTGTTGGTGTGTATGTATTTGTAGATTATAGAGATTAAATGCAGTTATCGAGTATTTTCAACCGAATTCATATTCATATTAAGCTCTTCCAACGGACATCCAGTCGGCAAATCGTCGCCGCACAAATCGAAACCAAAGAAGAAATTACCAAAGAACTGTGCACACTGAAGACTCCCCAACATATACAAAAGTATAAAAATATAACAAATATATTAAACTCAAATACATTATCTATTATCTATTTATCGAATGAGATTCGTTTATATGCATAAGACAGGGGAAAAGACGATGTGCACAGTTCCTGTAAATGTATTGTAAAAATAGAAATTATAAGCGACCTTATGTGCGTTTCGATACGGTTTTCCATGAGTTGGGGGCGTGGTATATTGACTTGAAGGGTCACACATTACATTGCTCAGTGATAAAAAAGAGAAAAATAAAAAGAAAACAAGACGCTGAAACGATAATAAGAGCAACAATATGTTTTAAGTTGGTTAAGTTTTCCGCCGTACCTTAATCATGTTCATGTTGTGTGTGGGTTTTTTTGTTTTGTTTGTTTTTCTTTCTTCTCATACATCTACTAAATATATGTATATAATCTCATTATTTTATTTTATTTTCTTTTAGGTATTTCGTTATGTATAATTTGAACTAATTAACTAAACACTAACTACAAGTCATGAAATCGTTTAGATTATTGAATATATAAAAATAATGTGCATTTTCAGCACTTTTTGTCTATCGGACAACTGTGTTCGGACCACATGTGATTAGGGTTTCATTTACGAATTCATGATCTGACTATTAAAAATAACAAGCAATAATTATGTGTTGATGAAATCATTATAATATTCAGGACTGTTATGGGCTTATTTCTGGGTCAGTCCAAGGCATTGGCGCAGCACATATGAAGACGATACGACGACGACGACGACGACCCATCACGGGGCGGGATGGTACCGGGAACCGCGACGACGTTGAAATCGGCAAGAAGGTTGTTAGAAGCGAGAAATGTGTATCGTTCGCGTGTTGGGTTTGTTGATCTTTCTTGATTTGTTGGTTGATTGGTAGTAGCTAGCAGTAGCAGTAGCAGTAGTTGTTATAGTTAACTCTAAGTTGGCATCTCTTGATCGATGTCGATTCTTGATAGTCGATAGACGATAAATCAACTAAGTCGTTTGGGCGGAACAAACATATTGAATATACAAAAAAAAAAAAAAAAAACGCTTACAAAATAAATATAAAAAAGAGAATATAGAAGAAGAAGAGAGAGAGAGAGAGAATAGTTATATGCTTTTTGGATTAGTTTCTTGGCGTTGCGTTGCGGTTCAGTGTTGATGCGGCGAGGATTCACTGATACTGATACATACACTCTGGCTGGGCCCTAGTTACATTAGGTATGTGTGCAGTTACATTTAAATCGTTTAGAATTTGTCAAGCCAATGCTTCTAGTTTAAATATATATATATATTACGTGATATATAAAAATATATATGTAGGTTGGTTATTTTTTTTTTTTTTTGTTTGTTTGTTATTTGTGTAACGCATTCTTTTTAATGTATTTTGTTCTTTTTTCATAATGACGACAGATTTTGTATGGACACTTGAGTCGATTCGAGTGGGAGTCGAGTCGCAATTAGTTTGGGATCGCGTGTGGATTGACTGACTTGACATGTTCGATACTGTTTCGTATTGGTTTTGGTTTTCGTTATTGTTTGACTCTCACCTCACCTCACTTGAGATCATCGTGCGATTATGAAGTCTGCAATTACTTAAGCAGAACAGAAAGAAAAACCGATTATTTAATAGCGTCTGTGCTGGCCCTTTAAATGCAACGAAGTAGAAGTAGTAGAAAAGAGAGATGTGTATGCAATGTATATGTTTACAGAGAATATATTAAAAAAAAAATAACAATAATAACGATATATTTGTATATATATATTTTCCTTTTGTTTGATTTGTTGCCTTGCGATTCTTTAACCTACATACATATCTTTTTTTATGAACTTACATATATATAAATATATACTTGATTCGATTATTCAAATATACATACATATGTACATACTTATGCATATTAGCAATCTTCCCAACTAAATAAAACACTTACCCGAGTCAGAACGCGATCGCTTTGTCGCTGGCATTTCGTTAATTTCGCGTTGGTCATCCGAACGTGGCGATCTGGAAGCTCTGTCGTTGCTGCCCTGTTAAATAGATACCGAAGGTCAGCGGGTTAGTACATAGGTTAACAATACGGGAGTAAGGTGGGGTGGTTGATGCGTATAGATACACACGGATTCGGGCACGCACTAGTCTACTTTGATAACGGGCTAAAACAAGTTTTAATTTTCACAAAGCGCAGTCGTATATTGTTTTCTTTACATGTGTGCACAAGTTCACTTCACAGTTGAACGAAAATGAAAATCAAAAGAAAATGCAAAAAAAGTGGTACGGCACGCGTTGAGGCTGCGGCTGCCGTAGGCCACGCCAAATACAAAAGACCAAATACAGATCAGACTTATTAAAAGCGGGAATTATTTCTATTGTTAATTAGATCATACCATCCTGTCTGCTTGTAAAAATGAATCTTAGTTCCGTATATTTAGTTTAGATATATTATTGAATTAAAATCTTAAACTTTTGCGAAAAAGTGTTGTGACGTCAAGAAAAATGGATACGAACGAAAAGTATCGATATTGGTATCGCCGCTTGAAATCGATATTTTTTTAAAAGTGTTGGTCAATACTAAAGTATCGCGATTAACTAGTTGTCTATCGTTGTGAAAGTGGTTATAAAATTGATAAAACTTCAGATAACTCGCCGATATATTTGAAATTTTATTGTGAATATCCGAGTGGTGCTCAACATCTTCCGAAAAGAAGTTATATATAATTGGATTACGTGACTTGCGCATAATTGATCATGTCGTTCGATGCATTTGCATGCATCAGGTGGAAAAAGCCCCGGTGAACCCCGGAATTGATAACAAATTAATTTTATTGTTTAACTGCGAGGTACACTTTGTGTTATTTAAACGGTCTCTTAGAATTAAAACTAAATTCTAATTTACACCTATTTACAGTATTCATTCGCTGTGACTCTTGTTTTTGTGTTCTTTTTTGCCGGGAAACATAACATATTACTAAAATGTAAGTACAAAGGCAATTTTGGTGTGCATTAGTTGTAGATATATGTGTGGCAGAGTCATATGTCATGACGAATTTAGAAATTAATCATTTAAAACATATATTAATCATGGATTCGTATATGTATATATATATATATACTATACTATATGTGCAGGTTGTTATATTTTTCCCAATTCTTTGTTAACAATTTACAACAGTTCATCCGTTATGAATCACAATTTCTGCCTCTTTGTATTGAGGCAATCATTTATAGATTTATCTGTGCATATGTATATGTACTTATAAATGTGTGTGTTAAAGCTAACTCAGTCATGAGACATTCCTTTGGATTTCAAAACTTTCATTGCCAAATGCCGTAAAGCAGTATAAAATTTCTTTCAACCGATTTCGATCTAACGCTTAAAGAACTACATGAATGATAAAATAAGTCACGTTAAATGAAAATTGTTATCCGGCTTGAAAAGTTTTGTAAATAAATTAATGAGACCAAACAAATCAAAAGATTGCTAAGTACACTGTTGTAATAAGTATGTGTGCCTGTGTGTGTGCATGTGTGTATATGCATTGTCTTTTTCTCTGCAGGTGTGTGTGTGTGTGTGTGTGAATGTGTTATGAATTCTTCTAGATCTTTTGTGTGAGCTTTGGTAGAGCACCTGATCATCGAGCCGGGGAGACAACAGCTTTTAAAGCTCGCCTGCCTCCTATCCATGCTCAACAATGACGATATTCATAATGGCAGGCGCCTAGGACATGAGATCGTCTTCCATATTATGTATTAGTATCTTCTTGTCCTCCTTGACGCATGGCGCCTTTCGATCCCTCGACGAGAATGTTTGCTCCACCAATTTTGGATCAAAGCATGGCTATGGGATGTACAAGGGCATTGATTAGTTAACGAACCAATTAATTTGTAATGAATTTGCAGTTGAACTAACCGTTTCACAAATATTCATGTTGCAACAGTTCTCAATCGTGATCTCACACTGCTCGGTGGCCAGTGGACGGTTCGTTAGAGGCGTATCGCTGGAAGAATTGTGACGCGCCTGTTTACGCACCACAAATGTCTTCTTGATGTGTGGCCTCTTTGGTTTGTAAATGAGACGTAGTCCATGCACGATCAATGCCACCAGCGAGAGACTCGCCACGATTCCGCCAACCAGCACAATGATCACAGTGCTCGTATAGACGGTTTGGGTGCCACAAAGAGATGGACGCTTATATACGGCTATACTTGTGCCATTGGTGTTCATTTCTTCGCAGCTTTTGGGGAGAAAAGAAACCTGATTAGTGGACGTTATCAATGGACTCATGCCAAGCTACTCACATATCAATACATCTGTTGGGTACCACAGTCTCCGGCTGCTGTTTTAACAGTTGACAGTAGCCCGCGCAGGACTCCGTTGTATTAAATTCACAGCGTAATCCACTGAAATTCTCATGGCAATCACAGCCAAGATGTCCGCTATCCTTGTCCACAGTGCACTGGCCATTATTAAGGCAATAGCCGTTGCATTTGTAGTACTCACAACGTTCACCATTAAAGTTCGGTTGGCAGTAACATTTGGGGAATCCCGTGCTTGAAAATTCACAGGTGCCATGCACACAGAAGTTGTGGCACTCGGATATCTCACAGCGGGCACCCTTGAATCCCGGCTGGCATATGCAAAAGTTTCCCTTGCTCCTAAAAGTGGCGCCGTTAAGACAGTGCTCCTGTTGAAGTTTATCCTCTTGGTTAGACACTTGATTGCGTACCAAATTCATGTCCATATCCAAACGCTGCTTAATCTTCCTAACGACACCCGAACAATGAACATCCTTCTGGAGTCGCTGATAGAATCCCGTTCGCGCCACAATCCCATAAATATCATCTTTCCAGCTGGCCAGCTTTTTGATTTCGGGTTGTGGCTGCGTATCATCAACAGTCTGGGAGGCATTCAAAGGTTTTGGATAAGTTGGCTTGGGATAGCTCCACACTGCGTTGTTTGACTTATCTGTCCAGTAGATATCGTTGTCCGTGACTGCCAAATGAATGGGATCCTGATACTGGCTCTTAACCACTAACTGACGATCGCTGCCATCGAGAGCTGAACTTTCTATGGCAAAGAAGATGCCCACCTTGTCGTCAATCCAGAATAGACGATCCGTTAGTTGATCTACCACAATGCCACGTGGCATATCAAGCGTATCGTTTATGATTGTCACACGCCCCGTGCCATCCAATCCAATGCGCTCCACGCTGCCCTTATTGCTGTTGGTCCAGTACAGTTGGCGACGGCAAATGTCCACAGCAACGCCATCGGGCCTTGCTTTATCCGCGCTGAGATCCACCAGCACCTTGGGTGCCTCCGAGTATAGCGTATCGATGCTGGCGAAGAAGATCTTCTTTTGATCCATATCTGTCCAGAAAAGATTTCGATTCAGGGGATCATAGGCTAATCCGGCTACCGACTCGTTGCCCGTCCGTTGCACCGCCTGCTCCGTGATGTGAGAGACAGCCGATGCATCGCGTCTCAGCGAGAAGATGCTGCCGTTCTGATGTTGCCGATCATTAAAGTAGATAATTTCCTCGGCCTCGTCAAAGGTCAGCGCCGACAACTCGTCATATTCGTGAGCTGCCGAAGCGACTGTAAGCATATTCTTGTCCAGGAACAGGATCTTGCTTTTCAGCGTAACAGCAAAGTCTGCAAGACAGGAAAAAATCAAATGTGCAATCGTTACATTACTCGGCACAAGCGATATCTGACTATCGATAAGATATGAACAACGATTATTCTTAACACGTGCGATGTGCGATGGGCAAGAGAGGGAGAGAAAGGGAAAAATAGAATTGAAAATTAAGTTCAATCAGTGTGCATTCAATTGAGTTACCCCGCCCCTATTCCTTTTCCATCTCAAACAACGATCCATCGTTTAAAACACCAAAATTGTCTTGTATATTGAATGAAAATATATGCAATTTGCGAATTCAGAATTTTGAATATGAATTTCATTCATTTAAGCGCCACTTTGATTTATTAAAATATGTAATCAATAAATTAATGGCGTTTAATGGACAAGCTGTTACGCAACTTTATTGGACCACAAATATATTATTACAATCTATAAAGTCTAGCTGATAAGAAAGGTGTGAACTCGGTTCTGTTGGAAAACCCCAATTGAAAAATACCAAATAGAGGAAAAACAAATTATTTACATAGGTCAAGAGTTAAGACGTAATTTAAGTTAAGGAAAAATACACACAATACACACACAAATACAGTCACGCCTTAATATATATATATATGTATATATTATATATACAGGTAAATGTCAGACCTGCTTCGATTTCTTTCGATCTTGATCTTCGATGTCGAACCGGTTGCCAAAAGGGGCGTCTAACTAATTTCGGCAGCTGTTAATTTGGGCACTTAATGGACTTGATTATGATTAAGTACAACGTCTGCATTAACAAAAATCAAACAAATAAAGTAATCAGCATTCCTCACGTCGCGGAAATTGTAGTTGTACTACCTGGCGGAACAACAGGTGCACCGGCGTACAGCAGTTCCGTAACGGATATAGAACCCAAGGCTGATCGTGACTTTTACTTTCGCACCGCAACATTTAGCGACAATTATTGATCAATTGACAAAACCAGATGAAAATGTGTACAATCAATCAATTTGAATGCTGCATTTCGGCCATTGGCCCTAATGCTGGAGTCCACAACTTTGTGGGTCACTGCCGCGTGCAAAGCATCGCGTGGCAAACTAGCCGGACAGGTGCAAAAAATAAATAATAAATTAAATATAGCAAAAAACTTGACACACACACACATACATATACATATATGTATATGGGGATTCATTAGCTTGTATGTTTGTTTATTTTATGGCTATAGACGTCAGACACCTAATTGAGTATTGTAAAAAAGGCAACAACAACAAAAGAAAAGAAACCAACGTATTGGCGCGAACCTTTCCAAAGCTGAAACCTAGTGAGGGTCTTGAGCCGAACATACTCTTTTAACCTTCTCGCTGGGGGCTTGAGGTCAACGATTTATCGATGCAGAAAATGTTGAATTGAAAAATAGTATGTGCGGTTCATTTTATAGAAACACTCAAATTATCTATAATGTTTTAGCAAACTATTGATTATTATCGTGACTCATAAATATGAAAACAATCACACCCCTTGTGTTTTTTCGTACTATCTGTTCCATATACTTTGGCTGATTCATTAACTGGATCTTACAATTAAGTCAAAATTAAATAAACAATTTTGAGCGCAATTTATAATTATCATGCATTTGTAAATTTTAAGAGAGTTTTTGCATTAATTCAATAATCAATGGCATTAACCTTCACATACCTGTAGATAAGCTTCAACTTGAACTCTGCCTTTGTTTTGAAATTAAAATAGACATGGAATTTGAGTTCTTCGATAACATAGTCATGTGTAATATGTACAATGAATCTGTTGCTGATAATAATTTAATAATTGATAACCGATAAAGACCTTCTGGAAGGAAATTGATCGAAGTGTTTTTAAAAATGAATCGGAATATACAGATATGTATACTAAAAGTCGATTCGGCTTATATTAATAATTAATTTCGAATGATTTTGCATATTGAATACCCTTTTTAACATTTACTTTCTTCTGCTTCAGTTGCTGGGATTGTACTGATTGAATTGAATTGATTTACGACAAACGTGTTTTTCCATCATCGAGAGAATGTAAGTAACTATCTGTATCTAATTTCATAAACAATTTATGACATTTTTTTCATTATTATCAGTTTCAGCCAAGCAACAAGTGGTCTGGGTTATAACTATTACTTAAGAGCGGGTTAACACGTGGAAATTGGAATTTTTAATGGAGAATTCGGTATCGGAGCTGTAACTGTATCAGAAATTGTATTAAATTCCATGATTTCAGTACAGTTATTTGTAATTCCAGCTTTGCTAAGCAAAAACAACAACAAGACGAAGACGAAGCAACTGTAGACTGTAAATTTACGCGTTGTCAGCAAAGTTTGAGTTGGATGAAAATGTGAGCTCGGTGTAAACAAATTCTCTCCATATATTTTTGGAAAGCGAAGCTGAATGAAAGATGAAACTGTGAAATAACAACAAAAACAATCAAATCAGCGAAAACAAAAAACCGGCACATTATGGCATACGTGACAATACAGCAAGTGTTCATGGCGGCCTCTCTCAGGCATTGCCGGTTTTTCTGTGCAAAGCATAGAGAATGGCATTTGTTGCCATTCGAATTGGGGTGAAAGTGCGTGTAAAAATTGATTGCAAGTGCCAGCCAAATTGGATCGATTTGTGTTGTGTATTATGAAATTCGTTACTTGTTGAATTCGAATGGGTAAGAGCCATTGACATTGATAACAGATAGAACCCCACACTGTCAGCATAGAACCCCAGAGAGTAAAATGCCGAACTGAGAGAGCAAAGCAGAGCGCAGCGAGAATCGCGACGCATCGTCAAAACTGCCGACAGTGTGGAATAGACCGCAGAACGGAACAGCGCTCACGTAAACACGACACGTTGAAACGCACGACATGGCCAAAAATATTCACATAGACACACACACACATTTACATTTATATTTATTCAACAGTAGGAATGCTTAGCGCTGTGCAATAATTGAATTGTCAATCGAGAACCGATTACATAAGCAAGCATAAAAAAAATAACAAGCAATGTCTGCCAATTCTATTGCACATTGGCATCACAGGAGATCACAGCGTTGCCACAGAGATGGACAACTTTCTAATCATCTTGCTAATTTTCGCACAAATTGTATAATCAGTTGTATCTGTTGGCTGAAGGGAAACACTTACCCCATCCAATCGGAGTTGCATCTATTGGAGAGAATATGCTAACTGCTATGGACAAGACAGCTAGTAAAACAACTTGTCGCGATGAACACAAATTCATTTTATTTGTTAACTCTGTTGCACAACCAAATGTAATGCAATACGATTTTTTTTTATTAAGACCTCCTTATGGCAGTTGCTGATAAAATTGGAGTCTCGGAGTTTCAGTTGAGCGGGAAGCATGTGATGCTTATTCTTACGTGAACATCTACCGAGGATTGTTTAATATGACGGACCCAAGGAACCATGCAGTCGAAACACTTTTCAAGTACTAAAATCAAGTGCAAACATCTGCACATATTCAACTGTGTGTTATTTAATTTCAGTATTTTTCGAATCACGCGGTATCGTGTTTTCAGGCTTAATTGGCACATTTATTGATAATAGCGTTGCCGGATGTAAAAAAAAATATATAGAAAAGAACCTTTGAAATCCATTGGCAATTAGTCTTTAAAAAATTCATTTAAGTCATTTAAAATTAACCTCAAAAATGTCGAGAATATTGTTATATTATATTATATATCAAATCAAGTTCAAATAAATAATATATAAAGTGTCACTTGTGTTAATTTTAAAGTGTGGCAACCCTGGTTGCAGAACGGTTATAATTCAAATTTTTTGAACTGGGTAAGTTCTGACAGTTTTTCCTAAAACAGAAGCTCAAATTATTTAAAATAACACATATTTTGTTGATTGTTGTATTACAATAAAAATATCATATGTGGCAACCCTGGTTGCAGAAGTTTTTCCTAAAACGGAAGCCCAAATTATTTAAAATTTTGTTGATTGATTGTTGTATTACAAAACCAGTCGAAAAGTTACAGTCGAGGTGCTCGACAGTATAAGACCCGGTATTCATATCTATGCCGTTATATAGAACATATTATTACAATAAGTATTAATATAATAATACAAAGATTATTAATGGCAAGCGTGATATGTTAATTTGAGGGCAATGCTTTTCCACTCGAAAAGAATTGTATAAGCAGCATTCATATTTTCATGAAAAAAAAAAAAAAAAGATATTCACCACTTCACATCAAATATTTTGTAATAAGCAAGAGAAATCGACCAAGCCTCGAAACTCAGGATCTCCTGAATGCTGTGCCAACGCTCCAGCACCTGCGCCATTGCAACTGACGTCAAAGCCTGACAAATGCGTAACATATTCTCGCATTCCTCTCATTGTCCGTTTTGCAAGTTTCTATTGCTTCAATGATTCTCTCTGAATATCGAATCACTCTTAGAAGAGAGGGGGAATAGAGAGCGGCGGTAACTGAGAGAGAAATGCCGTTACTTTTTTTGCATTGCTGCATATGCATATAACAAAACGTTGTTATTTCTTCTTCTTATGACATATTGGCACAATTAATAACATATATATAAATAAAATAATAGTAAAAAGTTAATTTAAAAAAAAAATATAAAAAAAAGTGAAACAAAAATGGTCAGCACCGAGACTTGAACTCGCGTACTCGCACAGAATGCCTTGTTGTTGTTGTTGTTACATTTAATGCAATTAATTGTCGCTAAAGCTGCCATGAGTTTGTGGTAATTAGATATCTTATTAACTGCTTTGTTTATGGTCCGATCTTCATGCAATTTTCACAAAATGTCCAGACATGAGCACACATTATGTGTGCCAAATCTGAAGTATGTAGCTACATATGAAGTCTAGTTATACGTTTTGGCAAAATTCTAAAACAAACTTGATCTGCGTGCACACTATAGGAGTGTTGTTACCAAATTTGGTAGCTCTAGCTCTTATAGTCTCTGAGATCTAGGTGTTCATACGGACAGACAGACGGACAGACGGACATGGCTATATCGTCTCGGCTATTGATGCTGATCAAGAATATATATACTTTATAGGGTCGGAGATGCTTCCTTCTGCCTGTTACATACATAGCACAAATACATAAACCCCTGTACCACTAAGCATACAATACATAGAGGGTTCATTTGGTACAAGAAAATGATATCAACATTTTGCTTGACGATAGAACCCCACACTCTCAGCAAAGAACCCCAGAGAGTAAAATGCCGAACTGAGAGAGCAAAGCAGAGCGCAAAGCAGAGCGCAGCGAGCGTCGCGAAGCATCGTCGAAATTGCCAACAGTGTGGAATAGACCGCAGAACGGAACGCACAGCCTATGTCGCATGCGCTCTCGTTTCGTTTCTGTGTGTATGTTCAACAGATACACACAATCATGAAGTTTGGCAACATCCGTGCCAATGCTTGCGCGCTTATTTTATTCTTTCAGGCAAGCGACGAAATCAAATGTGAAAATGCGTCTGTCCTTGCATATATGTCGATATTGACGGCCGCCAAGCATGTGCCGCGGTGGCTCTGCAGATAGTGCGCATGCTTGACGTGCGGCTTTTTGGCGGTTCGATCCTCACTTGTTACACAATATTTTTATTTCATTTTCTTCTTTTTTACTATTTATTATTCATTTTTAATTATTTGCAGAAATGCTTTTGTAAAAACTGTAAGTAAAATAAGCTAATTTTTAAAATAAAAGGTCGAAATTGAGAGCTTTATATATTCCTATATACATATACACATGTAAAGCAATAAATATGTTTTTGTTGGCAATGCATATTCAAAAACAAATTTACTCAATTTCATTTCATTTAAAAAATTTAATTTAATTTAATTTTAGCCTATTTTACAAACATTTTTCATAATAACATTTCTGCAATAATTAAAAATGAATAATAAATAGTAAAAAAAAGAAAATGAAATAAAAATATTGTGTAACAAGTGAGGATCGAACCGCCAAAAAGCCGCACGTCAAGCATGCGCACTATCTGCAGAGCCACCGCGGCACATGCTTGGCGGCCGTCAATATCGACATATATGCAAGGACAGACGCATTTTCACATTTGATTTCGTCGCTTGCCTGAAAGAATAAAATAAGCGCGCAAGCATTGGCACGGATGTTGCCAAACTTCATGATTGTGTGTATCTGTTGAACATACACACAGAAACGAAACGAGAGCGCATGCGACATAGGCTGTGCGTTCCGTTCTGCGGTCTATTCCACACTGTTGGCAATTTCGACGATGCTTCGCGACGCTCGCTGCGCTCTGCTTTGCGCTCTGCTTTGCTCTCTCAGTTCGGCATTTTACTCTCTGGGGTTCTTTGCTGAGAGTGTGGGGTTCTATCGTCAAGCAAAATGTTGATATCATTTTCTTGTACCAAATGAACCCTCTATGTATTGTATGCTTAGTGCCTGTACCCTTTGGGTACCGGGTCTAAAAAATATCATATTGGGAAACCCAAAAATGCAATGATTTTCGTTAACTAATCTTAAATACATTTAAATTTGACACAATTTCGAAAATAGACCGTAAGCAACCGATGGCGGTTAGGAAACCAGGGATGAACTTTGTACATGTCAGAATACAACCATGCGCTAATTTTTGTAGTAATCGGTCGCAATAGCAAGTCCGATAAATAGAATATAAGTAATAGGTCAATAGTAATAATATTCAATAGCATTAAACGGCCGCCATTTAACATTTTTTGGGCTTTGATACTGTTGCTACTATTTTAGATTATATCAAAAATATCAGTAAACTTAACTATAAATATATCAGTATGACTTATTCATATGAGTAAGATAATGTCTTAACGTGTGTGTGCTGCATGACAGTGTTGGCTAACAAGTAAAAAAAAGTGGAACTCACTTATTGCGCTTCTAACATTCGTTTCTTTTAAAAATAAATTTAACCTTTACGCAATGTACAAGAATGTGATGAAGGGAGGTATTCGAACAGCAAAGCAGGCCTGGAAATTTAGAAATGGTGATTACACACATATTCATATACAAATTTGAAAAACAATCACTTTGGCTGCATAACAACACGTCTACTACACCGATCAGCTGTTGTGGCCCATTTCCAAAACATACCACGCGCAAGTGGGTCACACTAAAAGCGTGTTGTTTTTCGCCACCAGAAGCCGCCAGCAGTTTGCCCGCAGTATTCTTTCTCTATTTCTGCTATAAATTTCCAAAATAAGTCAGTTAAATTCATCGTAATTGCATTATAACGTCATACTTGCAGAAATTGGCAAACTCAATTTGGATTTAGCTAAAGCGAATTCAGATTTTGAGCAGCATTTGTGCGAAGGTGAGAGATTAACATAAGCCCGCAAATCACCCGCACCTTTTCAATCGTATAATAACAAATAAACACAATAAAAAGCAATTGTAATCGCATTTAACGGTCTGCAGCCTTCATGCATAACGAATTAATCCTTTGTGCTAGCTTATCTCCACTTCTAGTTTCAGTTACAACAATATCCAAAGCTGTTCCTGCCCCTCCCGCAACCAAGCTACAACAGTTACTAAACAAACCCAACGCCAGTTGTTATTATCGTAGCAACCAATACCGATTATCATCTGTACAGTTAAAACTGGCTCGGAAGAGCTTTCAGTATTGTGTTTGTGCTTTTACTAACGCCCTGTCGTTGCGACTTCGTCTTCGCGTTAACAACTGCCTTGATAAGCGTTTTACGTATTTACGTGCAGAGACGTGCCACCTCAATACTCTGGTATCATCGAAGCAGTTTGTCAAAGTGCAAAAGCAGTTTTATCGCGACTATTCAACTGTATCGTTGGGCGCTCCATTAAAAACCAGCGACGCGCCACTTTTGGGCGATCTTTGCAGCCGATATCGTGCCATATTAGCACACACCTCGGCAGACGTCGGACAAGGATCGGAAACACAATCGAACCGAAGCAGAAAACTTCACAACTGCTGTACACATCGCCTTCAGGAGGGAAAAGGACGCAATATGGAACAAACTGAAGCTTTATTTACACGCTTGCCAACAAGTGTGGTGCCGACGCATTATGAACTTATGCTGCAGCCTGATCTATTGGCTTTCAGTTTTACGGGAAAGACAATCGTGCAAATCAGTGTAAGTACCGTTCGTTTGTTTTCGTTCACTTTGTAGCCTCGCGACTTTCGCTTTCACTTCTACAACAAATCATAAATATGTATGTAGTGTTTGTGTCTGTATCTGTGTGTGTGGGTGTGTAAATTTATTTCTGACGTGAGCAAAACTCGGACCTCCTTCACACTTACACACACATACATACATGCATAAATATATATATATATGTGTCATTTTCTCTTTATGCTGCAATTTGCATTCAAGCAACGTTTACACTTTTTCACGACTAGGAATTGTTTCTTTGTTGTGGCACTTACCGCTTGACACCAGCGATGACTGGCACTTATTGCAAATTTATTTGAAGTGCGCCATACCAGCCCCCATCCCCATAACCCCCATTCAAACGTGAGGTCGCCGCCTCTGTTGATCTCATAACGGTATACGTATACATTGTGTTTACGTTCAGAAGACGCAACAGCAACGGGTTTTTTGTTTTTGTTTTTTTTTTTTTTTGCAGTTGCTTTAACTTTTTGACCGCTCATCAAATAAAATGTATTGAATCAGATAAAATACAAATATTGTTGACCAAAACGGGTTTTTTGGCTTGTTGCTTAAAGCCGGAAACCTGGTTCGCAAAATATATGCGAGTACAGTGAATGCTTGCTATGAAGAACAATGTTTTAGTATCTTAGGCAGAACTTTATGTCATTAATATGTTAAGATATTTATATAATATATTTTTTTAAACGTTTTTAATTTTTAAAAGCATTATATTGTGTATTCACTGTACATCTGTTGTTACGACCTTGAAATAACTGTTCATAACGAAACTTCTTTATCGGCTTAATCGTTTTATACGCTCTTTCGCTTTGCTTTGTTTTTTTTATGAATCTTTGCGCTAGTCTAACGGATAATGACAGTATTCTGTCGTACGATCATTGACTTGATGCCCCTTTATGGAACTCACACACACACTTACACATTTACATTTCTGTAGCTTTTAGCTGACTTTCCTAATTGTCTGTAATTATTATCATTGCAGGTCAAAGAGCCAACGTCTCGCATCACCCTCAATGCCCTGGACATAACCATTGATAGCGCAGAGTTTCATTATGAGTGCGAGAAACTTAAGTCGGATTGCATCAATTATTCCAAGGAGAATGAGACCGCCACATTGCAATTTGCCGAGGAGATACCAGCTGGCACGTCCGGCGTTCTTTACATGACCTTTACGGGCGAGTTGAATGATAAAATGAAGGGTTTCTATCGCAGCAAATACTTTACGGCCTCCGGCGAGGAGCGTTATGCTGGTGTCACCCAGTTTGAGGCGACGGATGCTCGCCGTTGCTTTCCCTGCTGGGATGAGCCGGCCATTAAGGCCACCTTTGATATCACTCTGATCGTGCCCAAGGATCGTGTCGCTCTATCCAATATGCCAGTAATGAAGGAGGATGATCTGCCGGGTGAAATGCGTCGTGTGCGTTTCGATCGTACGCCCATCATGTCCACCTACCTGGTGGCCGTTGTTGTTGGTGAATATGATTTTGTGGAGGCCAAGTCAACGGATGGCGTCATTGTGCGCGTCTTTACACCAGTGGGTAAAAAGGAACAGGGTCAGTTTGCCCTTGAGGTGGCCACCAAGGTGCTGCCCTATTACAAGAGCTATTTCAACATTGCCTATCCACTGCCCAAGATGGATCTCATTGCCATTTCGGACTTCTCAGCTGGCGCCATGGAAAACTGGGGTCTGGTCACCTATCGCGAGACATTTGTCCTTGTCGATCCCAAGAACACCTCGCTGATGCGCAAGCAATCGATTGCGCTTACTGTCGGACACGAGATTGCCCATCAATGGTTCGGTAAGATTCAGATGCATTAACATCTGAAAATATGATGAACTAAGCATTGTTATTGTTGTACATTTTCAGGTAACTTGGTTACCATGGAGTGGTGGACCCATCTGTGGCTCAACGAAGGTTACGCCTCCTTTGTGGAATTCTTGTGTGTGCATCATCTGTTTCCGGAGTACGATATCTGGACACAGTTCGTGACGGATATGTATACGCGTGCTTTGGAACTGGATTCCCTGAAGAATTCGCATCCCATTGAGGTGCCTGTGGGACATCCCTCCGAGATTGATGAGATCTTCGATGAGATCAGCTACAACAAAGGCGCTTCGGTTATTCGCATGCTGCACGATTACATTGGCGAGGATGATTTCCGCAAAGGGATGCATCTGTATCTGACACGGCATCAGTACAGCAATACCTGCACTGAGGATTTGTGGGAGGCACTGCAGGAGGCGAGCTCAAAGAATGTGGGCGCCGTTATGTCCAGCTGGACAAAGTACAAGGGCTTCCCCCGTTGTCAGCGTGGATTCCAAGCAAAAGAACGATACACAGCGTGTGCTACAGCTAACACAGAGCAAGTTTACCGCCGATGGATCGAAGGCAGATGAGGATTGCCTCTGGGTGATACCCATTTCGGTATCCACGGCGCGCAATCCCACTCAAATTGCCAAAACCTTCCTACTCGATAAGGCCTCTATGGAAGTGGTGCTGGACGATGTCAGTGCCGAGGACTGGATCAAAATCAATCCCGGCACTGTCGGTTATTACCGCACACGGTACTCCCAAGAAATGCTGCAGCAGCTGCTGCCCGCCGTTGAGAATATGGAGTTGCCGCCGCTGGATCGTCTTGGTTTGATCGATGATATGTTTGCCATGGTGCAGGCTGGCCAGGCTAGCACTGTTGAGGTGCTTCAGCTGGTTGGCTCATACCGCAATGAGACCAATTATACCGTTTGGACTGCCATCACCAATTCGCTTGCCAATCTTCACATACTGATCTCCCACACAGATCTCATGAATGATTTTAATAACTTTGGACGCAGTCTTTACGAGCCGATTGCCTCACGTCTTGGCTGGGAACCACGTGAGAACGAGAATCATTTGGATACGCTGCTGCGCAGCCTGGTGTTGACACGCCTTGTCTCGTTCCGCAGTCCCGAAATTACCGAGGAGGCACGCAAACGCTTCCGCAGCCATGTCAATGGCACCAAACCGTTACCAGCTGATCTACGCAGTACCTGCTACAAAGCAGTTCTACAGGACGGCAATGAGGAGATCTTCCAGGAGATGCTTACGCTGTACCGTTCGACGGATCTGCATGAGGAACAGGATCGCATTTCCCGTGCTCTCGGCTGCATTGGTGATGTGAAATTGTTGCGACGTGTCATTGATTTTGCCATGTCGGTGAGTTGTTGTGTAGTTTATATCTGTATGTATCCACATGGCATTCACTGTCTTCTTCATCATCATTTAGGGTGAGGTGCGTGCCCAGGACTCTGTGTTCGTCATTGTAGCTGTGGCTGTTAACCCCAAGGGTCGTGACATGGCCTGGGAATTCTTTAAGGAAAGCAACAAGAAGCTGTTGGAACAGTATCAGGTAACCTACTGATATTCCTGAGTCTCTTTACATTGCTGAACATGAACATTCTTTCGTTTCAGGGTGGCTTCCTGCTCACGCGACTAATCAAATATTTGATTGAGAACTTTGCCTCCGAGGAGAGGGCCCGCGAAGTGGAGGAGTTCTTCAAGACCAACCAGATACCTGGTTGCGAGCGTACCGTCTCACAGGCTGTGGAGACAATACGCCTCAATGCCGCCTGGCTGGAACGCGATCTGGAGAAGTTGTCCGAGTATCTCAAGGGCGATTAGGCGGAGTCGTTGACATATACGAATACCAAAGCATTTAGCAAACAACAACTACAACTATAACTACAACAACAAGAGCCCGACCAAAGCAGATGTCACAACAACCTTTTAAATGAGCCAAAATAGGTTAGCATTATTAAGCAGCAACTACAAACAGACTCCTCGGCATCTCTCACACAATCGGCCACATCTTGAGCCCAACGGCATTTACAACCGAGTTAAACAAATCAAGTTGCCCATTCTAAAGAAAACTGTGCACTTCTATCTTATACTTCTATAACGAAAATTATGTTGAGTTTATGACGATAAATAAATGCAATTAAATTAACTTTAAGATATGCGACAATTGTCTCACTCCGAATCGCAGCCAGAAATCAAGCAATCAATCACAAAATTGGAATCATTTTAATATGCGAAGCACAGTTGTAACTTTTAGTTTATAGTATATTCTTGATATCATCGTTGTTGTTATTATTGTATTCAAATTTAAGAGATTTACGCTTCAATTCCTGACAATGTGCCCAGAAGTTGGCCAAACGTTGATCACTGTTCGAGCAAAACTCACGGAAGTCCTTCAGCATTTTGAGCTGGAAAAGTTCACCGTCCACCGAATTGTTGATTGTTAACGCTTTCCACTTTTTGTTGGGTATCATGTGGTTCCAGGCCCATAAGAAACCCACCTTCTTGGGCACATTCGTGTTGTTCGTGTGTCCATAAACGCAACGCGTTACGTTCGCTTCCTGGCGACTTGGTGACTCCATCTGATAATTGTTGCTGGCACAGCTAAAACGCAGAGCAGTTGTTAGCAGGGATAAGATAGTCTTACTCCGGGTACTTACCGTATTAGGGCGAACATGTTGCCAGTACAATGCACATATTGATATTCCTTGGGCAGCTGAAGAGTATACAATAATTAACTAAGATGGAGATTACTTACTAAGCTATGGCTTACGTCTTTGTTTGTTTCCTCCAACACGCAAGGCAAGAATCCAAATCTAGCTAAAATTGCCTCCTGCAGGAAGAGCATGCGATCCGATCTGCTATCCTCGGGAAATTCTGTGAATGAGAGTGAGGAATATATCAAATATAACATATATCGAAAGAAGCTGCCAATATGCGTACCATCGAAGAGCGTGGCGCCATCGGGCAAGAATGTGACACACAATGGAATGAAAATGGGACCACGCAATGGATCTGATTTCTTTGTAAATGGTTCAGCCATAGGATCAGCTGGCACAGATACCAGCTGGTAACCACAATGATTTGCCTTGCGCATCCAGCCCGAAATCTGCAACACAATTAACAATATTATGAAATGCTTATAATTCTAACTTATTGAATGTTTACCAAATCGGATACAATGGGTCCCGATGAGGTAACCCACTCGACAACAAGCTCAAATGCAAATCCTGGTTGCATGACAGTGTGATGCTTCACATGACCCCATTCCATGCGATCGCTCTTCTGGTTCACATCGATTTCCAAGTGCGACTGACGATAGACACGCTCTGCAAAACAACCAAATGAGTCTCATTAATTAATCAATTAATTTCATTAGACTACTCACTGTTCTTGCAGTAATCTCTCCAGGATTGTGATGCAGTTGTATCGCGCAGAAAATTGGGGACATGCGAAGGCGCCGGCTCATCGTGCCATAGGAAACTACAGCCCTGGAATTCAATCTCCAGCCACTCGTTGACAAATGCACTGTAATCGTTTAGTGGCGGTGCGTAATCTGTGTGGATTGGACATTTCTGATTGGTTGGAAGTTGCTGGTCACTCATTAAGACTTACCTTTGGCATTCTTATCCTGCTGCACCACATAATAGAAGACAAAGCCAGGCACAACGGGCTGATTCCAATCGCCGGATGCGTGGCAAATCATGCGTTCCTTGCGCATGGCTTCCAAGAGATCCAGGGGATGTCGTCCATTGGTTAGACGCGCCTTCAGCCACATTAACGCATCATAGGAGACAAACGTACAAGAAGGTAACGATTGAGTTTGGGAAAAGTAACCAACTCCCGTTACTGGATGCTTCATTGCCTCAAAGATCTCCGTTAGCGTAACGTTTGCACTAAATTTGTTATCCACGGGAAAACTTTAGAAGAGGAAACACATGAGATATGGATATATGCTGTTAATTAATAAACACTTACCCATCATCCTGGTCATCCCGTGGCACGACTGCAACAGCAGTTGTGGCAGCTGCAGCAGTCGCTGCATCCGTGCCGGGAAAGATGCGTGAAATGCGACTTGCCTCAAGTTTGGAGCGCACATTAATGCTGTGAAATCAAAAACAGGATTAGTTGTCTATCACTGAGTAATTCTTTTGGGAGATTGGATGCTTGAGCTTGTGTGTGTGTGTGTGTGTGCCAGAGTGTGTGCAAATGCCGAAAGCCAAAATTTATTTAGAATTACAAGTGCAGCCATCTCTCTGTTGCCTTCTCTTAGAATTTAGCAAACCAATTTGTTATGTGTTGGGGGAGTCTTGTGAAGGATCGGGATACAATTGGGTTTCACTGTGATAGATATGCGCGTCCAGAGTTGAATGCAGCCCGAGAGATGGGAACTGTGCTCGGGATGCAATCGATGTCTGGACGCTGGCGTGGCACAAACCTTTGTTGCGGTGCGTTTAATAGATTATGATTCTTTTCAGTGATTCTAGGTGTGGGTGTGTCATGCTGCTGAAAGCCAAATACCAAATTAAAGTGTAATAAATGATAAAAGAAAAGAACAAATAATTGAATAGCCAAGGCATTACAATTGCAATAAATTATTATATCAAATATACACTACAAACTAAGTTGCACAAACCAAATACAGAACATGGAAGAACTACAAGAAATCAGTCACCAAGGGAGGAAGTAGGGGAAGAGAAACGATACAAAGAAGCTCAGCTCGCAGGCGCATTGAAACATATACAGATGCAATTCAGTGTGTACGTGTGTGTGTGTGTGTGTGATTGTGTGCGTAGTTTATGTATTATGTATTTTGGATACGATATAAAAACCTGGGTCTTTTCTCTGGCAGGCGATTGCTGCCGACACGTTCGCGAAACGGAGAGTTCGTTAGTCCCTGCAGACACAGACAGAAGATTGGCGTTGGGAAGACATTGAATACATTAGAAATAGGACACAAATTAGCTTTAGTTCAGTTATTACGAATTATTTATGGGAAAAAAAGAGTGCGCAATTGAAAACGGCAGTTGAAAGAAAATTACAAATTAATTTCAAAAAACATAAAAGTGCGCAACACGAAAAAGAAATTTGAAGACTCGTATGTCGTTAGATTGGTAAAGTGGATAGTTAACCTGGTTAGGAGGCCTGGATATAATGCTCGTACTGTGTCGCCGCTTGGTTAGGCTGTGGGTGGTGGGGCTATCCTGTAATTGTACATTAAGGTAAGCGATAAGCACTACATTAACATTTAACAGTTTGTTTGTAAGCAACATTAACGAAAACAACAATAACAACACGGCAACTCTGACAAAACTCTAACAGTCCGCTATTTACAAACTGCAGCGGCAGCAGTGTTGATAAACACTACGCAGAACTGGAAATCGAAATTACGATTAAAGATTAACTCTTAACGAAACGAAAGAAACGTTCAAATTAATATCGATAGCAAGCTAAGTAAATCGTTTTGCAGCTTACGCGCGCTTTTCGTAAAATTTGTCGCTTCAATTTGCTGACATTCTCGATAAGTCGCACAAAGTCCTCGGTTTGCTCCCGCGTGCTGTCCACAACGGCATCCGTGAAGATGTCACAACGAGGGCTGCCAAAACTAACGATCTTATTGACCATGCTCTCTCGCGGCAGCAAATACATGCGAAAACGCCAGTATTTGAGGCTCTACAAAGAAATTATTTAAGAATGTGGAGAAAAGAAATTCTGGATAGGATACTCACCTCCATCAGCGGATAGTCGACGTCACCGCGTGTGCATATATATAGATCCATGTGATTCCAGTTGAAGTTCTCCAGCTTCTCTGTAGTAAAGTTAACACCTGAAATCTCATAGGTTTCATGCTGTGGCGCGTGGAAACGATAGCGGTAGTCCACATTGATGGGCGGATATGGATGCCTAATAGGAGTCAGGAAATATAACGCATATTTTAAAGCTTTCCTTTCGCAATAGTTTCACCTGGGTCTGTAGCCCGTTACGGTAATAACCGAACCGCTCAGCGAGATCTTGTGAAAAATACGTCCAATTGAAAGCAGATACTCCTTCTTCGTTTCGCACGATGGCGGAAGCACTGCAGATGTTGACTGATTGCTGGTAACACTACAACCATGACCGCTGGCTGAGCAGCAACTATTGGAGTTTGATGGTTTCTCTTCAACGACAATCAGCTGAAAGCCCTGAGCCAAGCGCTGTGAAACAATCTCCTTACAGACCTCCTCTGTGGACAGAGGCTTGCGATAAACAGCCCGACTCTTGGCATAATCCAGATTCACATCATCCGGTAGCAAAGTGTAATCGGAGATGACATAGTCGTTGTGCAGCGAACGCTTATCGGGAAAGTAGTCCGTGGTGATGGGGAGGCAAGCGGGAATGGAGAGGGATTTCCAGTCGACGCCTGAAAGGGGTGGCAGTGATAAGAAGGATACAATGAAATGGACGCCGCAGCGTGCAATGGACAAGAAGTGTTCAAGAAGGTACGCAAATAGAAAAAGCCAACGCCGATACGAGATACAATTACATAAGTAATAATAAGTAATAGTATTTAAATATATAAATAGTTACACAATTTCAAATCGCTCAAGCTAAATAAGACCAGGTTCTCCAAGTGTTCAGTAAGTTTACACCAGCTTGAAATTTTGGGCTTTTTAATGTGTTTTACGGATTTGTGGTCAATTAAAATTAGCAAGTGCGTGCGTGCAATGCAAGTGGGCGTGGCTGAAAAGCATGCAAACATTAAAAGGTTACAAACAAGGTTGCCGATAACGCATATCATGCCACATGCTCGTGAGGATACCCCTGCAACCGAAAGCGCCTCCTTAGTCATTTACGGTGTCAAGATATGTGCAAAGGCTTGGTGGATGTACTAAAACAAAAATAATGCAGTTCCAAACAACATGGCTATGGGGTATGTGATAGGCACTAATTACATGTTACAATGTTTTCGGTAGAAACGTTGCGTTTATGTGGTGTATATGTAACCAGGACAATTCCATGATTTGCATGATAATTGGTCAATTAATTTAAAATTTAGCTCAAAATTACAATTTACAATTATTAATATTATTTTAATTTGATTTAATTACACAAATTAAATTGCATTTAATTTGATCAGTTATAACATAAACTTAAAATTCAAGTTCAAATCTGATAATAAGAAAATATTTCCTTAAATATAAACTAATATTTATGAATTCATTTTAAGTTTATGATATATGTACATATAATATTTTCGATTTAATTTCAAATATAAGTTCAACCTTTGTTTTAACACAACTCTACAGTGTTTTATCGATTGTTATGCTTGAAAGCGACAACATAAAATTAAAGAAGCCATTGTGGCGTGCTTTAGTTAAATGTGAGTGCAAGTGCTACGCTACGATACCAATAACTACTACTATGCTTTGTCTAGGAATACTACAGTGTAAATGGTGGGTGTGTGTGTGTGTGTGGGTGTGTGTGTGTGCGTGTACATGTGTGTGAGTGTGTTTGTGTATGTGTGTGTTTGGGTTGGATGCATTGCTTTGTACAAAATTGTGATTATTTTTTGCCAAACCTATGATGATCTTTCCTTTGCCGACCGCCTCTGTTGTTGCCTCAAGCGGTGAGCTTCCAAAATTACTATGATCACTTTCGACAATCGGTTTCATATGTTTTCCCGTTGCATTCCCAATTTCTAAACGTTCACCGTTATGCGATGTGTGAACCAAAAGATCAATTTGGTCGATGTCGATAAGTTGTCGATTGTTATTGTGAATTTTGAATATATGATTATCGTTTGAGAATCCAATTGGGGAGTTTGTTGTTGTCGATTTTAATTTGGTTTTTTGTTGTTGTTTTAGTTGTTGTTGTTGCCGCAAAGTTTTGATGTATTGGAGTGGAGTAGCGGGATATGTGAATTGGCCATTGAATAGATATACATATACATATATATATTTAGTTAATAGAATTCAAATTTGGAGTTCAGATCAAGTCGATAATCGTCGATAATAATAAAATGTGTTAAAAAATGAGATATCCAAAAATAAGTACATATGTTGAATTAGTTGATATATCAAATCCAAAATTACTGAATGCCTTAAAACAAAAGTGCGATTAGTAGTAGCTACGTTTACAGGACAATCTGTGGCACAATCTCGCCCAGAAACGCGCCCAGACTGACGAGCAGACCAAATACATATAGATAAAAAACAGACGCCAGCAGATTGAGATCCATGGGACGCGTTTGATGCGTCCGCTCAAAATACTCAAAGCTGGCAAAATCACGTATAAAACCGTATTGCTTAGCCCGATGATACGTGTCCCTGCGCCAATAATCAATCAATCCCGCCTCATTCGCGTGCAGCTCGAAGTAATGTAATGGATTCTTAAAATGTGATTCAATGCGCAGCTGGAATTGATTTGGAAATGTGCCATAGCATAACGACGATAACCAGAAACGCTTGTGCTTTAGATAACGCTGCTGTTGCGTTAGAAATCTCCAACGCGTGGTGCTGATCGGATAGATATAACCAGCACTCATCTCCACACGCTGTTCATAGAATGCGCTGATGCTCGAGTACTTGAACTGACGCAGGAATTGCTGCTTGTGACCAAACGAATTGACAATGGCATCCTCGTCGTCGGGCAGTATCAGTATAGGATATGGTTGCTGAAAGAGCTCCATTAGCGTAACCGACGGTTTGCTTGTAATGGTCACGGCCAAAAGAGCAGTCAACTTGGTGGCATAGAACTGCACGATAAGAGTGGTGCTGAAGACGAAGAGGGAGGAGAGCATCAGCACATAGGGAAACCTCAGCAAGCATTTTGATTCGGGAACCTGCGCAGCACGATATCCCGGCACGCCCATCAGTGCCCAAACCCACGTAACCGAGACAAAAGGTCGCACATATTGCGCAACGCGATGCACAAGGTTCAGAAGAAGCACCTGGAGTAAGAGACAGACCCACAATTGCAACTTGAACGGCAGCAAGACGTATAAGCCGCGTGGAATCGGATCACCCAGGGGCAACATGAAACATCGTTCCACCACCCGATAGGGATACGAATAATCCACCTTTTTGGTGTAGTGCAATGTCGTGAATTGATGTGGACTGAACTCGGCATGATCCTCGGCGATGAGTTTCACTAGAGCAGGCATATTCAGATTGTTGGAACCATTGACATACAGTGGATACAACTCCATGCACACGTTTAGATGCTGCATCAGTTCCGTTATCAAAGTGCCGCCAGCGCCATCCAATTGCAGCTTCTCATTCTGACGATACCAAAATGTGGATGGTACATCCAGCTGGACGGGCATACGCAATTTGTAGCCCTTGAAATTTAAATGATTTGGTAGCGGAAAGAGCGTGCGTTCATCATGACTTGAACTGAGTCGGAGCACACGAAGTGTGGGATAAGGTTCCATGTGGTAGAGTCGCCGTTGAGCCACCATGATCAATGCAGCGCGAAATCCCTTCAGCCATAAGTACTCAAAGAAGGGCGTTAGACTTCGACGCTGCTCCTCACGTTGCAGCAAAAACAATGTGAGACAATAACGACGTCCCCGTGCTCTTTCCGTTTGCATCCTTATCACGGGATCCCGTGAGTCTCGTGCAAAGATCACAAAGAGCGTTGCCTCATTAAGAAACCTATTAAAGGGTCCAGCCTGCTCTGCCGTCGATGTTATCTTCGGCAGCCAACGAAAGTAGTTGCTGTCATTGGCAGACAATGCTTGATGCAGTGCATCTTGAAATTCTGGTCTCGTGGCTCCAGCGCTGTGCATTATGCTGATTGCCTCCACTTTATAAACACGTCCAATTCGATCCAACAACTGCACCAAGTCTGTTGGCCATGCTGTTGTTGTGGCCATTACTGTTAGCAGCGGCAACAGAAGACGCCTCATGCTGCTAGAGAATTTAGGACGCGACTGCCATGAGCTTGTGTTCAAGTTTCATACCCAAATACGATAAGATCTCGAAACGATTCCCACACTGATGCGAATTAGTAACTATTGAAAGCTATGCAAACATACCAGTTGTAATTGCTGGCGTCCATTCCTGCTCCCCCGTGGCACCCCACAGATATGATTTGGCCTGGGTGGCCGTCAGATTGGGCACATTGGCAGCAGCAGTCGTTGCAGTCAACAGCGAATTGTTGCGCCTCTTGAAAACTGCAATGGAATATATCAACAACAGCTGAAGGGATTTATATTCTATTAACTATACTTACAATCGGATTTTTCTTCGCCCATTATAAAGTTTTGGGATGCAATGGATTTGCTGAGGCTCATCAATGAGTGTGTGGACACCTGATCGTATTGATCACCAGCAGCTGAACTGTAGTCATTATCATTATTGTTATTTGTATTATTGTTTGTACTATTGGAATGCTGCAGCTGGCGACTGTAGCTGACAGCGGCTGCAGACTTGGCAGGCACGGCCTGGTAATGATGCTGTTGAATCAACACACCCGTGGGACCCTTTGGGAATATGTGAGTCCAACGGCGTCGATTGGATGTCAACTTAATTGTCACATGCGACGGATCAAAAGGATTGATAAGCGCTCGTCCAGGTCGTACAATTGGAGCAATGCTAACAATGGTGCGTCGTGCGTTCTTCTCCGAGGCTAAAGATTCCGATAAATTTGTGGCGTCTGTCAGGGCAGCCAGCATGCCCGATGTGCCATGATGTATATCAGGATCAGACATTTTTCGTCGTAAACTGGGTATCTTAGTGGGCGTCAGGTTCTCCCAATCGTTGTTACGATAAGCATACGTCTCAAAACTGGGCACCGATGTCTTCTTCGCACGCACCACGCGTTGCAGAGAGCTGAAGCAAACAGATGATGAGAAATCAATTAATATCAATTACATACAGCGTCTTACCATGTGCTCTGTGCTGGCAGCGGCTGAAAGATTTGCTCATCATATGCATCATAGTCAAAGAGCGAATTGTGTATGTACTCCGATTGATTGCAGCTCAGAAAGTTACGTTCATTCTCCTCAACGTCTGTCTGATCAACGGACGATAAAATGGGCAACTTTATGCGTGGTATAAAACTGGAATAGGCAATCTTCTTGTTGGTGGAGTAGAAGCTAAGATTAATCCAATGCGGCAGAGAGTAATCATCGGCCGAGGTTAGTGTCGTGTCTTTGTTGTGAAACTTGAGCAGTGGCACCGCATGAAGCGGCTGCTCGCCGACACAAACCAGATCACTGCCAACACCGTTATCAATAATACGCTGCTTCGTTATGTTAGTTAGTTCTCTGTCCACAGAGAATACGCCGACGCCGGGAGTAATCACAACGGACAGTTGTCCGGTGCGATCAAAGGTGCGATCCAGATAATGCTTTTCGAAAGTATTCAACGATATGTTGAGCACCTCCAGGAAGTTGCCTTGCGTGGCCGTTGAGTTAGTTGCCGGTGGAATGCGCATGGTCTGGCGCTCATGATAACGTAAGACAGTCTCCTGATAGGATGTAAAGAGCTTTCGCAGTTGAGACAGCACGGTACACCAGTCATCGTTGCGCTCGTTCTGTATGGCGACACGGTAAAAGTCCTCGTAGAAGCGTCCCTTGTAGTCCTGTTGCAGGCAATCACGCATGTGGGCAGGAAACTCATCTAAACTCTTTGCCGCGTAGAAGGTACGTGAAAAGAGCACAATGGTCACCTCATGGTTACAGCCAAGCTTTTTCCACTTCTGAAAGAGCTCAGTGAGAAAGCCGTTAACAGCCTTCTCAAAGTACAGATCGCCGTGTATATCAAAGTCCCACATTTCTGAGGACATCTGCAAAAATAGATAGACCATGGATGTGCTGCTGCGAAACACAATCTTTGTATCGTCTGTGATAACGCCACTGGCCACACGCTCGCCCTGTGACCACATCTCGTAAACTTGGCACCGTATCTGCATGTCGTTGTAGTCGATCTTCTTGTTCACATACACGCATGTATTGGTCTATTATCAATAGATGAAGTTGTAATAATTCCCATTTAGTTTGCGACACTCTACTTACCAGATACGTCTTCAGACGCCACATCTCCGAGCGCCCCATGTACTGATCCTTAAAAGTTATTTCTATAGAATCGAGTGCGACATCAGCGGGATTCACAATTTGCATGACAACATTGGAATAGGGGCGCATTTTAAATGCTGTGGCTATGCACGACTCGATGCTTATCACATTACGTCCGGTTTTGCTCTGTTCATTCAACTCCGTGATTTGCAGAAGCAGATGAGTGCCGTTTTCATCCTCGGGCGCATATATTTCAACCACATTGCCCACCTTGGCTGTGGGATGATCCTGTGGATTCAACACCAAATCGGCATCTACACAAAGAAATCCATATAATTATTGATACTTATACAGTAATATGTTTTGTCTTTTCTCACCATATGACTTATTGCACCCCCTCGTGTGCGTATTCAATTTGTAAAGCTTCATTTTGTATCTTGGTTTTACGGCTCCATTTGCATTTAATTAAGTTTTTCACTCCAATCTCGTTGTTTTATGGAGTTTGTTTTGATGTATTTCGCCCAAATGATGGTTCAGTGCTGGTATACGTCGCGTTTTGCGCAACAGCTGATATACACAGGGTTGTCATTTCATGAACATTTTTGCAATCAGATCTTGGAGAAATAAGTACCAAATAAATAACGAAAAGTACCAACTTTCTAAGTTATCATTATTTCCTTTGTATTTTAGTAGTAGAAGTAGTAGTAGAAATAGTAGTACAAATAGTAGTAAAAATAGTAGTAGAAATAGTAGTAGTAATAGTAGTGGAAATAGTAGTAGAAATAGTAGTAAAAATAGTAGTAAAAATAGTAGTAGAAATAGTAGTAGAAATAGTAGTGGAAATAGTAGTAGAAATAGTAGTAAAAATAGTATGAGAAATAGTAGTAGAAATAGTAGTAAAAATAGTAGTAAAAATAGTAGTAGAAATAGTAGTAGAAATAGTAGTAATAGTAGTAAAAATAGTAGTAAAAATAGTAGTAGAAATAGTAGTAGAAATAGTAGTGGAAATAGTAGTAGAAATAGTAGTGGAAATAGTAGTAGAAATAGTAGTAAAAATAGTAGTAGAAATAGTAGTAGAAATAGTAGTAGAAATAGTAGTAGAAATAGTAGTAGAAATAGTAGTGGAAATAGTAGTAGAAATAGTAGTAGAAATAGTAGTGGAAATAGTAGTAGAAATAGTAATAAAAATAGTAGTAGAAATAGTAGTAGAAATAGTAGTGGAAATAGTAGTAGAAATAGTAGTAGAAATAGTAGTAGAAATAGTAGTAGAAATAGTAGTGGAAATAGTAGTAGAAATAGTAGTAGAAATAGTAGTAGAAATAGTAGTAGAAATAGTAGTGGAAATACTAGTAGAAATAGTAGTAAAAATAGTAGTAGAAATAGTAGTAGAAATAGTAGTAGAAATAGTAGTAAAAATAGTAGTAGAAATAGTAGTAGAAATAGTAGTAGAAATAGTAGTAGAAATAGTAGTAGAAATAGTAGTAAATATAGTAGTAAACATAGTAGTAGAAATAGTAGTAGAAGTAGTAGTAGAAATAGTAGTAGAAATAGTAGTAGAAATATTAGTGGAAATAGTAGTAGAAATAGTAGTGGAAATAGTAGTAGAAATAGTAGTAGAAATAGTAGTAAAAATAGTAGTAGAAATAGTAGTAGAAATAGTAGTAGAAATAGTAGTAGAAATAGTAGTAGAAATAGTAGTAGAAATAGTAGTAGAAATAGTAGTCGAAATGGAAGTAAAAATAGTAGTAGAAATAGTAAAAGTAGCAGTAGTAATAAAAATAGTATCAACTAAAATACCAATGAAGAAATAAGGTACCAGTTTTGGTACTAAAGTTCCAAGTCTGGCAACCGTGTATATACATGCGTTAGTGATGCGTTTTCAAACTGAACAAAAAATACCTAAAAAAGGAGAATTTTTGACTAAATACGGGGAAAAAACGAGTAGCAGAATCTTCCTTTACTTTTCATTTTCTGATACAGGAATCTTCATGCCAAATTTGTTTCTGTCATCGCGCAGTGTGTGATGTGCACACATCTGAAATGTCTAAATACCTGGTAGGAATCGCAATTAAATAGGTCGAAAATCTAGATTTCTAACATCTTAAGATATTTGGTACCTCTAAAAGTTGATATGGTCTCTCTAAATTGTGCCTAGATGGGCCTTTCTTTTAAATTTGTTATTATTGCGCTGAGGAAGTGAAAACGCACTGGGTCTATGATATGCTGAAGCAAATGGCCATTAAAGGTGCCACCAATGCACACTTGAACGAGCTAAAGGAATTGTTTTCCAACGACATGGGATCTTCCACTTTTCCGGTGACCGTTCCGTTCCACAAGACTTGTTGCTGATCTTCGAGGGGGACGAGTGCAACGAACCAAGGCAGCTACTATTGCAGCTCTGTCGTGGAATCTTCGAGTGTTGCCGAAGGGACTTGCGACGCATATTACGTCGCCCTGATGGAAATGTGATTAACATTATTCTTGACTGTATATCCTCCCTTATCCACAAATCTGACATTACCAAAAAAGATATTACTCTTTGAATTAAATCTTGTTTTTATATATTTTTCATATAATCCATGACACTGATTACAAAAAGCGTGGAGATTGATGATTTCCGCCGTGAGCTGGTAACTTTCCATACGCATATATGTATGTTTTTCTGTAGTCAATATATATAAATGCTTGTTGACAAATTTCGAAACATTATTAACAGATTTTGCAAAACCGACCTTTGTACTCAATTTAGCCACTTGAATGCGCTGCATATTAAAAATAAGAAAAAACAGATGTAAGACACACCCACAGTCATAATTTTCAATGAATATTTTTTTATTAAATCGCAATATCAGTGAGTACATATGACTAACAGTTTGTAGACAGTCGCCTGGACAAATCTTCAGTTCAATAATTACATAGCGTTCTCACTTTAACTTCCTCAATTGTTTGGGGCGTGGGGGGTATTACATATGTGTGTGTAACTATGTATGTATTACATTATTATTATTATTGTTGATTAGAACTCGTAACCGTTGTCATTGACGACAGCGATCATTTCGGCTGATAATTTCGTTTTAAAAGCACTTCTATTTATACATAATATAATATATAGTTCAAGGCATTGCATTCGCTTAAAATGATTTCGATTTGCTTTGGACTTCGCATATTTAAGGTCGCTCACCAGGATGCGTCGATTAGTAAGTTTGTTTGAGTATGGGAATGAGTTAGTATGGGTATGATTGAGGTTGTGAATATGAGCATGGGTATGTATGTATGTATGTAACTAACAATCAAAGTATCGTTCTCAATCTCAACATGCAGCTTAAACTTAGACAAAACTACCGAACAAACTCACTCCTAAAACTAAACGAGTACAAGCTACAATTAATTACATATAAGTCTAAGGATAAGGACTACCGACCATTTTCACATGGTCACGGTCGCGAGCACCACAGTTATGTCGTCAGGCTTGCCCCCACGCGCCTGTATATTGTTGCGCCGAGCGCTGATGGCGAAGGGTGAAAGGAATTCGCTGTTGAGCGATAGAGTGCGGGCCATGAGTGCCAAAGTATTTGCTGTCATTTGCAGTTTGACGGGATCGTGTTCACCCTCCACGTCCCGTAATACCTGTAGCATTAAATCTTCGGGCACGTTATCGAATACACCGTCGGTTGCAATTAAAATGACATCACCTTCTTTAACGGGAAACGTCATTGTATCCGCCGACTCGGGACTGTCGCTGAGCACATTGGGACCATGCCCAGGTGGTGGTAACGACAGTTGAAAGGGGGTATTAAAGTAGTGCTGCTGCTCCTCCGACTTATGGACGATTTCACCTTGTCGCACCACCATGAAACCGCTGTCGCCAATATTCGCTGTGTGCACCGTACTCGTCTCTCGATTCAGAATGAGCACACATGCTGTACTACTGCCCAAAATTGGCTTCTTTTGCTCCATCAGTTCGCAGTAGCTGTAGGCAAGCAGGTTGACTGGTCTTTGCGGGTTAAAATGGGTGCAACGCACCAGGCGTTCGCAGGTGCGCATAAGGAACGATGAAAACTCCCCTGGATCGATGCCATAGCTTCGCCAGCCACCAACGCCATCGGCCACGCCCATTACATCCGCCGATTCTGTGGAAGCCTTAAACCACGAGTCCTCGCCGTACTTGCCAGGCTTGTATTTGTGCCGCAGATTGTCCTTCGCAAAGCCACAGACCACCGAGACGAACCGGGGCCGAGATCGATTTGGAGATGGCTTTACAGCACCTTTGGTTGTTGCACCCGTTGTCGAGTCGAGCAGTGTCGAAAAGCTGCTTCGTAACGCCCGGGATATTAGACGCGAGGTCCAATTAAGCGATTGCATCTTCGCAACGCAAAAACTTTACGAAACTCGTGGTCGTAATTCTCGGATTCTCGTTATATTTACATATAGATATCGATTTTAAAATGTGTAGATGTGTTCGCGAACTGTGACGTAGTTGGTGGCATCAACAACCTATTTTAACTAGTTGAAAGCCCCAAATTTAACGAAAATACGTCCCAATTAAATAAAAATACAACTACGACAGAGTTATGTGATACATTTTTTTCCATACGTCAAAGTCGCACATACGTCATGACAAAACAGATGTGTTATTTAACATATCAGCGACAATAACATTAACATTATTTGAACTGTTATCAACAGACTTATTTGACAGCCTTACACCATGTGACTTTGACATATGAGCAAAAAAATATCGATAAATTTACTATTGTTTGGTGGTAAAATTGAAGTGGATTTCTCATGTACAATTTTTATTTAACAAACATTCATTAAGCAAAAAAATTAAACAAATTTTTGTTTATAACAATAAATTCTAATCAACGTCTAGTTTTCTAAAGGATCCTTCGGTACCGAAGATACTGTCAAAATCAATAGGCTTTCCAGGACGAAGCTTTTCATCTGTACCATACTTGGCATTATCTTTGAAGAAATCTCTGTATTCATCGAACTTTTTACCCCATTCCGCAACAATTTCATCAATGGAGCCATTCTCACCACCATACTCCTTGGGCAGGTATTCCAAAGGTAAATGTTCTGTCAGTGATTCTATTTTGCCGTGCACATAGAGTCTTCCCTGTTGCTTCTTGGACATCATAGGCTTAATCATGTTGAAAATGGTTTCAAATCCAGGTATCGTGTTTATAAAGTGTTGTCCCTTAGGTCTCATGGGCAATGCCTCTTCATTATATGAAGTCATCTTTTTCGCAAGCCCGGGTGTCATCTGAAACATGTGTCCTGCAGAAACACCTTTCATATCCATAATAAAAATCACACCATTGATTATTGCGTGATCATCTTCCATAAGTGCAATTTCCTGCATAACCTGACCGACTTGCATTACTTCTAATATAGAGTATTTATCAGCAGGAGTAATACCAATTCGAAACATTCCCACCCGTGCTCCATTATATAGGTTCGGTAGGTAGATTATGGGTCTGTTTATGGTAGGCTAAAATTATCAATCGACCTTCAGCATTCAAATATTTGTAGCTTACCCTAAACGTTGAATTTCACGAAGCTTGGGATCATCAACATCAGTTACATTAAATAGTTCAGGAAATTTAGTACGCAAAGTGTAATACTTGTCTAACTTGCTCTTGGTTCTCTCCAGACTGTACTTGCAACCACGAAGAAAGGCTATCAAGAATTGGTCATCTGTGCGAGGGTTAAGATGGGGCTGTTGCTCGATCCATGTCTTCAATGCCTCCAGGTCAGCTTCAATACGCTCAGGGACTTCGTTGAGGAATTCCTTGGCATTTGCTTGCAATTCCGCAGAGATTGGACGTATTTGCGGTGGCATTTCAAGTATTTAGAATGCTCCTCAACGATTGAACAGTGAACTAAGACTATTCATAGGTACTATCTTAGGTACTGCAAAGTTATTGCTGATTTGATTATGTCGTTTATCAATTTGTGATAACATTAATTGTATGCCATATACCCAATAAAGACAAACATTGGAATATTGGCTGATAAAGTTAATATTTCATCGAAGAGCTGAAGTTGTTCATAATACGAATTAAATTATGGGTAAAGACTCATTACATTTAATTATTTAATAAAAGCTTTTATTTGATTTACTTTGTTGAACTATTTCTGGAAGGGATAATAATCCAGTCCGGAGTTGTAATTATATTTGGGCTTCTGTTTCCTTTTCGCTATATCAATTATCTCTTGTACGTCCTTGCGGTAAGCCGGTGGCAGCATTTCATCATGTAGCGTACATTTAAACTCGGCAGGTACTTCTACCTTGTAAATGTTTTTCCGTATAATATCGATGTCACGACCAAACTCTTCCTTGAGATCCAATATCTGTGTGGGTGCCGTATCGAACATAATGTTGAAGTGAGTGCCTTCGCGATGAACCACGCCGTGCTCGCTCACTTTGTGGGGCAACGGACGTGTTCCAAGGTTTTCTAGCTTTCTGATAATTCCGCCCTTATTGAAAATGGACTCAGCTGTTCGCTTTATGACAGAAATCAGTTCCGGCTATAAGAAAACGCACATTTTAGTATTTACTTTACATAACTGGTGCATTATTTTATACAGACCCGAGGAAGTTGCCGCAGAACCAAAGATAATTCATACGATGGCATATTGGTTTGATATAATCAGTATTAATGCTTTTATTGTACAGCTAAGTTTAATTTATTATTATTATTTAATAAGAAATCTGAAATCGGCACAAAATGCAGAATTTGTTTTGGTTAATTTGGTCAGTGTGACCAATTTATAATTAGAAGAATGTGCTAAACATGGCACACCAAGTTTGTTGCATACTTCGCGGCATAAAATAAATTTGTCTATTAATTTAAAAGTACTAATGATTTCAATTAAAGATGTACTTTTATTAATATAAGACAAACAGAAATAATTAATTTGAATGGACAATGTGTTATTCTTACAACATAACTTAATTAAAACATTAAAGAAATCAAGCGACTTAAAATTAGTTACGGAACAAAATTAAATCAAACTTAAACTTTAAAAGTAACGGGCACATTGATTCGTTCATTTTCCATGGACACCGCGATGAAGACCTGGAAATCTTTTTTAAGCATTTCTCGCTTTGGTGCACGCAGTGGCCGTACAGTAACCTCAACACGTCCACCGTCTGGTGCTATATAAGATTCTCTGGGGGAAATATGTAGTAAATCTGGTATAGTACAATTTATCTCAATAAATTGTCGCGATCGGAAGCTGTTCTTTACAACAATATGCTTTACATCTATTACATTGCTTCCACCAGACAAATCGAATGTAAGTGCATCAGGTTTCACTGACCAGTTGCGCTCCATTGGCTGTTGTTCAATTGCCGAGGTTGTATCCGCCTCATGGAGCTCATCAACAGGTTCCAACATGTTGCTTGGTGTTGGTGAATTGGCGGCACAAACTGTACGGAACAGGACAGTCTCTTCCGCCTCAGGAAAACAGAGATGCGAAGTTTCAGCAGATTCATCAAAGTCACGATTTAAGGTCAGTGCCACATCTACAATGCGGACCACCGTCACCAGGTCCAGTATAAACTCCGGCGGCTCGTTCAACATTGCAATGCTCGATATGGGCTGCTCACCTGGAAAAGTGCTCCAGATATTGTCTAGCATAGTCGAAGTTAGCTGCTCTCGCTGCTCGCCAGACATACGGTGCACTAAAGCACGCATGCGTTGCCTGTTCGGTTCATCTCCGCAAAAGATTCGCATATTTGCCAACGTCAGTACCTGTGATGTCTTCTTCAATATTTTCTTGATATCCTCACGATTGGGACGAAATACAATCTCCACCACTGCCTCACTGTGCGGTGGCAAAATAATCTTGCTGGGACGCACCTCAAATGTAGCATTGAGGCGCGGCTTTAACAACACCGTGGAATCAAATGTGATGCCGGCAAACGCTGTTAACGGCCCCTTATTGTAGAACTTGAAGGAGGCAATCAGTGGACCCGAAGCCAATTCACATACATTGCCAACAGTTAGGAAGCTGGCGCCAACAGGTCCCTTGAGCAGACCTTGGATGCTGATGGATGCGTTGCCACCGTAGCCGTACAATGGTATTTCCAGACCAGGTTGCTGACAATTGTTGGCGCCATGAGGTGCATGAAAGGAGAGAGATCCAATGGCTGCACCGCCTACAGTCGGACAGAAGTTAATGCATATGGAGCGGCATTCCATTGACTGCAAAGTTATGGTGTTGCTAACTGCCAACTGAAAGCCTGGTCCCTGTATGCTCAGACGTATCATCAGACGCTTGTCCGATGTATTCTTGATTTGCATGGCCTTGCGTACATCCGTGCGTAGTTTGGTGCTACCCCAACACAGGCTAGTGTGGGTAACCTTTAATGGCAGTATTTTTCCATCCCGATGACTAAACTCGCTAGAGTTCGAGCAGCGCGAAATACTGCGTGTCGCAGCACTTGATTGATTTGCGTTAGCACCTTTGCGCAATGTGCTAAACCCACTCGTAGAACTGGCTTCGCTGCCAGCCGGTGATGAGTTGACCCTACGTGCCACAGTAGAAGCATTACCAGCGCCGGAAAGCAGTATACGACGCTCGGAACTTGTTGTACTGTCTAGCAATGGCGAGGACAGACAACTTCGGGGCGACGACAAGGGCGTCACATTCCGCACACTTTTGACCAGGTTTGGTGATATGCCAAAGTCACATTCGGTGGACGATGGCACTATATCGCAGCCATCCAGACGTGTCGAACTAAAGGAATTTTGATTGCGAGCGCTTGCCACAGAAAGACTGTGTTTCTTGTTCACCGGAGTCTTGTCTTCATCTTCATCCTCATCTGTAATCGGCAATGGCTGTATTCCATCGCTGCTCGTTGGACTCACGACTCTCTGTGAGTTTGGAGATTTAGTGTGACGCACACGACGCCCTGGCGACTTCACTGGGGTCGAGGGCCATTCATCAATATCAGCATCGTGATCATCGCTGGGCGTCACCAGTATATTAGGGTGGTTAAAGTCCGCCAGCGGACTTAGTGGATCACGTTTTGATGGCACTACAATGCTATGCTGCAATTGCTTAAAATCCGTCGTATTCAACAAGGAATCCGTGAAGCTCATTGTATCCGTGAGTTTGGATTTTGATTTACATAGTGTGTTGTCGGCATTTTCATTCTCTTTGTTCTCATCGTCATTGTCGTGGCCATATCCATGTGCCCGAAGCCTCTCGACAACGTCCCCAACGGAGGTGTCCGAATTCAGATCCAGATTGCCTGTAGGATAAAAAAGTCAGTAGTTGATCTAATAAACTCCTATTATATACTAACGTAGTGCCTCATCAATCGCTGACAAGCTGAGCAGTTCCGAGCTTGTTGGCGGCTTCTTCTTTGCTTCAAGTTGTAGTGCTTTGTTAAACTTATCCTGTTGCATCTTCTTCATGAGATTGCGCTCCATCTTGGCACTTTCGGCCTTTGTATATGTTTTATTTTCGACATGTGGCGTTATTTCGATTACACTATTTATCATTGTTTGTGGGTCCACAACAGGATCAACTGGTTGGTTCCTGTCGCGATTATCGTAGTCTACAAACATCGAAAGACTTTCGGAGCGCAATTGAAAGTAGTTGCCCAATGAAAAGTTGGGATCACCTGCAATAATAGAGCTACAAGATTCCCCTGTAAGGATCCTTTTATCGTTTAACTAATTACTCAACTTACTTGGACACTGATGTCTCTATTTCTGGCGTTTGCGGTGGCGCTGCAATTTTCTGCAATGCCTGCTTGCTCAGTGTTGCCGTTGGCACGGCTGCGAACTCCTGCGCCCATGATATTTCTCCCATCACTAGCTTTGACTGCATCATTTCCGCGGGAGCGAAACTTTCGTCGAAGCCTTGCTCCGCTGCAGAGTTAAACGAAAAGCCTCCGCCGCCATTAAGGCTCATATTGCTTAAATCCGCAGTACGAGGCAAGCTGCGTGAGTAGCTAAACGAATCGCTTATGGTGCTGCTGTTTGTATTTTCCTTGCTAGGCGCATTCTCCAGCCGCTTAGTGAATTCCACACGCGCCTTCTCCACAAACGATGACTTCAGTATGTCTGCCACAGAGATTATACTGCCGCGTTTGGACGATGGCGATTCATTCTTGCAAAGTGTTGATCGCCCTGTAATCTCGTCTGGCTCAAAGAATACATTTGTGCCCACTGGCGCAGGAGTTGCCATTAAAAGGGAACCACTCGAGTTTAGGTCTATAGTTTCCTCAGTGATCAGGTCTGATATATTGGTGTAGTTGCCTACACCGCTTGGAGCAGCGCTTACACGACTGGCGGCTATAACAGTGCAAAGAAACAATTTTACATGCCTCTATATAGAATATATTTCACTTACGCTTGGACTTCCCGTGATTTGGAGCCGCACAATTTCTTTCTATTGATCCTGCCAGATAACTGGGACGTGGACGCGGTTTTTCTAAGGTTTCCATTGCCCTCAATCGTCCCGCCTGAAATTTTAAAGCGCGCCTTTTTTGTAAACTCCACAGTATAATATTTTAAAAGTTACCTTGAGTCGTTCATGAATATCTGATTTTTCTCTACTTGTATTAGCACTACCATTCTTGGAAAACCCGGACAAGTCGCCAAAAACTGTAGAAACACAAATGTAAAATGCAGTTAAATGTGATGCGTTTACAAACTTACCTCTAAGATTCTCCATGCTCAGAATGCCCAACGAATTCTGGTCTTTGTGGCTGCTCCCACAACGGCTGCTTGCATTTTTATCCATATCGCACAACTTCAAATAATAAATTAAAACACAAAATAAACAAAAAAAATTTACTGAAAAACGCGCGTCGTTTGTGTTCAAAATGGTGCTCGTGACTCACGACAATGATGTGAGTAAGGCTGGTCACACCTACCGATATTATATCGAATTGACATTCTGTTGACATTTTTAAATTGAAGTTGTTATAACAAAAATTCATTTGAACATAGAGTCAAAGTAGTCTTTTTGTAATATTCATATAACAAAGAGGAAAGCATCCAAATTGCAACATTGTAGAACTTTATCAATCATTAAAATTTACTGTAGCCCTTAAAGTTTCAAAACGTGGTTATAATTATTATTCAACCCTAGCCACCACACTTATTCGCAAATTCGCCAAAGTCGTTTCGTGTTCGTGCTTCGGCGGCATATTAAATATTTGCTCCTTGATTTTGCTGTGCGACCAATTGATTATTTAAAACTAGCCTTAAAATGGAAGTTGTACTCGATCAAATCATTGCTGAATTGCTATGCACGGACACTGAACGGATTCGCCAGGTAAGCAGCCGGTATTTTAATTCTTTAATAAGGAATATCCTTTAGTATCCATTGTCAGAGTGGCGACGCCTTGTTATCGCGCCCATTTGACGCATTCATGTTATGTCTCCATTTTGTGAATATATATGTATGTATGGACATGTGCATGTCATTAATGTGGTGAAAACTATTCTATAGTTTTCGTATAATTGCAATAACTTTTACAAATACGAATGTACCATACATACTTAGTATGTATATGTATGTATAAATGAAATTGTTATACACACATGTGTAGCTATTAACATGTGCACATTGCGATACATACAAATGAACTATCTAATTTATTGTATGTGTAATTGGAGGCACGTTGTTGGCACACTCACACGTTTGCCGGGTATTAATTAATTTATGCGCAAATTCAGTCATATTTAAGACATGTTATATATTATGTCTTGTTGCTAGGCCACCAACGAACTGAATAAGGCCCACGAGAATCCCGAGACACTGCCGGCATTATGTCGGATTGTTGTTTCACAACGCGAGACGCAGATACGTCAATTTGCAGCTGTGCTGCTGCACAAGCGCCTCCAGAAGCTGCGCAACTGGCAGATGGTGCCAGCTGAGCAGAAAGAAAGGTGAGAGAAGCGAATACAAATTAAGGAATCCCAAATTTGGTAGTTAGAACCATCATTATATTTGCAGCATCAAGACAGGCATGTTACAAGCATTAATCACTGAAAAAGAGAAGTCGGTTAAGAACTCCATTGCCATGCTTATTGGCTCATTAGTACGCCATGAGCAGGAAAAGAGAGATTCATGGATGACAGATCTGTTGAACTTCATCTACAGTCGCTGTAGTGCGGAAGATCCCAAGGAGAGTGAGCAGGGCTCCTCGATATTCGCCACACTTACCGATTCGGCGCCTGATCAATTTGTCTATCACATGGACTCTATTTGCCAGATGTTTGCCGCTGTGCTTTTGGCTGCCGAGGCAAAGGGTAATTTGGCAACACCCACCATTGTGAATATAAACATGGGCATGTGTTCCTTGATGCCTTTTGTAAGTGGCCACACAAATGCGGAACAAACCGTGCTGAAGGTTCTACCGCTTGTAATTAAGGCGCTGTATGCCTTCGCCCAGAAAGGCGATGAGCAGGAGTTCTCCATTGTTTTCGACGTCGTTGACAACATTGCTGAGTATGTGCCCAAATTGCTGAACAATAATGTGAAGCATATTGTCGAATTCTGCCTTGAAACGGCCGGCAATAAGCAAATTGATGAATCTATACGCGTTCAGGTGATTACCTTTGTTGGTCGCATAGTGCGTATCAAGAAGAAGGTCATTGTCAAACAGAAGCTGCTTGAACCCATTCTAGGCGTCATCTTTGAGATGATGTGCTGTGAGACTGAAATGGATGATGGTAAGTAGTTGATTCTTAGTTTCTAAGTGTCATTTCGTTTATATTTGTATGATTAAATCTTTTTCTACCAGCTGATGAGATCTTTTCCGCTGAGAGCAACAACAACCCAGTGGCAGCTGCAACCCAAACACTTGATTTGATGGCTCTTAATATATCACCTGAGAAGCTTATACCACCATTGCTGCAATTGCTCGAACCGGCATTGCAAAACGCTGATCATTTGCGTCGTCGAGCTGCCTTCCTATGCATCGCTGTAATTGCCGAAGGTTGTTCGGAGGCAATATGCAGTAAATATATGCAAGTTATGTTGAACATCATTAAGGGTGGCATTGTTGACGCATCGCCCATGGTGCGCATTGCCGCTTTCTTTGCCCTGGGTCAGTTTTCGGAGCATTTACAGCCGGATATATCCAAGTTTGCGTCTGAGATTTTGCCCGTACTTTTTGATTTTCTTCATCAGTTGGTTGCCGAGCTTAAGGTAAGATTTTCCAATCACAAGATGGTTTAGCATCGTACATTGTTCTACATGTTAACTCTTATTTTGATTGTGCTGCGTCTAAAAGGCTGAGCAAACGAGCAATGGTAACAGCAACGAGCCGAATCCCGTGCCTGGCAAAGATACTATTCTGTGCATTAATCAGCTGCAAATCAAACGCAAATCAGTTCTCACAAAATACAGGGTGCTTTTCTTAATTCGAATTACTAGTTCTAGTCAAACTATTATTGCACTTCATCTTAATGTAATTGCCTTGCATGTGGGATCATTGTTTTAACCCACAATTTAGCTAGGATTAAAATTTAAGGGTATGGGATAATTATATCCTATATAATTACCCGAAATCTAGTTCAATTTGATCGATGATACTTGATATATTTGTCTGTATATTTGTCAAAATAAATCAAGTATCTGGGATCAGGGATTTATGGCGATAATATTTTTAGTAAACCACTATTTGTGAAGCATGCTCACCCAGCACAAACTATCTAAATTGATTTTTAGTTAACTAAGTGTTCCAACTTGAACAATTTGCAGATGGGAAAACCTGAACCCAAGCATACTGATCGTATGTTTTATGCCCTGGAGACTTACTGCCAGAATCTCGAAGAGAATATTGTGCCCCATTTGCCCTTGTTGATGGAACGGTAAGCATCGATTAATTTATTACAGGATGAATTCAGTACTTAATTTGCAACTTCATAGTCTTTTTGAAACATTGGAACCCCAGAACTCACCTCATCTACGTGTAATGGCACTATCTACTGTCTCAGCAGCGGCTATTGCCGCTAAGGAGCATTTGATGCCGTATTTCCCTAAAATTGTTGAGATATTGCAGCTTTATCTGGTTAAGGATTGCCCTGAGGACATGGTGGAACTGCGTAACGAGGCAATTGAAACTTTGGCCTCTATTACACGTGTCGTGGGCAAAGATAACTTTATACCTCTAGCAAATGATACTATGGCCTATTGTCTCATGATGCTGAGCGAGGGTCCGGATGATCCAGACTTCAGACGCTGCATTTATAACCTAATGGGAGCCTTATCCATTGTGGTGAATGAGAGCATGTCGACCGTGTTTCCCAAGATTATGGATCGCATTATAGAATCAGTCATATCTACCGACGACATACTGCCCATCTCAAAGGCTTCTCCGCCGCACAGTTCTTTCCCGACAGACGCTGGCTCAGAACAAGATATCGACCTAGATAATACAGATGGCGAAGATGATGAAGATGAAGAGGCTGGTTATCAAGTGGAGAATGACTTTGTATATGAAAAAGAGGAGGCTATTAGTACACTCAAAGAGTTTGCGGTTAATACTGGCGCTGCATTTGCTCCCTACCTGCAGACCTCCTTCGAGAACGTTTACAAGGTTGTTGAGCATCCGCAGGAAAACGTACGCAAGATTGCGATAGAAGCGCTCTGTGCCTTTGTTACTGCTCTCAATAAAATGGGTGACGGGGATGGCGTTAAACGTGCCAGTGCGATTATCATGCCCAAGTTTGCACAAATTATACGCAACGATGACGAGCAAACTGTGGTCATTCATTTGCTTGATGTCGTAGGTGTCCTGTTCAATGATGTGAAACATCTGGCAGTTCCCACTCAGGAAATTGCCGATCTGATCTTCGCTTGCATCAAGGATGTGCTGAACAACAAAATAGCTTGTCAGTTCAATGAGCCAAGTGGTGCCGGTGATGAAGAAGATATTGAGGATAGCGAGTTTGATGAAATGCTTATTGAAAATGCGGGCAATCTGCTGCCTCAGTTTGGCAAAGCGCTGAACCCGGAAGTGTTCTCCATGTACTTCGGCCGCCTATTCCAGTACTTCTTGAATAAGCTGGTAAATTACTATTGTTCCTAAAGAATTGAAAAGCGATTAACCTAATTCTTGAATTCATTTGTAGCACAAATCCAAGAAAAACGAATTGTCTGAGCAACGCATCTTTGCATATGGCGTTTTGGCCGAATCTTTCCAGTCGCTAGGAAGTTGTGTACCCACATATTTTGATACTCTATGCCCTATCTTCATCGGCGGTGTAAACGATCCCGAGCCGAAGGCCCGCCAGAATTGTTACTTCGGTTTGGGCGAGCTTGTGTTGCATGGGGAGGAGAAGTCATTTGAGTGAGTATTAAACTTAATTTCAATATTGATAAGTGTATAGAAGTTCATCATTCCTTTTATGCAGATCCTTTGGTACTATTTTACAAGCTCTATCCGGTGCCATTGCATCGGAGACGAATCCTCCAGCACTGGACAACATTTGCGGAGCCGTGGCCCGCATGATTGCAACTAATCATAACATGGTGCCAATAGCGCAAGTGCTGCCCGTTTTCCTCTCACATTTGCCACTGCGCGAAGATGTAGATGAGAACGATATGGTCCTTAAAGCATTTGAAGTTCTATATATGCAGGCACGTCCTGCTATTCTGGATCACCTCGAACAGATTCTGGCTGTCATCATACACTCATTGCACAAGAACCAAATGCCTGACCAAGAAAGCAAGCTAAGAGCAGTTGCCTTCCTCAAGGAAATAAGTACACAATATCCAGACAAATATCACAATGTTGCCAATTCTAGTCCCGAAGTTTACAATTTTCTACAAACCCTATAAAAGTGGACGACAACAGTTTAATCACTTTTTTATACACATTTTTATCCATATATAAATTATCATCAACTAGAACAGCCGCTTCAATGCTTAATTCTATGTCACGATTCACGACTGGAGCAGCTTAATTTAATGAACGATTTTGGCGGAACAAGCGAAGCTTGAAAAATTCCAATATTTTGTTAGAAAACCACACAATCCAAATGGTTTCCTACTGAAATTACATTTTCATAACTTGTTATTATTACCCAAGCTGGGCACTGTATGAATAGTGAATAGTCTGAAATAAATATATACGAAACATGATCGAGATTATTATTACTAAATGGTGGCATTAAATAGTACAAAAAATTACATTTATAGATTTTAAAGTAAAATATATCAAATGTATAGAAAAACCTATTGAACTTGGTTGTATCTCATCATCTGTTCGATTACCAATGAGCATTTCGCTTGAGAATCACCTCTTTCACGATGTCTGCATGATTGGCGTGCAACTTGAGATTCGCATCAATGTCAGTCCAGCGGACATTTGTGGCATCATCACCGGCTTCCAGCTGGAGCTGGCCAACTTTGGTCCCGTCTTCGTCATGGAAATTCAATGCGGTTGTCTCCATCCATGCGTTATCAGTGTTACGGAAGTCGTCAACGTAGCCACTGTAGACATGCACTCCCTCTTTGAAGAATTCTTCCACCATGTTGCCTTTATCGGTGAAATTTAGCGCCTCTTCGGTGAACTCACGCTTGAGCGTAACGCTCACATTCTCGCCGGGATCGACCATACCTCCAGGAATTGCCCACAATCCGTTGTCAGACCGTTGTACTGCCACCAGCTGAAGAATGTTTCTGGGCATAGTTTAGTTGTACTGGTTGATACAGTATTTATATTATTACTCACTTTCCGCTGATATCATTGCGTACAATCTCCCCGTTTTCATTTCGTTTCCAGCGCGTTACGATTGGATCAGCGGCATGGTTAGGTCCCCAGCGTCCGAGTAATCCACGTCCAGTTATTCCCGTGCGTCCAATTGGGTTCTGGGGCAAGCCGTCGTTTAGCTTATAATCGCCATGAAATGAGACGCGATTTACAATGCCATCGTTGTGATTCCACTTTGGCTGAACAGTTTCGCTTGGCAACGGAGCATCCGCCCAGCTCTGACCTCCTATATGTGGGGCTGTGTAAGGCGGCGGACAGTAACCTTCATAGATGTCCGTCCAAAAAACAACTTCATCCGGCACTGGATAACGCGATACACTGCTACGGGGGTACACATTGTTACGGCACATAATATGCCGGAAGATTCCAGGCTTTACAATGGACGCCAACATTTCTGTTTGACCGAAGACTATAGATATATTGCAAACAATCAGCAGGACCAATAACATAAACAATATATTGTACATTTAACTGTTCATTCACTGCGCACACTCAAATGAAACAAAATAATAAAGTCAGCTGATAGGGTTGACAAGGCTGGAAAGAACTTTTAATTGTGACAGCTAAGAACCGAGGGCTGATACTAAAGTCACTTAAATCCCCACTTTTATGCAAATGACTTATTTTATAATCATTTTCATTCGTAATGTAACATTACTCCATTAATGTAGTTTCCTTCACGAACTTATCTTTTAGATCTGTTTTATTTATATAGTTACAACAATTTTAAGTCGAACATTTGTTTTATTTGAATGCAAAAATGTTACCCCTTGGACCACAGTATTATTAATCCTTGCGCAGTTGCAGTGTTTTTTCCTCAATACCATCCTTAGTAATGATATTTATTAGTACTGAATCACCGGTGTATATATCACGCTCAGCGGCCGAGATGAAAGTGTCGGAAGCGACTGCAACAGCACGCTCCTTGGTCAGCTTGGGCAACTGATCGGCTGGCAAATTTTGGTTTTTGTAACCAATTTGACTGTCAAGCACCGGCTGTAGCAACGATCCAGCAGTGCCGCCAGCACGATAAGTGGCACGTTCGCAATGACCGATGGGATCATAAGAGTAGACAACACCCTTGCCGTCCTTGTCCAGGCCAGCCAAAATGTTGGACACGTAGTAGGGGAAGAATCGCCGGTTATACATGATAATAGAAAGCATTTGGGCAACAGCATCAGTTGTCATCGTCTTCAAATGAGTGTGCTCATACATCTGCATGCGCAACTTAACCAATCCAGTTAGCGACAGAGTATCGCACCAGCAGCCAGTAGATCCCAAAACTGTTTGCGAAGACATTGGGAAAAGTTTGCTCTGGTCGCGCGAATGAATTGTATATCCACTGCTCAATCGTGTATCGGCGGCAATAACCACAAAGTCGTCACCTGCAATGGCAACAACAGACCTAAAACACGAATTGAACGATAGTTATATTTGACAATCTATTAATATGAATTTGCACACTCACCCGCCATTTGACTCGTAGGGATTGAAGTCTACATGCTGTACTCCAGGAACTTTATAGTCCGGAAACTGTTCAACGCCAAGAGAATTCATGTTTTTGTTTAAATATTAAATATTTTGAAATTTACAAGACAAAAAATCCAACCCGAAATGATTTGCACTTTCTGTCTAGCGGCGTTCCACACAATTAGAGATGTTAATATTACATACGATGTATTAGAACTAACGATATATCGATATTTAACGAAATAACTCTACCCAAGAAATTGTTGGTCATTATCGAGACTGGTGCCCTGGTTGACACCTTAAATAAATATTTTGTACCACAATTAATCAGACAATCGAACATTTTTGATAATTGTGTACTAATTATGTAAACAATATTCATTCTTCTGTTGCGTTCTCTATCAAATGGGTAAAATGTTAAATATATAGATTAACACAGAACAACTTCCATAATTTTTCTGTAAATTGAATGCATACGTTTATTAAAACATGTTAAACGATCTTTGGGCGTAAATGACTTGATTATTGCTATACTTCTTTTTAAGCTTTTGGTGCCACACCTACTATGCGTTCTCTGTGTAGTTGACCTCGATTTTGTTCTACAATTTCCTTAACTTCGTAAAACCATTTTCCTAAAATGAATAACTGTTGTTAAATGTTCTTTTTAACTGAAGTTGTTTGTATCTTACCTATGTTAGTATTTTGTAAGCAATCCTTGAATGTTTGACATCCTTCCATGCTGCTTAGTACGCCGAACACTGAGAGATCTGACAAGCCGGGCTGCTTACCGCCCATGAATTTGGTGTTGCGTTTCTTAAGCTCTGTGTTCCATTTATCAAGTGCATCATAAATGTGAGATCTGACATCATCGGTAAGCTCATGTCGTCGCTTCAACAACTTTGCTATGGCCCACATAGCCGTTGCACCACAATACACCATCAAATCACGCTCCCATTTGGGGAAGTACACATCCCACTCGCCCGCCTTGGAGAACCATTCAAAAGTCTCCAGTGATTCACCAAGGGTCTGGTAACAGTTAGGCGATATAAGATGCACTAGATGATTGTCAGCCCAGGTTCTCCACTTGCGCTCATTTCTAAGGAAAATAAATATCGTTTTGTATCTAAAGTGTGAAGAAGAAAGTCTCATCACTTACTCTTCCAACTCCTTGGGCATATTTTTAGGTGTGCGGTCCTGGTACATCAAGAAGTACTTGTTCATAATGTCCTGTCGTTTCTTGCCATCATCATCAAAGAACGATATTTGCGGATAGAATTGTGCTAAATCGCCCACATCGATGCGCTTATCATTCAGTGTACTGGCGACAAGCGAAATTATGGCACTGGAGTCTGTCATCTGCACATATTGACCATTCTGTTGACGGATTAGCACCATAGGCACCTTCTTAATTGACGACCATCTAATGTCTTGTCGTAGTACTGCATCCACCTCAACAACGGAATACGATACGCCCATATAATCTAGATAGGCACGCACTTTACAGCAAAATGGACATGTTTGGAATTGGAACAGCACGATGTCTAGGCCTGAAGTGTCTTTAGGATTCAAATAACGCTTCGTTATTCGCACACCGGGCGGTAGAGACTCTATAATTTTTGGCGGCGTACGTTCATGTTCCTTGTGCGCGTTCTTGTCGGTAAAATTTGTGTAGAACGTGTAACTGGATCCTGCAACGGCTCCGATACTAGCTCCAAGTAGCGCCAACTTCAACGTCCCACTGGATTTCTTCTTATGGCTGCTTTCTTCCAATGCTTTAGAGAACTGACGGCGTGATAATGAAATTTCCTGGTTTCTTTTAGGAAATAGACGAAGAACTTGGGAGTTTATAGGTAGCGGGCGTGTGGCATTAACCGCAATAGCTAATCGAAAGCACGACATATTTTTATGCCACTCAAATAAATACTTAAAAAACTAATTATGCAAAACTGATGGCAGTCATCAACCGCAAAAAGAAAATCTGTGCTTCTTCTTCTATTTCTGACAATCGACAGGAATCAGCTGATTGAACACGAAACACCCTATCTGCAGCATACACAAAACTATAAACAAACGTCTTAGAATTGAGTTTTTCGCCAGTAAAAACAAAGCTGAATAAAATGTCTACGGATAATCTGGGTGTTGCCGCTTCTTTGGATAAATATGGAGAGGAAGACTTATTTAGCATGCTAGTACGGTATGGTCTCTTTATCGGCGCGATATTTCAGTTTGTTTGCATATCAGCGGCAGTTTTAATGAGTGGCAACGAATCTCTTGATACCAGCGAGGACGAGGGCAGGCTCATTGATGAGCCTGTTCCGGCCAATGCCAATGCTCGACGCCTGCACAAAATACGTAAGCTGGAGAAAAAAAAGCGACGCTAGCTATGGTTTAACTCTGACTAAATGTATTTACAAAATAATTTCTAAGTATTTTTAAATGTGTGTAGTCGTCCTTATAATAAAACTAATTTATTCGGTTGTACATATACGAACTCCTTATTTGGTAGCTGCAGCGCTGAGTTCACCTTCAAATCAAAGTAAAGCTCCAGAACAGAGCCTATACAGATCTTGGGTGCCATACTGGGAGCTATTATAACGTTGAATATGGGTTCGCTCCCTACATCGTCCTGTACTTTAGCCATAGTAATGCCAAAGGATTCATATATACCTAGCACACGTACTCGGTGCCCAGGCCTTATTCCCAATCGTTGATTGTGATTTAGACTGCGGCGATCCATGCGCTCCTTCTGCATCAGACGTTTGTATTCTTGTAAATAACCTCCTTTAACGCATCTCTGATTCTTTCGAACTGAAGCGTTTATCTTAGCACTGTTGGGAATCTGCTGTTTGTCGACCAATGTCCTCAAATTAGCCTCGATTATCGCAGGCGAGCATTCGATGAAAGTATCCTCCAAAGCCTCCTGTAGCACACTTCGACGGTCACGCTTTAGAGTTGACAGGGTGTTCCTTAAACTGTGCCAAGCTGTGCGGCTTGTTGATAACGGAGTTCCAGAAATGGTTTTAGTACAGCTAGATGTATCCAATCCAGTGGTAAATGGAGTTGGAGACGGCGTTGTCGATATTGCCTTGGCGCTTAAAGTTACTGACAATGGTTGGAATTTATTAGTGGGCGTCAGAAGCAACGCTTTGGGATTGCCTCTGTATCTGTTGGGGTTTAGAGGAAGCGTTCTATTCTCCTGGTCATAGCTGTTGAGCTCATCGCTGCTCGTGTCAGAGATGCCAGCATCATCAAGAGTTTCAACACGTCGAACACGCACATATTTCTGCATATTTGAAGGACGCCTTCGAACAAGAACTCTGCTCATTTCCAGATCTGCACTGTCGTCCTCACTGCTGCTGCTTTCCCTTATAATTACTTGATCTTTCGATTTTCGGAATCGTTTATACATTTTCCTTAGCAATTGCTTATATCCTTTTTGTTTGATTTACAGTCGCCCAGATTTAAAGTCAGCTGATCAATGCGAGGGCTGCACACTAGGTATGATGATAGTTTGTTGCTTTAATACCCTGTACTTTGTTATTCAATTTAGGCATTTTATTTCGATAACAAATGCATAAGCAGAAATTCATTGTTTACTATGTTAATTATTAAAGGTAATATGATATCTTAAATCATCACATACAGTTTTCAGTAGAATGTGTGATTACATTATAAATAAATTGTTATTCTGATTTTTTCAAACAATTTGTGCCGCCCTGTGAGTTTCACATGACTCAGGAGCTTAAGCATTTTTAAACAGTTTACCCCCCGTCGCCCGTTATCCAATCAGAATGACACATAATGGAATTTTGTTTGGCTGTTATCTTTAATTTTGGGAATAATATAAATTATAATAATCATATATTTTATTATGCTGCTCGTAATGTTGTTGGTTTTACTTCCCTTTTTACTATGAACGTATGGATGTTTGTTTGCTTGTGTGTGTTTTCGTGTGGAGTGTGTTTGTTGAATGCTTTCTCTTCTCAATTAGAACTATAATAATTATTATGCAGTATTTTGAATGATCTTTTTGCGTGAAATTACAATTGTTTTCATACATATTTAATTATAATAATTTACCGTAATTGTTAATTTCGGCGCACATTTGAAATGTTTAATGTCTAAATAGTAAGTCAAAACTCATATTATCTTCATTGTCCTGGGGATTTCGTTTCAAAAACGCTAAATTTCATTACAACAACTATTTAAATAGGCAAAATGAAAAAAAAAACCATTTACGAAAAGTAGTAGTAACAGTAGGTGTACATACATACATAGGTCTATGTCTACAAGCGAACGAGGATCTTGACTGAACCACAACAACAAACCGAACTCTTGAACAATTTAAAAGCGAACTAGACGAAGCTGGATCGAATATCTTCCTGGGATTGGGGGGAATAGGGAAATAAGTAAATAAAGTGTTCTGTATGTGTGTGTGTGAGTGATAGTTTTCTTCTTTTTTTTTTTTTTTAGTTATAGTTAAATTCGCAATATACTGCGTCTGCAATTTCTTCTTTATGCTATTACATACATTATAATGTGTACTCATGTGTACTTGTTACTACTTATGTATTTTGCTTTATCGTTATTTATCGTTATCATTTTGTTGTTTGCTTTGTCTAAATTATTGTTTAGTTACTCACAAGTGCTGTCGTCATCGTCATCGTCATCGTCGTTGTTGTTGTCGTCTTCGTCTGTGTATGTGTGTGCACTGCATTTGCATTAGCAATTGTTTAACCCTTGGTGAAGAACACCACGCCCCGGCAACACATATTGCATTGTATCCGTCCTTTGTCCATCGTCCTGCTTTCGTCTTCGCTATCGTCATCCATCCATACAGCCAAGGCCTACATGTTCGTCTTATGCGTGTTCTTGTTCTTATTCTCGTTTTCGTTTTCGTTCTCGCCCTCGACCTCGACGTTGCCAGCACTGCCGCCATCGACGCCGCTGCCCACTAAGCCTCGGGCAGCGGTTTCAGCTCCCTTATCTGCTTGATCAGATAGGCCTTCTCATCGTTGAACTGCTCGTCCTCGGATCGATCCGTATGGAAACTGGTGAGAAAGTCCACAAGTTTCGTTTGGTTGCGCAGCAGGATGTCCAAGATCGGTTTCGGTTTGTTTGGGTTCGCAACAAACACTTTGAAGACATGAAACGCCTCAAATTGTATGTTGCGCGATCGCTCTTTGAGCATGTTCATCATCAGCTTCAGGTTTTCCGGCTCTGATATATATCGTGTCATAACAGTGAAGTTGTGCCGGTCCAGCAGCAGCTCACCGAGCAGCTTCAGACTCTGACGCCGTGTCACATAGTTTTCTGAGTTCAACAGACGCTGGTAATGCTGCGAGAAGAACTTGTCGTAGTTGGCGTCCAGGAATTCGGCACATAATAGCTTATGGCGTGTCAGTAGCTCCTTAAAAGTGGAGAAGGCATCCGAGGCGATGTCAAAGGTGGACACTTCCACGTAGCGGAAGAACTTGAAGAACTCATCCGAATGCAGCATTATCTTTGCCAGCGCTTCATAGCGGGCACACTCGCGCAGCATTGTGCCTGAGTTTAGGGCAATCTCCGGATGCGCATCCTCATAGCCGGCCATCAGTGTAAACAAAATTTCCGGTTTCGTGCATATGTATTCCACTGTGGGCGACCGTGTTCCAATCTGTCGGCGCAGCACATTGTTAAATATGAGCGCTACATGCTTCTTACCCTCAAAATCGATGCGATGCAGATTCTGTATCAGTAGCAGCAGCAGATTGCTGTTATACAGCTCCTGCGACAGCTGGGCGACCACATAGTCCGCTGGTGGTTCTGCATCACTGCTCCCGTATAGCATGTTCTTGATTGACACCAGATTTTTGCTGACATCCTCCTGGGCTTTCTCCACCTTCCGGTCGCCCGCTTCCAGTGCGTTTATCGCCTCCTTTAGCGACTTTACCAATTCGACTGGAGTCTTCTGTGATTTACCAAAGAGTGGCATTGTAATGAATGCTGCTACTGCTGCGCTGCTGCTGATTTTAGCTGCTGACTTTGCTGATGTTGATGTTATTGCAATTGGCTTGGTTTCGCTCTCGCTCACTGTTGCTTCGTTTGCTCAATTACTGGTTTGTAGAGACAAAACAATGCTTGGCTATATATCACAGTATAAATAATATTCTATTATTATATATTATTTCGTCTTTTTTTCCTCTTTCTCTTCTTCTTTTCTTTATGAAAAAAAAGAACGAATGCCAAACAGAAATGTTATTTAACATAACAGCAAAATAACATTACCATTTGCTCCATTGTTATTAACAGTGAGTAATTCCTGGAGAAACTGCCATAAATCGGTTCTTGAGTAAGCAAAAATTTAAAAAAAATATTTATACCTTTTGATACAAAAATGTATTAAACTTTAAATTAAAATTGACTAGTCTGGCATTATAAAGTTCGAATTTGATTTAAAAAGCAGGCAAATGCCTTTAGTTAGCGACCGGCAATACTATCGCAAGGAAAATGGAAAAATAATCGATATAACATCAATCGATACATCGATTGAATTAATTTATACAGCAATATCGATGATTCATTTAAATTATCTTTTATTGGGACACAATTGTAACGTGTACTTAATATTTGTGCCATTTAACAATTCCCATTATACCGTAAGTGCTGAATATAAATTCAGTCCTCCCTTTGTCTCTGCGAAATCTTCAACAACTGTATTCGTTTTGTTTTTAATATCATTTTATTTCTCCTTGAAGTATTTTTGATCCGTTTTTCTTTGAAATAATATATGCTCTAAGCGCATTCAAACGCACAGATATTATAGAAGTTACAGAAATATATATATATTTATATATCTTTTGAATGCACAATTGTCTTTTGTTTGTTATTTGGGGTAGATAAATTTGATAAAGGTGAAATATATATATGTTATGCACATCCATATTTATATATAAGTATGTATGTCAACTTGGTTTACATATGACCCGCCCCAATGTTGATCCGTTCTTTTCCACATTTTGCGTATATGAAATGAATATTTATTTGGTTTTTATTTTCGTGTGAGTGTGTGTGTGTGTGTTTTGTTGTTTACGTATAAAAGTAGTTTTAAAATCCATAAAATATCAGATAATAATTACAATTTGTTGTGTATAAGTATGTATGTCTAAAAAGCGTTTGCCACCAATTTATTTCACTTGCGTTATCAACATAAAACTAAAAAATAAGTCCATTTAGTCTTTGCAACTAACATATACATATACATATACATATATATATATATCTTTTCGAGTAGTCGTTAATAATAATATCTTTGGGCTTTGCTACTGTTTATAATTTATGCCAAGTAGAACACATAGATCATATATGTTTGTTTTTATTAATTATTATATTGTAGGTATTACGAGTACTAAAACACGAAGAAAAGTCTAAACGTTGTAGATTGAGTTTTCGATTTGCATTTAACGTATAAATCATGTATATATATTAATATATATATATATATATATAAGTAGGTATACTAAAAACACTTTTACCGACTAGTATATATGTATGTAAATAAATGTATGTATATATATATATTTGCATATGCGTGAGTGCAAATATATGCATAATTACTAATTTATTGAGATATTCTATGAATATATTATATATATATTTCATTCATCAATCATCATGCACTCTCTAATATTGCCTTCCTTCCTTGTCAGTATGTATATGTATGTCTTTCAATATATGTAAGTATTTTTATAAAATGAAGCTTTAGCTTAATCTGCGAAATAGGGCTCTTAAACAAAGAAGAGAATAGGTGGGAGAAAGGAATAAAAGATGAAGAGAACCGCGAATGATCGAGAAATGCCTATAGAAAATTGTTTTTTGCTTTGCAACTCAATTAGAAGCCTTGTTCCCGCCCCAAATCTCTCGACTTAAGCGGATGCATCAGATATATATGACTAGATGTATGTATGTATGTATAATCGCTACGGCTACTAATATAGATGTTACTCATGTTGGTACTACTTGCTACCAAGTACGATATTTATATATATATATATATATATATATATATATATATATATATATATATATATATATATAGTTTATAGTTAATAATTAATTATAGTTGTAGGTTGTTGTTGTTGTTCTTTCTTTGTTGTCTGTTCTTTGCTTCTTCGCTGGGCTTGAAGTTATACATTCTAAATCCGTCTCAGTTCCGTTTGCAGTTCCGTATCTTTGTCGTTATTCGTATCTGTATCTATATCTGTCTCTGTAAATGTATCTGTATCTGTTCGTTCGTTGTGTTTGCGCCAGGGCGTGGAAGGGGCGCTTCTGGGGGATGGTGGGAGCGATGCTGGTTATTATATCACTGTGGATGCTTGCGCTTGATAAAATTGCCCTCGGCGTCCAGCCAAATGCCGGCGCCGTTGTTGTCCGCTTCACCGCTCCTCTGCATATCCATCCCCGTTCTTATCATTTACCTATGCAGCGCATTCGAGATCTGCTTGAGCGACTGACCAACCTCACCCACCAATCGCTCATTGTCCTGAACATTTTTGCTGCCAGCGGTCCGTAGATTCTGCGATTGGGTCTCCACCCTCGTCACCAGCTCACGAAAATGAAACTTTGAATGCGGCGGCATCGATTCATTCTCCGCAAAAACCACACATGAATTTTGCAATATATTCAATTTGTCGCTGAGCTGCAGCCATTGCGATGCGGATATGGCATTCACTGGATGCTTTAGGGAACTCTCCAGCAGCGTCACCAGCTCCAGTATGCTCTCCCTGGAGATTTGCGTTGAATTGATGTTGTCTCCAACGCCGCCCACACCAACACCGGCTATCTTGGCAATGGGCGTGGCATAGATAGTCAGCTTGGTTGGCTTATGGGGCACGGCTGGTTTGTTCTGGCTGTTGCTGTTGCTGTTGCTCGTCACGATGCTGGAGGTGCTCAGTTTGCTGTTGGAAGTGCTTTGATTCTGCTGATGATTGGAGTTGTTGTATTGTTGCTGCTGATCGCTGCCATAAAGCGATTGCGTCATGTTCTCCGTTTGTGCTCCCTCAGTTGGTTGTGGCTGCTCCTCGTGGCTGCTGCTGCCCTCGGCATCTGTGAAGAGTTGCGTTGAAAGAGATGTTTTTATTGCAGTTGTTGTTGTGGTTGTTTTTGTTGTTGTTGTTGTTGCTAATTTAGACGTTGCTGCTGATGCTGCTGCTGCTAATTGTTGTTGCTGCTGCTGCTTTTGTTGTGATTGTTTGGGTTGTGCTGGCGGACATGATGTGCTCAGAGTGGTGCTAATGGGGGGCGGTGGTGGCGGTGCCGCTGGTGGCGGTTTATTGCCAAACAGCTTCGTCGTGGCCATTGGCAGCGACGCCTTAAGTCCATACTTTGGCGACAACTGCGATGCAACAACATTTGCACCATTGCTGGCCACTGACGTTGACTGTGCCGCTTGTGGGATTGTGGTGCTGGCATAATCGCCACCGCCAGCTGGCGGCTGCTCCCAAAGTTTCTTTAAGCTATTAATACTACCTGTGCTGCGCCGCTTGCCCGCTTCTGTGCCCGTCTCCCCGGTGCTCTCGGCCGCAGTCGCCTCAGCATTCGAGTTGCTAACATCGATTTTGATTTCAGTCTTTTGATTTGCGGCTGCTGCTGCTGTTGCGCTGCTAAACTTGTTGATATTGTTGGCATTGGCATTGGCATTGCTCGAGGGCTGCTGCTGTTGTTGTTGCTGCGAAGATTGCTGCTCCTTGTCCACTTTACGCAGATGTGCCTTAAAATCAATTATATTTGTGGGCTGCTCGGCCTTTGGCATTGGCGCATTCAGTTTCTTTGGCTCCACCTTCTTCAGTTGCGCCTTAAAGTTGTTATTGCTGGTGGTGCTGTTGCTGCTATTGTTGCTGATGCTGTTGCTATTGCAGTTGACATTACTGTTGCCGTTAGTCAACTTTGTCGTTAGTTGCTTGGGCAGATTCATGCTCTCTGCCAGCTCCGTCACCAGCTGTGATACAGGATCCACAACTTGCGGCGGAGCTGCGACTGCAGGTGCACTTCCATTGGCATAGCCGGGGGACGATGAATCGGACGGCTTGCTGGCTGACTTGATTTCGGTAATGAGCTTCTCCTTCAGATTGAGACTCTTCTCGGGCAGCGGCACTGTTGTTGGTGCTGTTGCTGGTGCCTCAGGTGGCGTGCCCAGCGAGCTGCACGAGTCTGTGGAGGGTTCACGTTTGCGCAACGAGACACCAAAACGGGAGCTGGCTTCTTCGACGCTGGGCGCCGTATTGCTTACATCGTTGCTGCTGCTGTGCTGAGCATGCAGATGCTGTTGTATGGCCTGGACGGCGCTTTCTGGCGCTGGCGGCGGTGGTGGCGGTGGCAATGCTTCAAATTCCTCCAGCGGCGGCGGCGGAAACTCCAGATTGGCCAATGCAGGCTGTGTGACACCACCACGTTTTGGTGAACTGCTGCTGCCAGCGGCGCGGAACGATGAGAATGTCATCATGGTGCCCTCCGTGGTGGTGCGATGTCGCTGCAGCTTATTAATACTAGCGGCTGCATTGTTTTGCATTGTCACACCGCTGGAAGAGTTGCTACGTATCATCTGCTGTGGCAGTTGCGTCTTATTGGCTGCCGTTGGCAATGCGGGCACCGTGGGTGGCGCACGTGTCGGGGGTGTGGCATGACCATTGGGTGCCTCGCTACTGGCACCACCACTGCTGCCGCTGCTGTCCTCCAAACTGTCCAGGAAGGCACCAATGCGCGCCACCTTCGGCAACGTACCATAGCGATTGACCACATGCTTCACATTCATTACCTCCAAGGCGCCCACGGTGATGGGGTGGGCAGACATCACAGGTGTCCCGCCATTGGTGGTTACGTTCCCATTTCCAGGTTGCTCCCTAGCCGGATGTTGTTGAGAACGTTTGCTTTGTCGTGTCTCCAGTCCCCGATTACCCATTACAGGACGCTTAAATGAGCTGTGCTGCTGCGAGGAACGCGGTCCAATGCCAGCCGAAATCCCAGAGACGCCGCTATGCAACGAATGCTGCATCTTGTTGGACGTTGTAACTGTCAGGCTCTGCTCCAGACTATCGCCAGTTGCATCCGTATCGGGATCAGCAGCTGGATCCGTTTCCGAGTCATAACGCTGCGTCAAATTGTTAATATCCCTGGTGAGACCTGGAAGCATAGAGGATTCAGTTAAGTGCCAGTGCCGTTTAGTGCAATCGCATGCTCGTGCTGGGGACATAGGAATTTGGATTAGCGGGAGCTGAGAGTCGTGGTCGTGGCGACAAACCCATTTTGCTCAATATTTGTCAACACCAAACAGAAATTTACAAGCACTACAAGAAAATCCAAAAGCAAACATAAAGCAAGATGAACATAAACTAAAATAATATAAATAAGTAAAAAGAAAAGTATTGTTAAACTAAATCAGACACCAAAAAAAACTACAAAAGGAATAGAAATCCAAATAAATAAACACAAATTCGGGGCTTTCATTGTGGAATCTAAGTTTGTCAGGCTATTTAGCAAATTCTATAAAGTAATATATGATTAAATACTTCTTGGCAGTTATCTTTAGTATGTGTTAAATTTAACAACTTTAATTTTCATAAAGAAATTCTGTTTTCGTAGAATAAATCAATCTAATATTGATTTTATCTAACAAATATTTGATATAAGCAACATCTGTTAATTATCTAAGGTATTTATGTTAATGCTTTTAACAGCGCAGCGCTTAACATAAAATGCATTAGAAACATAACAGAGAAGTCTGTTAAAGTTAAATCAGGCTGTTAACTTTGTTAATTCACAGAATTTAAATTTAAAAGCAATTTTTGTTGTTTTAAAAAGTTAAAATGACTACAATAAAACTTATTTAAATATTCTAGAAATAGATTACACAGATTCCACTGGAGCACACCCCAAATATATAATAGAAAAGCTAAAGAACATCATAAAAAAAAAAATAACATAAAATGTGATGGATATTAACATTTAAATCCATTAGCAAAGCATTTAGATTATGTTTGCAAGTTCAATTTAAATTTTGAATATACCACACACATAAATAAGTAAAGATAATTAACTTAATGAAAGCATAAATAAATACAATAAAGAGGAAAATTCCTTAAATTTTACTGTGTGCATCATAAACCAATAAAAACGAAACATAAATTGTAAATAGGAATTCTTACTCCATTGACAAATACCTCGAAATAGGATGTCGTAAAGGAAACTACTGCAGGAGGATGATTTCTTAATAGAATACGTTTGTTGTTGTTTTTGTTGTTGTTGTTGTTGCTGTACTGGTTGTAATAACTGTTGTTTTTGTTGTGTACGTATTTGTGTCTGGGTTGGAATTTGGGTTTTAAAATTTCTACTGAGGGTCTGGCTAAAAATGTTGTTGGAGTTGAAGTGGAAGTTTCTACTACTACCATTCGTATTGAGCTCATCGATGAAGTTGCGTGCCTCCTCCTCGCGATATGTTGAATCCCGGCTGCTAGAGAGCAGGCTGCATAAAATGATAACAAGATAGTTAATAGTCATAGTTAGCTTCATAGTTTGCTTAAGTTTCGGTTTACCTGGTGCGCTTGGGCGGAGCTGGCGCCTGCTTGCCTTGCTTGTTGGTGGTGCGACGCATTTGCACATTGCCCTTGCCCTGGCTGGAGAAGGTGCTCAGCTTGGTTGAGCTGGAGCCGGTTTCTAGGATGGTTTAATGAATTAGCAATGAATCTAATCAATAATTGAATTGAAATGGAAACGTTTGACTCACCAGACATGGGTGTGCTGGCCAACTGTTGTTGCTGCTGCTGTGTATCAACGCTGGGCAGGCCTTTCTTGACCATTTGTGGCGTCAGACTGAGCGATGCCGATGCCGATGAGGAAGCGCTCGCCGTGGCTACGGTTGCTATCGCTGCACCAGTTGAGGCGGCCGCCGCTGCTGCTGTTACTGCTGCTACCGTGGAGCCGGCGCTGGCTGTGGCGTTGAGCTGTTTCTCGACCGCTTCGGTGATGGACGATTCCTGCGGAGCGAAGAAGGAGAGACGTGCAGCACGTGGATCATTATTGCTATCACTACGGTTGATTGTGAGACTATCACATTTGGTGCGCTGGCATTCCATCAGCGACGGCGATGCAGACGCCAATTGAAATCAAAGCTCAATGCCATTGTCGTCGTCATTGTCGTCATTGTCGCCATCGTAATCATCATCGACATCATCGACGTCATCATCCCACACCTCGACCTCGAAATCGATGTCACCGTCACCCACCTGAAACATGTGCTCCAGCGCATGGTGTATGCTCTTGAATGTGGGCCGATCCGCGGCATCCCATTGCCAGCACTGTCGCATTAGATCGTACACCTCCAGCGGACAACCTGGTGGTCGCTCCATACGATAACCCTTCTCAAGCTTGTGATACACATCGGTAAGATCAATCCCCGGATATGGCGACATCCCGTACGTTGCTATCTCCCAGAGTAGCACACCAAAGGCCCACACATCGGACTTTGTGCTAAACTTGTTGTATGCCAATCCCTCGGGGGCGGTCCACTTGATGGGAAACTTGGCCCCCGCATGCGCCGTATACGTGTCATCGCGCATCAGCCGCGCCAGCCCAAAGTCGGCGACCTTCACAAGCTTATTGTCGCCCACCAGGCAATTGCGTGCCGCAAGATCTCGATGGATGTAGTTCCTCGACTCGAGATAACTCATGCCCGATGCTATCTGCGTGGCCATATACAATAGGGCCACCGCATCTAGCGTCTCTCTGCCCGCTGAGCGCAGAAAGTCGAGCAGATTGCCGTGCGACATGAACTCTGTGATGATATAGAAGGGCGGCTCACGGGTGCAGACACCTTAAAATAAATTAGAATAGGTTACATTTGCAGCTCTTAACCAACGGATAGATCGACTGATCCCACCGATTAGCTGTACGAGATTGGGATGCTTCATCTCCTTCATGATGGCCGCCTCTTCCAGGAAGTCTTTCAGCGCCATTGTGTCCTCTTTGAGCGTTTTGACGGCCACCGTGTTGCCATAACGCTTCCACACCGCCTCGTATACTTCGCCATACTGACCACCGCCCAGTTTGTGCTTCATCATGATGTCTGTGCGACAAATCTCCCACTCATCGGGCTCGGGACTCAATGGAAAGACTGTTGGTTTGTTCTGTTTGGGCGCTGGATAGAGCAGCGGTGTAATCAGACCGTGACCCTCGTGTGGCACACTATGATGATGCACCAGCTCGGCCAGCGTATTAAACTTTGCTTCCTGTGTGACAAAGACCTTGCCATCTGGATCCTCCGATATGCGATAGTGATAGACACGACCCTCGTACCTGGAGAAGATGCGGAATAAGTTTCGGTTGGGCATGAATGTGAATCGTGGACTTACCTGAGGCTGATGCTGCGTTGACCGGGAGAGCTTTCGCTCTCACGCACCAGGAAACTACCATTGATGCCCGAGCTGAGCAGATACTCGGCAGCATTGCGGGAGATGGGTCCATGGTACCAGGAGTGCTTCTCCAGCGAGTTGAGCGGCGTCACATAGTTGGAGGGCACCCAACCGACGTTGCCAGAGTCGGAGTGAGCCTCGCACCATTCACCGGACTTGTTGTAGCTAAGGATGCGCACCTGTTCGCCTTTCTTAAGGCTCAACTGATTCTCACCGCCCGCCTGGAAGTCATACAATGCCACAAACAACTGTGGATCATCCTCCTCGGGTCCAGGCGCCAGCAGATTCTCCTTGGACGTCCAACGATGTGCCGACTCAAATACAGATGTCGCCGAACTGTGTCCGCCAAGGGAGGCGAGCACGTTGCCCACATTGGACTCTTGACTCTGCAGTTCAGCGGCATCGGCAAGCAATGTGGCCGCTGTGCTCCCGGCCGGAATGTGTGGCAATGGACGTGACTGGAGCAGTGCCTCTGCGAAATGTACAAGAATGACATGGGAGAGAGGAAGGTGAGTGAACGTTAACTTCAATCTGCCTGGTCACGACACAATGCACAAGGCACAAGACAAGACACACTCAAGGTAAACCCGTTTCTCTCACAACACCACAACACAACACACAGGAATGCGGGCAATTTGTTGGTGCCCACAGGGCGGAGGGGGATCCTCAACTCTCTTTCATTGAAAAAAATAAATTATGCATAAAACGGCATAAAATTACACAAAACGTTGCCCAGGAACAACAACGACAACAACGATAACGACAGCGTCCCAGTCCGCATTGCATTTATTGTGGGAAGTTCTAACAGATTTCAGTAACCGGGTATCGCAATGTCTATCTATGTATCTATGTATCGGTATCTGTAGCTGTAGCTGTATCTCATTCTATTGCCGTAGCTGTATCTGTGGGATGCACGACACCAGAGCAGAGCATTGTTTAGTGAGGCAGTTTATTTTACTCTTGCTTAAAGTATTTCCACTCTATCAAATGCCTGACAACTGAACTGATTTGGCTATATGAAGATAGACGCATAATTGCCCATAGTAAATGTATCTGTAAGATACATTTAATTTTAATTTAGCTTAAACTGTTCCGCTTAAAATGGAGTCGATACTGTGCGTGCAATAAATGTATCTTTAAGTGTATAACTTGAACTCTCTTCATCGAATGATTCTAGAAATCAGATTATTATATCAATGTCATCTTTCTAAATATCAAGTGGCTTATCAAACTCGTTCTTCATAGCGTAGTCTGCCTGTAGCACTCTATTCTATTCCATTTGCTTAACCACTTGACAGTTCTCTAATTTCAAAGCAATCTTTTAATTGAGATCTCAATAATAATAATAGAAAAAAAAAGAAACTTATCTAATTTCAGCGTCTAGAGTATCTGAACATCAACTACTGTCAGCTTTGTGGCATGCCACATTTGGTGGCATCACAAATAATTGAGAAAATTTACATTTACGCTGCGCTTGTGTGTGCAACGGTATTTTTTTCCATTAAGCAGCCACTTCCGTTTTGGCACCCAGATTCTGGGCGAGCACATACACACACACCGGACACTGAACACCGCACACCGCGCGCTTCCCCTTCTCCCTTCATCCCCTGCCCAAACGTTGGGTTTTTCATATTTTCATGTGCTGTCTACCAGTTTTGGAGAGCCGCCTCAAATTAGTCTTGAATGTGGGTGCGCTGCGATTCCGAGAGTCATAAAAACCCAAAATAATAAAACATAATGAAAGATTTGAGAAGGGTTCCCTTTGGAGCAATCCCATTCCCATTCCCAATCCCAATCCCAGCTACAGTTGTTATTCGATTCAATTGCCTGTCGCCTGTTAATTTATGCACACGAGGCAGGAAATATTAATAGCAATAGATTCTCAAATAAATAACAGACGAGGTGGGGGCCAAAGAGAAGAGCGCTCTCTCCACTCGAGCTTGTCATGGTGGTCCGTTCGCCAACCAAATCACAGCCTCGTCAGCGACGTCTGGCCAATGCATTTGAGATTAACCTATGACGAGCAGACTTCCCCTGCTCTGCTAGACCATATGGTCAATTATAACTGATGACTCACTGTGTGCTACTATAATGGAACAAGGTCGGATTTGTTAATGTCTATAATCATAATATATATTCAGAATATTTCTAGGGTATTGACGTAGTAATCTTACACTGAAGAGATCAATTATGATTGATAATGAGTCAGAAGGATTCCTCAATTGGAATTATAAATAAATATATTTATATACTTTATGAGTTTTCTTTAGTTTTTAATAAATTCATTTGCAATTGATTTACTGCATTAATCTAATAAATGATATAATTCCTCTATAAAAGAGTTTCAGAGTCAGACATCTAAGTTTGAGCTAGTTATTTGTTTTACTTTATGAATTAAATTTAACGAAACTTAAGACACATTGCTAGGGTATATACTCGTTTGTTATGCCCATTATTAATTGATAACATGGGTTAATTAACCCCCTTCTTGCTTATTTATTCTTGATTATCATGCATTATTTATTTATAAGAAATTGTATTGAATCTATATAATTATTATCAATGACACTACGTTTAAATTTTGTTACCTAAATTCATGTGATATTTGCCGGGATGGCCGCGAAAAGAGCTGTGCTTGGTACCTGTAGAAAGAGAGAGAGTGTGTAAAAAGAAAGAGCAAATACATCGTGTTCATCGTGATCAACAAAACAAAATATCATCGCCTTGTTTCCCATTAATGAATTATTTATTATTCCTTATATTTTCTATTTTCTATTATATATATCTTATTGTTGAAGTTGCAGATGAAATGGCTTTAATATTTTGTACAATGACTTGTGAATGATAATGATGGGGAAAAGAAATGAAGAAAACTATATTTTATACAGCATATAAATATGTACAATATATATATATATATATATATATATTTATATATAGATAATTTGTATATAAACAAATCTATTTACAGTTAGTTGAATGACATCAAAGCGGCTTCGCATAAAAAAAAAATACTTAGTTATACGCTCTAGAAGAAGAACTGAAAGCCAAAGCCAGAGGCCAATTAGAGCCTCGACACACACACACACACAGACTAGAAGAGCAAGAAGAAGAAGCAGCAGCAGAAGATGAAAAACAACAACAACAATAACAAGTCTTGACAACAAGAATAATAACAAAGTCATGTTAAATGCTGTAATCTTGAGTGGGGTAAGAAAATAAGAAAACTATCTGACGGATGCCAAGCAATTTTTACAGCGCAACCGTTAGAGGAAAAATGTACAACAACCACAACAACAACATTAACAAATAGAGAGTCGCTGCCACGCCTCCTTTACAGATTTGACAAAATGCTGCTGTTTTCTTCTTTTTTGGTCGCCCTCATCAAATGCGATTTAGAAAAGTTGGCAGTTGGTAGTTGGAAACGGGGCCAACGAACTTTAAAGTCTCGTCTCCCGAACCGAGTCCGGACCTAACCAGACTCGGATACTTAGATACACATGCGTCAGCTACTTGCCAGAGCGTTATTAACGGGGAATTGGAGCAAAGCTATGCTGAGATTTGTGTGAAATGACGCACAGCTAATCATAGCAACAGCAACTGGGCTAAGGGAGCTGACGGGCGCTCGATGCTCGAGTGCAGCTTATCTCTCATCAGCTTCGCGACTAAATATGCAAACTGCAGCGCAAAATTGTGCCAACTTAAGATACATATGAGGAACAGCTAGATGAATAACGTATAAAGTTAGATAGATACAGGCTGCACAACATTCACTCGACCTGCCATCGATGGCTGCTCAAGGAGTCCACTAAACCAATCAAAATGATAATAATACTTGTATTGTGTGTTGACCAAACATTTGAGGACTCTTCAGTTCAGTGGCTTAAGATGTCGCCTATGCCTTTGTCTTCGACTTTGGCTTTGGCTTTGTCTACTGGCTTGTCCTTGTCCAGCTGCATTAAATTTGATGTGTCTGCTATTTATTATTACCTCCCCCTTTGCTTTAGACACCTTCCCACTCTCCTTGTCGCTTCATTTGCTGTGCTGTCAACTAAATGCGCTTCGATGTGTGATTTATTGTAATGCAAGCGTCGAGAAAAGTCTTTAACTTCATTCATTGCATTGCGTTTTATTCAATAATTCACTCAACGCGAGTGTCTGTCTCCTTCTCTCTCTCTCTCTCTCAGTCTGCCTGTCTGTCTGTCAGTTTGTCGCTCTGTCATTCATTCATTAGCCGCTTCACAGCTCATTCATTCATTTCATTTCATTTGGTTTGTCTTTGGGCCCTTTTAGCTCGTTGTTAGCTTGTATTTGTATCTTTTGCATTTGAGCACGTCTCGTTTTAGTTGCTTCATTTTCTCTACTGCTGCTCTTCTTCTTGCTTGTTTTTTTTTTTGCAGCTTTTCCCTTCAGCTGAAGGGCTTTTGTGTCATGCCCTCCAATTGGATTTGGGTTCGAGTTCGGGTCTAGGCACTCTGCGCCTTTGGCTGGCTTCGCCTTCGCTTGTCGGATTTCATTCACATCGCCGCCTTTGGCCATTGCAGTTCATGTCCAGTCAGCAGGTAGTCAGCCAGTTAGTCAGTTAGCCCCCATCAACAGTCACTGGTAATAAACTTTTACGGGTTAAATTTAATTAGACATTTCTCTGGCTTCCGTTGCAAATATGAAAGCAAATTGTACGTTTACCAGAATCGTTTGGTTTGATTTTTCTTCTTTAGGCGAATTGACCAACAACTTAACAAGTTTAAGGAAAATTACATAACTTATTTAGAAACAAATTAATATGCAAAGGGAGTATTAATTAAGGGTTAAGATGCATATGTGGAGTTATACTTCTTTGAATTGAAATTAAAGTGAAAACTATGATATCAAAAGCAACTAAATATCTAAGGATAATTCATGAAGAAAAAGATTATTAGAATTATAATAAATAATTTTAACTTTAGTTTGAATTAAGCTGAAGAACATTTCATAGTATTTCCAGAACTACAAAAAGTGCTTAATGCATTTATAAATTTCTTTATGCATTTATAAAATCATATTTTATTATAATTGAATTCAGTTACCTGAAGCAAGCATAGGTTAAACTCTCCACTTCTAGCTACACTTTGTTAGTCACTAAACTACCTAAATACCCTAAATATCCATAATATATCATAGTTTCTTACTGCGCAATTGCTAAAACTCCCATATGGTCTATCTAGGCAACAAATCAAGTAAGTTTCATATATTTCCCATACTTCCCCTATTCATTTTTCAATTTGACATCGCATGTTAAGTAAGTGACACTTGGACATAATGTTGAGAATGTAAAAGAATTTAATTTTGCCAGTAAAATTTACATATCTATGTATGTATGTATGTACTACATAAAGGTGAGCAAAAAAAGTGGGAACCTCCTGTGGAGGACCCTCGGTGTGTTACAGTACCGCAAAAAACCAACAAAGTGCGAAAAACGTGCGAAGAAAAACTACAGAGAATGAGAAATGCGAAACACACACACAAACAAACAGAAAAAATTGAAATAAAAATGAGAAAAGATGCAAAGAAACAAAGGAACATATTTCTAAAGGGCAGTCTCTGGGCAGGGCGGGGGGAAACGAGGCTAGAGAATGGGCTGGAGAGCTCTGTGTAATGTAGAGCTGATAGAGAGAGAGAGAGAGAGAGGTGAGGCGTCTGTGTCTGTGCCCTGCACTTGGTAAATCCACCCTTGGCTGACTCGGCGACTTCGGTATGCCGCTGGCAATTTTTACCACTTTTGTAAGGATTCCACTCAAGGCTAGTCCACCGTCCTCCATCCTCCGACCACCTTCCTCACTCCCAGTCACAGTTTTCAGTTCTCAGTTCGTGGTTCGTGTCCCTGCCGTAAAATACGCATATCATGAAGGGAATTGCGAGTACTGGGAACATTTCGCTTGACGTTTTCTGTGACGCAGCGCTGCAGGCGTGTGTTTCAAGCCCCTGCCACGCCCCTCACCGTACACAAAATCACACAGACAGAGCTTCAGACTGGCCATATGTTGTAGAGAAGATGAAAATCAAGTGAGTGCAATAAATATATATTAAAAACTCAGTCACAAAAATAAAATCAATAATGGAAAAAACTTTACACTCGACAACGAGACAAAGTGCATTTTGGTTGACAAACCATCATTATAAATATCCATTTCAATTAATTGAATAGAGACAATAGATTGAGGGGCAGATGGCTGCTTCAGCCGCTGGGCGTTCATAGAGAATGTACAGAAAAGATTTTATCGATTGCAGCTGACAACACATTTGGCATTCATAGTGGAGGTTGCAAGCCCAACTATGCATGCAACTGTGTCCTTGCAACTAAGCCAACACAGCATTGTTGGCATTGAAATGTGAACTGAATATATAGATGCCACAAAGATTCTAATTACTCTTTCATGCAGTCAGCATTGCTGGGCAGAAACCCATTGAATCGACACTAAAAAGGGACCTTGGCATCATCAGTGAGTGCACCACGTGTTTGCACATTGTGCATACATTGTATGCACATACATCTACATGTACATTAACTATTCATATTGTACTCGAAAGGTCAACTCATTCAGCCTAAAGGCAATTGGATCGATAGAAAGAAGAGCGTGTTTGATCCGATTTTGTTAAGCCCTTTGAATGCTCATAAATAGTTGATATTATGAGTGGGGAAAATTCAGAAAATGGTTTAGAAAATGTTGCTTTTTTTAAGCTCTGTTGTTTACTTGAAGATGGGTAAAACTTGTGACTTTAAACCCTACAGATTCACTGAAAGTTAAAAGAACTACTACTACTAAGTAAGACATACAAAATCTATGATATCTTACTTATTTCTTATCTCACTGAATCACAAGATAAGGTTTAGCAACTCTTCAAGTATAATGATTAATATATCTAACATATCTTTTAATGTAATAGCTCTAATAGTTATTATATTCAAAATATTCCCCATTCCGCTTAAGTTATTATACAAAACATATGCGTTTAGTGTAGCCTGTCTGAGTTTGTTTTTTGGCTCAGGTCCAGGTGTTCGGTCAAGGCTGCCCAAGTGCACAAGTGCCTGCTGCACTCAATGGCAATCCTCATGGCAGTCATCACGTGCTGGCTGCTGGTCAATCCCCATTGTTTATGGTCCTCATTTATTTGTGAATGAAATTGGCTTTTAATTGTTGACTTGGCAGACGGTGGCGGCCAAAACAGAAAAACCAAAAACAACAAATGAAAGCATTGGCATGCACATTTGTATTTTGTTGTTTATGTTTTGGTTTCTTTATTATTTTTTGTTATTGTCTATTTGTAGCCTGGTATGCAAATATGAATCAGTATTTGCATATAAAAAGACAAAGAGAGAGAGAGCGAGAGTGAGAAAGAGCGTGGGAGAGAGAGAGAGAGAGAGAGAGAGAGGAGAGGAAGGAACGAGTATACGCCGCGTTGGTCAAACATAATTCCTGCTACACTTTCAACTGAATGAGTCAGTGTCGCACACTGGGACTAGACTAGAGGGTTAGCTAGAAGCATAAATATATATTTGGTAACTCCGCTCAAGATAATTTAAATACTATGAGAACTTTCATTAAACGTATTAGTTGACAAATTGAATAGAATTTATGTTTTATAACTCTCAGCTAAGTAGAGATTTCTTATTGAAATATTTGTCTATCATCGAGTTTAATTAAATATAATCACAAACAAAATACAGCACAGTGTAACTTGTTTATTATATTAACTATATTTATTTTATTAAATATTTATTATATTTACAAATTTCAATTGCACTCGCACCACGGTACATTCATTCTATGTTCTATGTTTGTCGCCTGTCTGTGGGCATTTTTCACGTCTCGCTCTGTCTCTTTCTGGCCTGTCGCCTTGTTTTTTTTTTGTTTATGTTTTTTTTATGACTTATTGTTTATGCAGGCAACGAGTGCGTGGCATTTGTCAAGTAATTTTCAGTATTTTCAGAATTTTGCTTTTGTTTTTGCTTTTGTTATTTCTTATGGCTTATTCATTTGCATTTGTGTGTTTTTGTTGGGCCTGTCTGACTGTCAGTCTGACTGTTCGTGATGACTGTCCGTCTCGTATGCTTAACATTCACATTCTCAGCGAATCGCGTGGGCGTATTTTACAGATAATAAATTGAAGATGCGATAAAAAGCATTTGACCATAAAATATTGTAGATAAGCGAATACGATGTATGAAATGAAAAGCTCAAACAACAGATGTGAGAAGAATCAAATAAGAAGCAATAGATATGAGTACAACAATGGGTATTTCATTTTGTTTTTTGTTCTCTTCCCCATTCAAAGCATGGGAAAAGATAACAAAACAAATCCGTGGGTTCTTTTTTTTTATTTGTTATAAGAAATATGAAAAAAAGTTGGCACTAAGCTCAATTGTGACTGTTGTGGCTATTGTGAATTGTTTCGAATGGTTGTTTTGAGGTGGCTTCATTTTATAATAATTTTATGCACATTTTCTACGTAATTTACGAGGCCAAGATAAAAACAATTTGTGGGTCTTTTGTTGTGAATTGTGTATGTTAAAGTCTAGCAAAGTTACTCATGTCTCATGTCATTCATGTGTTATCATATCATCATAAGAGCTATGCGCATCACTTAAGTATCCACATTTCATTAACTAAGTATCTTATTAACCTTCACGTTCGCCACCTTACACTCACTCTATAAATAACTCACTCACTTTTCCATAGACACCTGTATTCAAATGAAGTTCATTCAACTTATGCCATTTGTTCATATTTTATGAACAGCTGCACCAAACTGTTAAACAACAACAAGTGTATATAATGAAAATGAAAAAATGTGCTAAACTTTCTCTCCTTGAGCTGATTTCGTTTCAATTCACAATTTCAAACAATTTTGTACAATGCCGATCGAATGAATGCATTCAATTAATCAGTCACTCAGCCACTCAGTCAGTCAGTTAGTCTGTTGATTCGTACAATAAATAGAAATCAAAAGTTGCCTTTTCTATTGTAAAGAAGTTCAGTTTGCAGTTTTGAATTTCGAAAAAAAAGCTTTTCTTTTCGCCACGCTCGACTGAAGTCGAAAGCCAAAGACAGCAAATGAAACTGAAAACTGCAAAAATAAAAACAAACAAAAAACAACAACAAAATAACAAACAATATAATCGAAATGTGAATAGCCATAAAATGAATAATAAATGAGAATCCAAGCGAATGAGAGTGCGTAATTGTAATTACAGAGAATGATTATTAAATTGCAGTTAGCCGTTGAATTATGTAAGCTGGGAATTATGCAAAAAGCAGCTGCAGGTTCTAAAAGTAAGATGCTCGACTAGCAGATACCCTTAAACTCTCCAAGATGAATTTAGAAATTTTTAAATATATATTTCATAGAGTCAGTTACCTCGGTTTGCTTTGCCTTAAGGGCATTTCCTTTCCTATATACTCTTTAATTCTTCTCTACTTTTCTACAACAAATGTGCAAATACGCAGTTGGAAAAGTTGCCATACAATTTCAGAGTTCTGTCAATTAGCCATATAAATGGACGTTAGATGCGACAGACTGGAACATGACTGGTTCCGGTTTTAATTTTTCTATTTTTTTTTCTATTTTTTGTTGTGCGCTGCTTTCAATTTGTTTCGACATTTTTTCCGGGCAGCCCAAAATCTGGTTTCCACTTTGGCGATTATATAAAAACCAAAAAAAAAAAAAAAACGAATGGAAAATGAAAAATGTGCTGGCGCCGTCATTGACAATGACGGACAATAAAATGGGGGAAAAAGCAAAATTGTTGCGGCAAGTGGGCAGGTAATGTATAAAGGGGGCGGAGGCGGGGAGTTAGCCATATTCATAAAAAAACGAAGCTTTTTACTTGACAATCCCCCAGAAGAGATAATCAAATTTTTATTTGAAGCTTTGCAATGAATGAATGAAAATACGAAGCGAATGCTTAGATTAAATTGATTGCTAGTTGAGTGTGAGTGCATATGAGTGTTTGAGTGCGTGTGTGTGAGTGTGTGCGTATCGTATTGCGGCACTTTATGACAAGCTGTAATTACACGCTCAAGTAAAGTGAATACACACACACACACACACACACACACACACATATATATATATTCAGCGCACGCAAAGTGAAACTTTGATCTCTAAACTCAACAACAACTTCGGTAGCTTCAATTTCATTTATTAATATTACGAAAAATGGTTTGACAGGCCCACAAATGTTCAGATGTATGCTTATTGAGTTGTTAGGGGAGAGAAAAGCCGGAAAATACATTAGAAACAAAGTGAACTAGACAAATAATAAACCAATTAGTGAAATTATTGCGACTTACGTATGAAATTACAAATGTATTTTCATATTATATTTAACTCTATTTACAATTATTTTCTTATTAAGTTTTTAGGGGAACAAAAAGCTTTGGCATAAAAATCCAATTACACAAATTATTATGCAATTTGATGAGTTAAGAAAGAAATCATTAATGTATTATTATTATTATTATTTAACATTTAACTCATTTTTTACTCTATTTTAAACTATTTATCTTTATACTTTAAATAGTTTTCCTCATTGTTTCGCATAAGTTGCAAAACTTTAGTCATATTTCCTGATTGTTTTTTTTTTTTTTTTAATAGTTTCACTGAAATGTATCGCTCAAAGCTTCAAATACTTTCTCATTTCCCTTTAGCTTTTAGCAAACTGTTAAATCATTTTCTTGCCAACTTTTGTAGAACATTTTATAATAATTTTGTCAAAGTTATTTCTTGTAATTTATGTCCAACATGTCTCCTGCTCGCTTTTCCACAACTTTTGTACTTTCCCAACAAAGTTGTCGGAGTTTTCTTATCACAACTGCCAGTGCCAGACAAGGTGCGGTCGTGCCGACTTCAAAGCACTGTCCCGTCCGTATCTAGATTGTGGTTTACGGAATACAAAAACACGCTGCTTGGAATACACAACAAGGAAAAGTTAAGCGAATTTCTTTTCGCAGAATGCGGCTAAGCAGATGTCTGGCAAATGCAAATAGCTGAAAATTCAAAAAGGAAACTGCAAAAAGGGGAGAAGTTCTAATACTCTATCTGATCTAATAGAACAGCGCTATCTTAAGATATATAGAAATGATTAATCTATTAGTTTGCGTACAACAAAGCGAAGAGTTTTCTATAATTATACTAATGAATGTGTCTAGATTTATGCAGCACTTCAATCAAAGCTGCATATAACTACTTAATGGCGTCAGTCAACAGGGTATTATTGAGGGTATCTGCAGCCAGAGGCAGTATCTATGACACTGACTCGTTGTCTGTTGTAAACATTCTATATGTATGCGTATAATATCAACTCTTTGGTGATTCAGCGACGACTCGCTTTGAGTATTGCGATTCTGGGAATCAAGTGCAATAGTCAGGATGGATAAGGAGAGGACAGACAGGCGGACAGTTGGGCAGGCGGACAGGCGGACTGAGACCGCAGCCAATGCGAGACACTGCGGATGTGGGATGTCGTTTAAATATTGCCAGACGGCGTAAAAATTGACAGACGTCGCATATCCACAAAAATGAAAAAGGAATGAAATATAAAACACAGGCCCAACAAAAGACAAAACTTCTGAATGGCCTGGCGCAAATCACAAAAAAGAATAAATGAAGAAAACAGACAAAAACACACAAAAAAGAAAAAACGAAAGTGGCGATAACTTCGACTGGAACTTCAATTCCAAATTCCATGCTGGACAGAGGAGCCGGCAGAGTTCAGCCATTAGGCGGCAATTAAATGAATTAAATTTCACATTAATTATTTAAAAATACTTTAGGAAACCGACATACGCATACACAAAGAGCTGTGTATGAACTTAAAATTAACTGCTGTTGCTTTTTGCTGTTCTTTCTTTAGTGTAGTTTGTTTTTTCCTAAATACCCTGCACATGTGAAATGGGGGAAAAGAGTTTTTAGGGCTAAACACAGGTATTATGGGCGAAGGAAGTAGGCTGAGATTTAAGAAACTCTTTGCCAGAGTCTAGTGTAAGGAAAAGAAGATAAGGAATATATTTATCTAACTATTTCAATTTACTTCATTTCTACACAGTATCTAGCTGCGAGTATGCCCAGCTTTTAATATAAATCTCTTTCTTTTTTTTGGGCACAATTTTCATTTCATGTTTCCACACTGACGGTTCACTGACCATGTCGGAACAGCAATGAACACCGGACGCCGGTCAGCTGAGTGCTGAGAGTTAGCAAAGGGAGTTGGAGAAAGACAGAGAAAGAAACAGAGAGAGAGAGAGAGAGATGCTCTCGCATCATCATCAACAATGTTGGAGAACAGGTTTGCACTGTTCCATGGCTCATTTGTTATGCTTTTTCTTCAGTTATTTTTGTTATTTTTTTTATTGGGGTTCGCTTTTTTCAATAAATACTTTGCAATTTTCTTGCATCGTTTTTGCAACTAATTTTGTGTTATTTTTATAAAGAAAGAATATCTATTTTAGTAGTGTTGAGAGAAATTTCAGTGAAATTTAACCAAATTATGCCTTACTTGTCTAACTTTTACTAATATGATTAAATAGCTATTGACCCAGTCATAGATGGAGTTGGGAATGTAAATAGTTACAGAGTTATGGACATGACAAGCTGTAGTAACAAGTTACTTTCGATGACTGTTTAACGACATTTGCCATTTTCGAAACCATTCAACTCATTCCTCATATAGATAAGACTTGCTTTTAGGTTTTTGTGTAATTAAATGTTGAAGTGCATATAACATTTTTATTAACTATCAATGATTTATTATCGATTATATGAAAATATATTTTTCTGTTATTTTTTTTTTTTTTTTTTTAGTTTATTTCAGCTTTTATGGCAATCATAGCTAAATACCATGACTTTATGATATTTTAATTGAATTTTACATTTAATTTGCAGAACTTTTGATGGGCTTGAGGCGCTGTTTCGCAGATTGAGCACTTTACTTTGATTGCGGCCTTATAGCTTTGGTTGTCTCTACACTTGCAAAATAATCAGACATATAATTCTATAGCCAGTTAAAGTCCAAGTCGACAACTGAAATACAATCAGTGGCCACTGGCATTGGAGCTTAAGGCGCTCAATTTATAAGTTCCCCATTCCCCATTTGCAGCTACCGAAGTCGAGAGAGATTGTGGCACATGTGAGAGGTGTTTGTATCTGTAGCTCGTATCTATGGTCAGAGCTACAGGTAAATTGCAGGCACAGGCAGATACAGATACACACACACACACACACACATATACGTACACAGCTGGTACGTGCTGTGGCAAGCAAGAAAACTCAATTCTCATTACAGTTACAATTACGAACGTGATTTGTGCTGCAGTCTCATATCGAGCGGAGGCAGGTTGCCTCATTGATGGATTTGATGCCGCCTTAAAATGCTGTTCTGTAGCTCAACCTACCCCCCCCCACCCCTTTCTCAACTCAATCTCCTCTATAATACCCTCCTTGGCTAACACCACAATTTAACGTGGTAGAACAGGTTTCCCTGGTTCTGGTTGGAGTGTCGTGAAAGCGATTCTTGTTGCAATTGAAACGTTTTGAAGATTGTTTATGTTTAATAAATATATAAATATACAGATATACATATAAAATCTGTGCGTGTGTTTGTGTGTAAATAAGATATAGCATATAATGTGTGTAATATAAAAAGTGAAACATTTGTTGTTTTGCTGTTGATTTTTGCACATGCTTAATGTGTTCGACCTTGTGGGCTTGTTAACAGCCAACGCAGACACAGGAGACACAGAGAGAGAGAGAGGGGGGTAAGTGGTTAAACTTAATAAACACATCAATTGCAACAGAAGAGAGTACAAGGGGGGGGAAGCAAATTCCCCATTTGTTTGTTTGGTGATCCACTCTGAGGGCGGCTAAATAAAGTGCACATAAAAATATTGGGGATAATTCATTTGAAGCGTCCCCTCCAAACAAACACCTATGTACATAAATATATGTACACTATAGATACACACACACACACTCACACACACACATGTATTTTGATTTCGGTGTCAATCAATCAACTGGCGTCAAAAATTTATGACCTCAAACATAATCACAACAACAACAGCAACAAACGTGGAGAAAATGTTGAATATGGAAGCGTTTCATGCGCTTATAATTAGTTGACGCATTTCCCCCTCTGGTTCCCCCCCTGGATCAGCACCCTCGCTGTGGAAAATAAATATACGGTTCTCTCAATTTCTGCTGTTTACAAATTATGTTTGTTTTTCCTATTGGTTGGCTCGCTTTCCTTCGCTTTTCGTCAGCTAATTTATGCAAACAGTTTTCAATGAGGCGCAACCCTGAAGGGTGGGGAAGATGGGGCGCAACATACAAATGCGGCATGCGCTGTTTTTTTGGGGCAAGCAATGCGGGTGCTGTGTGGGCGCTTGCAACGCTCCACTGGGAATGCAAAAATAAAACGGGAAGACATAGGAAAAACTTGGAAAATGGGCAAGAAATTACAGAAAATATAAATGCATGAAAATGTCAACGATAAAGTTAGGCAAACATTATGATATATAGAAGAGAGAACAGATTTAAGGCGGAAATATTTATCATATAATGAAAGTATTTCAGAAGAACATTAGAAACGTTTCTCTGTCTCCCACTCTGTGTCTCTGTATCTAGAGAAACAGTGAGAGTATGAGTCAGTAAGTTGGTAGTACATCTGTTTCAGCTTCATTTATTCTTTATTATTTAATATATCTCTTTATTAGCTGCCATTGTTTGCCAGTTGTTGCTCCAATTGGAACAATTCTTATGGGTCCCATTGTTAACATGTCTATTACTATTTGAATATTCACAACTGTTCGACAACTAATTGGAGTTCGTATTCACAGCTGTTGGCTCCAGTTCTGATGTTCTTATTGGATTGTATCGTATACAATAAGAAACAACAACGAAGCAAGCTAAGCCAGAACTGGCATTGTTGTGTGTTGGATTCTAAAAATAACATCAAAGTGCATTGCAATGCACGAAATGCGAAGCACGAAAGGATTTACGAGCTTGATCGAAAACAGCCCTTTGGCCCCAAACGAAAAACATGCAAAGTAACAACAACAACAACAGCAACAATAGCAGCAACAACAACAACAATAATAATGATGACGATGAGTGGCACTTTGGAGCTGGCAAATGCCAGGAAACAGGCGACGCGACGTTTTCAACTTGCAACTGCAACTCCCAACCAAGTAAAAGTAAAGAAAATTATAAAAAGCAGCGACATGACGAAGAAGAAACAGAAACAGAAAGATATGGCATGGCTAATAATAGAAAATCCATGATGGGTGTAGGTTGAAGAAGAAGAAGAAGACCAAGAAGAAGACATTGAGAAAAACTACAAAGTGGCAAAGTGGAGACAACGCCTTCAACTTCTTGAGTTGCGCCTCTTCTGTCTTCGCTCTCTATCTCTTTCTTACACTCTCTCTGTCTCCTGCTCTTTCGCTCATCAGACAGCAATTATGTTAAAGCGCATAAAATGATTGAAGAAATAATATTTATATATTTACATAATCACAAGCGAGTGGGAAAGCTGTAAAGTAAACACACTACGTTGTAATCTTTGCAACATCCATTTGCCAACAAACACAACAACACAACACGTCACCTGTTTGCCGTGTGTCCACAACACACACACACACACGTATACACACTCTTTTTAGTGGATCTGGTCTGGACATGTCTGTCTGTATATGCGTGTGGCGTCCATTAGCCATGTGAAAAGTTCATTTGCCCCGTCTCATAATTTGCCGCTTGCATGTTAACAAATAACGTCCAGGCCAAAGCAGCCAACGGCCATTGACGCCTCCCCTCTGCTTCCTTCCGCTTCTAGTGCAGGCTACTCAGATTACAAAGAGTGTGTGCGTGAGTGTGTGTGTGTGTGTGTATGAGAGAGAGACAAGAGAAAGTGAGAGAACATTGGACAAACACTCCACACGCCAAAAGAAGTTCCAACACTCACTTGAGGCTATTTTGAGACATTTGCAGTGGCCCATGTAGACGACTCCATTTCCATTCCCATGCCTTGCCCATTCCTATTCCCATTCCCATTCCCATCTCTATACCCGCTCCCATCTCACTCTCTCTCTCTCTGGCTCTCTTGTCACTGTCACATGAGTGCGGTCTTTTTTTCGCAATTGGCAGCTCCACTGAAGCAAAATTCCCAGCGAGACACAAATCCAAATCCAAATCTATCGGTGCCCCCAAAGTATCTAATTACATCGTGTCGTATAGCAACTCTAACTATAGACAAATTCCGCTCTGCCGCAGGCAACGCCTACAACTGCAAACTAACAGTCGCACAGTGGGCACAGAGTGCTTAAAAAATTAACTACAATTTCGAAATATTTAAACAAATGCTTAAATACAAGAGAAAACCATTAACAGTATTTAAATTTATTAACTTAATGCTGAAATCTGTCTAAGCAAAGCACTTGTGAATGATAAAGGCATTTGTTTATATGGCGCTATAAAAATTAACAACATTATAGTAAATGTTGTGAAGGGAATTTAACGATTAAAACAGAAACTGTTTAAATGAATATTTGCAATTATATTTAAATTTTACTCTTAAATTTCGATTAAATAAATTATTTTTAAATATTACAAATATTTATAGTTTCGAGCAACTAAAACTTTTATAGCCATAAGTTATGTGTTTAGAATAGTTTTTATTATAAATAAATTGAATAAATGAAATGGAAATTCTCACGCATTGTTAGTAATAAAATTATGAGCTCAGACTAAGCAATTATGTTTATTTTAGGCATAGTTAGAATTTGTTTGTTTGCTCCCATAATTCAAGGCTTTTGAGTTGATTTTAATGAAGCACTCGCCACACTGTGCTGTGTCGCCAATTGCCATGTTAGTTGTTTGCTTGTCGCATTTGTGCATTTGTGTGTGTGTGTGTGTGTGACTGTGATTTTTTTCAATTCAGTTTGAGTTCGCGGCTGCCAGACGGTCTGGGTCTGAGATCGACCTGGTGGCGACTGGCGAATGGTGACTAGTGACTGGCGACTGCGGTCGGTGGCTTGTAATCTGTACCCAGCCACAGTTGTACAATGTAATTTTGTAATTACAACAACACCAACAACAACAAAGAAACACAAAAATACAATATATAAAAAAAATATATACAAAACAAAACAACAAAGACAATTGCATCTTCTGTGTTGCCTCTATTCGATTGCAATTTGGTTGGATAATTTTGTGTGGGAAATTTGCACGATATACAAAGGAAAAATGTGTAATTTGATTGCAGTTGAACTTTGAGCTCTAATAACAACTATGCTGTTCAAATATAATAGCCATAAAGCTAAATACAAACATATAAGGAAGTTTCTTTTTCATATTTTACACTTAATAAATACCAAAAAAAATGGTATTTTTAATTAATATTAATTGGAAATGAAAGTCCTTTTAAGGCATATATAGGTGCAAAGCAAAGGGAAAGAAAAGAAAATACTGTAATTATGTTGAACAATGCAAGTGTTTCATACGTTATCGTAATTGCATGAAAACAACTTAGATAAATGGGCACATTGTTGCCTGATAAATACTAGAATTTTTGCTTTTGCCTTTCGATGCAAACAAAGGTTATGAGCTGCATACTCAGCTGAAAGCGCACTGCAATCTGTGACTCAATGCGGTCACACACACACACACACACACACACACATACATATGTGTGTATATGTATTTAAGGGGCTTATCGCAAGCACTTAGAGCTTAAATATAAATAACAATAATTGCAAACAAATTGCAGTTCAACAACAACAAAAACAACAATAATAAGAAGAATGCAAAATGAAATGCAATAAAAATTTGATGGCATCTCAAAAAAGTCTAAAGTGGAACTGGAAGTGGCAATACTAAGTATCAGAATCAAAGAAGATTGCTGAAGAAGAAGAGTGTTCCAATTGGAACAAGTGGCAATTAGACGAACTGATATAATTTACGCCATTTGTGCAGCTCTTAAGACATTTAATGAGTTATGAGCTGACAGGTGTAGAATTCTATGCAATTTCCCATTAGATAATACCGAGCACAAGCTGATTGCCTGATAATAAATCTAATCATACACCCCATGGTGTTCCCCCCCCCTCTGCGTTGCGGTAGGACGACAAACAGTGAGTAGAGCATAAAGAAGAACAAGCGACAGGGACATAAAAAAGCTATTAGAAAATTGACATGGAAAATAATGATGAAGGGGAAATGTTGCAACTTGCCAAGGCAAACAAATAACAAATAATGGAAAAGAGCGAAATGCGGAAAAGGCAAAGGCAAAAAGCAAAAGGATAGGAAAATGCGTGCGTGAAATGGGTGAGGAAAAACGCAGGAAATGCCCGTCAACTGTTTTCCATGCAGTGAGGGGGTGGCTGCTGCTGCTGCTTTTACTTCTGCGTATGTACATAGGTCACAAGCGCAATTTCAACCACTGTAAGGAAGCAGAAGGGTGCCGTTGAGGATGAGGAAACATGTGCGGAAGCGGGAGCGGGGGCGGGTGCGTATCAAAAGGAGCAGCAACAGCCGAAACCGCCCCTGTCAGCAACAGCAACAACAATATTGAGCCGCATATACTCTAAATTCAATACATTTCTTCGAATGGCGCGACGCGTGTCTCGTTGTGTTGCTCTTGTAAACAAAAGCGAACAGCCAAAAACTACAATAGCAACAACAACAAGTATAACTATATATGTATGTATATGTACATAGACAATGCCGGCAACAATAGCACTACCAACAACGACACCAAAATCAACAACAACAACGCGCATTCCGCTTCTATGATAATCGGAAGCAATGAAAGAAAGAAATTGGCTCAATTGGAGAGCGACAGCCCACCGAGTGCAGGGGAAGAGAATAGGAAAGCGAGAGAGAGAAACAGAGTGAGAGAGTAAGAGCTGTCAAGCAAAATGTTAACTCTATGTACACTTGTATGTATGTGTGTGTGTGTGTATAGATGTGTGCGTGTGTGTATGAGTGTATACATACTGTAAATGCATTTGTATGCTGCGGGTGGCTTATGTACACAAACACACACACACACACATAGAGACGTCACATAAACGCATACTCACCATTGTGTTCGGTAAATATGTTTAGGCCAACGGTTGGATTGCAACGATTATCCTTATGGGAGGCATTGGAGCCACCCCGATGTGATGACAATCCACTGGAACCACTTGAACCGATGCTAATGCCGCTGCTGCCATGACCCGCCGATTGATGTGATTTCATGCGCGAGCCGCGTAATGTGGAGCCAGCGCTTAAGGCGCCCCCAGAACTGCCCACGCTAATGCAATGCGGAGATCCAGATGCTACCGGACTGCTGCTGGATACACCAATGCAACTAACTGTGCCACCATGTCCACCGCCTCCGCTCGAATGCGAGCCGCGATCCTTGCCCTGCTGAGCCCCCATCTTCAATCACATGCACCCACAAATGGAGCTGCTGCTGCTTCTGCTGGTGGTGGGTGGCTGTGAATGCTGCTGTTGCTGTTGCTACTGCTGCTGCTGCCACGCTCTTGCGCAGCAATAAGAATTTATACACTACTTATTTTATCGTTTGCACAATTTTGTTTCAGTTGCAGCTGCTTCTTTTTTTTTGGCTTTATTCCCTTGCGATAAGTAATTGTATGCACTTTTTCTCTTTTCTTTATTTTTATGTATTTTATCGCATTCGCGTTTGCTTTATTTTAATTCGCTGCTCTACACATTTTCTTTCGTGCGTCGTCGTCGTCGTCGTCTCTTTTCTTTATTTCACGAGATACGCTCTTTTCTGCTCCCGCTCCACACACCGTTCCGTTTTTGCTACTCCACTTTGCAATTTGAGAGTAGACAAAATTCAAGGATGTTGCGAAATTGCCAACGATTTTTGCACGCAAATTTTGTGGGCGACAACAATTAAATTTGATTGCTTGGACTTGAGCCAGTGCTTGGCTTTTTTTATTCGTTGAGAGCCAGCCTTGAGAGGGGAGAAGGGGTCTGGATGGCTACAAACACGCCCTAAAATGCAATTTGTCTGCCCGTTACGTCTTTTCGCTGCGTTTGCGTCTCGTCCGCTGCGTTTCTTACATATTTCGCATTTTCAACGACGTTAAGATACTAAGTTATACTGTAGTAGTAACTGCAGCTTTCAAGTTATCTATATCTTTGCATTTTTCTTATTACACACACACAAAAATTTACCACCCGCACAACACAGCGACAGCGAACGACTTCATTAAAATTTTCAAGACGACTAACTGCTAATGTGACCGCATGCGACTAGCGGGAGAATAACTAAAGCTTATTTCGCGCAGCAAACTTCATGGGAGTGCATAAATGCGCGCGACCAACTTCACGTGAGTAAAATATATCACGCAGCCAACTTAACGTGAATTAGTATTGCGATAGGTTGGTTGTATATCGAACTAGCTGAGCAACAACTTTTCTAATTACAGCGAGTATCGATACAATATCGATATTGCCATATCGATACGCATCCCTAAGTCACACCGTTCAGATATTCATATAGATAGTTCTGGAATTCCTAGTTTTAATTACAAAATAGTCATATATTCATATTAAGTAAAGCATTAACAAAGCAGCCAATGTAAGTAGCTTAATGTTGTAAAAGTTTGCCAGAAGGGTTGCCTCATATTTCATGTTTATTTCATATTTTCGCTATACAAAAATAAGATGTCGGACTGGGATACGGTAACCGTTTTGAGAAAAAAGGCCCCAAAGTCTAGCCAACTGAAGACCGAATCAGCTGTTAATCAAGCACGCCGCCAGGGTGTTGCAGTCGATACGCAGCAAAAATGTAAGTGCAAATCCTGCAGTACTTCTATGTTGTTAGCCTATTTTACTAGCGCCAGCGGCAAATTAAGGGGGCAACTGGAAAGCTGGCAGGCAAGGCAGCTGCAATCAATGCTACGGATTGCGTGGCGTTTGTTGTTGTTTTCTGCGGCTTAATCGTATCAATAGTTAGTATGTGTAAATGAGTGTGCGTTTGTCTGACTGTGTGCGTTAATTTCGCAATGCTTTTGCATTACTGCACAATGTGAAATCGAAAGCTTTCCTCCCTCACAGCTGCGGGGCAGCCATATTGGCCACAGTCTGTTCTTGACCTACAAACTGTTGTTGTTGTTGTCTGCTGTATTTAATTAATTGAATGGTTTTTTATAGATGGTGCTGGCACCAACAAGCAGCATGTGACTACCAAGAACACTGCCAAGCTGGATCGTGAGACTGAAGAATTGCGGCATGACAAGATACCGCTCGATGTGGGCAAAATTATTCAACAGGGCCGTCAGAACAAGGGTCTCAGCCAGAAGGACTTGGCCACGGTATATATATACACACACACACACACACACTCACACTGAATGTCAAAATGTTTAATAACAATTGTGAACTTTTAGAAAATCTGCGAGAAGCAGCAAGTTGTTACTGATTATGAGGCCGGACGTGGCATTCCAAACAACTTGATACTGGGTAAGATGGAGCGTGTGCTTGGCATAAAATTACGTGGCAAGGAGCGCGGCCAACCAATAGCGCCTCCCGGTAAAAAGTGAGATGATGCTGCTGCGTCTACTGTCACAGTAACAGCAAGTGGTGCTCCAACGCATCGCAATGCCAGGCATCATCAGCAACAACACCAACAGCAACATGAGTCCGGTTGGAGCACTGTGAGCAGCAGACGCAAATGAAGCACTATCGGGAGGCTGAAGAACCAAACAAAATCGGGTCAAACTAATGCAGCAGCAACACGAGGAGAATAAAACGAGTTAAACATACAAAAAAAAAAAAAAAACACAAAAAGAAAAGAAATGAATAAACGACAACAGAACAACAACAACAACCAACAATTGAAGCATGCAACAATGAAACAAACACCAACTATGAGCGCAACTTGTCAAATATCGTATCAAACGATTCTCAAACATTTCCCTCACATTGCTATTAACTTAATTCTTCGACTTTCACTTATTTTTTTTTCTGACAACAAATTTTACCATTGTAATTGAAAATATCACACACACTCACTATCATACAACACAACAGCAATAACAGGCTACACACACAACAAATACTACCAAACTAATAATAATGATATTAAAAATGAGGGGTGGCTTGCATTTTGTTGCTCATGGCTGGGAGATATGTTTTGTGTTCATTTGGCATTTTATAAACGAATGTTTTGTTACATCAAAAAATTGAGTTTAGTTTTTAAAACTTGATTTAATTTATGGATAATTTATGGCATTGAATACACACACAAAAAATGAACATACATGAATTTCTTTCAATATAAATTGGATACCTCCTCTTTCCCAACCCAATCCCAAACACAAGGCTCATCTAGTGGTTGTTCTCATAAATATATACATATATATTTAACATTCATTCATATATATTCATACATTAAACGAAAAGAAGATAAATCATGCATACATTGTACTATTTTAGAGCTTAGACGGTTTTTTGTAATCTATCGTATATATTTATTGTAATAATACAACGCCTAGTTACTAGGTTCTAAAGTCTTGAATTGTGCGTACACTTAGATACAGATAATACACAACAGATACACAAGAATACATTATACATATTCTACCAACATATGTGAAATGTATTTTAGCAACTCTTTTCTAGTCTAGCATTTAAATTTAAGCGATAGACTTTTCAATATTTTCCTATCGCATTATTGGAGAATTAACATTCTTGCGTAAAATTTATGCAACTTGAAATAAATTCAAAAAAATTAAATTAAAGAAAGAAAGCAAGAAAAAAACAATTAAATATATATATATACATATATATATATATATATATATATATATATTACGTATATATACGTACATCAATGTGTAGTAAAACTATTTCCAAAGCCAAGATGAAAAAAAATAAATGTTTTTTTCCCCCCATTTTTGATGTAAACTTTAATGACTTAATTAACAGATGCGACAGCGTTAAGCAATGCGTATGAAATAAAACATATTAACTAAATGTATTTATTATGAAAAATAAGTTTAATATCTTGATACTTACAGTGATTTGCAATTAAATAGAATCTTTGTTTCAGTTTTAACTGAAATTGAAACGTTTATTGACTTGACCAAAAGTCGAACGAGGCTTACACAGTTGCTGGCTGATCCTCTTGATGCTGCAATAGTTGTGTGAAAAACATTTGAAATAAAAATACATTTATATTTGTAGTTCCTTTTCCTTTGTTACGTGTTTTATTTATCCGTTGTTTTTCATCATTTAGTTTTTTATTACCCAACAAAAAAATCCAATTTGTTCGCTTAGTTTTTTGTTTTTGTTTTTCAAATTCTTTCAATTTAGTTACAAATTTTTGACTGGCTTAAAGGATCCAAATGTGGATCCCGCTTCCTTCAGCTTTCTTTTTCTCTCTCTAAATCTGTGTTTTCTCTCTTGCTCTATCTCTAACTCTGCCTGTCTCTGGTCTCTATTTCTTAGTCATTCGCACTAAATTAACTTTTCAAGTAGGACTTCTTTGCTTATTTGCTTTACGTTTTTGTTTTGTTTTGTTCTGTTTTCTTAGAAATATAAATATAATTTAAACATTTATTTTTGTTTGTTTGTTTGTTTTCTTATTCATTGTTTCTCTGTTATGTTCATATCAAGGACTTTCGTCTTGCCATCTTTTCTGCCTGCTTGCGGTGTCGAAACTTTGATTTCGATGAAAAGTTTCGAAACAAATGGAAACTAAATGCAATGCCCCTGCAGCTTTTTTCTTGCTTCGTATAAGAAAATTAAATATTGTATACAATTTATTACATTACAATAACAATTTGCGCTTGAAACACCATCATTATCATCATCATCATCATCATCATCATGTTGAAGAACAAGTTTTGATAGGACTTAGAACTTATAGCATATTCGTTTTGTTTTCTTTTGGTTTTGCTTTCATGCTGTCAACTTGATACCGATTATATAAATAGTATACATAAATACAAGTATAACTCGAGACTTAAAGTACAATTCGGTTCCAGCTAAGCCCCAAAACACACAGAATGCACAATGCAAATATAGAGAGATATATTTATATGTAGTTTGCATATAGGGATATATCATATATCATATATGTATATGTTTGTTTATACGTATTCTGAACCCAACATTGAGAACATTTCTTCAATTAACAAATTGAAATGAACATAATGAAATGAATTAATTATGTTATAATGTTATGTGATTTATATGTGATGTGCTCTGTTTAGATCGGGGCTAATCCAAGTAGCTTCTCCCTCCCCCTGCGCATATATTGTTTGTTGTTATCCGATTGCTACGTTTATACGTGACGCGCGAGGGGGAGAGAGTGGGGAAAGTGAGAGAGGGTTGGTGTTTGGGGGGTAACTGCATTCAATACAAGCGCATTCGAAAAGTTGTTCATCCATTGGTAACTTTTCTTCTTCTATTTGTTTTTTCTTTACAAAACACAAGTCATTTTCAAATTAGATTTCATTATATACATGACATTATATAAACATAGCATATATCTATCTAGATATACAGTTGTTTATTGGTATGTGTATAAAGCCAGACGCCTGGTAAAACTCTATGCTTATAATTAAAATTTATCAAACGCCCCTCGTGTGCGTCTCTCTCTCTCTCTTGGTTGCTGTTTGATGTGTGTGTGTGTGTGTGTGTGTGTGTGTATGGTGTGTTCCGCCCGTTAAAATTAAAAAACAACTTTTACACCGTTAATGCATAAATAAATGTCCTTAGCCTTCAGAAGGGGATCAGTTGCAAGTTGCTTGTAGTTGTAGGAGAAGGAGAAGGTGGAGAGGGGCGCTTGCCAGTAGTAGAAGTAGAAATATTGGGAAATATTGTTAGATGCAACAGGGACAGGACAAAGAGGAGTCGTAGTTCATTCATGTGGCATGTGGCATGTGGCATGTGTGGATGTGTGGATGTGTAGATGTGTGGAGGTGGGGCAACCCTTACTGCGCCTTGGCCTTACGCAGATAGGCATTCTGGGCATCATCGAGGCCAACGCCGCCAACATATTTACTGGAATGCGGCTCAGCAGTTGACGGACTGGACAGCTTGGCGGTATTCTGGGCAACCAACGAAGCGGCCATGCGTCGACTCTTGTGGCCGCCGGGCGACAGGTACGCCTTGTAGAAGAAGCGCGCGAACAGCACAAAGTAACTGAAGTACATGGCAATGGACAGATTGATGTTGCGCTGCGATATGTTGCACGACTGTGTGCCATGTGTCTTGAGGAAACCGTTCGCCCACACATTGATCGCACAGCCAATCACCATCTGTGTTAGCTGCAATGTCGTTATGATCATCGAGATGAATCGTGGTGGATTGAAGCGTGCCGCCTTCAGTGCATAATAGCTGTACATCACCGAGTGGACGCAGTAATTCATAACGATGAACCAACGGGCGGAGCTTGTGTATTCCGTATAGCTGAACCATGAGTAGATCAACACGGTGATGTGATGATACCAATGCAGGAAAATCAATGGTTGTTTGCGCAACACGATGAATATCGTATCGCCCAACTCGGGCAATTTGCTCAGCACAAAGAGCCAAGTCCAGAAGCCACAAACGCGATCTTGTTCAATGTAGCTGCGAGAGAGAGAGAGAGAGATTGCATGGTCAGTAATCACAGTGGAAAATCAAGTTACAATAGCCAAATGACCTTGACAAACACACACACACACACACTCACTGTGTGTGGAACACTTACCTCGGCACACACACCGAGTGGAAAAGTCCATAATGACGCAGCACATGGATCAGTTCAGGGGCCGTGCGGGCAGCTCCCATTATGCTGAACATCGCCAGCAGTGTGTTCCATATGATGAGCGGGCCACGTAGTTGAAATCTGTAAGGAAACATCATTTAATTAGTTGCTGTATCTCAAGTAATTATACACTTGAGTATGCTCGACTGGAGAATACCCGTTCAATAGCTTAACAAGTCTTAAAGCATCTTTCAGCTTTGATTTAAATAAATACTTCACTTAATTACACTTGCAAATGCAGGTCTTTCAATCTAAACGACTAGCAGTTACCCTGTAGTAGTAGTAAATGAAAGACAGACTATAGACTTTTGATCTTGAAATCGAAATTGTGATAAACTCTAAGAACTTTCAACTTAAAAAAAAGTTCATACTGTCTTATATGAGAACTAGGTTCTCACAACTTTACAGGGTATACAAATAAAGGTTATACTGACTTAGATATTGTTTTAGATCAATAATACATATACTAAAGTTTGCCTCCGCTTATTAATTAAGTTGACAGGGTATACAAATTAACACTTAACTTGAGTTAATTGTTTAAATAAACAATTCTCAATCATTTTGCGATCATTCAATGGTCACCTGTGTGGCACGTTATTGTTTCTGTACATTTGCATTACACAAAGCAAAGATCAATATACTTAGAAGTTGTTATCAATCACAGACGGAAGTTGGAAGCATATCAAGTACCTTCTGTGAATTCATTAGCCATTTAACTAACTGATAGTTAAGTTAAGTAAGCACTTAATTTGTTGTAGAGTCAAATTGGTTGGTCTATTAGTTGCATGCATACCTCGTGTTTATGCAAGCAAAGCATTTAAGGTTAATACAACAAGCTGATCGCAGTGTTCTGATTTCAGATGTCTGTATACAGTTATCAGATCTCACGCAGTGATCGTACGATCGTCTGAGACTTTGAGATCAATATAAATAATTGAATGAAATAGTTGTTTAAAATACCCTTCAAGAAGGACAAGTGAGTTTGGAAAGATCATATGATCATATGAATATCGTATGATAAACAGTTAAGTAAAATCTCGATTACCTCAGAGAGGAAGATAGAGAGTAGAGAGTTGTAAATTTGCCAGATACTAAATAAACAATTAACTAATTTAAGATAGATATTTAGAATTTACAACACGTAGACACGTGTTTAAATTCGTTTCCATAATCAATCATTTTTATCACATTTAATTCAATTTAATTTCTTTAATAAACTTTAATAATAAACTTGCCCAGTTCAAAACATGTTTTGCATATTGAATGAGTTTTTTTTATTATTTGGACAATTCAACTCGGATTTAATGGGTATTTAATGTCTTTTCTTTCCAGAAAACTGTGTAAACTTTGCCGGCGCATGAACATGACACACACTGGACGTGGGTGAATCAAAGAAGCAGACGAGGAGGAGGCAAAAGAAAAGAAATAAATAAAAGTAATAACAATAATAAGAATGAAATCAGTCAACGACTCAGACACTTGATCAGCTGCTAATCATATCGCTAGACATTTGCTGTTTTAATTGCAATTCAAATAATTTTGTCTGCCCTTACGACAAACAAATAATAATAAGTAATCCGATAACGTAGCCGTAGACTATTAGTCATAAAGCAGAGGAATACAAAACGGGAATTTAAAAAAGAAATAATAGAAAAGGCAAAAATGAGTGATTCGACTCTTATCGGAAACTATTGATGGACTACGGAATGTGGCGTGTTATTTTCAATTCTGTACCACAAGGGTTAAGATTTTAGCTTTGGGCAATTGACGAAATTGCATTATTTAACAGTGTCAACTGCAATTTGAAAGGTTTTCTATTGCTTTAATCACAAAGCGAATGAATTTGAAATGAAAGCAGCAAATCAAAAGTAATACATTTAAATTTTGGTAGAATTGATTACTTAATTGCATAATACACCTCTTGCTATACATCAAATCGATGGCTAAGCGTATTAGTTATGTTTTGCTAAAATCAAACAGGTGTTCATAGCATGAGTATGAGTAAGTTTCTTGTTTTATCAATACAACTAATAATACAAACTGAAGAGTACAAAGTTTTGGCTTTTCATTGGAATTTATGGTTACTCAATACGTTTAGAAAGATAAGTTAAATCAGAAACAAACGTAGCTACAATTCTAATTAATGCAATCATAGAATGTGCTTTGAGATTTCCTTTCCAGTTCAAGGGAACAGAGACAGTTGCCATATGCAACTTTTGTAATGCTAAATTGTGACAGATAAAAACGTGGGGAATAAATTAGACAATTAAGCTGCGTGAATGCTGGACACTCAAGTGACACACACACACACACACACACACACAGACATATGCATATATGTATATATATTTATATTTATTTATATCTTGATTCTAATTCATTTTATTAACCCGCATTAAGTTAGACGCGCTGCGCTGTAAGCAATCGCATTTAACGACCGCACACAATTTGTTTTGCTTCTCCGGTTGGTTGAGAATTTTTTACATTTTGCTACCCTAAAATTCCCAAACGGTTCTAGCTGCGGAAGCAACAGCTGCGCATTGGCACACGTTGTACAATTTGTGCCAAAACATAATGAGTAAGGAAAACCAATTTTGCCTTGCTGATAGCTTGGCAGTTTGGCTTCTAGGCAGAGGGACATAACCGCGCGACCCTGTGTTGCCGGCGTTCCTTGAAGCTCAATTTTTGTCAGGGCACAGGTCGTCCCCTATTTGAATGCAACAAGCGGCGGACCGGCGCCTACTTTGTGTCCGGGCTGCTGTTTCAGCATTTTGGGTGTAGCGATCTGCCCGCCTGATTGATGCATAAATATATGAGATAACTCTGACTACTTTCTTTTTAAGCAACGTGGAGATGAGCAAAGAGCGCAGAAGAGAAGGGAGCAAGCGAGAGACCGACCCTAATTTCCAAATTCAGTTTTCACTTTGTGCAAAAATTGCATAAGCCACAGCAGTAAGAGAGATTGTGAGAGCAAACAAAGCTTTCCAGTGTGTGTGTGACTCTCTCTATCTCTCTCCTGTTTAGAGTGACCAGCGCGAGAGCGACAAGTTGGCACTAAACCTGATTTTGCAATGAGGTGGACTCTAAAATTATGCAAGCCAAAATGCAAACTGTAAACAAATGGACAAGAAACAGACGAAACGAAACGAAAAGAAATAAATGAAATCAAATGCTTGGGCCAGTTGATTATTATTGTTGGACTTGATTTATGCAGTTCCACATACACAAACACGCACACAGTTACCCATTTAGATGCTTGTGTGTATCGTATGTGTATTGTGTATTGTATTGTATTGTATTGTATTACATTCTCTGCTTTTTGGCCGCTTTGCACTTTGTTTTGTTTGCCTTTGGGCCACAAATTCGCAACATTGTCTTGAAGCTGACGCGTTTCAATTTTCTGTTTCTCTCTCATTAATTATGGCCAACAGTTTTGGTATTGCAACTTTTTTGCGGTTTCCCCCGATTTTGTTACTGTCAACGTTGTTTTTATTTTTATATTATATTATTTTTTAATTTCATATATTTTTTGTTTTTGTTTTTACGATTATAATTTATCGTTAATCATTATGCATTCCACCATACACGTGGGATGCCCTACTGACCAATTTGCATACATATTTTGAGAGTTTGTGAAATCTGCTTCAAAGTCCAACTGTATCTAATGGATGTATTTCAAACATAATGAAAAGGGCTTTGAAATGAAATGCAATAATTATAAATAAACTCCTGGGAAAGTAGATGCACTTAATTAGCCTCTATATCATTATAATAATTGACAACTTTAATTATACCTCTTCAATTCAGCCAAGCAAATCCAAACACTATTCCTGAGTTGATAATGTTGACAATACTCAAGTTCTTAATCACTTTTAGATTATAATAAGCTACAATTTTGTTATCAGCAAAGATTGCGAACTTGCTTATCAGTAAGTTGTTTTAGTTCCGATTGAATACAACTTAGTAGAATCGATAGTAAATCAGATGTGACACAATCAGAATTGTCATTTCCGACAAAAGTATGCATGCCACATTTTGCGCATTTTGTTAATATTTAAAGGTCAAAAAACATGAAGTAAATATCAATTGAATCAAGTTCAGATATTGATGGAAAAAAACAAGAGCAGAACGAAGCCAACAATAAGATGAAATCATGACGACAGTAAAAGTGACGTGATTGTTGATGCTGCAAATAGGGAGAGTTTAACAGAAAGCGAGAGAGAGAGAGAGAGAGCGAACGTAAGAGAGAGTGGAGCTATGTGCTAACAGGTAAACAGAACCAACATGTCTTCTTTGATTGCATTCCTTTCCTTTGTTGTCTCGATTTGTGGTCAATATTTGAATGACACACTTTATTCAGATCGCTCTCACACAATCCACATGCGCTCTCCACAATCCCACTCAACTCTCTATCGCTCTCTCTTAAGCTGAATTGTCAAAGCTAACGGTTGTTTTGTTTTTGTTTTTCTGTGCGCTGCCTAAAACGAAATTTCAAAGTCAAGTGAAGCTTTTAAGTTTCACTTTTCAAAATATTTCAATGCTTCTCAAGCTGCGCTCTTGCACTTTGCTTGTTGTTGTTCGTAATTGTTAAATGCTATTACAAAAACAAAATATATAGTACGTATAACTGTTATTGTAGCTGTTGACGCTTATAATTGCAAGTGCTTTGTGCTAATTATTTTAGTGACACGCCCATGCGACGCGTCATGACAAGTCGGACAATTATTTTAAATAATTTCAACAACAGAATATGAGTTTACGAACTCTAGACCTGAACATTAAGCAGCTACACAATTATTAATACCCCGCAGATGGAGTTTTAAAGGGCAGGTTAAGTGTTAAGGTAGACAAAAACAGCATAGGCTACTTGTATTTATCTTATAGGGTATATGTTGGTCTTACAACACTTTGCTCGGGGGAATTTCAGTTAATTGCATGCTAAGCCCATATTAACAGACTTGTCTAAGAGAGGGTCTGTGGAATGAACTATTTAATGTAATTTATAATATAATTTCTATGTAATTTCCTTGCACAAATTCACAAATTCTCTTTAGTCACAGTTGCTAAGCTTTATGTGCGAGCTGACATAAAAATAAATCAATTTTTAAGGGGTATTACTCATAGTTGGTTAACGATCTGTGAGTTGTTTACTAAGTTTAACTGCGCTTGCTAATGAAACTCTATTTGTTCTTAATAAAAAACAAAGGATTATACAATTGTGATTTGTAAATAAAGATGTAGTTAGTATTATATGGAATTAGTCTGTTGCTGACAGATTTTCAATTCGATGAATTTTCCTTATTTGGTTACACAAACTTGGGGCATATTTTGTTTCATAGTGTCACGCCACACGCTGTCTACCGCCCACACACACACACACACACACAGACAAGAAAACTGTTATGCTGGGCACAGTCACACAGGCAGACGCACGCACGCATACATATGCATATAGTACATATATGAGGAGCACACGCAACACGCGTCGAGGCCGACACAAACACTGAGCTACAAAATATTTGCACATCTCTCAACACATATGGAGATTTGCTTTTGCCCTCTTATGGCAATTACAATGTTTGTTTGCATTTGTTGTTGCTGTTGTTGTTGTTGTTAAGGTTAGTCAAAGGCCAATTAGTCGTTTCATGTTGGCCAGTGTACAAAAAAAAAAGCAAAAACGTGCTGTAATTTTTTTCATGTATGTAATTGAATGTCCTGCGCTTAGCAGGGCTATCTTCTATTCTCTATTTTCTCCCCTCTCTCTCTCTCTCTCTGTCCCTCTTGGGGAATTCGTTAGCAATGCGGCTAAGGACACACCCACTTCTGGCATGTTGTTGTCTCACAAGCAAACACACACACACACAGCACACTGGGTTCATTTATTATGGAGCACACACATGAATGAGTTTACAGGGAAATGCCGCTGCGTGGGGAAAACTTGTGTCTTGTGTATTTAAATGACTTTGAAATGAAAATGTCTGTAAACATAATAAATACGTAGAATATTTGGATCAAAAGCCCGCAATCGAATCATAAGTATTTGTACCCCTAATTGTGAATCATTGCAAATGATATCATAAACAATTACAACTCACAGTCGTGTTTATATATATTTAATTTGCTTTTTTTTTCTTTCTTTTTCTTGTCGTTGTCGCTGGCTGAATTTCATTTTAATTTTTTTTTTTTGCCTGATAAGAGAATGTTTCACATGTTGACGACGATTTGCCGGCGAGTTGCCATAGCACATGGTGTTAGCTGATAACAGTCGCTGTGTGGAGCTCATTATGGCATGGTCTATGTGCGGCATAGAAATTCAATCTGAAATTCGCAACAGATTTGCATTGCAATGCGAGTCAAGGGCATTGGAATGCTCTGCCTCAAGGGGGAAAGGTTAAGCCTCAACGTGATAAATATCAACAAAACAATCAAGATGATCTCAGACTAAAAAGGCTGGAAATGACGTCCGGACAACGACGACAACGATGGCGACGCGTGCTGGACTCCGTCTCGTAGTTTCCCCAGTTACTTTTCAATTCACACCTTGGTGTACCAAGTCCACTTCCATGTGTGTAAATATTGAAACAACATTTAAAGTGTAAAACATTAACAAATAACTATACATATTTATTTTGTATATTTTTATTTATTATGACTTTTTGATATTTTTGGAAAAGTCGTAGCTTCAATTTATATATATATATATATATATATATATATATACTAAAAACGATAGACAAAGTCCATTGAATTGAATAGTCAAAGAAGCGTAGGTTGTCTCAAGTTGTGGGCAGAGAATTTATTAAAATATTACGTATATAAGTCGCTTGATCAATGTATGTCGACATTTCAGTTGATGAGCAGCCTTAAAAAGTTGTTATAAACATTTGCAAATGTTATGAAACAAACTGAAAGACACGCAATTGTTGATAAGAAAGTCAATTTGATGTCTTAACTTTGGAATTTTGCGCTATAAATTCTTTAAATAATATTTCTAAGTTGCTCAGCAGTTTGAAATTTTAAAAATAAACTAAAACTTGCCGATAATTCTAATATTTGTATTTTAAATATATAAATATATATATATATATATTTTTTTTTTTTTTTTGTGGCGTCAATTACAGTGCTTTAAGCCTTAATTAAACGCTATAATGAAATAATTTAAACAGCCTGGCACAGAGTCGACAACAAACAATAGGTATTTCAAAACCATATCCTATAGAGTGAAATCATGGATAGATGCCAAGTCACGCGCCAATTGAATTTGGCGTTGGCGACAATTAGAAATGGTGAATTGTATAATCACTCCTCATATACTTATTATACTTGCTGTTGTCAGTTGCACTGACAGCGGCAACAACAGCATCAGCAATAGCAACAACACACAATTTTGTGGTAATTCGACATGCAATTTTTTTTGCCACATTTTCTTTTTGGGTTTAGGCTTTACTTTCAGCTTACGAAATGACCTTGACTACATCCGTGATTTGACCCCATCAAGTTGGAAATATCTTGTGATTGCCTATAATTTTGTCTCATTAAGACGGGCACGTGAATAAATAGAAATTCTAATGAGCGAGGGAGTAACGGCACCTGTAGATTAATGTCAAACACTTTGCATTGTAATTGGAAAACTTAAACTTTGATAATTATATTCAACTGAACAACCCAACAACAGCTGCACGAGATTCCATTTAAATATTCAACATATGATATTATAGATAGAGACATGCATACATATATGCCTATATCAATATGTATATCTATATCTATATTTATTTAGACATAAACAAAGTTCCAAATGCAAATGTTTCTTCGATTTCTTTTCCCTATTGTTTTGCTTTTCGATTCAATGAAGTCAGCATGGTCTGAATAGCCAGTTTGGCCCCGCGAATGAACAGAACTAACAAAAATATTCCATAACAAATGGCACGCGCTGTGCAAAGTTCAAAAGGGCAACAAGTTGCTCATATCGAAATTCGCATTATCAACAATATCATAATTATGATAATAATTGGGAAATCAAATGACTTTGGCACAGCTTTTGCTCTGATTACGTTTACTGTGAAGTCTACTTCACAAAATCTCTGTGTTTATTTGATTTGAAACAGTGTATTTAATTTTCACTGGAAAATCTATGTGATCCGTGCATATATTTCCTTTTGTTCCACGTAATCTATTATAGTCAAGAAAGAGAATCAATATTGTATTTTTATACCCTGGCAGAGGGTATATTGGTTTTGTTTCGCAATGTGTAACTGTGCTGCCTGATAATGTACTATAGATACTGACTAAATATGGTTTGCATCGTACTATTATAAGCTGTATAGCTGCACTAGCAGATTGCTTGCAGGGCATCGCAACTTCGGCTTGCGAAGGATAATCTTTCTTTCTTGTTATTTTTTTCGCCCCCCTGGCGTTGTTGTTAAAAAGAGATTGTGAACAAGTGGGGACTATACTGGGACGAGGACACACTCTACACGTGCTACAAATTGTCCGGTGGGAGGAACCACCAAATCCAAATCCATTGAGGCGAGACAGAGACGCTGCTGTTGGGTTCAAGGTCTGTGCTTGTATTTTTACTGCTGCGACAGAGCGACTGTCAGACAGACAGACATTGGCCAATGTCAAATGCAGTGGAAATTCAACAAAAAGATACACAAATGCAGATACAGATACCGATACAGTTATAGTTACTACCTATGTAGATAAATGGAACAGAAATTATGCAATTGATGCAAATTTCAACTGCTCCAAAATAAACATATGTTTCTTTGCAAATTATATGTATACAGAGGTGGTCAAAAGTATTTACACAACGTATAAAATTTTACACATTCAACTTTGTGAGCTTTTTTATAGTTGTTGCTGATAGCGAATTGCCGAAAAATTTATTTTCTTGGAAAGGTTGATCTATGAAGAAACACATGAAAAAAGAAAGAAGAAGAAAACTGTGCATACGTACAAAATAGAAGCAAAGGAATTGGTACCTGCAAGTAGTCAAAAGTATTTACACACATTTTTTTCGCGACAAAAGTATTTACACAGAACTTTGAACTAATTTTTTTCAACTTAAATTAAGATTTTAATTTAAGATTTTTATTTTGTATTTTTATTTACATACTTTTAACTTATTTAAAATTTTGTTACGCCACCTTCAGCATCAATGACAGCTTGCAACCTGTCTGGAATTGATGCAACCAAACTTCTCGCAAATTCAGCCGTCAATGTTGACCAAATGTCTTTAATTTCTTTGATAGTATCATCTCGTTTGCGATTTTTATTGATGGTTCTTTGCTGCTTGATAAAGGCCCAAACATTTTCAATAATGTTTAGACCAGGACTCTGCGGAGGCCAAGGCAGAACCTCCTGACCCACGTCACTTAAAAATGTTGTGGGTAACCGTCCTTTATGACACGGAGCATTATCTTGCTGCAGAATCCAGTCCCTGGTTGGAAATAATCTATTTCCCGAGACGAAGGCATGATCATTTAAAATATCAATGTACTTGCTTTGATTTAGAGTGCCCTCCAACGGTACTAAATCGCCAAATCCATAGTAGGAGAAGCATCCCCAAAACATTACTGAGCCACCACCAAATCTGTTGAGTGGCTGCACAGCAATATTCTTTTGAGATCGTGGTAAATGCATAAAGTGCTTAGCAAAAGAGCCCTGGAATTGGAAAGCGGACTCATCTGTCCACAATACGTTGTGCCAAAACTCTATGGGCTTATTTTTGTGTTCCAAAGCAAATCCAAGTCGTTTTGCTTGATTTGTCGGCGTAATATCGATTACTTTACGGACAACATACGTTTTTACATTGATATCTTTTAATCTACGACGCACTGTAGCATCACTAACTTTCTTGCCAATTATCATTTTTGATGCTGCTGCAACTTTTATTGGGCTTATTCTAGGATTTTCCACGACTACACCCAACAATTTCCTGCATTCCTTTACGTTCATGATCAATTTACGTCCAGATCTCTTATTGTTTTCCAAATTTCCTTGGGTGTCTTTTTTTTTACTAAATTATACACGGTTTTTCGTGATATTTTATAGTATTTAGATAATTTTGACGCCGAAATACCGCTTTTGAATTTAGTTACAATTTCACACCTAACCTCAATAGATAACTCCTTTGTTTTAACCATTTTGTAAAGTATTTTTTCTAAAATAAAAACAGAATTACATGACAAGCTCAAAATTTAAATATTTCAACTCACAACTGCACTTACTCAAAGGAATACCAAAAAAAAATTAATTATTTGTATTGTGTAAATACTTTTGTCGCGAAAAAAATGTGTGTAAATACTTTTGACTACTTGCAGGTACCAATTCATTTGCTTCTATTTTGTACGTATGCACAGTTTTCTTCTTCTTTCTTTTTTCGTGTGTTTCTTCATAGATCAACCTTTCCAAGAAAATCAATTTTTCGGCAAATCGCTATCAGCAACAACATTAAAAAAGGTCGCAAAGTTGAATGTGTAAAATTTTATACGTTGTGTAAATACTTTTGACCACCTCTGTATATGTATTTATATTTATTATTTTATATGTATATAGAACTCACCTCGGCCGATTTTGCATAAAATGCTGACCACCAAATATGACGAGCATGTAAATGCCACAATAGTAGAACACCCAAGTCCAGTTTTCCAGCATCCATTTGCGTGTTCGCTGGTGTATGAAATCATTCTCGAAATCAAAGATATAGGAATAGTTGGGTGTCACGCTGATGTCCATATTGATCATTGTGCAGCCGTCTGTTGTGTATTGTGTTTGTTTGTTATATTTAATGGGGATGGGTCTGAAAAGTGATTTAGTGTCGTTAGGTTGGCTTTCAGATTAGGCGCGATAATTCTATAGAGATTGAAAACAATGTGTGACATTCATTATTCAATTGCCAACAAAATTGCGATTTCTTGGTTCTTATCAAAAAATCATAAAATTATATAGCATTCGCAAACAAACATTAATCTTTGGCCCGATTAAATTCTCATCTCTCGACAATCTCTCTAAAAGCAAAAAAAAAAAAAAAAAAAAAGCGCGTTTTGTCACAGCTTTCAGAGAGTGACCTTCCCGCCCACAGATGTGTCCATTGATTTTACATTCTGTAAGCCATGCACACACACACCCACACATATACATATGTACTATGCTGTGAGAGTAAATAGTGAGCGGGAGTAAGAGCTAATGCGCTCTCTTACAAATGCAACTCATTCATGAATGGCGCCTTCTTCCGCATTTCACACCTTCAACAAAACGCAGCTTCAGCTCGTGCCTTGTTCGTGTCTTCCATGCACTTGTCGCACAAGTGTAAAAGAGGGGGAGGAGTCGAAGGGGTGTGGAAGGTAAGGCGCGCGCCAGTCTGGCGGCTGTTTTGGGTCATTCATTCATTCCCTCAATCGTTCAGTCGTGGCGAGTCTCGTGCGGAAAAAGCTTTAGTCGACCAAAAAAATATATAAAAAAAGAAATGTCTAACAAAGCAGAATGCGAAAAAAAAATACCAGCAACTGCAAAAGGCGGTTGTCAGGTGCCGGCGGCGGGTTGGGGGTGGTGTTTTCAAATGCTACTGCTTCTATAAGCAAGGTAATAAGAAAGAAAATAAAAGTAGCATATATGAAAGTGTATATATGGATTGTACATATTTGAATGCCTAATTGCATGCCAGACACGCGACAATTTTGGTACGCACACGAAAACAGTCCTACTCTCGCGCACGCACACACACACACACATACACATGCACACCGATATAGCTCTCACACAAATGCACTCAGGTAATTTAATTTCATTTGGTTGCTGTAAGCTTAGCTTATGAGTATCATATCCGGTTTTTTTTTCGCGGCCCAGCGCTTTCAAAATTTCTAGTGAAATTTTGCTGTTTGCCGATGAAGCAAAGGTTTTTGTTGTCCATACATATGCACAGACATACATACATAAATTTATATCAATGTATGTGTATATGTATGTATATTTGTTTTATGTTGTCACACCACCATGCCGCTACCGACAGCGCTGCCCTGGCAAAAAAACACGCGATTTGCTTCACACTCATCTTCTCGCCCATTCGGGCTTTCATCTTCATTCCTGGCACTTCTCTTCTCATTTTATGCTGAGCGCGCCGACGTAATCGATAAAGTACACAAATACGATAAAAATACATGTGGCAAAAAAGCGAAAATCAAATTTCCTGGTCGCCGCCAACAGCATCATAAAGCCACAATTAAACAATTTACACACACACACACGACACTATCTACTTTAGACGGCAAATAACGTAAAGTAAAGTTAATGTTTAATATAAGTTAAATGCTTTATAACTGATGATATACATGTACATTTACTTTTATGTGTTGTTTTTGTAATATGCTGCCCAGCTTTTTAACGCACGCGCTACGTTTCTTCAGATTTTTCCGCAATGACAACTCTCTCTTTGAGCAGCCGGCGAACCACTGAGCGCACCTGTCTCGCTGCTTGTGTATTTAAGTTTTTATTTAAACAAATTAAGCGAGTGAGCACCAATACCGACGCACGCCCAACTCATTCAGTGGTTATGTTGGTTCTGTTAACGCTAACATTGTTTTTGGTTTTAACATTTTTTGGCTTTGAAAATGTTATTCTAATCGATAGGAATATCGATAGTCAGAAACCACGATTGATATCGATAGCAGTAGTAGGACCGTAGTAAGAATGAATGAACGTTGTGCTTAAATAAGAAATGCAGCCCTCGATAAACAGCTGTTACATCTTGCGCGCACATTTAAAAATGATTGGACACATAAGTTTAATTAAATATTTTTTATTACACAAATTACAATAAACAATACACAGTAAACATAATTGATTGTATAAACCTAGCTACTTATATGTTTAATATTACACCACATTTAATTGTTTCTTCTCTTGTACATTACATATACATATATATTAATTGCTGCATTCTGTGCTGTATCAAATACGTTTATATTGATAAATTCTGCTAAAACTAAGAATCATTTTTATACTAACTAAACCCTGGCAGCTGCTGAAACATTTTACAAAAGGCTCCACAAACAAATGCCGCTTGGCATTAACATTTAATCCCGTTGGCTCCAAACCGAATTGTGTTGCACCTGCCACGCGGTGGCAACAGTAAATTTAAATGCATAAAAAATAATTTCAAAAAAATATTACAAAAATAATTGTAATGTTTGTTTCATATTCATTACATTTGCAGTTGGTTTTTTGTAATCAAAATGCAGCATTTGAGTTGAGTTTTTGTGTGTGTGTGCGTGTGCGTGTGTGTGTGGGTGTGAGTGTGTATGCCCCACAGCTGCCACTGCCTTCAGGAGGACAACATATACTACAATTCAGCTTTGATTATCAATTTTTATATAAATGTTTTTCAACCATTTTTTGTTCGCACAGTTTGTTAAGCAGGATATGTTGGAGTTTTGGGGCGGCTTTTAGGTTGGTTGGTAGCCACGTCAACCGTCAGCACAGCCAATTAAGCAAATTAAACAGATTGTTATCTCGCCCAGACGGGCAGACAGACAGACAGATGGGCAGGCTGACACAGCTTCGTACAATATGTTGCTTAATTCAATCAACGACACATAATTACTTAATTAATTAGATGCACCCAAACCGGTCACACATTCAAATCGGCCATCATTTTCCGAAAATCATTCAACGAGCCATACATCTCAAAGTCACCGCCTCCATTGCCATATGCCTGGGCCTGGGCCCGAACGTGCGCCGGCCTTGGCAACGTCAGCGGCACTGGCAACAGCTCCGGCATCACCGAATGATGCGTTATCAGTGCTCGCAGTGAACTGAACTCCTTGGTGAATCCCTACAAAGAAACAGAAGGCACATAAATAAAACTCTTTAACTCTAAGTCTGAGTTGCTCATCTACCTTAATTTTATAGCCACGTGGCGTGCGGAGTATCAAGTAATGTGCCACACGAGGCGATGGCGGCGGCACACGCAAGGATAATGCAAAGCAACCTGGCTTCGTGCTGCTCTGCCGCACCAGAAAGGCGCCAGGACTTTGACGTGACAACACCTCCAGTGAGATCTCACGCGGTATGCCCGCCTGATACCAAGCGGCGCCCTTCAGCTCCTGCTGCTCGGCCAGACTCAGGTTATCCAGGCGCAATGATGAACCGTTTGCAAACAGCTTTGGACTTGAGTTGGCTGTGTGGTTAGAGGTTACAAATATTTATATGAGTGATGTATAATAAATAAAGTAAATAATATATATAGAATAATTAAATAATAATTAATTAATTCCTTAGCCAAGTCTGCTTATTTCTATGCAAATAAGTCTCTCAGTCAATGCTTATTAGTCTCTACACTTAAGGCTAAAAATGCTATTGAATATCTCTGAAATATTTTGAAATTTCCCGAACTTACCGCTGCATGTTTCCCGCAAATATCTCTTGCTGTTGGGCAACTCCGCTTGCAGACGTTGTGTGGCAGTTTCCAGAGCCGTCAGCGATTGACGACAGGAGTCACCGAATTTGCTTGCCACGTATTTGTCCGGCTCACAGATGGCTTCGTTCACATAGCCATCGGATATGGTCTGTGATGAGCCCGAGTTCAATGAGGAGGAGCAGGTGTTATGCACCAACGGGCGGCTATCCTCGGTGCCACGCAACAATCCAATGCCCATGGTGAGGCGTTTAACCTGAAAAGGATTTTTGGGGGCAAGCCATTGAAATCAATACAATTGCAACACACGGGGAGGGTAAGGGCCAAAAGTTTTTGACGCAATGCAATAATTGCAATTTAGTTTATCCCTAACAGTTCTATGGCCATTATTGTTGTTGCTGTCGGAGTTTTGTTGCCTGCCACAAAAGCCAACAACAAGGAGACGCCTGCAATCGATGTGTAACATTTCTGGTTACCAATAAAATGTTAACTATGTAGTCAGCTGCCTCAACTGCTACATCAGCCTCTACTCTTGCTCCCCCCTCCCCCCTTTCCCACTTAGCTGCTTGCCACACTTTGGCTTTGGGCTGCGGTAAATTACTTTGAAATGAGTTGAAGCACAAAGTTTTTGGGGCTGCTTTTTGTGAGCCCATTTAAAGCGTTTCCAATTAGCAGAGCAATTGCTCAAGTGTTGACGTCTTCTTCCTCTTCATTCCCCTCCCTTGTCCCCTTGCCCAACTGAAATTCCTCTTGCCTTTTAAGTTATTTGCCTAATTTGTTATAATTATGTTGATTTTATGTAGTTGTCTAAATGGAATGAGATTGAACCAAAATGCCTGTTTGATGTGGCTTCCTTCAATGCCAATGGCGCCTATTCAGTTCACCTACAGTCCAGCATAATTATATTTGTATATTGATATTTTCTATGGCTTTGCTTAGACTTCAGTCAGCGTGGCGAATTCAATTCAAAAGATTTACGCATCAAGTGCTATAATTAGTTATTTATTTATGAAAGCACATGCACACATCAAACATCTACTTCATTTAAGATTAACTTCAAGAAAGTATATTTATTATAATTTGCTGCTTTCATTTTCACTGTCAAGTTTGATTGAATTTATCTCTTTGATTTGAATTTAGTTTAGGTAACATTTGCAATAGTATAGTTTGATGGATTTGCTGAACTGTACATTTCTTTTGATGTCTCTGTATGTGCAATTTACTACAATTGAAGCTAATTGAATTGGTACTCAAGCAGTTGCTTATCGTTAAGTATGCAATCAGTGCCAGGCAGGCAGACAGACAGACAGTCAAACAGACAGGCAGGCAACCAACCTAATGCCCCCATTATGCTAATGACATTGGGAAAAGGCTCTCGCAAACTATGCAAAAGTCCTTAGCAAGACAATGCGCTCAAGTGGCACTCGGCAGGCGCTGCTCGACAAATCCTGCTAGCAAAAGGCGTAAATACTAGTACATAAAGCAAAAAAAAAAAAAGAAGGAAAAGCAACAACAACATAAAAAGAAATGAACTAAAATAAAAATATATATATATGCAAGGCAATGCAAGGCAATGCAATGCAGTAGCATAGACATGAAGATGGCAGAAGACAAGGTAGGCGCATTGGGAACAATGGGACAATTGGGCATGGGCGTGTCTAAGTTGAAAGCAGTTGTAAAGTACTTCACTCTATACCCTGCACACAGCACAATTGGGGAAAGCGGTAGTGCAGACTTATGTAATCAACTGGCATACTAGTACTGTTGCTTTATTTACCAGATTAATTTTCGTTTAACTAATTGATAAATTGTAAAGCAAATTATTTACATATATATAATTTCTAAATATTAATTTCCAACCAAGCTATGACACTCTTCAGCTATGTACAGGGTATGGCCTAGTCGAACATAATTTTGTAGTGCAAGCTTAGTTGTTATGTGCTGGCATTTGATTTGGTCCTTTTCGCTATCTCCACCTTTTGTCTGTCGCTTTGTTGGCAGCAAACTTTACAGCTGCAGCTGCAACTGTCAGTTGCTCCTTCTAGGCCTACAGATGTAGCCGTATATATATATATATATATATATATATATATGTATAGATAAGTATTTGTGTTTGTGTGTAGAAAACAGGACACGTGATGGCAACGGCAGAGTTTTGTCGGCATTGTTGCTGCGATTTATGTGTCATAAAGTCACTAAGTTAACGGCATTTGGCTGCCATTTGCCTGACATGCCTGCTGAAACTTTTTCATCTCCCGCTCTCTCACACTCTACGCTCTCCCACTTTACACTGTCTCTTCTACTCTGCCCGCTCCCGTCAGCGCTCTCGCTCTCTCGTTGTGTGAGCAAATGCACTACAAAATGGCGCGTTGCACTTGAGTTCCACAGTTGTTGCTTTTGCTTTTGCTGTTGCTGTTGTAGTTGTTGTTGTTGTTGCCTGTGTTGTTGCAGTTTTGTTTTTGTTGCTTTTTGCAATTGCCGTCGGCGCGTGCCAAAGTGCCGTTAGCTCGTAATTTGCATTTTTGCAAATTAATTTAATGAACGCTTTTGGGTCTTGTTCAGTGGCAAACACTTTTTTTTTGTAGCGTCAAGTGCTTGGCAAATTCCATTTGATTTTTGAGTGACGGCAATTCCTTTGCAGGCTCAAAAGGATTTTCTATTTTATTTTAGTTTTATTTTCTATTTTTACATTAAATTTAAATATGCATTCTGTTTTTACTTTAAAACGAATGTAACATAATTGAAAATACAAAAGCACTCAAGTAGAACAACGTTTACGAATGAGTGAGAGAGAAGAATTGAAGAGGCAAGAGCTTTTAAGAGTGTTACAATGTTTAGGGATGCTTCTTATGAAAGAACTGAATCGCAGGTTTATGATTTTGCAAGCGCAAAACGTTTAAGGATAAGTGACAAAGCAGAAATGAACAACCAAATTATTTGAAGTGAGTTAAAATATTAAAAAGAAACAAATTCAAATAGCGCCAACTATTTTAATTACTTTTTTCAATTTCAGTTTTACTCCAAATAACTGTCTCAACTAGTTTTATTTGTTGTGCGCATCTCAGGAAATCCGTTCTCAATTCAAATTACATTCAATTATGGCAATATTTATCAATATTTGCACATCTTATTCACTTTTCTATGATATTTCTTGTTCGGACAATAAGAAGAACTCTTAAGAAATTGCCAAGTTGTCAATATTAATGATATTGCTGAAAACTTTTGCTACTTTTGTGCCACTTTGATGCTTTTATTGAATTGAAAGACGCCCAAAAGTATGCAACATTTTTTGTTGTTGCTGTTGCAATTTGCTCATTTTTAGCCAGAAAGATTTATTTGCCTTGGCAGCTGCATGGCAATCAGAAATCGCATGAATCGAAGCGAATTGAATCGTATTGCAACGATATTATCAACGTAAGCAGATTTAAGGCAAAAGGAAAATATGATAGGACCCAACAATGAATGATAATGGAAACAGAATGCGCTGGTCAATGGGTAAAGAGAAGGAATCTGGACTTACCAGAGGTGGTTTATCAACCAAACGACGGCAATTATTCATTTCTGTTGGTGAATTGTCCTCCTCGGAGCTGGGCGAGCGTGGCAATTGCTGTTGCTGCTCTGGGGCATGACTGTGTGCGTGGTGGCTGTGCAGCAATTGCAACTGTTCCACGTGATGTCGCGGCTGGGCTCTGGGTTGTGCCGGATGTGTGTGTGTATGTGAATGTGAATGTGAATGTGAATGTGGATGCGAATGATGATGATGATGTTGATGATAATAATGCTGTTGTGGTGCTGTTTGTACTGCAGTTGTTGTTTCGCTATAGAAAGTTACTTATTATTGCATGAATTCCTTTTTGGGGGGGGCAGAAAGAGATCCCAACTTACCTGAAACTAAGCTCCGGCAGCAGTGGGGGTCGACTTGTGGGCGATGGCGTCGTCTCGCCAGTCTCAATGAGCGTTGTCTCCACGGTGGCCGGCGATGGAGATGTTGATGCCGTTGTGCTTGCCGCTGGCGAGGAGGACGACGAGGAGGAGAACGCGACTGTATTGTGTTGCGGCTCGAGACGTAGGCGTATATCCTGCATGGCCATAAGCTTGCCTTGGTATCCTTATAGCATCTGCCAAGTTGAGAATTAAGAATTAAGAGCTGAGTTTTGGCTTGTTAAAAAGTTTGGTTAAACCCTTTTCTTGGCCACAACTTGCAACCCCCCACTGGTCAGTTTAAGTTTATGCAAATGCCTTACACAATTTTTTGAGGCTAAACATATTTCCACTTTTTGTTGTGGAAACGTCTTCTTGGGCGAAAGTTTTGCTTTAAGAGCTCACACTCATGTTGGCTTAAAAGCCAACGATGGCTGCAAACTTTTGTACAACTTTTGACTTATTGAATTTAACTATACACATGTGTGTGTGTGTGTGTGGCCTTGTGCGTAGTTCTGCAAAAGTTTGTAATGCAATTTTAAGCCTTTGCCTATTAGTTGCAAATCGTTTCAAAAGATTTTCAGCATATTAATTTTTTTTTTAAGCGGTTTTTTCGCTTTCCTTTCGTTTATTTTCGAGTGTTTGTTAATTGAAAGCGAAGCTGTTGCAAATTGGGTTAAGGTTGTGGCAGGACTGGACAGACTTTGTTCGCCTGCCTGCCTTGAGGGCAACTTGAGCTTGCCACATCACTTGTTTCCTTGCCGCCATTCACCTACATTCTGCAGTAGGCAGCAGTGCAACAATGCCAAGGCACAAAAGCCTGTCAGTGCCGATAACAAAGGAATTGCAACATTCTAAAGAAGGACGTGCCTTGCGGTAGCCAAGTGAAGACTTGCGTGACTTAAATAGACCCAACAAACAATGAGCGGACTTCAAGAAAAGTTAAGGAATAAAGATTTGTTTAAGCTCGTATTGTGTATACTTTTTAAAGAAATAGAAATCACTGCCTTTTCATCTTGTTTACAGGGTATATGGTGCCTGCTCTAGCCTAGCTGACTGACAATAAAAGTGAATGAAGCGTCTCGCTTAAGCTGCGGTTGAGGTTCTGCTTTTATAATAGAATTCCTTTAGCCAAGTTAAATTTAAGCCATGCAAATATGCTGGCTGCCGTTGCTGCTGCTGCTGTTGCTGCTCTGCATTTAACAAGTATACGCCATGTTGGCTGTGCATTAATTTAACAAACGACGACTACAATGAGACACAAATGTGCTGACATTTGGCACTTCATGTAAAATTTGCTTGCATAAGTTGCTTGCAAAATGTCAGCAGTCACAACGGAAACACTCATAGCAACAACAACAACAACAACAACAACAACAACAACAACAACAATAGCAATAACAACTACAACTGTGAGCAGGAAAACTGGCTTATCTGGCATTATAGTAATTCCATTGCATATTCACTCGAGGCATCTCGGGGCACGCCCAACATGTTCATTTAACTTGTCATACACGAATGCATCAAAATGTTTTTGTACCCACTTGCAACAACAGATAATAACTTGCAACAACAATAACAACAACAACGACAACTACTGCTACAACTACAGCTGCAACTACAACTACATTTTGCAACGTGACAAATTTCATAGCATACTTTTGTGCGTCTTTTATTCAGGCAAACTTTTAACATATTTCTGCTGCTGCACTTTTTTCTGTTGCCTCAAATCAAGTCTAAACTTTAGTTCAATGAATATATATGTATGTTTTTTTTTTTTGGCCAAAGTTTATTTTTATTGCTTTTCTTGTTGTTGGAAAAATGCAAAGTTTTTATCTTTACAGGCAACTGGCATTGCCTAAAAAACACCACCAACAACAACAATAACAAGTTGAAAAAACTGCTACTGCAGTTGCATAATACAAATTGCAACAAGATTGGCCAAAATTTTTGTTTTCATGTTTTGACTGCTTGTGGTTCTGTTCTGGCAATACAGTGGAGCCTGTGTATGTTGAATTTAATAGAGTTAGGCAATGGAAAATTTGCAGGTGCAGAATTTAATTAGTTAAATCTTTAAATGTAGAGCTATTTATTTATAATAAATTAGTTGATTATTGACGTTTTGCATTAGCTAATCTTTAGATAATGTAGCAGCCAATTAATATTGATTTTTATATCAATTAAATTCTATGAAAGTAATTTAAATTAAATTTAACATAAATAAAATAAAAATAATATTATAAAATAATATGGATGCATTTTCATTACTTTTTTATGATTATTATACCCTGTATTTTGTGCAAAAATTATAAGACAGACAATAGAAGGAGTCATAGATCCTATAAAGTGTTTATATTCCTGGTCAGCATTGGGCCTTGTTCATCTGTCTGTCCGTCTCTCCGTCTGTCTATTTAAGCTCCTTGATCTTGGGCAACTCAACAAGTTGTCAACAATTCTATCTATACTCAAATTTTTTTTATAGATGTAGTATTTAAATTACTTTATTATTACTTGTACTTAATAATTATAAATATATTTTTCTAACTCTCCAAATTTTTCTTTAAGCTCTTTAATTTTCTTTTCCTTTGTTCCTCAATTCCTTGTGTTGTTTTGCCTTAACTTCAACATCTAATTTCGTGCAATTGAAATTTACCTTTATATGCTATTTCTTTGCTCTGTATTTTGCGCTGTTTTAGCTGCTGTATTTCGCATTTCCCATTTCCCATTTGCCATGCCAAACAGGGAACTAGACTTGCCAGACAGTACACATATGACTACCTCAAATCCAAGTGCTTTGCTAGTACGATATGTTCTCACTATAAGTTCTTATATTGCTTGCGACACACACACACACACACACACACACACACACACACTCACACACTCACACACACATACAGACAGACATTTGCTTGTTAGTTTATTGAAATTGATATTATGCTGGAGTTGCCGTCAAGCTAACTCCATATAACGATGGCAATGTCATGTGTGTCTCTCTGTTTGTCTGTCTGCCAGTGTTTGCCTTTTTGTGGACACTTTTATCTCAATTTTCATAGAGATTTTGTTACGAAATTCATTGTTAAATCGCTTGGAAATATTTTGGATAGACTCGAGAAGCTGCTGTCCGTGTCTTGATTGCCCTGTGAAAGTGTCATGCCCCTAAGTTTGTTATTATTTTTTATGCGCTTTCAGTTTGTTTTGGGTTTTTTTTTTTTATTTTTCCGTTGAGTTCATAATTTCGTTGACTGTGAAATTCAATCGGCAATTGGGCACACATGGTGAGCAGTTGTTGTAAAGCGCTTATATCAATCAATTGTTGCATGCAACAGCACAAAATGTCAACAGTCTCAGTCTTTCTGCAGTCTTTGAACTTTGAGTTCCGAGTTCCCAAGCCGCCGCTTGGGTGGTCATTGTAATAAAATACCAAGGGCCAAGTTAACAACTGTGCTGAGTGATAACTAACGGTTGCCTGTGTGGATTTGGTATCGTGTCTCCCGCACTGACTCCATCTCTGTCTCCGACTCCGACTCCGACTCCGCTTTCTGTCTTTGTTACGTGACAATCCGCAGCAGAGTTTCATGTGCCGCCAACAATGTGCCACATGCATGCATGTAAGTTGCCGCACCCTGGTCGCTCTCTCTCTCTCTCTCTCTCTCTCTCTTGCCCCCTGCCAGTGGCAACAACTGCCACAATGTGACTGCAGAATGTGCACCGCTTTTTGGCCTGACAATGTGCAGCATAAAGAGACCAAAAAGCAGTCTAACAATGAGACAGCGACAACGACAACTCGCATTGAGTTTTGTCTTCCTTTGGCCATATTAAACTATAGTTTAACAAAAGCAATTGTCAACTTTTGCAGTTCAGTTTCAATTTTCACACATACACAATACTTCAATTTGCAACATTTTGTGGCAATGATTTATGTAGCCTTCACACTAACTGCCATTGCAATTCAATTATGAATTATGCCAAACAATTTCATTTGACATGTTTGCAGTTTGTCTTGATTTGATTTAATGCCTTGGCACCTATGTAGTTACTCTCCTTTGTGCCCACTAATTAAATGCAATGCTCGATTTGTTGTGCTAATGTTGTGTAATTACGGAATGCGGCGACGGCAGCACAATGCGAGAAACGATGGCGGCAACATTCCAAGACGTTACTCATACGACGCGTGTGTCAATAGTAGAAGAGACGGCTATGAAACCACAGCAACAAGAAGCAGCGGCCGCAGTAGCAACTGAGGGCAAGGGCGACTTGCAACATTGTTGTTTAGAAACAGGAGGCAGCAGGCAGCAGGCAGGGGGCAGGCGGCAAGCGGCAAGCGGCAAGTTGGCGTCGTGTCCGCATTTGGCATGCGCAGTGCAACAAAAACCACAATCGCGTCTTTGTTTTGCCAGCTCCTTGTTGTTGTTGCTGTTGCTGTTGCTGTTGCTGCAATTGTACATTGACACCTCATGGCTGCCTCCTTTTTATTTTTGCTTTTTATTTTCTGTTGTTGCTGTTGGTTTTTTTTTTTTTTGCCTCTTAGCCATGTTGCTCTGGCAATGTACATGAAATTTATGTCGCCTAAAGTGCAACGTTGACAATGTGCGCTTGTAATTTGTTGTCGTTGTTGTTGTTGTTGTTGTTGTCAGCACTTGGCCATGGCTATTTAATGATTGTGTCGTGCAAATGCCAAAGCAAAGCAACGAGCAACTTGCAACGTGCAACGTGCAACTTCAATGCTGCCAGCATTCTTCAATTGCTGAAAGAAACTAAAATCGCAAACGATTTTCACGCCCCGCAAGCGGCAGCGGCAGCCTCAGCTGTTGCACTTCGATTTCAACAAGTCCAAAGTGGAAAAGATTGGGGAATGGAGCATTGATAAGGAGCAGGAGCAGGAGCAGGAGCAGGAGTAGGAGAAGGCGAAGGCGAAGGAGAATGAAGCCATGGGATATTCGATGCAAATGTCACATGCAATCATAAATGCATATCGCCCCCTTGTCGCGGCGAGAGGGGGGGGCCAAAAAGTCAAACACTCCCCAAGGCGCCAACGCATGCGACTGTAATAATTTATACAAATGTCTGCGGCTTTTGACTTGCCACTTGTCACCTTTTCCCCAGTCCCCCCCCCCACTCACTCTCTCTCTCTCTCTGTTGCACACTCCCTTGCATCTTATGCCTTGCCACGTTAGCGACAGTTCAATAAAAGTTATGCGACAAACGACGTCTGATGACACAGTTTGTGACTCGTAACGGAGCTTGGGTGAAAGGATGTTGCAAGCTGGTGCGGTGAGTGGGGGGTGGCCAGGTGAGCTGCGTCTCTGCGTAGATTGAAAAACTTTTGCCTCGTTGAAGCTGAAAATGAAATATGTTTCAGCGTTTCACTTTTTTCTCCCCTTCTCTACACACTTCCCTTATTTCTTTTTTGGGGGGCAACTGATGCAAATTGCAAAGTTGAGATGCAAAAGTCTGTGGCATTGGTATCGATAAGCACCTTGGAGACAACTGAAACGCTTGAGAAATGCAGCTTCTCTGTGTCACATGACTTGCTTTCTTGCTGAGATCTTAAGTTACTTTTGCTGTCAACAGTTGACGCAGACAAAGAGCCATGTTTTCTGACAACTTCTCAACTCCACAAAGCGCATAACTTATATGCATCGCATATGGTTTATTGAGCGCCTTTCAATCTCATAACTTCTACAAATATAATTGATTGAGCTACGAGTAGAAGTTATCTATAGATAGTATTACATTTTAATGTTTTTATTTTGCTTTTATTTATGTTTTTATTCTAGAACAATTGACTTTGTAACCAAGTGAATTGTTTAAGTAAATCTATACAAATTATTTAAAGTTCTGTCTATTAAACTGTTTGTAATTAATAACATTAAAAATTATGTTAAATTATAGGAAAATAAAAATCAGCTTCTTTTCATTATTATTGATTTTATAATAATATTTTATAACGTGAAACTAAGGTTAATTTTATTGTTTTATTCTTGGAATGGAATAAAAATTAAAATTGCAATTTTGTAGGCAAGTTAAAGTAGATTCACGTCGACTTTAATCTATCTCTTAAAGCGTTCAAATTGTTTATAAAAAAGTATATTGAATTCCAATATTTTCTTAAGAAAATATTTACCATTGAAAGCACAATTAATAAATTATGCAAGAGCTGATAAAAATTGAAGCTCAAAAGTCGAAGCTAAATTTAATAACAATATTATATCGTATTTTATACAGTACCTCAGTACTTTGTTTTTGTTTAATGCCAAAATATTGCCATAAATTGGTCGAAGTAATGCTATAAAATAGCCATAATATTATGGATTCTTATATGCATTTTGTTTACATTAAATAAGATATAGGCAAATAGGCATTTGCCGCAGTTTAATTAACTAGAAATTGTGCTTAAAAATAATAAAAGTAAATCTAAAAATAATTATAATTACATGTTAAGGATTTGTGTTGACTTTGAATGGCATTAAAGTCTGCAGTTAATTGCCATTCGAATTAACTCGTGCAGCCACGAGGTAATCTGTCGATACTCCGGTCAAGGTGAAGGGCTCAGGGCGCTAATCTTACAAGGCATTGCTTGGGCATGCCACATGCTGCATGTTGCATGCCGCCTGCATTCCATTAATTAACAATTAGTGCCATCAAAGGTGCGGCGGCAACAACAACAAACAGACACACAGACAGGCAGACAGACAGAGCGAAATGTCTCTGATAGAAAGAGTTGGTCAAGGGAGAGGGGAGGGCAATCTGTAAATGAAAGGGCAGTGGCAACTTTTTGATGTGTGCGTCGCGTTGCGTTGCGTTGCATCGGTTTCCTGTGCATCAGGATACAGTAGCTGGGCTGCAACGTAACGTACAGTACAATCAGTTGATAATGATGCGGCAACGCCTGCTGCCTGAATTTGGTAGCAACAACATGGACCGTTAAACAGCAACAGCAGGCGGAGGCGCAGGCGGAAGCGGAGGCAGCACTGTCGGCGAATGGGGCAAAGATCATCAGCGCTGTGGCAAGATCTTTGAGTGATGTCAAAAGATGACAGCGATGACGATGACGTTGCGGCCACTTGATGACTTGTGTAATAAGTGGAAAGAATCTTGTCGAGAAACAATAACTCGTTGCCTTTCGTTGAACTTGAATTTCAGTGTTGCATGTTGCATCTCGCATGCTGCATGCAGCAGCAGCAACAACAACAACAACAACAACCACGACAGTTGAGTTAATGATGGCCTCTCTTGGCTTGGCTCTAGTAGATCGCTCTCTGTGGCTTCGCCTCGTTGGTTTACCTAGCTCCATTCGCAGCCAACTGTGAGCTCTGTGCGCCTGTTAACTTGGCCATGAAACATTCGATGCTCTGGCAAATTTCACAAGCGGCATTGGAAAATTGTGAAAAAGTGAGTTGAAAGAAGACAAAACACACTCACACACACAAAGCCGGCTAGCTACGTGTTTTTCTTGTTTTCTTTTGGACCGCATCTACGCGATCTTGAGCCCGATTCTTTGTACTCCCCACTTGGTCCCTGTTCCATAGAGGAGTAGTCTGTGTTTAGTGCTCAGTGCTCAGTTGCTGGAACTTGTTTTCTGTCCATATTTGTGCGTGGCGTCGGCGTCTACGTCTGCGTCGGCATCTTAACCGCAAATCCTTTCGGATATGAATTGAATTCATATATTATTTATGATCTGTTTATTTTTATTGTGCATGCCAGATGATTATGATTGCAATGATGATGATAATGATAATGATAATGCTGATGTTGATGTTGATGATGATGTTGGGGATACGTTGCTGGAAATTGTTGGCTTTACTGTGCGCCCTGTTTGGTTTTGCCGCTTGGTTTGCTTGTGGCATGGTGAATGTTATGCCTGTCAGAAATGAGAAAACTTCTAATTGGAATTGCTAATCAAGTTGCGGCAATTTCGGGTGATTCAGCCGGAGGAAGTGTTGGGCTGGCAAAAGCTGATGGATTGTTGTAAAACAGACGAGCAACAGACAGACAGTCAGCGAATTGAGAGAAGGCAATAGTGAAAGATAGGGAGAGAGATAAAGAGAGAGAGAGATGGTAATGGAAATGATATTCGTTTAGAATGGGCTAATATGAATATGAATAGATTCAAGTTAAAATGGAGAGAAATAGAGAGTGTGATGGGAAGAGAAAGTAAAGAGTAAGAGAATGTGAAAGAAAGATAGTGTTGGAGATATCAGACTTTGTGAATGAATTGAATGAGGAATATAACTAGGAAAAGGAATAAGAATCCGCATACGAATAGGAATATGCATAGAAATATGAATAGGAATAGGAATAGTAGTAGAAATACGAGTAGGAATAGGATAACGAATAGGAATAAGAATAGGAGTACGAATAGGAATAGGAGTAGGAATAGGAGTAGGAATAGGAGTAGGAATAGGAGTAGGAATAGGAGTAGGAATAGGAGTAGGAATAGGAGTAGGAATAGGAGTAGGAATAGGAGTAGGAATAGGAATAGGAGTAAGAATAGGAGTAGGGATAGGAGAAGGAATAGGAGTAGGAATAGGAGTAGGAATAGGAGTAGGAATAGGAGTAGGAATAGGAGTAGGAATAGGAGCAAGAATAGGAGTAAGAATAGGAGTAGGAATAGGAGAAGGAATAGGAGTAGGAATAGGAGTAAGAATAGGAGTAAGAATAGGAGAAGGAATAGGAGTAGGAATAGGAGTAGGAATAGGAGTAGGAATCGGAGTAGGAATAGGAGTAGGTATAGGAAAAGGATATAGGAATAGTTATATGGGAATACAACACCGTTAGATATCAATTACATAGTTAATCAAAGTGATCGTTGTGGGATACAACATTTCTTTAAACTTCCTCACATCAACAATTTCAACTGTATGGCCAATTGTTAACATAGCCTAGAGATATAACAATCTGGCAACCTTGCACTCCATTACAAGGCACTGTCTGTCCTGTGAGCAGAGAGCGATATTGTCCGTCTGCAATCTAGCGACTCTAGCTCTATTCTTAGCGGCCAATATCCAGTTCATCCGGACTACAGAGCAACAGCAGCACCAACAACAGCAGCAACAACAACGACTATTACAACAGACAAGAGACTACAGACTGAAGACGGGGACGCCCCACACGACGATTCTCAAAGTAAATCGTTGGCAGAGAGTTTTGTGCCTTGATTGCCCCACCGCGTTGCCTGTCAAGTTCCGCTCTCAACCCGCTGAACCTGCTCCAGCTTCAGCTACAGCACATGGCCTTAATAGTTTGATATGTCTATGTGTGTGTGTGTATATATTTCACATACTAACAGCAATGGGGACATGGTGCTCTGTTGGTTATTACGATTATTATTGTTGTTGACATGCCGCTCGACTCTGACAGCGTACAATTTAGTGGCCTTTCCGCGGTTTCCTGCATTGTTCGCCATCTCCATTGAAATGTTATTCCCACAATAGAAGCAACAACAGGCGCCTACTTAACCACAGTTGCTGCCTCCACTTTCTACAATTCCAATCCGTGCACCCCTTTCAAGTATCTAAAGTATGTGTTCTCTGGGTGTCGACCTCTCTCTCTCTCTCTCGTCTCTCTCTCCTCCTTCTTGCCAAGTGCCTGCCATGGCCAAGACAGCTGTCCCCAGTCAAAATTCAAAGCAATTAGACCGCCAAGTGATCGGAATCACATCGCAACACATCGCATCCCATCTTATAGCATCTTGCAACGGAGGCACACACACTTCACAGTTGATGTTCCTCAAGTGCAGCTTTTACACTTGTCTGCCGTTTCGAGGCAATCGGAAAACTGAACAAAAAAACTGCTTTCTAATGGCGCTTCAAAGTTTAAGAGTTAAGTGTTTTTTCCGGCTCAATTTTATAAATGCATCCAACTACAACAAGCATCGGCAATTTACGAGTACAGCAATCTTATCCGGTAATCGCTAAAGAACTGAGTTATTAACTTAACACATTCTTAACAAATTCTGCAGCAGATGCGGACATTCTTAAGCTGCATTTCTTAACGGATTCAAATGAAATATTCAGTATAGAAAGAACTTTTGCAAATGCAAGAGTGTGTTGAGTTTTATTCTAATATATTTTCAATTGTTAATTAAAAAGAGAGTTGCACGCTGAATAACTGTTTTGTTTTTTATCAGAACATCATGAAAATTTCAAGATAAACGAAGTATATCTAAATACTTGTAGCACTGGCTTACTATGCTTGTGTGTTAGATATTACAATAGTAAGGCTTAGCTTCGTATTGCAGCCAGAAAACTTACTAACTTGCTTAAAGGACTTAAGCAAAATGAAACTCGCAGACAGCAATTGATGGTTAATGTATATTATTTATAGAAAATATTAAAGAAGTCGTATATCTATCGGAAAATCATATATATCAATCTTTTATATAAATAGGTAATACATTTAAATTTCTATCGCTCTGTTAATGTGTTAACAAGTCCTTAACTTAATTTCGAAATATTAATAAAAATGTAACTTCTGAGTGCCTTATTTTCCCTGCTTCTCATCCTTATAACGAATTTTCTCGCATTTAAGCCAAAGTAATTTAGGTTTGCAGAGCACACAACACACAACATAGGGGAAAAAATAAAAATTGGGTTGCTAAAAATATTTCATTATGAAATTGATGCTGGAGAAACGTACCCAAAAACATGATGAGATATTTTTACAGAGTGTGCTTGTGTGTGTGTGTGGTGTGTGTGTGTGTGTGGTGTGGGTGTGTGAGTATGGAATGCAATTAAAATGCGCGCTGGGTTGGATAATGCAGCTATATGCTTATATGTGCTTATACTATCTGGCACATGCGAGCAGTTAGCATGAAAACGACGAGCAACATAGAGAGCAAGAAGAAGAGAAATAAAAATAAAAAAAACGGAAGCTGCAAAAAGAGTTAAAACTGTTTAGCGGTGCTTTCCGTGCGGCTTTAATGATAATGAAGATTATGCCGCTGCATTGGAGAAGCTGCAATGAGGGGAATAGCGGAGAGAGCAGAGAGGCAGAGAGTAATCGCAAGGATGAGGATGTGAATGTGGATGTGGATGTAGATGTAGCAGTAGGAAGCGAATGCGGATGCTGTTGATGTGTTGGTTGTTGGTCTCGTTGTTATCGTTGTTGTTGTTGTCGTTGTATGCATAATGAAATTGTAGCTGAGGCTGTGCTGCAGCTCGTGTGCTGTTTTGGCAGTGGCAAAGCTGCTTGCGGCTCTGCTCTGACTCTCTGGCTGTGCCACATCTATCCCTGCCCCTATCCCTATCGCTCTACCTGCCATTGCAGTTCCTGTCCCTGTTACACAACCCTGCCCAACAACGCGAGGCGAGTGCTTCAACTTCAACTTGAAGTGGCTCTTAACGGGAAGCGTTTCGCATTGCATGGCTCTGGCGTTTTAGCATATTGCGAACCAGTAAAAAATGATGTAAACAAATTTCAAAGAAAACAATTTGGATAATTACATTATTTTGATGAAGAGTTACAGTTGCATGTGCATAAATAAGCTGCTGACTCTGAGCTGGGCGTCTGAGGCATGCAACGTCGTACTCAACGCAATCACTTTTGGCTGTGTGGTCGTATATTATTCAGCAACAGTTAAATTCAACTGCAATTTGCAACATGTTTTGTTGCATCAATCGAGCATATAAATATATATTTTCGCCACTCTAAATTGAATTTGTTTAGTTTAACTATACAAAAATTCGTACTCAACTGACATAAATTTCATTTATTTTTATTATCAGTTAAAATGGCAAAACTTAATTGCCCTGTTCCATATTTGATAACCAATAATTTTTGCTTTGACTTGGCTTCTTTACAACTGGATGCTTGTGGCATTGATTTTTGCAGGTCTTGCCACAAATGAATAACCAAAACAATAACTGCGGGGCAACAACAGCAACAAAGTCAGATAGCATTTCATTATGTGTACAGCATTTCCACTTGACTAGCTTTTTTTGCCAGGCGCAACTTACACCTGCCTCTGCCACAGCCTCGGTTGCTCAATTCAATTGCAAAATAGTCCAAATATTGCTGCCGGCATCAATGTATTCAATTATTATTATAAGCCTTCGCTGGCTGCTGGGCCACGCCCTACGGCTGGCAGTCGCCCCTCCCAATGACGGGGGCTTTGGGAGATGGTGGGGTGTAGCCTTTTCAAATTGATTTGCCCAAATGCTCAGTCGAGCCTAAGCGAAGGCACAGCGCAAATTGCTAGCCAACAACGAGAATGGCCAAAACAATTTTCCAGCATTTACATAATTTTCTTTTGTTGAAAAAGCCGTTTGGAAATGTAAACTCTTTTCGATGTCTGCCGTTGCAGTTGCCTCGTTACGCTTTTGATTTTTTCTTTCTTTCTTTCTTTCCCAATGAATATCGTTAGCATTTCATTAAGAGGCGGTAATATTACAGCATGTCAAATTCCCTACTAAAACCCTCTTCATACTCAATCGCCTGCCTTCTCTTGCCTTGATTTTCTACGATCTCGTCTAAATATTTATATGTCTAAAGCTCATAAACATGCCATTTCAGTGGAGTTTTTTTTTTTGGGGGGCAGCAGGTTTATTGAATCTCCAGCTGGGATTGTGATGAACTTGGGAGAGGATTCAGTGAGTGAGATTCAACTGCATCATTGCTTTGTCTCTGCTGCTGCAGCTGCGTCTTTTGATTGTCTTTTAATTAAGCAACATGCGCAAAATACAATAAAAATGCTCAAAAAACTGGTTTCTGCTCCATTTTCTGTTTTACCTGCAACTGCTGTGTGTGTGTGTGTGTGTGTATTTTCCCCTACAATTCATTTCCTTGTCACTATTTCAGTTCCCACTCTTTGTCCATTTTGACATCATTTCTACCTGCCCCATGTCTGTTTGCCCCGTTTGCTTTATGGCTGTCAAATTTGTTGCTTATCAACGCTCGTACTTATCTACCTGTCCGTCGTCTGTCAACAAGCAAGAGTCTATAATGCATTTCGAATGCAGGGGAAGTTTACCATCAGATTGCTTATCTTATTGGACCAAGCAAAACGTGCAAGAAGTCTCTTAATTGGATCAAGACAGTTGATAAAGTTGTAACTGTTGATAAGGGCAATGAATCCCAATTGAAGTCTTAAATAGTTGATGGAAAAAATTACGTTTTAGCTTATCGCAAAAGCCTCATAAAAAGTCCAACATTACAGCAATTGCTGTTGTAGATTGAGAGAGAAGATTTATATAGATAGATAATCAAATAATAGAAGCAACAATTTCTGGCAACTTAGAATTGAATTTTAATTAGAATTTATGGTTAAAATATACATTTATAGCTATTTAGACTGCACGATAGATATAAACACGTTTAGCTAATGGGCAATTTGTTAAACAGAAACTTAAGCCGCCTGTGAATTTACGCAAGACCCTTAAAGTTTCCCATAGACTCGACATATGAGTTGACATGACTTCCTTTTGGTTGGTGTACAACACCAACACAAGACACAACACACAACTATCGAGTCACGCTGTTGACATAACTTCAGTTCATTTCTGTGACACGACAACTTTACAACTTTTTGGCCATGTTGTACTTGGAAGTCATTTGCCTTAATTCGTCTGTCCAAATTGCTATTTATATGCATCGCCCTCGCTTTTAATTTGTGCTGCAAATCACGAGTCTCCCCCACAGCCATATTCAGAGACTACGATTACGACTGCGACTGACTCTCGCCATGCTATTCATATCCTCCGTGTAGACCAAAAAGTCTTTCTGGGCCCAATCGCCAAACAAAATCAACAGGTGGCGCACATATTTCAACATGAAGCTGCCCAGGCAGGCAAACCGACCGAAATATCAATAAAAATGCCATTTGTTGCGATTGCGCCGTGCCACGAAACGAACTGAGAACTGAATGCTGAGAGCTGAGAACTGCCCCGGCCCCGGCCACATAGATAATTTGCAACCATCATGCCCCGCACATTGGTTGCAACTTCAGTTCGCTTTTCATACCCTTGCAGCAGGTTTAATAAGTTCTTTATGATGTTTACGCGGCGCCAAGCTCAAATTAAATCCAAACGTTTCAGCCAAGATTGTTCAATTAAAACTTTTAAATTATTACTTTAATAATAGTTGATTAAATTGTTAGCTAAGCTATTTGTTTATGGATTTGTGGGCCCATTTAGAAGCATTCATTTGGATTAAATAAATATTGAAGTAATGAAGAATCATTTAAACAATTTGTATTATTTATATTTCATTTGATTTATTTAGCTAATAAATTAAATTGGTTATTTATGTAGTTTTATATTAATTTATGGTTTAATTTTTATATAATTTAATAAGCACAAATATAATTGAAAGTAAGAAAGTAAATAAATGTAGATATATGAATAATAATTGACAAATAAAATGTAACTTCCAAATTTGCTGGACAATTACTTTTAATAATAATTAATATTGATAATTTGTAATTGAAAATAAAATTCGAATATATAATAATTATCAAATCTTAATATATTTGTCCATTATTTTCAAAAAAATGTGCAATGGGATTTATATTAAAAGAATTATTAATATTATTAAATAAATTGAATTTTTATTTATATTGTTATTTTTATTTATATAGTATATTATTTATATTAATAGTTATTTAGATTTATATTTATATTTATATCTAAATTTTATATTCTCTATTAATTGTACTAAGTGTATATCTGCTTCGGTTTGTACAAAACATAATTCGTTGTTGGGCTTTTTTCATTGCTTGCATTGCATTTAATTTATTGGCAACACTTTGGCTCGGCTGCTGCATTTAAACGACAAGTGTTGCAAATAAAAAGGCAAAATTAAAGCGGTGCAAATTAGAGAAAAAAATCGGCAACCAGCGGCGACGTCAACACCGGAGGGGCCAAAAGTGCCAGCAGCCGGGCTAAAAACTTGTTTGCAGCTAAAAAACTATTAAAAAAGCGCTGCGATTGCAGGCCACGCTTTGTTGTTGCTGCTGTTGCTGCTGTTGCTGTTGCAGCAAGTGGCTTTTGGTACGGTGCTCGCTTAATAAAGGCAACAAGGGCGAGCGGACCAGGCGCAGTGGGGTTAGAGTCAACGCCAAAGGCCAAAAAGTGTTGGCAACACAAACAAACAAAAAGCGTTGCTCCTGCTGCTGCTGCCTTTGCTGTTGCTGTTGCTTTAGTGCACACCAGCAACATGTGTAGTTGCCGTTGCCGTTGTGTGTGCAAAAAGCCCAAAATGAAGACATGAGCCACAACAACAATAACAACAACAGCAGCAACAACAACAACGAGGACGATGACGACCTTCTTTTGTAAACGCGCTACATAATTGCAAGAACTGTTGCTGTTGCTGTTGCTGTTACTGCTGAGCTAACGAGTTCGGGTGCAGGCTTGTTGCAAGCTTGAATTGCCTCTTGCCACTGACAGTTGAGAAATTAGAACGGTTTTTGGTCTTTCAAATCACATGCACGTGCGTCGAGTCGAGTTAAGTTCACTCTGTGTCTCTCTCTGTGTATAATTGGCAGCGGTTTGCAGGTGTGGTGTGTGTGTGTGAAGTGACTGTTGCTGTTGACTCTCGACTGTTGTCTAAGGTCGGCAAGTCAATCAAAAAGCCCTGCCAAAGCTGTGTTTAATCAAAGCTACATACAGTGCTGATGTACAGAGAGTACCCCCACCCAGCTAGCTACCCTACCCTGTCCTGTTCCATTATCTTTTCCATGTTCCGAAAACATTATTGTCGCTGCGTTTGCACAAATCGTCGTCGGTAAAGTTGCTGTCATGTTTGTGTTTGTTTTTTTTTTTTTTGTTTTTATTATCTGTTTTCTGTTTTCATCTTGGCCGTCTCCTTTGCTTGGCCAGCCCTAAAAGTCTTGGCTTTGTTTCTTCTCGGACTGCGTAGGTGGACACTTGGTGCATGTTGTTGTTATATTTGCGCGCTGCGTGATTGCTGCGTGTTGCACGTTGTTGTTGTTGTTGGTGTCGCTGTTGCCGTTGATTATTGCCTTGTGACGCATATAAATCGCAGTGCTTAAATCTCAAGCTAAACTTGTAAATTAAAACCTTAATGAGTCTGCATGAATCGTGGTTTGCTGTTGCTTTGGCTTTGGGCCATGCTGTGCGTTGCTCTCGTATAATTTATGCGCCTCTTTAAACGATTCTACATTTAAAACTGAAATTGTTGCAGCTGCGACTGAGTGTTGTCTCCACATATTGAGAATGCTCTTAAATGTTGTGGACTAAGCAGATAATAAGCTCTGCTCTATTAGATTTCTCAGTTTGAAATCAAGTTGCATTCCAAAAATTGCTGCTAGCAACAGTTGTTGCTGCTTGTTGCTATTGCTGTTGCCGCCGCAATCAATTGCAGCTGCAGCAACTGAGGCTAGCGTGTCAGCTGACACGTTTTTAATTTCCAAGCAATTAGTTTTCTTTTATTTTGTATTTGTTTTTCCAATTCCAATCACAGGCCAAATGAAGCTCACATGCGAAGGAGCCTGCATAGAGCAAGACCAAGCGCAAAAGCTGGATTCAACTGGAGGAGATTGGGACTTGGGGAGAGACATGTGGGATTGGTAGTGCTACCCGCATTGTCGATTACCTTAAAATGATTACTTTTTGCTAATTAATGCGCTGTGAATTTTCTCACGCTTGGGAAGCCCCAACACACCGGGGAAACATGAAACTTGTTTTCTTCTTTTGCATTCTGTTGGCCAGCAAAGTGTAACAGTTAAGAGTCGCATTTTTTCTCCACTCTCTCCCTCCCTCTCTCTCTGTTCTTTCTGACTTCCTCAATATAATTTGCATAAGTTGTGTATGTCAAGTTGATTAATTTAAATGGCTTGTTAGGTCTGCACACGCGATTAGACGATCATGTTTTGAATAATTACACCAAATAGTTTAATTATACCAACCTTCTAGAACATGGCTTTATGGCTATCAGCTATATCCGCTTTGGCAAACCGTCTAAAGCAACAGGTTTTCCTTAAACCGTTTTGCATAAATTGCCTTCAAATGTTAATTAATCAACGTTTATGTTTGCTTAGAAATTATTTAGCTAAACAAGCATTAACAAATGCCAATCAAATGCTATTTTTTTTTGTTTGTTTTATACTTTTTATTAACTATTTGATTTAAACAATTTTGCACTTAACACTGTGAAACTTTATAAATCATTTACACAAATTTCAAATGTATTATGACATGAACCTAATGACAGCTGCACCTATAAGGCTGAGTAGGCACCACAGCGATGCACAAACAAAGACAACGACATCGACAGCGGCAACGACAACGGAGTAGTAACTCTTTTTGACGACACCAACGATTTATTCACTTGGTTCCCCCGTTTTTGATACCGACTCCGACTCCGACTCCGATTCCAATTCCGATTCCGACAGCGACGTTCGCTTCCGCTGGCTAAGCGTAAACGACTAAAAACGGCCACATAAATTTCAATAGGCCAGGCAGTCAGCCAGGCAGCGGTGGCTCTGAGCCAGCAGACACAGCCAGCAGCTGACGTCGACGCTGCACAGTGGGCCACATTCGTTAGCAAGCGTTTAACGCTAAATGGTTTTATTTATTTTATAATAAACGTTTATTATGTTCATAAATGAAGTTAAATAATCAAATTTAATTTTAGATGTAAATAAATAAATAATAATAATACAAATATAATTAAATTATAATTAAATAAATAATAATAATACAAAAATAATTAATTTACTCAAAATAATATTTAAAAAAAAAAAAACAAATTATCTTGTATCTTAAAACATATGTGCTAAATTAAGTAAATCAAAAAAAAATAGTTGACACTACTAGAAGAAAAATATTATTTAGTTTAATGTTTCATATTTTTTATTTTTTATATATTTATCGTTAAAGAATATTCTCTAAATTCTATTACCATTATTTATTAAATCTGTTTTTTTTTTAATATTTACTAATATTTATTAATTGAATTCTCTTTACGTATTCTGGTTATTTATTTAATTGGATGATAATTAACTTGAATTATAAACATCAAACTTGTATATAGAATGTAAATACATAGCGCTAACTTTGGAGTAACTAACATTTGCTGTTGTACCACTGTGCATTCAACAACCAGTTTCCTTCCATTCACATGGATATTGTTTGTGGAACCTAAGTGAAGCCTCACTTACACTGCTGCTTCTCAAAGTGTGCGTGTGTGTGTATGTGTGTTTATGTGTTTGTATAGGGATCCTAAAGAGGGGCACAGTTACAAGTTTAGGCTTCCAGCATCCACATAGACGACAGCCCACGCCGTCGACTGCGCTACGAGGCTGAGCTGCCCTTATCTGTAATGATAACAAGTCGTTTTATGATAGCAAACGCTAGCAGAGTTTCATAAATTTTTAGTGGCACTTCTTGGTTAAAGGTAAAGTGCATCTAATTGCTAATTGTTGTTGCTTCTCTCTGAATGTTTATTTGCTGCTTAATTAATTGATGACTTTATAGAACTAGCTGTTGGATAATTAAAGTTGCGTTTACTGCACTAGAAGACTATAAACGTTAAATGTGCAAAGTATTTCTTACGATTGTGTGTGGGGGGTTATAAAAGCATAGAATATGATGAGAGGAATGCCTGAAATGTTTCTAGAACGAGAATACTTGATTTGATTTTATTTGAGAAAAGTTCAAGCTTTCCATTTGATATAAATGTATTTGCTCGTTTGCGCCAAAAATTAATTAAAACTGCATTTAAAAATGTTTGCAACATTACGTTGCGACCGCCCAAAGTGCCCCATTGGCAGGCTGACTGTGGATGCTGAAATCAAGTCAAAGACGCACACAGCAAATTCTCTCGTAAATACCAAATAGCAACAACAGCAACAACAACAGCAACAGCAACAACAGCGGCAGCTAAAACAGCTGCGACAGCAAATCTTTTTCCACTTTTGCACAACTCCAAAGTATTTACAAGCATCGTTCGCAGTCGCATCTAAAAATGTTTGGCATTTGGCAACACGCACCAATGAATAAATAGTCGAGGCTGGAGCAGGCACGCCAAGAGGGAGCCAGAGAGAGAGAGAGAGAGAGAGAGAGAGAGAGGGGGAGACAGAGAGAGAGAGAGGAAGAGATGGCGAGTCAAGGGAGGAGTGCGGCAAGAAGGCAGCGAAAATGTTTGGATTTCAAACGAGCTCATTTTTTGCGTGCGTGGCTGCATTTCAAAATGATTTGCAATGCGGTGGCTGAAGTGGGGGTGCCGCCAATACATAGTGGGAGGGGGAGCGACAGTTGAAAGAGGGAGACAGGAAATGCAAGACGGTTTTAGTTTAGGTTTTTCCCGCTGTTAGCTTGAACTCAGGCAGGCAAGCGTAACATGTCGAGAGACCGCAGACGGCGTGACTTGGTTGAGGGATGAGTTATCGAGGCGACCACGCGTGAGTGTTAAGTCCGCATGTGCATAAGTTTGAGTGTGTGGGTGCATGCAGCACACTCATGTTGCACAGCAAAGCAACTGCAGCTGCCACATTGCTCATAATTTATGACAATACGGCGAAGTGTTGACTGATAAGCGCCTTCGTTTTGGGCCAAGTTAGAACCGTACCAAAATAGAGAAAGCAAGTCAGCGAGCCAACAACTTAGACGCAATGCAATCTTTTTCAAATCTTTTCTGAGTGGCAACATATGGCAATTGTTTGCAATTTCCCAGCAGCAACATTATCAGTGACTAGCCACAGCAGCAGCAGCAGCAGCATTAACAGCAGCAACATCTTCAGCTTAAGCACACTCACATTCACATCCACACGAAGTGCAGACAGAAGCCGAACTTGTACATACGAAACGATGTCGTTGTTGCTGCCACGCGGTTTTGCGTGCCACACGTTGCTAGCTGCCACACAGTTACTGCTGCTGTTGTTGCTGTTGCTGCTGCTGCTGCTGCTGCTGTTGCTGCTGCTGCTCTTATTGCTGACATCCACGTGCAGTTCATTGCTGTGCGCCGCATCAGTTGGCAGCGTGTTTTTTGTCGCCGCGTCGACGTCAGCAGCAATGGGCGACATGGCAACATTGCTTAGTTGCACATAGCTCGAATGTTGCCATGGCATCCAAATGTTGCTGAGCTGTCAAAGCAAAACTAGAAAAGCAGATCAACAGAGGAGAGAGAGAGAGAGTGAGAGAGAGAGAGAGAGCGAAAGAAATGTTAGAGAGAGTAGCACAGATTATCTGTGACTGTGTTTTGCTGTTGTTAAGCTAAATTGTTTTTGACTTGTGTTTATAAACTCTCGAATGACAGCTCAATGTTAGAAGTCAACATGAATCGAGTCTTAACTTTTAGTTAGTTTCTTTTACTTAGTAAATTCTTACAGATTAACTTAGAGCAGTGAGTTTATGTGCAATTCAACGTGTTCGTTATAAAGTTAATCGATTGTCAAATACTATTTCTAAAGCTGTGTTAACTGAAATTAATTCTTAACGTGTAGTTAGTTTCTCTTACTTATAATATTCTTACAGATTAACTTAGAAATTCTTAGTTGATTTTAGAAAAATTTAAGCCTATTTTCACGTGTTTATTGTTAAGTTAATAGACAAATTGTTGTGCCGATGTCAACTCAATTCAAGTCTTAACTTCTAGTTTAACATGGTTATAGTTTATCTTCTAATTCTCTAATTCCATAATCTATTTCTATTTGCTGATTGTAAACTTAACTTGCTGTAAAATACAATGTCAGCGTATAAGCCAACTGAAACTAAGTCTAAACACAGAGCTTTATTTAGTTAGTTCCTTCCTAACGAATTCATTGCGATTAACTTAGAAATGCATTTGTATTCACAGTTTCCCATGTTAATTCTAAAGTTATATATTTTCTAAAGTAATTTTCAATGGCATAAATAAATACAGCTTGGCCAACTAGTCAAAACAAATCATAGCAGAGTAAAGCATCATTGTATTGACAGTAAACAAGCTGAATATTTTGTAGAACTGAAGATTGGCCAAACAAACAAATATAGTTTTCTGAGTTTTAACTTAAATAGATTTTTTGCCCTTTGTGGCTGTTGGCTTTATGCTTAGCCATCAGTCTGCAGATAATGGCCAAAATTAATGATGCCGCACAGCTTTTGGCTTGGTGAGCTGCTAATGAACTCTCGAGTCTGGCAACAGCCTCCAGGAAATAATTTACAGATGCAACTGAGAATGTTTGCCATGTGTTTTTTTTTGGGCCAACACAAACAGTCAACTGTCTGTGGACTTATGGCTTATGCCTAGAAGTTGTTTTGGTTTTCGTTTTTATTTTTTTTTTGCCAATTTGCATGTATAATTGGCTTGGCTAACCACATGGAGGATGATTAAGCTTGGACGGTTGACAGTTAAGGGTGCAACTCATCTTTGATATGGGCTTAATTGCTTGGTGCGAAATTGGGGGGAAAATATGTGGAAAGAAATGCCTAAGGGGGGGCGTGTCCTGCATACGCCTTAAATGCGACAACAAATGCGCCCCTAAGTGGCAGCTTGCAGCATGTTTGGGGCGTGCGCTTCAATTTTTGGGGAAGGCATAAATTAAAGTGCCACAAAATAAATGAAGATTGCGGCACAAAAAGTGAAATTTCAATTAATCATTGTGAGGCAAAGGGAAGTGGCAGTCAAAGAAACAACCAGCAGAGAGTGAGATGGAGAATTGAAGAGAGAGAGCGAGAGAGAGTTGTGTGTATACAGTTTCAGTTAACACTTTTGCCTGGCGGCCGCGATAAGATCAAAGATCAGGCAACAAGTTCAACTTGGCCACAATTCGTGTTGCCATTGTCTGTTTGTTGCCGTTGTTGTCGTTGTTGTCGTTGCTGTTGTGGCACGCGCGCCGGCGCAGGTCAAAAGCGTGCAGTCTGAAAACGGTAGCCGGCAGACATTGCAACACGCTGCATGCCCCATGATAAATGCGCCCCATAGAATCTGTGAATGGTTGTTACACTTAATGTCTGCCTCTGTTGCGATGCTGCCTGTTGTTGATGCCACACTGTCAAGTGTTGGCTGTTGCTGTTGCTGTTGCTGTGGCTGTTGCTGCAGCCGCTAATGTTGTCAATTTAGCACAACATTTGCCTGCCATGTTATTATGAATTTGCAACGCTTTCATGCAACATTTGCGAACGCAATTAGTTGCATTTATAATTGGGGACGTGCTCTCCAAATCTGTTGCCCTTTTTTTAAATATATATTTTTTTTATATAATCTTTTTTTCGGGGAGTTTGCAACATGTTCGAACGCTATAAATCAATTTGGCGAAAGAGTTGTTCCAAAAGGGAAACATGCAAAAATGCTGCAAAGGTTCAAGCTACACAGACAGTTTAATGCGCTGCAATTAGAGGGTATTTCGATATAAATATAATAATTTAGTTTACATGTGATTTGTACTGCTTATTGATAAAGATTTCAATTAGTTTATATTGTTGTTGTCACATTTTCATTAATGCATTTTTGTTTTTGGTCGCAACTCCCCAAAACTTGGTCAAGAAAAGTACAACAAAATTGGCAATGCGAATTAAAATTTTATCGACAACAATGTTGCGGTCGCTGAGCAATAAAAATTGTTACGCTGATGAACGACATGACACCAGCAGCAGCAGCAGGCGGCAGCAGCAGCAGCAGCAACCGATCGACCGCAGGAACAAGCAGCGGCAACAGCAACAACAGCAACATCAACATCAACAACAACACAGGTTTGTCGTTGCTGCCAGTGGACCGCATCGCGAAATTCTTCCTTTTTTTTTTATTACCTTTATTGTGTTGTTGTTGCTGCTGTTGTCTTTGTTTTTGGGATTTTGTTTGGCTGCTAAACTCAAAATGAGAAATTGCTGCTGCCGCTGGTGCAATTTTCATGGTTGACCTCATTTTGCAGCTCTGTCGTTGTTGACTTTGTGGAATATTTCGTGGTAGCAACAGCAAAAGCAACAGCAACGCATCATGTCAGGACAGTCAGTCTGTCAGTCAGTCAGTCAGCCAGTCGGTCGGTTGGTTAGTCGGATGAGGATATGGATGTGGATGTGGATGTGGATGTGGATGCAACGACCGACAAGCGACGACAACATGAGCTGGGCACGTCAGCGTCTGTGACAATTTGTCGCTAAACAATTTTTGGGAACCAACAAAATTGTAAGTTGACGTTGTTGCTGCTGCTGTTGCTGTTGCTACAGCACTTGTTGTTGTTGTTGTTGTTTTAGGGCGAAAATTCAATAAATAAAAATGTAATTACGTGTTGAACAGAAAAGAACCAAGCACTGCGGCAATTTGATGTATGAGTTCGGCTTAAAACTTATATAAATAAATTGGAATATAAGTAAGGTATCCCATTTCATGTTATAAAGCTTGCCACAAAGAGCCTTTGGCAATTTGGTATCGACAATGCATCACAAGGCAATTTAAATTGCCGTTAATGTGCTGTATCAATATTTGCAAGCAGCAACGACATCAAAGCAAAAGTTATACAGCTGCAGGACGTTTACACTTTTGCATCCTTACTGTGCTGGTATTTGCCACCTCTGCTTGGGTCAACAACATGTACAACAATGGCTAAAAGGAAAGTATTTTCTATTTTTCCCAGCTCTGCTGACTGCTTGGCAATAACAACTCACAATTTCGCACCAACCTTTTATGAAAAAAAAAAAAATAAAACAGAAATATAAAAAAATAGAGAAACAGGTATAACAGTTCTCTTGGCACAAAGTAGCCGTCATCAGTGGCAAATGGCAAAGGGAAATGAGGGAAAGGAAAGGTAGGAAAGGTGTAGAAACGTTGCGCACTCTCTAAACGTTTTGTTTACACCGTTACCGCTGCCCCATGACAAGAGAAGGAATCACAGTAGGAGTCGTACTCGTAGTCGTAGTTGGAGTTGGAGTCGGAGTTGGAATCAGAGTCGGAGTCGTTGCCGTTGCCGTTGCCGTGTCCCAGCCATTCATCCACTATTTGCGACCGTCCAACTGCTGGCCATGTGCATCTATCTGTATGAGATACATGCGACTACGTGTTTTCCTTTGGCTGCTGAACATTTGCAGCATGTTTAGTGATGCGATCTTTGTTTGTGTCTCGTGCTTTGCTTTCCAGCAGCAACAATTACAACCTAACATCGCGTCGATGACAACTGCAACAACAAGCAATGCTACATGTTTCCTCTCTCTCTCTTTCCCTCTCTCTCTCTCTCACACACACACACTTTCTCATTGTGTGTTGTTAAATGCTTGGAAAATGTGCACAATTTTCACATCCGGTGTCACATTCGATTCAATTGAGATTTACCTGAACGTGACTAAAATACGCAAATTAAAAATGCTTTTCCACTCGGTCTCTCTGTGTGTGTGCTTTGTGTGTGTGTGTGTGTGTGTGTATTTATGTTGTGTGTGTGCTTGGGGTGTGCGTATCTATATGCTCTGTGTTTATGCGTGCGTTATGTGTATCTTGGCCTCAGCAGAGATTGTTAACCAAGTTTCCATGCTTCTGGCAAAGATACTCGTAGTTCGACCCTCATTTTCAGCTTGTTTTCGTTTTGCGGGGTTAGTTGAATGTTGTTGTTAATGTTTAAGTAAACTGTGTCACATTGAGCATATGATATCATATCGTTTATTTTTATCATCATAATTTGTTTGCAGCTCAGTGAATCTTGTCTTGCTGTGGTCTTTTATATTTACTGTTTCGAATTTATGCAAAGAGAATCTATTAAAGATAAATCGAATTAAATTCTGATATATACAAATTTTTATAGAATTATTAAATTATTATTTTTGTACATAATAATTATTTAATGTAATTCTTATAAAAATAAAATAATAAATATATATACTGAGAGACATATGAATAATATCAAAATATTTCTTAATTAGTTTATATTTACTATTACAATATTTATATTTATACGTGTTACATGTTTTTCTTGTCAATATCTAAATATTTTAAATTAATTTCTTTATTCAAAATAAATTTATTTTCTTTATTATTTCACGTTTAAAATACAATGGAAACTCTAAATTTACACATAGCTCAATTATTGTAAAATAACTTTATTATGCGAAAATTAAATAATAATATTTATATAAATTGTTGGATGTAGTTTTTCCCACTTGTCCACTGTTCTATCAAACGTATTTGAATGCTTTATTAGCCAGCATAATTAACTCAAATTATTAGCTGGCCTAAACTGAATAGACAACACAAATGCAATGCACAATAATATTATGCAGGCTAATTGAAATTTTTGCGTTGAAATTTAATTATTGGCAGTGAAACTGTATTTGTTAACTTAAAATAATGTGAGGATAACTTTAAACAGAATTTAACTGAGCGCAGCAAAATGGTAATAAAGCGAAAAGTCAACGCTAGGGGGCGCCATAAATCGATTTATCAATTAATGTCATATTTTATTATGAATATACACTGTTCAGCCGAGTAAGGGACTGGGCAACTAAGTTGCAGTTAATTTTAATAATATTTTAACGTAATTATAACTTTCAGTTATCAAAGTAGAAATAATATATTCTAGAGTTGTGGAAACATTAAGTCGTATTTTTGTTTCACAGTGTTGTAGGTCAGACAGAATTCACGAACTATGTAAATACTTTTGTTGCTGCTGCTGTTAAAGTTCCGGAGAATTTTATTTAAGCTGAACTCTGCTGAGGATTGGCTATTGTTTTGAGTCCATTGGGGCATCCGTGACGCGTCGTGTGCTGACGAATGGCCAAAATATAGTATAATATAAAATGCAAAAAGCTATGCAAAATACTTGTAAATTGCAAAAGATTGAAGCGACAATAAACTCATGGAAAAAGTTTTTGGCCACAAATGAAATTTTGGACTGCAGCCATAAAATGCGCGAACATTGCGGCTCTTCAAGCTAATTTAATGGCGCCGACTTCAAAGTGACAATAATTTGGCCATTAAGACAATGAACGTTGCGGTCTGGTCATTAAATGGATTGTCATTTAATTGTTCTCGCGTTTATTTTCCACGCACTGCCAAAGCTGCCAACATTTTGAATGTCTTTGTTTTCGGTTCAGGGTTCTTGGCCCTGGTGCGGCTGCAGCTTCTGGCTCTTGGCATTGGTATTGGTGCATTGCCAATTGTCATAATGACCAAGACGTTTTGCTGGCCACAGTTCTTGACTATGCACAAGCAATTATGAGTTAAGAGGAATCACTCGACGGATCGACAACCATTAAAACAGACGCACACAAAGTTCTCTGGCCATAAAATTAGTCGTGGCCCGAAAAGTGCATTTTGGTTGCCCCAGGGCCGTTTGTGGATGTGGCAAGGGGGAGACAGAAATTGCTGCACATCGTTCGCCTCATCGTAAATGTCCAAATGGAATGGGCTACGTAAATGCAGCAATGAGCCATTGACACGCCCACTCGATGGGCAGCTGCTGTTGATGCAACGCTGGCTGCATGTTGCCGCTTCATGCAGCGAGATGCCATGTTGTTGTCTCTGTGATATGTGGTCTGACAATAGTGAAGTGCTGGAGAGTGGCAGAGTGGCAGAGAGGGGAGCGATGTCTGACGAGGACGAGTGCGTGATTTGAAATGGTTTTGAGCGCAACTTTAAAAGGCTCCGAGATCTGTGCTAAATGATGATGGTCATATGTCAAGCGTTTAACTGGACCGCCAGCTCAAGGTACTAGATGATGTAAAATTGCAGTGCAACAGAATGAACAGTTGTTGAATGACCAGCAGCAAGTTGCAAGAACAAGAAACAAATGAAATGGCTGTGCCACACAGAGAGGGAGGAGAAGAACAGGAAGTTAACTTTGAAATTGAGAACTTGACTTTTTAATAAGAGATTGACTTTTTAATGGAGAGAAAGAAAACATGAAAGATAGTTTCGAGTGCTGCTTAAATATGGTATTGAGTTAGAGCTGTCTAAAGAGGGCAAGAGGAGAGCTTAGAGAAAGTTACAAATATAAGATGTAATCTAATTCAACAGTTGCAATAGAATGTTAACTATGTGCCTCAGTCAAATTTTATATTTTTGTTGAAGTATTCTTTACTTAATGCGCTCAACTGTCAAGAATTCTGTTTCCCTAAAGTCCTTCTCAAAATTCAGCATTTAATTTGTAAAATAAATCAGTGTTTACATGACTTACAGCATTTTTTTTTAACTCTAATAAATATTTTCTTCAATTTTCCATACATTTTTCATTTAGTTGCTGGCGCAGATTAACTTATTTAAGCCACAACTGCAATTAAGTTTTACAACTTAATTAAATTTTGCAAGCAGTTGGCCAAAACTTTCGTATTACTCATGAGTTTTTGGCCGTCCTCTTCGAAAATGTTCCATGTTCAGTTCATTTCAATTTGGATTTCAAGTGGTTTTTCCCTAACGCAACTGCTGTTAAAATTATTGGCTTTCATTTTGTGTGGCGCTTCCTCAGTTTTCCGGCCAAAAGAAAATTTGCATATTTCGCCTCGGCCATTTTTGCATATTGCATATTGTTGAATGCCACAAAACTTTGTGACTTCTCCGAGTGAAGTGCAGAGAGCTGTGGCATCGTCAACGCCCTTGTCGGACTGAAACATGACAGTTTTGTGTAGTTTTATGTGCCTGGCATATGAATAAAGTTGCTGCCATTTGGAATAGAGTTAGTTGGGTCTAGTTTTCTCCTCATACTTTTCCCAATGGCACATAGTACAGCCGGAGGACATCTAACAGACGTGTTGTGCATGCACTTTGCATGTGTTTCTGTAACCAAAGATCAAATGCTGTGGCATCAGCTATTGGAATATGCAACATCTGCTGCTGTTTCAATCATTGTTATTCGCAAAATCATATTTCAATTAAAAGCCAGCCAGAGAGAGATGAGAGACAAGAACAATAGTTGAAAATGGAAAAACAGGCAGCGTGTAATAATCAACAGAATTACAGGGCAAAGTGTAAAGCACAAACTGCAGGTTGCATGTAGCACGTTGCTAAGGGTAACCAGGCAGGCAGGCAGTCAGGCAGACAGACAGACAGAAGTACGCATAGCTTGCTAGCCAAACATGTTCTCTCTCCGGCATTGTTACAAAATTTGTTTGCATATTTTGGCTGTAATTGTTGGCCAAAACTACAAATTGCAGTCGAGGCGAAGGATATCCCATAAAATGCTTCGTATTTGCACATTGCAATTGAATTTTTTGGCAAACTGAATGTTTAGTATGCTACTGATTTGCCAGCTACCAGCAGATAATCCATTCCATTTTAAAGGGGCCACTCAGCTTTAACTGTGAGTGCCCTAATCCTCCCCATAGGATTTATCCTATCGAAATCACAAAATTTCAATCTATTGACATAATGACAAAACAAACAACATGAGAAGTATTGAAAAATTGTTCGAAAAAAGAAAATCTGCATTCATACCAATACTTTATGTAAACGTGTCGTGTCATGTTTGTCAAAGGGGCGCCACCTGTCGGCAGCGACCGCCACCTAACGGCCAAAACCACACGCTCGATTTCTGTTTTACTCTCACTCCTGTCACAGGTTAATTTCGCATGCAAATAATGTCACGTTGTCGTTGTCGTTGTCGCTGTTGAATGAACTTGATTAAAATTCAATGCGACGTTAATTAAATTCTGCCAATGCAATTTACAGGCCTGTTTTTTTCTTGTTGTTGTATTGCTGCTGTATTGCTGGTCACTGGCAGCTGTTGCCTGATCAGCTCCAGCCTTTGCCTCAAATGCAGCTTAAAGTTGCTAATTTTGATGGCATAATTCAAACAGTTGAAGTTCTATTATTTATTATGAATTTACTTTATTAATTAAGTTCTTAATAATTTATTTTACAGAGATTTTTCAAATATTTATTAGTTTACTAGTATTATTTTAGATATATGTTTGAGCATTAGTTGGAAACTGATTGGATACAATTTGAAAAGATCCCTAAGGCAGACTCTGCTTTGCTTACATTAAGTAATTATTTATTAATCAGCGAGGAATTAAGCAACTTCAGCAGCCTCTCAGTTAATGGTATTCTTTATAATACAATTTCTAAAAGAATTGCTATAAAAAGGCTCCTGCGTCTTATTTATTTATTAATCATATTTATTATACATTAATTCAGCTACTGCATCAGTCTCTCATTTCCCTCTTTTGCTTTATTATATTATCAGTTAATCTGCTTAATAGTATATATATATATTTAAGTCAACGTCTCGACTTTAGCTTTAATTTCGTCTGCTGCCAGTTGAAGCTCTGACCTAGTTTCAAGTTTTGTTGAACTGTGAAAAGCAAAGCTTTTAGTCAAATTTAAATAAATAAACACAACAGAGATGCAGATCTTAAGCAAATTAATCCCTGAATTGCCTCAAAATCATTGTTCGTCTTAATGCATGCCAAGCGGCACTTAACCGTCTTTAAGCAAACGTGGCACACGTGGCGTATGAGCAATCAGCACATAAATTATAGACAAAAACATTGCAAGGTTTTGCTCGGGCGTCGCGGAATTCCGGTGCATTGTGTGCGCGCCATGAAGTCTAGACAATCCAATCATAAATAATTTCTGCATAAAGACGTAATAATTTGCTCCCTCTTGCTCTTCCTGTCCCGCTCTCTTCTCTTCTAACTGTTCCACTGCCGCACTGTCTCTCTCTCTCTCTTAGCATCTAAGTGAGGCGCCCCAACGCTTGTGCTGTTCAAATATTTTGTTATTAAATGAAATTGCAATGTTTGCCGCTGACCAGCACCACAAAATAAGTATGAGTCCATCTCCCTTCATCTCAACTGGCACTCGGAGCACATCCAGTTGCTCAAACCCTCATTATGAGTGCAGTCATGACCCTTGGCCTGACTCTATGGTCCCTGCTCGCTGCCCTGTGTTGTCCTGCGCTCCTGTTTGTCTGGGAATTTCATGTTTGGGGTTTCAGTTGGTCAGTTTGGCGCGTCCAGAGTTCAGAGAGGGGTTTTTCACTTTTTGCGTGTTTTTAAACGTTTTTATGAATTTGCATGCGGTTGCTCTTGTTGTTGTAGCTGTTGTTGTTGCTGTTGTTGTTGTTGCTGTTGCTGGATGCGGTTACCACTTGTTGGTCAAACTAGCTGCTGTAGCGGAAACTTTATGCATATTTGTTGTCATATAAATGCTAAAATGTTGTGTGTATGTACTCTATACTGATGATTGCATTTAGAGAGTGTACTAAGTGAACTGATATCTTATAGGACATATTTGAGTTATGTTTATTAAGATAGATTAATATAGCATATTAGGCAATGAATGTGACAGATGATGAGAAGAATCTTAAGCTTTATTAGTAATCTTTAGATTGTATTATTAACTTTTTATGCGGAACAACAGTTCATTTGATCTCATTTAACTTTTTGAATAAATTCATATGAAGTGTATACAACTATCAACATTGAGAAAGCTATCATTAGTTTCTCCTAGCTTTGGTTTGTGGCCAGAGCACGACCGGGGGGCAGCGGTAGAGTCCAGTTGTTTGGTTACACAACGCAGCCATTTAATGAAATTTTCAACATTTTTGTGTTCTAATAATAAAATGCTTATGGCTTGTAGTTGTTGTTTTAACTAAGTCAGAAGGTAGATGCTGTGCTGATTGTGTTGATTGTTGGGCTGTCATAGAAACGACACAACTTGTTTAAAGCTGTCAGAAGATGGGAGACAGTATAAGAAAAAATCCAGTTGAAGTCACTTGCAGAAAAAGGGGCCAACGTTGCGTATGATTGTCAAGTTGTAGCAACTTTTATTTTACGATTTTGTTATGGTGCTGCTGCTGTTGCTGTTGTTGCTGCTTGCAACGAGTTAAGCAGCTTGCAACTTTTTGCAAGCTCTTGATGTAAAACTAAGCGAGAAAATTGCAATGCCTAGGTGTAAACATTTGCAGCAACTGCCAACAACAAATGCAGCCCCCGAGTGAGTCGCTAACTCGTTAAAAGTTGCTCAGCCAAACTATACAGACTCTAAGTAACTCCCACTCTCTACAGCAACTCAACTGGCACGCCCATCAATCCAAAGTGTTGCTAAAAGTTTGCCATAAATAATGCGCGTCTCAATATTAACAAGCGACGATGGCAACGTTGGCGACTAAAACTTTTAGCGCACTTCAATAAACGAAGTGCCTTTAGAATCTCCCCCTTCCCTTTTGCTGCCACTCTGCCCCCGCCAAGCGCATGCCACCTTGCTTGTTACTTTCAAGTTGGCAACAGTTTATTGATGTTGGCTTCTTAACATTTTATAACCGAAAAATATTTGCGGCAATGCCAAATGTCAAAATAATTTCAACTATTGGGAAAGCCCTGCAGTTGTTATTGCTGCCTTTTGTGGTTGTTCAATTCGTTGTTGTTTTGCGGCTGTTTGTTGTCGCCACAGGCAGTCGCCAGTCGTCAGTCGACAGTCGTCAGTCGTCAGTCGTCTTTCATATCCGCTATAGGACTTCCGGACACCAGGGAAATTGATTCTGTACTCGAGTTGAGCTGAGCAGTAAGCTGCCCGGCTCACTTGTCGTATACGCAACGTTAATTAAGTGCTAGTTTCAAGCTAGAAGTTGAGCTGAAAATTAGCCAGCAAATGTAATATGTATATGTATAAATGAATGAGTATATAGCCAAGACTCAAGCTCATTAAATTTCTATGACCAGGCTCAAGGGCGGGCCCCAGTAACCTGAATGCTTCACACACACACACACACACACGCACGCACATAGTCCGAGGGGAATTGTTGATGTGTGTGCTGAGCAGTTCATTAACTGGCGTGTTAACTTGGCAAACATATGAGGCCACACTTGATGAAAGCTTGGCAAGAAATGTGTCATAATGAACTGCGAAAATATGCAGAGATTTTCTCACTATGGCAAAGACTCGTTAATGAGGGAGCATCAGATAGCGTGCCACATCTATGCTCACTCTTGCAACTGGCAGGCTTTAAACTGCTGCTTTAAGTACACACAACTCCAGCCAACACACCCGCCCCTTCCCCTCAAGAGATATTTTAGCTTTTGACTTATGTGTAGTTGTTGTGCTCATGTTGCTGTTGTCATGTTGCTACTGTTGCTGCTGTTCCTGTTGTTGCTACTGTTGCTGTTGTTGCTGCTGTTTCTCTCGCCCCAAATCGAAGCTATAAAAGTAATTAAGATAACGACTTTTGTGCTGGCATTTTCTGTATGTTTTCTTGTTTTTTTTTTTTTTTTTTTGTCTGTCTTTATTGTTTGGCATCTCCGTCTGCTGCCGACTGCCGATATGTATCGTGTATTTACTTTATAGCCAGAGTTTTACAATATTTTCTCGCTCATCCCAATCGCCGTTTTTGTTGTCGGCTTCCTGTTGTTTTGTGTGTGCAATTTTCTTGAAATTTCATTTCTTAACTTTTGCCGACGGCTTTTCAGAGTCCTTGTCCCGTGTATTTGAGACTGTAAATCATATGAGAGTAAGAACCGGACAGGGACTGTGACTGGGATTGGGATTGGGATTGAGACTGGGACTGGGACAAGCATACCCTCTGCCATGTGTGTGTGTGTCAGTTTGCTGTAGTTGTTGTTGTTTTACTTCGTGTCTCACGTATTGTTGTTCTCTTTGCCTTTGAGGGGGGAAGAGGGAAGTTTGCACAGTCGGTTGCTATTGTTGCTGCTGTTGCCTTGTGCAACTTGATGGGCTGCCGAGTTGCTGCTTCTGTTGCTTCTTCTACGTTTTTCTAATTGCTTGTCTGGCTCTGAGGTTTGGCCATTGTGGAGTGTGGGTCACATATCGATTAATTAACAACATTAAAAGCTAAAAGTTTCAAAAGCAACAAACACACACACACACACACATTATGTGCTCGTTGCCTTTTTATGTGATTTATTGAAACGGGAAACGGAAAATTAATATGCAAGAGATAGAAATACGAGCGGAAGTGAGCAGATTTGAGCTGAAATTTGAATAGAAAGAAAATCGCTAAATGAATATGTGAATATTAATTAATTTTAATTTAAAGTTGCGCAACGATTTATTTATAATAAATAGATGATTATATTAAATAGTTAAAAATACTATAAATTGTTTTATAAGTTAATTCAACTGAAATAAAGCTCACTTAAAAGATAGTTTTATGGTTTAAGCCAAACAAAGCCGTTTCCTTTTTTGTTTGTTGCCTACCTTAACTGACTTTTATCAATTCCACTTCATCCACCTTCAGCTGTTGCTGTCCATGAGTTGCTTTTTCCGCACTGGTGACCCACTTGGTGGGGCTTTGATGGGAAAGGATACGCTGCATTTAATATGCACTCTGGCTAAATGCCAACTGATTCTCTCTCTGTTTTTTTTTTTCCTATAGATTGCACAATATATATTTATATCTTTTATACATATAGGGAAGTATAGTTGTACCTCACTCAGTTCTTTCCTTTTCCTTTTAAGTGCATTTTACGCTATTTGTTGCACACTTTCAGGCGCTGCTGTTGCTGCTATGATGCATTCGTGGCACCCCCTTGCTGAGGTCAGAGCCACCACTTTGAGCTGGCCAAGTGAGTAACAAGAATAAGTCTGTTAGTGAGTCTGAGTCAGAGGCAGAGGCAGAGGCAGAGAGTCAGTTTGTGGCTATCCATCCTTGTGCGTGTGTGCTGCTGATCAGCTTAATAAGTTGGCAGCTGCTGCAGCCACACTGCTGACACAATTTCTTGCCAGCAACATCATACTTTTACCACTTGTCAGTTTGCCACATCAGTTGTGCACTTTCTTACATCTTACTTGGGGCATTGGTGTGCAAAGTGCTCGTCGCTTGACGCCTCGTTGGACACTCGAGTGGCACATAATTTCCGGGCACGCTGCAAAACTTGTGGTCGCTCTTGGTTTGCCCTTCGTTATTTTTCCTTATTGCATTACGCTTGCCAATTGATTGAATTTTCTCGCTTGTTGCAGCTGCAGTTGCTGTTGAGCTTGCAACTTGCAACTTTGTGTTGCATGTATTTCATCAATATCCTTCTCATCATCATTGGAAAAGATGGCAGCTTTAAGCGGATTAAATGCCAAACACATCGCGGCTTTTGCGTCTAATTATGCACAACAGATAATCGAGAGGATGTGAAAGTCTCTGTGTGTGTATTTGTGTGTGTGTGTGTGGCATCCACGTGGATTCATGTGTGAGTGTATCGCATGTGCGTGCTAATTAAAAGGCACAACATTTATGCAATTTCCAGGCTACACTTTGGCCACACACAACATACACACACACACAAAGCCAATGGCGGGCGTCATGGCAACCAGTTTGCCCACAAACAGGAGTAGTTGCTCTACAGGACCCTTACACATGCCACCCAATCTCTCTCTCTCTCTCTCTCCCTTCCCTTTTCATCTCTCGCTCTCTCGGACAAATAAATCTCATATAAACAGCAGATAATCCCGTCAACAGCATGGCAAACGTCATTCATTGCTTTGGTTCTTGCTGCAGTTACTCCTCCCTCTCCTCCTTCCCTCTCCCTTGGCCAGCATTGTAATGCCAGCTACAGGTGAATGCCTGCTGTCATTTCCTCTACCTATGTGTGTGTGTGTGTGTGTTTGAGTGTGTGTTAGTTGACTGTGTTGGCCATCGTCGTCACATTTCAATAGTCACGTTTATTGATTTTACTGCACCTGACTGTGCTGCAAGGGGCAGCCGCAGTGCCGCAATTGTATGTGCTCTAGGCTCCTTTTTCGAGTGCATTCAATTAGAAGAACTGTTTTTCTAATTAGTCAAAAAGCCAAAACTCGTTTCGTTTATCGATTGCAACTCTCTGCAGTTGACGCTGTATTTAAGTATTTGAGAATGCATTAAACAGCTTTTAATTCTTCATTTTTAAATACATATGAAAGCAATCATAAATCTTTACTTAATCTACTTTTATAAGCTCTTAGCTTTACACCAGCCACACTTGATGAATTTCTCTTATTGTTTTATGGGAAAAGCAGCTTATACATGTTAATCTTTAGTTATTAATGATTTTATAAATAATTTATTTATAAATCACACACACACAGTGATTATGTTGTCTACGGTTGTGATATGCGCTCGTAATTAAATGGGCTAAAGTGCTTCTTCAATTCCAATTAAATCTGCATAATTTTCATAATTAGTGCGCAATAAACAAATGAAAATGTAACTGAAAGCGAGAGCGAGTGCGAGTGCGAGTGCGAACAACATTTGTGTCCTTGCAACATCCTTTTGACTGCGTTGCATGTGCCGCACTCTGTCAGCGTTGAAAAGCTAAACAAATGTGTGTAAAAATTATGCAAACAGACGTTAAGTGAAAGGCATGTCCTTTGTATGGAAATATGGAAATAAAATAAATGTAGGAGCAATGCATTGCAGTTGAATGCGGTTCATTAGTGAGAGAGAATGTTTGTATGTTTGCTTATTTCACTCGTTTACTTTAGTTTCACTCTTTTTACTTATATGATTTAAAATTTCATTACCCAACAGAGTTGATCAAAATGCCAAAATTTCGAATATTTAATTACTCGCATGTCCAAATAGGTGAGCGTATATGTTGAGGCCAATGAAATGAATTGATGAATAGACAATTGTTAGTGCGCCAACAGATAGTACGAGTAGTATTAGATCGAGTGGGGATCTATGATTGGAGGCAGACTTCGTCGCCGGTGTCCAGGGTCCATTGAAGACCATTACTTTAGTTGGCGTTGAGCTGCTCTCGGACTTAGTCAGTTTCTCCTCATACTCCCAGGCCATGCCATCACGATCAACATATTTGTAGACAACTGTACCATCCTCTTTTGTTATAGACTCTCTTTCAGTCAGTATGACGCTCTGCAATATCGTAAGAGATTTAATAATCAAATTGAATGACAAAATATGACAGCGACTTACACAGAGAACGATTAAGCACATTAGAAACAAATTGCTTTTGATTCCCATTGTTTCATTTCATTATTAACAATCGAGTGCAAACGGTTTGCACAAATAAATGAAAGAGTGGCCAACTGAAAATGCTCACACGAATTGATGAACCGGAAATTTTCTTCAAAGTATTACGAAAATATAATTTTAAATTGGGCATTTTCATTTTGCTAAAAAATTGGAAGCCAAATTTATGGATTACTGCGATTGAAAAGCGAACGAGAAATGAATACAAATTAAATTTTGCTTGTCTATTCGAATTTAAATTCAACTGAAATGAGTTTGAATTGTAAATATTTATTTATTGTTGTTGAAAAGGGTTCTTGGAATAGATTTATGTTGTATTGTTATTATTATTACATTTTTGTTATATTTATTATTGTATTTAGTTCGATGCCTCTTTATTAATAACATTAAACAATGTGACAATGTGTCAGCGATTTCATTTATTTGCAATTTCATTATAAATCCTTTTTTTTTAATATGTTTTCAGCTCATTATTTTAACGAGTTTTTATCGTTTATGGGCAGCTGGTAGGGTGATTATTTACAATTTATATTGATTTATTTAGTAGCCTGCTGATTGTCTGTAAATTACATTGTTTATTACGCATCCTGTGTTGTTGGTCTTGTAATTGTGTTACGAAATGTTTTGATAACATAAATAATGTGACTGATCAGAATTACTAACTGGATGATAAACTAACTGATTTGAATGCCTTTTTAACTGAATGACATTCGCTATTTATTTATATTTACATATTTATTTACATATTTCAGATTAGTGCTCTGCTACCTTTTAGGCAGTTTAATCTAATTGGAAATGGGGTAATATATTAAAAATCAAATATTGTAGACAACGGCTAGCTTAATAAAAACGGTGAAATAAAATAGAAAATTAACCATTTAAAAATTGCGCCAATAAAATATAATCTTTTCATATTGTGTAGCATACTTTTGTGCGCCCTTATTTAATGTATTCCTGCAGCAGCCAAAAGTATGCAACACTTCATTAAATTATTGGGTTTCTTATTGGAATGCACTAAGTATTTGTTTGGTTCATTAAAAATTCATTCATATTGCTTTGTAATTAAAATTAAATGGTCTGTATGTTAATAAATAGTTGTGTGTTGTAAATATCCTTTGATTTATATGGAGGAACTTTGCCTCTCAAATAAGTTTATAAACACATGGCGACTTGTATAATGCAATGTTGCTTGAGGTGTTAGCAACATGTTGCTAAGCACATTGCTAGAAGTACGCTCTGAACCGCACTTGAAAAATTAATGAGAGGCACTTGAAACGCTAATCACATGTAAGTGAAGCACAGTCAGTCCAGGTTTACCCTCCAGGATGCTGCTAACTGGCCACATACACACACACACACAAATACACAAATTACTCTAGGGACTGGGAATTTACGCAGCAAATGAAGGCGGAACACGGGGAAGGAAACAAGTTTATTGCAGAGGCGTGGTTGCCAGCTGAGATGGAGTAACACTCGGGGGTTGCATTTGCAGGATTGCATTGTTCAATTTTTATTTTTATTTCATAACTCACAAATTATGTATTTGACTGTACAATAGAAAACTTAAGTATAATACAAATTACATGTAGGTTGGTTCTGTTTAATGTACACACACTTAAGATCTAAGGTCCTGCAGAGATGCCAGGTCGTACCTTTCGTAAACTATATCACAAGGCCTTGGCCGAAAGAACATAACTTAGCATAATATTTTCACCTATCGTTCCCTTTGCAGTTCGATAAAAAAACCCCCCCTCTGTTGTAAGCCCCCCTTCCCATTATCTAAGCCTCAAAGTTCTTAGCCTGCAGACTTTTCAGTATGCCGAGCAATTGAAGCGACTCGAGTGGCTCAAAGTCATCCGCATAACGCACTGCGGATGATTTGACCAAATCCCGCTCCCTCGGCATGTCAAGAGTCAATGGCAGTTGCTCTGCCATTACCGAATGATGTGTAATGAGAGCCTTTAACGTGCTGAACTGTTTCTTGGCTCCCTTCAGGCTGTACATCTCACTGCGGCTGCACTGCACCGCATAGGACTTCACCTTATGGTCGAGTCGCAGGCAGAGCTCAAAGCTACGTGGTGTGCTGCGGCGCAGCAGGAAGCTGCCCGGTGTTGTCTGCTGCAGATGCTCCTGGGCCGCCTTCGCCGTGATGCGTGGCTGATACCAGGCGCACTGCAGCAACTCTGGCTCCTCGTCCGCGTCCTCCTCATCGTCCGTGTTGATGTTGTAGCGTTGCGTTGCACGTTTCTTGGGCGTGCCACGACGCTTGCCACTGTTGCTGCTTTCGTTCAGCAGTTGACAGCAATCGGAGATGCCGGCATCGGAGTCATCCTGATCTGGTGGCGCCTCCTCGCTGCCGCTGGTATCGCTCGGTTGGCTGCTCTGCCAACAGTTGAGCGACAGCAGCGACTTCTGTGGCGATTTATTGTTGTGGGCGCGCTTGGGCGTAGCATTGCTGGAGCTGCAACTGCAACTGTCGACCACCAGCTCCTCCTCATCTTCCTCCGCGTCTGCTTGGTACGAGGAGTCGAGAAGGTCCTGCTATAAACATGAATTTTGATTAGTTAAACAGTTGGTAATGCACATTCAGTTGTCTACACACCTCATCGTAGTCGCTGGTGGGCTCCTCTTCGGTTTGCTTGTGCTGCGAGGGTTGCGCGAATAGTTTGCGCTGCAAAAAGTTCTTCATGCTGTCATAGACTTTGTGTGTGCGACTTTGAACTGCTGGCTCATCAGCTGTTGCCGCAGCTGCTGTTGGTGGCTGCAATTTCAGCTTGTTGCTCCATTGTTGACACTTATTGAAGGCCAAATCCAGATTCTTGCCGGCATTTGTAGTGCCCGAGCAATAGATGTCCGAATAGCTCGGACAATTGATGGCATTGCGTAACTGTGGCAAAGAGAAGAAAGGCGAAATGAAAAATTGTGATTAGTTTTGGTCAAGTCAACTTGCCACAAGCAAATAAAAGAGGAATACAAGAGCTGCTCTACTACCTGCAACTCTGAAAGCAAAGCCAAACAAAGAGTCGTGTTTCACTCGCTTATGTAACTAGCAGAGACAAAAGGATGCCGAGTCCTTTTTTGGCCTGATAACATACAGAAACATTATGCGCATTTTATTTCACAGTTTGTGCTTTGTTCTCTCTCTCTCTCCTCTCTCTCTCTTTATCTATTGCTCCTTTCTATTGTCTGCATATCTCCCCGAGCTGCTAATGCCTTTGGGTCACCACCGTCGCTCTTGTTGCTGTTGTCGTGATATCCTTGTAATGCGCTTGTTACAGCTCTTCATTGTTCTGTAATTTGCCTGTTTTCACTTGCGTTGTTTGCTTTTCATTTGCCCCATAAAATATGCATATGCTTAAAGCAAAAACCCGTTCAGTGCCTTTGGCTTACATTTTCATGTCATATGGTCATTGGCAGCACTATTTGCTATGGGAAATCATCATCGCTTCGATATTGCTTCCTGATCAGGCATCCCCTCTACAATTGAATTGAATCGTTCGCTTTCGGTTGACACACCCCTTTTTGGCACTTGGGCAAACAATGCGAATCCATTCACCTATGCAAAAGTATTCAATAAATTCCTTCAAAAGTGCGTTCGAGTGTGCAATGCACTTGAAAATCAACTCAGAGAGACAGAGTGCGAGACAGTGAGAGAGAGAGATGGGGGGGCGTACAATACAATGCCACTTCAGCACGCACACACGCACACACGCACACTCTCATATGAGTGTGTGGATAATAAAATGGCAAAATAATGAGCATTCAATGGAGTGGCCCAACTGACAGGACAATGGCAGTCCAGGTAGCAGCAATACACATAAAAAATGAGTCAGAGCGTTAAGCCAAATTGAAATTGATTGAATTTGATTGAATTGAGCATGGAATAGATTGCCAGGCGATCCATAAACATAATCATAATGATGTTGTATCTTGAGTGGCAGCGTCTCTTTCCGTCTCTCTCTCTCTCTCTCTCTCTGTCGATCTCTCTCACTCTACTGCCTGCTGTTAGTTTTCCCAGATGTTCATAAAGGAAATGCAAACGTTGCACTTCCTTCCTGCCTCAATTTGCATTGAGAAATGATTAAAAAATTGTATTTACATTCATGTTGAAAAATTACACAACAACTGTTCAAGCAACTCGACCATTTTGGCCATTAATTCATAGCCAACAAGCCGTGGCCAACTCTTTTGATGTGTTGACCACGCACAGCACATAAATAAATCCGTTGAAAGCTGTGAGCCAAGTAAGCGGCGTGTAAGAAGCGTTAAAGTTTACCTTTTATCGGCTTAAATCAAACACAATGGCCAATGAACGGAAAAACAGGCGTTTAATGGCCTGGCCAAAACGAAATGAAAATAAAGAGGGAAAATATACAAATACATGATATTTAATTTATGCAAGACAAGAAGACAACAGCTCAAATGATTATAGAGCAGAGGCGAATGAGTTGAATGAGAGTGTGTCTACAGTGGCAGCCAAAAGGTGTTGGACCCTTAGCTCTCTCTCTCTCTATCTCTCGCTCTACATTGCGTGTGCGTGCTAATGCAATAATGATGGGAATGGATCGGATCGACAGAGTGTCTTAACGTTTTTCTGATCCTGTCCTGCGGAAAGGTAACTCTAATTGATGATGAAGCATGGCCAGCGGCCATTCCATTGCTTGGGCTGCCTTTGTTTGGCCAGCGAGGTGTTAGCATATATTTTCGTAATCAAATTCTGTTACAATAAAAACGAGCTGCTCTCAGGTAAAAGCAAATGGAACACCTTTATGCTGCCAGCTGACAACAAGAAGAGTCAGAGCAACAATAGTGTTCTACCCGGGGGCATCTTTACCAAGTTCTTTCAAGGAGAAAAGAAAACAGTTGTTAGTTTTCCATTTATTGTGCATTTAGAGAAAGAGAGTGAGAGAGGGACACTGAGAGGGATTGAGGCACCCAAAGAAATTAGTTGAAGTGGACACGGCATGAGTTGCGCCTTTTCGTTAACTGATGAATTTATTGAAATGTTCAAAATGTTGCCTTTTGTTAAGGTTCCAAGCACTTGGGTTGGTTGGTTGGTTGGCTGGTAAAGCACTTGAACCACACGCGGCATATGCACAAATCTCATGCTGGAAAATCAAACAGCTGCTCAAGTGGTTCAATAAAACCACCCTGAATATGTGTAGCATTATGCAATCCACACGCAATGCCAATCAGTGACGCAACCGCAAAAACCGCCAACGACTTCAAACGACTTGCAACTAATATGAAATGTATCTGCAACTATTAGCTAGCTCTAATTGTATCTGCAGAGCAGACATGCACAAGGGTTATAGATAACGAAAACTATATAAGTATTGTCTGAAGTGTATTTTTGACAAAATGTATCTATAACTATTAAAATGCTTTTTTCGTATCTATACATAACTTCAAATGTATCTTTTACTAAGACTAAGACAGACTTGCCCAATGTTATGTGTATCTATAAGTATCTATATCCAATTCTCTGACTTGCAGCTTCTCTAAATGCATCTACAACTATTAATTAGTTCTTTTTGCATCTGTACATAACTTTAAATGTATCTTTAACTACAGTTAGCTCTATTTGCAACTGCACAACTGACTTGCTCTACAAAATACATGTCTATCCAAGTATCTAGCTCAATTTGCAATTGTAGAACAAACTTGTATCTAACTTAAATGAATGTATAACTATAACTAGCTCTATTTGTATCTGCATATGTAGCTGTGGCATGTCAGCTATGTTCAGATACAGCTGTAAATTAGTTATATGTAACACAACTTGGCTATTTGAATATTTGAAAGATACTTTTTTGTTGTACGCTGCCAGCTAATTTGACAGTTTAATGCCACACGAAAAAGTTCGACATAATCCACACACACTAACACACACTGGCACACACTGGCACACACACGTGTCGGGGGGCTTTCAAAATGTCAGAGAGTGAGAGATATAGATGGAACTGTGACTAGTTTATGACATTTTGTGGAACACGCGTCTATCTGCCCCTGCGGTGCATTTTAAAATTTATGAACTCAGTTTATTTTTCAGCTTCTTCCGCCGGGGGAAGGGTGGCAGGGGAGAGTGCAGGGCTACTACTTAAATATATGTGGGGAAAAAGTTTAGGAAACTTCGCTATCGTAAAATGATTTTAACATTTTTTTTCCACTAATTTCATTTTATGCTGAGGTAAAAATGTAAAATGTTTATAGTTTATAGGTTTCTGGCTGGTTTGGTTTTGATATGCTGTGTCTATTTGGGCCCAGCAATTAGCTTAGCATTCGCTGGAAAATCCTTTGTTTAGACACACATCTGTGGCATGTGGCATGTGGCATTGTGCAGTCGCTATATTGTCGGTTTTTTTTAACGCCGTTCGACACGTTTTTTTGTTCACATTTTTATAGGTGTAAAAAATGGGGTCATATCAAACGCTTTTCAAATTGAGCTGTTGGTTCCCTTTTTTATGAGAATTTTAAATAACAACAACCCGATTTTGATGAGTTTATTAAATGCAAATTAAAATCTTTGAAATTTTTTTAATTGTATTTTATGAGCATTTCTCATGTGGGCCGATGCCTGGGAATAACGCGGCTCTGAAGAAGTGAAGATGTATCTTTGTTGAACTTGTTTGTCTCAAGTGGCAGATGAAGATATGCAGAGATGAAGATATGTAGATATGCAGATAGAAAGTGCAATGAACTTGGGCATTGCATTGTTGAAAATGAAATAAAAATAATAAAAATACTAATAAGGTGTTTAATGGCTTAGAAATGAAATGAAATGAATTTAAATTTCTTGATTTATAGTGTTGAATGTTCTATGAGTTAGAGTTAACTATTGTGTTTAGCATATTTGAACATTTTGAAGCACTCGACAAGTTTGGTCAGTGCATTTTCAACTGTGTCTAGCCACATTTACTGTTTGGCTAATAGTTTTGTGCTGTTCTCGTCTAACGCCGCTTCTGCCCGTTGACTCTGGCCATGTCTCTAATGCACACAAATCCTTGTGGAAGCCATATGAAACTCAAACAGCTCAACGGAGGCGGCTCAGCACATGACGAGCTGATGATAACGATGATGTTGTCAGTTGTTGTTGTTGTTGTTGCTGCTGTTGTTGTTGCTCCTCTTGCTGTTGTTGTTGTTGGTCAGACGTTGTTGGCTAGACAAAAAGCAGAGTAAAACCCCATCAAAAGTATTTGTTGGCCTGGCTAACGGACAACGAGAGTTTCGCTGATTAGGAGGGAGGGAATTGACGTTGTTGGATTGCCGTTGAAAGCTTTTGCTCTTTATATATTTTTTTTTTTGCATATTTGCATTACATTTTGCTGGCGTGGCGTGGCATGTGGCAACAACATTATGAGGCAAGCAGAGAGTAACAACAAAAAAAAAAGGGAAAAAAAAAAATAACAACGAAGCGAAAATTTATATTGAGTCGAGCGTAAAAATAACAATGCAGACGGGCAGACGGCATGAAAATAAGTGAAATTGTTGTTTACTCAAAACGACAGGGCAGTCCAATTGAGCAGGGGCGAGGGGATAATGTGAGTGGGAGGGGCATGTGCGGTGCAATATGGAGCATAAATTACAAAAATGCATGCAATGCGCCGCCGACGATGATCATGAGACGACGACGACGACGACGACGCCGTCGCCAGGCATTTAATTATGCTCATCAATTTGCTGCAGTCGCCAGAGCCAAAGTAAAAGCTGCAATTGCAGTTGCATTTGGCCATAAATCTTAAGGAGGCCAGCACTTCAGTTCGGTCGGCTTTTATGGAAATTTCAAATTAAATGCACTTACAAGCGGCGCAATTAATTTCCCAACTCTCAAACAGCCTACTTAGGAATCTAAATCAAATCCGAAATCCCAAAACCCCAAAAACATATCATGACATGTGTAAGGCAAGCATAATATTATTTATAAGCACACTCCAAGTCATTTATGTATGTATGTTGCACATTACATTAATCATTGCCCTTGAAAGCAGTCTGTAAGCATTAAGCATTAAAATATCTAAGAATTTAAATGCTCATTGCTGCTAATCGTTGCACGTTTGTGGAAGTTGATTTAAATTTAGACAGAGCTCATATCAAAATAATTATGAGGCATGCGTATATATACATATATATATATGTGTGTGTGTGTGCGTTTGCCACTTAGCAAGGGTGTCGAAGCAACTCCAGACTCCATTAGCTCCACTCTGTATACATTCTGCCTCTTTGACTTGCCACGCAACAGACAGACGCTGCCTCTGTCTTTGTGAACATAGTCAACGTTGGAGTCAGTCAATTTCTGCTTGTATTTCGCTAACAAATTAAATTTCCCTTAGTTGAAAGGAAAGCAGAAAATAAAAGTGTTTATCTTTGCTTAATTGTTTTAGATTTTAATCTGGCAATATGGTCGTTGAGTTCGGCGTCCACTTGGATACTTTCTGGCGACATATGGTTGAGTTCGGTGCTCTATTGCTAACATTTCAGTGACAACTTTATTAGTTTTGTTTAATGTGTGTGTGTGTGGTGTGTGTGTGGTGTGTATGAATGTGTGTGTGGTGTATGCACTTTGTCTGCAGTTTGTTGCCTTATCGTTTGACCCGCAATACGCGCGTCGCCTTTTCGCCTTTTTCAAGTGAAACTCGAACAAACTAATTGAAAACGTTTGTCAGCGACTGTAAACACAAATGTTTCGTCTCTTCCTCTACGTCTACGTCTATGTCTACGACTACGTCTATGTCTGCGTTTCGTTTGTCTTGCCAATAAATGTTTTAGTCGAAAATATTTCGGTTCGTTTGCTGATAACGGATGTGTTGGCGACGGCAACGACGACGGCGGCGGCATTTGGAAATCATGGTCTGAGGTGACGAACGATTTATGCCGGATAGACGTGCTTATAAACGAAATTCTAGGTTTTTGGGCTTTACGTAAAAGATCTTAGGGATTTTCGTAATAAGCTAGTGAGATACGATTACGTAGTGCTACAAATGCAGTTCGATTTAGCATAAAACAAAGCAAGTGTAGACAATCGACTGGAGTATTCTAATAAAAGATTTATACACAATACAAAATAGTAGAATTGTATTCATTGTAAAGAAAATTCTGCTGCTTCTCTAGTTTAAGAATGAAATATAGAAAATTATATTAATGATTGGAATGAGCTTTCAAATGAATTGAAGATCACTTGTTAATTTAAAGTAATCGCATTAGACTCAGTGTAATTGTTGCACTTTCAGTTAGTTTATTGTTTTTAGAGTTGAGTTAAGATTAAAGTAGAGAAAATTAATGGCTGGCTGAAGACATTTCTAGTAACAAATCTGCCAGATTGTTTACTTATTTCAAAGTACTTCAGTTGTGCCTATAGTTCTAACTAAAGTAGTGTACAACAGTTTCAATGGAACTCACTTTAGTTCGTTGTGCTCGCACTCAACTCTCTCTCAGTTACATTTGATGATTTTCAACAGATTCTTTTGAGATATTTCACGCCTGGGTTTTCCAGTAAAATCAATTCCCGTGGTGTAAGTACGAAATGCAGCCACACCCACAGAAGTGGGTAGCAACAATAGCCTGTCGTTTCGAAGACAATCCTTTAGGGAGCTGGCCGAAACAACACCTACTACAACAATATTTTCATAGATCAAAACAAAGTAATGCGAACGAAAGAAGCGACAAAGAGGGAGAGAGAGAGAGAGAGAGAGAGAGAGAGAGAGAGAGAGAGAGAGAGAGAGAGATAAAGAGAGACCACAATAAGATAAAGTGCCTCGGACCATGGATGGGTGTCAATTCTCGTGAAAAATGACAACGCGAAACAATGAAATGAAAATGTTGATGGAAAAATGCACAGCAAGTCTAAAGAGCTCAGATACGAGATGATAAAAGATGCAGAAGGCAGAAGCCAAAACGCAAACTGTCATGCAGTTTGAAATTACAAACTCTTCCTCTATCTCTTTTCCGTCTCTTTTAGGTTTTTCCTCTGTATTCTGTATTTTCTTCAACCTCAACAAATATTTTGAGACTGACAGTCAAACAAGAGATTAGAGAGATTTGACTTGGGAATACAGGTAGCGGGTAAGGGCTTAATTAAGGCATTTGACTAATCAGCTTTGGCATCGCTTGGGTCGCCCTTCGCCCCCTTCCACCACCCATTCTCTAGCTGCAACCAGACGTCGCCATTTACGGTCTGATATGAAGCTAGTTAGCGCTTATCGCAGATCAAACATGACTACAAATACGAAGCAAATAACATATGTTTGTGTATAAATATACTTAAATGCATTTAGTTCAATCAATCATTATCTTTATGAGTCTCAACATATGTTTACCATGTTCCCAGTTTCATATTCCCTGTTTGCTTTATCGATAGGAAACACTCGACTCACTTTTTCGCTTTGATTTATACGATTTATACGATTTATTCGACAAAATCTCTGCAGTTTTGAGTTTTTTTCCATACTCTCTAATTCTGCCTCTGTCTCTCTCTCTCTCTCTCTCTTTTTGATTTAATTCTCAGTTTGTTAGCTTAACTCTTCAGCCTTCAGTTTGATTTAGTTTTTATGCAAATCATATTTATTTGATTATATTTGATTTAATGTGCGTCTGATTTACGTCGACAGTTGAGTTTATTATGCTTTGTTGCCCCTCCAACAACACGTTGTTGTTGTTGACGTTGTTGTTGTGGTTGTCGTGGGTTGTTGCTGCCTCTCTCTCTCTCTCTCTCTCTCTATCTCTCTCTTGTATCTGTGACACTAAATCATTTTAATTGTTGTCATTCGTGTTTTGAATTTCACTGCAACTCCCTCTGCTCTTCAACCCGCCCCATTTCTAGCCCGCCTCCATCTATGCTGTGCCATATGAACTTTGAGTGCATGTTGTTCTGTTTTTTACGTGGGATTTTTTTCGTTTTTATTTTAGAGATTTACCGATTAGTGTTGTGGGAGTCTAGAACCTGGCATATGAATAGGGTAGCATCAATTGTTATCTATGCGCAAGTTGTGTAGGAAAATGCATCTATATTCTATTGATAAAAAAGGAATCTGCAATGTTTCTCATATAAATATTTTATATATATCGAATTACTTTTTGATTACTGACTGCTGTAACCAAAACTAATTCTTTTCTCTGAGTTAAATCATCTTTAGAGATAGCCTAGCAATACGATCCTATAATGAATCTATTAAAGTATCAGATATCAGCATTGATTACAAATTCCATTTGGATGTATTCTTTCTAAAGTCTATCTATCTATCTAGTTACAGTTATTCTTCTAGATAATCTATATAACCCTTACGATCTCTGTACTCCTTTAGCATATCTTCAATTTAAGTTGTATCCTTGTCAACACTTACCATCTTGGCCTTATCATGTGTCTTCTTCTGTGTATCCTTTTTACGCTTGTTGCCACTTTCCATGGCGCCAAAGCGATTGTATTGAAACAGACGACCCATTTTTGTGTGTTCTACTGTTTACAATTTTAATAAACAACGTTTTTGTTGATATTGCAGTTGTTGTTGTCTATACACAATAACGCGACACAGACACACACGCACACACACGTACACGCACACACACAGCGAATGTGCAAAAGTTTTGAAATACACACGCGTGCTCGTAATATCTTCAAACTTATTGCGTTGTTGCCACAACACAGAACTGCGAACAGAGAACAGGGAACTGAGAACTGAGAACAGCGAACTGTTTGAAGTGTTTCAATAACACAGCGTAAAGTCGAGAGTCGAGTTGGGAATCGAATGGTTTCGAATACCGGGAGCGTTGCTAGCGATCAGCGCGACGTGCGCAGAGGGAATGATGGGCTACAACTGAATGCATTCGAAAAAGTACAACGGAAAATGAGCACGACGACTGAGAGCATGCGGCAGAGAGGCAGAGAGGCAGAGACACGGGCAGAGGCAAAGCAACAGTCAGTAATAACAACAGCAACGAATACAGCATAGAAGGGAGGCGAAGCAGCGGCAGTGGCAGAGGCAGCAGCAGCAGCAGCAGCAGCAGCAGAGATACAAATTTCATGTCAGGGCGGCAGCGGCAGCGTCGATGGTCGTCGACGTCGTCGTCGTCGTCGTCACAAACGGCGTTGTTCATGCAACGCTGCCGCTGCCACACAGCATTTACCGCTAGCTCACAATGTGCGCTTGAATGTGTGTGTGTCGGCGCACAACACTCAACACACACACAAACACACACACACACACAGTTAGAACTAAAGAAAATACTAACCAACCCATACACTGACATAGACACACTCACTCACTCACAGCGACAGGGCTGAAAAATGGAAAAGAAAAACCACTCCACAAAAAGCGAAATGAGAAAAATTTACTACGACGAATATACACTGAGAAAAAAGCAAGCAGTAGAAGAAGCAGAAGATATAACTAAACAAACTTCTGTTTTGGGCAGACGGGGGGGGGCAAAGTGAATGGAAATGTGAAATGAGAAACTCACAAACTCGCGACGGGTCTGAGTTGAAGTTGAAGTCGGACACGGACACGGACAGGGACTCGGACGTGGACGTGGACGTGGACGTGGACGTGGACGTAGACGCGAACGCGGACTCTGATTTTGATTCAGATTCTCATTTTGAGTAACTGACGCAGTGACTGAAGGGTGGTTGAGCGACTCGTCAACAAGTTGAGTGGGTGGTGCGCTGTTTGGTTGGGCAAACTGCAAGTCTTTGGCCATGCGGCGTTGGCTCATTCAATTTCACATACCGCATTCATTTGACCAAACGGCGATGCATACTCTGACTTTTCATTTTCAGTTACGAGTTACGGCTATTGACGTCTGTATCTGCAACAGTCTATCACTGTCTCTTTCGTTAACCATATAGCTATCTCTAGTCTGTCATAGTGTGTGTGTGTGTGTGTGTGTGTGTGCTCCACATTTCGCTACTTCATTTGCCTGCTGCACATTTCATTTCAGCTTTTGCCTATTTGCTTAACGTACTCACATGTTGTTGTTGCTGTGCTACTTGCTGTTGCACCCCTCCCACCTCCACACCTCCTGCACCGCCCACATAGAGGAAGCGCTGCATCATCGTTCCTCTTCTTTTTTTTGTAGTTTTTCCGAAAGTTTTTTTTGCACTTTTTTTTCTGTGCCTGAGCATAAAATAAACACAAAAACTTTGCAGTCTCATTCAGCAAGAGAAAGGATGCTATTTGGAACTCTCTCTCTCTGTCGCACCTTCTCTCTATCTCTCTCGCTTTGGCGTCTACCAACTTTAGCTTTTCATTTTGCACACTGCAACACATCGCTGTTTGCCCCCGCCCAGTTGCTGCTGCTGCTGCTGCTGCTGCTGCTCCTGCTTGCTGCATGTGTCCGTAATTATCATTATCCTTTTGCAACTCGTTTTGTGCTTTTCATTTCGCTGTTTATATGGCCAACTATGGCACTTTAATTGAAGTCAATTTTTTGTACTTTGTGGCTGCTTGTGGCAACTTGGGCTACGCCATCATCGCTGACTTGCAAGCCATTTTGTTGCAGGTCCATGGCGCCATTTTCATTCAAAAATTATTCTGCAACTTATTAGCACCTCCGGAAATTATGAGTTTCGGTGTGGCATTCAAGTTTTTGTGGCTTGTTTACGAGCTGGCCGCATTTTTAATTGAGTTGCCGTTGCCGTTGCCGTTGCCATCTGACTTGAGGTTGAGATTCAGCTAAACTGGGAGAGATAGAGAGAGAGACGAGCAGAGTAGAAGACTGTGCTTGCTTTTGTTGCTTAATTAGCTCAACGGTATGGATAAGGACATGGACAGCACTTTGCATGCCACGGCCAGAGGCAGCTGCGTTGTAAACGTTGTGGTTATTCAACAAGAGGATGCACTTAATTGAAACAGTTTGCTTGGCAAAGTGTGTACACAGTTTTGGATTTACCAGCAGCACAAAGAGCCAGTCAGACCCTTTTTATAGTACATCTTTCTACACTATGTAGCCATCATAAAGGGGATACAACTACTGGGGCATAAAGTAAGTTAGCCAATGTTATTAAGAAGGGAGAGAGCGAAACATGTTGCTGATAACAATTGTTTGTTGTTGAGTTACTGTAGAAGCCGGTCTGATATGAGAGCTGAGTCAATGTATTACTGTAGATAATCTAATTATCGACATTGATCTGAGCAACTGTAGAGACAGGAAGGTAGTTTCAACTATACTCTTGATAAACTCAATTCAGCTAAGGAACTATAAGAGTTAGAGATATGAAGATAAATTTAACTGAAAGAGTTAGAGCTATGTTGATAGACATATGACTTCTATACTTTTATAATTATGTTTTAATATACTATTTTATTTATGTTGACTATGTTTTTATAATATCTAAAACAGGAATTATCTAAGTATGCCATAGTATTCAGCTTTATTATATATACTGCTCTTACTCTTACTATTTCCAAACAGCTGCTGCAAATTATAAAAAAATCTCCTAAAACTTCTGCAGGTTCTATACGTTCATAACTCGCAGCTTAAACTGCTTTGGCTTCTTATTAATCCATTATATTATTGCCGTTCAGCTGTTGCCAAACAAAGCATAAACCAATGATATAACAAATTGGGGTAAGTTTGATACAGTTCAAAAAAATTATTGCCCGTATTTTGCACCCTACAATATAATTTTTTATGGTCGCAACGCCCTCACAAATCCTCCCCCTCCCCGGCAGGGCCACACAAAGGGAAATAATCAATGATAAACTCGCATTTAATGAAATATGCTTTCAAATCTGAGCGCAAAAACCTCTGCTTATAATTAGATTATGACATTAATAAGTCGCTTTAACAAATGTTCAAATTGTTGGCAAAAGCAACCACCCAGGGGGCGAGGGTAACATTGAAAGGGGGGAAGGACTTTGCTGCTTTTCTTCTCTTTTTGTTCGTTTTTGTTTTTGGCAACAGTTGCGAAAATAGAAAATTGAATTTGTGCAACGTTTAATATATTGAAGCTATCAATGGAAAAGCATTTGCAGGACACTCGAAGTGTCATTCATAAATCAAGTGCCACCCCCGCGCGTTTTGCAGCTGAACAGTATGAGGGAACTGTAAGAGAGTCTTCACTGTAGTATGTGTGTACTACCTCATGTGGCAAACTCAATTTCATTACATAAAAAGCTTTTCTTTTCTTACATTTTCTTTCACATTTTGCCCTTTACGTGGCGTGACCTTTTACGTTGATTTGTCAAATTGTTTAGCCAGACAATTGCATAAATTGCATCTACTATTTGATTTTTACTGCCAGCTGGAGTTACTCACACACACACACACAGCACCTCCCTCTTCTCTATTATTTAGTACTCCCTTTCTCCACAAAAGTGCTCTTAATGTTTGTCAATTATTTGCAGTAATTTGCAATATTTCTAAACGCTTTTGACTGGGATTTTCATTGCGTTTGCTGCGAGTAAAACTACCCTAAATTGTTTTTAATGGCCATTTGCACTTACATGACTGTTGACTGCACTACTCAGCATCAGTTTCAGTTCCCGTCCACCCCCTCTAATGGCTTCATCATCATCATTTCAGTCTCAGCCTCACAGCCTCAGTCTCTGGCAGCAATAAATGGCCTACAAGCACTTTCAATGTTGTTCAGGTTCTTGGTTTTTGTTTAATTTATGGCCGAAAATAAATGTTATTTATTTGGTCTTTAAAAATCGACAACATACAACTAAACAAATATGTTCGATCGACTAGAGTTACATAGTTGTGTTGCTGTTGTTCTTGTTGTTGTTGTTGTTGTTGTTGTTGTTGGGGGGGGCGACACTCTTCACTCAAAGTGGAGTAAATTAATTTTCCCATAGTTGAAACGTCATTAAGTGCTCGCCAGGGGTGCTGCAAGTGTTAAAAATGTAGTTAAATCAATTCTTTAACAACAATTTGTTTAGTGAAACTGCATAAAACTAGCCACAGGCAGCCCACATGACTCGCAAGGCAGCACAACAAAAGCAAAAGGAAATGGAAATTGGAAATGGAATGGAAATGGAGAGACTCCAAAGAGACCCCAAACAACTCAACTCATTTCATTTGCGCTTTTCATTGAGAAATTGTGGCCCGCGGTGTCTTTGTGTGGCGTTGTTTTTCCAAAAATTTTCTTTTATCTTTTATTTTGTATCTTTTACAAGTGACTCCAGCAATTATGTTTATAAATGATTTGTTAGGGTGGTCTGTTTGGTTCCTAAAGTGTTTATCCGTATGCGGTAATCCTTCATTTCAATATGCATTCAGCGGCAATAAATAGTTGAAGAATTATGTGTGAAACCATTAAAATGTACTACAATTCTGTTGGCTCTGTGCATTGTCAATGCCTGCGGGGTAATGAAAGCGCATAGTTATAGTATATTTAATAGATAGTTCTCTCTCTAGCTCTCTCGGTTTTTGGCTGGAAGCGATATTGGGATTTTCATTTGGAATTCAACTTTATGGCTGGCGGCAAGTTCAACAGATTTTTAATTGCTGCGCTTCGTTTTTCGTTTATGTTTTCCAATGTTTTTTCATTTTTTTTTTTTTTTTCAGTTTTCCCAATGCATGTTTGCCCCGTTATGCACCGCCTTCTATCATAAATCATTTACAAGAGGGAACAGACGATCATAGTTATGCTTATGTATGTTTATGTAGCATGTTTAAGGGCGTGCATATATTGAATAATTTGATTTATTTAAATTTTGTTTATGTTTTTCACATGTTTCTGACTAATAAAAATACAAAGAACAACACACACACAAACAACAGTTTGCTGTACTTATCTTCTGATGGCATTAACTTGTCTGTTTGACTTTCCATCAAGTTGAAGACTGTTCGTTATCAATAAGTCATTTATCAATAGCACAAGTAGATAACTTTTGTGCCACATCTATAACAAACATAACATTATTTTCTATAACATTTTCCCAGCAAGTTTTTAAGACTGTGTTCCCCGATCCGCCCCATTTCTTGGGGCATTGCATTGCATTTGAATTTCTCACACGTTTTGTTACACTATCAAATATTTATACGAAGTTTGTGTCCCCCCGCATTTGATAGCGCCCACATTAACAAGAACTTTCGATTGAAACTACATCAAAACGATTTTCCAAACGCACAAACAATTATATGCTGCATAAATTAAGCACAACTCGAGTTGAATAACTAATTTCCTGTAAGGGCAATTACTAAAAAAAACTAGAGAGAGAACGAACTGCGCAGCCAACATGCATGGAAATTAGATGGGCATCTACACTGGGCACGATTCTTCAGTTCCTCCAGTTGACATTTAATTCGAGGCAGACGCTGAATGCACTACAAATGAGTTTTTCGTTTATTTTGGGAGTTTTGTTAATGCGATGCATGATACATTTAATCGCTGGAAAAATGGAAAAACCACCAACAACAAAAAAAAAGAACGTGACAAAATGCGAGCTCAAACTCTGCGATATCAAACAACGAGTATGACCCTATTCTTGTATTTTTTTATATATTTCTACAAAACCACAAAGCGAGAAGTGCTTGATAAGGTGGAACACGCAGAGATCGTTGCATTAAATGCAGTCAGGGTTCAGTTTATCCTATATGCAGGGCATCATTGCTGCTGTTGTTGTTGTTGTTATTGTTGTTGGTAGTTTTATTTACGTTCCTACTTCAAAAAGACAAATAAATCGTAATTGGCGTGCAAGGGGTTTGTTTTTTATACTCTATTATGCGATAGAGTGCCACATCGTGTTGTGCTGCATTTTATTTTCATGCTCATTAAATGGAAAACCATACACGAAAGCGCAAAAGGAAAAGCGTGAAAAACCCTCGAGACAGGGAAATCAACGCCATGCCATGGCGTTTGCTTTTGCGGTTGCTCTTTGGGTGTGTAACACACACACACACACACACAAAACCCTGAACGGAAGTGCGTTGAGTTATCGCAACTGGAAAATCTATCGATAAGGCACTGCTGATAGGACCCTCTGGGCTGCCGTAGGTGCTACTGCCATTGTCAAGCTGAGATCTAGAGATAGAGCGTAGAGCGTAGAGCACAGTGCGAACAGCTGCCAATATCTCGAGGGTTGAGCCTAACGAATTTGGCGATAACTCCTCAAATTGGATGATAAATCTCTGCAAAGAATATTTATGCGACAAATGTCAAAGATGCTGCTGGCTGCTGGTTATTCTAAGTCAATGTCTCAGATAGTTTGAGTGTGCTCATTAGTTGACAGTGCCTACGAAATGTCTGTGCCTTAGTGACCCATTTACGTACAATGTCGGTGCCATCATAGCGACAAAACCCTCAAGATTAATGAACTACAAAAGATGCACACAAATCATATGTAATAGCTGCAAGGCACAGACACTGTCACTGGCACTGAGCGAAAGCCTTTGGAGCCTGCTACAAATGCTACAAATGTGTGACAATTTCTCAAAAGAATGCGTTCTAGTAGCAGGCCAGGCAACGCCTCCTTTGCGTATCCCCAGCCAATGTGAAGGTGTCACGGCCAAGTGACAATGTCACACTTGCCGCTTAAACATAAAAAATATGCCAGCTACTCGTCGAGACTGGAGACTGGAGACTCCTGCTGCCGCATCCTGTTCAGGGCGACCTTTAAAGGTGCAGAGCATCGCGACGCCTTGCCTTGCTACGTGTGTGTCTCAGCCTGAGTGTAAGACTGTGCATGTCTGTCGCATGTCTGTAGTACTTGTAATCAGAATGAAGATGAAGACATGTGCATTGAGGCTGGCACTCTAAAGGCTCGTTATCCTTTTACTCAACAGCCGTTTTCCGTTGAAACTGAGCTGGCATTTGCCTGGTCTACTGAATTAATGGCAGTCCAAAACAAGGCGCGACCAGCTGCCCGGGATACTTGTATCCTTGCATTTAAATATATATGCCTTCTAGAAATTTGATATTTTCATAGACAGTCGTCGGAGAGGAAGTAATTTTCGATATGGGCGCCGGTCGACGGTCGCCGTTCGGTTCATTCTCGTATTTGTTTGGAATTAATGAAATTTAGACATAAAAATGTTTTCGAACAAGTAAACAGTGTCGAGAGCGGATGATAGAGAGACAGCGAGAAAGTCAGTCCCGTGTCCTATGTCCTGTTTTTGATGATGTTCCACCATAAGGGTAATCAGCTAGAATTGAGTTATCCTTAAGGTCATTACGGCATATGCTAGTGCAGGCATCAACTTTTGGAATACGAATGAGTCTCTTTAGTTGTATGAACTTAGTGTTTGGTTTTAGTTTTCAAAGTGATTTCGATGTTTGTTTGCAAATCAGTTGAAAAGTTGATAAGGGAGGGACAGAAAATGTGCATAGAAATATATTTGAGTTGGTAAAAGAATGAAATGTGTTGGGAGATGATTGATGTGTGAATACTCTGAAAGATTTGTGTAAGTATCTGAACTCCTCTAAATATCTCTAAGAAATGTAACAATTATGCAAAGAAGTATCTCTGTTTAAACTTAACTTTTTCTTCAGAGATCTCAAATATATCTGAGAATGTGTTACACATTGCTTCAGCAAATGTAAATTCCTTCGCAGCAGAAGGACTCTTCGGCTACTGTATTATTTTCCACATTAGATCTCTATACACACGCCTTAGCTATGATATAATACTTAGCCAACTGTCATAGGGAACAGTATCCTAAGTATGTAAGCCGTCTCCTCCTCCTCCCTCAACTCAACTAAAATCGCATCAACTTCAATGCAAAATGTCAAAGAGAAAACTGATGGATGAAGATGCGGCCAAACAAAGGCGCGAAAGAAGACAACTGAAAATCCGCTTAATGCGATTTTCGAGTGGAAAGCAATGAGCCATGTCCTTGTGTATCCTTACCTTTAATATAACTTGTACCTATCCATATATAGATTACTTTTCTAATTTTCAAGGCTGCGCTGCATTGAGAAGAAGAAAAAAAAAACGGCAAAACAATGCCAAAAAACTGGCACAAAGAATTGCGGGAAAATGAAAATGGAAAAAATAGACTGAGATGGGAAAACAATGCCAAGTGCCTGACTGTCTGGACGGCACCCATTGAGCGCGTTGAAGTGTCCTGTATAGAAGTCCTGCAATAGACACAGTCCCGGGCCCAGAACCAGACCCAGACCCAGACCCAGAACGAGTTCTAGCCATGGATGGAATGGCGTTACGCTTGAGCGACAAATGAATTTTTGGCAAAGGCAACAAGGCGTTGGGTAAAATTTATAGTGCACCGGGCAGTTAATGACGTTGCAATTGAAAACAAACGAGAAATAATGAGTTTTCCCGGCTTGAAAAGCGTTGCCAAAGGACGCGCCATGTCGTCTATCAACCGCAACATGCAGCAAACACACAGACAGACAGAGAGAGAGAGACAATCAAAGTCAATTCGAATGAGGCAGCTGCGATCGGTGTTTTGCTACCTGTGCCAAGTATCCTGTATGATATCCTGCACAATGGCCAATTTAAATGGTGCTGTCAGCAGGCAGTCCTCATTTCAGCACGCATTGTCGAGCAAATGAAAAGAAAATACAAAAATTTCATTTTATAAACTGAAATTGATGTTTAATAATAATAATAAGAATATACTGCGCCCCCGTCTTCACTGACCTTTCAGTCAGTCAACGTTTTGAGAGCGAAGGCAACAGAAGAAAACTTTTAGCCAACCGACAGCTGTCATAAGCAGTGAGCGACAGACTCGACAGAGATGACAGACTCGTTTGTAGTATGAGTATCTTTCAGATACAAAGCAGACCAATTAACCCCTCTACACGTGTGTGTATATATATGTGTGTGTGTGAGTTGCCCGCTTCACTGCCTAAAAGTATTTTCGTATTTTCGTATTTGTGTTTATTTTGGTAATTCAACGCATCATTTTAACCCTTTCGCGTTGATGTCTTTTAAATGTGAGCGCTGCTTATGTAAATATTTGTTTAGCTTCCCAGTCTGTCAGTCAAACAGGCAGCCAGTAAGTGTATCTTTGTATCTGTAACTGTATCTGTCTCCGTATCTGTATCTGTATATCTGTATCTATGTATCTGCTATTTGCATAACTGCAGACCCGCATTCTAAGCAGCATTTGGCAACCCCTGCAAACACTTTTCCCATCTGTTTTGTTTGCTTAGCTCATCGGCGCCAGTCTCAATTACTTTATTGACATCACAGTCTTTGGGATTGCAATTGCTGCCGCCATAATTGTCATTGGTTGGCAATTCAATTTCAATTGCAATTCTAACTTTTACAGTCTTTTCTCCTACATTGCACATTTTATATTCTGTATCTCTCTCTCTCTCTCTCTCTCTCTCGTGTGTGTATGTTCTTTTAGGCCAAGTGGGAGCAGTGCATAGATTTTGAGTTCAAGTCTTTTGATTGATGGCTTGCAATTCAATTGTCAATGGAACGTAATCAAATTGGCTTATGTAAACAATAGTGCAGTTGAAAGATTCTTCAATTGAAACTAAGTTGAAATGTCAAGAGAAATATGATTTACGAGCATTCCAAAGTGCAAGACAATGCAACCATGTCTATTGAGATACAATTGTATCTTTACATTTTCGACTGGGTGTGACAGTTCAACTAGACTTCCGAGAAGAGCATTTCAGTTGCTTGCAATGTCATCTCATTAGTTGAGAATTCAATTTGAATTGCAGCTTAACTTTCGTTTGAGCTACAACAATTCAACATTAAGATCTAATCAAATCGGAGCATAGGCAGAAGTACATAAATCAAGCCAGCAAATACCAGCGAAAATACAAAGCTTAAGCAGGCAACAAATGTATATAAATTATGATTAGGACTATTATCGGGACATCAAGGAAGTTGCACAAACACAAAAGCGTCGGCCCGGCAAACGACATGAAAAATTGTCATTAGGCAAAAACGACAAAAGGCAGTAAGCGAGAAAGCCAAAAAGTAGCCAGAACAAAAAGTTCCAGCCAAGTCAACGAAATGCCAAAAAGCCAAAAGTTAGCTGTGGCTTTCCCTCTAGCCGAATTTGTGGTTTTGTTTGAATCGGAAGAAAAAAAATGGCAATACACATTGCACAAACAAATACACAATTCATATGTGTATGCGTGTGTGTGTGTGTGTGTGTGTATGTGGAAGTTCTTTCGCGTGGGTGCCGAGGCGAGCACATAAATCATATCCTAGTGTTGTGCCTTGCTACGCACTCGGCATAAGGACAAATGTTGATGATGACAAAGCGCCATTAAAGGCACATTTACACACAGGCTGAGTTGGTCCAATGCCAAGAGGGATTCCAGCTCGCCCCACCAACTGTATGGCACCTACTTCAAAAGACGTCAATTGCCATAAATCAAACGCGACATTTTGCTTATTATTTGCCGATTTTCCTCTCTCTTTTTTTTTCCAATAAACTTTGGAATTCTTTCTGTGCAACGCATCAAGATTTGTGGCCTAAACAAACAAACAAGAGAGTGTGCTCCTCTAAGAGATATTCTGTGTTATTCTGAGTTATCCTAACATCAATTTTTACTAACTAGTACTAACTTCGCTATAGAAAATAGTTTAATAAATAACAGAATTTACAGAATAATATAAAGCAACACATTTGATAACCTTATTGCAGCTATTCCATTATCATTAATCCGCTACAATTAGTTTTCATTAAAAAATAACCATAAATAATAAACTCCAAGCGGTGTGTGTGTCCTTGCGGCAGCGGGTCAGATAGCCAGGTCAGGTAGCCTTCAAAGGATCCGCTAAGTACTGAGAAAAAAAGCGACCGCCTGATCGACCAATTAGGAATGCTATTAACGGCCAACGCCCACCATTTAGAAGCGCCTACACCTCCCGTTGCAGATACAAGCGCAGTTACAGGTATGAGTCGGAGTATAAAAGGTAATGTCGGGGATTTTTATATGTTTTCTCTTAAATGAGCCAAATGCGCGTTTTCCTTTTTTGTGATTTTGCCTTTTTCGTATCTTGTACGCTTCAATTACGTTTTTCATAATTTCCCACATCGTAAAATTTATTGGTTTTGATGGCTGGCAGTTTAGCAGCAGTTTGGCAGCTCAGCATCATCGACTTCCGCTCCATTGGGTCATTGGGCTGATGGCTCAGCTGCTTTGGGGGCGTTGCTTGTGTTGCCTGCCTTTAAGGCAGTGTCGATGTCCTGGCGATGTCCTGCTGCTAAAACCGCTTAGATATTGTGGTCTGTCCGGCTGGCTGCTGTTCCATTAATTGAAAGGTATTTAGCTTGAATTATTAAATTGATTTTTATTCATTTTTAATGCTTGCTGCGCTGTCAGCTGACAGCTGAAATTTGAGAATTGAGACATTAATGGAGTTTTCATTTAAAGCTTAAGTTTAAAGCTCAACTCCCCAAGGAACTGAGCTGTCTCAGGTTTTGTAAGTAAACTTTTTTAAGGCAGCTGCTGCTGAGCTTTGCCATTAGCAATAGAACTTGTATTAGCTGTCACAGGACACACAGGACAAACATATGCCACTTTAAACGCCACTCAAATGAGTCATCAATCAAGTCCATTAGATAACCACCGAACTTGACATTGGACTATCATTATATCTCTCTCTCTCTCTCTTTCATTCTACTTGTCTCTGTCTGCAGTTGCATGCAACCCTTATGCTAAACTCTTACTCTCTTTCTCTCTCTCTCTCTCTATCTTCATGCCATTCTGCATTATTGTGCAATTTTGTGCTTGGCCACACAGCAATAACAATTCGACGCTTCTTATTGTTAGTTTGGCCTTTGCATGACAAGACAACATTCGGCTGGGCTCGTCCTGGCTCCCGCGGCCCTGTTTCCATTCGTCTCAGCTGCAAACTGCAAATTAAACTTAACATAAATATAATTTCTCAGCACTTAAAAGCGAAATGGAATTATGATTATGAAAACGCAGGACAAACGCCATCGGCAACTTTCACACCGAATATCTTGCTATGCTAACTGAAACCTCGTAAATATATTCCCGGCCAACCCTCGTCGGCTGTGGCAAGCGGGAAGTGGCAAGTGGGGCGGAGTTGTAGATGGACGCGTGCCGAAATGAAAACGTCATGTTTTCGAATGAAATTTTTGAATTATGTTGTTTTCTGTTGACGCTGTGACGCCGTGACGTCATGACCATCATCTGTGCCCATCCCTGGGCATTAAATTAATTCAAAACGCTGCCAGGACACGCGCGCGCCAGGCTTTTGTCTGATTGCCAAAATATGAGAAAAGAAACGAAAATTGATGAAAGCCCGATAGGCGGCCAAATTGTTAGTGTAAAGGTAACAACAGCAAAACCCCAATACACAAAAAGCACAATGGATTGGTGCATAAGGAGGAGGAGGGCCATTGACGCTGGCGACATGTTGCCAAAGTCCTTTGGGATCCCTGCGGCTTAGGACGAGCCCAAGACTCAATAGTGAGCACAATGTAGGGGGAGCTGATACTCTCTCTGCCTTCTTTGTCGTATGTATTTTCACTTACTTTCACTGTCGTATTTATTATTATTATTATTATTATTATTGTTGTTGCTTATACCCCGTAACAATAAGCGCAGAAAGGAGGTATTATGATTGCATGAGTGCTAAAGCAGGAAAATGATATAAATAATGTATAAATAAAAAATGAAAATGAAAATAATACAAAGAAATATAATAATATTATAAATAAATGTATAATATAAATAAATTTATATATACGTATATTATATTATATGAATTTTTCATTATGAGTAAATATAATTATAATTATCGTTTCTTTTTATTTTATTTAGTTAAATATTGTTAATATTATCTGTTTTATTTTTATCACTAAAAATTAATTAAGCTGCAGTTTTCCAACGCTTTTCCATGTTGAGCTGAACAGATCTACAAAATGTAAATGTTTTATGGGGTATTTTTATAGCTGAACCGTTGACTGTAATGTTTCCACTTATTTTAAATATAATTTCGTTTGCATGCCACATTAATGGCAGTCAAATAAGCGTGTCCCTCCCCCCTCCTTTGATCCATTCTCTGTCGCGACAGCCAACTATGTTCCCCCCTTGTTGCCTGTATTTGTCGTTTACAAATTGGTTTTCGTGTTCAACTCACATATATTTTGCCTTGCTGCATAATCACAGGCAATGCGAGGGAGAGCGAGGAGAGCGAGGAGAGCGTAGGAGGGGTGATAGTAGTGGGTGTTATTGGGTACTCGACGTGATCTGAGCGTGGTCTATTTTTATAAGTCTGTCCGTCTGTCCGTTCTGTCCGTTTGCTTGTTTACTTTTGGCTGATAAGGCACGTGGCCTCATTTATCAAATGCGTCTCGCGACTAGTTGCAACAAGCGGCATGCAACTAAGTATAGATGCCAATGCCAAATTGCTGGCAAGTAGTTGTAGTACTTAGAAGTTGCTTTTACCTATGCCAAGGGGTTGCTTTATTCTCTTGCTCCCCTTTGCTGCTGACGTATGTGGGGGGGTGTTGTCCTGCACTTGAGCCATAAATTGTATTGTAGGACAACACGTAAGCTGTGCCTCTGCCTCAGCTGTTGTCCCTGTCCCTGTTGCTGTGTGCGTGGCACGGTGGCACTGTGGCACGATGGTGGCATTGTGGCATGGCGTATGTTGTGCCGCTACTGGTAATTACAGTTATTATAATTTGTGTTGAGTGCTGAGCTGCAATTTGAGAAAAGTTCGCTGTGCTCTCCATTCTCTCCCCTTCCTTTAACTTTCCGTGCCCTCTCTCTTCGCACGTGTGTCTGCTTATTTTTCAGTTGACTGACTGCCCATTTGCAACCCTGTTGCAGAGTTGCCATGTCTGCAAAATCTGCTGCTTATGATAATAAAATAAAAAAAAATGGAAAATGATACCTTGCCGATGTTTATCTCACGGTTTCTTTGCCATCATCAAAGCTTATATCAACGCTGCCAAGGTAATGATGGGCAAACCAATTTGCTAAGCTTATTACGCTCCAATTGCCGTCATAACGATAGTTGTCAGCTGATCAGCTTTTCCAAGATATCAAATATTACTTCTTCTGCAGCTGCTTCTGCTTCAACTTGCCTGACGACCTTTGTTGCCCTTCGCGTTGGCCATTCAACGGTTGCACAATCCACTTGAGCTGCTGCTTGTAATTAATCATCATCTAGCATTTAGAATCAAACGCCTACACGACAAGCTCCCCCACCAAGTGGGGGGTAGGGGCGATGAAGGAAACGCCAACTAATCAACATGCAACAAAAACTTCAATTGCCCCAAGTAGTAGGAGCAGCAGCAGCAGCAGCAGCAGCAGTAACTGTGACTGTGGCAAACAAATTGTGTTAAGCGCACTTGAAAAGATGCTTAAATAAATTCACAATTTGTCTCAAGTGAGTTTTTGTCATTTTCATGCCACAGACAGATAGACAGGCAGGCAGACAGACAGACAGACAGACAGAGAACAATTGAAGACATCGTCGGACATCATTGGAATGTTGCTGGCACTGCACTTATCAACAATGAGATCAGCAGTCATGATTGCAGCAATGGGGCAAGCTCGTTTAGTGCAGCCCTCGAGTGTGGTCGGCATTCAGTGGGGGGTCGTTCGGTCAGATGTATAGATGCATAGTTGGGGCGATACCCTTTCCAAGTCACTGCTCATGTCTGCTGCATTATGCACTTTTCGTCATTCTCAATATGGACGCTGATTGATAAGCGCATTGTGGCTAGAGGAGATGTGTGGCAGTGAGGCAGCGAGGCAGCGAGGCAACGTGGTAGGGGCAGCTCACATATTCCCCTTGCGTGGATTTTGCATAATGGCAATGTTCCCCTAACCCTCGGTTTCCTTTTCTCGGCTTAAAAACGGTTCCAACTGGGTAGCCCGCTAATCCTCTGCGCCTGTCATAAACATTGACATTGATGTTGATGTTGATGTTGCTGTTGATGTTGATGTTAGCTGCTACTGCCGTTATATGCCACTGACAAGTGGGCGTGCCGGCCGGCCAACTACCCAACTACCCAACTACCCGACTAACCCGGCAATGTCCCAGCCATCGTTACGCTCCACAAAATCGTACTCATTCCGGCGTATGCCCTTTAACGAGTGTATTCGTCATTCGAGCAGACAGTTGACATTCATTTGAAACGTTTGCGCGCTTCATGAACCCGCTCTTGCTCCCGTTTCCATTCCCATTTCCATTCCTATCCCCTACCCTTTGCCTATCCCTTCCTTCCTTAACCCACACTGAGCCTGTGCCCTTCCCTGTGCTCTGTCAGTGACACTCGATTGTGTGTGTGTGTGTGTGTGTGTGTGAATGTATCTCTGGGCCAGCTCAGTCGTAACCACAGCGGCAACTGTGGCGCATGTCAATCATTAAACTGTCATTTTCAGTCGATTTAACTAGCATTAAAAATCGTACACAATTGCCAGGATTTATGCGTTGTGCGCAAACTGTCATAAATTTGCCTGAGTTTTCCCCGTTGGCCAGCTGCCACTCCCCCCCCCCCACCCCTTAACCACCGCGCAAACGCCTTCTCTTGCTGCTCCCTCACATTCCTGCGCTGCTGTTTAAGCTGCCCTAATTTTTTATGGTCTACAAACTAATTTTTATTAATTTTCTACGCTCGCTGCGAAGCTACAGCTAAGCTGGCTTCTAAGCGCGCAAATTTATTTTAATACCAAAAAGAAAAATATCTTAAATTAGCAAATGACCGACCCAGCAAATTCTGGGATAAATCTTTTTAAAACCGCAGCTGGGTTACTCTATTGTGGGGATGTTAAGTTTTAAATATAAGGGAGCAACATCTCAATAGGCAGACACATTAATTGCAAGGATGGTTAAAGTCATGATTATAAGTTATAAGTTATGATTTATCTGCTTACTAAATATAGCATATTTATTCTTTGCTAGTTAAAGGGTATCTTCTATTCGTATTCGTATTCCTTAATAAATTTCTATGTTTATCATAATCCAAATTCTAAGAGCTTTAGGTTTGCAATTACTCATCACAAATGTTATTCCTTTGCGATTCATCTACAATTTTTTTGAGGAGCTTTTACAGGGTATCTTCGAATCAGCCAATTTCATACGATTGACACATTTATTTTCTTATATTGATAAGCAGCTAACTTTATGATGGAAAGGAACAAATATCAAACAATCTAAATTTGACTTAATTAAATAGAAGAAATGTTTAAATGTGAAGAGAAAATCTTCAAAGTTCAATGAGTAAGAAATAGTTTAAATAAGGGATGTCATCTAAGCAAAATCTATACACATCTTAAATAAACTTAATTATTAAAGAGTACTTCATAAAGTTCATATAGTTCTTTCTGTTATTGCAACTACTTGAGTCGGAATCCAAGTCTACCCTCTGTAGGGTAAATCTGGGGAAAACAGGGGCCATTTATGTCGGTGGCAATCTTTAATTTTCATCTTTTGGCAATCTCAGTTTTCCCCAGTTTGATTGCCGAGAGTGTGTCGCGGAAATACTGCTGACAGGGAAAACGATGTTGCGATGTTGCTTCTATTTTTGATTCCTTGTGGAGCTGTAATGCTGTTTCCTGGCCTTGCGCCTATTTCCGGTCCTCGACGTGGCTGTGCTTTATTTGCCTGCCAGGCATTTATTTCTGGCTATGCGTTTGCTGCCCAAAAAAATTATGGAAATTTATTAATCACATAAATTTAAAGCGTAATGTCCTGGCCAGAGCCGCGGGTCGTTAGTCCTCCCGCACTGGCGCTAATGTGTCCCATGTTGAAATTGTCCTTCATGTCGACGACGTGGGGAATGCATAAAAATTGCGTTAGGGGCAAAGTTTTTTTTGCCCGCTGTTCTGCTGATGGGCGAACCTCGCGGGCAACGGGGAGGGAGGGTAAAAGGCGTCCTCATCTCAGCGCCTTAAATAAACTTTGTGGTCCTTTTGATTTCACTCACAACAACAACAGCAACGAGAGGGAACTGAATGAATTTAGACGCTGTTGACGCGTAGACAAATATTTTTGTTCAAATTGTTTAAAAGTGATTCTGTTTTTTTTTTTTTTCTTGCTAAGCTGCCAAGCAGGACGACAAGGACATAGAAATTCATTTACAGGTGACAGTGTGGGACCAAGGTAAACTCTGCGAATTATGCTGTCCTCTTGGCTTTGGAGGCGTTGAGCTAAAGTTAGGCAAACTGACAGCACAATGGACTTAACAATAATAAATATTGTATTGGCATTGTTAAACTTTAATTCAATCATTTTATTAATATTAATCTGGGAATAATTTTCTTAGCCTTAGCCAATTTATTTCGTTATTAAAACAAAAGGGAATTTATGTTAAGTCTTTATTTAAATAATTTATTAAAAGTACTTTATAATATTAAAGCATATTTGTTATTCAGCTTTAGCCAATTGGCTTTGTCGTCTACCTAAAATAAATCCCATCAATTTAAGCCAGTTTATCCTCATGTGCCTCATGTGAAATGTGCTTAAAACGAGCTGCTGAAATCGTCGCATATATGTATGTATGTATGTGTTGAAATCCCTCAACAAAGTGCCAACATGTGTTGCACTTAACGAAGGGGCAGCCAAAAACAACAAGGGGCAAGGACAAGGGGAGCTGGCACTTCTCATATGCAGTACACGCGTTGGTTAAGCCTTTGACAAGACAACAGAGTTAGGGGAACGTTCCCTAGAAAATCAAAAATTTGCACAAGCACGTGCATAGTAGGCAGCGGAGGGTGAGGGTGTGGGTGGGACTGGGGAATGCTTTGTGCTGACATTTAAAGTAGCTGCCAGCAGTTGAAGTGACAAAACTAAAGATAAGACTCAATCACGTGTAGCTGCCACTGACAATCAGTGGCAGAGTGGAGTGAAAAAAAAGGGAATCCACAGCAAGCAGCAAAATAGAAAATCAATTTCCACGTTTTTCACACTGGATGTGGCTAGAGATGGTGCTGGAGGGGGTACAGGCAATAGACATGCATGCAGTTGTTGCTTTGAATTTCATATGACGACGACGACGGCAACATTACGTGCTGATGCGGATGCGGAGCTGGCGGGGGAGCATTGAATGAAGAGTGACATGCAGACGGCAAACATGGGGACAAAGAAGGTGTCACTAACAGGATAAATGTGCAAAACAGCGACAGGAAAAAGAGCTGCCAGGATAAAGTAAATGGAACTGGTGGGGAGAGTAGCGCTAGTAGTAGCAGTGGAGAAGCTGACGTTGGCATTAGTAAGAGCTTTCATTTCTCACTCTCCCAGGAATGCAGAGAGTACTTCGTCCTAGTATGGGGTTTTAGCTTGTTTATCGTGTCACTGGATTGGCAGCATAAAGCAGCCTTGTCATTTGTACAGCAAAATAAATAAAACGCAGTTGAAAGCAGCAACTGTTGCCACAGCAACTGTTGCAACTGAGATGTTGTTATCAAGATGATGCATAGAACTCACCTGGGCAGCAACAGCTTCCTACTCCACTTAACGACTTTATTTGCTCAACTTGTGCATAGGTAAACGCAGCAGCCACTTGCCAAACAAACAAATACACAAAGACAACAGCAAACACAACGAAAAAAACAACAACAACAAAAACTACAAAAACAAAGACAAACTAATGCCAACCACAAAAAGATCTTACAGTTTGCCCCGATAAGCGCAACCACAGACAGCTCCTCAGGAGCCTCAAGTTCCATTTTGTTGCCAGTTGCCAGTTGCCAGTTGCCAGTTGCAGCTGATGGCAAACATCACGTGAATCCCTTTATCTATATGTGTATGTGTATGTGTGTGTGTGTTTGTGTGTGTGCAGGTGTAACTGCGTCTATGTTGTCACTGCAAAAACAACGTCATATACTTAACTACAACAGCAGCCTCAGCATGCATAAAATACATTTTCATTCGCATTTTGTTTGTTTTAAGCTGCGAGTTTTACACAAAAGTCAACAAAGCGGCTCCACCTTAACATTTATATATATATATTATATATATCTGTGTGTGAGTGTCCGTGTGCATGGCTCTTTGTATGTGTGAGCCGGATATGACCAAGGATATCGAAAGTTTTTTCTGGTAGTCAACTTCTTCAATGGCTCAATCTCTGCTTCCCTACCTCTACCTCTCTCTCTCTCTCTCTCTCTATCTCTCTCTCTCTCTCTCTCCCTCTCTCTTTCGCTCTCTCTACGTAGGAGTCATAAAACTGATATTGTTCTTAAAACGACAGCAGCTGGAAATTAAGTTCTTGACTTTTATGTGCACCGCAGTTCCGAATTATTGATATGAGCTCCTCCTTTTGTGCTGGAATTGAATTGGATTGCCATAAGGATGGAGACTGCAACTTGTTTGTTTTCCCATCTCTCTCTGTGTATGTGTATTAACTGTTTGCGAGGTGAAAGTGTGACAGGTAATATCAGAATTTAACCAAGTGACAGCAGCTGAGCTGGCTTTCTTTTCAATTTCTATTATTTGGTCACAAATAGTTGAAGTGCAACAAAATAGAATTGAAGCACTAAAAACAAACATAAAAAATAAATACATAAGCCCCTGTACCCTTTGGGTACCGGGTCTAATAAGCAGCAGTTTCTTAGGATGTTATTTGAGTTGTTTTGATATGCTTTAAGTTTAGGAAATTAAATTAAAACTTTCTTTCTCAATTGTCTCTTTAACTCGGACGCAACTCGGAACAAGATATCTATAATTGTATATTAAGTGTAATTTTATCAAATAAATATCTCTAATAATTCGTTTTTAATATGTTAACAATTGCTAAATATAATATTAATATAATAAACATATAATATTACAATATAAACCATGGATTTGCTGTTTCTTTACAAGCACATTAATCCCCATATCTGTAAACTATGTGAAACTGTCGTCACAAGTTCATCAACAGCTTTGGCAGCTAATTGGACTGCATCCGCTTTTGGTTCACACCACATTATAATGATAATGATAATGATAATAATAGTTGTTGCTGGTATAATGTTGGCTTTATGTATTTTGTAATCTGCCCATCAGTCGACACATTTGACACATTCGACGCATTCGAAATGAGTTTTGTATTTTGAGTTTGAGCTGAGAACAGCTCGTAATCATATTATGAGTATGTCACACTTCAATTACTGTCAGCGACAGTATTTTGTATTAATAATTTTACAAAACATTTGTTGAGGGACACCAGATGCGGACGTGTGCAAGTGTCACATCTCACATCTCAGAACTCAGAACTCAGAACTCACATGTTTCGTTTGTTGCCCCTTCATGGCAATGCCACCACACGTTTTGCATTAGAAATGCCAAATGACTTTGATGGGGCATTGGGCAGTGGGTATTGGAAGAAGTCAGCATGTGGCATGTGGCATGTTGCAGTCGTCGTCAGTGTGTCTGGCATTAAGTTTCTGCCCAAAATTGTAGATTCTAGATGTCAAGCTGCGCGCCTGCGCATATTTCAGTTGCTAGCCTAATTCATTTGGAATTGTCAGCGTGTTATGTGACACATATGGGTACATCATGGTTGCAATGGTACCTGGTGCCATGTTGCCAGCGGGCGGGCGTCACTGGCAAACGCCCTCGTCTGACACTCACACTGGTGTGGAAGGCGCTGCGACGAGGTCGCGTGAATTCTGGGTAATTACAGTTTGTTTCGTGACGCAGTTGCTCCGGTTATTGCGATTGCCTTTCAAGTGGCAGCCCGCAGAGCATGTTTGTATTGCTATTGAATTGAAACTCGATTGCGAAACAATGCGCACACAGAGAGAAAGCGAGTTCCACACTTGAGTTCCTTTGTGTTCTAGTTGCCTTCCACGAAGCAATAACTAAATGCTTTTTGTGGCAAGAACAAAGACCGTGTTTCACCTTGCACTCTGACGACAGAACGTCTGCAATTCAGAGTCCTCAGTCAATTCTCTTGTCCCAACAACGTTTCGATTAATCAAATTCTTTCTCTTCCCCTGCGCAATTACATCATCAGCGGAACTATATATATATGTATATATATCTTTCATTCCGTTATGCGGGCAGTTGTCTATAATTCCCAGACATAAGCTGCACAAACAATTAAAAGAATAAAAACTTGGCGCTGTGTTAAAAATTTGCTATGCATTTCTGGTGGCGTTACGCTTCAGTAGATCCACAAAAAGAAATATGTATAAGTTAATGTGTGTGTGTGTATGTGTGTGTTTGAAAATATATTAAATTATGGTCTTAGTAGGGAACAAACAACGACTCAATTAAGTTGCCTTCCCAGTTGCCAAGCGAAAAACTTAATTTAATTCTTAATTGCAGCATAAACTGTTCGGCGAGGGGATGGATGAGGCGGAGCGGAGAGTGGCAATTGGGGGGAGGGCAACACTCAGGTCACACGTCGGTTGCCCCTATGCCCTATGCTCGCTTCAATTTCGTCTCCGTTTGATCCTTGAAGCATATGCCTGCCAATTGATAAGCAATTTTCCAATTCGCCAACAATTTCCATTTTAATAGAAAAAATCTACACAAAAGAATAAAAAAAAAAAAAAAAAAAAAAAAAAAAAAATGATGGTGAAAAAAATAGAATAAATATGAAAAGCCGCGTGGGTAACGTAGGGAAATGTGGGCGTGGTGCGTGTAAGGCACAGAAATTCAATATAAAAATTCAAATCATTCAATTATCTGCGGCTCAGCACGACTGTAGGCTGCCTTGTGTCGAAGAGGGCAGGGGACTTAGCACAGAGACACAGAGTGGGCAGAGAGGGAGAACCGTGCGAAAAGGCAAAAAGTTGAATCAATTTGGCAATTGAATTTTACAACAAAGCTGATAGCAAGAGATGGGCTGCGAGAGATAGACAGAGGTGGGGGGAGGTGGAAGGAAGGAGAATGTACAACTTAAATAAGTAAAATAAATAACATTTATCAGAAACAAATCAAATTTCCGGTTGCAACTGAGAAAATTCCGAATATACACAAAATTCCCAAATGTTTCGTTTGATTAGAAAATAGAATATCGATTTAAATGTTGTAAAATGTGTTGACAGGGGAATTTAGAATAATGAATTTATATACCTACGAAATAGGTAACATAGTAATAAACTAAAAATAAGTTACGTTTCTTTAACGATTTCTTAATGACTTGCAGAATATTTTTATTGAGGAATTCCCACACCGTATTCTGTTAAAGTTTATAATAATTTTAATTGAATTTATTAAGCAATGACAAGCATAAACTGCTTGATAAAATCAAACTACCCACGGTATACACTAGTATGCATAAAAATTGGAATTGCCAATAGAGACATTTTCTATCAAAATAGTCATTTCACGTGCTGCCTTGGCAACATTTTTCGCAATATTTTTTAGCAATTCCGTGAAATAAACTCGCTCGACGGAAAGCCATTTCAATTTAGAGCCATTAAATCAGAGCTAAACCTATGAACAACATGTGAATATTCGGCTGCTAAACAATGCGTTAAATAAACAATAAAATGTGATGGCAAATAAAAAAGAAAATTGCATGGCACTCGTCATTGCGACGATGAAAATTGCAAGAGACAACAAGTAAAGCGCAGTGAAAATCACAGCGGGAGAGAGAACGACAGAGCGAGAGAGACAGAGATATTTTATTAGCTTTTTATAGGTGCGCACGTAGACCCGTAAATAGGGGAACATTGAAAATATAGCGAACATTTGTATAAGATTGTTTTCTTAAATTCTTAAGCAGAATAACTATAGATATCAAACTGAGCACAGACAAACAAAGTTATGAAACTTTGAAATTTACAAAAATACTTATTCTGCTAAGAACTAGGGAAGCAAGAATTGCAAAAATGTTTAAGTTGAAATTTAAATATAGTTATGCAATAATATGCATTGGAATCAGTTCAGTTAGGGAAGTTTAAGAGTTACCTGTACGCTTATCTATTCTCAGTACCTGCCTTGGTAATGTGCTGCTTGTGGTCCTGACCTCCTTACAACAATATGTAGCTTATTTTGCGCTTCACTGACTCTATGGGCTCAGCTACTAGTCCAGCTGCTTGAAGTTGAATTGAAGATGCCGAAACACGCCCACAAACAAACACTTCGAGTACGCCTTGCGGTTGGGCTATCCATTAATGCACTAAGCAGACGGCTTGCTTGCAACCACAAAGCAGCAACAGGCAACAGGGAACTGGCAACAGGGAACTGGCAACTGGTAACTGGCAACAAGCAACTGGCTATGTTTCTCTTGTGGGTGTGATGAGGGTGCGGCTGCAGTAGCTGATGATCTGCATAGCTGAGCCTGCAACTCTGCTTAATGCGCTTGCATAAACAATGCGTGTGTGTATCTCTTATCTGTATCTCTATCTGTGTAACTCTAGTTGTAACTGTGCACAACTGTGTCCCACTAAGCGGATTTTCTATAATGTCATTCAGCTTGCGAGTCCTTTTTGGGACCTTTTTTGTGTGACCCATCTCAGATGTTTTGCCGCAGCGCTTGGATGTATGCAATGCGACTCTTAACTATCCCATAATTAGATAAACGTTCATTTGACAAGCTGTCAGGCATAAAAGTGAGCAAAAAGCATTGAATTTCTCAACTAAATGGACAGAGTTCAAAGGTTGCCAATGACGGTTGCTTTGCCAGCTGCAAATCAAAATACAATTTCATTAAACTTAAAGCAATTTGAAATGAAAACCTCTGGGGTCGAGCCAAATTACAAAGAAATCAAGTTGTCACGACAACCTAGCCAAAGTCACAGTCACAGTCCCAATCAAAGTCAAAGTCAAAGCAAATGCCAAAAGCGTCACATATGGCTGCCCCTGGGAACTGATGCTGATGCTGATGTTGAAGCTAAGTCTAAGTCGGCTGCCTGTTGTGGCAACCACTAGTTGCATGCCCCGTAAACAAAGTCAGACTGGAAGTGCCCATCATCCAGCGCATGCGTCCTGGTGGATGCCAAGTTTCGCCGAACATTGGCCAAGTTTCGTGAACAAGACAAAAATGCCTGAACACACGTCGAGCATAAACAGTTCCTTGCGCGCTTTCAACTGCAACGGTCTGGTTGGCCAGACGGCGCCTACAGCAGTTAGTTTCAGTTTAAAGTAGCTAAAGTATCTGACAGATACGTATCTTATTGGCGTGTGAAAGTAGCGCTATTTGTGCGATAAACTAAACATTACAAATCTGGCAATTTGGCAATTTGGCCAGTTGGCTGGCAAACAAAAAGGCCAAGGGATGCTTAACTTTTAATGTCGGCAACGGGCTAATTTTATTGCCAAACTGCGACTGATAACAGCGATAAGAAAGTGGCAAATCAAAAGCCGCTCGTAAAACGCGCGCCAAGTGTTGAAATTTATGCGCTCGCAATCGTAATTGAATTTTATGCGAAAAGTTGGCGGGTTTTTTCAGCTCGATGTCAAATCGCTTTTGTTTGTTTCTGGCCCGATAACGAGAATTGCCGACGCAAACGCAAGAAAATAATAAAAGAAAACCAAACACAAAACAGAAGTTTATACCAGGTAAATTGACCAAATAATTTATTTGTTATGTGCCAACAATATTGATGGCAAATTTGTAATATTTTCTGGGCAATTTTAGAGTGAAAGAAAGGTTGACTTTAGTTGTAAATTTCTTTAATTTCAACTTTAACTTTAACTTACAACAGGTTCACTGACCTTCATCTTGAAAAGTTCTTTCAGTAGGCTGTTTATACTCTACCATCTTCTGTATCTCATTATGCAAACATGCCACAACACAGCAGCAGTTCCTTATCCTTATCCTCATTCACATCAACCTTGTCGCCACCTTGGCTGACACTTTGGTTGACATTTAGCGCTGCACTTTCCGCATATTAAAACGCATCGAAATGCAACACAAACTTTGCAACTGTGACGAAGAAGAAACTGTAGCAACTGCAACTACAGTTCTTAGTTAAAGTTTCCATCAGCGGAGCATGCAATTCCTCACGGTGAGGCAAACTAATGCCTGCCTGTTGGTTAACTTGGGCAATGAGTCCTTGTTAAGCTGTCAACATGTTTTGAGTCAACTTGTATTACAACTTGCCTTGGGAGTTGAATATTTGTGCCACGTTTTATATGCAGTCGGCATTGTGGCGAAAGTCAACTTAAACAGTGCAACGAATGAAAGAGGTCCCTGCTATTTTAAGATCGAAAAGAAATGCAAATGAATTAGCATAAATTACTATGTCGCAACGTTGCTTATTTATAGTTCAACTCACTGAATAGAGCTGCACAAATTTTAAATTAGAGAAAACTTCTAAATTGATTTGACACACAATTTTGCAAATACCAAAGAAGTCTTGAATGACTGAGAAGCTGGTAAAGAGAAGAAGTAATCAAAACTTTTAGATGGAATATAGAGCAGTTAATTACTACGTTTTATTTAAATCGAACTGAGTTAGTGTCACAAAAGATCTTGGTCATAGAAAATGCATAGAATACGTAGTTAATTAATATAAATATAAATATTACTAATGACTGAACAATCAAATATTGTGCAGTAGAGTAAAAGCTTCCGTTGCCAATCATAATAATCAATTTATATATAGAGCTGCTTATGTTATTAAAATTTCCGTAAACTTAGCACAATTCATCAAGTAAGAAAATGAGTAAAATAAACTACAAATTATATGCAAAATGCATTAAAATTATTCTACCAAATTATTCCTTGTCAAGAATTATTTATTGTTATCACGAAATCAGAGTTTACAATTTATCTCTATAAATTTCCTTTTTAAATCCGCATTAGACTTGCACTTTAAATTTGTATGAATTTCAAAGTGGTTTCACTTTTAAGCTGCAACTTGAGAGTGTGAGTTACGTGGAGTTATATATTTTGAAACGTGAAGCAACCGCAGCGGTTTTCCAACCGTCGTCAAGGCAAACGTTGGCGGTGCGGTGTACAAAAGGAAATGTCAGCGCGGTTTGGCAGCCGCAGCTGGTTAAGAGGTGGGAGTGTAATAAAGAGGAATGAGACAATGGCGACAGGTGTAGCCTGTCATCTGCATGAAAAACCAGCAAGTTCTGTCCCCCAGGAAGCTGCCATCGTTCCTCCCCCCACTGAGGTAAATGGTGTCAAGTTAATCAGCGCGCGACAATATTTTTTTTACTTTTGTTTTTGCTTTGCGGTTTGTGCAGCTTTTTAGCTTGTGAAACGCAGAAAATTTCACGCCTGCCAACACGGGTAAACTTTCCATAGAAACCGTTAATAAGGTGTACGAAAAAAGGAGGGGAAAAAGAAAAGAAAAAAAAGCGCCATAAAAATGACGGCTGTTTGTTTAGCTTGACGCTGCATTCAGCTTCCTCATTCTAGTTCCGCCTGCTTCTCATTTCGTTCAACACTTTTTATTTGCCAAGGTTTTTTGTTGCTGCTGCTGTTGCTCTTGGCAATGACTTTGCTTTCACCATCAACTGAGTAGCCAACAACAGCAAACGAAAGGCAACAATTTTGTTGTGTTACTTTTGGTTGGTTTTCTTCATATTTTTTTTTAATTTTGCAGGCACAGCCTAAATGAAAATCTCGAATGAAGCTCTTAAGTAACAGGCTTCACTAACACTTTTCACGCACACACACACAGACATACTCGAGCTTGCAAGCATTGGCAACAGCGAAACGCTTTTAAGCATGGCCTTTTTTCTGGCTCACGCCCACCTGCTGCGCCACGCCTCCCAAAAGCTTAAGCTGCCATCGCTGTTGCTGTTGCTCCTTCATCGTTGACATTTTCATTCATCGTCTTGGCAACCGTAATTAAAATCGTTTTAATTTACTTTTGCTGCACAAACACTCACACACTCACATACAAATACGTATGCACACATACTCGCAGTTATTCACATGCACGCATTTACACATACACTCAGTCGCGCTTCGTACACACGCACTCACTTGAGGCGCTCGAAAGTGTAGCATACTTATCTGGGCCCTCGCTTGCCTCACGCTTTTCTGCCTTGGTTTATGTTGTTTATCGACTTTTGTTAGTCGCCTCGCTGCCTCGTATTGTTGTTGTTGTTGTTACTGTTGCTGTTATTATTTCAGTCCTTGCCTGGCGGCGTTTGCCACACTCCCTAGCCGCCCCTCTTCACACTGCCTTACCCTATCATACTGCACCCTTCCAGCCTTGTTTGAGCCTTGCTCATTATGTGGGCGTGCAAATTGCTGCATATTCATTTACCGTTATCTCTCAGTCGTCAAGTGAAACATACACATTACTCTAGCACAACAACAGCTGCTGCGCCGCCCTGCCACCAATCCCAATCCGAGTCCCAGTCCCAGTCCCAGTCCCTATTCATTCTCCATCTAATGTAACTTGGCAACAAGACCTTCCCTTTCGCTACTCTTAATAACATAAACTTCTTTTCTCTCAGTCGCCCAAGTTTGAGTTAATGAAGAATTTCCATGACGATGTTGTCGTTTGTCGGTCGTCGGTTGTCGTTGCCTGTCTGTAAGTCTATGCTAAGTATCTTCTTTTTGATAAGACTTGCTGCCCACCTGCCCAGCTCATTATGTTGCCTTTGCCTTGTTGCTGTTGCTGTTGCTGTTGGCATCGCAACGTACAAAACGTCTACAAATTTAGAGCACAGTTCGCTCGCTTCTCAAGTGCGCATCAAATGATTGCCGATAAGATTTGATCTTTGTTTGTGCTGCTTTGTGCTGCCGCCTCCTCTTTTCAGCAATCTCTCGAGTACATAATGTGAGCATTGCCATTGGCTTGCTGCTTGCTGCTCATTCGCTGCCAAGGATTTACTTTGGGGATTCACCTCTGGCATTTTAATGAAAATTTTGACTCAACTGCGCCACTTCTAAGCGGCTTAAAATTGCCGAGTTGAGTCTGTTTGATTGTCAATCTCTGCATGCATGTGTATGTGTGGGTTTGGGTGTGTATTTGTCTTTTATACATTTGTGCCACATGTGTATAGTAACGGCACATACATCAAACTGTGATTGCAAGCAACATTTGCAACAAGAAAAGCAAATGTTGCCAGCAACATTTGAGCCCAACACACTCACACAGGCACACAGCCCCCAAATACACACACATGCGTGCAGATATCATAGTATTTGACGTCTGTGTGTGTTACACCCACACACACAAAATATTTCGCACCAGGCGCGCAGCATCTGGCAAACAATGCCATAAACTCAGCAGCATCAGCAGCCGTGGCAGCCGCAGCAACAGCGAGAGTACACAGCACACACAACGAACCACGCACTGCACACCCATACACCGAGATACACATTTACACTCTCTGTAGCACACACACACACACATTCAATTGAGGCACACATACAAACAGATTGAAACAGGAGCACAAAATCATGTTGCAAGCTGCCAAAAGCAAAAGCCGAGGCAAAAGCAAGAAACATTTTTGGCGCACAACGCTAAAAGGAGGACACAACAGGCAAAACAACGAGATAAACAAGGTGAAGAATATATACACACACATACACACACACACACACACACACATACACACAACACAAAGACACACTCAAATGCTGAAAATGAGGCGGACATTGAAACAGTTTTTGGTTTTGGGTTTTGCTTCATGAACTGTTCCCTGCATTTATTCCGTGAGCCAACGGGGGGAAGGAAGGGGGAAACGAAGCGAGGGGTGCTGTGTGCGGCAGGACTTGCAAGATGTTTGTTAATTTTGCAACTTTTTTGGCGCGCATAATAAAGTTGATACGACGGCGAGACACTTTGAATATTTTTGTTATGCTCAAAAGGAAAAACACCAAAAAGTGGGCAACGAGTTTGCTCTTTACAACAGCGCAATTATGTTCTGCAAGTGTGTGTGTGTGTGTGAGTGTGTGAGTGAGTAAGCTGATAAATAGTCGTGTTGCGGGTGTGTGGAGATGAGGGTATGCGAGTGTGTCAGCAGCAGACAATATAATGAATGCGGCAGAACGAAGATGTAGTCTGCCCCTTTTTTTTCATTTCTAGCTGGAAAATCGTGTCAAATAACTAGAGCAGGGGAGCGTGAAAGGGGGCGGAGAGACGGGAGTTAGAGGGTAGGTTGACAGGACGCATATGTCTGTCTAAGCGTTGCCATAAAACAAATGAGCTTTCAACATGAGTTTGTCATTTGTTGCCTGATGCTGGCCTACAAGTACACAGCGGCGTTTTGCAGTCATCAGCGACGAGTAACAAGTAACGAGAACGAGAATGAACTCGAGAGTGAAATGCAACGAGTAGAAAATCATAAAACACTAAATTTACTTGATTTGCAGCATGAAACTAATGAACAAGTAAAAGAGAGAAGCAGAAGAGTTAAAGCATGCAAAGTTAAGGGAAAACTAACGAGAAAGGGAACACAAAGTAGCGAGTAGAGCAGCGAGTAGCGAAACTTAATCATTGACATAAAAGCTGTACGCATTTAAGAGACTGCGAAAATCAAATGAGAAAATAAAGGGAAAATAAGAATGAACGAGGAGCTCAACAACGAGAACGAAAAGCAACCAGTATCACATTGAGGAGCATAAGCTGTGTACTAAATATCGTTGATTTGTTGCATGAAAGGAATGCACAAGAGAAAACAGGAGGGAGACGTCCAAAGGTAAGAGAAAACAATAGTCTGCAGCCATAAAATGAAAAATGTAATACAAAGTAAAAAGGGTTAAGGACTACAGCTCCAGCTCCAGCTTTAGCCTCAACTGCTTCGGCAACTGTAGTGCAATTCGCACGAGACGCTTTTTATGGTCACAGTAATTAATGCATACCTCAAGGCTATTACGGACAGTCTACACAGCACAAGACAGAAAAAAAGAGACCAGAGACAATGGATAGACTGCTTGTGAAGGGTGGAGCGGCTAAGCGCAGTGAATAAAGAGATCGCAGCTAGACAGGCAAATCAAAGTGAGGCATTTTAGGACAGCACAGCCAGTGGATGGGTAAGAAGGATGTGGACTTTTGCTTAATGCCACAAACTTCACTTAAAGGGCTTGAAGCGCGAAAGAGCGAGAGAGAGAGAAAAAGCTAAGCAAAAGTTATGCATGCATTCGCTACAAACACTTTTTGCATAAAACAAATAAATTGCCTTTTATTTCGCAAGTGAACAACTGCCAAAAAGTCAACTAAAGCACTTTTCTGGGTGTCCTCGCTGGACTAACAAACAACTTTTGTGCTATTTGTATTCGTTGTTGCCTCATGGACTGACTTATGCACTCTGAATGCAGTTGAGTTGCCAACAACATGAGTATCTCACTGCCATCTCTCACTCTCTCTCTCTCTCCCCCGCTGCCTCTTTTTTTAGGGGGCAACAAAAAACAAATGCAACAACAACAAATTTAAGTCGTATTTGTTGTTGCTGCTGTTGCTGTTGTTACGCTGACTCGGCTCTGACATGCGAGAGGCGTGCGCTGTAAAGTATGCTATAGTTTTATTTACTTTACTTTTCTTTCCTTTGCCGCGCATTTCTTTCTCTTTGTTTTTTTTTTTTTCTGGTAGTCCTGTTTTTGTTGTCCTTCACGCCTCGCTGCGACAGCCTGAACTTTTGTTACAACTGACACTGCACAGCAGAGCTCATGTTGCCACCAGTTGTTGGCCGCCTCAGGGTGTCCCTGTATGTGTATGTGCCGCAACCACACCACACCATGTGGGCCACAGTGTGAAGCTCTTCATAATACTCTGCCTAATGTATGGGCATTAATCTATGAGCCAACTCAAGATACACCTGATGATGGTCTTCGTTACAGTCACTCGGTTTTGCCATTCATACGCCTCGTCGCGCTGGCACTTAAGTAATTTCAACTTGGCAAACAACACAAATGCACAAATACATAAATACGCACACGCACAAATGTCAAAGTAGTTGTTAACATTTTCTCACTTGTTTCTTTACTCTCTCTCTCTGCCTCTCTCTCTGTCTCTCGATAGACGAAAAGTTTGCCCAACCGAATTGTAAGCCACAAGAAACGCAGTGAAGTAAAACTTGGCAAAAGTTGCATTTCCCACAATGCTCGACACTTTTAAATTACTGACTTAATTATAAAACATGAAAGCAGCTCAGCTGAAGTTAAAAAAAAAAAGTGGAAGAAGTTGTGGCAAGAGAGCTGCAACTGGTTGCAGTTGCTAGTAATTTACATAAATAACTTTGGCAAGCGCATTAACATGAAGGTTACAAATCGCCACAGCTATAAAATGCTTAAATGCCATTTAAACGCTTGACTTTGCCAGAGAGAGAGAGTGCAGAGTTGAGAGTCAAGATGAGTCAAGCAGCTAAGAAGCGGGTCAATTGTAATAGAAACTTAAATTTGGTTTGTCTGGGGGTTGATGCTGCTTGGTTTTTGACTTGTTGACAAGTGCAACAGCCGCCAGCTGCAAGTTGACCTCAAAACCCAACCAAGTCTCCCTCATCGCACACCCACAAGGTCCCTCTGCTGTTGCTGTTGCAACTGAGACTCTTGAGCTACCATGCGCTCTCATGTGCAGCTGACATTTTTCAACAATTTCCCTTCCCTTTGGAATGGGGGGGGTCGGGGCATTCTCAGTAGCATCCCCACTTGGCTGAACATTGGCAAACATTGACTTTGACTTGTGCTGTGTTAATTCTTCAAGTTGCCACGTTACGCACAGAGTCGTAGCAAGTGGAAAGCTTCTTTTAAGCAGCTAACCAACTATCCAGACATTCATCTAATACCTTAAGTTTAACCCAAAACATGTTCACGCACTCTTTACACTTTAGGCCAAAACTAAGCTCACTTGCTGGAAAAAGGTTTAAATATTTGATCAAGTGAAGCGTTTTTAATGCGTTTATAAATATGCCGGCTGTTTGGCCTTAGTCTGTTTATTAACTTGCCGCCTGCTCTGTCTCCTGTCTGCTGTCTGCTGTCTTCCCCTCTCATATCCTTGCCAGTTTGTCCTTTTGATGCGCTTCAAATTGACCCTTTGGCCTGTCTCTCTCTCTCTCTCTCTCTCTCTCTTTCTCTCTGTGTGTGTTTCCTGTAGTGTGAGGTTTTGTTATGAGCTGTTGTATGGACTTTGTTGCCTGTTCAATTTGTCGCCTCTTTTGCAGGACCAAACGCCAGCTTCGTTGGCTGTTTATCAACAAGGCAACGCCTACATTTTGGCAAACCAGCTAAAGTGAATATTAATGCACTATCCTGAGGCGGTTTTGATATTGAAATTAGAGTGTTGGCCATGGGTGTGAGTGTGTGTGCCACCACAGATAAGGCGTGTCAGTTTGGCATTTAATGAAATCGTTGGCTCGTTGGCTCGTTTGGCTCGTTTGGCATATTTACATAAACGATTTGAGTGCAGAGAGTGTCAATGGCAAATATTTGAATGCTGGGCGGCATAATTGTTATTTGAATGAATGACTTTTGAATGCGTAAAGTTGCTAATATTTGCAGTTACAGCTAGAGCAACTCTTTAACTTGCCGACATTTTATTAAGGGTTTCATTCAATAGTTTTTTGGCTACTTTAATATGCCAACCACTATGGATATGAGCTCATAAACAGTCACATTCAATCAGCATAACAGCTCCCCACTCCTCTAGCTCATTTTCCACCGCAGGAAAAGCTTCCAGGGGCGCATTTTCAATTTCATGCCTAAGCCAGCTTAGCTGGCGGAGAAGGGAACATAGTAGCTTCTGGCCCCCCCCTTATTGATATTAGTTTGCTTTGTCATTTGATTGAAGCAACAAAAATGATAATTTCGTCAATACAATGTCCTGAAGGGCTCCGTATCCTGCTCAGATATGCAGGCTTCCATTTAAGACCCTAACACAACACACACAATGGCCAAAAACCCACAAAAACTCATTGAATGCGCATGAATTTCAATTTCGACTGCTGACAGGATTTGCACTCGCTACCAGTTAATGATCAAACGCATTTGCCAGGACTCGCTAGTTGGTAAGGATTTGGGCCAGGGATACACATGCAGAGACAGAGCCTTCGGCTTTAGCATGTTCTCCCCGCTGTTCGTGTGGTTATTGATACTTTGTGATTGCCTTTGGTTATTTAACTTTTACGCAGACATGTGATACGCTCGTATACGATATTTTCAGCTTTCTTTTCCCAGATATTTCTGCTTTTTATATTTTTTTTGGCTCGTCGATTCGTTGTCGTCCATTAGCGCCCAGCACGCAACCCAAGCTTGTTTGCCATTGTTGAGTAATTGGATTAGATTACTATATCTACCTGGCTCTGGTAGATCCTCGTCCTGGTCCTGATGCTATCCCTGCTGCTAACCCTGCTGCTAACCCTGCTGCTAACCCTGCTCCTGGTACAGCCTTCGCTCCTTGTTTGCTTTTGGTTGATAAATTTTCGTGGTTTCCACGCCTTCCCGCCTCCCTCCCCCGCACCAAGTGGACCGCCTGTCATGCGTGATTGATGGATGATGTCAATATGCTTTTTATGTAGCGCCCTTGTCAGCTGCGGCTTTCCCTTTCCTCTTTCCTCTCCCCCGCCCGCATCTCAAAGTTTTATATTAAATTTACTTTTAATGTCCATCGAACTGCAGCTGCCAAATATCGAAATATTTCAAAGTTGTGGCTCTCCTAGGTGTGTCTCTGACACTCGCTCCTTGTCGCGTTACTCGAGGCTATAATAATTTTCTGCATCGTATCTGCAAGGCTATTAAATTCGCATAAAAATCGTGTTTTTTTCGCAATACATTTTCCCACGCAGCCAATGGAAAATCATAAAAATTTATGGCTGCAATAATCTGGCTTTCGCATGGAGAAAGGAGGTAGGATGTGGTTCCTGGCTGTTGCCATGAAATTCACATGAAGTTATGAAATGAAAACGCGTACTCCTCAAAATGCTTTGCAAGTGAAACAATTTACAGGAAAGTAGCGTTAAAAAAACAGCGTACAACATTGCGTATGCGCAACATTTCAGTTGAGTGCTATTTTTTTTAATGCTACTTTTTGCGGTCTTGGCCAAGCGCTGGACATGGCTGGTCCTATGCTGATTGACAGCATGCAGATAAGCGCGAATATTTCAAAATGATTATGGCAAAAACGTTAAAAGAAGCCAAACAAATGAAGGACATAGCACAGAATGGCAAATGGAAACTTCATGCTCAAAATATGCAGCAAAATTTTGAAGTGCGGCCCAGAGCCAAAGACATATAGAGCTGATGAGAGATTTAGCAAAACAAGTGATTGTGTGGTTGCTGCCTCCGCCAGCTATCTGTGTAGTCCGATCTGTGGCAGAGTTATCAGCACTTTCATGCCACAATTTGTTGTGCAGGCAACCGAAAAAGGAAACAATGCCTTTCACATTGGCCCAGTTCCAGGGCGGGCAGCCAATATCTATGAAGCGTAAGTAGTTCTAGTTTTGCATGGCCATTTATCTCCACAAACGAGTGTGTGTAGCATCATAATGAGCGCTTTACACGCCATGTGCCATGTGCCATGTACCATGTGCCATTTGCCATTGGCAGAGTTAGAGCCACAATCATGGAGGAGAACTTCATGAGGAGTGAGCTGCGCTCTCAAGGCTTGGCGCATCGCCTGCGTTGAACGCATAAATTTCAAGGACGCGAGCCTGCCCAGCTGGCAACGGAATCAGACAGTGTGCCAAGCCGTGACTGGAGCCGCGTTGCGCATGAGGAGCGACCAGAGAATCAACATAAACAACACAGGCAGGCGGGCAAAATGTGCCAAGCGCGAGAAATAAATTGACAGCCTGAAGGTATGCAACGCTTTTTGTGCTATGCCAGTTTGACCTACATGTGAAATGGCGGGCAGAGGCGTGGGTTGCTTTAGAGTGAGCGAGCAGAAGGCAGAAGGAGGGTGAGTAAACGGATGGGGGGCAGTTGGTTTCAGTGTGTTAACGAGTTGTTGCTGGGTGTTGAAGCGTTCGCTAAATGACTGAGAGCAGTTCTTACAGCAAGTGTGTAATGTAAGCTGAAATATATTTATATTTTAATAAAAAATCATTTGTATCTTAATAAGTGTTTTAATTATACATATATCAATTGTCCTACAATTTATGTAAATTATTAATGACTATTGAAGAGAAGTGTCAGTTTGCAATTTACACATTTCCCATATCGCAAATATCATTAATTGCACACATGCACATGAATCTTTGATGCACTCGAATGCCAAAATCAATTAAACGTGAAATGCATAAAATGCAACAGGAAAAACTGATTAAAAAAAAAAAACTGTATCTGCATATTTTTCAAAAAGTTATATTTATATTTTACAAGCCAATGATTTCAGCTGAGCGCACAATTTGTTAATGCGCCGAGGCATTAAAAATAATATTTAATTTAAGCCCGGTTAAACTGGCAATGGTCAAGATACGCCACGATGTGTTTAATAATGGGGCCAAGTGGGGCGGAGAATGTATTGGTTATAGCGCTGTTGGTATAACAAAGTCAGCGAATTAAACCTGTATACTTTAATATATTTGCTTAAAGAGAATTGGCAAGTAATTAACATTCATTATTTTCAATTTCTCTAGGCAAAGTTCTACTAAAATTTATAGTAATTAAAAGTAGCTAGACTCTGGTAATCAAAGCACTACAATTATGAAATCAACATACATAATGATAGCTCTTGCAGTGATTTAGTTGCCCCCACAGCAAGCTACACTTTGTTATTAAGCTAACAGTTAGCTTCAGTCTTTTATAACCTTTGACTCTTATGATTTGTTAGATGTGAGAACTGCGAAAAACTAGCAATCGCTTCTGTGAAAATGTTTTGGCCGGCGACGTGTGTGCAATTTCCGTTGCGGGCAGTCGACTTGCAAAAGGGTGCAGGCAACAACTGTGCTCTGGGGTCATTCATCCTGCAAAGTGGAGACACGCCAAAGCGGTAGCCTGGCCAAATGACTAATGGGCCAAGAACGTGGAGAAGCGAGGGGAGAAGGGTGGTTAGGCAAATTCTAGTGAGGAAAGCAAGCCGAAACAGCTGCAGAGGGATGTCAGCTACTGGCAATATGCAAAATTCGCAATTTGCCATGCCAGACGATGGGTCCAGAACGACGACAGCGCAGGGCGACGACATGGGCCCAGGGGCAGTTGTTGGTCTAACTGTCTGACTGCCGGCCTGTCTGCCTGCCAGCCAAGCGGCCTTTTCTCTTTGTGCTGGCATTCAATGGCATTCGTTTCGACGTTCGACTATTTTTATGACCGAATTGCGTTTTATTGCTTCTCGACAACGTCGAACGAACTCTAGTTTCAAATATGGGACAAGCCACCGCGCTGTGGCCTCACTGCGTATGAGCAACATCGTCTTCTACGTCTGTCCGAATGCTGCACTTGCTTGACATTCAAAATTAGTTGACATTTTCGTTACGTTTCCTTCGTTTCTTTGGTTTATTTTCCTCTATTTGTGGGCATCCCTTATCGATTTTGGTTTTTTTGCGCATAGCAAATCGCAGCCTTAAGCTGCCCAGGAATCTACTTATTCGTGCATTCGACTCTATATGCGACTTCCCTTACCTCGATTTCCCTTTAGGTGTGAGGCTTTAGCAAAACGCTTCAATTGATTTGAACATTTATTGCTTGGGGGTAATGCGAGTCGGCGTGGGAGTTCTGCCCAGACAGCTGGACCAACTACCAACCTCAGCCTGGATGATGCCCCCTCGCTGTCTGCCCTTCGGCCAGCACAAACCGAAAGGTAGTCACATTATTTTGTTGCTGTCGTCGCATATAAAATAGTTTTACTTTGTGCCCCGTCGTTTTAAATTTGCCAGCCAAGAAATCTATGGCAACTTCGGGTTTCTTTATTCAGTCTATGAGCGGTCCGTCAGGTCTGTGTACTGCAGGTCTCTGCTCCCTGCAGCCAGCTGGCTTCAATGTTCTATTTTTTGGCTGAGACAAATTTTATGGGGCCATAAAATTACATATTACACAACTTTTAATCAATAGTTTGCATGTTTCCTACAAGCAGAACATTTTCTTTTTTCAGTTTCCCTGTTGTTCTTACTTAATAAATTTCGTCTAAAATTTAAATTTTCTTTACGTAAGAGCACAGAGTTTACTTGAAAGAAAATTAAGTTTTAAATTGTAAAGACGGAAAGTTTAAAGATTTTAAATAGTAAATAAGAAAGTTTATCTAACATTCTATCAGCGTTACACTTATTTGCCAAACTTTGCATATAAAGTAATTCGATATTTAGTCTAAATGTAATATGTTTTCTCTCTGCATAAGTTAGGAGTATAATTGTTTTGTTTATTATTGACAAACAGCAATCATAACGAGCAACATTTGCTTAATTACGCAAAACAATAAAAAAAGGACGAAGAGCAAAAAAACGAATTAAAATTCTTTTGTTTTGAATTTGTTCTGCTTTCAACTTGCTGTTTGCTTTGGCTGTATAACAAATGCGCATATTTAAAACATTTAAAACAACAGTTCGCAGTTTTTTCTCTTTTTTTTCCTTTCTAATTTCGCTCGACTCGACACCTTTTCTGGGGTTGGTTTTAAAAAATGTACAAAATGAGTACGACTCACTCCTTCGACGTGCTGGCATTTCTCACTCTCTCTCTCTGTCCCAAGTCCTGCAGCTAAACAATTTTCAAAAAAATATATATGTATATGTATATTCACATAATGAACTGAAAGCGGGAAGTGAGCCAAATTACGGGGGATGGCCAAAAAGTGTTGGGCCTGACGATAAGAGCTCAAAAATTGTTGGAGAAAAAAAGCGAAAAGCGAAAAGCGAAAAAAACAAAAAACTGCAGCTAGTCAAATGGCCTAAAAATCGCATGCCAGTTGGCCGTTTTGTAAGCCGCTAAGCGAAAATAATTATTTGCCGTGAGAAGTGCACATTATTCACTTGGTATTCGCTCAGGTCTGCAGTCTACAGTCGACAGTCTTCAGTCAAAGGCGTTACAACAAGAAATATGTTAAATAACTGAACAAAAGGCGCAGTCGAAAACGCGCTTGTAAAAGCAAAAGTGTTTTCTTTGCTCAGCTGGGAGGTCCTGGTACCAGGAAGTGCTGCCTGGCGTTTCCTTCTCACTTCGCTTGCCATTTCTACTCTTTTAATGTTTTGTCATTTTGTGGGGTTCGCTTTGTTTCCGTTCTGCTGTTGTTATTATTGTTTTTCTTGGTGATTTACCTGCGTGTCGTGCTCGTTTTGCATGTAAATTTGTTGCCTAATTTTGGGCGCAGAGCGATTTATGTGTCTCTCAAACTCTCTCTCTCTTACTCTCACTCACTCTCTATCTTCGCTTCTCGTGCGGCATCATCAACATGCACTCACGTCTCTGAAAACGTCGCCCCCATTGACATTATGAATGTTTTTCAATTTTATTTATGACATAAATTGTTAATAAATGCAGCTTTTTCGCGCTCCCTCCTCCCTCCACCCTCTCTCTCTCTCTCTCTATCTCCCTTTCTCGCTCTCCATTCTCGTACGGTACGTGATGCCGCGTCCTTGGGCCATGATTAATGCCTGGCATAAACGAATTGCATTTTAAATAAATTATTACGCATACGCCGCGTTGTTGGCAGCTGCTAATGAAGCTGCCGGCTATTTGAGCTTTGCCTGCTTTGAGATGAACGAAAGAGTACACACACACAAACATACAGAAAAAATAAAGGGCCCAGAGAAAGTTTACACACATCTGACGCTAAAAAGTATGCTATGCAAAATGTTCACAACTCTTTGGCAGTCGGTTACAGCTTGATTAAAATTTCATTAACAAAAAGTTGCGGCATACTTTAAAGCAATGTGTGAGAAATCTGCGGTAGCTGTGGCCCACACACACAAATACACACACACACTTACTCAGACAAGCTATAGCAGATGTTCACACATACATGTGTAGTGGCACATAAAACGTTTTGGTTGTTTTGGCCTGCCCGCTTTTCTTGCGTTTTTCCTCAATTTTCCTTCTTTTATTTTCCATTTTTTTTGTTTGCGTTGCGTTGCGTTGCGTTGGCTTTTTGTGCTTGAACGCTTCGTTTGTTTGCCAACTGCCTGACGCCTGCTCAAGCATCTGCCTCTCTCTCTCTCTCTCTCTTGGTCCCTCTACATACAGCCTCCTCGCTGCCTTTTTAGCGCAGTATGCCAGTGTAGGCGTATGTGTGTGTGTATACTTGTGTGAGTGCCTGTTAAATTGCTTGTTTATGTTTGCCCGCCGTCAGGACTCGCGTTCAAAGTTTCAGTCAGCGGCTGCGGCAATCACTTGAAAATGCTCATATGATTTTGATTTGTTTTAATTTGGCTGCCAAAATTTGCCTGCTTCGTTGTTTACTTTATCTGCAGCAACGACAACAACAGCAACAACATCAGCAGCAACAACGACAGTTACAAGCAACAAGATTGTCTGTTTACTTTATGCAGGCAAATGTTTTTGTTAATGTTTTTGTTTAGGCTGTTGATTTTATTACGCAATGTTGTTACCAACGTTCACTCACTTAGCCAAATGAGTATATTTAATATTTAATGTACCATTTTTATGGCCAAGCGATTCCATATGAAAATCTATATTTGTATTTTTCGTTTTCTGTGCAAACTCAGCAAAGGCAACAATAAGTGTTTATCGCCATGTATATGTATATATTTAATGATATTATTTGGAAGTTAAATATCAAGTGTAATTATAGAAAAAGTTCTCTATCAGCTCATTAAAATATGCTGAAAATAAATTTAACTTACAAATATTTACATATTTATAATATTTTGTATTTATTTCTGCTATAAGAAACATTTTCTCTGGATCATTTGATATGTTTCTAAGTAAGAGCGAAAGTAATGCAAGCAAATCTAATTTAAACGATAAAAACATATTTAAAGTTATTCTCCTTAATTTGAATAACATTTAAAATAAAATAATAGATATTCTCCGCTTTAAAATATTTTATTTAAATTGTTTTGTCGGTTTTTTCTGCAGTGTAAATTGTAGATTACTTAACACACTTTCGCCATTTTAAATGAGAAACAATAACTATTTATGCATGTAATTAACATATATGTATATTCACTTACATAAATAGTATTCATTTAATGCATCAGCATTAATGTGTTTAATTACTTCTACTTGACCCTTTTGGTCCTTATTAACAGTTAAATTTAAATGTTAACATTTTGATTTTTCACTTCTCTCGCTGACGGTGTCGCTGTCGCTGTCCTTGGCAACTTTCAGCTTATCAATCTGTCATGTACAGGTCAGGTTCTTGGTCTGGCAGTGGAATCGCCTTAACTACATGCCATAATTATAATGCCAACATCAGCGTTAATTTACCTCAGACCCAGTATCCAATCCGCTCAACCCGTCCACTAATCCACTTCAGTCGTCCGACTCACACCCAACGGCATGTCAAGCATTTAATTACTGGCCATCAGAGGAGCTTAAAAATGCTCGTCTCTTTATTCGCCAGCCATCTTTCTCCTGCTGCTGCTCTTCCGTCGTCCTGGCGCATCCACTTCGTTAAAATAATATTAAGCCAACGAAGGGAACCCAAACCCGAGACGGGGTTCATTCATCAACCATTTGCCGCGTCGTCTTTTGCCAGTTCGAAATGTTACGCAAAATATTTTCATTAAAATGTCAAAAATATCTGCAAATATTTTGCGCAGACACGCAAAACTCAAAACAACAACAACAAGAAGAACAAGAAAAATGCGAGTGGATAAAAAATGCCAAGCAAATGAAAAAGGCTGGCAAAATGGCAAATGAAAAAGGTTTCTATTTGTTTAAGCGCTCAACATGAATGGCCAGAATTTTTGGTCAGGAGTCGTCGGCCTGGCCCAGTCGACGGTCGCCCCAGTGAATCGTCGAGAGAGTCGTTAAATTGTTTTCATTATCCTTGTAAGCCTTGCCGGGCAGAGCTTTCCTCCATGGAGATGGTGAGAAGGAAGTTCTCTCTCTATCTCTCTCTCTCTGTCTCTCTTTTTCTCTGTCGCTTTTGCTCTTTTGGGGTTGCCTGGCAATTAAAACCGCAATGCAAATGAGCTGTGCTTAATGCGTCTCTGTGTATGTGTGAGAGTGTGTGTCTGTGTGTATGTATGTGTATATGTGTGAGTGTATACACTGTCCTAATAGTTTGCGTTACGAGCATAGAAAAATTTTAATTGCGCTGCCGGGACGTATTTTTTGAAAAGCGCTTATCCAAGCGTCAAGTGGATCCCTCAGTTGCCTCATTCCTCCTCAACGTAACTAAATTATGCTGAAAATTTGTGATGGTCTACGCACATACGCACATATACACACAGTGATATAACCATACAGGACGCAGGATATTCGTTTGCTCGCCGTGTTTCCGTTTCATTTGTAATTAATTAAATTACTTCCGCTTAAAGTGCGCTGCCAACATGACGCTGCGGTCCATGCTGAGACATTGGTTGCCCAACCCAATTCCAATCCCTATCCCAATCCCAATCCGTAACTGAATCCCCAGCCCCAGTCGACTTCTCAATTACTGGCACTGCAGTCAACCCCCATTGGCGCCCTACAGCCTCAGTCCCCTCTCTTTTCATCGCATCAACTCACAGCTCTGTTCATTGCGAAGTAATTAAGAAGACATTTCACCCGGGCATCCTTTAATTTGTGCGTTTTATTTGCGGCACAAGCATGGCCATGGCTATGGCTCTGGTTCTGGCTCTGGCTGTGGCCATGGCTCTGACTATAGCTCTGGCAATGGCTGGTTGTTTACTCCGTTTGGCCAACGCACGACTGCACCGTGGTGGCAGCTTCTTCGTCTGATCTTAGGCCCCAATGCTTCTCAAAGCTGTTGTGTGCTGTTGTTGTTGATTTGCTTTAGGTTTTCCACAGCGTCGTCCTTTCTGCTGTTCCTTTAATCTGTGGCTGTGTCTGAACTGGTTGTTATTTCTTGCCCAGCACACGCTTGATTAGTCGCCTAATGAGGTGTTGACTATGGGCGTCTAATGATTGCCACAGACACACACACACACACATTCACACACAATAGCACACACATGCACATACACATACATGCACACTTGAATAGCTGCCGTTTATAGCCTCGCTTTAAAGTCAATTTTAATTACAATTTAACTCAACAGTTAACACTTTTCTTAAGCACATTTTACTTCTTCTATGTCTCTTGCAGCTTGACTTGGTCAACGCATTCTCGCAGCTATAAACGTGGCCCACTGACGACTCAATGAAAAGTTTGGTTGCCATCGAAGCAACGTAAGTAAATTGAGAATTCTAAATCAATTTCAACAAATTATAATTAAACTGCAGCTGTGCTGGATGGACTGAAGTAGTTCATTCTCAATTTGCATTTCACTTTCACTTAGTTGACCCAAAAAAAAAAAAATAACTATGCTAACTTTGTGTTAGAGACAAACTGTCAAAAGCAAATCCTTTGCATCCAATCGAATTAAATAATCAAAAGTTTTAATGCAAAAAAAGCACAGCGAAAGTTTTATATGGAAAATGCAACACATATCCTGGCTGTATATACTATTCTCATTTTTGTTACTCTGAACTCTTTATTTACATGAAATTTGGACTACACGCACACACAATCAAAATCCAACTAAAACTGAAATCGTACGCAAATTGGCAAAAACAAAAATATGAAACAACAAATGGCATAAAAATTGGCAACTAATTGGCGAAAATGTTCAACTATGAAATTGGCAAACAACAACAAAATGAAACTAACAAAAAAAAAAAAAAAAAAAAAAAAAAAAATTCAAATGCTTCAAACTGAAAACGAAAACAACAACGATAACAACCCAAAAACATTGTTGTTCTGTATTTAACAACCACCCACAAAATCATATTAACAACAACAATAAACAACAACATCCACAACAACAAACAATCATCATCATCGTCATGAACAACCCGCAAATCCTGCTATTTATGCGCTTTACAACATGACGTCACATGCTGCGCTTGCCCCTGACCAATGCCCCTTCCCCTTCCCCTTACCCTTACCCCTCTGGGGCACACCCTCTTACTGTTGTCGCTGCTATTTATGTGCATTTTTGTGGCTTCTCCCCCAAAAACATTTTCATATGCGTTTCCATTTTCGCTTTCTATTTTGCGTTTCCCCATTCACTTTCCCTTCCCTTTGTCTCGTTCCATTTTTGTTTATGCTTCACGCTTTCGATTTTGTTTTGCTTTTTTTTTATATTTTCTTTCTTCCATTTTTGCCAATTTCCGCTTGAATTAATTCTGTGTTTAAATCTGCGTCGTTGTCCTCGACCACGTCCTCGCCGACATCCTCATCCTCTATCCACATCCACATCCTCATCCACGGCTGCAGTTTGCTGAAGTAGCGAGCGACCCCTGCGGTTAGTGTTGGCATCCCCACAAACCTCGTCAGAGACTGGCCCCCCACCCCCGCCCAAAACAAGCCAAACCAAATCGCAGAGAATTTAATAAAGGCCGCCCTCGTTTGGCGGGTAGATGTGCTGCTGCTGCTGCTGCTCCCGCTCCCGCTTCTGCTCCTGCTCCTGCTCTTGTCCTGGCGGGGATCACACGCAGTGCGACAAAAGCCGCCCGCAGCGTTTTTATATGCGCACATAATTCAAAAACACTGCAAAAGTTAATGCCCAAAAGCGACGCGAGTGAAGCCAAAAGCCGCCACAATGATAACCAACAATAATTTGGATTACGAGAAGAGCTCAACGGCAGCAACAGACACAGCGACAGCAACAATTGCTGGCAGCAGCAACAGCCACAGCAACAGCAACAGCAATGGCAGCGCTAGCAGCAGCAACAACTCGTCACCAACTGCCGACAGCTTGAACAACTCCAATTCGAATGTAAACTCGAACTCGAATTCGAACTCGAACTCGAACTCGATATCGTATTTTAATCGTTTTGACAATCGCATTGCCGCTAATCTGGCTGCAGTCATAACAGGCGGCCGCTTTCGCTCCTCCTCCTGCAACAGTCGCCATCAGCAGCAACAGCAGCAGCAGCAACAGCCGCAGCAATTGGGCAGAGTTCATAATAATGACAGGAATAAGATAACCACAAACACAATGACAAGAAGCGGTCAACACCATGTGAGCATGGCAAGGGGCAGGACAGCAACACCATCATCGCCAGCCACCTTGGGGCGACGTCGTCCATTGCAGCTGTTCACCCAGGCGAATCTCAAGTGAGTACAGTAGAGCATGCGGCTTGGATTCCCCCTATTAAAGCTTAATTCATGTTCATCAGACACTGTACCACATAATACACTTATTTGATTATACAATCTGACCAAAATTCAAATGATAATCCCTCCCGTATTCTACAGCTGCAATGACAACGAGAAGGTGGCTCAAACGCCCAGTTCCGATGAGGACAACTCACCCACAGAGCTAAACAATTGCAAGCGCTTGACGGACAAACCGCCACTGGTAAGCAAACCTCTTAAGAAACCCCCAAGTAGCCCTAAGAAACCTTAAGAATTCCAATCAATTTCTACTCCTCGGTTACAAAACCAGATCAAAGCTCAATCTCACCCCCAAAAATTGCATATTTGATATGTTTTTGCGCCTTGACTTTGACTTTGACTTTGATAAGGGTGCGATGGCAACTGCGGCCATTTATTGGTTTTTGTCATCGACAATTTTTCGCAAATATTTCAAATTTATGAATTCTATTTTTTCCCATTTTTCCCATTTTTTTTTTTTTTTTTTTTTTTGCTGATTTGTTTTGTTTTGTTTATTCTGCTGCAGTTGACGCTCCTTATGAATTATTGGCTGAATAAAGTGTGTGCCCAAAGGACATCAAAAGCTTTTGCCTAAGCTCGGCTAAACCTTTCGTTTTGGGCGCCTTCGACGAGCTCTTTCTGTTTCCTTCTTACATTTTGCAAAACTTTTTCCACTTGCACGCAATTCACAAGAACCGGAAGAAAAAAAGTTGAAACAAGTTTAGACACACCCCAAATGAATTGCTTGAGCAGCCCTCCCCAAACCCCCCAAAAGGGCCCAACCCTTGCAGACTTACAGACCATTTGATGCCATTTGTATACAGTTGCTTGATCAGGTGGGGTATTCTGGCTATCAGATGTGATTTGCAAAGTGCTAAAGACAAGAATTTCGAGCTCTAGCAGCTGAAGTTGTGAGAAACTTGTGTGACTTTAGATACAAAAGAAAGAAATTGTAAATTTAAATAAATGATCTTGTATAAGCTAATGAGACATTCAGATGTTGTGGTTAATGTGAGTTAAAAACTCAAACAACATAAGACTGACTCTGACAGCAAAGCCTATAACAATCAGCTATTAAATGATTTACATCTGCAAACAGTTTCAAAGCTAACAGCTTTTTATACTAACAGCCATGTATGTTTTGCTTTTTGCTATGACTCTTAATAAATCTCTCACTTAATAGAAACTTTAGCTTAGCTTTGTTTTTCGTGTGTAATTTGATACTTGAAGCATAGCAGAGCAATCTCAACTTTACACTCTGGCGCGCTTGTAAGCATAACTTTGTCAATTATTCGACGCACAACAACTATTTAAGCTGGTAGAGCTGCGCAAAAGCTGAGAAACTATTTGTGTAAGAAATCCTGCAAGGGTATTCAAACTTTGCTGTGTCATAGATAAGCTGTTGCCTTTTGTTATAATTCTCCATCCCTTTTCTGTCGACTATTGTCATAACACGTAGGTCTGAGAGAAGAGAGATATAGAGGGAGATGTCGAACTGTTTCACATGTGCAATGTTTATCAAATGTTTTGTCATTTTTTGTCACGTGAATCCGAGGACCCGAAAACTTAGCATTGCACAACTTTGGCCTTTTAGTTGGGACAGACGACGACGACGCAGACACCGACACCGACGCGGTCTTCGACTTTGAGTGGAGGCACGTTGTTTTCATAAATTTTACGCCTTAAATATTCATACAGACAGCCACATATAGATAGATATAGCCATAGGAGTAGAGAGGCAGCTGTGCGCAGTCGAGCATAGTCTATGCGATAAGTACGTGCGAGTTTATTCATATGAGAAACTCTTAGAAAGACTCTCGGCAGCTGATTTGGGCTATATGCTCTATGCTATATGCTGTATGCTGTATGCTGTGTGCACACGGCGTATGCGTAATGTGTTTGTCTTATTTATGGCCCGATTGCTACTGGGGCGCATTATGATGATTACGTTTTGAACTAATGGCCCTTAAATGGAGCAAAAGTGCAGCCACATCCAAAGCGACAGCAACTCAAATTCCAAGGCCATGTCACACTACAAAACAGCAATCGAAGCATTCGAAACGAAACACTTCAGTAAATTGAAATTCCTTCAACGCTAAAAACGAAAGCGAAAACCAATCAGTTGACTCTAATGGCAAGCCATAAATATTGTCAGTCTTTTGCCCAATCCCACGCAGACGCCAGGCAATGTGAATGCAAAATGCCAAGGCCAAAAAATGAAAACAAAAACAAAACCATATGTCGAAAAGGGTTCACAGCGCTGTTACTCAATTGCTGGAGCAGCTCTCATGCTTTGCTTTGGCATTTTTCATATTTTTTTCGCTTTGCCTCCTGTTTCTGTTTTGTCAATAAATCAATTTTGCTATAAACATAACACGCATACGCCACGTGGCAGCCAAATGGCCTCACTGCCTGCACCTCACCCCCATCCAGAACAGCCACAGCTTTGCATAGTTTTTCAATACAGCGCCCGGCTGCCTGTCAATAACATCATTTTGTGGCAGCAGGGTGCGGCTGCAGCGCGATAAGCAAATTAATTTTTGGCCCAGAGCATGAAGTAGTAGTAGGACACGTGGGTGGCAGGGAGGCAAGAGGTGGGCATGGCAGCTACCCTAATTGTGCCCGACGGCAAAGTTGCCATCACAGTGTCGTCTGCTTGGCTGCCTGATTCAATTTCAGATAAGCAAAATAAAGCAGGCAAGTTGCACATGCGACCGAACGACAGAGCGACCGAAATGCAGCCAAAGACAAATGCGATGGCACATTATGCACTTTACCCGCATAACAAGAAGCACACACCCCGACACCCATACTCACAGCAAACATGCACGCTCACACACACACATAAACATACACACACACACCCATAGACAGACCATGGCTATGCCGGAAATAACGCGCTGTCTGTCGATGAGTCTGATCCCGACAAACGCGTCGTCCTGTTGCTGTTGCTGGCGTTGATGCATCGATGCTGTTGACTCGGTGCCGCTAAATGTTTGTTTAGCAACTGCAACAACAGCCGCCCCAGAGCCCAACAGCAACCAACCAAATATACTCATTCTAGTCCTCATCCTGCACATCCTGCACTCGTCCTTTGCTTCCTGCCATCCTGCCAGCCTGCCACTGTGGCTGGCATTGAATGACAGCAGCTAGGCAGCCACATGTGGCCGGGCAAAGCCGTCACGCCTACTCGTGTATCATGGGGCCAAATAATATTTTTCGTCTCAAATGCCATAAATAATATTTTGTGGGCTACACACAGACACGCCCCCCAAAAAGGGCCGCAATCTGTTGCCCGATTTAAACGTGGCTTACTTGCCACCGCCTACTCTGGCACTCAGCTCAAGTCAAGCAGTTTATTAAATTTGCATAAATGCTCGAGTGGAAAATGCTTTTTTGGCCACAATTCGTTGCTGCTGTGGCTACTGTTGCTGATGTTGCTGATGTTGCTGCTGCTGCCACTGTTTGCACGTGCTGCCTTCTTGGCAACAGCTGATGCCAATGTCCGGACTGCCAGGCACTTCATTAAGCCAACGGAGGCAATTAGTCTGCCACACACACTTTGTTTATGGCCAGCAAAATGTAAATGTAAATCCGAAAAATATGAAATGACTGAGGACAATCTAATAAAAAAACAAAAATTCAATTTCGAATGCCATCAAAATATCAAAAACAAACAGCAAATGTGTCTGACAAGCTCAGCAAAGTAATTAAGTAATATGCAGCCACAGACAGAGCCACACACACAGAGCCCCAAAAAAACAAACAGAATCAGATTCAGATTCAGAGTCCCTGCTAAAAAAAAAAAAAAAAAAAAAAAAAAAAATATTTGTATAGTCTACTGCTTTGGCAAACACACCTGAGTTGTCTGCCTTCCCAGTCTGCGCTTCTCCTCATTTCATTTGAATTTAATACGGTACGATGTGGTTTGCTAAGCGAGCTGCTTTCTGCAAACATTGTGTGACTATGAGCTGCTTTGAATGATTACGTTTGTTATGGAGAAGATGCTATAGAACCTAAAGGTTCTCAAATAATATATTTGCTAGATTACTACATATTCCTGTGTACATAATATGCAATGTAATTTACACATTGAAGTTGGATTTCAGTTAAAAAGTCAATCATTTGTTGCGAATTTGCCATCCTATTCAAATGTTAACATTGATGACTGTAGAAGGCAAGTGACTGCTGCATAGAAATCTCGTATTTCTTTTTAAATTTGTCGGCATACAATTTAGACCAAATAAGACAGCTCCACTCTCGAGAGTTGCTTCTCTCATTAATTGATTTAGAGGAATAGTTGTACAACTTCAGAACTTATTTAAAATAAATTTAAATTGTTAAATGAAAACGCTTACCAAATATTTGAGCATTCAGTAAAAGCTTCTCCATTATTTTTTTTTTATTCTTTTCTAAATTAAATTCATCACAAATATTTTACTTAATTAAATAAATGCCAGCTCTTTCATTAAATTAGTTCTTTATTACTTTTTGTCGATTTACTCTAAACTAATTTAATCACATTTTTTCTATTACACTTTGCTTTGTTGTTTATTTCTAAAATGTACTGTAATTTACACATAGTTTTTAGCTTCAATTTAACGTTCATTAAGTTTTCAGATTGTTTTTAGTAAATTGTTTAAAGATACTTGCAAAAAATGCATGCAAAATTGTTATTCATAAAGAGTTACAATGTTTCATTATGAATTCATGAATTCATATCGCCAAACCTGGCACTGTATGCGTGAGGTTAGCACACCTTTTGTGTGTGCTTACAGAGTACAGGGCGAAGTGTGTGTGTGTGTGTGTGTGTGTGGGAGTGTTGTGTGTGGCAAAATGAGCTCGAATGCCAGGCAAATCACTGTGCAATGCGCCGTGAAATATGCAAACAATGTTTGCTTAAGCAGCCTAAAAATATGCAACTCGCGCGCCTTGTTAAATTATGCAGCAATGAGCAAACAATTGCTGTCAGCCTTTAGCCAGGTAAGGAGACCGCCAAATAAAAACCGTCGCTGCCACTGCCGCTGCCGCAGCCTCTGCCAACTGCCACCTCAACGTCTCATTGTCAATGTCGCCTTAAATTATGCCAAGCTCACACACACACACACATACAGAGCTTGGCTAGGGAACTGAACTGTAGTCTAGTTTCTGGCTCGCAGGCAGCCATTGTGAACAGGCAGGCAGGCAGACAGACAGACAGACTTTCCAAAGCCACTGACCTCAAAAAGAAAAAAAGAGAAAAGGCATAGGAAGGGGTGCGAAGAGAAGGGAAGGGGAGGGACGGGGAGGGACGGGAGCAGGGCAACAGCGAACACGATCTCAACATGCGCGCACAAGTGCAGCTGAATTATCGCCGCCTGTTCTCAGTTTCCTTTATGCCCACATAGTTCCCCCCCCTTTTTCTCTCTCTTTCTCTCTCTCTCTGTCTCCTTTTCTTTATATATATATTCTTCTTCTTCTTCATTTTTTGCTTTTCTCATGCTGCTGTTAGTCCTGCGGCACATTTCCGCTTAGCACGCCACTTCCGCATCCGCCGCATCGGATGGCTTGCAACATTTTTAACGTCCGTCTGTCGCTCAGTCCGTCGCGTGCGTTGGCTGCAATGCGAGTCGGCGTCTGCGTTTGCGTCTGTGCCAGCAATTTATGCGCCTTTTATGGCCTGCCTTTTCTTTGGGCCACTTCTCTACACATTCCCCGCTCCCCGTTCCATCGAGTAATTCCTAGTCCAAGCATCCGCTTCCTGTTTAAGTGCAGGCGCAAAAACTTTTTCGACTGCTCGTTTTGCCAAGCTTTTTGTCTAGTTGCGGTTTTTGGTAATAAATTCTTGTTCTTTTTTTTTCCACTCCTGAGTCTGTGGCTGGAGGGCACGCCCACGCCCACGCCGCCCGCTCCAACCAACAGACAGTCCCAACTCGGCTTACAAGGTGTTTAAATTGTAGTTAATTTTGTTGCCACTTGAACGCGCTGCCTTTCGTTGATCCTTTAAGTGTCGAGTGCAGACAACTGTTAAATCTTAAAGCTGCCTCGCTTCTTTCACCCGCAGGTTAAGCGCTTGACCATGGGTCTGCTGCGTCACAATGAGGAGTCACGCCCCCTTGTGGGCAATGTAACGCCCATGAGTGGGGCTGCCTTGAAGGGCGAGGATAGTCAGCCCATCTATTCAAATGGTTACATCAATGAGGACTCCTATATCGACAGTAAGTTTGGCGATTCCTGTCGTCAATCCTTGACTGCCATTCCCATGCTGGACAATGTGAATCTCAACGACAACAGCGAGTTCAATCTCAAGAAGCGTTATCTGCGCGAAACCAGCAGCGGTAAGAATCAAACTCAAACTCCAGTTAACTCCTAATCTAATTTTTCACTTCACAGCCAACTCGAGTCCCAAGATCTTTGCCAATCGCCTGCGGATGAACAATGCAGCTGCCGCTGCGGCGGCAACACTGGCCGCCAATCAACGTAGCAGCAGCTTGGCCAACACGCACAGCAGCGAGGAGGAGGCGGATGCTGAGCTTAAGGATGCCTGCTGGTATCAGGCGGGCATCTCGCGTGACATTGCCGTCGAGGTGCTGCAGAGCAAGAGTCCTGGCGCCTTTCTCGTGCGCAAGAGCAGCTCCAAGCCTGGCTGCTATGCCCTCACACTGCGCGTTCCCTCGCCGCCGGGTCCCAACATTGCCAACTACATCATCTTACGCTCACCGCGAGGCTACAAGATCAAGGTAATTCAGAAAGAGTTTCATTTGTGTTCTATTACCTCAACATTTGTTGCATGTTTAGGGATTTCGCAAGGAATTTTCCAGCCTGAAGGCGCTGATAACCCACCATTCCGTGATGCCGGAGCTGCTGCCCGTGCCCCTGGCGATGCCCAGGCCAACGAATATGTCCTCCTCGAGACGTAATCTGGATGACTTTGATACCTATGATTCGCTGCAGATGCTGCTCAAGTATCTGCGTGCCAAGAATCTCGAGGCGGAGCAGTAGCAATTGTTTTAATTCAAGGTCTCCATGATCTCTTACTATAAATCTAGCACAAAATTGCATTTAGGCTTAAGCAAGGGGCAAAATCATTTTGCTTGAATATTCTATACCAGAAATGTGATACTCTATAAAGAAGAAGAACACACACACACAAACATATACACACACACACACACGCACACTCACACGAATACTGCAAATGAAACGCCTAGCTGATAAATGGTGAAAATAATTATAGTTTAGTTTCGATTTTTTGGTCATAAATAAGAGCCCACAAATGAAAAGAAAATATGGAAGGGTATACAATGTGAAAATTGTGGAAAACTGTGGAAAATTGTGAATTTGTTACAGTCAAAATATCACATAGCATTTGAATTGCTCTCAACGTTGTTTGAGTCCTTAACTTGTTCATTTTATTCAATACATTTTCCATTGGCCCTCAAAGTAAATAAATAAATAATTAAATAAATATAAATATATATATATATATATGTATTAAAAAAATTATATGTTAAATGTTGTTGCTGCTTCAATTGTTAAGCGTAAATAAATGTACTAAGCATAAATTGCATATTTTAAAATAAGATAAACAACAGCAAAGAAAAATAAAAACAAACAAACCTATATATGTAAATAATTCACTACCCTAACATAATTGAGTAAATAAAGTTATTTAATTTATATACAAAAACAAAAAAGAAAACAATATTTTTAATTGAAATCATAATAATCAATTTCTCATTATGCAAATTTGCCGCACAGCAGCTGCGAATTCATATAAATTTTCGCACGTTAATTATGTTGGCCTTTTAAGTGCGACACAATTTCAGATTCAGATTTATATTAATATCCATGCCGCAATCCAATGCGCTTATTCATATTCTCCATTGGCTTTAAAATTGGATTGCATTTCTCTCTCCCTCTCTCTATCTTTCTCTCTGGCTTTCTCTCGTTATCTCTGTCTTTTTGCTTTCATCTCGCATTCAACTCTTTCTGCATTCTGTATTGAACAAGCAGCTTAGCTTGCTGCAAATGCTGTTCTATTAAACATTTTCCATTTATAGTTATTTTCATTATTTTCTATAATTGCATGCACTGTTTATATATTTTTCCTACTACTACTTCTTGGCCACTTTTCTATCGAACTCACTTTATATATTATATAAGTTATGCTCCAAGCATTTAATCATTCAATTTCTAACTCTGACTGCTCGTGTGCCTTTAACTTTTGCAGTATATGCTTCTGTTGCAAGCCTTTTTCACCTCCATGTTCACTTCATTATCTAAAGACTTTCTTCTTTAGAGAATATTTTATTATATATAAATAATAACATTTTGTCTACTTTATTTTTATTTTATTATTGTAAGCAATTTCGAATATTAAAGTCAATTTTTCTCCATGTTAACTCTGTTTTGTAAAATACTATACTCTTCTGTTCTGTAAATGAAATTGATTCTATTTAGTTTAACGATGTCATTGAACTGCCTTCTTTCCTCTCAGCCCCACACGACAAACAGATAAAGAATCATTTGTTGTGCAATTGAAGTCAGGCAATTTGCAGTCTGTTGTTGGCCTAATCACCGTCATTATACAATTTTAATTTGCTCAAGTTTTAATCGAAAAGCAGCAAAGGAAGCAACAGTCTTGGCCAAATCAAAGTCTGACCAGCCACGTAATCCCTTTTTTAATTGCAGCCTCGGCCAAACACTTTTCACTCTTCTTCTGCCTCAGTCGTCGCAAAAAGTTGTGGCAAATCTTTTCGATGGCAACATGGAAAAAGTTTTTAGCCAACGGCGACTTTTTTCCCCTCACTTCCTTTGTTCCTTTTGCTCTTCAGCTCTCCTCTGTGTCCTTCTACTTGTTGGTGTCAAAGTGTTGTCTACTTTTCTGCTTTTTTGGTTTTGCTTTCATGTTCTGTGTAAAGTTTTTGCTTTGTTGCAATTATCGGGCTCGCTACACACGAATGCGTGCGTAAATAAAATAAAATGAGAAGAACAGAACAGAAAAGAAGCAAGAAATAAAAAGTAAAAGAAAACAGAGAAAAAAAAAACATTTAAATAATTGGAAAATTGGCAGTTGGACAGCTTGAATTGTGCTGCTAAGCAGCCTAAAGTATTCATAAGAGAACTCGACGAGAGTTCTGCAAAAGTTTCGTTGTCAATTCACTTTATTTGTCAATTATTGCCACAGAAAACAGAGGCCTGCCAGACGGAATAAGGACTCTGTCATTCACTTGCCTGCCTGCTTCTGACATTTTGCCATTAAATATTTAATAAGCCAAAGTGGCCAAGGAACAACAATAACAAAAACAAGCAAAGGCACAATTGTTGAAAATCAATTATGAGCCATTGCCTACTTCATGAAGAGGACGAGAATTGAAGCCGCGCCTTATAATTCTTAAGTGGTTTATGTACGTGTACGTATACTTAGGTGTGTGTATGTGTGTGTGTCGTAAGAATTTCCTCGACTGGGTCGCCCATTCAACAAAATGAAAAGTTTTTAATTGAACATTTTGCAATGTCTCCACTCTCGTTCTCTTTCTCACTCCCCAATGTCATTTGCGTAATGAGCGCTATTTGCTTTCATGGCCGATCGGCCGAAGAACAAAGGCAAATAAAGTAGTTGGCCAAAACCAAAAGCCATTGCCACGAATGGCTCTACAATTCAGTCTGCTAGGGTCGGGATCGAGTTGGTCGTGGAGGGGGTGGGGCGAGTGAGACTGGATTCGTTGCAGTTGCAGCGACATCGCGACGTCTTTCATATTTGTATTATTTACCAACATTCTTTACTCCTTACATTCTCCTTCTCCTTCTCCTGCTTCATTCTGTCTCATTTCTTTGTTTGCGACATCGCATTAAAGCCTCAGCTCTCATTTCTCAACTCTCTCTCTCTCTGTGTCTCTGTCTCTCTTAGCCCTCTCAGCGTTGCAGCTGAACGAACAATGGCAAAAATTATTGCTCGCTTATTTGCGCTGCGTTTTCCTCATTTGTCAACCGTCGTTGTCGCTTTTGTTGTCCCCTCAGCAGCAGCAGCAGCAGTTTCTCTGAAAATTGCGAAAAATCTTTTACATTTGAACTTTTTCATTAGGCTAATTAAAAATGTTTGGCTGTGGATTGGTTTGGGTTCTGTCTGTCTGTCACTGTCTTCAAAGTTTCACTGTTATGTTCCTTTTTTCTCTTTCTCGCGTAACACATGGCGTATGAGCACTGAGTGTTTTATGACTGCGAGGTAAACGACGAGACAGCGTAACAACTTTTATAACTTTCATTTAAATGGATCTAAATGCCGCGAGCAATGCAATGGATATAAAAAAAAAAGCAAACCCTATCTATTACCAAGTAATCTTTTTGTCTCCAAAACCATCTAATAATATGGCTTTCTCCGCTGTTAACTGTAGCAGTCCTGAATGGTTCCCAAAACTGTCACAACATTTTAGCCATAATTTTGGAAAACTCAACAGTTCTGTTGCAAGCCTCAGACCTGTGCTGACATTAAGCATTTCGGCGTTGTCGCCTAACTTGACTCGGCATAAAACTGAAAACTTTTTTCGTGGCCAACAAAATATATATAAAAAATAAAGTTGCATACTTTGAGGCGTCGCGACGCTTTCGCTGACATTAAGGCGACAATTTTGAGTGCTGCTCGTTGTTCAGTGGCTGTCATTAAAACTACAACAATGCCAAAGAGAAGAGACTAAAAAAAAGTAAAAGAAAAAGAAGAATGAAATGGAAAAGGAAAAAACAATAAAAAGCAACAACCAGCCAAGTTTTTTGTGTGTGTGTTGTAGCTGCATGTAAAGGAAGTTTTTTGGCAAGGATATGCTTAAGTGGCAGTAACAGTTTTCATGCAAATATTGTCTGGGGAAATGTTGGACTGACTGTCAAAAGCAGAATGAAAAGCAAAGAATATAAACGGAAAATGCTAATCTTGGCTGCTCGCGTTTGCTGTTTTAAAGTTCTCTGCTTAAAGTCAATGCCAAACAGTTGCAAATCTGGCCAAATTGCCAGTTGAGTCCTTCGCTATCTCTTTCTCTTCAAATCCCAGCTGGCATGGTCAATTACAAAACTGCAAGGGTGGACTGCAGTTGGTGGGCGGATGCATTTGGTGGGCACTGTGATTATGCATGGCTGGCCAACAGGACACCTCATTAATTTGCCGGGCTGCGGCAATAACAATAACAGCTATTTGGGCGTTTGGCTCATTGACTGTCTGATTTTATGGCCCTGGCTGGCACTGCAGCAAGTCCAGCATCGCCTCATGTCCAAAATCAACATCAACATCAACATCAACATCAGCATTGAGCCACGAGCAGTTTGTGGTATTGGTAGCATCTCTCCTACTTCAGCTGCAACTCCCGCTCTCGTAACTGCAGCTGCAGCTGTGGCTCTGACGTTGCCAAATATGTTTTTGTGGCATTTTTGGCCAATTGGCAGAGTTTACCAATGGCCTCCCCTCCCCTCGGGCCAATCGCTTGCTGCAGACAAAGATGTGGACGTGATACCTTTCCCCGTCCCCGTCCCCATCCCCAACCGTCCATCCGTCCATCTGCCCATCCACATCCATGCTGATTATGCCGCAATGTTTGCCAAGCCCCGGAGCCCGCTGCTGTTGACTTGTTTGCCTAACCCAAATTGCATGCTATTGACCGAAATTCAACATTTTTCAAGTGATATGACTGCCGCCTGCAATGGATCGCGGCAATTGCCGCCGCATTCCAATTTTCCATTAACTTTTCCCAGCAATTGCACTTGAAAGTTTTCGCAAAAACACTTCTCCGCGCCAGTTCGATCAACTATAAGTACCAAAAGCAACAACAACAACAACAAAAAGAGCTCTGAAAACCAAACAATGCAAATGCAACAATACATTTGTGCAGTCTGTCACACAGAGTTGAAAGGCTTTCCTTCCGATACAGCACATGCATTAACGAGGCAGCCAACTAATTGAATAGCTGTAAGAAAACTTTAGATAGAAACTTTAACTCTTTTTTTTTTTTTTTTAATTTAAAGATAAACAAATAGCTAATGAAGAAAGTATTCCATAGTTACATCAACTCAGTTTATTATGCATTTTCCCAGATAAAATGTAATTAGAATTTAAAGCGCACATCTATCCGAAACTTAACTGCAGAGATATAATCTTTTGAAATGGCAACACGTAAATTATGACGAACCTAATTGAAAACTGTCGAACTGCAAAACTATATAAAGTAGAGTTCAACTTATAGACAGACAGTTGCTTAACCATGAAGTTGTCAATTGTGATTCTAGCTGTGAACATTGTCTTGGCTCTTGGAGCGAGTTTACCTCAGACCAAGGACTTGCCCAGATTTGGCCTTATAGAGCAACGTATCTACAAAGGGGAAAAGGCAAAGAAAGGACAATTCCCATATATTGTCTACCTGCAAATTAATGTAAATGATACGGTGAATCCAAGGATTTTCTGTGGTGGTTCCATCATTGATAACAATTGGATATTGACTGCCGCTCACTGCACACATAATGCAATATCTATAAAGATTTTCTATGGCACAATCAAAGCTGAAGAGGGTGAACTAAGTCACGAGATCGGCCCCGATGACATTATTCAGCATGATCGCTACGATGATATAATTCTCGAGCACGATGTGTCTCTCATTCGCACTCCTCATGTGGATTTCACAGAATTTATCCAAAAAGTAGAGCTTACGGATCGTGACACTAACTATGAAGGGTCATGGAGTGTAGCCAGTGGTTGGGGAGACACCTCTGATGAGGGTGTTTCGGCAGAGTATCTAAAATTCACCGATCTACAGATTATTCAAGATGAACTCTGTTGGCACGCAATTGCTCGTGAATCTGATAATGTTCTGTGTGTTAGCACCTCTGAAGGTAAAACTATCGGCAGTGGTGACTCTGGTGGTCCATTGGTTAGCCACGATGATTCCAAACTTGTCGGTGTTAGCTCATTTACACTCTCTAAAGGTAGGCACAATATAGCTGGCTTCAGCAGCGTTAGGGCTCATCGTGACTGGATAACTGAGCACACAGGCATTGAGTAAATTCAAAGCGATCTCTATTAAGCAACTCTACAACCATCCAAAGACACTCCCACTACTTGCTGATAATATATATATTATTATATAACTCCTTTGCCTTTTAACGTAAAAACATTATGAAGTAAAAGAAGTAATATATTACTTAGTCAATTGTACGTTCAGCTTTTATCTTTCAAGCAGAAATTTGTAAAATATTTAAATATGTAAAGCAATGCCGCAAGCAGCTCATAAATCCATCAATTTGAAACGTTGCTAACTGAAATAAAACGAAGTTAAATGTCAGCTAGCGAATATCTGCCTTAACATTATAAGAAAAGTTTCCGAGAACGCAAATGTAAAGTAATTGTAATAAAAATAATAGTTTCAATTTCCACATGACTATGCATAATTATTGAGGTATCTAAGGGAGCAACTAAACACATTTCAGATGGCATCTTTCAATCGGAACAACAAAGATCAAACTTAAACCGCAACTGGCTGGCAAGAGTAAAAACTGTGAACTACATTTATACACAGCACACTCAACTCACACTCAGGCACAGTGTGTGGTATTAATGCACTACAGTTGCTAATGCAACAACAATAACATGAACAAAAAAACAACGGGAGCAACAACAACAACAAAAACAACAACAACAACAACAAAGCAACAAAAGCAATGCAGATGCAACACAACAACAACGCGAGTTGTGGCAAACAAAAGCCAGTTAAAGCTATAGTGGCTGCCGTCTTAGCATTTACACACACACACACTCACATACACACACACGTGCATAGTCATTCACACTCGCACACACACACACACACACACACACACACAGGCTTTCATTTTAGCCTTTCGCCATTGTTGCAGCTGTTCATGGCGTGGCCCATTGTTGCTAATGTTGTCGTTGTTGTTATTGTTGTTGTTGTTGCTATTTTGCAGTTATTGTTGTTGGCCCAACATACAGACGCACACACACACATGCACACATACATATGTAGCCAGCCTGGCTTTTTGTTTAATTCGTTTTTCTATTGTTCACAAGAACTTTAGTCCACGGCTCTGGCAACATTGTAAAATATGTGTTGCCATCTCTATCCTCTCTTACTCTCTCTCTCTTTCTCACTCTGTCTCGCTCACTCTTTCGCTCACTGTTTTATTCTGCTCCTCTTGCTCAGTCGCTTTCCATGCAGATTTTGCATTTACAAAGCATAAAAGTTGAAAGCGAGGACATTATTGAATATGCGTTGCCGTTGTCCCATTGTTGCCACATTCACACACACACACACACACATGTATACATATACACCCACACACACACAAATACACAATCGCACACAGTAGACTAGGCTTGATACTCCACATAAAGGTGCAGCTTAGCGAGCATTTTGACCATTGAAATTTATACGCCACTTTCACACATTACCAACTTTCACATTAAAGCCAAATAGCCAACAGACAGACAGAGAGAAAGAGAGAGAAGGAGACTGCGATTTGGAGCTGCCAGATTTGCTCAATTTCAAGAATGTTATGGCCAGACTGCCAACCGATTCGAACTGCAGCCGTAGCATACCCCATCCTATACTCTTATTTATGTTTTTCTGGCGTTTTGTTTGCCGCTTTGGCTAATAAATTAGCAGCTTTACCTTTGGCCCAACAGCAAACCAATAGCAATTTATCGCAGCTCCAAAGAAAGGCACGTACTGAGAGAGGGAAGCAAATGGGAATGGAAGGAAAGGAACGGGTTGCCAAGGGGGAGCTTGGCACAAAATGTGCACACCTTATCGCCCGGCTTAGGCGACACGCACGGCAAGAGAATGGAACGTTGGAGACAGAGCAGGACATCAGTCGAGGATTTGGTAATAGTTGTCCCGACGTCCTGACTAACGAGGCGACAATAAAAATTGCCTCGACAATTGGCACATTGCGGTAGCAAGTTAAAGGGATTTACGATTTCAAATTATAGTAGCGTATGGAGAATGTATGACAGAGATAGATAAACAGAGTGGAGAGAGAGAGAGAGAATCCACATGTGGAGTGTATAGAAGCAGCTAAAGCTTAGCAATACACAACTGTGTGAATTGTGAGTGGCATTTTGCATATATATTTCTAGAGCTAGAACATTTCCAGCTTCAAAATATTAAGTATACGCCTTGTGTAATTCTAAGTGCAAATCTTTCTTCGCTGACTTTTAAGTCAGCACTCAGCGCTCCAAAGTTTTGTTTAACAGCCACAGGCCAAGTTTCCTAATTATGCTGCTAATTTTGAGGCCTGATGCTGCCCCACAGCCTTGCCTCGTTTAATATGCTACAGTTTCGGCTACAATTTCAACTTCAACTTGAGCGTGTTGCAAAATTGAAAAGCTTGAATGGGCCGAAAGCTACGACGCTCAGGTGTAAGCAACAAGAAGCTCAAACAAAAGATGTATTTCGATTGCGTGCAGCTGGAGAGATTCTCGAGGTTTTTGCAGGTTTGTGGGTTGTGGGCAAAACGGAAATGCTTGCCAAGATTTATCGTGCGTCCATTACAAGCGGAAATTAAGCGCGGCAGGTCGCCAGGGCGAGGCGACGCGTCGCTACAAGGCGAGCGTGCGTGAAAGCGTTTTCCCGGCACACCATACTCGCAGTCCTCACCGACGCTTTCAGCTGGCCATGGCCATAAAGCAACAGACGAACCCAAATACCAACTGGCCAAAGCAAAGCTATTGTTTCTCGACATGGCCACGACATTGCCTCGACTATTCCAGTCACGTGGCACGCAACGACAACTTGGGATTTGTTAAGTGGCGCGGCATTTTGATGCACGGAATGTTTAACGCCAGCCTCCTACACCGAAAGAGTCCCTATTCTCTACACACGCACATACATAAATATGGTGTGTACTTTTATACATATTTCTCATTTTTTGCTTAAGCTTTTTATATTTTTATTATTTTTAGAACATTGTCCTGTCACGTGTTCCGGACATTTTGCACATAACTTGTTTTAACATTTATTGCCAACTTCCTTTAGCCATGTTTTCCTTTTGTTTTGCTTCTTTCTCATTCTATCGCCGTTTGCTTTGGCTCAGTCACCTTGTGGTTAACGGCATTTGGAAATCAACCCAGTGCTACCCATGGCCATTATGGAGGAACATCAGTCAGCCATGGCTGATTCGATTTTCCGATGTGTACCTTTTGCTTTTTAGTGATTGAAATCGCACATTTTTAAGTGAAAAAGCGCACACAGAAGTGCACTCAATCATTCGTCACGTGATTCGTTGCCAGTTCACATCGCCATCGAGCAGGTGGAGGCAAAAAAGCAGGAAAAACTGAAGGAAATGTAGCACGAGCTGGAGTGGGTGGTAGCGAAGGTGAAAGAGAAAGAGAAAGAGGGAGAGTGAGAGTGAGAGAAAGAGGATTGAGTGCTATTTCTGCCAATGCTCCTATAGCATTGGACAGTCGTGTGAAAAGTGTTGGAGCGCGGTTGTGTTTATATAAAAGATTACGTCATTGTCAGCCGGGGAAAGCTGAGGGAAAGCGGAAAAACAAAGCGGCAGTCGAGCAGCATTGGAAATGGAGTCGCTTTGGGGTATCGTCAGGCATTTGTAAGCGATGCGATAATGGCACGTAAATGTTGTTGAATGGGAAATCAATAGGAAAACAGCTTTAAAGTAAATGAAAATCGCTGGCGGAAAGTGTAAAAGGAAAATCGCCCGCCGCTGGCAATAAAAATTTAAAACCAATAGCGAAAAACTTTTGTGCCAAAGTTTTCTAATTTTCGCATTATGAAAATTATCTGTAGCGGGTCCCAAAAAATTCCTCTCAATCCCTCCAAAAAAAGGGACCAAAAGTAATTTCAAACGGCTGCCCATTTAAGTGGGATGTGGGGGGAGGGCGGATCTCTCAGTGAGAGCCTATACAATGGTACAGCCGACAAATGCCACAAAGCAGAATGGACAAAAAATTGATGTGGCAACACGACGACAACAGCAGGAAAAAAAAAGAAAAGAAGAAGAGCAGGAAGAGGAAGATGAGGAAAATCCGTGAAAACTTTTCCATTAAGAAAATTAACTGAGATTAAGTGTGGCGCATGTTTTAACTGAGTGAAACTTTTTCTACTTTTTTTGTTGGTTTTCTTATTCCGTTGGGTTGCAACAATTTCAGGGCATTTAAACATTTGTCACACACAGACAATTTCCCAGACAGAGGCTGTACCCGAGTTTAGGCCGCAAGCCGGATGTGAACCCATAGCGGATGTGAATACACTCCCAAACCAACTGCCACACATACACATCCACACCCGCATGAAGGTGTCGGTGTGTGGGGGAGGGACAGAAGCGGGGTTGATGTTGGCAAGACGCACTTTACTTGTTTGGGCTCCCATCGATACTAATCTAATTTTATTGATATTGACACAATTTCTGCAGATTTCCGCATAAACATAAAAACAGAGGCGGGGCCAAAGTAAAGCTAAGCCTCGAGTAGCAACAGAATGTTGACTACAATAGTCGCAACAACAATGGCAACAACAACAGTAACAACAATGGCAACAACAACGATAACAACAGCCAAACAGATGAAATGCCATAAAACTGGCTTAGAATGGAATAGAATGGGAGAAACAAGTTCAATGAAGTTGCTGCCAATGTGAATATTTCTATAACTTAAAAATATCTAGAATTACAGAGTAAACAATAGTAATATTATAATTTATAAACATGTAGATAAGAAAGGGAAGGAAGCATCTACAACCCAATGAAGAATAAATTCTTAATCGAATCGCAACGGACTTAAAATGTAATAGGTTTGATTTGATTTGCTCTGATCTGCATTAATATATATTTTATTCTATAATTAACTCTATCTAACTCTAATTTTAGCTATTTTATGCTATATAACTAAATAAATAAACTTTCATTTCTTAATATTTGATCTTAAAATTATTATTTGTTTTTTCTACTGAAACATATTTATTAAAATAAAATAATAATATTAAAAAATAAATTATATAATAAAATAAACAGATTACCAACAATTGCATTTTTGCGCAAACACTTCCATTTAGGCAAGCTTGCCTGTACCCGTTTATCAATAGACTATTTGTCTCGCCAACTAATGCCTACCAAAACATATTTATTGATTATTATTTTTGCAAATGTTTTATGATATCAGACACATCAGGCCTGTTATCAGTTACTCACAACTAACTCAAAGATTACCGGAACGAAGTCATTGTAAACCAACAATAGACTGTTAAGCCCATTGATAAGTTCACCACAATTCGCCATAATATTAATTAAATGAAAAGCGCACAATGTAGTGGAGAAAAGCATTTGTTGTAAATTAAATAAAATTAAACAAATAAGTAGTAAATAAAGCATTGATAAGAAGCAAAGCAATGCAATTGAAAGACAGCCATTTCATTCGAATCGAACTTGTCTGTGTAATTAAGGGCAATGCAGTCAAGACAAGATGCTGCTGCTGCTGCTGCTGTTGGCAATGGAGTTAAGAAGGGGAAGGAGAAGGAGGCGGGTTAAGGTTGTTGGGGAGCTGAAGGCCTAAGCAACATAATCGCCAAAACGTGCGGCAATTACATGAAACTGTGGAAATTGAATGCCAAACAGCAGCTGGTTGTATTCTCTCTCCCTCTTTCCTCTCTATCTCTCTCTCACTCTCTCGGTATGTGTGTTTGGCATGTAATTCGCATTGGCAGAGAGGCAAATTCAATTAACAAAGGGGAACGTGGCACGTGCCGTGGCTATAAAAACAACAAATACTTCAGTGAAGAGACCACTCAGCTGTCGATTGGATCTCTGAGATGGCCAGCTTAACTCAACTAGCTTTGCTTTTGCTGCTATTCACTTGCACTGCGCAGGCCTGGTACACTCAATCGGATGATGCAGCTGAGGAGGATCGCATGTCTCTGCGCTGGCAAGTTGCCTATGAACAGTGGAAGCGTCAGTGTGCGCCTTATGAGCTGGAGCAGCAGGAAGATTCATCATTTGGGGTCAGCACACGCATAGCTCGCGGAGAATACGCCGAGCCAGGCATGTTTCCCTATCAGGTGGCACTGGTGTTGCAGCTGCGCCAAGGCGCACTCAGGCAATGCGGTGGCTCTCTCATAAGTCTAGAGTTTGTGCTTACGGCGGGGCATTGTCTGGCAGAGGCAGTGAGTGGCAAGCTCTATGTGGGTGCCACAACCTATGCAAATGCCACAGCAGCCGAGCAGTGCTTTGAATTGCAACAACAGGACTTTATTATATATCCTGATTATTTGGGATACGGTGGCTACCATGATCTGGCATTGATACGCCTGCCTCAACCAGCCACGCCCAGTGCACGTGTGCAACCAATTGCGCTGGCACGTCGCTTCATGCAACAGCCGCTGTTGCAGGGCCAATTAGTGAGCAGCTCGGGCTGGGGCGCCACAGGAGATGAGATGTTGAATGCTGCACGCACCGTGAATGACGTCGATCTGTTGCAGTATGTGAATGTCCACGTGTTGGAGCAGCAACGTTGCATTTGCCACTATCTACCAGGTTTGGTCAGCCGAAGGAGACACATTTGCACCGATGGCCGGGATGGGCGAGGGGCCTGCGAGGGGGACTCGGGTGGTCCATTAGTGTATGTGTGGCGCAATGTCAGCTATTTGATAGGGCTAACCTCATTTGGCAACGCCATGGGCTGTCAACTGGGCACTCCGACCGTCTATACGAGGATAACTTCCTATCTGGAGTGGATTATGGATGAAACGGGTCTGGAGTGCGACAACTGAAAGGGAGTCAGTCAATAGTCAATAGTCAATAGTCAACAACCAACATTCGACTGCCGACTGTCGACAGTCAACTAAATGCAATTAACGCCTAATTGTTGGCCATTAATTGCTTAACAATATAGCCCTGGCAGGCAGTCGGAGCACGTCCTGGACAGTGGCTGCCAGGACAATAAAACCAATTAATTCGACACTAACAATGAAATCGAGTCCTGGACGAGTTTCACTCTTGCTGTTTTGGGGTTTTGGGTTTGAGGCTGTCGTTTTATGGGCTCTTGGCCCAAATGGAAATTGTTGGCCATAAATAACAATAAACATTGAAATCGAAATGCATTAAGAAAAACTTTGTGTTTTCCGTAGTAAAATGCCAAAAATAACAACAATAAAAAGAAAATGATAAACTCAAACGCTTTGTCCATAGAATATTTCAATTAAATTTGTCTTCTTTTATTTGATCTAAGAGAGAATCGGGCAATCGACTAATCGGCTTTAATTGAACATTTTGAATAGGCCATTAACCGCAGTTTTGTGGTCAGTTTGTTGTGTTGTTCAGTGTACACAGTCCCACACACAAATTCCACTCAAAAGCAACGCATGGCCCAATCGCAATCACGCGGCAAGTGTCGATAAATACAAATGACCAAACAACTTTTGTGGTCAGTTCACTGAGAGACTGAGATAATTTAATGTTGCAAATAATAATAATAAATACAAATAAATAATTTATAAATAAATATGAGTACTTGAGAGACTTGGGATTGTGACATCTGTTTCATGAAATGCACGCAAAGCAATTGACAGTTGAAGTCAGTAGGAATACATTGAAGTTCTTAGATCTCGGAGCGGAACTGGCAGCTCATTGTCTTTATAGATAAGACAAGGAGATAGATACAGAGATAGATAGCACAGGGGTATTACAAACTAAGAACATTTAATGCACATAACTTTGTCCAGTCGAGAGCAAAACAAACTGTGCACAACACTTCCAGTTAATCGCATTAGTTAGTTAAGACTTTTGCTAATCTCAAGTGTCTATGGGATTATGTACGCAGGTAAAAAAACCCAAAACATAATTTTTTAAATTTAGAACATTAAAAAAAAAAAACAAATCAAATTTAAAACTGATGGATTTCATTGAGATTGCAGTCGCAGCTGCGTGCCAAACTTTGTCGTTACTCGATTGATATCGGGGCAAAGAAATCAGCGAGCTCCAGAAGTGCTCAATATTGTTGGGCCTGCCATGAGATAAGACAACAACGATGGCCCGACATTGACTTGGATGTCGTGACCAGTCTAGTGACGTGAGCCAAGAATAGTGGCTATCTTATCAGAGGAGTCTTATAGCCGAAATGCAGCCCGATATTGTAGGCTGTGGTGCTATAAAAGGCCAACAGTTTGTTGGGTAAGCACACAGTTGACTGTTAACAAATCAACATGAAGTTCCTGATTATTCTTGCCCTGGCCGTGGCTGCTTCGGCTTTTCCCGAGAGAGAGCTGGTGCACCGCGACATTGTGATGCCCGTCCTTGATGACATCGAGGGTCGCATTACCAATGGAAAGACTGCTGCCGTTGGTCAGTTCCCCTACCAGGTCGGTCTATCCCTGAAGGTTAATGCTCTGTCCTCTGCCTGGTGCGGTGGCTCTTTGATCGGCAACCAATGGGTGTTGACCGCTGCTCACTGTACCGATAAGTAAGCAACAACAAAAAAAACACAATTCAAAGTCCCAAATGAATCCTAATCTTAAACATTTGCTTATAGTATTCAGTCTGTGACCGTCTACCTGGGTGCCACCGTCCGTACCTCCGCTGATGTTACCCACACCGTCTCCAGCTCGAACATCATCATTCACTCCGGCTGGAATAGCCAGAACCTGAAGAACGACATCTCTCTGATCAAGATCCCCGCCGTCAGCTACAACTCCAAAATTCAGGCTGCTAAGTTGCCCAAGATCGCCGGCTCCTACTCCACCTATGTGGGCCAAACTGCTGTTGCCTCCGGCTGGGGACGTACCAGTGATACAGCTACCGGTGTTGCCACCAACCTGCAGTATGTCGACCTCCGAGTGATCACCAACAGCGAATGCGCCGCCACCTACGGCAGCTCCATTGTCACCGCCAGCAACATTTGCGTTGCAACCCCCAACGGACAGTCCACCTGCAACGGTGACTCTGGCGGCCCATTGGTTGACAATTCATCCAAGGAGCAGATCGGTTTGACCTCATTCGGTGCCGCTGCCGGTTGCGCAAAGGGTTACCCAGCTGCCTTCACCCGTGTGACCAGCTACTTGGACTGGATCAAGTCCAACACTGGCATCTCTGCTTAAAGACCAGGAACTTCAACTTGCACATAAACAATAAAAGCTTTCAACGAAATGTCTTTGCTGTTTCTTCTTCTTCACACACACACACACATATATACATACAAATGCGCTTCAATAGGCAAGAAAATGACGTCGCGCACATCAAAAGTTTAAATTGACATTATTCGACAATTGCAAGTGTTTCAGCATGTAAATGCGAGGAGCGAGGGTGGAAATAGAGTGGAAATTCAAGAAAAGCGAGAAAAAAAAATGGATAATGTGGATAACGTGGCATGGCAGCAGCTGTTACAAGCGGCAACACATGCGTCTCGCACATAAGTTTTCATTAAAATTCATTAAATTTACGCGGCGAAGCAATAAAAGAAAAAAGCGCCAAAGAAAAAAACAGAAAAGAAAAAAAGAAAAAACATGGGAAAGTTGTCAGCAAGTGAAAGTGGGCGTGGCTGCCTGACAATATGTCAACATTTAAATTATTACAACGCATTTAAATAATGGCTAAAGTTTTTATTTCTGCCTCATTCTTTTGAGTGTTTCTTTTTTCAAATTTAACGGAAATTTTAAGCAATTTAACATTGCCATATGCAGCAATATACAATATACATATACTAAATAATAATAATAAAAGTGAAATAAATATTTAAATTTTACAATCTCATGGAAGTGCATAAAAGGCGCACATGAATATGCAAAGAAAATGTTGTCCAACCATGAAGTGACTGCCGCACACATTCACCATATTCAGTTAGGATACTCGTTATAGGAACGGGTATAACAGACACACACATATGCTGCTGCTGCTGCTGCTGCTGCTGCTGTTGCTGCTGCTGCTGTGGTTTGAATAGAAAGCATTTACTCGACGACGTCCAACGACAAAAAACTCACAAAGTCAGTCAGTGAAAGCGGCAGCAGCAGCTGAACTTGATTGTGGATGCGGAACAACAGAATTGCACTCAAAAAAAAAAATATATCACAAAATGTTGCAGAAATACACTTTTCTCACTCTTAGCTCAGTCAAACAATCAATCAGTCAGACAGTGAGACAGTCTGTCTGTCATAGTTTTGCAATCAAGAAGAGCCAAAGAAACATGCACAATTGTTTAAGCAAGAATACAGCTTATGGTTTGTCAATCAAGCAGTCAATCATAACAGTCAAAAAGAACTCACGAATATGGCAAATAAACTCTGCACAGAAAAATCTGCTTTCTATAACAGAGTATTCAATCAGTAGAGACAGTTTGACATACTTATTTAAAGCAAATAATCCACTTCTTGACTCTCACAAACAATCGCACTGTCAATCAATCATGATTTTCAATCTAGAAAAGAGAAACATTTAGAGAATTTCTAAATGTTTTAAAATATAAATATATAAAAAATGCAAAGTCTCTGATTTTGTTAGCTCAGTTCTTAGTTAATTTCTGCCAGTGTAATAACTTTAAATATCAAAAATGCAGACTGCTGCTAACTGAGTGCGGGTCCAGCCAAGCTGATAAATGTTTGCATTGCGCAAATTTATGACAGCAGCAAAAAGTTGTACTCGTATTTTGTGGCTTAGATATGACAAAATATCGCACATATCCAAAAAGTTACAATGCGACTATTTGCACAGCATAGTTTTTAGTGTGTATGTCAGAGAACACACACACTCTCTTTCTTTCTCTCTCTCTCTCTCTCTCTCTCTGTGTGTGTGTGAAAAGTTAGTTAAAATGTCAAAGCAGGCAACTTGACGTGACTCTCACTCCAAATTGGTTACTCATACGCCGCGTTGGCTGCGAGCGTTTATTGCAAAAGTTTTTTCCTATATTTAAATTCCACTTTGGCCAGTCACAAGTTCAGTTGCTTTTGCAATTTCCCCAGTTTTCGTAGTTTACAGTTCTCTGATTGAATTGCATATGCTTCTTTTGGCTTCTTGGGTTTTCTTGGCCCACAAAACTTGGGCTCGCATCATTGAACAACTTCATTTCGACATTTCTCATGACATTTTGTGGTTTATTGGGTCAGTGTTTGTAGGTTTGGCATTTTGTATAGATTCATATTATGTTATGCATTTGCCATTGTCACCTGTGGGAGCAAAAAGGATACCGAGTCAGCAGTTTGACCCAAAAGTGCTTCAAATGCTGTGACCAATTAATTATTTAGATAGTCGCTTGGCAGCTAATAAAACCAATTTGGTTTCAATATATATATAAGTATGTATAAAGTTGTTGCCACACAGCAAAATCAATTAACAAAAAGGCAGCTCATCAATTATACGAGCTCCAGCCTCTCACACATGTTTGAGTGTGGGTGTATGTGTGTGTGTGTGTGAAAACTTTCTGACTGAAGAGTCAATGCAATGCTGGCTAACAAATCGCAGTCAATTCAAAGCAATCAAGTTAATTAACGATTTTTGGATGGCCAACTAGTCGGCTACATAATTAATTAAGTTGAAACAGACACAAACAAAAAAAAAAAACAACCAGGCTATCATGGCAAATGAGTAGGAGTGAGAAGAAAGTTGCAAGGACAGCACATTTCATACACACACACACACACACACACACACACGCACTCGCACAAAGTTACAAGTGAGCATTGCTAATTGGCATCAGTGGCGGCAAAGGCAAATGGGGGCTTGAATATCAAGTAAAGAAGGCAGAAGTTGATTGGATTTGAAAAAAAGAGAAAGAGTTGTTTAGTGGCTTTCCTTTCGTGCCCTTTTAGCCCCGCCACTGGCCACTGGCCATGGCCATTAACCACAGCCAATCCCATTTGTGTGTTTTAACACATCGCCCAACAATAATGATTATGATAATGATATTGACGCAGCATGATTGGCAACTTTAAGCAGACAGCAGTCCTATCTAAAAAGCAGCTCTAGGATTATAAATCAAGCGCCATGATGAGGCGAAACTATAGAGTTGACCAAGTTTGTAGTTTTAGTTAACTCGCAAAAGTCACAGCCATGACTTTTTGCTTGTGACACTGTGAGTGATGCTTGGGTAATTAGCTACCACACAATTACAAGAGAGAGAAAGCAAAGTAGAAAGAGCGAAAGAGCGAGGGAACAAGAGAGTGAGATAGAGTTAGCCAAGAGCACTTACCCTCAAGTTCTATGTATATTCAACGCGCTGTCACTTGCGCTGACAGCCAACACAGAAAGTGTTTCTAACAAAGTCCTCAGCCTGCTGACACACATACACACACACATGCACACACAAGCACACACATATGCTTAGAGTATCGCACACTTAATTCATTTAACTCAAACATTTTCATTTATTTATCGCATTATTCCGACTTTACCCCCTTGCACAGCGTTTCATTTCATTTCTTCTCTATTCTTCCTTTTTTTTTTGGCTAATGACTTCCTGCTTTTGCCAACGCGCACAGCTTCCGGCTGCCACACACATACACACACACCTACATATGCACACATGTGTGTAAGTGAGTTGAGAACTAACTGACACCCACAAACACACTCACACTCACACACACACACATTCAGAGGCTCATTGAATGTTTTTGGCATGTTGCCCGGCTCGACACCATTATTTCTGGTAACAAGATAATTGTATAATGAAATCCAAACAACACTTTGGCTTGACTTGTCTGCGGCAACAACGTTGAAGCAGCTGCCTGGTTGCCTGACAGACAGATCCTGGCTGCCTGGCATCCTCATTCTCTCCTCCACTCTTACTCATTTTACACCCATGTCCATGCCCAACCACTTCCACTTCTACAACAATGACTTGACGGCAAAGTTCACCGCTTTTTTCCCCAACAGTTCACACAAAGACAAAGACTTTGGTTGATGGTTTGCTTCGCTTCAGTTTCTATACATTCATATATATATTTTTTCTCCTTTTTGGTTTGCTGCTATTGCCGATTGAGTGGCAATACCTTTGGGTTCTTATGGGGTATACTCATTACGCCCAACAGCCTTGCACAGTAGAATTACAGAGCTACAAAAGGCGACAGTGCATGAAACATAAGTACAGCTTAGAAACTAATAGGAATCGCATAGAAAGAACACAGAGTTGCAAGCCAAATTTACTAATTTTATTTTATTACATTTTATTAATTATTAAAATACAATAAAATCTCATTTGGAACTTCTTCATTCAGCCACAGAGCATTTGTTAGCCCAATATGTCAAGCAATTGCCCAACTAATGCAGCTTCCTTAAGATTTGATTGTTTTTACTTCCGTTTCATTCTTGATATTCTTTTTTCTTTTTTCCATTCCTCCAAAATGTCTCGTCATGCTCTGTTTCCTTTGTTTCTGTATTTCGTGTTTTTGTTTTGTTTGCCCGACGAGTGACAATTGATTGACAGCAAAAGTTAATGGCTTAAGTGCTCAGACGCAAGAATATATAATAAAATAAAGTCATATATACTAAATACATACATACTTGCAATACAAATACGAATATATATTGATAAGTTGGCAAAACTTGAGCAAAATAATTGAAACATTTTTATTTTAAGTATTAAAAAGTTGTTACTGCCAAGAGAGCGTATCAAGTAGAAGATACACGCATACAAACACTCACAAATATATTGGCAAGGAAACACACACATAGATACACACAGGCAATACCATTACCCAGTCGAATGGCACTCATCGCTCAACAGAAAAGCAGAACAAAAAATAATACATGTTCCTCGCACACAACTTCCCCCCTGGCAGGGCACAAAATAAAGACATAAAGCAAACAAATGCCATGTCGAGAAAGAGAAGTGGCTGTAGGAGAGATGCTAGAGAGGAGTGGGTAAAGTGCAAAGGCGCGGGGGGGTGGGAGGTAAGCAGGTGGATACCCAACTGTTTGGCTGACTGGCATTCGAGTAGCTTTTAGTGCGTTCAAGCAGAAAAATATATAGAAAACAATAAACCGAAATTACAACAAAAGCACCACACGAGGACAGCAAGAAAACAAGCAAAAATATTGGCAAACAAAATGTTCATAAGCCATAAAGCATTTTCCTACCAGCCAGCAACAAAAATGCGTCAAGAATAATATGCATATATATATATATATAAATATATATACTATATATATATATATATGTATATTTGCATGCTAAAATTTGATGAGTAGTTATATTTCAGTTTACAAGTAAAGCAGCAGAGCCTTTCATATAATAATATTTTTAAAATATACATAACAAAGTTGTAACAAAGGCTTTACTTTTCATATTCGCATAATGAAAATTGCAAAAGAGAGGTAGATAGAGAGAGAGAGAGAGAGAGAGAACTGCATTAAGCTGCTCTTTGATAACATTTAATATTAACTATTTGCATTGCACAAAAGCCCAGACAGAAGGAAACCTGCAATTTTAGATACTTTCGAAAAATAGGTGGAGCGGGGAGGGGGAGGGGAGAGTAAGAATACAGGGGAATTGGAAAATCTGTAAGCGAGATATCGATACGCCCAGTGGCAAACATTTTGCATGCGCCAATAAGCTGAGCTGTGCCTCGAGACTGGGACACGTATTTGTCTCGCTATTCATGGCAATCGATGCGAGTAAATCCCTCAATTTCGCATAGACATGCCAAGGCGCTCCCAAATCCAATTGTCGACTAGACAAAAAGAAAACAAAAACAGCAACAACAATAAGAAAAGAATAGAAACCTACAGCACAATAAAAATCGACAGCCGAATGGCAGCCAACCTATTGAAAAGGATTTATTTTATACATATATGTATTTATATTTATATTTTTTATTTATATTTATATTTATTCAAAAGACTTTTTCATATGCAAAAAGTCAGCGTTCCAGCTATTTGCTTATTGATAGCAAACCAAAAAAAAAAAAAAAAAAAAAAAATAGAAGGACAAAAAAGGAAGCTCAAATATTTGGCTGACAGTCGCTGTGCCAAGGCATTGATATCTATGTGCAATATTACATAGTTTGATCCCGTCGCATAAAATTTAATGCCAGCCACTTGTGTTTGTCCTCTGTATACTCGGATTTGTGTAAAAAAAAATAATATTGGCAGTTATTCAGAGCCTCTTTATTGGCAAAACCAGCAACTGACAGCCAGCACAGGATATAATATGCCTCAGTCGGCCCAGAGAGAGGCAAAGTGACAAGTTCTCGCCATGTAACGGCTTGAGCATATTATATCGAAATGGATAACTTCTTCTTCGATCAAATTTCTAGAATTTGTGTTGTTATTAAAATATATAAAAATAACTACAAGGGGACATAAAGGAATTTCTCTTATAACTAATATATATTCTATGCAAATACATGGAAATTACAATCAAATAAAACTCTAGCTACATTTTTAAATCAATCTACATATACTTAAGATTAGCTAGTATATTTTGCATTAATTAAAAATATTTGTAAAATTACTAAACATATCTTCAACGAAGTCTTAACTATGAGACTCCATTTCCTCTCTGACATTAGAGCTTAATCAGGATATATATGGTTATTCAAGTAGATTTCATTGACAAGTTGAGCTAATGAAAATTGTGCTCAGGTATTCGCTGCAAGTCCAGCAAGCAGCTGTGCCAATAAAACTTTTTCAATACGGGGCGCATTAAAAACAGAGTTGAAAATTGCGACACAAACTTTGACCAGTTGTTGCAGCAAACTAAGGGGCAAGTGCATGGCATAAGGCTTAACTCCATGTTAGAGACGAACATAAATAGATGTGTCACTGTATGTGTAAGTAGTTGCATGTGTGTGTGTATGCGTAAATCATGTGCGACAACAAATTGCTGTTGAAAAGTTGTAAAAATGCATTTACTTGAACATCTTGAGGCAAGCTGCAATCTGTTTGGTGTAGCACAACCTGAAAGCAGCGGCAACATCTCGAGCATCAGTTGAAGGAACATTGATAAATGCATTACTCATACGACCCGTTGTAATGATTAATGAGACGGCTGCCGTTGACAAGCGAGAAGGCGTCTCACAATTTTGAATTATAGCCGGAAATGGAACTAGCTATTCAAGTGGCAATGTGATAAGTCATCAAGGAATGCCGGACAGGTCAGCTGTGCCAGACAGTTGTCATTAATTCTGGTCAACAAGCAAGCAGCTCGGAACTCGGATGCTGACCACAGGCAGGCGACAGCCGACAGAAGACAGAAGACAGCAGACAGGCGACGGCCATTTCACGATGACAATTTAACGCAACTGTGCAAAGTTTTCTATTTGCCAACAACAATGGGCCAAAGCAAATAAATGTAATGAAAAAGCAGCCAAAAACATCTACAGTACAAGTGGAATGTTGTGTCCGGAGAGCGTAATCGATGCGGCTCACATTAGGTTGCCTTCCAGGACAGGCTGACCTCTTCCTTGGTCCTAAGTCCTTGGTCCTTAGAGCAGCCAGCAGCATTTCGAGTGCGCCTTTGACTTGCCATCCCTTTCTCATTCTCTCTCGCCCTCTCTTTCTCTCTATCTCGGACTGGTTTTTATCGTGTGCTGCTTCGTTTATCATTTGTTGTTCACTTGTCGAAATTTTATTGCTGCAATCTTGTTTGTCGTCGTCAAAGGAGCTCGCTGCTGGGGGACACTTCGAATGCCTTACATACAGTTAGATATATTTATACATATATACACAACATATATATATATATACATATATATATATCAAATTGAGCGCGGACACAGAAGGCAAGGATACTTGAGCATGGACTGGACATTGTTGTTAGGTCTCCTATTGCTGCAGGATATGCGTCTAATAAGCGTATATGTGCGTGTGACTGAATGAGCTGTAAGCGCATTACGTATACGTAATATAGAAAATGCTGCCTGGCAATTTAAAGTGCTACGCTTCCTACGAAATTGATGGGCCGCCTGCTTGAGTTCATGACTTCACTTAAAGCTGCAAATAATAAAGGCAAATTAGTTGCTTGTTGTCTTACAAACTGAGAGAGACATAAAAAGAGTCTGCGAATTGGACAAACAAAAAGCGCAGCAATTCATTGCAATCAGTGAAAAGTGAAAAAGGAAACGCGTAAAAAGCAACTATAAAGTGCGCTGAAATACATGTAAACAGACCATGAAAACTCCCTTCAACTAAATAGTTTAATAAGCCAAGCTGAGAGAGCTTAAAGTCAATCTGTAGATCATCAACAATGCCCAAAAGTGTTACACAATGTTTTTCGGTCGAAAACTATTTGAATTTAGGCAGCTCACGCACACATCCTACAACAAGGACGCAATGTGCTCGGCATTTATGACCAGACCCAGACAGACTCTGTTCCATAACTACATGTGTCAGCATCGCAGGCAATGAATTGTTTTTATGTGCTAATGTTGCAACTACACAGTTTGGCCAAACTGTCTTAAGATATGTCGTCCTTGTGCCCCAGTTGATTTGTTTGCATGCCCAGCACGTAAAGTGATTTGATTTCAATTTTCCAGATTCAACTGCCCAGCGTTCAGGCATCTATTTTTATGGAATGACCTGGCAACATTTTGGGACAACACTGCGTATCCGTTATATTTGAGTGTATACCTCAAGACCATGATTTGTTTAATCGCTGGGAAAATCCAGCACTTGATTCAGGCTAAGGGTAAACATAACTTTAGTCAAGGTACTCGAGCGATAATAATAAACACAATCAATTATAATTACGACGCATTTCTCCTGATCGAATATACAAGTTCATTCGATCTCTGCATTTGGTTTGATTTATTTACTGTTTTCTTTTGTCTTTATTTATCAAATTTCAAATTGATTTCCCAAGTAGATGAATTGCAAAATTTCAGCTATAAATATCATATCGCGACATAGCTAAAGTTCAACGCAGATAACAATATTCATTCGGTTTTAATATTAAGATATTGTTTTATTTATCAATTTCGTTAGAAATTTCGCCTGAAATGCAGATATTAATATGGACAATAACCCAATTTGTTTATAAAATTTAATAAAAAAATATCTATTAGATAAACGATTTTAGAAATGGCAATAGCATATTCAATAATTATTTACTATTTTTAAAGGTAGGCTAATTGGTTTTAAAATATATGGATTTACTTAACAATTATTTAAATTTTAATTATTAATATAAATACAAAGTGAAAACCAGTCGAAAAGGCTACAGTCGACCGCATTCGACAGTATAATACCCTGTACAGGCTTCTATATTAAAAGTATTTTGATAATAGGTACTTTGATTAAAATAAAAGTAAGAACATAACAGGTGTTTAAAGAATACCTTTTTGAAACTCTCATTTTGCATATGCTTGCTTGCTTATAGCAGCTAACTTTGACATATTTATACATATTCAATCAAAAGCTGAGTGTTACGACACTTAATTTACTTATGCCAGTGTCGCAGTAGTTCCCTATCTCGCTCGCACAAATATGCACACATGGAAACATGGAGAGACGCATGTGTCACAGTCGTTCGCTGTCTCGCTCGCACACATGTGCTGCCTGCTGCTCTACGATTCCGTGGAAAAATAACTTTTATTGCTGAATATCTGTCTTATTTACAAACCGATCTTGATGAAACTTTCAGCGTTCCTTCTATATGATATTCTTAACGCACCAGTTAAGTTTGGCTATTATTCGTTTTTTTCGATTTGCGGGGGGAAGGGGGGGAGGTATCTAAAATTTAAAATAAACTTGATCTGCGTATGGTATACAGGAACCTTGATGCCAAATTTGGTGTCTCTAGCTCTTATAGTTGCTGAGATCGACGCGTTCATACAGACGGACAGACGGACAGACGGACGGACGGACAGACGGACAGACGGACGGACAGACAGACGGACATGGCTAAATCGACTCGGCTGTTGATGCTGATCAAGAATATATATACTTTATAGGGTCGGAGATGGCTCATTCTGCCAGTTACAAAAATTTTTTTCACAAAGTTAATATATCCCTGTACAGGGTATAATAAATGATCCACAATAATCCATAATATCAATAACGCTTCAAGTTTTAACTAAGCTCGTCTTGCGTTACATTTTCCATTTTATAGTAAATATACCCTCGGCATAAGGTAAATTCACCATACTATTTCTGGGAAACCTACCACAAACTGATCATCTGGCTAACAAAAATCTCACAATCAATTGCCGTCATAAATATCAATCAATCAATAATACTCAGGTGCTCACGTTCACAATGCTGCGACACGCCCAGTTCTTAAGAGCACTGATTTGCTTGCTTATCTCAAGAGCTGTGACAGATATGCAGCTTGTTTTGGCCAACTGAAATCATTAAGTGAACAGTGACACTTATGAGCCGGAAGGAGAGTAGACGAAAGGGATCTATGGCACTTGGAAATCAAAAGCTTTAATTGATAACCACAATTGTTATGGCTGTTGATAAGACAGAGTATATAAATTGCTGAAGTGGTCAGTGAAAATTCATTCGTTATTCCCGAAGACGATCAACATGAAAGTGCTCGTAGTTTTAGCTCTGGCTATTGCCTCCGTCTCCGCTGGCGTTATGCCACAGGGTGCCCCAATTCATCCTCGTGACTTGCCCGCTGTGTCCTCGATTCAGGGTCGCATCACCTACGGCAAGAACGCCGTCGCCGGCCAGTTCCCCTACCAGGTGGGACTTAGCTTTGGCAGCGCCAGCGGCAGTTGGTGGTGCGGTGGTTCAATCATTTCCAATGAGTGGGTGCTGACAGCTGCTCACTGTACCGACGGGTAAGCAATGCCATCTTCTCATTTAAATATACAAAAATCAATGAGTTAACTTGTTTTCAGTGCTTCTGATGCAACCATTTACTTGGGAGCCGTTCAGCGCACCAACCCCAAGCTCACCCACAAAGTGCCCAGCTCCAACTTTATCCAGCACGCCAGCTACAACTCCATTGTACTGCGCAATGACATCTCTTTGATCAAGATGCCCGCTGTGAGCTTCAGTGCTGACATCAATAGGATTGCGCTGCCCGCTATTTCCAGCAGCTACTCCACCTACGACGGACAGAAGGCCATCGCTTCCGGCTGGGGCAAGACCTCCGACTCAGCTACCGGTGTTGCCAGCGCTCTGCAATACGAAACTTTCGATATTGTCTCCGTGGCTGATTGCCAGAAAACCTATGGCTCATTGATCGCAACCAAGAGTGTCATCTGCATTGCCACCCCCGGCAAGATCTCCACATGCAACGGTGACTCTGGTGGCCCATTGGCCCTGGTCAGCAATGGTGATCTGGTTGGTGTTACCTCGTTCGTGTCCGGTTCTGGTTGCGAGGCTGGTGCCGCTGCTGGCTTCACCCGTGTGACCAGCTACTTGGATTGGATCAAGGAAAAGTCTGGCGTTTCCCGCTAAATGCATTTTCAACGAATTTCCACAACTTAAACTCTCTAAATAAACTGATTAATACAAAAATTTAACTTAGCTGGCATTTTAAATGTATATACTAGAAAAATCAAGAAACAAATTAATTATATTACAATACATACAATGCAATAATAATACAATTAATACGATCTACAGAACTTCCAGTTTATTTTTGTTATATAACTCAGTTAACTAGTTCAATATGTAGGTAAATCTATATACAAATAGTGAATAATCTAATTTAATATGCACATAATTTCTATGTGGCATTTAATTGAACTTTTCTATGAATTATTCTTTAAGTTCTCGGATATCATTAAATATTTATAAAACACATAATAATAAAAAAAATATATAAATTAAAAGTCTTAACGTAAAAAAGTATGCTGCAAATTATACAGATCAAGCAATATATTTAAGTTGAAATTGAATCCTCTTAGATCCAAAAAATATGCATTCATTTTTATTAAAAAACGTATAACTTAATTTTACAACAACATAATCTATGGGATACTATAAATGCGATAATTATAAATTATCCATTTTTTAGAATTCAATTTTTGCTAATATTTTACGGTAATTATGTAAGTTAATACAAATATAAATACAAGTAATAGTATTATTTTATATAATTTAAATTTATTAAGTGTAAAATCTGTACAGCATAGATTTGTAACTTAACAACACATATGGCAGCTAAGTAATATTAAAAAAATAAATAAATATTTTACACCAACACATTGAGTAATGTGACGAATTTCTTAGTTATCCATTAATTAGGAGCATTTTGTGTTTATTTTATTTTGTAATTTTCGAGTTGTTATCAATTCGCTTGCTGTTTTGATTAAGTGCACGAAGTATAAGAATTAAATAGCATATATGCAGATAGCTACCGCATATGATAAGCAAATAAAAGAAACTTGAATGAAAAATTATGCACATAAATATTTGTTAATGAATATGTGAATGAATATATCAAGATCAATTGAATATTTTTACACTAATGTAATAAATCTATTCAAGATGACACAACCCTTACAACTTATGTATGGTTATCCTTATTGATCAGCACTTTCACCTGTCTGGTCAGAAATGATAATATATAATTAAATTCTTATCATATAAATGTAGCAAGTGTACTTAAAACTTAGCTCTTCAAACGTAATCTGTGAAACCTGATACGATCTTAAGACCAATAATCACAGTTATAGAATTAGAAATTCTTCGGTCTATTTAAACATCAAAGTTGAAGGCAGAGACTACAACACTGAAACAACATTAATCTTTGGGAATTTGGCAACTGATTAGACCCATTTGGACAGTATATAAAAAACCACAATGGTCAGTGGAAAATCATTCGTTAAACGGCAAACGATCAACATGAAAGTGCTCGTAGTTTTGGCTCTGGCTATTGCCTCCGTCTCCGCTGGCATTATGCCACAGGAAACCCCAATTCATCCTCGTGACTTGCCTGAAGTGTCATCGATTGAGGGTCGCATTACCAACGGTTACAATGCCAACGATGGTCAGTTCCCCTACCAGGTGGCACTTAGCTTCTCCAGCTCCAACGGTGGCTGGTTTTGCGGTGGTTCCCTCATCTCCAACTATTGGGTGCTGACTGCAGCTCACTGCACCAGCGGGTAAGTAGCTAATCCCCATTGATGGATCTTATGAAATTAATGGAAACGTTTACTGTGTAGTGCCTCCTCCGTGACCGCCGGCTTTGGCTCCACCGTGCGCACCAACGCCAGGCTCTCTCTGACCATTGGCAGCGGCAACTTCAGGCAGCATGCCAACTATAACCCAAGCACACTGGCTAACGATATCTCCTTGATTCAGACACCTGCTGTAAGCTTCAACAACAATATCAACAAGGTTCAGTTGCCCGCTATTTCCAGCAGCTACTCCACCTACGCCGGCCAGAAAGCTATCGCCTCCGGCTGGGGCAAGACCTCTGACGCAGCTAGCGGTGTTACCAACAATCTGCAGTACCAGACCTTCGATATTATCACTGTTGCTGCCTGCCAGAACTACTACGGCAGCGCCGTTGCCAGTGCCAATGTTCTCTGCATTGCCACCCCCCAACAAGATGTCCACCTGCCAGGGTGACTCTGGTGGCCCATTGGTCCTGAGTAGCTCAAGAGTGCTGGTTGGTGTTACCTCATTCGTTTCCAGCAATGGTTGCCAATCTGGTATCCCATCTGGCTTCACCCGTGTGACCAGCTACTTGAGCTGGATCCGTTCCATCTCTGGCGTTTAATTCCATTTTCAATGAACTTAAAACTCTAAATAAACTGCAATCACAAACTAAATGAAACGGCTTTCCGGGAATAAGGGCTTCTTGAATAAAACCCACAAATATGTTGCATACTTTTTAACTACGAGTCGTATAAGTGTTGCTTACTTTTAGTTGCGTATTTATTTACAAACAAGTTTAGTAGTAGGCAATGCCAGTGTGATCGCGAATCCAGTCCAAGTGATAGGTGACACGCTGGAAGCCAGATGGACCACCAGATTGGCAGCCTGCGGCCGGAACAAAGTTGGTAACACCAACCAGTTTGTTGCCGTCGTGTGTAACCAGTGGACCACCAGAGTCACCCTGGCATGTTGATTTGCCATCGGTAACGCGCACACAGATGATTTTGTCTTGAATGAGATCCGTACCATAGTAACGCTGGCACTCTGAATTATGAATGATCTGCAAGTCAACACACTGCATCCAGTCGGGCAGAGGGGAACCATCGTAGGTGCCTCCCCATCCACAGGCAACAGCCCACCATTCATTGTAGTCATTGTAGCGATCATTGTAACTGGGCAGTTCGACCTTGTTGACCAAGTGCCAGAAGTCCACATGGGGAATGCGGATCAAGGCGATATCAGCAGAGTTATGGTTGATGAAATCATTGCGTCCAACCCAGTGGGTAAACTGGGCATTGGTGCGCCACGTGGCTCCGAAGTAAACGGTCACAGATTCAGCGCTACCGGAACAATGCTCAGCAGTCAGAACCCAATTGTGTCCAATGATGGAACCACCGCACCACCAACCGCCACCATTGCCACTGAAGCCCAAGCCAACGGTGTAGGGTGCCTTGCCCTCGTAGGCTGGATAACCGTTGGTAATGCGACCCTCAATCTTATCGGATCTCGGCAGATCCTTAGGATAGGCAATGCCCGACGAAGGAGCTGCTGAGGCAACGGCTACTGCCAAAACTAAAATAGCTATGAATACCTTCATGTTACAGTTGCAACTTATGCCAAGTTAACAAAATCAATGCTTTTATAGCCAAACAAGGGGGCATTCTAATCGTATTATCGTTAAATGTGAATGATTTATATAAGTTAAGTTTACTAATTTGAAGTTAGATTGTAAATATGTTTCCTTTTTTTAACCATCGAGAAAGTATAGTTCTTTTCAGTGGACCGAATTTAAAATACACTTATAGATGTATTAGCTTATATTGATTCCTTTGCTGATCGATGATAAATATATGTCAATATAACTAAATATGTTTTAACTCTATAAGCATACAAATTATCTCACTCAACTCAACAATATCTGAGATGTATGCATTCATATTCATATATTATTCATAGATCATTCAACTCCATTCATCTTTAATTGATTGAGAAATCTTTTCCTCAATGTGTTACTTCGTTTGTCGTCAAATTCAAATACGCCCCTCCATAAATCTATAATTAATTATATCAATGAATCATAAATATTTACTTTTATCAATTAGAAAAAAGTTAATGATAAGAAATCGCTAAGGGCCTCTTCAGTTTTGCATATGCATCATGATTAAGTATATTACACTTTTTTCATTCTTATCTCTTTGACCCTGGAGTACCCTGTAACCACAAAAAGGCATCAAAGGGTATATTAAAATTGTGTAAATGCAACTCTGTTCATCTCTTCTGTCTTGGAATAAAGTCTTAGAAAAGATTTCAACTATAAAACTGTCTCTTTTGTAGAATAATCGTAAAATAAAAGATTATTTAGAATAGAATCAAGAAGGATTACTTTGTAGCTTAATATCTATTAAATAATTTTAGCACAAGTTAATCAAACTTCGTATTATTATTTATGCACAGAACACAATTTACATCTCAATAATAGGCAATGCCAGTGTGATAGCGAATCCAGTCCAAGTGATAGGTGACACGCTGGAAGCCAGATGGATGTCCAGACTGGCAGCCGGCAGAGGAGACCCAGTTGGTAACACCGATCAGTTTCTTGCCATCGTGGGACACCAAGGGACCGCCAGAGTCACCACTGCATGTGGACTTGCCTTCAGGGGTTCTCACACAGATGATGTGATCCCGCACAGTATTCGTACCGTAAGTATTAGCACATTCAGCGTTGGACATGACCTGTAAGTCAACGCACTGCATCCAGTCGGGCAATCCACTGCTATCAGAGGTCTTCCCCCAACCACAGGCAAATGACCACCAGCCATTGTAATCATTGTTGCGGTCATTAAAGCTGGGCAACTCCACCTTGTTGACCATGTGCCAGAAGTCGATATGAGGAATACGAATCAAGGCAATATCATCGTAGTCATGATTGATGATGTCGTGGGGTCCAACCCAATGGGTAAACTGGGCATTCGTGCGCCATGTGGCACCGAAATGAACAGTTACATAGTCAACATTTCTGGTGCAATGCTCCGCTGTGATTACCCAGGTATGTCCAATGATGGAACCACCGCACCACGAATAGCCACCATTCTTAACCAAACTCAGACCAACCGTATAAGGCGCTTGACCTTCGTAGGCATTATATCCATTGGTAATACGTCCCTCGACCTTGCTGATCTGCGGCAGATCCTTAGGATGAACAATGGCCTCTTGAGGTGCCGCTGCAGCGACACTAATGGCTAAAGCCAACACAGTTATGAACAGTTTCATGTTTCTAACACAACTTAACAAGGTAATTGGCTAACACGCATTTATAGGCTCTAGCTGCAATTGAATTCGCACTATCAAACAAAAAGCGCATTGTAAATATTCTGCATGAATTTTTATTTGGAAAGATTTATAAATAATGATTTAAGATTGATTGCCAATCCACATATTTTACTCTAGAAATAAATTGGACTTAAAGCTGGTAATATGTACAAATTAAGTGGAAATTAAATTAATAAAAAATTTTAAATATATTATTATAATTATATTTAATATTGATTTGAAGTTGTAAAGATCAATCAATGCTTGATGAACCTAACAAAAGTTCTGCCAATGTAATTAATTAATTCATAAACGCTACCAATAAACTTTAAGTGATAGTTTAAATATTTTAAATTAAATATCAAAACAACTCAAAGTGTCAACTCTCGACTTAAACACTCTCACTTTCCTTAGGGTATGTAGAAACCCATTTCATAACAAAAAGGTTTCAAGTTAAGCCGCAAAACATAAACAAACTCTAAATCAATAATTTGTAGATAATTAAATTTTTATTAAGACAAACTCGCATATAAAAATTCTATATATTTATGTATAGAAAAAGGCTCAGATAAGAAATAATGAACTAAAGCACAACAATCTGTGAGAGTTTTATTGAACTAAAGCCATATTTATGAGCCTCTTCAAGTCTGTGATAAGATGTATTCGCGAGTTCTTACAACAGCCACAACTATAAAATGTCTGGTCACAACTTTGAGAACCACAATTTGTCTTCAACATGAAGGTGTTAATAACATTATTGGCTCTGGCTGTTGCCTCTGCCTCGGCTTACGAGGAGGTTGTCCATAACAAGGACCTCACCAAGGTCAACAAGATCGAAGGTCGCATTACCAACGGCTATCCCGCCTACGAGGGTAAGGCTCCTTACACTGTTGGCTTGGGCTTCAGTGGTGGCTGGTGGTGCGGTGGTTCCATCATTGGACACAATTGGGTTCTCACTGCCGAACATTGCACTGGAAGCGCCGACTCCGTGACCGTTTACTTCGGTGCCACCTGGCGCACCAATGCCCAGTATACCCACTGGGTTGGACGCAATGATTTCATCAACCACAACTCTGCTGATATCGCCTTGATCCGCATTCCCCATGTGGACTTCTGGCACTTGGTCAACAAGGTGGATCTGCCCAGTTACAATGATCGCTACAATGACTACAATGAATGGTGGGCTGTTGCCTGTGGATGGGGAGGCACCTACGATGGTTCCCCTCTGCCCGACTGGCTGCAGTGCGTCGACTTGCAGGTCATGCACAACTCTGAGTGTCAGCAGACCTATGGCTCAGGAACTGTTAAGGATAACATCCTCTGTGTGAGAACTCCCGATGGCAAATCAACCTGCGGTGGTGACTCTGGTGGTCCTCTGGTTACCCACGATGGCAGCAAACTGATCGGTGTTACCAACTGGGTATCTGCTGCCGGCTGCCAGTCTGGACATCCATCTGGCTTCCAGCGTGTCACCTATCACTTGGACTGGATCCGGGACCACACTGGCATTGCCTACTACTAATTAATGATGTTGTTAACGAATGATATAACATAAATAAAATAAAACATCCACTGCATTTATTTATTATCAGTTTTGATCCATAATATTTAATTGATATTTAGTAAATAAGTATAGTAATCTATGCAGCGGTAGATCAGCTTCCCCAATACAACTTTATTCCCAATTTAGATAATGCAAAAGTATTTTATTAAAATATGTACTTATAAAACTGTTCCTAACCCGAACCCTGAGATATCAATAAAGGTAATTATTTTTACTGTTTTCTTTAAATATTATAACACAAATATTTGATATACATATACAATTTATTATATTTAAATAGTGAAATAGATAACATTTTTAATAAAAATTCATTATATATATTAAATACAAATATATTATTTCTCTAAATAAATTATATAACTTTCCAGCAAAGAAGTTTAAATCATGAACTCATTCAATACAAATATGAAAGAAAGTCTTTCACTTTATCTTCATTTAATATTTTATAATAAAAAATAATTCAGTTTCTTAAATGACTAAATAAATTAAATCATTTATTTACTTAGAAATAATAAATGATAATTTTTTATTAATTATAGAAAAAAACAAAAGCTTTATTTTAATCAATTTTATTTTTATTGACGTGAAAGCTTAGTAGTAGGCAATGCCAGTGTGGTCACGGATCCAATCTAAATGGTAAGTGACACGCTGGAAGCCAGCTGGAGCTCCAGATGTGCAGGAGACAGTTCCGAAGTTGGTAACACCGATCAGTTTGCCGCCATCGTGGGTAACCAGAGGACCACCAGAGTCACCACCGCAGGTTGATTTGCCATCGGGAGTTCTCACACAGAGGATGTTATCCTTAACAGTTCCTGAGCCATAGGTCCGCTGACACTCAGAGTTGTGCATGACCTGTAAGTCGACGCACTGCAGCCAGTCGGGCAGAGGGGAACCATCGTAGGTGCCTCCCCATCCACAGGCAACAGCCCACCATTCATTGTAGTCATTGTAGCGATCATTGTAACTGGGCAGATCCACCTTGTTGACCAAGTGCCAGAAGTCCACATGGGGAATGCGGATCAAGGCGATATCAGCAGAGTTGTGGTTGATGAAATCATTGCGTCCAACCCAGTGGGTAAACTGGGCATTGGTGCGCCAGGTGGCACCGAAGTAAACGGTCACAGATTCAGCGCTGCCGGAACAATGCTCGGCAGTGAGAACCCAATTGTGTCCAATGATAGAACCACCGCACCACCAACCGCCACCATTGCCACTGAAACCCAAGCCAACGGTGTAGGGTGCCTTGCCCTCGTAGGCTGGATAACCGTTGGTAATGCGACCAGAAATGTCCTTTACGTTGATGGCCTTCTCCAATACGGAGGGAACCGTAGCGCCAGATGCGGAGGCAATGGCCAAAGCCAAGATAGTTATGAACACCTTCATGCTTGATGTACAACTTGTTCTCTGATGGGAATTAACGCTGCCTTTATACCAAAGACAATGTCAACATGTTCCTTAAGTTATCTGGAAGTGAATGGGCCATAAGTCATATACAAATAATTCGATAAGATTGGAATACATGTCAAGAATCAGCTTCATTGTATGCAATACCAAAGCTGTTGCGAATCAAGTTGATTGGATACACGAATAAATACGGATGAAAGACCAGTGGTGCAGCCACTGTCAACCCGCAACCCAGGAGGTAATACCAACCAATTGGTTACTGTGGTGGCGCACCAATGTGACACCAGGCTGTTCCTAGTAAAGTGCATTATCTTTTTTAATCAAACAACGTTATTCTCTTATTAGATAGAATTGGTTGTACCTTTAAACCAGTTTTTAGCTAAATCAGATTAGCTGTCTTGCTATAATAAGAATAAAATATAAGAATAATAATACTCTGTTAAATTTTAAATTCTATTGTGCGTTAAGTAGGGTGATAACCGATAACGTTACAAATATCGATAATTGAATGTTTTTATACCATTCAATATCGTTCTTCTTCTACTCACACTCACACTCCTTACTTAATATATATTTGTAATCATTTAAAGTAGCGTGTGGCACTTACTCTGATGACTTGTAAATACTTTAATTTATTTACTTAGATAACACGGTTATAAAGTTCCCACAAGTTGAGTACATTTGTATGATAAGAAAGCCCATGATTTGCATCAATTTCAATATGGTGACAGTCCCTGGGACTGTTCAAGATGTCAATCAGTAATAATCGCATCCGGTGCCAATGATTAGAACTTTGAATGAAGTAACGCTAGAGAATAGAAAATTCCCTTGATTATTTATTATTCTATATTTATATTTATAATTATTACTTTCAAATTATCAAATCAGTTTATTTCATTGCACATTTGTGCCTGAATCTCAATCGCTAAATTGGTCTACAGACTTTAGTAATATTTTCAAATTTGTGTCACTGAATAAACCCTCTGCCAGACATTTTACTTATCAACCAGACTGGGCTTTAATCGGACTCTTAAGTTATATTTATGTGCTGCGATTAAAGTGTAAAAAAAAAAAATTACAGATAAGAAGAATCGAAGTGCATAAAAGCATAGGAGAATGTTTAAAAAATTATAAATTGCCTTGCGAAAAAGAAGTATTCCTAATATGTCCTTTCTCTTGTCTGGGCGTTCTTTCATTTCAATAACGATTTCAAATCATAATTTATCAAAAGATCCCTTGGCTAGTTAACAAACCCTTAAGTGCTTCTGATCAGTAAATCATACATATCTACTTCCTTGCATTTGATCTAATCAAAGTTTATGGTTATGTACTTCAAATTTCAATACACTTGAAACGACAATCTAATCTTCACTTCGTTTAACTAATGATATTTATAGCATTTTGGACAAATTTTGATTCTGCTTGGAGTATTGTTGATTGCACTCGACGCAGATTTACGCGTACACCCGTCTGATATTCATTCATAATAATATTAAACGATTTTAGCCATCAAGTGGTCATGATGAAAGCGGAAAGATAATATCTGTATATACTGCTACTTCTACTCGAAAGTTCGACACACTTGAGTTTACAATCTAATCGCTATACTAATAAAGCATTATTGTTAATAGTGGCCTATATTAGGCTTATATTCTGAGAACACTAGGCAGGGATTTACCACCTTCATCACATCAATATTTACCCACTCCAAATGGTCCCATTCATAAAAAAAAGACTGAACAGTAGCCCAGTTAAATCAAAGTCTTTCGTCTGCTGATAACGTGCAGATCGTGATTAGGGAACAAGGATAATGATATTGATGACTAGTCCTGCATACTTTATGTACAAATTTAAGATGACTCAATGAAAGAAACGAAAGTAAATTATGCTCAATAATTACTTTATTTAACTATAAGAACTTTCTTAGTAATAAGCCACACCAGAGTTATCACGAATCCAGTCCAGGTGAGCGGTGACACGAGTGAAACCAGATGGATGACCAGATTGGCAGCCAGCACCAGACACCCAGGAGGTAACACCAACCAATTTGTTCTTGTCATGAAGCACCAATGGACCACCAGAGTCACCCTGGCAGGTGGACTTGCCATTGGGTGTGGCAACGCAGAGTATACCGTCGGGTTGACTTCCATAAGTCTGAGAGCATTGGTTGTTGCTAATGATCTGCAAGTCGACGCACTGCAGCCAATCGGGCAGAGGGGAGCCATCGTAGGTGCCACCCCATCCACAGGCAACAGCCCACCAACCATCATACATGTTGTAACGATCATTGAAGCTGGGCAGCTCAACCTTGTTGACCAAGTGCCAGAAGTCCACATGAGGAGTGCGAATCAAAGCGATATCGTTACCATTATGGTTGGGCCAATTGTGGTTCTGTTTGAAGTTGCCACTTCCGACAGTGTGGGTGAACTGGGCGTTGGTACGCCAGCTGGCACCGTAGTAGATGGTCACAGTGTTGGCATTATTGGTGCAGTGAGCAGCAGTCAGCACCCAGTCGTGAGCAATGATAGAACCACCGCACCACCAGGCATTGTTGAAGCTCAGACCAACGGTGTAGGGAGCCTTGCCCTCGTAGGCTGGGTAACCATTGGTAATGCGTCCCTCGATCCCAGCAGTCTTTGGCAGATCCTTGGGGTGGACCTGGTCCACTACGTCCGCAGAGACGGCTGCGATGGCCAAAGCGAATACTATGAATGCCTTCATGTTCAGCACACGATTGATGTTCCATCATTGATCCATGCCCGAATTTATACCACTTCCATATCATATCTCAATCGCCTCTTCAGATACCAGGTACTCATTAACTTATAATATATATTAATCTATGCAAGCACTCTCAAGCAACAAGGAAGATAACGCCCTTAAGCAAAAGTCGCTTAAGTAGGCATGATAGGAGCAATTTCTGATTTGCCCCTCAAACTGCTGAAGACATTCAAATCATTTTGCATTCCCAAGCGGATATTGGACAAGTATACTATTTATAAAGCTCAGTAAAGATCTATGTGTGAACGCGTGTATGAACGCGTCGATCTCAGCAACTATAAGAGCTAGAGACACCAAATTTGCCATCATGGTTCCTGTATACCATACGCAGATCAAGTTTATTTTAAATTTTAGATACCTTCCCCCCCTTCTCCCGCAATTTGAAAAAAACGAATAATAGCCACATTTTTCAACGTAGACACTTCTAACTTAACAGGTGCGTTAAGAATGATATATAGAAGGAACGCTGAAAGTTTCATCAAGATCGGTTTGTAAATAAGACAGATAATCAGCAATAAAAGTTATTTTTCCACGGAATCGTAGAGCAGCAGGCAGCACATGTGTGCGAGCGAGACAGCGAACGACTGTGATACATGCGTCTGCTTATCATGTGTGCATATTTGTGCGAGCGAGATAGCGAACTACTGCGACACAAGCTTAAGTAAATTAAGTGTCGTAACACTCAGCTTTTGATTGAATGTGTATAAATATGTGAGTTAGCTGCTATAAGAATGCAAAGAATTCGTATGCAAAAAATGAGAATTTCAGTTCAAAAGGGTATTCTTTAAACACCTGTTATGTTCTTACTTTTATATTAATCAAAGTACCTATTATCAAAATACTTTTAATATAGAAGCCTGTACAGGGTATTATACTGTCGAATGCGGTCGACTGTAGCCTTTTCGACTGGTTATGCCCATTTTTAATAGGCACAGGGTATAAAAAACCAAAAAATTATAAATTTGTAAACCAAATTTATTTGTAAATTAAATGTATAAATAATATATCCCTGTACAAATCTTATAATAGCTTTCCAAGTAAAAACCATTCGGAAAAGCTACAGTTGACCGCAACCGACAGTATAATACCCTGTACAGTTCTCTATAATAAACGTACTCTATAGTCTGGACTGGCAACTTTTCAGTACATCTCAATGAATTGATTATTTTATACAAATCTCTGCATACATTATGTTTAAGCTTGCAACATAAATGTCGGAAAGTATGAAGAAGAATGTGTTCACTTGCAAAAGCTAGCAGCTATGAGCGTGCAATGAATTCTAATTGTTGGCAAAGCAGTGCGATTCATTTCAAAATGTTCAAGTCTTTTCTTTCTACTTGCTTTTCTGAATGTCTTCGTTATTCCTGGACCGATCGTAATGAAAATTTCATATGTGTTTCAGAACAGTATTCTTTAAACACCTGATAAATTAGAAATGTCTACGCTCAGAAATACAGACTGTAGACAGGGTTTAAAGAGTTTGCAAATCGTTTTTTCGATTTGCTGGTGAAGGCGGGGGAGGTATCCAAAATTTGAAATAAACTTGATCTGCGGACGGTATACAGGAACCTTTTTGCCAAATGTTGAGTCTCTAGCTCTTATAGTTGCTGAGATCGACGCGTTCATACAGACAGACAGACAGACGGACGTACATTTTTTGGGCAACGTTAATATAGCCCTGTACAGGGTATAATCAAACAAATAAATATTTAATTATGCACATCGTTTATTTTATTTTATAATACAAAGAAAACTTGTATATATAATTATTGTTTGGAAGTTCAATAGTAAGCAACGCCAGAGTTGTCGCGAATCCAATCCAGATGAGCCGTGACACGGGTGAAACCAGCTGGAGCACCAGATTGACATCCGGCGCTGCTGCCAAAGGACGTAACACCAACCAATTTGTTGCGGTCATGAAGCACCAATGGGCCACCAGAGTCGCCGCCACAGGTGGACTTGCCATCTGGAGTGGCAACGCAGAGTATACCGTCGGGAAGACTGCCATAGGTCTGGGAGCACTTGCCATTGCTGATGATCTGCAAGTCGACGCACTGCAGCCAATCGGGCAGAGGGGAGCCATCGTAGGTGCCACCCCATCCACAGGCAACAGCCCACCAACCATCATACATGTTGTAACGATCATTGAAGCTGGGAAGCTCAACCTTGTTGACCAAGTGCCAGAAGTCGACATGGGGAGTGCGAATCAAAGCGATATCGTTGCCATTCTGGTTGGGCCAATTGTGGTTCTGTTTAAAGTTGCCGCTTCCGACAGTGTGGGTGAACTGGGCGTTGGTACGCCAGCTGGCACCGTAGTAGATGGTCACAGTGTTGGCATTATTGGTGCAGTGAGCAGCAGTCAGCACCCAGTCGTGAGCAATGATGGAACCACCGCACCACCAGGCATTGTTGAAGCTCAGCCCAACGGTGTAGGGAGCCTTGCCCTCGTAGGCTGGGTAACCATTGGTAATGCGTCCCTCGATCCGAGAAGTCTTGAGGAAGTCCTTAGGGTGTTCTTGTTCCAATACCTCCGCAGAGACGGCGGCAAGCGCCAAAGCCAATACAACAAACACTTTCATGTCTAACGATCAACTCGATTTTAGTTGATAGAACTTAGAACTTTTATAGCATACTCATATTGGCAATTCAAGTGTCTATAATTATACAGAAAAGATAAGCCAACATTTAATTTGCTGGCCTATCGTATTATGTTTTTGTTTTTACCTTTTTTTTGCACCCACTCAATAACCTATCTAAACAGTTGAAGTTTGTCTATCAATCAAAAGCTCACAACTGGACAAATAATAATTTAATTTCCTATTGAATTCCAATAAGCATGCATATATGGTTTATAAAATGAATCCTCAAGCAAGTGATGGTCCCATTCGACATAATTAAAGATTGCAAAAGGTATTTAAAATGATGGAATTTTTGTGAAGGCCAATATGATTTAAATGTAACGGGTTTAGTGCGCCATCTATTGGACATTGACTTTACATAGCAGCTGGCAGCTTCAAGCATTAAAACATAAATTTATGTGTACACACTTACTTACCAATTACAGTACCGTTTGGGTTGTACTCTTGCCAGCCAATGTTCAGAAAATGATTCTTATTATAAGATTCGAAGATAATGTAAAACTTTAAATCACTTTTATAATTCCGTTTACAAAATAGAAATCCAACATCAAGCATAGTAATAGTATTATAGTAATTATTTCACCCACTGCAAGGTTGTTAAATTCAAAATTAACATTAGTTTTTCACTTCAGTCCCAAATCAGTTGTACAAATGTTAATGAATTTATCGGTGTTATGTTAAATAACATTTGCGATTGTCGTTTCGCTCTTCCTCTTATTTATTAAGAAAAAGTGTAAATAACAATCAAGAGGGATAAAAAATAAATAAATCGTTAAGAAGAACAGAATGTTAGAAACTGAATAATGGAAAACATTGTTCACAATTTTGCGAAGATAAGTTTTCAGCCAAAGGAGGTTATTTTGACCGAAAATCGGTAAGCCAGAAAAAGTCACAGAAAGCGCACAGCTAAACAATATTTTTGCAGATCTACCCTCACATTTCCAGCGGTTAACAACATATCCTTTAATCTGAAGCCCATGTCTGGCATGTTGGACGATATGTTGGAGTCTGAAAGTGGAGACACCGACCATTCGGATGAGATAGATTCCCAGCTAAGCCGTGGTGAGAGCAATGATGAAAGCGACAGTAGCAGTTATAGCTATGGTCATCGCGGTGGAGTCTCACGTCGTCGCATGCCGGCTCGCGTTTCCAAAGACAACTTTAATCGCGTGTGCAGTGCTATCATGAAGACCGGCAAAAAGAAACGCAGAGAGCTCCACACCAACGAACAGACGCTAAAGAGCATCGAGAAAATCTACACCAGCAAGCGCATGAAGAAGTTCACGCCGGCTAATCTGGAAACTATATTCGAGGAGCCCAGCGATGAAAATGCGGCTGATGCCGAGGACGACAGCGAGGAGTGTGCCATCACAAGCCAGGTGCGCTTAGTCAAGTTTGGCAACCGTAAGCTGCGTCGTGCCATATCGTTCAACGATGGCCTCCAGAAGAACAAAAATCTGATAAAGAAGCGTCGCTTGAAGGTGAAGAAAACCTTTGGCAAGCGCTTTGCACTTAAAAAGATCTCAATGACTGAGTTCCATGACCGTCTCAACAAAAGCCTCGACAGCGCTATGTTTGAGGATGAGGATGTACCCAGCGGAAGCGTTGATTCCACTTTGCAGACAGACAAATCAGCTGCAACCACATTCATGGACGACATGCAACTGCCACCGCTTTCATCGCAATCTATAACTTTCGATTAGACGGTCGTTGACAAAGACTGAGAGTGGAGTTGAGGTGACCGACCACATATATGTCCCACTGGGCAATTTGTAATTTGGTCAAATGTACTGATACCAATAATGATTTATGTAAGTTTTATTTAATTTCAAAATAGGAAGTACAGTCGAGCGTGAAAATAATTTAATCATTTTGCGTTGAGACCTAATTTTTAGATGTTTATAGATAGCGCATAACTTAAAATAAGTAAGAATACAATTCTGATCAACTTTATTAGTACTAAATGGATAGAATTGTACCAAACCGTAGTTGTAATAAATTATCATCTTACCAAATAGGAAATGCGTACATTTTTCATGAATTTCACTGCCGCAAATAAATAAATAAAAATAATTTAATACAATCGTACAGCAGTCATAACGTTTATACTGAATTAGAGGGAAAGAGATAGCTTCATTACTAATACTAATCAATTGGTAAATAGTACGATCGTGGTGCTAAATTGAATAACGGCAAATGCATTAACAAGTGCAATAATATAAAAGTATGTGCTTATTATTATTAAATATGTAAGTACATACAACATGCAAGAGTGGTAATCATAATTCCCGATTATGCATTAAATATCGACGCACAGCACGAAATTAAAGCAAAGCAGAAAAACAAATCAATAAAATAAAATTTTATTAAGACTTATAAATCGAAATGTTCATACCCTTTCTATCGATTGTAACAGCTAGCAATATAAAGGATACAAATGGAAGCCGCAAATACAGATGGCTTAAGCAAAAGAAAACGACCCTGTCACATAATAACAGTATCGCTTGCAATATGCAATTTAACTAACAAACGGTCATTGTCTATGTAAAATTCCTTCCCAAGAATATCAATATTTATTATTAATCAAATAATTCAACTAGTGAGGGTATCAATGAACTGAACAGCAAACAAACTCTACCAACAAAAGGTGGGCTAAAGCGCGGAGGGTAAGCATTTGCATAATCGACACCACTAGCTGCTGCTGCTACTATTGCTGTTATTTTTATTGTTGCTGGTATTGGTGTTACTGTTGGCGCTGATTGTGTTTTGTTATTGTAGCCTCATTACATTCGAACATATCACCGATCGCGGGACGATTTGATTTATTTGCTTCGCTAGGCAGACAAAGTAAGCCGCAATTTCCTAAATAGACAATAACAATGCCAACTTGCAAACCAAGAAATACTTTCAACACCAAATTAAAGATATTTTAACGAATTAATTTAATTAGAAATACATGCAACAAGATATTGAAGTGATAGGCGGCGTGCAAATTTGATTTCCTGTTAAGAATTCTCCAAATGACCACATGCAACGCAATGCAATGCCGTAAATTTGTTTATAACTCCCCAACTACCCTGGCAATAACCTTGAGGCTGAAGTACAACTTCAAGAGTGGCAGATGCTGCTACCAGTTACTGCACAGTGGGCAACACTGAGCTGTTAGGCCCTGAAATACAGTGCAGAGAAATGAACAAAGCTTTGCCTATTGTCGGTTCGTAATATGCATGTAATCCGTGTTTGCAGTATAAATATGGACAGGGGGAAGGTGAAAAAATGCCAAAGACAAATGTATCGTGTAATATTTTTATTTTACCATTGCCGACAATAAAAAAAAAAAACAACAACTGCATGAAGTTTTCTCAATGAAAGCATTTTGCCGCATGCTGCGCATTACCCACAATATACAGTCAAACTCGCACACACATACATGTGTGATGTAATAGCGCCAAAGCAAGTAGAGGATAAGTAACTAGAGTTACAGCTTTGCTTTTCATATTTAAATGGTAAAAGCAACAACAACAACCACAGCCAAGAGTGCAGAAGCGACAACGTTGACGTTGGCAAAGCTTGTTAAGAGATTTACCAACACATGCGTTTTGCAAATACTACTGCACACGCACGCACACATCCACATGTCAAACCGGCGTCTAAGGGCACATCGTAATTTTGGGTGAATGACAAATACAGAAAGAAATGCGACAAAGGTTGTAAAAGCGCAAGCGTAACACAGTGAGCGGGTGGTGGAAGAAGAAGAAGAAGAGCATAAAGAGCGAATGCAAATTGAAAGGCGACGGCGAAGGCAAATCAAATGAATGCAATTGGCGGCGACTGCGAAAGTATGTATGCGAAATCAGCGTTGCCGTCGACTTCAACGTTGACTGAGACGTCAAATTAATGCAGCAAAATAGACGAAATAATTAAAGCGGTTGCAAGAAATGGTAGCAAGAGAGTTTATAAAAATGCTTGCAACATGCGCGCGGCGCCACAGTTGTAACCGAGACGCTGACCGACACCGAGTCCAAGTCAAAAGAAAGTATTAAACAAAAAAAATTACGCGCCCGTCGCAATAGCCTCGCTGTCGAGTGCGAGTTGAGTACGTAACGGCTTTTCAAAACAAAACGGGTAAATCTGCGAAGAAAAGTGTCCAAATTAAATTAAAAGAGGAAGCAGAGTGTGCAGAGTGCAAATTAATTAAGTATTAATTGAAAATTAAATGCATACGCCAGCCACCAGCATTAAGAAAAGGCAACGCAAATGTGTTTCCAATCAGCTATTTTTTCAATAATTGCCAAATTAACAACGCACAGGCTGCTGCTCGGCTGCATCGCCAGCGTTGCTCTGCTGCTGCTTCATGTCGGCAGCGCTGCAGCGGCGCTGGACTGGCAACAGGTTAAGCCAATGTATTTAGTGTCCATGTATCCGGGCCCATTTGGCATGGCCTTGTCGCAGACAACAACCACTTCGCTGTCCGCCGAGCTGGACGCGGAAATGAGCGCCACCAATGACGACAGTCGCATTAGCAGCAGCAGCAGCGACAGCAGCGCTGCCGATAGCAGCGATGTCAACATCAAATCCGCTGATGAACGAGAGCCATTGGTATTGAATTTAGAGACGACGCCGCTGTTGGACAGCATGTTGCCCGAGGGCGCTATGGCCATGGATCGCATCTTTGGCGGAGATGTGGGAAATCCGCACTGTTTTCCCTACCAAGTTGGCATGTTGCTGCAGCGTCCCAAAGGTCTCTACTGGTGCGGTGGCTCCTTAATCTCTGATCAGCATGTACTAACCGCGGCACATTGCGTGGACATGTAGGAAAGCCTCAAAATGAAGCTGGCATTCAATATTTAATAAGCTTCCCTTTCTGTAGGGCCAAACGCGCCTTGGTCTTTCTGGGCGCCAATGAGATCAAGAACGCCAAGGAGTCGGGTCAGGTGCGCCTAATGGTGTCCAGCAGTAATTTTCACATCTATCCCACATGGAATCCCAAGCGCTTGAAGGATGACATTGCACTGATACGCCTGCCACATGCGGTCAGTTTCAATGGTAAGTCTGTGCCACATGCTGCATATTGGACGCCATAATGAATCTCTTATTGCACTGATTGATTCCAGAGCGCATACATCCCATACAGCTGCCCAAACGACACTATGAGTATCGCAGCTTTAAGAACAAGCTTGGGATTGCCTCCGGATGGGGACGCTATGCCACGGGGGTGCATGCCATCAGCAATGTGCTACGCTATGTGCAACTGCAGATAATCGATGATCGCACCTGTAAGCGCAACTTTCCGCTGTCCTTTCGTGGCACGAACATCTGCACAAGTGGCCGGAATGCGAAATCCACCTGCAATGGTGACTCAGGTGGACCGCTGGTGCTGCAGCGGCGACACTCCAAGAAGCGAGTGTTGGTGGGAATCACCTCGTTTGGCAGCATCTATGGCTGCGATCGCGGTTATCCGGCGGCGTTTACCAAGGTGGCGTCGTATCTGGATTGGATTAGCGATGAGACGGGCGTCCACTCGCATCAGGACACCACAGAGGCCATTTTCTTTGATCAGTACATCAAAAACTATGGCAAGGAGCGAGACAATCGAAAGCTGCGCGCCGAGCACAACTTTGACGATGATCTGCCCGATGAACTGGACGTGCATCATCCACGACCAGTGCCACGGCCACAATCTGATGAGAGTGAGGATGCATCGGAAGACGCCAGTCGACGGCCTCATTCAAAACCTAAATCCCAATATGATTATTATTTCTTGTAGCTTCAATGTATGCGAGAGAATAAACTTTTATTTTAAGTTAATCAAGGATTTGTTGACATTTAGAAACCGTTGCTGGTCACACCGGTATTAGCTTCGATCCAATCCAAGAAGGAGGTGATACGGGTGAAAACACCTGGCCAGCCACGCTCGCAACCAAGAGCAATGCCAAAGGATGTGGCACCAATCAATTCCTTTGTATCCTTCAACACCAATGGGCCGCCAGAGTCGCCGTTGCAGGTAGATGTACCGCCAGTGGTCTTGATGCAAATTTGGTTATCCTGGACGATACCACCGAACCATGGAGAGCAACCCGAGTTGTTCATGATGGGCACTTCAATGAATTGCAACTTGTCGGTTGCACTGGTGGCAGCTACAAAAAGATATCATGGCTTAATAAGAAGTTAAGATGAAACGGGTTCACATGTGGAACTTACCGTCACTGATCTTTCCCCAGCCGGAGGCAATAGCCTGCTGACCGGCATAAGTGTTAGAAGTGCTTGACTTGGCGGGCAGCTTGGCGGGCTGAATGCGATCATTGAACTCAATTGGAACAGGCAGTTTAATCAGGGAGATATCATTGCTGAGTGTTGTGGGCTCCCATTCCTTGTGGACAATCACATTGATGGTGTCAACGAACACGATCTGTTGTCCCTTCTCATTCTTGTCTGTGCGATCAAAAGCACCCAAATAGACATCCACACCGGTGGTCAGACTGTCTGTGCAATGAGCGGCAGTAACGATCCAACGATCGCTGATCAAAGTGCCACCGCACCAGGCGGCGCCTCCACTAACGTACAGCAATAGACCCACCTGGTATGGGAACTGACCGGGCTCAGCAAGTATACCGTTGGTAATACGACCAGCGGGCGAACCACGAACCGTGGGCACCTTAGGCTCAATTTCAAGAGACTTAAGGGACGCCCAGTCCACGTTGGCGTTAGCGCCGATCACGGCGGCCAACAAAAGTACCGTTGCACAAGTGAATTTCATGTTGTCTTCAACTGAAGCTATTTGGCCAACTGGACACTCTTTTATAGCCAAATACCTCTAAATGGCAATCTCATCGCGTATCATATATTGTTCTTTGGATTATGCCTTATCTCGAATCAGACTAGAAAACACATTTGATTTACAATTGGTAACATAATTCAATAATTCGGATCATTAATAATGATAAGGGCAATAAAAATGATAAGAAGCGTGCTGCTACCTCTCGGGCGATGGGTTTTCCGCCTCCATTCAGGGATAAACCTGCAACTGGATCATTGCTAAAATTATCGTTCGTCTTGTTTTTGGGTTCTGGGTCAAGAGCAATTGAACTGAGTTCTGGTTGTGGTTGAACGGTTATTTTCCAATGTAAATATTTTAAATAAATATTGTTCAGCAAAAGGTTCTAATTAGTTTGGCGACATGTTTGGACATACGAATCTATATGTAAATTAAAGTGCTAAATAATTGGATATTTCACAATCGCATTGTTTTCACAGATCAGTTTGAATTTAAATCTATTTCATGTTCACTCAATTTAAGCCAACTGTAAACTAATCTATAAGATTAACGGGTAGATTATCAGCAGCTAGATAAGAACCGCAAACATTACGAAGCTTTTTATACTAAATATAAAAATAAATCTTCAAGAAATTCCTTGATATAGAACATTATCGAAGCACCTTTCTATTGAGACATTCAGCGGCTCTACATTATGATCCATAATGATCATTAATTGCACTCACTTCCTCACACCTAATTCAAATTTAAATTGACTTTTAATTAAACGTTCAGCAAATGTTTAACTCATTGAAACTTGTATGCATATAAAAATAATACTTAATAAACTACATAAACAGCAAAAAGGCAGAAAACCAAGAATTAAAACGGAAATAGTTTTAATATAAAAATATTTGTTTGTTCAATTGAAGGTTACATTAATCAAAGTGCACAGAAACAAAAGCTGTTAAGAGAATCAACATCTCGACGAAGTTTGTATGCTCTAGATAAGCCAGATAAATAAATAATAATTTTAAAAAAATATTATATATTAATTATATTAAGGGAATGAGACTAAATAAAGCAATCAATGAGAAATAATCATAAATAATAATAAGAAATATTAATAAAAACTTAAATAATAGTAATAATATAAATTATAATAATATTAGTAATAACATGTAATACTAAATAGCATTAATAATAATAATAAATTTTAAAATGGAAAAGTCGTAAACATATCAAACAGCTAACATCTGAGTTCATCTTCTTTCTCATTAACACTTAATCATGTTTAATAAGTTTATATACATACTAAGTGTAGCACTTATATGTATATGAACAGATATTTTTTTAAATTTATTATATTTATTGTGAAAATTAGATTAACTTGTTAATCTTTAATACATATAAGCCATTTAAAGTGTATATGTCTTTTCAGTTAAGATATATTATATTACAAATGTATTCCCGCGCAGCGATAAGCTGTCACATGTTTACCCATCAATTAGCTGGATCTTTGCGAGATCAGGTGAAATAAAACGTAAGTTATGCACTTTCTAAAATTTGATCTCAACCAATATATCAAATGACACCTGCCAGCATGTCGAAACATGCGAACAAAACCGAAATCAAAATAATTAGCCATATAATGCTATTTAGATCTCAATCGAAGTCAAACTTCAACTAGTTCTCCATCATTTTCAAGTGCGGAGTGCTATGAACTCAACCGAGAGACCGAGATTGAGGCGCAAACAAAATGCCAAATTGTCCTTGGATTTGCTGCAAATGGCGCTAATTAAAACATTAAATGCGTAGCGAACTAGAGAATTGTAACTAAATTTAAAACAACAACATAAATTCATAGCAACTGCAACTCAATCGAGATTAAACTGGATATTAGACGCGTTTAATAAGTAAGAACAAATTTCGCACTTGTTTTAAGTGTGAACGCTGAAGCTTGCAGATTGCTTGACTATAAGATATCCTAGAAACTGCTTGGAGTTAAGTTGTTATGCATTGGAAATACATGTAACTAAATGCTTTGCTGTGCAATTATAGTATTAATGAAAGAATGTAAACAACATAAGAATTAGCATAAATTCAGTACATATTCAGAATGAATTATTCTTTTTAATATAATTATAAATATTATATATTTAATATACAATTATATACTTAAATAATTTAAGATATTTTCTTTGCTCAAATATATATACACTCTTTTAAGCCATGCTCAATAATTACAGGGTATGTATTCTTATAACATGTTTTATATAAAGCTTAAGCTGTCGCTTAATAATTCGCACAAATTACAGACATCAGACTCCCGATACCACTAATTATGCAACCGTACCTGTAAGAATGCCAGAATGTGCTCATATCTCAAAAACACACATTTCAAACCGGGGGCAAATGCTGTCGTCTCGAGAAAGACAACAACAACAACAACAACAACAACAACAAAAGATAAACGAAGATAAACAGATTTGATTTCATTACGTTTCGCTTTTTGTTTTGGCGGTAAAGGGGCGCTGGGGAATTTATTGGGCTGGGTTCAGGGTGTTGTGTGAGTCAGCAGATGCCTATGGCACCTGCGTTTCTTTTTGGGGGTTAATCCCCCGTATTTGCTGTTATACGTACTTATCAAAAAAATATGAATGACCACTCTGACGTTTTAGAGCTTGTTGTCTTTTATGTTAATTGACCATTCGATTTTTGGCGCTTCATTGTTATGTGCGTGATTCACGTGAACACCCGCTCTTCCGAGGCTGGGAGCGTCTGTCGTTTGTCGTTTGGCACCTAAAAATAATCTACCGAAGATGAGCCGCCACGAGAGATTGCCGGCGGTAATGCAGTATGTGCAAAGACCATTAGGAACGAACCGGTTTACCAGCTGTTCAACTTTCGCTGCCGGCATTGCCATTTCTTGTTCTTAACAAACAAGTGTAGCTAACGAAGCTCGGCGCTTGTCAACCGATTGAATTGCTGCTAACTGAGGTGGCTTACTGGCTGGCTGGCTGGCCGGCTGACTGTCTGGCTAAGCTTCTGGCTGGCTTACATGCTGTTTGAGCTTAACTGGCTGATATATAAACGCCATCCGGTGCGCGTGCTCAGTTCAGTTGAAGAACATTAACGGAAACGCGCGCGTGCGCCGTCAGCTCTTGAGTTCGGTCTATACAACATACAGCTACGAGTATTATTTTGGCATTTTAGCGTCAAGTGCATTTCTTTTGTAACTGCCAAGCTACAAGCTCCAAGCTCGCCAAGTCTCTACAAGTGACATAGATACAGCAAGGTCGATAAAACTACAACTACAACTACAATTACAATTACTACAACGAACATGGAAGGTCAGGCAAAGCAAGCATACTTCGTCAATGAAGCATATAATCACGAAGAGCAGCCCCGCGGAGCGGGCGGAGGAGGCACCACATTGTCTGATAATTTACCACGCCGTCGCAGTGGTGGCAACACCAAAGAGTTGCAACTGCATTTATCAAACAAAAAGGCACAAGATCTACCAGATGCACCCACTGCACCCACCATCGACTTTGATGATCTTTTGCCATTGATTGGCGAATTCGGAAGATATCAAAAGATACTATTTCTCTGCATGATTCCATTCTCGTTCTTTGTGGCCTTCGTGTACTTTTCGCAAATCTTTCTCACGCTCATACCCGAACAACATTGGTGTCATGTCCCCGAACTGGATGCCCTAGATGTGGAAGCCAGGTGAGTTCAATACGGGTTCTAAAATTTGTGAATGAATGAATATGATTCATACACACACTCGTTGAAATTCTAACACAGCGGGTTTTCCCGTCAAGGTAAACAAATCAACGTCATCAACTCCAAAAGCCTGGCTAAAACAACTCACACTTCAGCTGACAAGTTCACATAATCGCCTCGTCTGTGTCTTAGGTGTGTGTGTGTGCGTGTGTTGGGGGGGGGGGAAGGGAATATTCAAATGTAATGACTTTATAAAAGTTGATATACGACGCTTTAATTACTTCAGTAGTATAATATTTTTAAGCACAACACTTTCAGTTAGTTGGAATGTCATTTGCATCCAATTAGAAACGAGTGAACATAATTTTATATGCATTTTATGTGAATTTTATGTTAAATTTGTTGGTTTTTTTATTATTATGTATTTTGATAATCATACGGAATGGGAAGAGCCCAAAACTTGTAGCTTTTGACAACGAATTAACTCTAGAAACCGTTAAATTGAGGAAATATCAGAAGTGGAATTATAATCCTCAATGTTCAATTATGAATACAATGAAGTATGGCACAACATTGACCTTGAATTAATGTTAAAGAACCTAACAACTAAGCCAAGAACTTAGAAGAACCAGCAAACCAAATCGAAGGTTGAATTTCTATTCTTATCTTTGTGCTAAAATTAGAATGTCTATAGAATTCATAACAATTGAAGTTGAAGCAAGATAAATTAGGCATAGATCTATTATTATTATTTTATTTAAATATGTGAATGATATTTGAATTTGAAAAAACATTAGCAGCAATACTCGACTTGTATGCGCTGTAAAAGTTGTTCTAATTAAATTTCAACAAATGGCTTCAAATATTTCAATGCAATTTCCCTCGTTTCGCTGGAATTGTCGCCTGTTTAACCGGAAATAAGAGTGCGTGTGTAAGTGTGTAAATATTTCTGGAGTTATGCGGTTCCGTGAACTTTCACAAAGGCAAGCTATGATCGATTATTAACATGAACCATTTAGATTGACGTTTATAGACAATTGTTGAATTATTATTGCCTTGAAAAGCGACCGGTTCGTTTCGCGTGCCCTAACTTGGGCTGTTCGCAGAGTTTAAACAGAGTTTGTACAGTTGGAGTAATTCGATGTCTATGTTCATATTCTATGCAAAAGGCTGCCAATTCTTAGCCAAATTATACTCAACAAACGTGTTTCTTTTGCAGCAGTAGCAGCAGCAGCAAAAATGATTTTCAAATCAAATCAAAACTAAATAAAAATGAAAACGCAAACGCAAACGAAACAAATTCGAGTGTTCTGACCAAAGTCATTAACTCGTCTAAGTGCTCAGTTGGCTTAGAATGCCGACTAACCTTGTGTTATGATTGGCTTTTTTTTTTCTAATTTTATTTGACGTCAGGCGTCGGCTTAATAAGGCAAAGAACCTTATGAACGTTCGGGCATCTATAAGTTAAAGGAGAAGGTGGAGGAGCTTAAGGAGGAGGTTGTGAGTGGAGGGTAGTCAATGCGAAGGCAAATTCAAATTCAAATACTGAGGCAGTGTCAGTGGCAGTTAGATAAGCAGGCAGCTAGTTGGCCAGACGATGTGGGCAGCGGGAAGGGGCGTCTAATTAGCAGCGCATGTTGCGACAGCAACAACAGCGACGCACAAGTGAAATAATCGTGGTAGCAACAACAACACATACCGCAAATATTAACTAAATAACTGACTAACTAACTAACTGACTAACTAATGTTGTGTGGCGATGCCAAACACGAGCCAAAACTTATGGCATTTCAAAAGAAAGAGAGAGAGAGAGACAGTGAATGAGTGAAATATTATGCTGCTGCTTATACATATACTCTTCTATTATAAGCCTAAGGAAAGTCAGCTGCTGCTTATACTCTCTTCTATTATAAGCCAAGGAAAGGTCTTATACAGTATAAGCGTGTTTAGACTAATCAATCGCACTGAACAATCAAGATAATTTACATCAGCATAAACGTTAAGTTCAATTAAATAAGGAATTGGGAAAAACACTTAATTTAAGTCTTAACACACGATCCATTGTATAAAATGAATGTTGCTTAGCATTCCAAATATTTCGTTAATTAACATCTAGTATCGAAAGAAAATTTAAATATTCTTTAGCGTTTATTATTTACAGAAGATAATCAAGTGTTAAGTGATGTTGCTGATGTCATCACTGTTTAACAGCTCAATAGGCATGACATAAAAAATAAACTAAGCCGTGTATTAATTTGTAAGAATAGCAAGTATAAATATATACAATATAATATATATTATATGTTATATAGTTAAAGTTATAGCTACACTTTTAACCGCAAAATGAACTAAGTTGTCTTGCTTTTTTATTAATTATTTAATTTAATATTTTGCTATAAAGTAAAACTCCACTTTTATATAAGATATCTGGCTTTTTACTATCTTCAAATCGAGCATAATCTTTTGTCATTAGATATCTTTGGCTATAAAATGATTTGCTTTAAATAAATTGATTTTTTTATAGTTAAATCTCTTAGCTAACCTATGCACCCCCTTAGCTCTTCAAGTTTGACAGAGTAAATCCAAACATCAGCTTCGTCATAAAATTGGCAATTAAATAGCAACAATCATTGCGCGTTTACCGCATGACATGTCAATCGTTAGTTAGATGAGTCTGCAGAGTGGCAGGGGGTGAGGGGGGACTAACAATCAATCTTGCATGGCATATAATTTAAGACAGAAGTACAAACATACATATGTATACAAATATTCGTATCTGTTAAACTTCACGTACACGATTCAATCGTCGCAGACAACGGATTTTGTCAAGATCATGAGATAATTATGCTGTCTATGTGTACTTTGTGTTTTGGTGGAGTGGAGAGAGAGAGAGAGAGAGGGGGGGCTTAAGCTGAGGGGCTTTTGGAGCTGAGAACGACGACAATGCGCATTGCTGACCCTGGATGAGTTAATGACTCCGACAAGTTGAATACTTGAAAGTCAAGACTAACCCCAATTGTGGCACCTTTCGCCTATTCTCTTGCCTCCCACAGATTGGCGCTATCGATACCCATGGTGAAGGGGGAGTACAACAATTGCTACATGTATGATGTCAACTATACGGAAGTGCTAGCGAAAGGAATAATCATGGCAGATACCAAGTGGCCACAGGTCAAATGTCGACATGGCTGGTCCTATAACTTTACGGAGATTCCCTATTCCACGGTGGCCACGGAACAGAATTGGGTCTGCGATGATGCCGCCTTGCCCACATATGCCCAATCTATATTCTTTCTGGGTGCCATTGTCGGAGGATTGCTTTTCGGCTGGGTGGCAGATCGTTTTGGCCGCATTCCAGCGTTAATCAGCTGCAATCTGATGGGTCTTGTGGCGGGCGTGGCAACGGCGTTTGTTAACAACTTCTGGCAATTTGCCACAATGCGTTTCTTTGTGGGATTCGCCTTCGATAATTGCTTCACCATGATGTACATATTGGGTAAGTGAAACTCGGTTCACCTTGAATCCTAATGAACTTTTTATTTGCATTTGGCAGTGCTGGAGTATGTGGGTCCCAAGTATCGCACCTTTGTTGCCAACATGTCCATTGCCATCTTCTTCACGGGCGCCGCCTGCCTCTTGCCTTGGATTGCGTACTATGTGGCCGACTGGAAGCTGCTGACGATTGTCACATCGGCACCGCTGTTGTTGGTGGTGTTAACTCCTCTGGTTGTTCCTGAGTCGGCACGCTGGCTGGTCTCCCAGGGCCAAGTGGATAAGGCCATTTCCATACTCAAGAAGCTGGAGAAACGCAATGGACGCCAAATTCCGCCGCAGACTTATCAACATTTTAGTGACAGCTGCAAACGTATGCGGGATCAGGAGCAGGCACAAAATGCCAGCTACTCAGTCTTGGATCTCTTCAAGTCACCACGCCTGCGTCGCACCACGCTGCTCCTCATTGTCATCTGGATGGCCATTTCATTGGTTTTTGATGGTCATGTGCGTAATGTGGGTTCATTGGGCTTGGATATCTTCTTCACCTTCACCGTGGCCAGTTTTACAGAGCTGCCAGCTGATACCCTTCTCACTGTGATATTGGATCGCTTTGGACGTCGTTGGCTTGCCTGCGGTTCGATGGTTGCCAGCGGCGTTTTCAGTCTGTTGGCCACTGTGGTGCCTGTGGGCGTCTACTCCGCTGCATTGGCCATTATGGGTCGCTTCTTTGTCAACATTAGCTACAACATTGGCCTGCAGTATGCGGCTGAGATTCTGCCCACTGTGGTACGTGCCCAGGGCGTGGCATTTATACATATCATGGGATATGTGGCCAGTATCATTGCACCCTTTGTGGTTTACTTGGCCAACATATCGACGTCGCTGCCTCTCATCATTTTGGGCCTGCTTGGCATTTTTGGTGGTTTGCTATCATTGCTACTGCCAGAGACACTGCATCACGATCTGCCACAGACGTTGAGCGATGGCGAAGAGTTTGGACGCGGTCAAAGCATTTGGGATTTCCCCTGCCTAGCCAAGCAGCTAGACGAGGACGAAAAGTGCAACACAGATGTCGAGGAAGTCCGCTCACAGGCCTTTGTGCGCGGCACTCAAACTGGTGCCTCCCTCAATGCATCCACGCGTGGGGAGCTGCGCTCAAGTATTTTACGACGATCCATTCAATCTCGTAACTCCACCAAATTGTAAACCACGCATGATGTGAATAACTAATAGTATAGGATATTTAGCAACGATTCATCAGTAGTTATAGTCTGGCATTTTTAAGTAATTATGTTTAAGTAATTTTTCCAACCGTGTGATATTAATTATAAGTAATTTTGTTGCCATTTTGGGCTAATAAAAAACTCTAACGATCAAACTTTTAATTGTTGTTATCGATAACTGAAAGTGCCAGCGCCATCTGTTGGTTGCTTCTCTACAACCGCAATCAGCGCATCGCTGGCCGTTACTTTCTAGTTCGCAACGCAGACGACAGGGGGCTACACGTTGTTTACACTTGAAATTGGGATAAAGTTTTATAGTGTTAATACATTACAAACAATTATATTCTGCCAATTTGTAGTCGGTTATCTGTGCATGAGAATTCTATGAAATGCCAATGCAAATATCCGCCCCAACTACAAATAAAATCCGTATGGAGATGGGGTTTATAAGAAGATAGCCGAGTCGAATCGTGAGTAATAGTAACAATGAAGGCTGCTTACATTGTGTTGCTTCTTGGACTCGCACTGAGAGATGGGAGCACATTTTCCACTGGAAACAACAGCAAACTTCTTGCAGTCCTCAATTCCTCTGCTCCGACTCTGGATGTGCTGCTTCACATCAATGTGTTTTCTGCTGAATCTGCTCCATTGACAACTGAAGCCAGTCCCCTTAGCCTGGAGTCAATTATACGGGCCGAGGTCGATGGCGACTGGGAACGTGGCCGCATGGTGCTAATGTTAGCGAGTCGGGCACGCACTTTGGAACTGAAGCATGCCATCTACGATGCACTTTGGCAAGAGCTGCAGCACACAAAACAAATCTACGATCCCTTCAAGGTGTTTGATTTCTATGAACAACTCGATCAACAGTCGGATGTGCCGTCAGCATTAATGGAGAAGGTATTTCAGGCATTCGTCTCGCGCAGCGCTCAACTGTTAGCTGCACCGTTTCACACCTCCAGTCGTAGTGCCAATTTTCCATTGGTCACCACGTTGTTGCAGCGTCTGTCTTTAAGCACCTTGGATTATCTACGGGATATACTGGATGTTCTCTTTGACGCAGTGCTGTGCCTGGAATCCACGCTTAGTGTGGTGCAACGATTGGGCAACTTCAGCGCCAGTTTGAACCAATTAACCATGGCTAACTTGCAATTGAACAAACGAACTGAGCTACAGTCGGATCCAAATGCACAGACTGCCTTGCAGGGCAATCTACGCCAGCTGCTGGAACAACCGACTTTTGGCCAAGATGTGGAAAACTCTTTACGCATAGAGGTGTATGACCAGTTGCCCGCGGATGAGCGCGTGTTGTATACTGCCCAGAAGGTGTGCATACGCAACATGACCGACGACAATGTCTACATCTATGAGTGTCCACAAACATATTTAATGTGCACCAATGCCCGTGATCCCAAGATGGCAGCTTACTACGTGCAGCGCGTACAAGGGGGCGTCAACAACACCTTACAATTCGCCTTCTACAACGCCTATTGGCGTAATCGATACATTGTAATTGAGTCCGCCAATCAAACTGCCGCCAACGTCATCACAAAGAATGTTTTCAGTCGCGATTTCATCTACTGGTGGCATGTTGTCCAGGTGAAGGGAGGCGGCGTGGCTCTTTATGATGCAACCACATACAGCAAGGTGCTGTGCGGTGGAAATCCCCAGCGTTGGGACGGCGAGGAGCATCATGTCTATACACGCAATGCTGTGGACTTTGAGGCAAATCGCAGGGAGTGCACCTGGAGTATTGAGGACTGCAGTGATGTGTCCGAAACTAAATAAATATTAAATATTGTTTAATAAATATTACATGAGAGCAAGTATCTAAGCTTTAGCAATGAACAGGGTTTTAATTTATAAATTATAAACAAATACACGATAATTTATTTAAGGGATTAGTGAAGAATCTGGTTAAGCATATGTGTAAATATGCACTTATAGCTATAACAATTTATTGAGATTGTTATCTAAGCTAATCTGTATAAATTTCTGTTATTAAACTTATTGTCTGTGAATGATCGTTCGTAAGGCACAAGAGAGTTCGACAGGTCGTGAATTGACTACTTCTGCATAAAATCCCAGGGTATGCAAACGATGCCATCAGTGAGCACAGAGTAATAGTGGGATATGTGCAGCTTAAGATGTTCAAAATGTTGGGGGCGACAGAGTCGTAGATCTGTCAACGCCGATATCATTTTGTCCGGCGTGACGGCATCATCTTTGGTTAAGGCCTGCAGTTTGAGCTCTCGCATACATTCCTCAATCAGATTCTGTTCGAGATACTTATCCGTTGCATATTTGGTCATACGCTCGCGTGCCAGCTTCATATTTAGTGTAATGAAGTCAACGAGTATGGCACCAGGACAAGTGGCGGGCGTTATGAACTGTCCCGTTGGACTGACCATTAATGGACCCGCCTCCGATTCGACAACAATTGTGAACTCCTGCAGCTTGGCTGGCCATTTATCCGGATACGCTTGCTTGCTCAGGAAGTCATTCAGCGAGGTTGTCACCTTCATGAGGTAGTTTGCATAACCGCGTGCTTGTGTCTTGGGCATAAACTTACGGCGACCGATCTGTATGCCACGCAATACTTGTGAGAGCGCCAGCTCATACAGTGGCACTACATTGAGGTAGCTGTCATGCTGTGGAATGTTTTTGATAAAGTCAATCCAGTTGCTTTGCACGTCGCCGGTGAAGAGCATCACATGGCCCTCTAAACTAATGCCCGTAAAGGGTGCAAACACCACAACCCTATTCCGTAATGTGCTCAGCTCAGCGCGATGGGTTTGCGTGAGTCGCTGCAGTGACTTCAGGCAGCCACGATAGTGTTCAATGTTCCAGCCACATTCGTAGCGAGCGTCGCTTAGTTGCAAATCCTTTACCAGCTCATTTTTCAGCTTGTCAATCTCGACTTCCAGCTCAGCTGTCTCCTTGGCCCGTTGCCTTGCCTTGGCAGCGTTCTCCGCCAGCCAAGTGGTCAGCACTGGACGACGGCTAGCAGCTTCCTTTGGAAGACAAAGGATTAATTTGAAGAGAATGTATGATTATTAAATGGAAAGTTATTTACATTTCGAACGCGCCTCTCGAACTCAGCAAACTCCATATTATAGTGATAGTCTTGACTGGGTTTGTTGGCCATACTCTCTTGTTGCTTTGGTTGCATTGTTGGCTTAACGGTCTTGATATATTCTGTAGATAGATTACACGACTCCAGTAGATCCTGGATAAATCTCTGAGGATCCCGTGTCCCTTTGTCCATTCGTATCTGAACCAGCTTGAATGAATCCCTTTTCTTTGCATTTGTGCTCTCGCGCACATAGAACTTAAGCACCTTGGCATCCTCATTGGGATAGCTTTGGTGATAGAGCGCTTCCAGATGTGCACTAAGCAGTTTCAGTGAATTCTCGTTGGTCTGCCGCTGCTCCGGATGTTGTCCAAAGAGATCCGGATGTACGGCAAAGTAGAAGGGACGCAGAGCCGTTGTAAGATCACTGCTCAAAGTTCGTCGTAGCATACCAAACTTATGGACCGACTGCGCCTGACAGAGAGCGACTATCGCTATTTCGCCGCCCAGGCGCAAAGCCGCTGCCATTACGTAACCACTAGAGCAGCGCGCTGCTCGCCTGATCTACTGTTCTACACATCCGAACACGGAATGCAAATAACAGCGACTGTTATTTACTCAAAATTTGATTTACAAGTAAAAATAATTCGCCTTGACTACTCAGCTGACCACATATATACAAAAATATTCAACAGTGTTGTGTAAGGCAACATTTTGCATATTTCCATGTTATGCAGGTCAATACGCTGTTAAGGCGTTTAGAAATAAAAAATTAAGTGAATACCCAATGTAGTGTACTCAAAGATCTTTAGGTATGCTAACTGTATTACAATGATTAACAGCAATTTTTAAAGTTATAGCCAAGTTAAATGTATAAATCTATTTTTATAAAAGCACCAAAACGAACTCAGTTCCTTATCTTGTTAGAAATAAGCTGCATACCTCTTTTAAAACATACTTAAATTTATTTTAACTAGCTGGCAACGTTTCATTGACAGAGTTCCCATACGTTGTTGAAGAGAATTAATTGAATCAGCTGTGAACAAATTTCCAGCACATATAGTTGTTTATTTTATTTATAATATTAAATCGCAACGCCCACAATGTCCACTTACTACTTTGTAATTGTGGGCCACAATGACAATCCCATATACGAGAAGGAGTTTAGTACCGTAAATAAAGAACAGCGCGTAAGTAGATGTTTATTGTTATAAGCTTCTTCAACTCATGATTCCAATTGACAGAAAGAAGACCAGAGGCATCTCAGTCAGTTTATAGCCCATGCTGCGCTTGATTTGGTGGATGAGCACAAATGGAAGACGGCAAATGTGCAGCTGAAGTCGATAGATCGCTTCAATCAATGGTTTGTGTCCGCCTTCATCACCGCTTCTCAGATACGCTTCATCATTGTCCACGACAACAAGAATGACGAGGGAATCAAGAATTTCTTTAATGAAATGTACGAAACATACATTAAGCATTCCATGAACGCATTCTATAAGATAAATACTCCGATTAAGTCGCCCATGTTTGAAAAGAAATCGGAAATCTTTGGTCGCAAGTATTTGTTATCTTAATAGGGCGTTTTTAAATGTATTGTAGATTATAGAATATAAATAGAAAATTATATAAATTTGATTTTAATTTATTTAGAAAACCAGTCTAATGACACAAAAATAGCTTAACTTTCAATGGATTTCTTTAATTCTCATTATTCAATGCGTCTTCGAATCAAATCTAAAACGATTTAACGCTATACTTGGCTCGTCGGACCCTTTACAATTCCAATAGGAGCTGTACTCTAAACTATGTAAATGTGTGGTTGTTGGATGAACGCATGGAACGATTGAAATTAAAGCAACTATGTTGTACGGAATTGTAGTGGGTGGAAAAATCTCTTTTAAAATGTTGTTCCAATACAAGAGACACGCTGATTGATGGCGTCAGCAGTCCACTTAATGCTTCTTATTCTTGCCATAACGTTCATATTTGCTCTTCGACGAGTGCCACAGGATGAGGGGAATGGCCAGAGAAGGCAGGGTCATGATGGCGAACGCCACCCAATCGAAGAAGTGCGATGAGAAACGCTTGTTGTACTCATTCAGGTTGACAATGCCACCCTCTCCAGGCTCCGAGCTGATGGCCAATTGAAGCTGCAGAAGAAATTAATTAGCAACAATATTGAAAAGCCATATAGCTAATGGCTTACCGTCTCGGCTTCCTCAACTGGCTTGTAGGACACCTCGGCGGCCGTGAAGTTGAAGTAACCGAAAGCCTTGGGACGCACAACCAGCACGTGAGTGAAGTTGGTCTGAGGAGCAATGCGTTCCACGGTAGCTGTGGGTTGGCCACCAACAATCTCAAAAGCTTCCGGATGGAAGCCATTGTCAACAAGTTGGACATTTGTGGCAGCTCCATTGCCAACATTGAAGATTGTGTAGCGCACCAACAGATCGCTCTTCTCCACCAAATATTTGTTAAGTATTTGCTTTGAAACCAGCAGGCGAGCGCGTGTCTCGTCCTCGGAGGCACAAACGCTGAGTACAGCGAACAGAGCGCACAAGGCTAACGTTTTGCTAAACATGCTGCAAGATAAAAATTGGAACGTTTCACTTTTTTTGTTGACGTGGAAGGGCCGACTGCAGTCAAATGAAAGCGGCAAAAATTTTACAATTTAATAATGGATGATGTTAACACAAAAGTGGAGAATAAACACTTTGTAATCACAGCAGCACCTATAAATATTATTTATTTGCAACTTACATGAATTTTTGTTACTTAATTTGCAGCTATTTTAATAAAACTAACTAAACGCAAGTGACTACGGCGGCTGCTTTCTCGTGGCTGCTTCGTGACGTGTAAACTGTCGGCTGTCAAACTTCGTATGAGTACATTTGGCATCGATACTCATGGCATCGATGTTCGATAGCCGATTGCTCGCTGTCGGCAGCAACTCTATTCGCACAGCTGAGAGACAACAAAACAATAACAAACGCTCAACCAATTTATGTTTGCGCGCTTAGCTTTTTCTTATACTAATATTTGCAGCTTTTAAATTAATTGAATTTATTATAATTCTTTAGGCTTTCATATAAACAAATGGAGGAGCATTGTAGACAGTGCTTGCCAATGCAGTGTGGGTGGAATTTGGTGCCGGCACCTGTGAATGCCCTTGAATGACATTGTCACCCTGCACAAAGTGGTGACACTTCTGAGTTCAGAATTGCAATTCATTTATGAAATGCATATTTTGTAATTTAAAAATTAATTGTTATTATTTTTAACGCCTGCCGATAATAATGACAACGCAATTTCATCAAAAAGCAATCCAATTGATATTTAAAACGCTTTGTTTTGCACGCACTCAGCATGATAGTGCTTATCAGAGTCGTTACAGCCGGTTTATACGCTTATCAGCGCGGCGACGCAGCAGCTCAGTTCAGTTTTCATCACACGCATACACAAATTGTCAGTGCTGCCGCCAAGTCGCACGCAGTCGGTATTTAACCAGCAGCTGGAAAACTACAGTTAGAATGTCCCTAAGCGTGGAAACAGTGCAAACAACGCCCTACGAGGGTCAGAAGCCTGGCACCAGCGGATTACGCAAAAAAGTGAGACAACAGTATACACAACAGATCTGAGTGAGATCTGATCAAATTGATTGCAGGTAAAAGTGTTCACTCAACCAAACTACACGGAGAACTTTGTGCAATGCATTCTGGATGCTAATGGAGCTGCCTTGACTGGTTCTACGCTCGTTGTGGGCGGTGATGGTCGTTACTACTGCAAGGAGGCTGCTGAGCTCATCGTCCGCATCTCTGCGGGAAATGGCGTTGGCAAGCTGCTGGTCGGACAAAATGGAATACTCTCGACGCCCGCCGTCTCCAGTCTCATACGTCACAATAAAGCTTTGGGTAGGTGGCGGCGTTACTTAATCACTGCATGTAATCCCCGCAGGGCAATAACTGATAATATGTCTAGGCGAAAACATATTTAAATACTTATAATACGTATAATTGCAAGTAAAATCTCAAGGTCAACAGAAACAGACCTTATGAATTGTAAGGAATTTCTCATAATTAATCTCTTTTGTTTTACATTATTTAGGTGGCATCGTCTTGACTGCTTCCCATAATCCTGGTGGCCCGGATAATGATTTTGGCATCAAGTTCAACTGTGAGAATGGCGGTCCAGCTCCGGATGCGTTTACCAACAACATTCACCAGCTGTCGACGGCCATTAAGGACTACAAACTGGTGCGTGGCCTTCAGATTGACATCTCCAAGGTAGGCGTGAGCACCTATGATGTTGCTGGCAAGCCATTTGTGGTTGAGGTCATTGATGCGGTGGCCAACTATGTGAGTCTCATGGAGGAGATCTTTGACTTTGTCAAGCTGCGCGACTTTGTCAGCGGCAAGTCCAATGGCAAGCCGTTGAAGATGCGTATTGACTCCATGAATGGTGTCACTGGCGCCTATGTGCGTGAGATCTTCCTTAATCGTTTGGGTGCTACGGAAGCTTCGGTGGTGCATACCACTCCACTGCCCGACTTTGGTGGACTGCATCCCGATCCGAATCTGACCTATGCCAAGGATCTGGTGGATACAGTGGCCAAGGGAGATTACGATATTGGTGCTGCTTTTGATGGCGACGGTGATCGCAACATGATCATTGGTAGCAAGGCTTTCTTTGTGACTCCCAGCGATTCCTTGGCTGTCATTGCACACTACTTGGAGGCGATACCCTATTTCCAGAAGAATGGCGTACAGGGCTTCGCCCGCAGTATGCCTACCGCCTCTGCCGTGGATTTGGTTGGCAAGAAACTGGGCAAAGAGGTCTTTGAGGTGCCCACTGGCTGGAAATACTTTGGCAATCTCATGGACGCTGGACGACTGTGTCTGTGCGGGGAGGAGAGCTTCGGCACCGGCTCCAATCACATCCGTGAAAAGGACGGCATCTGGGCGGCGCTGGCATGGATCTCTGTTATGCAGCACACGGACAAGAGCATTGAGGATATATTGAAGCAGCATTGGTCCGTCTACGGACGCAACTACTTCACCCGCTACGATTATGAGGAGTGCGATCTGGAGCCCTGCAACGAGATGATGGCCACCATGGAGAAAAATATCACGGCTGCCGAGTTTGTTGGCAAGAGCTACTCCAGCGGCGGCAAGAGCTACAAGGTTAAGCAGGCTGACAACTTTAGCTACACTGATCCCGTGGACAAGTCTGTGGCCACCAAGCAAGGATTGCGCATCGTTTTCGAGGATGGCAGCCGCATTGTGATGCGTCTCAGCGGCACAGGCAGCTCCGGTGCCACAGTGCGGTGAGTATTAAGTGCTTTCCATAACAGTTACTTTTACTATTAACTTTTTGCTTTTTAACTGCAGCTTGTACATCGACTCCTATGAGAAGGACAATGTGCTGGGTCAGGCCAGTGTCATGCTAAAGCCGCTCATCGACATTGCTTTGGAAATCTCACAACTGCCCAAGTTTACTGGACGCAATGCTCCCACGGTCATCACATAAATGGGATTTATATATTTGTCCAACTGTCAATTTGGTATCGCATCCGTTGTTGGCAGCTCAGAAATTCTCTTTCAGCTTAAACCAAAAATTGGCAGCAATTGCAACAATAAAATAAGTCGGAGAATGCTCATATAATTGGCCATTTAATTTATATTTATTAAATATATATATTTTTTCTTTATTTTATTTTGTTTATTATTTATTATTTACAAAATTAAACGGGCAGTTATTGCTTATGCCCTGCATTCTTATGCACAAATAGTGAGAGTGAATAGGCAACATTTTAATTGCCAGAGTCAATCTCTAATCTCTAATGCTAAATAAGGAGAAAGATAGAGAGCTGCAGAGAGTTGCATCGCAAGAGCCTTCTCTATGAGTGTGTGAGTGTACAAGTGAACCATTGAGTGCGGTCTCTGTAGTTAGCATGGGCGCAAGCGAAGGAGAGCATTTAGCATTTAGCACTCAACTCTAATTTTACAGTGTGCGAGTGATCCATTGAGTGCGCTCTCTGTAGTTAGCATGCATGCATGCAGCAGGGCGCAAGCGAAGGAGAGCATTTAGCATTTAGCACTCAACTGTAATTTTACAGTGTGCGAGTGATCCATTGAGTGCGCTCTCTGTAGTTAGCATGCATGCATGCAGCAGAGCGCAAGCGAATGAGAGCATTTAGCATTTAACACTCAACTGTAATTTTACAGTGTGCGAGTGATCCATTGAGTGCGCTCTCTGTAGTTAGCATGCATGCATGCAGCAGGGCGCAAGCGAAGGAGAGCATTTAGCATTTAGCACTCAGCTGTAATTTTACAGTGTGTGAGTGGTCCATTGAGTGCGCTCCCTGTAGTTAGCATGCATGCATGCAGCAGAGCGCAAGCGAATGAGAGCATTTAGCATTTAACACTCAGCTGTAATTTTACAGTGTGCAAGTGATCCATTGAGTGCGCTCTCTGTATTTAGCATGCATACATGCAGCTGAGCGCAAACGAAGGAGAGCATTTAGCATTTAGCACTCAGCTGTAATTTTACAGTGTGTGAGTGGTCCATTGAGTGCGCTCCCTGTAGTTAGCATGCATGCACGCAGCTGAGCGCAAACGAAGGAGAGCATTTAGCATTCAACTCTACTCTAATTTTAACAGAGCCCACAGCTGTGCGCTGTTACGTGTAGGGCGGAGCTTTTCTTAACAGTTTTGGATTAAAATGGTAAATAATTTCTTATACTATTATATATATATTATATATTATTATATATATTATATATTGTTTATTTTTTAACTTATGTATTTTGTTAACATATCAATCACTTAACGGGCGTGGCTAGATAGTCGAACTCGCTGAGTATCATATTGGGTATACGCTGCTCCAGAACACTCAGTGGTAATCGACCCAAGCGCACGAATGCCTGCAGAAAGTGCAACATGGTGACCACCTCAGGGCCTAACATCTCCTTGTCCCTAAAATGAAAGAATCGCTTGTCAACCTGGACATTCCACATTCTTCATCTACTCACGTGAGTTGTGCCTCCGCAACGGTCACCACATACTGACACATGTAGGAGATGTATAGCATTTTTACATTCCTGTGGAACTGCTGGAGTATGGTGAGGAGACCCATGATCAACGGCACACAGTCAATGACATCCTTGGAGGACTTGGGCAGCAGACTCCCCGTGTGATTTGAATGCTGTAAACGGCTAACGTGCGCAATGCTAAAGAGGAACAGAAACAAGGACATGTTGTGTGTATTCTTAGTGGTCAGAAAGACCTGTTCCAGCGGCTCATAGTTGCCAGTGTATTGGAGTATCTCCTGGAGTTCCGTCAACATGCCCACTCCCTGCTCGTCACACAATTTACTGTTGCACGAGAGCTCCAACATCAAAGCGCTGTGGAATAAAGGAATTGTATTAAAAATTATTCAAAGTAATCCTTATTAACTCATCTCTAACCGATTCAATGTGTCCGTGGTGTTCTCCAGCAATTTGGCATCACATTTGCTGCTAAAGCTCAGCTCACTGGCGATTTGTTGTCGCAGCAGCTGCTTGTGCCCCAGGGACAGAACCCAGTCAAGTAGTGTGGGCCACACCTTCAACCAGCGCTGGGTATAGCTTTGATAATACTTGATGGGTTGCTTGGCCAGTTCACCTGGGAAGTCCCGCGATTCCAGTTCTTTGGTCATGCTGCCCAGAGCATCGCACCACATGCGATCCGATGTTAGATTCTTTTGCAGCTTATCCAGATTTCGCTTCAGTTCATCGGCCAGCATGTGGGCATAAAGACGTTCCAGGCCCACCATGCCAGCTGGAGCCATTGCCTCGCGCAGCACACTAAAGAACCCGGAGCCGGCCAGCAGTTGCGTATGTGGAGGACGCTTATCATACCAGGTGCACTTCAGATCCAAAAAGATCGTTTGACGCGGCTCTGTGCAGCGTAGTATCTCGTGTGCAAGTCGACCAATGAAATTGTTGGACTTATTTGGATCACCTTGCAGGGGTAGAAAGTTGGGAATGGGAATAGTCTGAGATTGGAAGCGGGACTGCCATTCCTGCACTTTGTTGCGTAGAAAACAATTGCATTCCTTTTCCACATTGTAGTTGATGATGCGTTGCGATTCCTCCAGCAATATACGCAATCCTTGCACTCGCAAATAGTCCTCGATATACTCGAATGATCTGCGATATCCCTCGATGGTCTTGGCCAACGCCTGCAGTTTCTCCTGCAGCAGCTGCACATTCGTCTTGCCCTTCTCCGACGTAAAGATCAGCCCCAGATTATACGCATTGGCTAAATGATTCACCAGCTCTTTCCTAATGCCATCCTCCAGCAGCTGTTTGGGATCCAGCTCGATGACGCCCACCAGAGTCTTCTTCATCATGAGAATACCTTTGGTAAAGACCGCTATGGAGTTGGTCAACTGTGCAACCTTGGCACGCTCCTCGAATTGCGCGTATTCCCTGAGCTTATCCTTCTCCAGTCGCGTGGGAAACTCCTTGATCACATTTGTTAGCAACTGTATAATCCTGGCCAGAATGCTGAACATTGTCTCGGGCACAATTTGAAGCACGCGACGCAAGAAGTTCGCCAACTCAGTGCTATAATAGTTGGACACCGAGACAAGATCTTCGCTCTTGGCCTGGTTAATGCGCATTAGTGGCACCTCCAAGGTGCTGGCCAGCTTCAGAAATACCGCACGTATGCCAATAACTGCCCGTGGCTGCCGCTTGATGTTCTCCTGCATTATCCCGATGAAATCCCGTTGAAGCAACTGCCAGGCGTAGCTGAAGTCGCTAATCATCTGAATGTGGATTTCAATGTCCTCCTTTAGGTTGATCAGCTGTGGAATATACAAACTGAATTACTAGTTCAACTGCTGTTTCAATGTAATCCTCACCTGAGCCATGCGATTCAGCAGATCTCGCGTCTCTTGAAGCTGCTGTTTGACCAGCATGTTCGCATGAAGATTATGATATTCCTGTACCTCGTCCAGGGCTTGCATTACTTGAATGATCAAGCGACCTGCCTTTTGTGGCTTCGCAATGTCCAGTTTTTGCAGACGCTGTGCCACCTGACCAAACCATTGTTGCAATTGCGGATTGGCCTCAATCTTCGTTAGCGGACGTGAACCCGCAAATGCTTCACTGAGCTCCCGCAGATATTGCATTGCCTCCTCGCGATTGTTTGTCCAACGCTGCTCCCGATCTTTCTGCAGCTCCAGCAATAACTCTCTGACCGTCAGCTCAAGTTGGCCACAGTTAAGCAATAGATTATAGAGCTTGCTCTGATCAAACTGCAATTCTTGGAGCAACAGTTGATGAACCTGTGCGGCAGCTTGACCTGATATAACGAATACGGCGGGACTTGTATGCAGGCAATTCCAACGCAACAACACGTTTGCTTGTCGCATTAGCACAATAATCTGATTGGCATGCTCCAGCACAAAGGCGTCGTCTAGAACGCCCTCCCGCACAATCTCTTGAGTCTTTTGCAGCGTTTTCTGTAGTTGTTCCCTTTGCTGCTGGCAGAGCGTTTTAATCCCGACTGGAGTCACCACGTTGGCCACGGCGCTGCCAGCTGCTTTGAAGTGCGCCCAGGCATCAATCAAATTGACAGTGATTCCCATATAAATAGACAACGTCCAGTTGTCGCAGAAGAACTTGTCCACAATCTCTCTCATCTGGGGGCCCTGTGTGTGCAACACTTCAGGCGAGAAGTAGAGGCAAACGTACAGCATAGCAGCCTGTGTTGACAGCGCTGTGGTGCGATGCGACGGATGCGGATAGATGGCCAACTGATTATAGATATCATCACACCGCAGACGAGCCAACACCAAGTCAATGAAGTTCGTATCGAGGCTAAAGCGTGCAAAGTACGCCTCTGGATATTTTGGCACCGGCACGGGCACAGCTTGATTTCCGGCAACCAGGGATTGGCTTTGGGCCGGCTGCACGTAGCCCGTGGAGCGCAGAAGCAGGCAAACATCATGGATGTTGCTCTCATCACCACTGGGAGTGGCATCCCCGCCGCTGTAGCGATAGTAGGCAATTAGCAGGCGCTCCCGCACATCGCCAGGTATATGAAAGTCCAGAACGAGCAATATGACACCATACAGATAGAGGGATTCACACTGCAAACAAATTTAATTGTCATTTCAGTTGATTATTATTGATACTCGCCTTACCAGCAACTGCTTGCCCTCCTCATCCTGTAATACCGTCTCCAGTGTTTGCTGTATATAATAGCCAGTGTTTAGCTCCTCGATATACTGCTGCAAATCTGTGGCATAATGATGCACACTCTGGAATGCCAAATAGAAGCGGGTGATCAACTGCAAGTGGTTCGTTCGTGTTTCCAAATCCAGGTCGCTTAGCTCCTTTAAAATAAACGTAATTCAATCAATTATATAGATACTAAGTATGCTGAACTTACGGGACTCTGTTCAATCTTCTTTTCGTGCGCCTCGGCCACTTTAAAGTAACTAAAATCCAATATAATTTCACCATATTTTTGCCTATCGGCTGCGTTGTCCAATCTGCAGGAGAGCAGTGTTAATCTCAATTGTTGTTATCTGAAAATGAGGCTTACCTGTAAATGCTGGGCACGTATTCTTTCAGGCGGAGTATTTCGGCGACTATTGAGTTGCCGACGGATACAATATTAAGCAAATTTTGTCCGCAAGCATTATTTTCTGATAGAAAATCGCTCATTTTCGCCAAAACACCGCAACAGCTGTTTATTATTTACGCCCAAGAACTAGAGATGAATTCGTGTTCGACGTTCGTGCTTATTTATATGATTAATTTTAGAGTTTAATTGAATTAATTTTTAATACTTTTAATATTAGATATTTCCCTAATATTAATAGCATAACATAATTGACAATACCATAATTGAAACATATAAAACAGTTTTTAATAAATAAAACATTAAATTACACAGCACTGCAATTACAAAATTATTTCGCCAACAATCGAACATAATTCGATTGTGATAAATCGATGACATTGTTCTACACGTTCACATGTGAATGTCCACGCGTCTGTCGCCGCGCATTTTTTTGCAAAACGCTCGTCTGGCGGAATTTGCGATATAAATGTGTTAAATTATTGAGTAAGACGGTAATTTGTACTAATACGCATTAAGTTTTAAACGACATTATGTCGAGCTTTGTGCTAGATAAAGAATCATTCGTGCGTCGAATAAAACGCCTCTACACAGAATGGAAGGTAAGTCTGACTCTGTCCCTGCCGGGGACACAATATCAAAGAGTTTAATAGGTTTTCCTGCTCCACGTTGTTTTGAGACCGGCACTGATCATGACTCTATACTTTAGTTAAGCACAAATTAGCAAATATTGTGAAAAAGTCGGTTATATTTGATTAAGTAAAATAAACAAAAACAAAACCAGCAGCAAGTTAGGTTAGAACACATGAGATGCGGCTTTTTAATTGCTATAATTTGTGAATTTAAACCATCAACAGGCGCCGAGCACCGGCCACGATGATGCGCTCAGTAATCTGGACTGCCTCATGAGCGTTGTAGGCGTGGATGAAGATGTTATCTATTCAAAGTCAATGGCCCTACAGATATGGCTGCTTGGCTACGAGCTAACTGACACGATTTCTGTGTTTGCCTCGGATGCCATCTATTTTCTAACCAGCAAAAAGAAAATTGAGTTCCTCAAGCAGGCCCAGAACATCAGTGAAGAGGGTGTGCCGGAAATAAAGCTACTTGTTCGCGATCGTGTAAGTATTGCAATATTTTTTAACTAATTTACATTCAGTTGTTAATTAAATCTCGTTAATAGACGGACAAAGATCAGGCCAATTTCGAGAAGCTCATTAAGACCATACAGAATTCTAAGAAAGGCAAAAGGCTGGGTGTTTTCACCAAGGATGCGTTCCCAGGTGAATTCAGCGAAGCATGGAAAAAGATGCTGACGGGCGCCAAATTTGAACACGTGGACATCAGCACAATTATTGCGTATTTGATGTGTCCCAAAGATGAGTCCGAGATAAACAATATACGTAAGGCTTCATTGGTATCCATGGATATATTCAACAAGTATTTGAAGGATGAAATCATGGACATCATCGACTCGGATCGGGTAAACACAATTAACACAATTTATACAAGTTAATTTGAAGATTGGAGCAATGGATTAATATTCTGCTATACAATTTTACAGAAAGTTAAGCACACCAAGCTGTCGGACGGCTGTGAGGCAGCTATTGGTGAGAAGAAGTACACCAGCGGTCTGGATCCCCGATTACTTGATATGGCCTATCCGCCAATAATTCAATCTGGTGGCGCTTACAGCTTGAAGTTCTCTGCGGCTGCCGATAAAAATCATTTGCATTTTGGAGTAATTGTTTGCTCGCTGGGCGCACGCTACAAATCCTACTGCTCCAATATATCGCGTACATTTTTGGTGAATCCCACAGAGGCAATGCAGGAGAATTACACGTTTCTGGTAAACGTGCAGGAAGAAATACTGAAGTTGCTTGTACCTAGTGCCAAGCTATGTGAAGTATATGATACAACACTGGCCTATGTGAAAAAGGAGAAGCCTAACATGGTGGATAATCTAACCAAGAGCTTTGGCTTTGCTATGGGCCTGGAATTCCGCGAGAACTCACTTGTCATTGGACCCAAATGCCAGGCGCTCATCAAAAAGAATATGGTCTTCAATTTGCATGTTGGCATCTCGAATCTAACTAATCCCGATGCTGCGGACAAAGAAGGCAAAACGTATGCTCTATTTATTGGTGACACAGTGTTGGTTGGTGATCAGGGGCCTGCGAGTGTGATGACTCCATCCAAGAAGAAAATAAAGAACGTTGGCATCTTCATCAAAGATGACGACGACGAGGAGGAGGATGTTGATGACAAGAAGACCACCAAGCCAGATCAAAGCACAGAGATATTAGGACGTAGCAAGCGTAACGCTGTGCTGGAGTCCAAGCTGCGTAACGAGATTAACACAGAGGAGAAACGCAAGGAGCATCAGCGTGAGCTTGCTCAACAGTTGAACGAACGGGCTCGGGAACGTCTGGCCAAGCAGGGTAACTCCAAGGAAGTGGAGAAGGTGCGAAAGAACACAGTCTCTTACAAATCAATGAGCCAAATTCCGCGAGAGCCTGAGGTTAAGGAACTGAAACTGTATGTGGATAAGAAATACGAGACGGTCATAATGCCCGTCTTTGGCATTCAGGTGCCATTCCACATCTCCACTATTAAGAACATTTCCCAATCTGTGGAAGGCGAGTACACGTATCTGCGTATCAATTTCTTTCATCCTGGTGCCACAATGGGTCGCAACGAAGGTGGTCTTTATCCACAGCCCGAGGCGACCTTTGTCAAGGAAGTGTAAGTTTAAAACTTAGATTCATTTAAATGGTTTTATATGTATATATTTGTCTTGCAGAACCTATCGCAGTTCCAATGTTAAGGAGCATGGCGAGGTGGCGGCTCCATCTGCCAATCTAAACAATGCTTTTCGGTTAATAAAGGAAGTGCAGAAACGTTTCAAAACCCGTGAAGCAGAAGAGCGTGAAAAGGAGGATTTGGTTAAGCAGGATACACTCATACTGTCCCAGAACAAGGGTAATCCCAAGCTGAAGGATCTGTACATTCGGCCCAACATTGTAACCAAGCGCATGACTGGCAGCCTGGAGGCACACACCAATGGCTTCCGCTACATCTCTGTGCGTGGCGACAAAGTGGACATTCTGTATAACAACATTAAGAGTGCATTCTTTCAACCTTGTGATGGTGAAATGATTATCCTGCTGCATTTCCATCTCAAATATGCAATTATGTTTGGCAAAAAGAAGCATGTGGATGTGCAGTTCTATACGGAAGTGGGCGAGATCACCACAGATCTGGGCAAGCATCAGCATATGCACGATCGCGATGATTTGGCCGCCGAGCAGGCGGAACGTGAGCTGCGTCACAAACTAAAGACGGCATTCAAAAGTTTCTGTGAGAAAGTCGAAGCGATGACCAAGGCACAAGTCGAGTTCGATACGCCCTTCCGTGAGCTGGGCTTCCCTGGTGCGCCATTCCGCAGCACGGTTACGCTACAGCCAACATCCGGATCATTGGTCAATCTAACAGAGTGGCCACCATTTGTTATCACGCTGGACGATGTTGAATTGGTGCACTTTGAGCGTGTACAATTCCATTTGCGAAACTTTGACATGATCTTTGTGTTCAAGGAGTACAACAAAAAGGTGGCAATGGTTAACGCCATTCCCATGAACATGTTGGACCACGTTAAGGAGTGGCTTAAGTGAGTAACATACGCAGTTTCTAATCCGTTTGCCATTTATCTAATCTGTTGCGCTTGCAGTTCCTGTGACATTCGCTATTCGGAGGGCGTTCAATCGCTCAACTGGCAAAAGATCATGAAGACCATTACCGATGATCCCGAAGGTTTCTTTGAGCAGGGTGGTTGGACATTCTTGGACCCCGAATCAGGCAGTGAAGCTGACAACGAATCAGCCGAATCGGAGGAAGATGAAGCCTACAATCCAACGGACGCCGAGTCCGATGATGAAACTGACGAAGATGATTCCGAATACTCGGAGGCTTCCGAGGATGAAAGCGATGATAGCGATGGTAAGCAGTGCACTATAAGGAAATTGATTAAATTTATTAATAAATTACCTTTTAGAGCTTGGATCCGATGAGGAATCTGGCAAAGATTGGTCCGATCTGGAACGCGAGGCCGCTGAAGAGGATCGCAACAATGATTACAATACCGATGATAAGCGCAATGGCAAATTTGAAACGAAGAAGCATGGCAAGAGCTCTAAGCATAGGTATGCATAGTGTACACCACAATTTTGGTGTTGCTTAATCCAACAGAGCGTAATCGTAACAAATTATCAATTCAAACAAATCCTCTCTCTTCTATTTATTTATTTAATAACTATTCCGCATCACGCACACACACAGTCGTCGCGAGCGTGAGGAGCAGCGATCGTCGCACAGTAAAAAGCATAAGTCGAATTCCTCCTCTTCTTCACATTTAAAATCCTCCAGCTCCAAACATGGCAGCTCATCTAGGTTTGTTAACGTATTCACCCCACACACACACACACATCTACACACACACATACACACCTTTACACATACACTCGCAAATAATACGAATTCACGAACTGAAAACACACAAAATTTACATTGGAAATTTGATCTGATTTTTATGAAGCTATTTTTTGTTGTTTTCTTTCATTTGTTTTTAATACTTATAGTTTAATATTTATAGTTCAGCTTTAACTACTATTGCTAGGGAATTGTCTATAACACTGACTGAGATTTTTATTCATTTTTAATGACATTTAAGTTTTGTATTATGAGAAATTTTCTAGCTTGGGAATTTTCTTAATTTTTAATGTAGCTAAGTTTGATATTTTGGGCAATTGTTTATAAATATTATAAAATACTACCAAGAGTATTCTTTTAGATTATATTAAAAGAATGTACGTTTTCTTGGACTATATAAACACGTTATTCTTTTAGAGAAACTTGCGTTTAAATTTTCAAAAATCTTAAATTACTTATGATAGTTGGACTGAAAGACTTTTTTCTATTAATTGTTTACTATTTTATTTTACATTACTTAATCTGTCGACTTTAAACTAGATATGGACTTGCTTTTAATAGATTTAGAAAAAATACTTCATAAATTATGCGAAATTCTGCTCAAAATTTGTTTGATTTGTACACATTAATTCCCTTTAATCGTTTCGCTTGTTTGCTGCATCACGTTTGCATACTCGATCCTAAATTTGTTCATCTAAAATGCAATTGGGGAGTTAATTGATTAATAATGATTTGTTATGTTTGTTGTAGCCCATCGAAATCGTCCAAGGATAAGTATCACAATCGCGACAAGCATCATTCCTCCTCGTCAGCGGGACACAAGAGCAGCAGCAAGGATAAGGATCGCAAGCGTTCGCGTGAGGATAGTCGAGACAATGGTCACAGCAAATCAAAGAAGTCGCGGCATTAAGGATATACAATTAGCTGGTAGTACATCCACACACACACACACACACACACCCCACAATAGCACAGGAACTCACACACACACACGCACACCCGCACAAACATAAACAGAGAGCAGGCGAAACGCAGTATACCTTAATTTTAGATTAATATTTGTCTATAAAATCCATTTGTACATTCTGACATTGTAACGCTCGAAAGAAACACACCCACACACACACATAGAAACTACAAATGTCTGAATATACTTGATGTATTTCACTGTTGAAACTATTTTATCCACCTTCCTCCTTAAATGGCATCTTCTCTGCAACGTATCCATTATGAAAGTTGTATTACAAATTAAATAATTCTAATGCGATTATATTTGTATGTAATAAACTAGCATTATAAGATTGTATTGTTTCTACTTGTTCCAGCTGCCTAACAGATGTCGATATGCATGCACCTCGTTGCTGTCACGCCGTCGACTCAGTTGATGCTGCTGCTGTTGTTGCTGTTGCTGGTGAGGATTGGGACTGCTGACGGCAGCAACGCTTGCCCGTCTCCGTGTCGTATCAAACATATTCCGCGTCTTGTTGATGGGATAGCGCATCTTGTTCTTCAGCCACGTGGTAAACGCACGCTCATTGTCCTGCATCTTCTTGAGCTCATGCTCATTGCGATTTAGTGTTTGCTCCATGCTGAAACGTTGTTTCCTACGCAGCTGCTGATCCCGTTGCTGCAACTGCTTCACACTCAATCCGTACTCGGACATGTAGCCGGTGTATCTTGGTAGCTTGTCCTGCAACGCATTCCGATGCTCGCAGCAGATCTTATAGTTCATTTTGATCTCTGGCTGTACACTGGGCGTGGGTCTGCCCCTACGCCTGAAGCTGAAGCGGCGGGCATTGAAGAAAGTCTTGGTGCTGGTGCTGCTGATGGTGTTGCTATTGCTGTTGCTGTTGCACAGGCTATGGCTGTGGCTGTGGCTGTTGTTGGGCGACGTCGTTCTCAGCCTCTCCTGCTGCGTTTCCTCCTCCTTTTTGTAGTAAATGCTGCGCTCGTTTAGCTCAAAGTCATCGGGTATATAACTTGCCGCAATGATGGACAAATCATCATCATCGTCCTCGACTTCCTCATTGCCATTTGATGTCAGCCTATTGATCTGTGCCTGCTCATTGGCATCCATCGTTTTGTAGAGACTCTTGTACGCCTGTCGCAATTTGAGTCGAGCCTCATTTACCGCACGCTCATCCTCCTCGCAGTCCGATTCGGTGAGCAGATTCGTGAGACTTCTCTGATCCGACTCGCCTTCCGTCTGCTCGTAGTTGTAGTCAAATGTATTCTGGCGACTAATGCGCTGCCTTTGTGGGTCATTGACCAGCGTTTCCCTTTCTGCCGTTAGATCATCCTCATCCACGCCAGAGAAATCATCATCCTCCTCGTAGTCCATGCTTGCGGGAGCAGTTGCTTGTGCTTGTTTATTGCTGTCCACCTCAGTCAACTCCAGTATCTCCTCGCAGATTTCCTCATCCACTTCATCCTGTTTCTCTATCAGCTCTGGCTGCTGCTCCAGTGGCTTTTCAACTGCTTTTTCCTGCTCCTTCACAGGCTCCTCTGCAATGGGCTCAAAACGCTCCCGATCCGGTCTCAATTTCAGCTGCGCCAACTGCTGCAGCAACTCATCCGGCGGACTGGGAATCTGCTGTTCCTGCTCCTGTTCTGTCTGCTGTGATGTGGGCTCATAGTTCTCCAGATTAGGGGCAAAAGTCACCTTACGATTGTTGGTACTAACATTACTGTTGCCCGCAGCAGGGCCATCCCCATCTTCATCATCATCGTTCAGCGCAAACAGCACCTTGTTTGCCTCCTTAATCTTGTCCACAATGTTGTATTCATTGACGGGCTTAAGGACTGCGTAATCCAACATAAGCGACATGTTATTGGCAGCAACTATGGGTAACGACTCAAGAGCTTACTTACAGTAGACTTCGCAATCCTCGTCCGATTCCGCCTCGGGCTCATACATCTCTGCTGCCGCTGGCTTCGATTGCGTTACTTATTTTTAGACTTTGGCTATTGAGCTATGGCTTTCGGGCTAAAATGGATTTATGTGCGGCAAAATAAGCCAAAATAAAATAGAAGAAAACTTTCCATTTCGTGCCGTTGAACGCTTTATGCCCCCCTCCAGCTCCAGGCATTAACCCATTGCCAGCAGCGGGAGACGCAGTGAGTCGGCCATCAAAGTCTAATGAACTTGGGGATATGCACTACTAAAATGCCTCACCTCCTATTGCGGTTATGCTTATGCTTATCCACAGTTGCTATTTCATTGGCGCCACATTGTACCGTTGCCAGGCCCACCCCTTCCCTGCCGCCCTGCCACCGTAACCATTCCATCCCCCAACAGACAACGCGAGTGCCTTAAGCCGGGCGCTGTCGATGTTTGGTCGATGCATGGTGACAATTTGTCTTCCCAGCAACAAGAACAGTCTATATATATATATATATATATATATACATAGTACATATAGCTACATAGACAAAAAGTTGCTTTGCTTGTCAGTTAATTTTATGCACTTTATTTCACTCAGCTTACTTGGCTAACCACATTTAAAGCTTAACGATCAATCATCATTCATCAATCATTCGTCAAAGTCGCAAGTCGAGCTACATTTAATTGAAAATTATAAATATATCCATACAATAAGTATACAAGTATTATATACCCTATTACTGTTTGTTTTTAGTTTAATATTTGTTTTTGAGCAACATTATTTGATTTGTCATTATCCTTTGCCAATCATTAAATTGTTAACTAAAACTAGAAATCAATCAACCTATTCCTCGAGTGTCTTAAAGTGTTTCAACAATGAGATGAGAATGCTATGAGACTGTGATAAGTTCAAGTTATATAAATATAAATAAAAATATCTATAATTAAATAACTATCAGGCAAATGAGATATAACAAAATAACCAGCGAAAAACCATGAACATAGATAAAATATTTCCATTCACTTATCGTTGGCGTGTGCGAAATAAAAAAAATTATGGCTAACAATGCCTCACATATTATCACATGTATCTACTTGCCCATGATAATGAATATGCTGAAAACTACAAATTAAACGACTCAGGCAAATGAGCAGAAAGCAGCCTGATCGTAATATGACTTCAACATTAACCAAATAGATGTTGCATTAAACTATAAATTATTATAATTCGTAATTCGCAATTAAAAACCTTTGCAAAATGGAATCATTCAGAAATTCATTCTTTTTTAAGCATGAGTTTAAATAAACTAAGCTGGCGTTTTTAGAATATAAAATTAGTTGGAATATAAGAAATAATATAATATTTTAAAAAGATAGTTAACTTCAAATTAAATATATAACAATATTTATTGTTCATAAACATAAAAAAAAAAAAATAAATAATCGAAATAAAAACTTGAAAGAAAATAACTTTAAAATAAATAATATATTATTAACAGAACAGAAATTGGAATCTGCTTGAAATACATTTTTAAAAAAGAACTCAACTAAGTTTATATAAAAATCAAACAAATAATTTATAGAAGTTAAATATAGTTCTAATATAAATACCAATAAAATATTAATTAACTTTAAATTAATATAAATACCAAAAAAATATTAATTAACTTTAAATTAATACAGAGACATAAAATACAATCATAGTTCTAGACAACAAATTTCAAACTGCTTAAAATTTATTAAATTAAAATAAACTAAATTAGCAGTTTGTAGATTTTAAATAATATATATATAAATTAAGTCCATTTAAAAAAGTTAACTTAAAATAATAATTCTTGATAAGAAATTATAATATTTCAAGTATTAGAATTCCAATTTGCTATGTTTATTAAAAATAAAAAAAATAAAAAACAATTCAAAACAGATTTCAATAAAAGTATTTAATTTGCATTAAAAAATAAACACAACAATAAATGAATTTACTTACAAAAGTCAAAGCAAAAGCTCTTAATAAATTTTAGTACATAAATTTCGAGTATAGAGAAGGTCGTGTATTAAAAATGTGCCTAGTTTTCAATTCGTCAATTTATATATAAATCAAATAAGTTTATTTTTTTTTTTTTTTATTTTACATACAACCATATTCAGCGTACTTAAAAAAATATCTAGCATTATAAACTAAACGGCGGAATAAAAAAATATTATTCAATTATATTTTCTTCTATGTGATGAAGTCTGATAAGGTGTGTGTGTGTGGGTGTGAGTGTGAGTGTGCATAATGACTGTCTGAGTTGAGTGTATAATTTCATTAGAGGACGGGTAAGATTATTTAGGGTTAGAAAAAAGAGCGCATTACTTTTATAGCTATAAAAAAACGTACATATTGCAATAGCAGCGCTTTTCATTTATATCACTAATAGATTTCTCTTTTGGTTTTATTTTCTTGTTTTTCTTTTTTTCTTTTTCTTCCTTTCTTTCTAATGTTTCCTTTAAAGAGTTCTCATTACATTTTGTTAAATAAGATATATACTAAGTATTTAAGGCGCGTCCTTAACGAACGCTTCCTAATCATATACATATATTTATATCATATCATTTATAATTATTATTTTTATTTTATTTTAATATATATATTTATAGATTCGTGTTCAAAAATCGTAAAACATTTCGTTAGTTTTCTTCGATTTCGATTTTGTTTTTTTTTTTTTTGGTGCAAATAAATTTCAATAAATTACAGTTTAAATTTCTTTTTTTGTTTTTTGTTTTGTTTTTAACACTAACGCGCGCTTCACATTTAGCATCATATACAAAGTCTTTCGTTTTTTGTTGTTGTTGTTATATTTAAATTTTAAATAAATTTCGAATGTGTTTTAGTATTTTGTTTACCATACGTATCTTTTGCACTTTTGAGGGTATACCAAACGCCTTTTGAGTATATAATAATTATAACAAAATAATTGTTTTAAAAAATACATACATACATTAATGCTAGGATTCGAATTTTGAATTGAAATTGTTTCAATACACACATTAAATAATCAGTTACACAGACGGACAGTTGTCGAGTTAATTACGATACATAGAAAATAAATTTAAATATACTATATATATGTAAATATATATATAGAATTATGTATATAGAGAGACAGGGTTTGCGGGTTTGAATTGGATCAACCAATGCGACATGCATTTACATATATCTTATGTTGCTTATGTAAACAGTGGCAGGTGATAGAAGTCAAACCCTCGATATCCTTTGGCCGCCAGCCAAATGTAGACGACGTGATAGGCGCCCGGTATAAAGCAAATGAGTCCAGCAACAAAAAATACAACACCCTGTGATGTATTGTGTGGATCGGCGATGGCAAACGTGCCCATCACAAAGAGACCGGTGCCCACAACAAGCAACGTAAAGGCGGCCAGGACAGTGCGCCAATTCTCCCGTACTTTCGGATGCCGCCAGCAATATGTGTTTGTCTCCTCCGTGGGCAGATTGCCGTATTCCTGTATTAGCGAATCACTGTCCCTTGACGTTGTGTCCTCTGCGTATTTGTTGTAGCCCCTGTGCAAACAAAATTAAACAAAAACAAAAACAACAATAAGTAAATAGCAAGACGCAATTAAATTAATTATTTTGAATCTTCTTATCAGTGAGGCTATCAAAAAGACATGCATGCAGACATATGTGTGTATATGTATATACCAGTGAACATGTACGTATGTATGCATGCATGTATGTGTTGACGTATTACTCGATTACAACGAAGCCGAACAAGTGCAACTGTGCTGCGACCGCAACCGAAGGCCACACATACACACACAGACTTGCCTACATACATGCAGTCATGTCTAGGTGTTGGGTGACGTGCAAATTCTTCAAGGAATGACGAAATATTATGCGCAACGATTTTACAATTGAATGCCAAATTAGGATGGATGCATGTCAGACACTGGACAAGACAGACGTCGACATCGACGACGCCGTCTGCCATAATCCCCATAATTACGTCGTATGCTGGCTGCTGTTCACAGTCTTCTTCTTCTTCATGTTTGTCTTGTTGTTGTTGTTTTTGCTAACACGCCATGCATGCATAATGGAATCGCGAATACAAGAGCAAAAGTAATTGTAAATATTTATGTATGAATGAATGAAGCACGCACGCGCTTTTTAGTGTCCAGTTAGGCAAAGAGTGCCCTATACACTCACACATACTCTAGAAAATATTTATGCAAATGCCGTTTCCGGCAAGGAAGCGGGAAGTAACAGCGGCGCCCACAAAAGGTAAAGGGCCATTGTCCAGTTGCCAGACAGCTGGAATGGTCTGCAGCCGCGAGAGGTGCATCAAATATGCAAGTGCGAGTTGGACTTTGAATCTGTTAGTCGACTCATAAATTGTTTAAGAGTGTCATAATTGTTATTAAGAAAGTTTATTAGCTATTGTCGAGTAAGAGCTATAAATAATACCGGCTGGTTCATCAAATGAGTCATTTAAGCCCGTTTTAAAACTGGTTCTTTAATAGTTCGCGCTGCAAGTGCCAATTTAGATCATTTATTCAAATGAACTCTTGTTTTATATGCCCGTAGAATGGTTGCTTCAGGTAGGGAGTAGGTGGTGCGGGTGTGGTGCGCCATTTATAAATAAGAACGTCTCAGATTTCCTTGTTGTGAATCACAAAGACGGCTCACAAATGGTGTCAACAACAGTCAACCAGCTGCTGCCCACGCGCAGACCCACAGACCAGACAGAGAACAAACCAGCTAAACAGCCATGTCACATTGGCAGGCGAACTTGTTTTTCACTTACTTTGGATCCTGTATGCGTATGGATACATCTTCGGTGGAGCGACCTTGTTTGGCGCTGCCGCTAACTCCACCACGCATTGGCGTAGATATCACAGTGGAACCATAGACACGTATCGCCTCCTCTTCCTCCTCCTCGAATGCATCGTGTATGGAGAAGCCCCGTGTGCCGTTGTTGTACATACTGTTTGTTGTTGTTGCTGCTGGTGTTCTGTTTTCCTTAGTTGTGATTGTGGTTGTTGTTGCTTTTGTTGTTATTAAATGTATGTAGGTTGCCTACGTTTTTGTTCACAATACTCGATGAAAATCGAGCGCTCAGTGTTGCGTCGCCTGCATTTTTCGCCACATTGAACCGAGTATTATTAACCTTTTTTTGGATCAGTTTATAACAATTTTCAGTGTTTTTCTTAATGTTTTAACGCGACACAAAGACAACAACACACACCACGCATTTATTTCATTTTCAACAGCGGATTAACAGTGACCAAAAATTTAACATTTGCTTCAGCTGCTACTTAACAGTGACCACGACCACTTTCCTGAAAACACTGCAGAGTACTTCTATTTCCGATTTGCAAAACTTCATCACTAATTAAATTTATATTTATGAAAGAAAAATAAAAAATTGATTTATTACGCGACTAGTTTGGCAGAAAAACGGCGTGTGAGTCTTAAACAGCTGTCCACTTGCGCTCAATCACGACCTCTAATAATAAATAACAGTCCCATAACAGACGGATAACATAATTTATTCGATGAATTTAGAGAGGAGATTCTATCTGAGTAATACATTCAAGAAACTTATCGAATCAGAGAGCGATTAAAATTAACGAATTTTCCAGCCATATTGTGTTAATATAATCAAATTAAACATGTAATCAAATCGACAATGCTTTTGGATTATTCACTACATGATATTAAAATTGCTGCTTTTTATTTAAATAGAATTTGGGAATACCATTAATAAAGATTCGTATCCATCACTAGATCTACAATTGAAGGTGAGCACTCACTGTGTCGCCAGCATTGCCAGAAATTTAAATGCATCGGCG